>OX451737.1:391820162-393140390 GCA_948472305.1 Vicia faba
GAGAATATCACGAAGGGGGTGGGCACCAAATAACTTGAGCCTTGAAAACTTTTTTTCAAAATAACCTCGAACCTGGCCACATTACAACCTCTTAAAGTCCTAACTGAAACAAGGGTTTAACTTGAAAGCATACTACAACAGGATAACAGTCCCCAAACTCCCCAAATATGTGTTGCACAGCTGTGCTGGTATCTTCTCACCCGCATCTGGACTCGTTTTTTAAAAAGGGGAAAGAAAAGTTTTA
Organism: Vicia faba; assembly: GCA_948472305.1. Taxonomy (NCBI): domain Eukaryota; kingdom Viridiplantae; phylum Streptophyta; class Magnoliopsida; order Fabales; family Fabaceae; genus Vicia; species Vicia faba. Next base: position 391,820,407 of record OX451737.1, read on the forward strand.
AAACCTTTTTGCACTCTAGCCAGTGATTCGTTCACAACAGAGATGCAACATTTTGTTAAAGTTTTCAACTTCAAGGCTTAAATAATTATCGCATCAGGTCTATCATTCTCAATAAACATTTTTCTGTATGCAAAATAGTTGTTTGACATCAAAAAAGTTTACACGTTGAATACCTGTAAGGAGCTTAATGATGGTCAAGAAGGGAATGTTCGGCTTTCTTCTGTTTTGACAGAGCCCATGTTTGATTAGGACTCTGCTTATCCCCTGTGAAGTTTCATTTCCCCAGTAAAGTTTCCTTTCCCCGATGAAGTTTCGTTTCCGCAGCAAAGTTTTGTTACTCCAAGGATTTTCTTTCAAAAAGTCTTGTTCCAAGACTTCAAGTTTGGATGTGTCATCCATCCCCGGTGGAGTCGTTAAGAAGGAACCCACGTTCTGAAGGAGTTTCAGCTCCCCGACAGAAGTGCCAACAGAGATCCCTCGCCTTGACCTCTCATTTCCCAGTCGATCTGTTGGCCGGGGCATCCTCACGAAAATAAAATTAAAATATATCTCCTTTTATTCCCCAGTAAGGTCGTTACCGTGTGACTATCTGCATGATCTGTTCATTGGTTGCATTCCGAGAATCTCTCTCCAATAAGAAAATCCTCAACAGAGTTCTACCTCCCTGGTGAGGTCCCATCTCTTCAGCAGGGCTTTGTTCCCCCAGCAAAGGTTTTTGTCCCTTTCCAGAAGCTGCAGTGTCGACCTGATCTTCTCTAGGAATTTGCAATTTATTTGTGCAGTTCCTCTCAAGTGTTCGTGGACCGTTTCTACTGGTTGCCCTTCTTTTGTTCTCTGCAAAACTTCAACACTTGGAGGTTCCCTCTCTAGTGGTTTCCCGTATTTTCTCCTCTCCTTGGGATTCTGCAATTTATTTTTGCAAGTCATGTCATATGCTGACCCCTTGGTTGTTGACTTCTCAATTGGCCTTTCCCTAGTGGAAATTTTAAACATGCATCATTACATTGCATCTGCCTAAACGCGCAGCATTTCCATTATATGGAGCATTGCGCTATATAAAAAGAATTCAAACATGCATCGGAACATAAGACATTATTATTTCCGTTATCCCCAGTGATTTGATAAAACTTCGGATTTAATCCCCAGCGAGGTCTTCATCCTCATTATCCACCCCATACCAATATCCTTCTGACGTCAATCTTTTGTTTGTTTGAGTGTCTACTATTGACTATAGTTCAGTGTCGCCCTGGCTCGGTCTTCTCGGGTTTATTCTTCGCTACCCTCTCTGATTCATTCCATTATCTAGTGATGCACCTTTTGAATACCAGTTTCGTCTTGATATTCGCTTTCGGAAGGTTTTTAGGTGTACGCCTTAATCTCCTTGCTTTGGGTCAAGTTTCGCCTTATCGCTTGTGCATGAAATCCAGTTTTGTCCTGGTACTCATCTAGTTTAGTTTCTCCTAACTAGTTATTGAGTCAAGTTTCGTCTCGTTTTTGCTTTCCTATCTTGGACTCTTTGATGGTGTTCGTTTACCGAGTGCAGTGTTCGTGTTGCGTCCCTGGTTTGAAATCAGTCTCCTTTCCTTGGATTCTTCTATCAGTTTTCGTCAATGTTTATCCTTTGATCTGAGGCTAGTAGGTGTTCTGAGAAACATGTGAAGAAGTGAAAAACACAAGAAAGGGGGTTGAATTGTAAAACTTGAAATCAAATGCAGACAACACGGTATTTTTATCCTGGTTCGTTTGATCTCAAACTACTCCAGTCCACCCGTCAAGGTGATTTCGCCTCTCTCCAACGAGGTCTTAATCCACTATATTCAACTGAATATTACAACTGCTTTAACAACTGCTAAAGCCTTCTTGAGTCAAAACCACAAACCGGTTTCTCAAGGAAATGCTTTCTTACAGATAAATGAAATCTAAGTGTGTTGAATGTTTTCTACAAAACTGTTTATCACAACTGTGATATTACACAAATTAAGCTTATGAGAACTGGAATGCTAAAACAATAGAATAAGTAATTTGGGTGCTTTAGCAAACTGTGAATGAGGATGAATATGAATAGCTTTAGGCGTGTAGAGAGTTGTAGAGCATTAGCCAATTCATTCCTCACTTGCTTGTTTATATAGCATTGGAAAATGGTACGTTGGAGTCAGTTATTCCGTTTCAATGCCAATTACATTCTTTCCATATTGAGCAGATCTTTGTCTGGAATAATGCCGTTGATAATAAAGCATCTTGATTGCCCAATACCGTTGCCAATTAACGTGTTCTGGCTTTGGCTTATTCTGACGCTGCTAGGTGCTGATGAATTGTTGTTGTCTTGATCAAAGTTTAGATTGTTACGCGCAGATCTGTTCATCAAGCTTCAGCGTAAGCACATGCTTTGATTTTCTGATTCTGGCATCTGATATAACATCCTCTGATGCTGATGTTGATAGTTCATCTTCTGATGTTGATGATGATATTCTTATGTTGATACTCATCAGAGTTTCTGTAAAACAAAACATAATTTTTAGGTAGCATATGTGTCTTACATGAATCATACAATTTATATGTTCTTGCATTTTGTTATCATCAAAACTTTAACTTAGGGTAGTAGATTCAAACTTTGTTCTAACAATCTTCCCCTTTTTGATGATGACAAAAACTAGAATTTTTTTTTCAATTGAGAGTTAACGAGAAAAGTATCAGAGATAACCAAATAATAAATTGTATTAGAGATAAATAGGTAGGTATCAGAGATAAGGAGGAATAAAAGGTATCAGAGCTTAAGGGGATAAGAAAACAACTATCAGAGTTATGATCAGAAAGACTCCCCCTGAGTTTATTACTTCCCTTTTTAATTCCTTGAATCCTTTAGCATCAGATCTTTCTTTTACTCGAGCAGAGCTTCAGTGTATCAGAGATAATTAACTTCTTGTACCTGTAAGCTTATGCAAAACAAGGAAATATTCAAGTATATCAGAGTGTTAGAATGTTTGAGACTTTTGTCTCAGTAATCCGTTATTGAAAAATATCATTCTTTTTCTCCCCCTTTTTGTCAGCAATCAAAAAGTGCAAGTAATTTAAGATAAAACGATCAGTGCAGAAAAACTGGTATATTTAATTCAAAGCTTAGAAGATAGTACAGAAAACATGGAAAGAAAACAATGAAAAACAAAATCTAAGGTTGGGGTGGGAGGCGTGTGAACAGAGCTTCTAGCATGTTCTTGATCTGATCAGCGGTTTCCTTCTGCTGATGCACCATGCTGACTACTGTATCAATCTTACTGTCTTACACATCCATTCTTTGCTGCAGACGAATATCATTCTGCTTCAGCTCTTCAAGAGTCTTCCTGTCCAAAGCAGCTTGAGAGACGTCAGAAACAGGATGCTTCTGAGATCTTTCTGCAACATCTTCTTCTTGAGTAAAGTCTTCAGCTTGAATAGTCTGATCTTCTGCTGGTTGAACTTTTGAAGCTGGACGCTTTTCAGACCATGGCTCACTATCCAGAAAGAGCACTTCCTCCTTCAGCAGCTGACTCATGACTGGACCTTTAACTTCTTTCATAAGCTTGCTGAAGTTCTGTTGAGCTTGTTCATAGTTTATGTCTTGCAGCTTGAAGGTTTCAGCGCGTACCCAATTTCTGAATTGTGTCCAGAGTTAGTCTGAAGCAGCAGGATCAATCATTCCAGGACAAACCTGCTTTAGAGAAGCAATCCAATTCTGCATTCCTGTTTCAAAATTCAAGATGCTAGAACCAACATCTAGTTGTTTGGGTTTGGGAATGGCTATTTTATTTTTAAGGTCAACAAGGCGGTCAAGGACTGTTAGGTCAATGAAGGTCTTGTTGTGGCCATCTATATTTTGTTTGGGTGAGGGAGTAGGAGAGTCAGAAATGATTATTGGACTATTTGGAGTATTTGGAGGGGTAGTTTCTGGTGAGGATGGCAGTTGGGGTATGTTTACAGTTTTACCACAAGGCAGTTGAATTGCCAAGGGTTGTGGTTCAGAGGATTGAGGTGATTGAGGTTCAGGGGTTTGAGCCTCAGAGTGGTGAGACTCAGAGTGTTGAGACTCAGGTTGTGGAGATGATGGTTGAGGTGAAGATGGATGAAGTTCTGGTTGTGGAGAGGGAGGTGGAGTAGTTTTTGGTTCTGGTGAGTGTGGATTTTCTGGTATTGGTGAGAGTGTATATTCTGGTTGAGGTGAATGGGCAGTTTCTGGTTGAGTGTTTGGATTTTCTGAGAGGGGAGCGGAAGAACGTTGATCAATTTCAAATAGAACTTTATCAAGTTCTGATTCTGTTGATGTTGTGGGTTTTGGATTTTGGGGTTTGGTGCGGGATCTCCTGAGAGTTAGTGACTCAGAAGGGTCAAACTCTGGTTCGGTATCATCAATGGTTGGTATGGGAATTGGGAGTTCATAGGAAGCTGGGGTTGGGATCAATGTTGGAACAGCAGATGAATTTAAAACATTAACAGCAGATAGATTACCTCTCTTCTTTGGTGTCTGATGGGATGGTCCTTCTGAAACAGCCTTCCTCTTCTTCGTCTTCTTCAAAGTAACCTCTGGTGTTTGCTGGTGCAGATCTTTGATGTTCAGATCAGGATCTGTGCCATCATCTTTACACGCATCCAAGTATCTGAGAACGATGACTGGTTTAGAGTCAATCTCAGAGAATATGGGAAAGTCGCTCAGAGGGACTCTTCTGCTGGTGATGTCAGCAAGAGGAGTGACGATGGGCTCCTTTCTGATATTCTCTATCAGTTTCATCCTTTTCAGATTCTTGGCGTTCAGCTGCTTGCCAACAGCTGGTTCCAGAGAGCTTATTTCCTGAGCTTCTGTAAGGTGTTCTATCAGCCTATTCTCAGTTAGAATATCTGATATCAATCTTCCGAAGAGTATCCAATCCCTTTTGGTCTTTTCTTCTTCTCTCGTCTCTTTGACGCTGGTCTTCAGATGATTGAACACAAGATGAGCAAGGTTGATCTTGGTCTTCTTAGCAATAAAATAGAGCAGAAATTGCTGATCTATGTTGATGTAGTCAGGAGAGCTTGTGGGCTTCTTGTGGTTGAAGCAGCCCAAGATGATCTTTTCCCAGATTCTGTGCTGATCCATCAAATCTCTGATTTTGCTGCTGGGAACCCCATGAGTGAAAATCTGTCTAGCCATTATGCCAGTGTTTCCAGCTCTTTCTTCCATGTCAATACAGCGGATGCCACCGCCGTTGTATCCAATCAGCCTAGCAATGTGATCCTCAGTGATCACTATCTTCTTTCCCATGATGTATGATGTAACCTGATGGGTTAAAGCAGACGCATGAATCTAGAATTCCTTAACCAGAATGGGGAATGTTGGTCCCACTAACCTATCAAAATACCTCTCCCAGCCGTGTGCCCTAATTTCTTCAGTCAAATCGAAGCCATTCTCTTTCAAACTATTGAAATCAATGATCAGTTCAGACAGAACTTCCAAGTTCTTCACCGGAGTAAGTAGAGTTCTGAAGGGAATCTGGCATTGTTCAGATGAAGCCTCTTGCTGGGAACCTACAGAAACATTGCTAGAAGTTGCCATGTTCACACTAGGGTTTCTTTGAGAAAAGCTTGAAAAAGGGTTTTCTTTGGAAAAAGATGAACACACAAGTAAGAATGTAGAAAATATTTGGATGATTGTAAGAGACGGTAAAAATTTAATGAATGATGTTAAGGAGTTTAAATAGATTTCAAATGATGTTTTAAAAACGTAAACGGTTTTAAGAGAGAGAATTAACTCATGATTACAATTTAACTCATGATTACACACATTTAATGTTTGCTGATTTTGGGGGATTTGAGAAAGATATTTGGAACGGTTACCAGACATGTGTCTCAATGCATCCAATCAGCGTTTTGCCTTCTCAGAAGCGTGCACGCGTGTTCTGCTTCAGAGATTAGCTGATGACTGGATGAAACTTGTTTGATTTGGTGAACAGCGCATTTATCCTTGAAATGAGACGCTCAGATCTTTATGGATAGACTCTGATACAATCTGCATGTCTAACTTTCTGAAAGGAGATTGATCAGAAGTTCACAGTAAAATAAAAACACATTCTGAAGGTTAATATATAAAATTAAAACATTTTCACTCTGGGCAGAGCTTCATGCTGAGATGTTTCAGAATGAAGTTGAAGCTATCTTCAGAAAGTGGTTTAGTGAAGATATCAGCCCATTGATGGTCTGTATCAATAAATTTTAAGTTCAAAATTCCTTTCTGAATATAGTCCCTAATGAAGTGATGTTTTATTTCTATATGCTTAGCCCTAGAATGCAAAATAGGATTTTTACTTAAGCAAATGGCAGAAGTGTTGTCACAGAGTATAGGGATGTTACTCTCAAAAATCTGAAAGTCTTCAAGCTGACTTTTCATCCAGAGCATTTGTGTGCTGCATCCAGCTGCTGCTATGTACTCAGCTTCTGTTGTTGATAGCGCAATTGTGGATTGCCTTTTGCTGGACCAAGAGATCAGATTTTCTCCCAGAAACTGGTAGCTTCCAGAAGTACTTTTACGCTCTACTCTGTCTCCAGCAAAGTCAGCATCGCAGTAACCTACTAAGTTGTAATCACTAGATTTTCTATAAAATAAACCCAGATTAGTAGTACCTTTCAGATACTTGAAAATTCGCTTAACAGCTGTTAAGTGAGATTCTCTAGGATCTGATTGGAATCTTGCACAAATACATACGCTGAATAAAATATCAGGCCTTGAAGCCGCCAGATAAAGAAGAGAACCAATCATACCTCTGTAGACCTTCTGTTCTACCTTTTTGCTTACCTCTTCTCTTTCCAGAATGCACGTGGGATGCATTGGAATCTTTGATGACTTACATTCTGAGAGATCAAATTTCTTCAGAAGTTCCCTGACATATTTGCTCTGATGAATGTAAGTTCCCTCTGGATTTTGATTGATCTGAATTCCCAGAAAGAATTTCAGTTCTCCCATGAGGCTCATCTCAAATTCTGCCTGCATACACTTAGCAAATTTTCTTCCAAGAGAAGGATTACTAGATCCAAAAATAATATCATCAACATAAATTTGACAAACTAGGATGTCATTCTTAACTGACTTACAGAATAAGGTAGTGTCCACCTTCCCTCTGGTGAATTCTTTTTCTAACAGAAAGTTACTTAGTCTTTCATACCAAGCTCTGGGAGCTTGTTTCAGACCATATAATGACTTCTTTAGTTTTAAAACATATTCTGGATTTTTTGTACTTTCAAAACCAGGGGGTTGGTGCACATAAACCTCTTCTTCTATATATCCATTTAAGAATGCACTCTTGACATCCATCTGATACAGAGTGATGCCTTTATTAACAGCAAACGAAATTAAAAGTCTGATAGATTCTAACCTGGCGACTGGGGAAAAGGTTTCTGTATAGTCTATTCCCTCTTGTTGACTATAACCTTGTGCTACCAGTCGTGCCTTGTTTCTGATGACTTCACCTTGTTCGTTCAGTTTGTTTCTAAACACCCATTTTGTTCCAATGACGTTGAATCCTTTTGGTCTGGGAACTAGATCCCACGCGTCATTTCTGGTGAATTGATTCAGCTCTTCTTGCATTGCTAGAATCCAGTCGTTGTCCAGAAGTGCTTCATCAATTGAGGAAGGTTCAATCACAGAAACAAGTCCCATGAGGGATTCTTCAGAGTTTCTGAAGCTGGCTCTTGTTCTTATTGGATCTTCCTTTCTTCCTAAGATAGTTTCTTCTGGGTGATCCAAGCTGCTTCTGGGTAGTATTTTCTGAGGTTGGTCAACAGATGTTGCTGGATTGCTAGCAGTGCCTCTTTCTGATGTTGAAGGAGTGTCTTTATTTAGAGCTTTTGATGACTTGTCTTCAGAACCTGTAAATTCAACTTCCATACCTGCAAAAACTTCATTCTGCTTTGACTTTTCAGAGTCAAGCTTATCATCAAAACGAACACTGATTAATTCTTCCACAATCTGTGTTCTGTATTGTATACTTTGTACCCTCTTGAGCGTTCAGAGTATCCTAACATAATACACTTCTGTGCTTTAGAGTCAAACTTGTTCAAATAATTTTTTGTATTTAATATAAAGCAAGTACATCCAAATGGATGAAAATATGAAATGTTGGGCTTTCTGTTCTTCCACAATTCATATGGAGTCTTTTCCAGAATGGGTCTTATGGAGATTCTATTTTGAATGTAGCACGCTGTGTTTATTGCCTCTGCCCAGAATATCTTAGCAACGTTTGTCTCATTGATCATGGTTCTGGCTATTTCTTGCAATGTTCTGTTCTTTCGTTCTACAACTCCATTTTGCTGGGGAGTTCTAGGACAAGAGAAATCATGCAGAATGCCTTTGTTATTAAAGAATGACTCAAAATCTTTGTTTTCAAACTCTCCACCATGATCACTTCTGACTTTAACGATTCTAAGATCCTTTTCATTCTGAACTTGGTTACAGAAGGTAACAAACAGAGTATGACTCGTCCTTGTGTCTTAAGAACTTTACCCATGTCCATCTGCTATAGTCATCTACGATTATTAACCCATACTTCTTGCCACTGACTGAAGCATTTTTAACTGGTCCAAATAAGTCAATGTGCAAAAGTTCTAATGGCTTAGAGGTAGAAACAACATTTTTAGATTTGAAAGAAGGTTTTGCAAACTTGCCTTTCTGACATGCTTCACACAGAGCATCTGAATTGAACTTCAGATTAGGAAGTCCTCTGACCAGATTGAGTTTGTTAATCTGAGATATTCTTCTCATACTAACATGCCCCAATCTTCTGTTCCAGATCCATTGCTCGTTGTTAACAGACATAAGGCATTTTACATTCTAACTTTTTAGTTCAGAAAGTTTGATTTTATAAATGTTGTTTTTCCTCTTTCCATTAAATAGGATAGTCCCATCTTTCTGACTAACAGCTTTACATGATTTTTGATTAAAGATTATATCATAACCGTTATCACTTAATTGACTTATGGATAACAGATTATGCATTAATCCATCTACTAGCAGAACATTGTTTATAGAGGGAAGATTTCCATTACCTACAGTTCCAGAGCCAATGATCTTTCCCCTCTGATTGCCTCCAAAGCCTACGTGGCCTCCAGGCTTAAGTTCCAGGCTTTGGAACATATGCCTTCTTCCCGTCATGTGTCGTGAGCAGCCAGAGTCCAGGTACCATGACTGATGTTTCTGATTTGCTGCTAAAGATATCTGCAACATGTATTATTTTATCCTTAGGTACCCATATTTTCTTGGGTCCTGATTTGTTAGCTTTACCAAAACTCTGGTTGAATTTTGGTTTCACAGAATAAGTACTACTAGTATATTTAATGTCATGTGTGTGACCATACACAAAGTGTGAATTCAGAGGAGTGTGTTTAATAGTTAAATCCATGGCATTCTTTGGTGTAGGAACCTTACCTTGGTATCCTATTCCCTTTCTGCCGTTTCTACTAACTCCATAGATCATTGAAGCCATTTTACTTCTATCTATGCTTTTAGCAAGGAACTTCTGAAAGCTATGATCATACTCCTTGATGATCTCATCAGCGCTGCTGGGAATTTCAGAAATTATTTCCTTCTGAGAGTTTTGTAAAACATTTTCTAACTTTGAAATTTTATTTTTCAGCTCAGAATTTTCCAATTTAAGACTCTCAGTTTTATCAAAGTCAGATTCAAGATTCCTTTTCAGGTTTCTGAATTTAACTCTGATCTGCTGGTACCTTTCCAGAATTTCGTTAAGGCTTTCAGCAAGTTCAGCCTTAGTAAAATTAATTGCAAAATCAGGAAATACCTCTTCGGTGTCTGATTTTGAGTCTGATTCAGAAGCTTCACTGTCTTTTGATATGTTGGCCATGAGAGCTATGTTTGCTCTCTCATCATCTGATTCTGAGTCAGCTTCAGACGAGTCAGAGTCATCCCATGTAGCCATGAGACTTTTCTTCTTTTCTCTTCCAAACTTCTTTTTGGGCTTTTCCCTCTGAAGCTTTGGATAGTCACTCTTATAGTGTCCTTGCTCGTTGCATTCATAGCAAGTGATGTCCTTGGTGTTTGGCTTTCTGCTTCCTGAAGAGCCTTCAGATCTTCTGTATCCAGAAGAAGAGTCTGACCTTCTGTATCTGAAAGAGGACGCATTTTGATCAGATCTTCTGGGATTCCTGAACTTCCTTTGCCTCTGCTTCCATAGTTGGTTCACTCTTCTGGAGAGGAGGGAGAGTTCGTCTTCTTCTGATGAGGACCCATCAGATGTTTCTTCAACTGCCTGCAAAACTTTAGAGTCAGATTTTCTGTTAGATTTTAATGCTAAAGGCTTACCTTGCTTCTGAGGTTCATCAGCTTCTAGCTATATCTCGTGACTTCTGAGGGAGCTGATAAGTTCCTCCAGAGAAGTTTTGTTGAGATCTTTAGATAGCTTCAGCGCTGTAACCATTGGCCTCCACTGTTTTGGCAAGCTTCTGATGATCTTCTTGACATGATCAGCAGTAGAGTATCCCTTGTTCATAACCTTGAGACCAGCCACCAGAATTTGGAATCTTGAGAACATTGTTTCAATGGATTCACTTTCTTCCATTTTGAATGCCTCATACTTATGAATGAGCGCAAGAGCTTTAGTTTCTTTGACCTGAATGTTGCCTTCATGCGTCATTCTGAGTGAGTCAAACATGTTCTTTGCTGTGTCTCTGTTAGAGATCTTTTCGTATTCAGCATAAGAGATGGCGCTGAGAAGAATAGTTCTGGCCTTGTGGTGATTTTTGAAGTCACGCTTTTGTTGATCAGACATTGCTTTCCTGTCAATCTTCTGACCGCTTTCATTCACTGGGTGCGTGTATCCATCTGTCACCATGTCCCACAGATCAGCATCATGTGCCAGAAAGAAGCTTTCGATTCTGTCTTTCCAGTAATCAAAATTCTCTCCATCAAAGACTGGAGGTTTGCCGTTGAATCTGTCTCTATCTTCATTGTTGTCATTGCTGCTGTGTTGATATGTTCCTGCCATAGTGTTTTTCTGACGCTGGATCTTGTACTGACACGGTTAAGTGTTTTAGCTCAGAACCAGGCGCTCTGATACCAATTGAAGAAGTGAAAAACACAAGAAGGGGGGTTGAATTGTAAAACTTGAGATCAAATGCAGACAACACGTTATTTTTATCCTGGTTCGTTTGATCTCAAACTACTCCAGTCCACCCGTCAAGGTGATTTCGCATCTCTCCAACGAGGTCTTAATCCACTATATTCAACTGAATATTACAACTGCTTTAACAACTGCTAAAGCCTTCTTGAGTCAAAACCATAAACCGATTTCTCAAGGAAATGCTTTCTTACAGATAAATGAAATCTAAGTGTGTTGAATGTTTTCTACAAAACTGTTTATCACAACTGTGATATTACACAAAATAAGCTTATGAGAACTGGAATGCTAAAACAATAGAATAAGTAATTTGGGTGCTTTAGCAAACTGTGAATGAGGATGAATATGAATAGCTTTAGGCGTGTAGAGAGTTGTAGAGCATTGGCCAATTCATTCCTCACTTGCTTGTTTATATAGCATTGGAAAATGGTACGTTGGAGTCAGTTATTCCGTTTCAATGCCAATTACATTCTTTCCATATTGAGCAGATCTTTGTCTGGAATAATGCCGTTGATAATAAAGTATCTTGATTGCATAGTACCGTTGCCAATTAACGTGTTCTGGCTTTGGCTTATTCTGACGCTGCTAGATGCTGATGGATTATTGTTATCTTGATTAGAGTTTAGATTGTTACGCGCAGATCTGTTCATCAAGCTTCAGCGTAAGCACATGCTTTGATTTTCTTATTCTGGCATCTGATATAACATCCTCTGATGCTGATGTTGATAATTCATCTTCTGATGCTGATGATGATATTCTTATGCTGATACTCATCAGAGTTTCTGTAAAACAAAACATAATTTTTAGGTAGCATATGTGTCTTACATGAATCATACAATTTATATGTTCTTGCATTTTGTTATCATCAAAACTTTAACTTAGGGTAGTAGATTCAAACTTTGTTCTAACAACATGCACTCTCATCAATTTGCTATGGGTCGAGTTTCGCCTTGTTACCCGTGCGTGAAATCCAGTTTCGTCCTGGTACTCATCTAGCTTAGTTTCGTCTGACTAGTCGTTGAGTCGAGTTTCGTCTCGCTTTTGTTCCTCTTTTCTGGGATTCTTTCAGTTCCTTCATACTATCTATCCTAGTTGAGATTAGCAAGTGTTCCTAGAATCGCGCACTCTATCCACTTTGCTTTGGGTCGAGCTCAGAGTTTCGTCTCCTCACCCGCGTACATTTTCTGTTACGGAGCTTAGTTTCGTCTATACTCTGTTGGTTGAGTTTTGTCTCACCTCTTCCTTTTGAAGCCCAGTTTTTCCCTGGCACGTTTGTCCGGAAGGTTAGTTGCGCCTACTCTTCTTTTGTTTTCGTTATGTCTCAACCTGCGTTGTAGCTTCATTCTGACGCATGTCTTGGGAGTTTTTTGTTTCCGTTTCTTCTTCAAGAGTGTAAATTTTCGGGTTCTTTCATATTCAAACATCTTCAACCCTGAACGCACGAAAGTTATCACTTTTCTCACTTATCATGTTGAAGATATTTGAATAGGGGCAGTTGTTGCACCCCAAAATTTACCCTCTTGATTTAGGCTTATGTTTCATCATGAACATCATAGTGCATTGCATTCATACATTGTGATAGGATCAAAATACCTTGGTTATCAAGTCTTCCTCAAGCTTTGAAGGTTGATTGCATGGACAAGTTGCTCAAGTAGAATCTTGTTATCTAAACCTTTGGATTTTTTTTCTTCAAGCTCAAAGGTTATTGCATATCTCAAGATATTTTATCCATCTCTTTGGATCATCAGAGAATTTGAAGTTTTGGAGGTGATTCATCAGTCTCCTAAGGTGTTGACCAAAGTTAGGGTTTGGGTTTTCATCAAGATTTCTTGAGAATTTTGAAGTGAAACTTTGCACATGGCCTCTATATGTTTGGAAGATCATATGTTTGAGGTTTTGATCATCAATTTTGAAGAAAAATGAATCAATTGATTCAGAGGGGCAAAATGGTCATTTTGGTCAAAATCAGTCAAAGTTGACCAGGTGAATTCTTGGCCAACCATCAATTCAAGGATGCACTTTTCATATTTCAAGTCCATTTTGGTCATTGGATCAAAGAGATTGAAGTTTGGGTTGAAACTTATTCTTGAAGAAACCCTAAAAGTTACTAATTTTGGAAAATAAAGACCTAATTTCATAAAATCATATTTTATTCATCCTTGATCAAGAAGATGCAAATGAAATACGCTGGGAAAGCTAAGAGGATGATCTTTCACCTCTTTTTGGTCTTATGACCAAATTGGCAAGGAATCAAGAGTTATGGTCTTTTGAAGTTACAAAATTATAAGTCATTTTTCAAAATTAGTGAATTTCAAGATAAATATTGAGAGCCTTAATTGATTAATTTTCAAAAACTATAAACTAAGGGTTTTTAGATATTTTCAATACCTTTCCAAATTGTGATCATTTGTGTCAAAATTCAAAAGCATGAGCAAGTTATGAGTTTTGGAAATTTGAGGCATTTTATTGAAATTTGGCAAATATGCAAAATGGCCAATTCATGAAAACTCAGGTTTCAACCATTCTCTTTGTCCCTAACCCAGCCCATGACCTATTTGTGATTTGCTAAGGCCCAATATATCAGCCATTTCGTGTTCTATGGACTTTGGTTTTTGTTTGAACGAAAAAATGCAAAAATGGTCCAAACTTGCAAAAACTCCAACATTCTTTGATCATGTGGAATTAAGGGCCAGGGTTTTAAGTACAATCTTCTGAAGTCATTTGGCACACAAAGCGCATAATAAGTAAGAGAACACACGGGCAAAAGAGCTGATTCAGTATGCACCTCATTTTTGGCCAAAATCCCCAATCCTGCCCTCCAACGGTTTTAAAGTCCGATTTCCACTTCTAACCTTCTCTACAAACTCTATATAAGAGGAAGCAAGTAAAGAGAGATAAGAAGGACGCGTTATTTTCAAGAATTCCAGATCTAAAATTTTCCTTCATCTTCTGCAACTTGATTCGATTCTCTCAATTCCTTGGTGTTTTCTTCAAAATTCTTGTGGATTCTGCTTCAGCAAAGCAAGTAGATCAAGCTAGCACCATTTGTTTGCATCTGGAGTGAAGGAGACAGTAGATCACTTTTCACCTTGAGGTAATGATTCCAAACTTTGATTCCTGAGATGCACTTGTTTATTGAGATGTTTGAGCTTGGATTCATGTTCAGTGATGTTAATGGAATATTTCTGAAGCTTTATAGCGTTTAATTTGATGGATTATGCATGATTGGATGCTCTGAAACTCGCGATTCAGAATTCTTTATTCATATTCATGACTTGATTATGGAAAATATGGTTGATGATTTGATTTGATTCAAATTGCTATGGATTCCTTGCCATGCTAGCTTTGATTCGCCTTTGATTTCATAAGAAATGATGCAAAATTGAGTATGATATGTTGATCTAAAAGTGAGCCCTAAACATGGATGTTGCGCGCGCTTTTGAACTGTCCATAGGTTGAAGATGATGTGGTGGCACATCATGATTGGTTTGTTTGAATTTTTTTGGTTTATTTGAATTTTTGTTCTATTTTACATTTTGTTTAATTTTGTTTTCTGATCAAAACACATTCAAAAATCACAAAAAAATTACCATAGGTCAATATTATATTCTAGTATTTGTCATATTTTTTTGGATTTTTTTAAAAATAATTTGATTGGTTTAAAAAATTCATAGGTTTAATTAATTAATAGTCCAAAGTTTATTTTTATTTTAATAGTCCTATTGATCTAAAATATCCACAAAAATAATGTAAAAGTTGATTCTGATTTTGATTCATCATTTTTCTTATTTTTTATTTAAAATTTAATTTCAAAAGGTTATTTGTAGTATTTGTTTATTTTTTTATTTTTAATACTTCTATTAATTCAAAAAATTCCCAAAAAATCATGTAATCTTGTTTTTAATCATAGAATCTGAATATATTTTTACTTTGACCTTTTTTGTGGTTTTTGGTTAAGATTTACATTTTTTGCCCTTAAATAATAATTCAATTATTAATTGTTTGTTTTTTTATTTTAATATTTTCCTTTAATTCAAAAAATCTACAAAAATTCAGGGATGTGTGTTTTAAGCCCTAATATTTGAATATAATTTTTGTGGACCATTTTTCTGACTTTTTTTATTTAAATACTATTTTGATATGTGAATATTTGTTATTTGCATAATTGTTTGAATTTAATTTCTTTTGTTGACTTTTCCTAATTCAAAAAATATGAAAAATGTATATTCTGACATTTAGGGTTTCTTGGTGATTGTTATGACCATGTTTTGATTTGTTTGAGTTTTGATCCTATTTAATCAATTTTTAGGATTAAAAGTCAAAATCTAGGGTTTTGTTGTTTATGGTGCAAGTTTCATGTTCAAAACCCTTATGCTTTGGACTTTATTGGGAATTCAGGTCTTGATCATGGTTCATGAATGTGTTGGGGATTTGAAAACCATTTTTCTTGAATTATTTGACTTGGTTTGATATTTTTTCACAAATAATTTTGAAAACTTATCTAGTTTGGTAGTTCTAAACACTTCCAAGATGTTAAGATATTTTTTGTTTGAATTATGGGTCATTGTTTTTATTTTTGATATAATTTTGAAGTGAAGGTATCCAATCATGTTTGCATGTTTTGTTGCAATTTGTTTGATGGCCAATGAACTTGAGTGAGGCCTATAATTTGGAACCTAATGATCATGTGATTCTGATTGTCCATATTAGCTCAAGCCATTTCACTTATAAGCTTCATGTTTGAATATTTTGAACCATCTAATGCATTATGTAGGTTTCATTTCCTATTGTTTTCATGAAGTTGTGATTGAATTAGCTATGCATGATTAAAATATGTTTGCTACTGACCTTCATGGTTTTTGTTCATATTATTCTCAAGCTCTTATGATCCTTGATTGATACTCAATTGTCAATTCAACATGGTGATAGGAAGGAGCAACATTCCTCTGATTCTTTTGACCTAATCTGTGCATATGCTTGTCTCCTCTTGCTTATAATGTCTAATATTTGGTAGTTGCCACCATGTTATTCTCACTTCTTCACCTTTTGGAATACTAACTTGGTTGTTAAATATGCGAGGTACTCTGAGAAAGTTGCCACTTTTGGCTTGAGGCATTTGTGTTCCACTTTATTTGTGGAACACAGTTTATTATATTGGCATTATTTTTGTGTTTGGAATGCTTGATGGTTTATGCAGGATACACATATCTATGATTGTGAATTCCATACATTGCCCATGGTATTTGTTCATATCTGATAAATTACTTACATCCTGATGGTGTAATTTCTGACTTGATTTGTCCATTGATGCCAGCTTGCTTGAAGTTTCTCTGGGTTTCTTTTATTCTTGCTTGGTTTCTACAGATAGTTATCTGTTTGGTATTGTACTACTTCCTTTCTCCCATTTTCATTTTGCATAATTCTCTGACTGCATGATGGGACCTATGTTGCTGATATATGTCAGGAGGCCCTCTGGTTTTTGTCTGATTCCATGTATTGTATTTGTTTTTGATCGATGAGTCACTCAATTTAGAAATTGAGATCACAACTTCGCTCTCATTGCATGTTCCCTATAGGATGTTTATTGCTTTTCTTATTTAATTGTTGATTGATGAGTCACTCAATTTAGAAATTGAGATCACTACTTCACTCTTATTGCATGTTCCCTATAGGATAGTTTTGTGGAGCTTCCTTTGGCATGTTGATTAAGGTAGGAATCCATGTATGATAACATAGGATTGGATTTTCCTTTAACCTCAACCTTAGGGTCAACCATTGTATGAAAACATTAGAGATAGTGCTAGGCTAGTTTCCCTTAGTTGTTTTTCCGTTCTTTGCATTCCGCATTTTAAAACAAAAATTGTTTTCTTGGCAAATCTTAAGACATTTCTAATAAACTCAAACCCTACTTCAAAGTAAAAGATACAAACCAATTTTACTTTGTCTGTGTGCCTCTTGGCTTTGCTTTTAAACCTGGTTTGCCGATGTTTCGCCATCGCACATGATTGTTATCCTACATTGATTCTCAATATCATTGTTGGATATGATGTTTCGTCATCTGTTTTATTGATGTTTTGCCACCTTTTCCATGAAATACTGTCATCTCTTTGCCAATGTTTCTCCATCGCACATGTTTGTTATCCTACATTGATTCTCAATATCATTGTTAGGTGTGATGTTCCATCATCTATTTCATTAATGTGTTTCCATCTCTGCAATGTTATCTCTTTGCCAATGTTTTTCCATCACACATGTTTGTTATCCTACATTGATTCTCAATATCATTGTTAGGTGTGATGTTTCGTTATCTGTTTCATTGATGTGTTGCCATCTCTGCCATGTTATCTCTTAGCCGATGTTTCGCCATCGCACATTTGTTTAAAGCTGATGTTTCGCCATCGCACATGTTTGTTATCCTACTTTGATTCTCAATATCATTGTTAGGTGTGATGTTTTACCATCCGTTTTATTGATGTTTCGCCATCTTTGACATGTTACTTTGTTATCATTTAGTCGATGTTTTACCATCTCTTTTGTTTGTTGTTTTACTTGATATTTTGCCATCTTGACTATCTTTGTTTGTCTTAATTAAAAAACACAAACCAACCAAAACACATAAGCCGAACTACGGCTGCTCTGATTCCTTAAAAGGGATACGTAGGCATTAGGGTAGGGCCCAACCGAGCATAACTTTTATTTACCCTACATTGTTTTTTTCTTTCGCATGCATTCCCTTTTCAGTGATAAACCATAGACATAGGATTTGACCACACCCATTAGATTAGACAACAAGAGTGGATACCGTAGAGTACTACGGGCGTGTGGGGTGCTAACACCTTCCCCCTCGCGTAACAGACTCCCTTACCCGATCTCTCGGTCGAAAGACCGTGATTTTTCCCTTTCTAGGTTTTCTCGATGTTTACCTTTCCCTCTCGGCGGGATAAAATACGTTCGGTGGCGACTTCATTGATGTTTCATTAACATCCAAATGACAAGTTCCGGCCGCATGGTTTCAATGACCTATGGAGAACCATGGGAATTTGAGACCCTAAAACCCAATCTTCCTTGAGAAACTCAAAACCCTAGTTGTAGACTCATTGCTTAGGAGGAGCATTTTGACTGGTCAACCCCTTGAGATTCTTGAGCATTTTGAGACCTTTGTGGGCATATGCCTTGAAGAAAAATGGGAGGGAAAATTTTGGGGTACAACAACAGGCAATCATAATTATCCCATGCAATACCACATATCACATAATGCATACAACAATCTATTCGAATGTTCAATCTGGAACGAACGAGAACATACGCTAAATCATGTCATAACATTTATCATATAATGTGATTTCAACATAATCATTATGATATGATGGCAGAACCGACTATTATACTAGTTTGCGTTTTGTATTCGCAAATGTCGCGGTAAGCAAGAGTCGCCACCGACTTTTATTTCACCCAACAAAGGAAAAGGAAAAAGAACAGAACAAACCTTTTTCGAGATGTTTGAGTATGGGGGGTAGATTATAGAAAGGGAAGGTGTTAGCACCCTTTCTATCCGTGGTTTTCCATGGGCTCTTAGGTACTTGCTCATTTTTTAAATTGCTTGTGTGTGCTTGTTGTTCGAAAAGTTTTGTTTACTTCGTGATAACCCTTGTATCGGTCCTCAAGAGTGTGACCAAGTTGTTTTGAAAACTGTTTTTGAAAAGTGTATGTGAAAAAAGTTTTTTTGTTTTGAGCAAGTACTTAAGAGTTTTCTACCTACTCAAAAAAAGTTTGTTCGTTTTCGTTTCCTTTAGACAGCGCTATCCCACTATTAAGGAGTAGGTAGCTCCGTCGTTGAATTTTTAAGGGACATTCGAAGGGACGAAATGGTCTCTGAAGGCAACAAGCAAAGATACCTTAGCATTTCGAAGGGACTGTCGTCATAAGATCATTTTTCTTAGGTATCTCAAGGGACAAGTAGGGACTATGATCTTTATGACGACTTTGAATCGCGGGTTATTCCTAAGGTATCCCTACATTCGAGGTACACGACCATTATTTCTGAGGCTACCAAGCGGGGCAAACCCTAGGAGTGAGCATGTGCGAGTGTGTTTTTTCAGTTAATTATCTTTACACAATTAGGGTTATCTACCATTTTTAAACTTATTTGTCTTGCCATTCAATCCTATTATTCATACATCTAGGCAGTTAATAATTACGGAATTTAAAGAGTGCAAAAGAAAATCTACGCTATTATAAGTCTTTTGGGCAGATACACAAATATTTCACAGAAAATAAAGATGCGGAAACTAACATCCTAATTAAACTATTACAAACTTGATACAGTTACAATAATTCGGAAAATAAATAAAACGCGTGTGAATAATTTAGACGGGAATAGAGAAAGGATATATTTTTTATTTTGGAGAAAAGCAATTAATCTTGCAAATTAACCTAATTTCTATTTGTTTTTAATTATATAAAAAAAAATTTAAATTAACCTAATTTTCTATTGAATTTTAATTATAAAAAAAGTTGAACTAACTTAATTAATTTAATTAATTAATAGCAATTAAATATTTTATGAAAGAGAAAAAAAACTAAATCTAATTTTTTAGTGATTTTCTAATTTTATGATTTAATGAAAAAAAATGATCTTTTTGTGAAAATAAATAAAAGAACCAATTAAAAAAACAAATAAAAAAGAATAGAAAGAAAAAGAAATGGCCTGATGTAGTTAGCATTCCATGGGGGTGCATTGCAAAATTTGTAATGGGCCCAAAATGATGGCCCGGAGTCTGGCGCCTGATCCAATGAGACCATCTTCTGAGGACTCATGGTGGACCTACGTATGCTAGGCGTTGGATCTGGTTGGAGATGTTTCCAGAGGATGAAATCAGAGGGAACGTGATGATCCTCAGAAGGTGAGATGTGTTGGATCTGGTAAAAATAATGGAGAAAATGCCAAAAGCTCACACCTGGGATCGAACCCAGGATATGAGCTTCATACTTCCTTCCTCTGACCAACTGCGTTGGATGTTCAATTGTTAATATGACCAAATAAAAATAATATAAGAAAAACAATATGTGATGTCCTGCAAACGCGCCAATATTCAAATGGCCCAATGGGAGCTTGCCACCTAACCTTCTTCTTCCTCAACACCGTCATTTTAGGTTTAGACTTTTGCCTACGGTCTCATGCCTATAACTACAACTTTGCATTATTCAAAAATATAGCACAAGCAATATAAATTTCATTGAAGACCATGAATCAATTGGGCTTGAAGCCCTGAACATCATGGTGTCCACGCCAAGCCCTAATTTTACCTGTAAAAGGAAGCCCTAAAACGAGCTCAAAAACCCTAAGAATGGCAAACCATGATTCCTGCACTTAAAACTTAATTAAACGATTCAGCAAGCATCGAGACTTTGTAATAAACAAGAATGTATGATTGAATTTCATCAAAAAAGCATGTATGCACGTATTCGAAAATCAAAAATAGTTGGATAACAGGGTTGCGGATTTTACGATTCAAGGTGTTTTGGTGGGTGCAAAAGGTGCAGTTAGCTTCAGGAAATTGCCAGGAACGTGTTGCAACCCTTAAATCTCCTTGAGGCTGGCTGTAGTATGGAATTCGATCTGAGATTTTTTTGACAAAAGTGCACTGTGTTCTTGGCCATTACACACGATTTTTCCATCTTCTTGTGCCTTGCACTTGTTGTGCATATGTACTAGATTGTATTAGGTTAACAAGAAACATGCATATCTTTGCCAATTATCAAGATTTGATTTGATTCCATCCTTGCATTATTTCTTTCTATATCAAGCCAAATCATACCATTTTCATCCCAATCACCCTTGGCACGATTTCATTTGGTTTGACAACATATTTGAATTCTAATTCCATTCAAAATCAAATCAAAAACAAATCTTCCATATTTTATATCATTTATTTGATTTAATTTGAATTTTAAATGATAAAAAATCAAAATAAATTAAATAAATAAAGTCAATAATATGTGGTAGAGTGTTTGGGTCGTGGACATTGTTAGAGGTAAGATGCAAGCATAAAAAATTAGGCCCATTTGCCAAAAAATGCAATTTTGGGCATTGTTGACTTTTGACAATTCTCCAAAAATGGCCAACTTTGACAATGCATAACTCCTTCAATTTTGACCCTAAGAGGGTGTTCTTGGACTTTTTAGAAATCTTAGTATGTCCGCTAAGCAACCTTTTTGGTTTCATTTAATTAGATCTTCCATGCTCATGTAAGAAGCTTTGACCCAAAAGGTGTTTTTGTTGACTTTTTGGAATGACCTATAATGTCTGAATTTATATCTTTTAATGAGTGCATTTTCTTGAACTTAAGGACTGAAGATGAGTTGTAGGGAATTGAATCCTCTTCAAAATGAGCCTTGGATGAGAAATTTCTGATAAAGTATGAGAAAGTTATGCTTGGTCAAAGTTTGGTTGACTTTTTCCTGAGAAACCCTAATTTAGCAACTTTTGAGTTTTGATGAATTTGGGGCATTCCTTGAGGAATCATGATCAACTCTTAATAAAATGATGGATGTTACTTAAAAATGTGTATGTTGACCAAAAATATTGAAGTTTTACTATATGGGGTCCATAGTTGACTTTTGATCTAATACAGATGATTTTCAAGCATCTGAGCAATTGACTGAGCAAACTCCTTGTGCAAGGCATGAAACTTGACATGGATGGTATTGAGAACATATTAGGACTATGGAGAACATATGAGGCCTTTGGAGCTCCCCTATCTTGATGAAAATGGAAACCCTAGTTGGAGTTTCATTGCTTTAGGAGAGAGTTTGTCTGGTCAACTCTTGGGCATCCTTGAGCAAGTTGAGGATCCTAATGAACATATGTTGAATAAAATGGAAGGGCAAATTTTGGGGTACAACAGCTTCCCCTGTTCAATCTTCTTAAACCTGAGTATGTAGATTGGATGGTCTGCCTTTCGTGATCTAAAGGTAGAAGATGATTGAACACTAGAGTGCCCAGAAATTTGCACTTGCACGAAGTAATACTGATTGGTGATATCGGGAATGGGCTTACAGATGCCATTTAGGAGTCGGCAGAGAATCTTCAGAGATGGGCTTAAAGATGCCATCCAGAAAAGATATCAGTTACATGAGAGATTTCTTTGCGAGAATTCATGTACCTGCCGCTGAGGTGGACTTCACTGGAGAATATTGATTTACATCTGGAAAAATAGAGTATAGGAGCTTCGGTTGTCCACCACTCTATTGGGGAATTAACTCCTGGTTGAGGAGGTGGGAATACACTGTATATATGGTTAGGATCCAGGTTGCACAGCGATTTACTAGGGAAACGTGAAATCGGTCGTATTTGGTCGAGTCTAGGTCTTACAATGTTGTAAACTGTTGTCTGGAGATAAGGGAGAAGGAACCTGGATAGTAGGGTTACTTCGAAATGAAATCCTGGATAGTAGGGCTATAAGAAGGAACCTGGATAGTAGGGTTACTTCGAGATGAAAGCCTGGATAGTAGGGCTATGAGAAGGAACCTGGGTCATAGGGTTACTTTGAGATGAAAGCCTGGATAGTAGGGCTATGAGAAGGAACCTGGGTCGTAGGGTCATTTTGAGATGAAAGCCTGGATAATAAGGCTATGAGAAGGAACCTGGATAGTAGGGTTACTTCGGGATGAAAGCTTGGATAGTAGGGCTATGAGAAGGAACCTGGATAGTAGGGTTACTTTGGGATGAAAGCCTGGATGATAGGGCTATGAGAAGGAACCTGGATAGTAGGGTTACTTAGGGATGAAAGCCTGGATAGTAGGGCTATGAGAAGGAACCTGGATAGTAAGGTTACTTCGGGATGAAAGTCTGAGTGATAGGGCTATGAGAAGGAACCTGGATAGTAGGGTTACTTCGGGATGAAAGCCTGGATAGTAGGGCTATGAGAAGAAACCTGAATAGTATGGTTACTTTGGGATGAAAGCCTGGATGATAGGGCTATGAGAAGGAACATGGATAGTAGGGTTACTTCGGGATGAAAGCCTGGATATTAGGGCTATAAGAAGGAACCTGGATAGTATGGTTACTTCGTGATGAAAGCCTGGATAATAGGGCTATGAGAAGGAACCTGAATAGTACGGTTACTTCGAGATGAAAGCCTGGATGGTAGGGCTATGAGAAGGAACATAGATGGCAGGGTTACTTCGGGATGAAAGCATGGATGGTAGGGCTATGAGAAGGAACATGGGTCGTAGGGTTACTTCAGGGTGAAAGCCTGGATGGTAGGGATATGAGAAGGAACCTGGGTCGTAGGGTTACTTCGGGATGAAAACCTGGATAGTAGGGCTATGAGAAGGAACCTAGATACTAGGGTTACTTCGGGATGAAAGCCTAGATAGTAGGGCTATGAGAAGTAACATGGATAGTAGGGTTACTTCGGGATGAAAGCCTGGATAGTAGGGCTATGAGAAGGAACCTGGATAGTAGGGTTACTTCGAGATGAAAGCCTGGATGGTAGGGCTATGAGAAGGAACCTGGATAGTAGGGTTACTTCGGGATGAAAGCCTGGATGGTAGGGCTATGAGAAGGAACCTGGGTCGTAGGGTTACTTCGGGATAATCATGCAGATTAGTTGACCCGTTTGGTTTCGGGAACTGAGTTTCCATTAGTCATTTACAAATGTGACTTGTATAACTGCTGGAATTGTTGGTGATAATTGTCTTTCCTAAAAAGATATCAGGGTTAATTATATGCGATGCATGCAATGCATTGTGAGTTGATGTTCTCAAAATAAATGAGGTTACGCTGTATGTGATGTGTATGTGCATGTCATGATGTATGAACATGAAATGTTATTGTGACATGTCCGAGTCTGGGAAAATAAATCCCTGACTACTGCTGGAGAGTATAGCATTTCTGACTGTTGTAGAGGACTGTGGTTCTTCTACTTCTGTTGGGGATGGTGAATAGAAATGAATGTGCTGGAGATTTACTCCTTGTTGTTTGTGAATATTCTGTCAGGGAGAGACTCTATTTGAGAATAACTCTGCGGGGAAATAACTCTATTGGAAGATAAACTTCTGTAGCTGAAGTAATAAGCTTTGTCGGGGATTGAGCTTCTGTATTCAGAGAAATAAACTCTGCTTGGGGAGATAAAAAATTTTGGCCCACTGGAAATTATGAAATTCGGCTGGGGGATATAGATGTCAGGTTTCTGGACAACCCTGGCTAGGGAGATTACTTCCAGTTTTGAGAGAACTGATATCAATGCTTTAATTACCTTTTACTCTGTGGGGAGTACATATGTTACAAGGTCGTATGCACTGATGATTGTGCTTCAAAGTTGTCTCTGCCTCGGTATCGGCTGGACAAAGTAATTGTCGGGTTTTGGCATTTCTTGTTTTTGCCCCTGTTTCTTAAGTTACGAGCAATTGTCTTTTTGTTTCTTATGTAAATATTTATGAGCAGGAATCATATTCAATGCATATGTCAAGAATAAATCATTGGACGTTCTCGCAAAACAAAACAGAAAAGGAAAAAAACTCAGTTTTTTTTGTAAAAATGATTTATATTGATTTTTGAAATTGGCCTGTAATAGGCGTTTTTATACAAGGAGACTGACGCTCTAGTAAGAGAACACTGTTGTAAAAATAGAAGCTATACAATATTGTGTAAAAATAAAACATCTATGTGCAACAATCCCATTGGGTTCCAACTCTACTATTGCCCCTATGTCTTCGAGTGTCTTATCACTTTGCTTACTTGTCTGAAGCTGATTAGATTGATCGGTGTCGTTCGAGCTTGATAGTTGATACTGAGGTCTGGTCGCAAGGTGATCCAATGGGACATAGTGATACGCTTTACATCCCTAACTTTTTCCTGGACTTCCCTTTTGGGTTTTCAGTCCACCGGGATACCCTTTTTTTTCCAAGCCGCCTTTTCAGGTTTTCGGCTTGCCGGGTGTACAGATTTTTCATTTTTATCCCTTATTTTTGCCCGAACCCTTTTGGTTTTCTAGGAAGCCCTTATTTTTGCCTAGGTCAGTCAACCTAGCGGGTCTTTTATCATGCTAGTATCTTTTCACTATGTCCGCATTGACAGGGTGAGGAAGTTCGTCACTATCCATGGTGGTTAGAATCATGGCTCCACCCGAGAAAATGTTTTTAATTACAAATGGCCCTTCATAGGTTGGAGTACATTTTCCCCTGGGATCACCTTGCGGCAGTGTGATACGCTTGATCACTAGATTCCCGACTTAATACTCTTGACGTCTGAACTTCTTGTTAAAAGCCCTGATCATCCGTTTTTGATACGTCTGAGCATGACAGACAGCAGTAAGCCTTTTCTCATCGATCAAATTCAGTTGATCAAGTCGAGTCTGGATCCAGACGTCTTCGTTCAAACCCGCATCTTTCACAATCCTTAAAGAAGGAATCTGGACCTCAATGGATAGGACTGCCTCCATGCAATATACCAGAGAGTAGGGTGTTGCCTCTGTCGACGTCTGTGCTGAGATACGGTACCCATGAAGAGCGAATGGTAACATCTCATGCTAGTATTTATATGTCACTATCATCTTCTGTATAATCTTCTTGATGTTCTTGTTAGCTGCTTCAACAGCGCCATTCATCTTCGGCCGGTAGGGAGAAGAGTTATGATGTTATATCTTGAATTGCTTACAGAGTTCGGTGATCATCGTGTTATTGAGATTCATACCATTGTCAGTAATGATTCTCTCTAGCACACCATACCAATAGATCAGGTTATGCCTGATGAATCATGCCACAACGTTCTTGGTCACAGTAGCAAAAGAGGCCGCCTCAACCTATTTTGTGAAGTAATCGATGGTCACTAGGATGAAGCGATGGCCATTGGAAGCGGTAGGCCTAATTTCTCCGATCATGTCAATGCCCCATATTGCGAAAGGCCAGGGGGCGTCAAGACATTTAAAGGAACCAGATGCACATGCACCTTATCAGCATAGATTTGGCACTTATGACAAGTTCGGGAATGCTGATAACAATCTGCTTCCATAGTGGACCAGTAGTATCCTGCCTGTAGAATTTTCTTAGCCATGGTATGTCCACTTGAATGGGTTTCGAAAGTACCTTCATGTAAATCTGTCATAATCCTCTCTGCTTCGCTCTTGTCTACACACCCAGTAAGGTAGAGTCATGGTTGTGCTTGTAGAGGATTCCATTACTGAGGAAGAATTTTGCAGCGAACCTTGTCAGAAACTTCTTATCGTTGACAGATGCCCTTTCGGGATACTCTTGAGTCTAGAGGTACCTTTTTACTTCATGAAACTAGGGCTTGTATTCCACCTCTTCGGTATCAATCTCACAACAGTGTGCTTGTTCATCCAACCTCTCAATGGTGATTCGGGGGCTTCGTTGTCCCACCTGACTTTGAACATGGAAGACATGGTAGCTAGTGCGTCCGCTAACTGATTCTCCTCTCATGGGAAATGTTCAAAGGTTACCTCCTTAAAGTGTGGGAGCAATGTCAGCACGTGCTCTTTATATAGGATGAGATTCGGATGCTTCGTATCCCATTCGCCTTTGATCTGACTTATCACCAAGGTTGAATCCCTGAAGACATTTAAGAACTTGATCCTAAGGTCAATAGTAGCTTTGAGACCCATGATGCAGGCTTCATACTCCTCCATTTTGTTAGTGCAGTTGAAACATAGTCGGTGTTGTACCCCAAAATTTTCCCTCCCATATTTCTCAAAACATTTCAAGTGAGGTCTTCAATTTGCTCAAGGAAGTCCAAGGGTTGACCAGACAAGCTCTCTCCTAAGGCAGTCTACCTCAAATTAGGGTTTCATTTTTCATCTAGATGTTTGAGTACAAAGGGTCCCAAATCTCACTAGTCCTAATACGTTCTCAAGATCATCCATGTCAATTTTCAATCCTTGCAGAGGAAGTTTGCTCAGTTAATTGCTCAAAGGCCTGAAAATCGACTGTGCTAGGGCAAAAGTCAATTGTGGCCCACATACAGTAAAACTTCAAGATTTTTGTTCAACATCCTAATTTTGAAGTATTATTCATCATTTTATCAAGGGTTTATCATGATTCATCAAGGATTGCTCACAATTCATCAAAACCCAAAAGTTGCTAAATTAGGGTTTTGCAGGAAAAGTCAACTCAACTTTGACAAAGCATAACTTTCTCATACTTTATGCGAAACGACCCATCCAAAGCTCATTTTCAAGAGGATGTAACTCTATACAATCCATCTTCATCTCCCAAGTTCAAAATATGCACTCACAAGAAGTTATGAATTTGGACATTATAGGTCATTTTGAAAAGTCAACAAAAACACTTTTTTTGTCAAAGCTTCATACATGAACATGGAAGACTCAATTGAGATGAGACTAAAAGGGTTGCTTAGAGGACATCTTTAGATTTCTAAAAAGTCCAAGAACACCTTCAAAGAGTCAAAATTGAAGAAGTTATGCATTGGTGAAGTTGACCTTTTTTGCGAAGTTGCCAAAACTCAAAAGTGCCTCAAATTGCAATTTTTATCAAATGGGCCCAACTTTTTGTACTTGTTTTGAGTTTGTAACATGGTCCACGAGCCCTAACTCTTCCCACTTGCCTTTATTTTATTTTTTCCATTTATTTTGATTTTTTATTTCAATTAAATCAATTTAAATCAAAATAAATCATGGAAATATCCAAATCATTCAAACCTTAAGATTTTGTGCATATTTCAGGTATCTTACACATCTAGCAAGAGAATCAAATCGTGCAAGGCAAGTTTGTCCATGAAAAGATTGATTTTTGGCTATTTTTGGAAAGATTTCCATGAAAATCAAATCATGATCAGAGACCATAATTGACAAAGATTGAAAACATATTTGTAACCCTAATTCAATCAGTGGTATATAGTGGACAAAGGCAGATCAAAAGCACAAGGGTTTTGGAGGCGTGTAGGTTGAAGAAGAAACTTGCAAAAAATCACCAAAAAGTGTTGAATCAAATTGCAGGTTAGAGGACGATTTACACCATTCCAAGAATTCCTTTCACTTGCTGGATATTCAAGGAGTCCATTCCAATCCTTAGCAAGCAGTTTCGTGTACAAAAACCCACTGTAAGTGTCTCACGATACCAGCATTTTCTTGAAATTCAATATCATGATTCTGGCATTTGTAGCATGAATTATTTATATATTCTGGTTCATTGAAGCATTTACAAGTTGTTGGTAATGAGTAATTGCATTTTTGCTAACAATACAGAAATATGCCATGGTTAGGTTTTCTTGGTTAGTTTTAGGATCTTTTCATATAGGAACAATTGGTCCAAATGGAGGAGACCATTGTGATCAGCGGATCAAACCCAGTTGATCCATGGTCTTGAATCTTATTTATATTGCTTGTATGTGATTTCTGAGATGCACGGGGTTACAGTTATAGCACCATATCTGTAGGTAAAGGTTCTGAGTTTTAAACGACGGATCCAGGGAAGAAGACGATAGCGCGTCACCACTTTACTGGCCGGTTTAAATTTTGGCGCGTTTATTCTGGCCAGAAACCTATGGTTCTGATCTGTTGTTTGTTTCTGTATGTTGGTAAACTAACACCCAGCGCAGTTGGCCAGAAGGAGGAAGTCAGAAATTCATGATTTTGGGTTCAATCCCAGGCGTGACCCTCTGGTATTTTCCCCTTTGTGTTCACCAGATCCAGCGCCTGCACCTTTTGAGGATCATCTTCTCGATGCATCAACCAGGACCAGATCAAACATCATCTGGCCATAATCTGCTGGATCCACTAGCCAGGAGAAGGCCCAGTATCATCATCCTCTGATCACCACCATCCTCTGATCACCATCATCTTCTGGACCATCATCCTCTGATCACCACATCTTCTGGATCATCATCCTCTGATCAAAACTGCTGACGCCAGGCCCTTTTTCTTTATCCTTCTTATATTTTCTTTTATTTATTTATTTATTTTTTTTTCTAACACAAAAATTAACTCTTTTTTATAAAAACTCATAAAACCAATTTTCACCAAATTAGAATTTAGGCATTTTATTTTTACTTTTATCAAAATTAATTTAATTAGTTTATTTAATTTTAGGATAACTTTAATTTGTCTTTGTAAATAAATTAAAATAAATTAGAAACTAGGGTTTTTGTTTAATTTAAATTCTATTTTCTTTTCTTAAAAATAACCAAAAAACAACAAAAATAGTTCTTCTTTTAATTAGGGTTAGACGGGGTCAAAACCCTAATTTTATTTGTCCTCGATTCATCGCGCGTGTTTACTTATTTTTACCATATTGATGTAATTGCTCATGGGATGTAATAGATTAATTAGGACCTCTCTTTTTCATTTATTTATCATTTTACGGGTTTTTGGCTATGTAATTAATCTCGAAGCCTTGTAATAGCGTAGCTTTATTTTCCGCATTTTAATTTCCGCAAAATATTAACTGTTAGATGTATGATATTAGGGTTGCATGACAAGAATGTATGTAAATTTTAAAATGGTTAGCAAACCCTAAATGTGCAAAGATAATAACCTGAAATTGAGTCACTCGCACATGCGCACTCCTAGGGTATACTCTCACTTCGGTTGCCTTCGGTAAAACGATCATTAAGTATAGGGTATTTTAGTGGTCGCTATCTTGTCTAAACAAAGATCAAATGTCCCGTTCGGAAATGTTGCCTCGGAAATGTTGCTTCGAATATGATCCTAAGACATTAGGGTTATCACTAAGACGTCCTAACATTGCTTTAGTGATCGTATGTCCCTTTCGAATTGACCCTTATAACTCCAACGATGATGCTACCTACTCATTTATAGTGGGATAGCGTTGTCTAAAGGAAACAAGAACAGAAACATTCTTTTTTCGAGTAGGTAGATGCTAGTAGGTACTTGCTCAAAACAAACTTTTTCCACACTTACACTCTTTTCAAACAAAGTTTTCAAAAACAACTTCGTAACACTCTTGAGGACAAAAACAAGGATTAAAATGAAGTAAAACAAAACTTTTCAAAACAAAGCACACACAAGAAATTTAAAAATGAGAAAGTACCTAAGAGCCCATGGAAAACCATGGATAGAAAGGGTGCTAACACCTTCCCTTTCTATAATCTATGCCCCGTACTCAGAAACATCTCGAAAAAGGTTTTTTCTGTTCTTTTTCCTTTTCCTTCGTTGGATAAAATAAAATTTGGTGGCGACTCTTGCTTACCGCGACATTTTGCAAACACAAACGCAAACCAGCATTTTCCTAAAACAGTCTGGTTCCGCCACCGTATCACAGAACTGGCAACTCTGCTGGGGAAATAATAAGTGGGGTATACCTTAGGATTAGTCCATCATAATTTGCTTCTATTGTTTGATTTGATTGCTTTACCTTTGAGGGCTTGGTATTGGGAGTTACTATAGATCCTAACCCGGATCTGGGGAACACCTTTTAGGTAAGTAGCAATAAACTGTGAGAGAACTGTATGGCGTAGACCGATACGGTTGAAGCAGTAGCTATGTTGATGTGGCACATTGGTTGGTACCGGTATCCCTTGTGGAGAAACGACGAGAATACGGGGCTGCTATATGGGTCGTTAAGCATCAACTGACCTTAGAACCTATAATTGACCAACTTGGCCATAGGAAGTAGTGAGATAGTCGGCCTCGGTGTAAAGCTTAGAACTGGTTGATACTCGATGCTACACTCATTGAGACCATACTCTTGAGATAGTTCCGGCCGCAAGAAAAGATTGTGTAAGCTGAAACCATGACCGATGGAGGATGGTCAGTGATATTGAGAACCTCTAGAACCCGGTTACTTTTGCTAGGACAGGTTGAAACCAACTGAACTTCAAGAGGGTAGTACCTAGACCTCATGCAAGCCTAAACCTAAGGCTGGTTGTGTGACTTGTGTGCTTTCAACTTGAACTACTTGCACGGTTTTATTATCTGACAACATGAGTTCCTTGCAGGTTTTGTTTACAGTTCTTATCCAATAACTTGGATTTCTTGCCGAGTTTACTTGCTTACATCACCTCGCACTTTTGCTTAAACGCATAGCATACACATCATAAGATCATACCATAGCATTTCCTTAACCATTTCAAGGATCTCTAGGGTTTGTAATGCAGGTTATGGTAAATAAGACGTCTAGCAAGGGGAAAGGGGGTTTATTTTCCTCTAGCCAATGCCGTCTAGAAATTAAAACACGATAACTTGAGTTATTGGCTATGACCCACTCGATATGGTGAGCTTGACTCTTGAAGAAGGACTCTTAACGACACGAAGTTTCTTCAATCAAGCTGCAATCAAATTCTAACAGTTTCTTGTTTACCCTGCGAGATCCTTGAAAACATTGCATACATATATCATACTATCATTACATAACAGGTCTTCCAGTACAGGTCTCTCATGTGCAGCAACAACCTCGCCAAAAACAACGGGTTAATTAGAGTAAGCCAGATATTCCCAAAAGGCAGTTTACCAAACTCAACATGTTGTTGTCTCAAGCTTTACAACACCTGTTTAGGATGAATCTGATTACGTTATTAGGACCTCATATGAATCCCAAGACTTCTTCGCTTAACTATAATCCTGATGCAAGGTGTGCATACCCTTCCAACAGCCTGGGGCATGATACTGATGATTGTTTGGGCATTGAAAAATAAAATTCAAGACCTGATTGATGAAGGAGCGCTAGAATTTGCACAAGACGGTCAGGCTGAGTTCTTCTGCCATCCCTCCAAGGCATACCATCTGAAGTGACAAGTTCTCACAAGAAGACTTTTCGTTCATTAGAATTTTCAATGTGTAATTTTCTTTTGATTTGTTTGAACATTTATTCATATCAAACCTCGTTATTTCATCAATTTATTGCACATGTTTGTCTTTAATCAATTCATTCGTATTCACTATTTCAAAAATGCGTTCTTATTTCCTTTTGTGATATTCAACTCTCGATTAAAAACTCTAAGCCTTAGAGGGAGGATGACGAAAATGATACCACAATCTCTACAGTATGCTTTTGAACAGACCCCGCTGACGATGTACAAGCGTTGTTTCAAATCCTAAACAGTGGAGTTATAAGGAAGATAATCCCTAGTCAACCCCTTTGAGCCAAAGAAGTAGGAGTTTTTCTTTTCGCACAAATTAAAACCCTTAATCATAACCTGGGGCAGGGTAGTTTTCTTAGTTAATCCAGGTGCACAATGAATGGCTTCAAAGACGTTCTTCCAAAACAAAAGACGTGATGGTTCCCTATAATCGTCAAGACAGGCAGTTACTATCTCTCGAAATAAAATCCCATTAAGTCAAAACCTATGAAGGAGACTTAAGAAAAAAAATTGGGGCATCCCGCTGACTGTAATCACAAAAAGAAACAGTTCAGGAAAAAGACAGGGATAATAAAATCAAAAAGAAAGAGGTCCTACAAACCCTAAACAAAAAAGTAAATGACTGCCTATTCAAAATAATTTGTTAATACCCGAACCATCACTGGAATATTAGAGAAAAGACTCAAGCGGGATCTAAATGCACAATTAACTGAGTATAGGATCGAAGAACATCACGAAGAACGGGTGGGTACAAATAAATTTTAAGCCTTTATCCTTTGTTTCTTGAACCATGAACCAGGTCACGTTATAACCCTTAAAAGTCCTAGTTGAAGCATGGGTTAGTTCGAAAGCATAATGTTACAAAAGGTATCCTGACTCCTGCAGGACTTGCTGTAAATCCTGAGTTGACATCACATTTTACAAAATTTGCATGTTTTACTGAAAAATGCATTTTCAAAAATTTCAAGACAGACATAAGCTTTGCATTCTTAAAATAACATTGTTTGCATATGACTATTTGTTCAACAGCAGAGAAATTCGCATGACAAATATCTAGTGAACAAAAACCTTCTCAATAAAAAGGATCACCTCAAGTGGAAAAACACTTCCAACCAAGGGGTACGGCATGATCATTGTCCATCATCTGGGGCAGTCAAGTCAAGATTCAAGGAATCTCTCAAAGATGCCAAATAGCCAGGGGCAGATCTCCATCTGAATCACTTGGGGGTATTGGGCATGAATTCCAATAACAAATCATGTACGATCAAACAAACATCTTCTGGTATCGTGGCAACACAACACTACCGACAGTGACAAATCCCTACACCCTGAGAGCGTGGACATAGTCAAAAAATATTGCGCATGAACAAAGACCCGCTAGGTTGACTGGCCTAGGCAAAAATAAGGGCATCCCGGTGAACCAAAAAGGTTCGGGCAAAAATTAGGGACAAAAACAAAAAAGATATGTACACCCGGCAAGCCGAAAACCTGAAAAGGCGGCTTGGGCAAAAAAGGGTATCCCGATGGACTGAAAATCTGAAAAGACGGTCCAGGCAAAAGTTAGGGATTAAAGTGTACGACTATGTCCCGTTATCTTGTCACTTGCCTATGAGTAGAAGACTTATCATTCCGATCGGCAGTTACCAAGCACCTCATAAATTGGGATGAAACTCAATCCACAAGGCCTCCGCAGGCACTTTCTCCAGCAGGTACAGGGGCAGAAAAGACTTGATACGAAGTCATTGTCATATCCTTAGCATGCGTCCCAGTAACATACACTCCTCGCAGAGTAAAAAGTATCTAAAAACATCGGTGTTAGTTCTCCCCAAGCAGAGTTCATATATCACCAACAATGAAGGACTATCCCCAGTGGAGCTTATTTCTTCCATAAACAGAAACTTTATCCCCGACAGATTTTATCATCACCAGTAAGGTAATTCATCCACCGCCAAGGTTATTTCTCCAAATCAGCGAATCTTATGACAGAGTATCTCTTCCCCACAAAGTCATTCTTTTTCACCAGTTTATTCTCCAGCAGAATTATTCTCCTGCCAATTTATTCTCAAATCATCTCCGATCGTTATCCCCAGCGAGAACGAAGAATTCAACTCCCTGCATTCTCCAACAGCAGTCCGGGATTTATTTTCCCTGATTAGAGAACATCACAAAAATATCACATTTCCATGCATCATGGCACATACATATGCATCATACAACACAATCTCATTTATTTTGAGAACATCATTACTCAATACATGTCATGCATCATGGCATTACATACGACTAATTCTTTACATTTCAGGAAAAGATACAATCAAATTCTCACAAGTTCAAGCTATGAAGCCCGGATCCGACCAGATAATATCTTGATTACTCTGTCATATTGTGAAGCCCGAAGAACGACCGGATAACAGTATCAGAACACCGTGAAGCCTGGAATCGACCAGATAGTGGTATCTCTTAAAAACAAGCTATGAAGCTCGGATTCGACCGGATAATAGTTTAATCCCTAGTAAGTTACTATGAAGCCTGGATTACGACCAGATAGCAGTACGAGACACCATGAAGCCTGGATTCGACCAGATAGTGGCATATCATAAACACAATCCGTGAAGCCCGGATTCAACCGAATAACATCTCAGTAGGTTATTATGAAGCCTGGATTACGACCAGATAGCAATACAAATTTATGTGAAGCTTGGATTACGACCAGATAGCAGCCAAGAATACTACGAAGCCTGGAGTCGACCAAATAGTGGTATATCTTTAATCCAAGTTATGAAGCCCGGATTCGACTGGATAATATCTTGATTTCTCCGAACGCCATGAAGCCTGGATTCGACCAAATAATGGTATATTACATCGTGAAGACTGGATTACGACCAGATAGCAGTAAAGATACTGAAGCATGGTATTACGACCAGATAACAGTAAGGGACACTATGAAGCTTGGATTTCGACCAAATAGCAGTCTACCCGGCCAGTTACTATGGAGCCCGGAATCGACCGGATATTAGTAGGCCTAAAAATCAAATGTAAGCCCAGATGCGACTGGATAACCACTTGATTTCTTCTGAAGCCTGGATTTCGACCAGATAAGAAGTAAGGTATTGTGAAGCCTGGATTCGACCAGATAGCAGTACAGGATACCATGAAGCCTGGATCCGACCAGATAATGGTATGAAACATCGTGAAGCCTGGATTACGACCAGATAACGATACAGGATACCATAAAGCCTGGATTCGACCAGATAATGGTATGAAACATCGTGAAGCCTGGATTACGACCAGATAATAGTAAAGGACACTGCGAAGCTTGGATTTAGACCAAATAGCAGTTTACCTGGACAATTACTAAGAAGCATGGAGTCGACCGAATATTAGTGTGCCCTAAATTCAAGTTAAAGCCCAGATGTGACCGGATAACAACTGAATTCCTTCTGAAGCCTTGATTACGACCAAATAAGAATTAAGGAATTGTGAAGCCTGGATTACGACCAGATAGCAAGTTTAACCTCATCCCCCCAGTAAATCACTATAAATCCTGGATTACAACCAGATAGCAGTCGATCTTATCACTATGAAGCCTGGATCACGACCAGATAATAGTTCATTTTCACCTCCTCGACCAAGAACTATTCCCCAGTAGGATAACGGACGACCGAAGCTCCTAAAATTCAACTTTTCTCAAAACAGAGACCAACATTCCCTAGTGTAATCTTCCTCAACAACAGGTATACGGGTTCTCGCTAAGAAATATCTTAGACGGTCGACACTCCTTCTGATGGCATCTTTAATCCCATCTTCCGTCATCAATCTCCAAATGGAACCTATAAGCCCATTCCCGATATCGCAATACAAATACTACTTCATGCGAGTGCAAATTTCTGGGCACTCTAGTGTTCAATCATCTTCCACCTTCGGATCACGAAAGGCAAGCAAGCCAATCTACATCCTCAGGTTTAAGAAGATTGAACAGGGGCAGATATTATACCCCAAAATTTTCCCTCCCATATTTCTTAAAACATTTCAAGTGAGGTCTACAATTTGCTCAAGGAAGTCCAAGGGTTGACCAGACAAGCTCTCTCCTAAGGCAGTCTACCTCAAATTAGGGTTTCATTTTGCATCTAGATGTTTGAGTCCAAAGGGTCCCAAATGCTCACTATTGTCCTAATATGTTCTCAAGATCATCCATGTCAAGTTTCAAGCCTTGCAGAGGAAGTTTGCTCAGTTAATTGCTCAAAGGCCTAAAAATCGACAGTGCTAGGGCAAAAGTCAATTGTGGCCCACATATAGTCAAACTTCAAGATTTTTGGTCAACATCCTCATTTTGAAGTATTATTCATCATTTGGTCAAGGGTTGATCATGATTCATCAAGGATTGCTCACAATTCATCAAAACCCAAAAGTTGCTAAATTAGGGTTTTGTAGAAAAAGTCAACTCAATTTTGACCAAGCATAACTTTCTCATAATTTATGAGAAATGACCCATCCAAAGCTCATTTTGAAGAGGGTGAAATTATATGCAATCCATATTCATCACCCAAGTTCAAAATATGTACTCACAAGAAGTTATGAATTTGGACATTATAGGTCATTTTGAAAAGTCAACAAAAACACTTATTTTGTCAAAGCTTCATACATGAACGTGGAAGACTCAATTGAGATGAGACTAAAAAGGTTGCTTAGAGGACATCTTGAGCTTTCTAAAAAGTCCAAGAACACCTTCAAATAGTCAAAATTGAAGAAGTTATGCATTGGTGAAGTTGACCTTTTTTGCAAAGTTGCCAAAAGTCAAAAGTGCCTCAAATTGCAATTTTTGTCAAATGGGCCCAACTTTTTGCACTTGTTTTGAGTTTGTAACATGGTCCACAAGCCCTAACTCTTCCCACTTGCCTTTATTTTATTTTTTCCATTTATTTTGATTTTTTATTTCAATTAAATCAAAATAAATCATGGAAATATCCAAATCATTCAAACCTTAAGATTTTGTGCATATTTCAGGTATCTTATACATCTAGCAAGAGAATCAAATCGTGCAAGGCATGTTGGTGCATAAAAAGATTGATTTTTGGCTATTTTTGGAAATATTTTCATGAAAATCAAATCATGATCAAAGACCATAACTGACATTTGTAGCATGAATTATTTATATATTCTGGTTCATTGAAGCATTTGCAAGTTGTTGGTAATGAGTAATTGCGTTTTTGCTAACAATACAGAAATATGCCATGGTTAGGTTTTCTTGGTAAGTTTTAGGATCTTTTCATACAGGAACAATTGGTCCAAATGGAGGAGACCATTGTGATCAACGGATCAAACCCAGTTGATCCATGGTCTTGAATCTTATTTATATTGCTTATATGTGATTTCTGAGATGCACAGGGTTACAGTTACAGCGCCATATCCGTAGGTAAAGGTTATGAGTTTTAAACGACGGATCCAGGGAAGAAGACGATAGCGTGTCACCACTTTACTGGCCGGTTTAAATTTTGGCGCGTTTATTCTGGCCAGAAACCTATGGTTCTGATCTGTTATTTGTTTCTGTATGTTGGTAAACTAACACCCATCGCAGTTGGCCAGAAGGAGGAAGTCAGAAATTCATGATTCTGGGTTCGATCTCAGGCGTGACCCTCTGGTATTTTTCCCCTTTGTGTTCACCAGATCCAGCGCCTGCACCTTCTGAGGATCATCTTCTAGACGCATCAACCAGGACCAGATCAAACATCATCTGGCCATAATCTGCTGGATCCACCAGCCAGGAGCAGGCCCATTATCATCATCCTCTGATCACCACCATCCTCTGATCACCATCATCTTCTGGACCATCATCCTCTGATCATTATCATCTTCTGGATCATCATCCTCTGATCAGAACCGCTGACGCCAGGCCCTTTTTCTTTATCCTTCTTATATTTTCTTTTTTTTTGTTTTTTTTTGTTTTTTTTTCTAACACAATAATTAACTCTTTTTTATAAAAACTCATAAAACCAATTTTCACCAAATTAGAATTTAGGCATTTTATTTTTACTTTTATCAAAATTAATTTAATTAGTTTATTTAATTTTAGGATAACTTTAATTTTTCTTTGTAAATAAATTAAAATAAATTAGAAACTAGGGTTTTTGTTTAATTTAAATTCTATTTTCTTTTCTTAAAAATAACCAAAAAACAACAAAAATAGTTCTTCTTTTAATTAGGGTTAGACGGGGTCAAAACCCTAATTTTATTTGTCCTCGATTCATCGCGTGTGTTTACTTATTTTTACCATATTGATGTAATTGCTCATGGGATGTAATAGATTAATTAGGACCTCTCTTTTTCGTTTATTTATCATTTTACGGGTTTTTGGCTATGTAATTAATCCCGAAGCCTTGTAATAGCGTAGCTTTATTTTCCGCATTTTAATTTCCGCAAAATATTAACTGTTAGATGTATGATATTAGGGTTGCATGACAAGAATGTATGTAAATTTTAAAATGGTTAGCAAACCCTAAATGTGCAAAGATAATAACCTGAAATTGAGTCACTCGCACATGCGCACTCCTAGGGTATACTCTCACTTCGGTTGCCTTCGGTGAAACGATCATTAAGTATAGGGTGTTTTAGTGGTCGCTCTCTTGTCTAAACAAAGATCAAATGTATCGTTCGGAAATGCTGCCTCAGAAAAGTTGCCTCATAAATGTTGCTTCGAATATGATCTTAAGACATTAGGGTTATCACTAATACGTCCTAACATTGCTTTAGTGATCGTACGTCCATTTCGAATTGACCCTTATAACTCCAACAACGATGCTACCTACTCATTAATAGTGGGATAGCATTGTCTAAAGGAAACAAGAATAGAAACATTCTTTTTTCGAGTAGGTAGATGCTAATAGGTACTTGCTCAAAACAAACATTTTCCACACTTACACTCTTTTCAAACAAAGTTTTCAAAAACAACTTCGTAACACTCTTGAGGACAGAAACAAGGGTTAAAATGAAGTAAAACAAAAAATTTCAAAACAAAGCACACACAAGAAATTTCAAAATGAGAAAGTACCTAAGAGCCCATGGAAAACCATGGATAGAAAGGGTACTAACACCTTCCCTTTCTATAATCTACCCCCCGTACTCAGAAACATCTCGAAAAAGGTTTTTATGTTCTTTTTCCTTTTCCTTTGTTGGATAAAATAAAAGTCGGTGGCGACTCTTGCTTACTGCGACATTTTGCAAACACAAACGCAAAACGCAAACCAGCATTTTCCTAAAACAGTTCGGTTCTGCCACTGTATCACAGTCGGGCAGTGAAAGGAGTATGACAGCCCTCAGGAGATATGATTACGGCACCAATTCCATTACCGAGTGTGTTTGAAGCTCCGTCAAAAACCATGGTCCATCGGGATCCCTCCTCAAGTCCTTCATCCGGTCCAAGTTCTTCGTAGTCAGTCATCAGCATAATATTCTCGTCCGAGAACTCGAAATTCATGGACTGGTAGTCATCCACAGCCTGATGAGCCAAATGATCAGCCAATACACTTCCCTTGATTGCTTTCTGGGTTGTATATTGTATATCGTATTCAGTTAAGATCATCTGCCATCTCGCTATTCTTCCGGAGAGAGCGGGCTTCTCGAAGATGTACTTGATTGGATCCATCTTAAATATCAATAGAGTAGTGTGAGTCAGCATGTACTGTCTTAGTTGGCGAGCAGCCCATGCCAAAGCGCAACAAGTTTTCTCGAGCAGTGAGTATCGTGTCTCACAGTCGGTAAAATTTTTGCTAAGGTAGTATATTGCATGCTCTTTTCGACCAGACTCGTCATGCTGCCCCAGCATACACCCCATTGAATTGTATAGCACTGTTAAGTACAATATCAAAGGTCTTCCTTCAACTGGAGGCATCAGAATTGGTGGTTCCTGAAGATATTCTTTGATCCTTTCGAAAGCTATCTGGCACTCGCCATTCCACTTTACCACTTAATCTTTCTTCAGAAGCTTGAAGAAGGGCTCACAAGTAGCAGTCAGATGTGAAATGAACCTGGTAATATAATTTAGGCATCCCAAGAAGCCTCTAACCTCCTTCTCTGTACAGAGAGTCGGCATCTCTTGTATGGACTTTACCTTTACAGGGTCTACCTGAATACCTTTGTCATTGACGACGAAACCCAAAAGCTTACCAGACCTTACCCCAAAGGTGCACTTGTTTTGATTCAACCTCGGCTTGTATGTCTTCAACCTGTCGAACAACTTTTGTAGATGATCGATATGTTCCTCTTCGGTTTGAGACCTGGCTATCATATCGTCAACATAAACTTCGATCTCATGGTGAATCATATCATGGAACAATGCGACCATGGCTCGCTGATAAGTTGCCCCAGCTTTCTTCAACCCAAAAGGCATCACCTTGTAACAAAAGGTGCCCCACTGTGTGACGAAAGTTGTCTTCTCCATGTCTTCGGGAGCCATTTTGATATGGTTGTAGCCATAGAAACCATCCATGAAGGAGAAGATTTTATGTTGCACGGTGTTTTCAACCAGAACATCAATTTCAGGAAGCGAGAAATCATCCTTGGGGCTTTCCCGGTTTAGGTCTCTGTAATCCACACACATCCGTACCTTTCCGTCCTTCTTAGGTACCAGAACGACGTTGGCAACCCACTACGGATAGGAGGTGACAACTAAGAACCCTGTGTTAAACTGCTTCATAACCTTTGTCTTGATCTTCTCTGACATTTCAAGGCGCATACCGAGGACCTTCTATTTAACCGGAGGACAATCTTCTTTAGTTGGCAGACGATATACCACAGTATCGGTGTCTAAACCAGGCATGTCTTCATATGACCAGGCAAAGATCTCAACATAGTCGTGTAACATTTGTATCAAACACTGTTTGATCTTAGTCTCCATATTTGCACCGATCTTGACTTCTTTTCTGTCCACCTCTATGCCCAAGTTTATCATCTCAACTGGCTCTTCATGAGGCTGTATAGCCCTTTCTTCCTGTTATAACAGTCTAGCCAATTCTCCAGGCACCTCACAATCATCCTCACCTTCGTCCTCGGCTTGGTTGATTAGATTTTCAAAATCATAACTGGCAGTAGCAGAATTGTTATCAATGGGATCCAAAGTAGATATGGATCTGCAGTTTGATATGTGAGTGCGTGTAAGAGCATAGTTGTATTGATAAAGTAAAAACAGAAGAGAAAAAACAGAGAGCGCAAAATTTGTATGAAAGGAACGTACAATATTTTATTGATGATATATGAAATGACACAATAACCCTCACAGATGGAACCATTGTGCCTCGGGTAAGACACAAGGCCATAAAGTTAAATTGTTCATTACAAACTCAGAAAACAAGTAAGACAATTACTGCGGAATAAAAGAAACTGGTATAAAATCTTTGGTCGTCCAATTATTCCGTCCACCATTGGTAGTCGGGTAGATCCAGTTGTCAATGTCAGAGTCTTCCTCATTTTCCTCAATAGCATTGACCTCACGATTGCTGATACGTAGGGGAGGTCCTCTAGCCCGAGCGCGTCGAACAACCCTTTGAGCCCCTGAAGTAAAGCCCAAACCAAATTTGTCAGTTTTGTGAGTAAAATCAGGGAGCTGTCCCCAGTTGATACACCCACCTTCTTCGACCACTGCTCTAACGTCCTTGAAGGAAGCCATCTCCAAAGGAGGTTTGTTGTTGGTGGTAGTCTCGATTGACGCCAAAATCTGGGGAACTTCTTCAAAGTTTTGACAAGGTGTGTCTATGAATTCCCCGTCCATCTCCACATACCTGAAGGAGTTTAGGTGGCTCACCATATACTCCTCTTCGCCATGCACAATGACTATCTTCCCCTTCACCGGATACTTCAACATTTGGTGTAATGTAGAAGTAACAGTCCCAGCTTCATGGATCCAAAGACGACCCAACAAACAAGAGTATGATGGCCTAATGTTCATCACATAGAAGGTGTACTCAAAGGTCTGAGAGCCTATCTTGACAAGGATGTCCACCTCCCCATGCACCATTCTCTTCGACCTGGCAAAAGCCCTTACTACAATGTTACTAGGCTTTAAGGTCAAGCCTTCACAATCCATCTGATCAAGAGCCTTCTTAGGCAGAACATTCATTGAAGACCCAGTATCTACCAGCATATGATCCATAATGGTGCCCCTGCATTCGATCGAGACATGCAGAGCATCACTATGCTTCCTCCTTTTTGGCGTTAAGTCGGGATCTGAAAAGCCCAGCCCATTGTCAGCAGTCAAACTGGCCACACAGTCTTTGAATTGATCGGCTAAAGTTTCCTGTGACACATGTGCAGTCTTTAGGAATGCAATCAAAGCCTTCGCACGGGCCTCGGAACACAGCAACAGAGATAACATTGATATCTTCGAGGGGGTCTGCCCCAGCTGCTCGGCCATATTGTAGTCTCTCTTTTTAATTATTTTTAATATCTCCTCTATCTCTTTCTTAGAGGATTCCACAACAACTTTTCTAGGTGCCTCCGTCCGGGCAGGCTCACCTATAGCTTCTTTTCCTCGAGTCCCAGATGACTCGACGGCAGGAGTAATAATTGGAGTAAGAACAGGAGTAGTAGTTGAAGTACCGGTAGGAATAGCAGGTGAAATAACAACAGGCTTATTGACAGTCTTCGGGGAAATCTCGGGAGATAAAACCCTTCCACTTCTAGTAATCTTACTGGTCCTGACAATGTTATTGATATCGGGACCAGCCTCTTCATTCTTCAGATCTTGTTTAATGCCATGATAGTAAACATCGGGGCCATAATGCCAAGGGATAGCTTTGTTCGAGGCGTATGGGACAGGACCAAGAAAAGTGATTATTAACGGAGCGACTCTCGGAGCGGGTGTAATCCTAACAGGTCTTCTCTAGGAGGCCTTGGAAGGATTGGCGGAAATGGTTATAATAGCAACATCTTCAAACGAAACAGTTGGAATCAAAGTTTTCTCGAACAAAATTTCTCTGTTGTCCATCAAGCGTTGGACACCTGCTCTCAACAAATAGAAACCAGTTGGCAGAGACGAACACATGTGGCAACCTTCACCACAACCCAAAAATAAACCGGCCAGCAACAAATTCTTCTTAACAGTCATAAGAGGAGTAGAAACTTCATCAACTAAGGTCACAAATAGTTCGATATCAACGACATTAACTCCATGATTGTTCTTAGGCATGGGAGCAGTTATGACATTGGGCTTCTCCGGAGCATCGAACTCAATTTCCTTGGCTTCAATCAGATCTTGTACTTTATTTCTTAGAGCCCATCAGTCATTTGTATTGTGACCAGGACTCTCAGAATGGTAGGCATACCGAGCGTTTGGATTGTACCGAGGAGAGGTGGTGTTAGGATTTTTGGGGGCCTCTTTCAAGGTTGCCAAGTTGGATCTCAGCAGATGGGGTAGAACCTCTGTCAATGTCATGTTAATCCGGGTAAAATTTATTTGTGGTCTTTCTACCCTTTGCTGATTGCCTTGTTGTGGGGCAACCACAGACCTGGGTATCATTACAGCACTTACCGTTGGATGGTGTTCATCTCTGCTCTGACCTCTCGGGCTATAAATGGCACTGGCCTCCTTCTTACCAATGAAGGGCTTCTTTACTGAACTCGAATATGTGTCTTTCTGTATTTTTTTGCTCCAGATCTCGGCTTCTACCCTCTCTCCAGTTAATATCAGCTTAGTGAAACCAGTTGACGAGCTGCCGATCAAATGGTTGAAGAATGGACCAGACAGCATCCCAAGAAACATGTCAACCAACTCCCTATCAGATAAAGGGGGTTGGACTCTCCCAGCCAAGTCTCTCCACTTTTGCGCATAGTCCTTAAAACCTTCACCTGCACCCATGGACATACTCTAGAGTTGAGTACGAGTAGGGGCAAGGTCGGCATTGTATTGATACTGCTTATAAAATGCAGCTGCCAAATCCTCCCAGTTTCGGACGTTGGTTCCCTCCAGTTGGTAGAACCATTCAAGCTGAGTCCCTAACAGACTGTCTTGAAAGATGTGAACCTGCAAGTTTCTATCAGCGGTGTGGGGCTGGATCTTCCTTACATAGGAACGGAGATGGAGCTTTGGGCAAGTCATCCCATCATACTTTGCAAAAACTAGAGCCTTAAATTTCTACGGGATAACCACTCCCGACACCAATCCCAGTTCTTCAAAGTCCAACCCAGGTATTCTCTGGACTTCCATAGCGCTCAGCTGATCCTCTAACTACTTGTATCTATCCTCAATGGGAGGATATTGCTCATCATTGTAGTCTGTATCATTGTCAGAAACTTCAGGACTGGGGTCCTCTTCCCTTGTCTCCCTCTCTTGATTTTCCCCTTCTTTGAATGAGGAGGTCAGATTGACTGGTTACTTTAGCGGCCCCCTGAATCTTCAGTCCATATTAAGGATACCAGCGGGCTTCTTCTTCTTCTTCTTTTTCTCTTTCAGGATGAGGGCCTTCAGATCCTCCTGCCCTTTTTCCAGAGTTATGAACATCTGTTGAAATTGGGCATTTTGTTCCTGAAGATCTTTGATGTTTTGTTCAGAAGACATTTTTGTTGAAATAAACAGCAAAGAAGATGAGAAACCTGTAATGGTACCTGTTTATGCAAAGCTATGGATGGGATGCGTATGCAATGATTTCAAGGACTTTGGGAAATTTAAATTTGCGAACTAAAAAGAAACAAAGATTTTATTAGTAGAATTCAAAATACAATTTCCTTTTAGGCATTACAATTGAAAATCTAAAAACTAAAAGAAATCAAGTTTCCAATGGATGCTTCCTCTTCGTGTCGAGATAGACATTAAGGCTTATTTCCTCATTGTTGTACCCCAAAATTTTCCCTCCCATTTCCTCAACATTTTCTCATCTAAGACCCTTGGAGCTCAAGATCAAGTTAGGGTTCACTCTGCTCAAGACTCCTCCTTGCACTGTTGACCCAAATTAGGGTTTGAGTTTGCACAAAGTT
The DNA here is from genome assembly GCA_948472305.1 of Vicia faba. Taxonomy (NCBI): domain Eukaryota; kingdom Viridiplantae; phylum Streptophyta; class Magnoliopsida; order Fabales; family Fabaceae; genus Vicia; species Vicia faba. Next base: position 391,865,293 of record OX451737.1, read on the forward strand.
GTTTTGACCTAAAAGGCCCAAAGTGACTTTCATGCTTCATGTTGGACTCACAAGTTTATCCATACCAAGTTTCAAGCCTTGATTCCAATCTTTGCCCAGTCAATTGGACTGTTGACCTAGAAATCAGCTGTTTTGAAAAAAAGTCAACTGTGGTCAATTGACAGTCAAACCTCATGATTTTTGACCCACATAAACATTATGAACTCATATGGACCATTTGGTCAAGTTTGGATCACAATTCCACAAGAAATTTGATCAGATCACCAAAAGGGCAAAATGGTCATTTTTAGGGTTTTGACTGCACAAAGGCAATTTTTGTTTGTTTGACCTAACCAATGGCAAAACAAGCTCACATATGGACTCAAGGACTCAATGGAATTGTCTTGACATGTTCAACAAGTTCAAAAGATCCCAAATGCACAAGATTGACAGATGAATTTTCCAGTCAACTGATCCAAATTTGACTGTATACTGAAAAGTCAAACTTTGACTTTTTGGTCAAAATCAAGTGCCAAGATTCAATTTTCATCAAGACATGTCAAATTATGAAACTTGTTCATCAAGAAATCAAAAATTACAAATTAGGGTTTAAAATGAAGAATTTTCATAACTTAGAAATTTTCTAAGTTATGAAAATTCCTAATTTTTTCCTAACTTTGTCCCATCTTTTCATCAAGATACATTTGGATTCAAACAAAACTCAAAATATGAAAGTTATAGTCCATTGCAAAATCTACAACTTTGATTCACAAAGTTTCCTCAAAATAAGCTTGTAACTCAAGTTATGATTTTTGGAACAAGGGTGCAAAACATTCTTAACTTAGAAATTTTTTGACCTATTTTAGGCAAGATTTTTGCCTAACTTCATGGCCACTTTTCACATGCTTTCACTTGGAATTTCAAATTTCATTACAAATATGGATTGTAGTACACATTCCAAGCTTTTCAAATTATCCAAGAACTTCTCAAACACCTTTGTGGTTAGGGAGAATCGAATTTGTCAATATGGGCAAAAGTCACTTTGATTCATGGCCAAATGCATGTTCATAACTTGGGAATTTTTGAAATCAGCTTGCACAAGCTAGATTACAGGCCTATAATCCTTCTTACACTCAATAATTAAATGCATAACCATTGTGCCAAGATGTTATTTTGTGCATTTGGTCATTACATGAAGAATTAAGCCATATTTGGAAAAAGCATGTTATCCATTCTTGTAAAGCATGACTTTATGTCAAACACAAATCTAAGAAGTACAAAGCATATCTTCTAGGCACAAGATTATGGACTAATCCCACTGATCAAGGAGAGATTATGCAGCATGCTTGAGGGACCTGCCTTGGCCTACAACCTAACTTGGCAACTTTTGCTTAAGATAGAAGAAACTTGCATTTTGAACATCATCTCTCATTCCTGTAACAACTAGCCAAACCAAACATTGTGAACACATTCCATACTCCCTAACAGACCTAAGGCACGACCTAACCACCTTCAATACTTCCCCAAACATCAAAACACCATTTTGCTGCACAAAACAGAGCATCCCTGCAGATTGAGTTGCACAACTCAGTTTGCTCGTGCGTTTTAGCCAAATTTTGTTCATACACACTCCATAACATCCATACAAGCTATCCCAAGCCCTAGCTGCAGACTGTAACACCTCTAACCAAGTTCACCATTTCCATTTTTTCAGTTGTGCAGGTTGAGTTACATAGCTCGTTTCAGTTAGTTTCAAAGCAATCTAAAGGTTGGAAGAGCATCCCTGAACTTCAAGCAAGCTGTATAAGTCCTCACATTGCATTGAAAGTACCTCCATTGCTGCACACGATTCCAGCTGAACAGGTAAAACTTTGGACTTCTATCTCTCAATCTAGGAAAAGTTGGGCTTAGGTTTATGAATGAAACATGCTCTACTCATGGCCCTGAAGCTACCTATATCCTCACTTTTCATTTATGTTGTGTATGCTGAGAGAATTTTGGACCTGAACATTGGAAAAAACTTAGGTCAGAAATTGGGGGAGAAGAAATTCTCTCTCATTTCTGAGATTTAGATCAAGTTTTTTATATGTATGAACTCGGGACATGATGCTCTATAATGTTTATGTTGTGAGTTTTTGTTGAAAGTCAAAGAATCAAGAGATAGCAGGGAAGGAAGAAAACGCGTGTTTTCTTGGTTTCAAAGTTGCTGGAGGTTGAAGACAACCACCTTTGGGCTGGGCCTGTTTTGTTTTTCTGTTTACACCACCTTTTCACACATACACCCCCTTGGTCCATTGTGTGATTTTTTAATCATTTTTGACTTTTTCTTTTTGTTTCTGACTTGTTACTTTTTTTGTTAAAATATAAAAAACATAAAAAATATTTTTCACCTTTTTTTTGTATTTATTAGGCATTTATTTGTTTTATTTGATATATATATGTAAATAAATATAAATATACTTTATTTAAAATACTAAAAATAATACAAATACATTTTTATTTTCTGATTTTATTTTATTTTATCTTTTGAAAACATTTTATAAAAAAAATATACTTTTTTTTTGTAATTAATAAATATTTTTATTTTTTGTATATATTTAATATATTTAATACATAATATAAATACTTATATATTTATTAGAATATTTGGGATAAAAATACAAAATAATACATTTTTATTTTTATTAATATTTGACCTCAAAAATCACTTTTTTACAATATACTTCCTTTTTATTTATTTTTTGTATATAATTAATAAATATTGTATATATTAAATAATAAATACCTTTTATTTGCAAAATTAGGGTTTTGCCCTAAACATGAAAAATACCCAAAAATTAACTTTTTTATTTTTGTTTATTTGTCACATGAAAAATACTTTTTACATACATATAAAAAATCATTTTTTGCATCTTGCATATTTATTGTATTTTATTTAATTATTGTACAATTAATCTTTGTATATTCAATTTGGATGTAATAGCTTAGATTTTAATTTCTTGCTAAATATCCCCATTTGAACATTTGTACCCCCCATCCCATAATTATGTTGTAATAGTTTAGGACTTTAAATTTCGCACTTTAAAGCTTTCTAATTATACCATGATAGACTTTAGGGTTTTGTATGCAAATCAAATAACAAATAGCTTGACCTAATTCAAAAAAAAGCATGAAAATGAACAACACCAATCACACTTGCACCCCTAGGGTTACTCCACTTGTTGCCTTCAATAATGGGCCATGTTGCATGTTGAGTGTTTTTGGCAAAACAAAACAATATCAAATGATCATAGTCCCTCGATGACGCTTTCGAAAGTTGCCTAAAAATGATCAAGTCCCTTAAAGGAAAAAGTTGCCAAAGACACTTGGCACCATTGCAATCATGGTCTAAACAATGACCCGCGCCCGTCCCGTTAACATCCTAACACAAGATTGTCCACCAAATACAATGGTGGAACAAAATTGTTAAAAGGGTTAAAACATAGAAAAAAGATCTTTGAGAAATTTAGGGTAGATAGCTCTTGGTTACTTGCCAACTTGCAAAACAAAAACACTTGCCTACTTTTCAAAACCACACATCACAACACACTTTCAAAACAACTTTCAAAAACATTGAAAACTTTTCAAAAGATAAGTACACCTTTGTATACATTCAAACATGGATCATTACAAAGGTTGCCACCACATTGGCCTCTTTTCAAGACATTTTCAAACACACACACAAAGCACCATTTCAAACAATTGAAAGCACCATTTCAAACAATTGAAAGCACCATTTCAAACAATTGAAAACACAAGGCAAGTGATCTAAGAAAGTAGCTAAGAGCCCATGGATAACCATGGATAGAAAGGGTGCTAATACCTTCCCTTTCTATAATCTACTCCCCGAACCCAAGAAAACATCTCAAAGGTTTTTGCTGTGCTTTTTAACCTTTCCTTAGGATAAAATAAAAAGTCGGTGGCGACTCTTGCTCAACCGAAACATTTGCGAAAACAAACGCAAAACCTCAAGTCAGTTCTCCCACCTTATCACAGAACTGGCGACTCTGTTGGGGAGAATTTTAAAGTGGAGTAACCTTAGGGCTTAGATCACCCTCTTGCATGACTAATTGTTTGCTTTGATTGCTTTATATCTTGGCTCTCTTGTTTGGGCTTGAAATCCTACACCCGGATTTGGGGAAACATTCATAGATAGCAATACGTTGTGGAAACTGTGCGGGGTATACCGACACGGTTGAAGCAATAGCTATATTAGTGCGACATATTTGTGAGTACCGGTAACCCTTGAGTTCAATCAAGGAGAGTACGGGGCCGCTGAATGATGTCACTAAGCACTAATGACCTAGAACCTTACTTGACCATCTTGGCCTTTTATTAGGGGTAGTGAGATGACCGGCTTTGGTGCAGTCCGAAGTTGGTAGATACTCGATACTACACTCATTGAGGGTTGTTTTCTTGGAATATTTTGGTCGCTAGTTAAGTGGCTAAACCAAAACAATGAACATGGAAAACAATCCAGTGATATTGAGCTCCTTAGAACCCGGTTACTATTTATAGGACAGGTTTTTAAGCCAACTTCACTCAAGAGGGTACTTACCTATGAAACCTCATGCAAGCCTGAAACTAGGGTTTTGTGTGAATTGCTTGTACATATGCTTGTGCATGCATCATAAACATCATAAAGCATCATATGCATTCACTAACCATTTCAAGGGTTTGGATCTTCATCTTTGTTCTTGTTTTGTAGGTCATGGAAATTCCGCGCAGGAAAACTATCCAAGTCAACCTTGTGAGAATCCCTCCTCAACTCAAGGAGCTCACATCCAGAATTTCGGAAAGCTCTCCCTTCAGTGAAAGACATGGTAGACTGCTCAGCCTAGTCAACACCAACATTGAAGAGGACATGGTAAAGGTGTTGTTCCAGTTCTTTGACCCCCTTCACCACTGTTTCACTTTCCCCGACTACCAATTGGTTCCCACTTTGGAGGAATTTTCTCAACTCTTGAGAATTCCTATTCTTAATCAACTACCCTACAACTATACGGAAAAAGAACCAAAGCCTGAAGATGTTGCTCAAGCACTACACTTGCAACCATCTGACATCAAGGGGCATTGGGAAACTAGAAGCGGTGTCAAAGGCTTCTTGGCAAAATTCTTGTTTGAGAAGGCACAAGAGTGTTGGAATTCATTGGATCTACAAGCCTTTGAAGAAATTGTGGTACTCCTCATTTATGGGTTGGTCCTGTTCCCAAATCCTGACCAGCTTATAGATGTCAATGCCGTCAAAATCTTCTTATCCAGGAATCCAATATCAATATTGCTTGGGGACATTCTTCACTCATTTTACACACGAACAATGAGAAAGAGGGGTGTTCTCATGTGATGTACTCCTCTCCTTGCAAGGTGGTTTATTTCGCACCTTCCACAATCTGTCTTGAAAAATGACCAAGGCTTAATGTGGTCACAACGGTTGATGACCCTCACTCACTCTGATGTACATTGGTGTTCTCGGTCCAGAGAAAATGTCATCATCGTCGATCGTTGTGGAGAGTTCCCTAATGTTCCATTGCTTGGCATTAGAGGAGGCATTACCTACAACCCTTGTCTAGCTTTGAGACAATTTGGATATGCACGGAGGGATGGCCCTCATGACATGTTGATTCCTGACTTAGTTTTTGACTTCGACAACGATGCGCAAGGACTTCGCCAAAGATTCATCAGAGCTTGGAGGATGCCTAACAAGGTAGACAGTAAGACACTGGGGCACAAGAACTCCATCCCTCTTGAGCCTTATCTCAAGTGGGTACGAACCCGAGCCCAGAGTCTAATGATGCCTTACCCTCATGTTCTCCATGTGATTAAAGAGCCCGTTAAGGAAGGAGAGGTTCCCTACACCATCCTATATCCTGACATGCCAACATCATGGGAGGAGATGCAGAAGAGTTAGATTCAACTCAAGGAGGAACGGAATACTTTTGAAGCCAGCTTCTACGCCAGCGAGAAGAAGGTTTTGGAGCTTACCCGCCGACTCCATGAGGAAGAGACCCTCAACACCTACATTGCACCAAAGAGGATGCGCAACGTCTTTTTACCTTGAAAAGTTTTTTTGTAATATTTGGCCCATGGGGCATTTATGTACTGACAAATTTCTTCTTATTAATATGACGTGCGTTCTTTTTGTTTGCAACAATTTTGAATTTTCTAAATCCTTGAATGAATTGCATAAATAAGCATATCATTCATCATATGCATAAAAGGTACCCTTCTTCTACAGGTTGCTTAATCTTCTTCGCTGTTTATTTCAGCACTCAATCATCATGTCTTCCGAGCCTACTACCGAACAAGCTATCAAGGCCCTCCAGGCCCAGAACGCCCAGTTTCAAGAGCTGGTCATGAGCTTAGCCCAGGGTCAACAGGAGTTGAAGACTCTGCTCTTGAAAAAGAAGAAGAAGAAGAGGACTGTGCTGTTTAACACTGGACGAAGATTTGGGAATACACTGCAGAATGAGGCTGATTAGGCTACTTCCTCTGCAGAGAAAGACAGTCCCCTAGGGGGAAGGGCTCCTAGTCCTGTGGTCTCCGACAACGAGACGGATTACAATGATGAACAGTACCCTCCTGCTGAAGACAGGTACAAACAACTAGAGGACCATTTAAGTTCCATGGAGATCCAACATGTGCCGGGGTTGGATTTTGGAGATCTAGGTTTATCTTCTGGGGTGGTGATCCCACACAAGTTCAAGGCACCTACCTTTGCGAAGTACGACGGGGCTTCCTGCCCTAAACTGCATCTCAGATCATATGTAAGGAAGATCCAACCTTACACTGCAGACAAGAATCTATGGATCCATTTCTTTCAGGATAGCCTTTCAGGGGCTCAACTCGAATGGTTCTATCAGTTGGATAGAGCCAGTATTCGAAACTGGGAGGACTTGGCTACTGCATTTTATAAGCAGTATCAGTACAATTTCGACCTCGCTCCCACGCGTACCCAACTCCAGGGTATGTCACTGGGGATGGGCGAAGGATTCAAAGAGTATGCGCAAAAGTGGAGGGACCTGGCTGGCAGGGTGCAGCCACCTTTGACTGACCGTGAACTTGTGGACATGTTCTTGGGGACCCTGTCTGGTCCATTCTTCAACCATCTGATTGGTAATTCTTCTGCTGGGTTCACAGACCTGATCTTAACCGGTGAGAGGATAGAAGCTGGTATCAAGTCGGGGAAGATACAAAAGGGTGCCTCCGCGAGTACTGAAAAGAAGCCCTTCAAGAAGGAAGCCAGTGCTGTTTATGGTCCCAGAAGACAAATTAAACCGGAACGCCGCCAAGCTGTCAATGCATTGGTAATTTCAAAGCCTGCTGCTGCTCCTCAGCAATACAACCAACCAAGGGGTGAGAGACCCAAAAGGCAGTACACTCGACTCAGCATGACCCTGTCTCAGATTTTGCCGCAACTACTGTCAACCAATCTGGTAACTGTCAAAGAAGCTCCGAAGGTAGTGAACACAGCTTCTCCAAAGTACAATCCCAACGCCCGTTGCGCTTATCACTCTGATAGCCCGGGGCATACTACGGATGATTGCTGGGCTCTGGGGAATAAGGTTCAGGACCTTATTGATTCTAAAGAAATACAGTTTGAGGCGCCAGAAAGGCCCAATGTTGTGACTGCTCCCATGCCCCAACATGGAGTGAATGCTGTGGAAGAAGACTTGTATGTAGCCTCTGTGGAAGATATCGTTACTCCGTTGTTGACTGTCAAAAGGAACCTGTTGCTAGCCAGTTTATTTCCGGGATATAGTGAAGGTTGTCATTTATGTGCTGTTTCACCTGCTGGTTGTCCCTTTCTGAAGTCAGGTGTCCAAAACCTGATGGATAGCAAAGAGATCTTGTTCGAGAAGATTGTTGTTCCTGCTACCCCTACCGAAGAAGTTTCTATTGTCACTATTTTCAACAAACCTCCTAAGGCTCTCTCAAAGAAGCCTGTCAAAATCATGTCCACTCAGAAGATTGCTCTTATCATCATCACTGTTCCGGGGCCTCTCCCTTATACATCCGACAAAGTTGTCCCATGGCACTATGGGGCAGATGTTTATGTTCTTGGAGTAAAGCAAGAGTTTGATACTAGTACTGGCATCAGTAACATCACCAGGCCTGCCAAAGTTACTCGCAGTGGTAGGTTGTTCTCACCAGATATTGCGCCACCAGCTATTCAGAGACCTCTTGTCATCACACCTGCAAGTGTGCCTGTTCCCCTTCCTAATCAAGTTCCTGTTTCTACCCCTGCTGCCGAGTCATCTGATGCTCGGGGCAAAGGGATTGCTACTGATTTGCCTGCCCTGACGGAGGCACCAAAGACAACCACTGTTGAAGCTTCCCAGCAAGAGATGGAAGAGATTCTCAAGATTATTAAGAAGAGTGATTTCAACGTAGTTGAGCAGCTGGGGCACACCCCATCAAATATTTCTATGCTATTATTGTTGTTGTGTTCAAAGGCCCATGCCAAGGCCCTGATCTCCTTCCTGAAGACGGCCCATGTGCCACAAGAAACGTCTACTGATCAATTTACCGATTGCGTGGCCAACTTGACTGCCGATAATGGTTTGGGCTTCTCTGACGCCGATCTGACTGCCAAAGGAAAGAACCATAACGATGCCCTGCATGTCTCCATTGAATGCAGGGGCACTAGTCTTGTGCATGTGTTGGTAGACACCGGTTCTTCATTGAACGTATTGCCCAAGAAGGCCCTAGACAGGTTAGATTGCGAGGGTTTGGAGCTCAAGCCTAGTAACATTGTTGTCCGAGCCTTTGATGGTTCGAAAAGGATGGTACATGGGGAAGTTGACATTCCAATCAAGGTTGGTTCGCAGGTCTTTGATTGAACGTTCTATGTGATGGATATCCGACCATCCTATTCTTGTTTGTTGGGTCGTCCATGGATTCACAAGGCTGGAGCGGTGACCTCCACACTACATCAGAAGTTGAAGTACCCGGTCAGGGGGAAAATTGTTACAGTTCAGGGGGGGGAAGAATATATGGTCAGCCACCTCAACTCGTTCCGGTACATAGAAATGGATGGGGAATTCATTGAGACCCCCTTTCAACACTTTGAAGAGGTGCCTCAGACCCTGGCATCAGCTGAAACTGTGATTGAAGACCCTCCTTTAAAGATAGCTTCCTTAAAGGATGCTCGGGCTGTGATTGAGAAGGGTGAGTGCGCAAACTAGGGCCAACTTCCTGATTTCACTCCAAAGACTGACAAGTTCGGCTTGGGTTTCACTGCAGAAGCTCAGAGGGCTATTCGTAAGGCAAGGATTGGAAGACCTCTTGTGTTCATCACCAACCCGGGAGTAAATGCTATTGAAGACGATGTGGAGGAATCTGAATTCGACAGCTGGATCTACCCAACAACCGACGGTGGACCAAGCAACTGGACTGCCAAAGACTTCACACCTATTACTTTTGTCACTCAGTAATGAACTCTTTTGTTTTGAATTTGTAACAAACAATATTTTGAAACTTTTATGGCTCGGTGTCTTACCCGGGGCACCGTGGCTTCATTTGTGAGGGCTTTTGTGTGTCATTTTCATATATCATTAATAAAAACATTGGACGTTTGTTGCATTTCAAAATCTTGCGCTCCTTTCCTTTCTTTATTATATATTGCAAAACAGCTATATTTATACACACTCACTTATACAGGTTCCAATCCACTCTGGATCTCACTGGTATCGACTCTGCTACTGCCAGTTATGACTTCGAAAATCCGATCAACTTAGCCGAAGACGAAGGTGAAGATGATTGCGAAGTGCCTGGTGAGCTCGCAAGACTGTTACTCCAGGAAGAGAGGGTCATTCAGCCACATGAAGAGCCAGTGGAAACGGTAAATCTGGGTACTGAGACAGACAGAAAGGAAGTCAAGATTGGTGCCAATCTAGAGCTCAGTGTGAAACAACGGTTGATTCAGATGCTGCATGACTATGTGGAAATCTTTGCCTGGTCTTACGAAGACATGCCTGGGTTGGATACCGACATTGTGGTTCATCACCTGCCTACCAAGGAAGATTGCCCTCCGGTAAAACAGAAGGTCCGCCGTATGCGCCCAGAAATGTCCGAGAAAATCAAAGCTGAGGTTATGAAACAATTTGATGTCGGGTTTCTAGCAGTGACTTCTTACCCTCAGTGGATTGCCAACGTGGTTCCAGTGCTGAAGAAGGATGGTAAGGTCCGAATGTGTGTTGATTACAGGTATTTGTACAGGGCGAGCCCTAAGGATGATTTCCCTCTGCCTCATATTGACGTTCTGGTTGACAATACTGCTCAGCATAAGGTGTTCTCCTTCGTGGATGGTTTCTCCGGTTATAATCAGATCAAGATGGCCCCTGAAGACATGGAGAAGACCACTTTTGTTACTCAGTGGGGCACCTTTTGCTACAAGGTCATGCCTTTTGGGTTGAAAAATGCTGGGGCAACCTACCAACGTGCCATGGTTGCTTTATTTCATGATATGATCCATCATGAGATAGAAGTATATGTTGACGATATGATTGCAAGGTCCCAAACTGAGGAGGAACAACTTGACCATCTACGGAAGCTGTTTGACCGTCTGAAGTTGTACAAGCTGAGGTTGAACCCAAACAAGTGCACCTTTGGGGTGAGATCTTGAAAATTGCTAGGCTTCATCGTAAGCGACAAAGGCATTCAAGTGGACCCTGCCAAAGTGAAAGCCATACAAGAGATGCCAACTCCCAAGACAGAGAAAGAAGTCAGAGGCTTTCTAGGACGTCTGAATTACATTGCCCGATTCATCTCGCATCTAACTGCTACTTGTGAACCAATCTTTAAGTTGCTGAAGAAAGATCAAGTAGTACGTTGGAACGATGAATGTCAGGCCGCTTTCGAAAGAATCAAAGAGTATCTCCAAGAACTACCCATTATTACGCCACCGGTTGAAGGGAGACCTCTAATCTTATATTTGACAGTACTGGACAACTCAATGGGGTGTGTGCTGGGGCAGCATGACGAGTCTGGCCGAAAAGAAAACGCCATTTATTACCTTAGTAAAAAGTTTACCGACTGTGAGACCCGATACTCACTGCTCGAGAAAACTTGTTGCGCTTTGGTATGGGCTGCTCACCGGCTGAGACAGTATATGTTGACTCACACTACTCTGTTGATTTCAAAAATGGATCCAATCAAGTACATATTCGAAAAGCCCGCCTTGTCCGGAAGAATAGCAAGATGGCAGATGATCTTGACGGAATATGACATCCAGTACACGACTCAGAAAGCAATCAAGGGAAGTGTATTGGCCGACCATTTGGCACACCAGGCAGTGGACGATTACCAGTCAATGAACTTTGAATTTCCAGACGAGGATATCATGGTAGTGACTGATTGTGAAGTACCTGGACTGGATGAAGGACCTGAGGAAGGATCCCGATGGTCTATGCACTTTGACGGAGCCTCGAACGCTTTGGGTAACGGTATCGGCGTTGTGATCATATCTCCTAAAGGCACTCATACTCCACTCACCGCCCGGCTGTGTTTCAACTGCACCAACAACATGGCAGAGTATGAAGCATGCATCATGGGTCTTCAAGCTGCAATTGACTTAAGGATCAAGTTTTTGAGTGTCTTCGGAAATTCCGCTCTCGTGATCAATCAGGTCAAAGGCGAGTGGGATACGAAACACCCAAATCTTATTCCTTACAAGGAGTATGTGCTGACATTGCTTCCCCACTTTGAGGAGATAACTTTTGAGCACTTCCCAAGAGAGGAGAATCAGTTAGCGGACGCGTTGGCTACGATGTCTTCTATGTTCAAGGTCAAATGGGACAACGAGGCTCCCCGGATCATTATTTGGAAGTTGGACGAACCTGCATATTGCTGTGATCTTGAGGCTGAAGAGGTAACAGAAAACCCCTGGTATCATGAAGTGAAGAAGTACCTTGAAGCTCAAGAATACCACGAAGGCGCATCTGTTAATGACAAGAAGTTCCTGAGAAGGTTTGCGGCAAAGTTCTTCCTCAGCAATGGCATTCTCTACAAGCGAAACCATGATTCGACCTTACTGCGTTGTGTGGATAAGACTGAAGCAGAAAGGATCATGGCAGAGCTAAATGAAGGTACCTTCGGAACACATTCTAGTGGACATACCATGGCAAAGAAAATCCTTTGGGTAGGATATTTCTGGTCCACAATGGAAGCCGACTATTATCAGCATTCTCGAACCTGTCATAAATGCCAGATCTATGCTGATAAGGTGCACATTCCTCCGGTTCCTCTGAACATCTTGACAGCACCTTGGCCTTTTGCAATGTGGGGCATTGATATGATCGGAGAAATCAGACTGACGGTATCCAACGGGCATCGCTTCATCCTAGTAGCGATTGATTACTTCACAAAATGGGTTGAAGCAGCTTCCTATGCTACCGTAACCAAGAACGTCGTGGCACGGTTCATTCGGCACAACCTAATCTGTCGATACGGTGTAACTGAGAGGATCATTACGGATAATGGTACCAATCTTAACAACAAGATGATCACTGAGCTCTGTGAGCAATTCAAGATACAGCACCACAACTCTTCTCCCTACCGGCCGAAGATGAATGGGGTTGTAGAAGCAGCGAATAAGAACATCAAGAAGATTGTGCAGAAGATGACAGTGACCTACAAAGATTGGCACGAAATGTTACAGTTTGCTATTAATGGGTACCGTACCTCAGCACGGACGTCAACAGGGGCAACTCCCTTTTCCTTGGTCTATGGCATGGAGGAAGTCTTGCCTATTGAAGTCCATATACCCTCTCTCCGGATAATGAAGGACGCAGGTTTGAGCGAAGATGACTGGATCCAGACTCGGCTTGATCAATTAAACCTAATTGACGAAAAGAGACTCACTGCTATTTGTCATGGTCAGACGTATCAAAAACGGATGATCAGGGCATTTAACAAGAAGGTCAGACAACAAGAGTATCAAGTCGGGGACCTGGTAATCAAGCGCATCATTCTACCTCAAGGTGATCCCAGGGGTAAATGGACCCCTACGTACGAAGGGCCATTTGTGGTTAAACATATCTTCTCAGGAGGAGCTATGATTTTAACCACCATGGATGGTGACGACCTTCCTCACCCCGCCAATGCAGACATAGTAAAAAGATACCACGCATGAATTAAAGACCCACTGGGTTGACACACCTAGGCAAAAATAAGGGCTTCCCGGCGAACCAAAAGGGTTCGGGCAAAAATAAGGGACGAAATAAAAAAAAATCTGTACACCCGGCAAGTCGAAAACCTGAAAAGGCGGCTTGGGCAAAAATGGGTATCCCGGTGGACTGAAAACCCGAAAGGGCGGTCCAGGCAAAAGTTAGGGATAAAGCGTAATACTATGTCTCATCGGATCACCTTGCATCCAGAATTCGGCATCAACTATCGGGCTCAGATCAATCAGCTTCATCTTCAACTAAGAAGCAGAGTGATGAGACGCTTGAAGACATAAAGGCGATAGCAGAGTTGGAACCCAGTGGGATTATTTTTTTCACATAGTTGTTTTGTTTCCTTTTCGAAATTGTATAAACTCTATTTTGCTCGGCGGCGTTCTCTTACTAGGACGTCAGCCTCCTGTACAAAAACGCCTATTTACAGGCAAATTTCAAAATCAATACAAGTTCAATTTTTCAGACAAATTACCCATCGTTTTTCCTTTTTCTGTTTTGTTTTGCAAAAAACGTCCAATGTTCATTTTTGATATATGCGTTTGACATTAATTGCTAATCATGAATATTTGCATGCGAAACAAAGGACTAATTACATATGACATCAGAAACAGGGGCAATAAAGAGTTGTCCAAGCAATCTAGTTGCTCTGTCCACCGAGGCACCAAGGTAAGTTCGGTTGAAGAATGAAACCAAGTTACCTCAACTCCCCACAGAGTAGGACCAGATTTCAGCAATACTCTCCTCAAGCAGAGTTGTTTTCCCATCAGCCCTAAAAAGGCACAATATTCCCCTAGCAAGTCAGCGATACTCTCCCCAAGCAGAGTTAATCTACTGTCAGCCTTAAGGAAGTTGGGTATCCCCAGAAGATCTCAACATTCCCCAGCAGAGTATAGACATTCCTCAGCAAGCATCCCTGGCAGTCTTAATATTCCTCGACAGAAATATAAGATTTGTTCCCCGGCGGAATACAGACACCCCAGTGGAACCATTCCCCAGTATAGTCTGAAAAGGTTCCCCGGGAAAGATGAATCATCCTCCCCAGTAGATTCTGAAGCTTATCCCCAGTAGATTCTGGAAGCTTATCCCCTGCAGAGTACATACGTCTCTCCCCGACTTTATTCAAAGGTTATTTCCCCACCAGGATATAACTGGGTTATCCTCAGCTAATTACCACGGAAAGATCGTCCTCGACGAAGTTCTTCCTATTCCCCAGCGGAGTTCATCAAATTCCCCAACATAACTTATCAGTGGCATCCCCAGCGGAGCTCCCATCAAAACCTCAGCGAAGTATCTCTTCTCACAGAGTAATTCCCCGCAGAGTAATCTCTCCAACAAGTTTATTCCCCAACGGAGTCATCTTCTTCTACCGGTTTATTCTTGTAACCATCATCCCCAGCGGAAACAAAGAACTCCACTCTTCAACATCAGCCCAGGATTCCACAAACTCCCGGCACTCGTCAAGGATTTATTTTCCTAGACGAAAATACATTCATAGACATTTCACATTTCATACATCCTGTTTACATACATGATAAAGTGCATACAACACTATCTCATTTTGAGCATCATGATATCGTGCATCTCATACATCATGACATGGCATACAACTAATGTTTTGCCTTTTCAAGAAAAGGTCAATCCAAAGATGATTACTATCAACTATCACAATTCCATATTCGATACCTGTATCCAGCCAGGGCATATCTGTAGACGACAAATTCCAGATTCGATACCTGTATCCAGCCAGGGCACATCTGTAGACGACAAATTCCAGATTCGATACCTGTATCCAGCCAGGGCACATTTGTAGACGACTAATTCCAGATTCGATTCCTGTATCTAGCCAGGGCATATCTGTGAGTGATTGATTGTAGATTCGATACCTGTATCCAGCCAGGGCATATCTGCATGAAGAGTTTAGAGATCTGATTCCTATATCCAGCCAGGGCACATCTGTAGACGACCATTTCCAGATCTGATTCCTGTATCCATCCAGGGCACATCTGTAGACGACAATCTCCAGATCTGATTCCTGTATCCAGCCAGGGCACATCTGTAGACGACCAATTCAAGATCCGATTCCTGTATCCAGCCAGGGTACATCTGTAGACGACAATTTCCATATTCGACACCTGTATCCAGCCAGGGCACGTTTGTAAGCAACCTTTTGAAGTTCCGGATTCGATTCCTGTATCTAGCCAGGGCATATCTGTGAGCAATTGATTGTAGATTCGATACCTGTACCTAGCCAGGGCATATCTGCATGAAGAGTTTAAAGATCAACACATGTAGCAATCCAGGAAACCATCTTTCTTTCTCAGATACGCAAGTTCTCGCAATCTCTTACGCGATCGACACCTCCAAATGGCATCTATAAGCCCATTCCCGACAAGGTTCTGTCACACCTTCAGATGGCATCTATAAGCCCATCCTCCTTCCATCCTATCTCCAAATGGCATCTATAAGCCCATTCCCGACATCACATTGCTGATACTCCAGCGTGCGAGTGCAAATTTCTGGGCACTTTAGTGTTCAATCATCTTCCACCTTCGGATCACGAAAGGCACGCAAGCCAATCTACATCCTCAGGTCTAAGAAGATTAAACAGGGGCAACTGTTGTACCCCAAAATTTTCCCTCCCATTTCCTCAACATTTTCTCATCACAAGACCCTTGGAGCTCAAGATCAAGTTAGGGTTCACTCTGCTCAAGACTCCTCCTTGCACTGTTGACCCAAATTAGGGTTTGAGTTTGCACAAAGTTGTTTTGACCTAAAAGGCCCAAAGTGACTTTCATGCTTCATGTTGGACTCACAAGTTTATCCATACCAAGTTTCAAGCCTTGATTCCAATCTTTGCCCAATTAATTGGACAGTTGACCTAGAAATCAGCTGTTTTGAAAAAAAGTCAACTGTGGTCAATTGACAGTCAAACCTCATGATTTTTGACCCACATCAACATTATGATCTCATATGGACCATTTGGTCAAGTTTGGATCATAATTCCACAAGAAATTTGATCAGATCACCAAAAGGGCAAAATGGTCATTTTTAGGGTTTTGACTGCACAAAGGCAATTTTTGACTGTTTGACCTAACCAATGGCAAACCAAGCTCACATATGGACTCAAGGACTCAATGGATTGTCTTGACATGTTCAACAAGTTCAAAAGATCCCAAATGCACAAGATTGACAGATGAATTTTCCAATCAACTGATCCAAATTTGACTGTATACTGAAAAGTCAAACTTTGACTTTTTGGTTAAAATCAAGTGCCAAGATTCATTTTTCATCAAGACATGTCAAATTATGAAACTTGTTCATCAAGAAATCAAAAATTACAAATTAGGGTTTAAAATGAAGAATTTTCATAACTTAGAAATTTTCTAAGTTATGAAAATTCCTAATTTTTTCCTAACTTTGTCCCATCTTTTCATCAAGATACATTTGGATTCAAACAAAACTCAAAATATGAAAGTTATAGTCCATTGCAAAATCTACAACTTTGATTCACAAAGTTTCCTCAAAAGAAGCTTGTAGCTCAAGTTATGATTTTTGGAACAAGGGTGCAAAACATTCTTAACTTAGAAATTTTTTGACCTATTTTAGGCAGGATTTTTGCCTAACTTCATGGCCACTTTTCACATGCTTCCACTTGGAATTTCAACTTGCATTACAGAGATGGATTGTAGTACACATTCCAAGCTTTCCAAATTGTTCAAGAACTTCTCAAACACCCTTGTGGTTAGGGAGAATCGAATTTGTCAATATAGGCAAAAGTCACTTTGATTCATGGCCAAATGCATGTTCATAACTTGGGCATTTTTGAAATCAGCTTGCACAAGCTAGATTACAGGCCTCTAATCCTTCTTACACTCAATAATTAAATGCATAACCATTGTGCCAAGATGTTATTTTGTGCATTTGGTCATTACATGAAGAATTAAGCCATATTTGGAAAAAGCATGTTATCCATTCTTGTAAAGCATGACTTTATGTCAAACACAAATCTAAGAAGTACAAAGCATATCTTCTAGGCACAAGATTATGGACTAATCCCACTGATCAAGGAGAGATTATGCAGCATGCTTGAGGGACCTGCCTTGGCCTACAACCTAACTTGGCAACTTTTGCTTAAGATAGAAGAAACTTGCATTTTGAACATCATCTCTCATTCCTGTAACAACTAGCCAAACCAAACATTGTGAACACATTCCATACTCCCTAACAGACCTAAGGCACGACCTAACCACATTCAATACTTCCCCAAACATCAAAACACCATTTTGCTGCACAAAACAGGGCATCCCTGCAGATTGAGTTGCACAACTCAGTTTGCTCGTGCGTTTTGGCCAAAGTTTGTTCATACACACTCCATAACATCCATACAAGTTATCCCAAGCCCTAGCTGCAGACTGTAACACCTCTAACCAAGTTCACCATTTCCATTTTTTCAGTTGTGTAGGTTGAGTTACATAGCTCGTTTCAGTTAGTTTCAAAGCAATCTAGAGGTTGGAAGAGCATCCCTGAACTTCAAGCAAGATGTACAAGTCCTCACATTGCATTGAAAGTACCTCCATTGCTGCACACGATTCCAGCTGAACAGGTAAAACTTTGGACTTCTATCTCTCAATCTAGGAAGAGTTAGGTTTAGGTTTATGAATGAAACATGCTCTACTCATGGCCCTGAAGCTACCTGTATCCTCACTTTTCATTTATGTTGTGTATGCTGAGAGAATTTTGGACCTGAACATTGGAAAAAACTTAGGTCAGAAATTGGGGGAGAAGAAATTCTCTCTCATTTCTGAGAGTTAGATCAAGTTTTTTATATGTATGAACTCGTGACATGATGCTCTATAATGTTTATGTTGTGAGTTTTTGTTGAAAGTCAGAGAATCAAGAGATAGCAGGGAAGGAAGAAAACGCGTGTTTTCTTTGTTTCAAAGTTGCTGGAGGTTGAAGACAACCACCTTTGAGTTGGGCCTGTTTTGTTTTTCTGTTTACACCACCTTTTCACACATACACCCCCTTGGCCCATTGTGTGATTTTTTAATCATTTTTTACTTTTTCTTTTTATTTCTGACTTGTTACTTTTTTTGTTAAAATATAAAAAACATAAAAAATATTTTTTCACCTTTTTTTGTATTTATTAGGCATTTATTTGTTTTATTTGATATATATATATGTAAATAAATATAAATATACTTTATTTAAAATACTAAAAATAATACAAATACATTTTTATTTTCTGATTTTATTTTATTTTATCTTTTGAAAACATTTTATAAAAAAAATATACTTTTTTTTTGTAATTAATAAATATTTTTATTTTTTGTATATATTTAATATATTTAATACATAATATAAATACTTATATATTTATTAGAATATTTGGGATAAAAATACAAAATAATACATTTTTATTTTTATTAATATTTGACCTCAAAAATCACTTTTTTACAATATACTTCCTTTTTATTTATTTTTTGTATATAATTAATAAACATTGTATATATTAAATAATAAATACCTTTTATTTGCAAAATTAGGGTTTTGCCCTAAACGTGAAAAATACCCAAAAATTAACTTTTTTATTTTTGTCACATGAAAAATACTTGAAATTCTGGCTGCAGATACTCAATGTCACGTTCAATGTTATGACACCGTATCTGACTTTCTATAAGACAGTAAATATAAAAACAGTAAAGAACACAGTCAATTGTTTACCCAGTTCAGTGTGCAACAACACCTACTCTGGGGGCTACCAAGCCAGGGAGAAAATCCACTATAAGAGATGTTAATTCAGGAATAAACCAACCAGTTTATCTCCTTCACTTAAGACCTACCCAATGCAACTTCAATCTAAGTACAACTTAAACCTGAGTTCCTACTCACTCCCCCTCAATCACAGCAGTGATACATAAAACAATTTGACTAATGAATTGATGAAGACACTCTTCAAAAACATACACTTGATTAAGCTTTACAGCTTTTTAATCAAGCAACACAACCACTCTTGCTTCACAACTTTGAGTGATACACACACCTAACTTGACTCTGCTTCACAGCTTTAGTCAAGAGACATACAAACACTCTTGCTTCAAAGCTTTGAGTGCTACACAACCCTTACAATTAAAAACCTATTCCAAGTCACTTATCACAATGATAATTGCTTGGATTACAATAGTTAAAACTATACAGCTTACAAAAGATCTTCTGTCCAAAAAGGGATTGCTTTCAAAACAGCAGCTCTGTTGAATATATAGCAGCTGCATCTTCAGTTAGGGTTTCCACAAAAAGCTAGGGTTAATTCCATTTGACCTTAAGACTAGGTCACAGGACTTTATCAACCAGGTTAGGGTTGAGCTAGGTTAACCCAAAGAAAACGCAGG
Organism: Vicia faba; assembly: GCA_948472305.1. Taxonomy (NCBI): domain Eukaryota; kingdom Viridiplantae; phylum Streptophyta; class Magnoliopsida; order Fabales; family Fabaceae; genus Vicia; species Vicia faba. The sequence goes on from OX451737.1 coordinate 391,884,878, forward strand.
ATTCTGTTCTGGAAAGACTGAGTCATTTTCCTGAAAAAACTCAAAATTAACCAAACTGCAAACCTGTTAGTTCATAACAGGATGTCTTAACATTTGTTATGACATCTGAATTCCTGTTTACTGATTTTGGTAAATGTGATCATTTTGCAAAATGCTCAGATACACACTCATAAACATCAGTACCTGTATGACAATATTTTTCTGCAAAGGTACCTAATGAATCAGTACAAACTAAACTAGAATGTTATGACATCAGTCATGACATTCACACATACACTTGGGATTTACCAAAAATGAAAGCCAATAACTAAACAACTACAAACTCCCCCTTTGGCAGATTTTTGGCTAAAGACCCTAAGCAATCAGAGATAGTTAGCAGCAGAAAGAAATGACTGCAGAAAAATAGAATGTCTAATTAAGTAAGTACCAAAATATATCTCCCCCTCTTTAACCACAAATGGGCCAAAGATACATGTTCATAAAAAATTATACAGTCATCCAGAAAAAGTAATAAGAGCATCAGCTAAAAACTGAACACACTTCCAAACTCCACCAGGGACCAGCATCAACTCCAAACAGCAACTCCACAAACCTTTAAGCATTGTCATCAGACTCAGAGGATTCGGGCTTCTTCCTTTTCTTGAGAGCAATGTCAGCATTCTTCTCTTTGTCTGATGTCTCAACATCCTTAGAGACATCTGGACTTGTTTCAGCATTTGAACTTTCTTGATTTAAAGGAACAGAAATGCCAGGAACTAAGTGGTTCTCGTTCAAAATTCTTGAAACAATTTTTGCTATTGCTTGACGAACATAGGCTGACCCTTCCCTATTTGCAATTTCAGGGGGAACTGAAGAAGAAGGATAAGATGAATTACCAGAGGCAGAAGCTTGGGACCTTCCTGCATGTCTTGTTCTCAGCTCTTTGACCTTGGTGGGGTTAGATTCCACTTTTCTAAGAGAAGAGATCTCCAGGACTTCAGAGTCCTGACAAGAAGAGATTGTCCTAGAATCTTGATCAGAGAAAGAGGTTGAAATGGTCGTATTGGATGATGATGGTGTTTGAGGCATTTTGACAGTCTTAGAGGACCAACAGCAACTGAAGAGAATATTCTGATTGAGAGACTGGATTTTGATGAGGAGACGAGAGGGGAAGGAAGGAAAGGAGTGTCTATTCAACTTCTTAAAAGAATTGAAGGAAATGGGAAAATATAATTTTAACCCAATCAGAGCAAGCATAACTCCTTTAACCCTTGTTTTAAGCAAAATTAATTGCTACAATTCCTCATGTTGGCAAATACCCAACTTACCCCTCAAGTTTTCAAATTGATTTGCATCAAGAGCCTTGGTAAAAATGTCAGCCAGCTGTAGCTCAGTGGCAACATGTTCCAATTTGATTGTCTTCTCTTCTACAAGGTCTCTGATAAAGTGATGTCATATGTCAATATGTTTGGTCCTACTATGCTGAATGGGATTCTTGGAAATGTTGATTGTACTCAGATTGTCACAGTACAATGTCATAACATCTTGTGTGACATTATACTCAGTAAGCATATGTTTCATCCAGATCATTTGAGAGCAGCTACTACTAGCTGCAATGTATTCAGCTTCAGCAGTAGAAAGAGACACACAATTCTGTTTCTTGCTGAACCAAGAAACCAGATTATTTCCCAAGAAGAAACATCCTCCAGAGGTGCTTTTTCTATCATCAGCACTACCAGCCCAATCAGCATCACAGTATCCAGTCAGAGCTGGTTCACAGCCATGAGAATACATCAACCCATAGTTGTAAGTTCCACTCACATACTTCAAAATTCTCTTCACTTGATTGATATGACTGACTTTAGGATCAGCTTGGTATCTTGCACAGACTCCAACTGCAAAAGCAATATCAGGTCTGCTGGCTGTTAAGTACAACAAGCTTCCTATCATGCTTCTGTACAGACTTTGATCCACCTTAACCCCGCTTGAGTCTTTGGAAAGCTTTAAATGAGTAGGAGCAGGAGTCCTTTTGTGACTGGCATTCTCCATACCAAACTTCTTTACAATGTTCTTAGCATACTTGCTTTGAGATAGGAAGATTGAGTCCTCCATCTGTGAGACTTGTAGTCCAAGAAAATAAGTTAGTTCTCCCATGAGACTCATTTCAAATTCAGCCTGCATCTGGTCAGCAAAATGTTTAACCATAGGTTCTGACATTCCTCCAAACACTATGTCATCAACATATATTTGGGCAACCATCAACTTCCCTCCTTCAGTTTTGACAAAGAGAGTTTTGTCCAAGCCTCCTTTTCTGTATCCTTTGTCTGAGAGAAACTTTGTTAACCTGTCATACCATGCTCTAGGAGCTTGTTTCAGGCCATATAGAGCTTTTCTCAATTTGTAGACATGATCAGGGTGGGTTGGATCCACAAAGCCTTTAGGTTGTTCCACATAAGCTTCCTCATTTAAGTACCCATTTAGAAAGGCACTTTTCACATCCATCTAAAATAACTTGAACTTCAGAAGATAAGCAATTGACAATAGGAGTCTGATTGATTCCAGCCTGGCTACAGGTGCAAAGGTTTCATCAAAATCAACCCCTTCAACCTGGGTGTATCCTTGAGCAACAAGTCTTGCCTTATTTCTGGTGACAACTCCTTCAGCATCTGACTTGTTCTTGAAAATCCATTTTGTCCAAATGATGTTAGTTCCTTCAGGTCTAGGAACCAGTTCCCAAACTTCATGTTGCTTGAATTGGTTCAGTTCATCTTGCATTGCACCAATCCAGTATTCATCAGTTAAAGCTTCCTTGACATTTCTTGGTTCCATTTTGGACACAAAACAAGAGTTTGAGATGATTTCTCTAGATCTTGTAATGACTCCACTGTTGGGATCTCCTATGATGAGCTCTTTTGGATGATCCTTCTCTGATGGAAGGGATCTTGCTAGCTTCCTTTGATTCAGATTCTGTTGTGGTGGAGTTGGGTAGATCATTCTGTTGGGTTGAAGTCTCAAAGAATGTCTCAACAGTACAAGGAACATCTATTTCTTCCTGATAATCATCAATTATAACATTTATTGATTCCATCATGGCTTTGGTTCTGGAATTGAATACTTTATAAGCTCTGATGTTTGAGGAGTATCCTAGAAATATGCCTTCATCACTTTTAGGGTCCAGTTTTCTTCTTTGTTCACGATCTGCCAGAATATAGCATTTGCTGCCAAACACATGGAAGTACTTCACAGTTGGTTTTCTTCCTTTCCAAAGTTCATATATGGTGGATGAGGTTCCCTTTCTCAAGGTGACCCTGTTATGAACATAGCAGGCTGTATTCATAGCTTCAGCCCAAAAATACATAGGAAGTCTTTTGGCATGTAACATTGCTCTGGCAGATTCCTGTATGGTCCTGTTTTTTCTTTCCACAACTCCATTTTGCTGAGGAGTTATAGGAGAAGAAAATGCATGACTAATTCCTTCTGAGGAACAGAAATCATCAAACTTGCTGTTTTCAAATTCCTTGCCATGATCACTTCTGATTCTGACAATACACCCTTCTTTTTCTCTTTGAATTCTTTTGCACAATTCTTTAAAAACTTCAAACACATCAGATTTTTCCCTAATGAAATTAATCCAGGTGAATCTGGAAAAATCATCCACAACCACATAGGCATATCTTTTTCCACCAAGACTCTCCACTTGCATTGGTCCCATCAGATCCATATGAAGAAGTTCTAGAACCTTAGAGGTGGTCAGATGTCTTGACTTTGGATGAGACATCCTAGTCTGCTTACCAACCTGACATTCACCACAAACTCTTTCTTCATCAATTTGCAGTCTTGGAATCCCTCTGACTGCCTCCATGGAGATAATCCTTTTCATTCCTCTTAGATGAAGATGGCCAAGTTTTTGGTGCCACAGTTTCACCTCTTTTTCTTCTTTTGCAATGGAACACACAGAGGAGAAATTAGTGTTCTCAGGCTCCCACAAGTAACAGTTGTCTTTAGATCTGACTCCTTTCATTACAATTTCTTGTTTGTCATTGATTACAAGGCATTCAGATTTTGAGAAATTTACCTTGAATCCTAGATCACACAATTGACTGATACTAATGAGATTAGCAGTCAGTCCTTTTACCAGCAGTACTTCATTCAGACTTGGAACTCCAGGGCAGTCCAGATTACCAACTCCTTTGATTTCACCTTTAGCACCATCTCCAAAGGTCACAAAACTGGTGGTGTGAGGTTTAACATTATTGAGGAGGTTCTTGATTCCAGTCATGTGTCTGGAACACCCACTGTCAAAGTACCAGTCTTCCTTTGCAGAGACCCTCAGGGAAGTGTGGGCTATCAGAGCAGTAGCCTTTTTCTTCCATTTAGGAGCATGTGGTACCTTTTTAGACTTAGGTTTGACACCTGAGTTCTGATTAGGGTATCCATGCAATCTGAAGCAGAAAGGTTTTATGTGGCCATATCTCCCACAATGATGACATCTCCATCTTTGGTACCTTTTTTTCATATGTCTCTGTTCCTGATGTTGAGAGTTGTGTTGAGACATCAGCTTTGACAATTGTTTAACAGGCCTGATCTTCTTGTCTGCACCAGATTTCTTAGCTTCCACAAATCCTAGTCCAGATTTATTTCCCACATTTTGTCCAACCTGAAGGATCTCTTCCAATTTGTCTGTTCCATTAGTCAGCATCTTGACAGATTTTGTCATTTGATTCAGTTGTGAGTTCAGCAATTTAACTTCCCCTTCTAGATGACTTATAGTTTCAAGGTTTGCCCTTTTCTCAGCCTCCAACTTTGTGATGAGTTTTGATTGTTTCTCATTCTACACACAGACTTCAGTACTTTTGATACACAATTTCTTGTAAGTATCAGCCAGTTCTTCAAATGTCACCTCTTCATCACTAGTGTCACTTTCAGAGGTACAAACACCAGTTAGAGCTGTAACTAGTTTGGCAGATTCTTCTTCAGAATTACTTTCTGAATCATAGTCAGACCAAGTAACAGTCATTCCTTTCTTTTGTTTCTTAAGAAAGGTTGGACATTCAGCTCGAATATGCCCATATCCTTCACAACCATGGCATTGAATTCCTCTGCCTTGGTTTCCCTTCTCTTCTGACCTTGGTCTTCTGCTGGAACTGTCAATGTCAGAGGGAATGTTATGAACATTAGACCTTGACTTTGGATCTATTCTTTTGATGAGTTTGTTGAACTGTCTTCCAAGCATGGCTATAGCTTCTGAAATATTTTCTTCTTCATCCTCCTTGTTGTCAACATCAGTGTTGGATACAAGTGTTATGCTCTTGTTCTTCTTGTCACCATTTTCAGTGATCCCCATCTCATAAGTCTGAAGAGACCCAATAAGTTCATCCACTTTCAACTTGCTGATGTCCTGGGCTTCTTCTATGGCAGTTACCTTCATTGCAAATCTTTTGGGCAAGGATCTGAGAATCTTTCTCACCAATTTTTCTTCTGCCATTTTTTCTCCCAGTGCTCCTGAGGTGTTGGCAATCTCCAAGATGTTCATGTGAAACTCATGAATGGTTTCATCTTTCATCATTTTTAGATTTTCAAACTTGGTAGTCAACATCTGAAGCCTTGACATTTTTACTTTGGAAGTGCCCTCATGAGTAGTTTTGAGAGTGTCCTAAACTTCCTTGGCCAGTTCATATTGATGTACTAGTCTGAAAATGTTTCTATCAATTCCATTGAACAAGGCATTTAAAGCTTTGGAATTTCCCAGGGCTAACTCATCTTCTTCTTTACTCCAATCTTCCTCAGGCTTCAGACTGATTGTTCCATCTTTCTCAGTTATGGTGGGATGGTTCCATCCTTTGTCAGCAGCTCTCCAAGCCTTTTTGTCCAGAGATTTTAAGAAGGCAATCATACGAGGTTTCCAGTAGTCATAATTAGTTCCATCCAGAATGGGTGGTCTATTTCCAAAAACTCCTTCTTTGTCCATAGTGCCAGAAAGTTATATCCCTAGATCTCACCCAGTAATACAGGCAGGGTGCCTGCTCTGATACCAATTGAAATTCTGGCTGCAGATACTCAATGTCACGTTCAATGTTATGACACTGTATCTGACTTTCTATAAGACAGTAAATATAAAAACAGTAAAGAACACAGTCAATTGTTTACCCAGTTCAGTGTGCAACAACACCTACTCTGGGGGCTACCAAGCCAGGGAGGAAATCCACTATAAGAGATGTTAATTCAGGAATAAACCAACCAGTTTATCTCCTTCACTTAAGACCTACCCAATGCAACTTCAATCTAAGTACAACTTAAACCTGAGTTCCTACTCACTCCCCCTCAATCACAGCAGTGATACATAAAACAATTTGACTAATGAATTGATGAAGACACTCTTCAAAAACATACACTTGATTAAGCTTTACAGCTTTTTAATCAAGCAACACAATCACTCTTGCTTCACAGCTTTGAGTGATACACACACCTAACTTGACTCTGCTTCACAGCTTTAGTCAAGAGACATACAAACACTCTTGCTTCAAAGCTTTGAGTGCTACACAACCCTTACAATTAAAAACCTATTCCAAGTCACTTATCACAATGATAATTGCTTGGATTACAATAGTTAAAACTATACAACTTACAAAAGATCTTCTGTCCAAAAAGGGATTGCTTTCAAAATAGCAGCTCTGTTGAATATATAGCAGCTGCATCTTCAGTTAGGGTTTCCACAAAAAGCTAGGGTTAATTCCATTTGACCTTAAGACTAGGTCACAGGACTTTATCAACCATGTTAGGGTTGAGCTAGGTTAACCCAAAGAAAACGCAGGATTCTGTTCTGGAAAGACTGAGTCATTTTCCTGAAAAAACTCAGAATTAACCAAACTGCAAACCTGTTAGTTCAGAACAGGATGTCTTAACATTTGTTATGACATCTGAATTCCTGTTTACTGATTTTGGTAAATGTGATCATTTTGCAAAATGCTCAGATACACACTCATAAACATCAGTACCTGTATGACAATATTTTTCTGCAAAGGTACCTAATGAATCAGTACAAACTAAACTAGAATGTTATGACATCAGTCATGACATTCACACATACACTTGGGATTTACCAAAAATGCAAGCCAATAACTAAACAACTACAATACTTTTTACATACATATAAAAAATCATTTTTTGCATCTTGCATATTTATTGTATTTTATTTAATTATTGTACAATTAATCTTTGTATATTCAATTTGGATGTAATAGCTTAGATTTTAATTTCTTGCTAAATATCCCCATTTGAACATTTGTACCCCCCATCCCATAATTATGTTGTAATAGTTTAGGACTTTAAATTTCGCACTTTAAAGCTTTCTAATTATACCATGATAGACTTTAGGGTTTTGTATGCAAATCAAATAACAAATAGCTTGACCTAATTCAAAAAAAAGCATGAAAATGAACAACACCAATCACACTTGCACCCCTAGGGTTACTCCACTTGTTGCCTTCAATAATGGGCCATGTTGCATGTTGAGTGTTTTTGGCAAAACAAAACAATATCAAATGATCATAGTCCCTCGATGACGCTTTCGAAAGTTGCCTAAAAATGATCAAGTCCCTTAAAGGAAAAAGTTGCCAAAAGACACTTGGCACCATTGCAATCATGGTCTAAACGATGACCCGCGCCTGTCCTGTTAACATCCTAACACAAGATTGTCCATCAAATACAATGGTGGAACAAAATTGTTAAAAGGGTTAAAACATAGAAAAAAGATCTTTGAGAAATTTAGGGTAGATAGCTCTTGGGTACTTGCCAACTTGCAAAACAAAAACACTTGCCTACTTTTCAAAACCACACATCACAACACACTTTCAAAACAACTTTCAAAAACATTGAAAAATTTTCAAAAGATAAGTACACCTTTGTATACATTCAAACATAGATCATTACAAAGGTTGCCACCACATTGGCCTCTTATCAAGACATTTTCAAACACACACACAAAGCACCATTTCAAACAATTGAAAGCACCATTTCAAACAATTAAAAACACAAGGCAAGTGATCTAAGCAAGTAGCTAAGAGCCCATGGATAACCATGGATAGAAAGGGTGCTAATACCTTCCCTTTCTATAATCTACTCCCCGAACCCAAGAAAACATCTCAAAGGTTTTTGCTGTGCTTTTTAACCTTTCCTTAGGATAAAATAAAAAGTCGGTGGCGACTCTTGCTCAACCGAAACATTTGCGAAAACTAACGCAAAACCTCAAGTCAGTTCTCCCACCGTATCACACTCATGAAGCTGCTTTGTGAGCTCTAAAACTTTCTTCTCCTGGGCATAGAACTGGTCCCTATAAGTATCACGCTCCTTCTTCAACTGAATCTAGGACCTCTGTAGTTCTTCAAGATCATTGGGCATATCAGGATGAAGAACCATGTAGGGGATATCCCCTTCAGTAATGGGCTCCACAATCACTGGTAAGACGGATATATAGGGCATCATAAGTTTCTGAGCGCGAGCACGTACCCATTGGAGATAAGGTTCCATAGGAATGGAATTCTTCAGCCCCAAAGTCTTGGCGTCAGATCTGTTTACCATGCCCCAAGCTCATATGAACCTCTGGCGATACCCTTGAATATCATCCTTATAGTTAAACATAATGCCCTGGATAAGTATCTCATGAGGACCATCCCTTCGAGCGTAACCAAATTGTCACAGAGCCAAATAAGGATTATAAGTTATGCCTCCCCTAATGCCAAGTAGTGGGACATTAAGGAACTCCTCGCAGCGGTCAATAATAGAAATATCTCCCATAAATCGGGAATACCAGAGAATATCCGCGTGAGAAAGTGACATTATCCTTCACGACCAACCCAAACCTTTTTCATTCTTCATCACTGACTTAGGGAGGTGAGAAATAAACCACCTCAATAGTAATGGCATGCAGCACATAAGAACCCCTCTTCTCTTCATGGTACGAGTATGGAGAGCATGCAAGATATCTCCGAGCAAGGTAGGCACAGGGTTGCGAGAGAGGAAGATCTTGATAGCATTCACATCTATGAGTAAGTCTAGATTAGGGAATAATACTAACCCATAGATTAGAAGGGACAAGACCTCCTCCAAAGCCTGAAAGTCCAAATCATCCCAAAACAGGTGGGCCTTATCTATTAGGAACTTGGCTAGAAAACCCTTGACTCCGCTTCTTGTTTCCCAATTGGATACCATGTCAGCCCGTTTCAGATGCAAAGCTGAGGCAATGACTTCTGGCTTAGGAACCTCTTCTACACATGTGAAAGGCACCTGGTCAAGAATGGGTAGATTCAATAACTGAGAGAACTCTTCCATGGTAGGAACCAACTGATAGTCTGGAAAGATGAAGCAGTGGTGCTTGGGATCAAAGAACTGAAAGATTACACCCATCATCTTTTCATCAAAGCTCGAAGTAACCAGGTTGAGAAGTCGACCATATCTCTTAGCGAACGAAGAAGTTTCAGGAACCCTTGATACTAGTTCCTTGAGTTGGGGAGGTATTCTCACAAAGCTGATTCGGATAGTGTTTCTACGAGCGGAAGCCATAATCTACAAAATAGAACAAAGATAAATTCCCTTGGTCCTTGAAATGGTCAGTGTAATGAGAATCGACACTATGTTATGATGCATGATGTGATGTTCAAACAGAGTAAATCACACACAAGCAAAGCACACAATAGACCTTAGGTTCAAAGGCTTGCATGGGGTTAAAGGTAAGTACCTTCTTAAAGTTTAGTTGGTTTCAAACCTGTCTTAGAAAAGTAATTGGGTTCTAAGTATTCTCAATATCACTGATCATCCTTTATCGGGCATTGTTTCAGCTCATGCAATCTTTTCTTGCGGCCGAAATATCCCAAAAGTCTAATCTCAATGAGTGTAGCATCGAGTATCAACCAATCCTCATCTTTATACTGAGGTCGGTTATCTCACTACTTTCTAATGGCCAAGTTTGTTCAACTAAGGTTCTAAATTCCGTTAGTGCTTCACAACACCACACGGCGGCCCCGTATTCTCATCGTTTCCACACGAAGGATACCTGTACCAACCAAAGTGTCATACAACACAGCCATCGCTTAAACCATATCGGTCTACACCGTACAGTCTCCACGATCTATTGTTGTTTACCTAAAAAGTGTCCCCAGATCCGGGTGTAGGATCTTTAACAATGCCCAAACAAAACCCATAAGGATAAAGCAGACAAAGCAAACAAGAAAGCAATTTAAAAAATGACCTAGATCCTAAGGTATACCCCACTTTATATTTTCCCCAGCAGAGTCTCCAGTTCTGTGATACGGTGGCAGAATCGACTGTTATACTAGTTTACGTTTTGTATTCGCAAATGTCGCGGTAAGCAAGAGTCACCACCGACTTTTATTTCACCCAACAAAGGAAAAGGAAAAAGAATAGAAAAACCTTTTTCGAGATGTTTCTGAGTACGGGGGGTAGATTATAGAAAGGGAAAGTGTTAGCACCCTTTCTATCTGTGGTTTTCCACAGGCTCTTAGGTACTTGCTCATTTTTTAAATTTCTTGTGTGTTCTTGTTTTGAAAAGATTTGTTTACTTCGTGATAACACTTGTATCGGTCCTCAAGAGTGTGACCAAGTTGTTTTGAAAACTGTTTTTGAAAAGTGTTTGTGTAAAAAAAAATTATTTTGAGCAAGTACTTAAGAGTTTTCTACCTACTCAAAAAAAGTTTGTTCGTTTTCGTTTCCTTTAGACAGCGATATCCCACTATTAAGGAGTAGGTAGCTCCGTCGTTGGATTTTTAAGGGACGTTCGAAGGGATGAAATGGTCTCTGAAGGCAACAAGCAAAGATACCTTAGCATTTCGAAGGGAATGTCGTCATAAGATCATTTTGCGTAGGTATCTCTAGGGACAAGTAGGGACTATGATCATTATGACGACTTTGAATCGCGGGTCATTGCTAAGGTATCCCTACATTCGAGGGACACGACCATTATTTTCGAGGATACCAAGCGGGGCAAACCCTAGGAGTGAGCACGTGCAAGTGTGTTTTTTCAGTTAATTATCTTTGTATAATTAGGGTTATCTACCATTTTTAAACTTATTTTTCTTGCCATTCAATCCTATTATTTATACATCTAGGCAGTTAATAATTACGGAATTTAAAGAGTGCGAAAAGAAAATCTACGATATTACAAGGCTTTTGGGCAGATACACAAATATTTGACAGAAAATAAAGATGCAGAAATAAACATCCTAATTAAACTATTACAAACTTGATACAGTTACAATAATTCAGAAAATAAATAAATAAAACGCGCGTGAAGAATTAAGACGGGAATAGAGAAAGGATTTTTTTTTTTAGAAAATCAATTAATCTTGCAAATTAACCTAATTTCTATTTGTTTTTAATTATATAAAAAAAAGTTTTTAAGTTAACCTAATTTTCTATTGAATTTTAATTATAAAAAAAAAGTTGAATTAACTTAATTAAATTAATTAATTAATAGCAATTAAATATTTTATGAAAGAGAAAAAAAAACTAAATCTAATTTTTTAGTGCTTTTCTGATTTAATGAAAAAAATGATCTTTTTTGTGAAAAAAAATCAAATAACCAATTAAAAAAAACAAATAAAAAAGAATAGAAAGAAAAAGAAATGGGCCTGATGTAGTTAGCATTCCAGGGGGGTGCATTGCAAAATTTGTAATGGGCCCAGAATGATGGCCCATAGTATGGCGCCTGATCCAATGAGACCATCATCTGAGGACTCATGGAGGACCTGCGTATGCTAGGCGTTGGATCTAGTTGGAGATGGATCTAGAGGATGAAATCAGAGGGCACGTGATGATCCTCAGAAGGTGAGATGTGATGGATCTGGTAAAAATAATGGAGAAAATTCCAAAAGCTCACACCTGGGATCGAACCCAGGACATGAGCTTCATACTTCCTTCTTCTGACCAACCGCGCTGGATGTTCAATTGTTAATATGACCAAATAAAAATAATATAAGAAAAACAATCACTTGATGTCCTGCAAACGCGCCAATATTCAAATGGCCCAATGGGAGCTTGCCACCTAACCTTCTTCTTCCTCAGCACCGTCGTTTTAGGTTTAGACTTTTACCTACGGTCTCATGCTTGTAACTACAACCCTGTGTTATTCAAAAATCTATCACAAGCAATATAAATTTCATTTAAGATCATGAATCAACTGGGCTTAAAGCCCTGAACATCATCGTGTCCACGCCTAGCCCTAATTTTTCCTGTAGAAGGAAGCCCTAAAACGAGCTCAGAAACCCTAAGAATGGCAAACCATGATTCTTGCACTTAAAACTCAATTAAACGATTCAGCAAGCATCAAGACTTTGTAATAAACAAGAATGTATGATTGAATTTCATCAAGAAAGCATGTATGCATGTAATCAAAAATAAAAAATAGTTGGATAACAGGGTTGCGGATTTTACTATTCAAGGTGTTTTGGTGTGTGCAAAAGGTGCAGTTAGCTTCAGGAGATTGCCAGGAACATGTTGCAACCCTTAAATCTCCTTGAGGCTGGTTGTAGTATGGAATTCGATCTGAGATTTTTTTGAAAAAAGTGCGTCGTGTTCTTGGCCGTTACACACGATTTTTCCTCCTTCTTGTGCCTTGTATTTGTTGTGTATATGTACTAGATTGTATTAGGTTAAAAAGAAACATGCATATCTTTGCCAACTATCAAGATTTGATTTGATTCCATCCTTGTATTATTTCTTTCTATATCAAGCCAAATCATACCATTTTCATTCCAATCACCCTTGGCACGATTTCATTTGGTTTGACAACATATTTGCATTCTAATTCCATTCAAAATCAGATCAAAAACAAATCTTCCATATTTTATATCATTTATTTGAGTTAATTTGACTTTTAAATGATAAAAAATCAAAATAAATTAAATAAATAAAGTCAATAATATGTGGTAGAGTGTTTGGGTCGTGGACATTGTTAGAGGTAAGATGCAAGCATAAAAAATTAGGCCCATTTGCCAAAAAAATGCAATTTTGGGCACTGTTGACTTTTGACAATTCTCCAAAAATGGCCAACTTTGACAATGCATATCTCCTTCAATTTTGACCCTAAGAGGGTGTTCTTGGACTTTTTAGAAATCTTAGGATATCCCCTAAGCAACCTTTTTGGTTTAACTTCAATTGGATCTTCCATGCTCATGTAAGAAGCTTTGACCCAAAAGGTGTTTTTGTTGACTTTTTGGAATGACCTATAATGTCTGAATTTATATCTTTTCATTAGTGCATTTCTTGAAATTGAGGACTAAATATGAGTTGTAGGGAATTGAATCCACTTCAAAATGAACCTTGGATGAGAAATTTCTGATAAAGTATGAGAAAGTTATGCTTGGTCAAAGTTTGGTTGACTTTTTCCTTAGAAACCCTAATTTAGCAACTTTTGAGTTTTGATGAATTTGGGGCATTGAGGAATCATGATCAACCCTTGATCAAATGATGGATGTTATTTCAAAATGTGGATGTTGACCAAAAATCTTGAAGTTTGACTGTATGGGGCCCACAGTTGACTTTTGACCTAATACAATTGATTTTCAAGCATCTGAGTAATTGATTGAGCAAACTCCTTGTGCAAGGCATGAAACTTGACATGGATGGTCTTGAGAACATATTAGGACTATGGAGAACATATGAGTCCTTTGGAGCTCCCCTATCTTGATGAAAATGGAAACCCTAGTTGGAGGTTCATTGCTTTAGGAGAGAGTTTGTCTGGTCAACTCTTGGGCATCCTTGAGCAAGTTGAGGATCCTAATGAACATATGTTGAATAAAATGGAAGGGAAAATTTTGGGGCACAACAATCATATATATTCATGTCATAACGAATAAATGATCACATAAATTCTACACGCATTACACCACATGTTTCCAAACGATCACTAAGATCAAAGAGGCGTCTGCTTCTCACCATGGTACGGGAGTGCACTCAAGGGATTTCAATAATACAGTTCTGTCCAGGAGGGAAGGCTGAGCGGAGCCTCCCGCACTAAGCGTGCTCTATGAAACAATTAATTTTTCAAGCCCCGGAATGGCACGCTAAGAGGGATCATCGCACTGAGCGCGGTCTACAAATTTTCCAAATTCAACTCTCAGGAAGATGCGCTAAGCACGACCCTACGCACTAAGCGCGATCTGAAAAATGCAGAAAAACCAGAGTTGTAACAACTCTGTCTTGAGGTCCCCAAACCTCATTCCCACATTCCAATCCAGTTATCCATCACATGAAAACATAAAAATAAGGTTATTCACATACAATTCATCACTTGGAAACAACATGCATCAATAATTACTCATTCTAACCCTTGTTCCCAAACATGTCAATTTCACAAAATCCTAATTTCTACCCAAGTTCTAACTATGGAACTCACCTAGTATTAATAGAGGTTTGGGTAATATTCATGTTGTCATTGTGCTCCTCTCTTGACCAAGGTTTCACCTCCAACATCATGAAATCCATAACTCTTCAATACCCATTTTCAGCATGTATCCTTCAACTTTAAATGCATTTTCTCCTTTAATATAGAAGCTATGATCATGAAATCATATATCAAATTGAATGGAATTTTGTGTAGATTCCATAACTTTAAGAATTTTTTAAATCGTAGTTATGAGTAAAAAGTTATCACCTGATATTTGAAGATGCACCATAGAATACAAAAATGGCAAGGATGGTGATGGATCTTTGAGTTCTTCTCCTACTCTCTCTCTCTCTACTTCAAATTATGATTTTTCACAAGTCAAACAAGTCTCTGTTTATGATATACTTCTCCTTCATGTCCCAAAATGCCCTTTAACTATGTCATAATTACCAAGATGCCACTTAGTTAGTTTCTAACTATTACATTTGATTTTCAATCGTTCTCTTTTTACTTCAATTAGTCTTCTAATCCCTCTTGCCAACTCTTAATATCAATAGGCCTCATATCTTATATTCTGATGCTAATAAAATATTGATGTTATATTGTTACATCAATAAGAACTTCATCTTTGATTTCATGTACATCACGGTATTGACCCTTATGTACATTAAAGATAGTCCTCAAGTATAATTCTTTTTTCCATCCTCATCATGTTTTTCCTTCTCTTTATCATCTCTCATTTCATTTTGAGAAACCTTCTCTCTCTACTAATATCATGTCATATTATTGCTCGTCATCTATAAATCAAGTACAATGTAAATAATATGCGCTTGTGACTATCTTCTTCATGAGCTATATCTTCATCTCTTTTAGAGTATTTGTATTTTCACTCTAGATATTATTATTTGTGTTTAAAACTTAAAACTCTAATAATAATTTTCAATTTTAAAACATTTCTAAAAAAATTACAATATTTAAATTAAGTTTTTTTTATAAGAAACTGTTAAAAAACATTTTATTTAAGGCAATTTTATTATAAATAAAAAAAGTATACTTTTTATTTTTTTCCTAAACATATGGAATGCTGTGAAAATTCTATTTTAATAAAAATTTAAATAACAAATCTTCAATATATGCTATTTTTATAGTGTTATTAGTTTTAAACAATATTTCTATATTTTAAATTAGAAATATAAATATAGAGAGAGTGTTACGATATGTTATTGTAAAATTGTTTTAACAATATTTCTATTTGGAAGATATATATTTATTTGTAATAAGTTTTTTTATATAGATGATTTTTCAAGAATTACAAATATTTAGTAAGGAAAAAACTAGTTTAAAAAAATACATCAATTTAAATATAGTTTAAGTAGATACACACTAAAATTTAATTTAAAACTTTTTAATTTTTTCTATGTCTTTTTTTTAAATAATTTTATCAAATAAATAAATTTGAAATTATATTGAATTGAGTTTCATAAAATGATTGTTGAGAAATATTTTATAAAAAAGCAAAATGATTTTTTGTATTGAAATATTTTAAAAAATAATATTTAACAAAAAATATTATAAATGAGTTATCGAAAGAGTTTATTTAATTTTATCAAATACATATTATTTTAATTAATATTAAGATTTGTGAGTAATGAATTGAGAATAACAGTTGGTCGCATGTGTATTTTGAGTAAGATAAAATATATACCACAAATTATATTAAATATTATGTAAGGGCTATAACTGATTATTCTCGTTTCTCCTGATAACCAAATTTTTAATATTTAAATAATAACTTAATTAATTTGATAATTATAAGTTTTAGTTTTTATATTACTCTAATTTGTATTATGAAGAGATGATGTTGGAAATCCATCAAAGTCTATGATGAATTTATACCACAATGACAATTTAATTATGAGACAAACAAATAAAAATGACAAGACAAATAATTTCTGCAGAGTTTCTCTCTGCTCACAAACTGTGAAAATTTTCTTGTTCACTTTGCAACTGCAAAATACTGTGAATGACTTGCTTGACTTGCTTACAAAAATAGGGGTTACTCCCTCTATTTATAACTGAGCTTACACCCTAAGCCCAAAGCCCAAAATATATTTTTGTTACTAAATCAAATCTAATTTATTCTAGACTTAAATCAAATCTATTTAAATTTAAACAAATCAAATCTTTTCGACACATAGTTTCGACACATTAGATTACAATTTAACACACCACCTAATTCATTGTGTCTAAACTATCTATGTTAATCATGGCTCTTAGCTTTCTGAATACTTCGACTTGCACTCCCTTCGTCATGATGTCTTTAATCTGATTCTCAGTTCTGCAGTGTTCCAAATTCATCTTTCCATCTGCTACCTGCTCTCGAAGATAATGGAACCTCATTTCGATGTGCTTACTTCGACCATATGCTATTGGGTTCTTCGCCAGATTAATAGATGACATGCTGTCTATCTTCATGGTAATTGCTCCATGATTTTTCCCTGTTATCTCTTCGACCAAGTTCACCATCCAAGTTGCTTGACATGCATAAAGAGAAGCAGCTATGTATTCTACTCCGCGTGATGATAATGCCACTACTGGTTCCTTCCTTGAATTCCAAGCAGCTGGTGCACCACCTAGCATAAACACATATCCTGATGTTGACTTTCGATCTTCAGCATCACTACACCAACTCGAATCAGTGTATCTCACTAACTTGAATTCTTTTCCTTTATCAACTGCTGGAAACAAAATGTCATAATCGAAAGTTCCTTTGAGATACCTTAGTATCCTCTTCACTGCTGCTAGATGTGATACCTTTGGCTTCTGCATGAATCTACTTACCATACCTACACTATATGTTAAGTCAGGCCTTGTATGACAAAGGTATCTCAATGATCCAATAAGTCTTCTGTATTGGGTTGGACCAACATCATCTTCATCTGCATCTTTCGACAGTTGCAGTCTTGGTTCTGCAGGTGTCGAAGTTGAGTTACATTCTTCCATATCAAACCTCTTGAGAATTTCTCCTGCATATCTTCTTTGATGCATCATCAAACCTCTACTTCTCTTGTAGAATTCGATACCAAGGAAATATGAAATCTCACCCAAATCAGATATTTCGAATTCCTTGCTGAGATCACCTTTGAAGTCTTCGATCTCACTTTTACAGCTACCTGTTATCAACAAATCATCTACATAGAGACATAGTATAAGCAATTTACTCTTGCTTCTTCTTACATATACTCCATGTTCAGTTGTGCACTTCACAAATTCCTTCTCCCTTAGAAAACTATCAATTTTCTTATTCCAAGCCCTTGGAGCTTGTTTCAATCCATACAGGGCTTTATGTAGCTTGTACACCTTTCTTTCTTCGTCATGTTTCACAAACCCAACTGGTTGTTTAACATAGACTTCTTCATCTAAGGGTCCATTTAGGAATGCACACTTCACGTCCATCTGACATATGTGCCAACTGTTTATTTCTGCTAGACCAATAACCTACCTGATTGTTTCGATCCTAGCAACAGGTGCAAAAACTTCATCGAAGTTTATTCCTTCTTTCTGTAGAAATCCTTTCGCTACAAGTCTTGCTTTGTGTCGAGTTACTTCACCTTTCGAATTCGTTTTCACTTTGTATACCCACTTGACATCAATTGCCTTCTTGCCTTGAGGCAATTCGACAAGTGACCAAGTGTTGTTGTCTTCGATAGACTTTACTTCTTCGTTCATTGGTTTCAACCACTTCGAATCCTTTAATGCTTCAGCTGCATTAACGGGTTCGACATCTGCATAGAAAGTATAATGTACCAGCTCACCTTCATTATCTATTACATCATCTGATGTAATCACACAATTTTTCAATCTTGCAGGCATGCATCTTGTTCTTTGAGGCCTACTTGTACTTGGTATATCTGCTGGTTCCTCTTGTCGAACTTCTCTTTCGACTTGAGTTTCTGGCTCTCCAAGAAGGATTCCCATTGAATCTTTCTTGATATTTTCAGTCCAATCCCATTCTTTAAACTCATCTATAATCACGTCCCTGCTTATCACAATCTGCTTTTTCACTGGATCGAACAACTTGTAGCCTCCTGTCGAATGATATCCAACTATAATCATTTGACTTGACTTATCATCAAGTTTTCTTCTCAACTGATCTGGCACATGTCTATGTGCAATAGATCCAAATACCTTCAGATGACTCAAGCTAGGCTTCACACCTGACCAACATTTTTCTGGAGTAATTCCTTCTAGCTTCTTTGTAGGACATCTATTCAAAATGTATGTTGCAGTCGAAACAGCTTCACCCCAAAACTCTTTAGGTAAATTCTTGCCTTTCAACATACTTCTCACCATATTCATGATGGTTCGATTTTTCCTTTCTGCAATTCCATTTTGTTGTGGAGTATAGGGTGGCACCACCTCATGTACAATCCCTTCCTTTTCACATAATTTGTCGAAGTCTTTTGACACATATTCTCCACCACCATCAGTTCTCAAAACTTTGAGCTTTTGACCACTTTGTCTTTCGACCATAGACTTAAACTTGGTAAATACTTCGATCACTTCACTTTTCTTCTTGATCAGGTAAGTCCATAGCTTTCGACTGAAATCATCTATGAATGTAACAAAGTATTTGTTACCTCTCATCGAATCCACCTGGATTGGTCCACATACATCAGAGTATATGACTTCAAGACTAGCCTTCGATCTGCTTCCTGCATCTTTGCTGAAGCTATTCTTGTGTTGTTTCGCATGCACGCATTCCTCACATACCTCGTTTGGAATGTCAATTTCTGGAAATCCTGAAACCATATTTCTTCTCTTCAAATCTCTGATGTCTTTGAAGTTGAGATGACCTAGTCTATAGTGCCATATCTATTCATCTCTGCTAGCTGCAATCAAAAGGAACTTGTGCTCCATCACATTTAGTTCAATCTTGAAGGTTCGATTCTAAGACATAAGAGCCTTCAAGATTAATCTCCCATTTGCATCAACGACTCTCATCATCTTATCTTCGATTGACACTTTATAATTCTTTTCAACCAACTGCCCTATACTGAGCAAATTACTCTTCATGCTTGGTATGTACAACACATTGGAGATTACTGATCTTTTGCCATCTTTCCTCATGATCATAACATCACAAATACCTTCAACTGCTAGGGTATTGTCATTTGCAAATTTTACCATATTTTTCATTGAGGGTTTTATATTGACGAACTAGTCTTTCCTTCCAGACATATGTGATGAACATCCTAAATCCAAGTACCATTGGTCCTTGAATCTATCTTCATCTCTTGTTGTGACCATCAGCATCATCTCTTCTTCTTCTTCATGTTTTTCAAGCTTTGCATCACTTTCTTGATTTTTTCGTTTTTCTGGATAATCACTCGCATAGTGTCCATACTTATGACAATTGTAACATTGAATGTGACTCTTATCAGGTTTTCGGCCACCACCTCTTCCTCTATTTGCAACACCACCTCTTTGGTTGTCTTGGTATGGTCTTCTTTGATTTGACGCGTTTCCTTCAATCTGGTTTCCTCTACCATTCAATTTGTCGTAGCCACCTCTACCTCTGTCGAAACACTTTCCTTTTCCTTTGGTCTCTTTTGCTGAATGTGCCTGCAAGGCCACACGACTCTTCGATTTTCCTGCAGCTCTTTCGTTCATTCTTTGTTCATGAGATTCAAGCGTCCCTTGAAGCTCTTCCTTTGTCAATTTCGACAAGTCTTTCCCCTCTTCTATCACCATCACTATGTGGTCGAACTTAAGAGTTAAAGATCTCAAGATCTTCGACACAACAGCTCTTGTTGTTAACGCTTCTCTACATATCTTGATTTGATTTACTAGTTTTGTAACTCTAGTGAAGAAATCAGATATGCTTTCATTGTCTTCCATCTGAAGCAGTTCATAGGTCCTTTTATGAGTTTGTAACCTCACTTCTTTCACTTTCTCAACGCCTCCAAAAGACTTCTCAAGGATTTCCCAAGCTTCTTTTGCAGATTCTGAATCACTAACCTTTTCGAAATTGTTTGGGCTGACATATTGATGAATTATAAATAATGCTTTATAACTCAGCTTCTCAGATTCTACGTATTTCTTCTTTTCTTCTTCTGAAGCGTTTTCTCCAAGCGCTTCGACTCCATCTTTTATAAGGTCTCAAAGACCTTGACACCTGAATAAGACTTTCATCTGTTTGCACCAATTCTCATAGTTGTCAACTTTCAGAAATGGTAGGGTTGCTGGATAATTTGCATTCCCATAACTTGTCATCGTGAATTCTTCAATCGTTCTTGATTGACACTTCCCTTGAATCGAAACAAAGCTCTTGATACCAGATGTTGGAAATCCACCAAATTCTATGATGAATTTCTACTACAATAACAATTTAATTATGAGACAAACAAATAAAAATGACAAGACAAATAATTTCTGCAGAGTTTCTCTCTGCTCACAAACTGTGAAAACTTTCTTATTCACTTTGCAACTGCAAAATACTATGAATGACTTGTTTGACTTGCTTACAAAAATAGGGGTTACTCCCTCTATTTATAACTGAGCTTACACTCTAAGCCCAAAGCCCAAAATATCTTTTTGTTACTAAATCAAATCTAATTTATTCTAGACTTAAATCAAATCTATTTAAATTTAAACAAATCAAATCTTTTCGACACATAATTTCGACACATTGGATTACAGTTTAACAGTGCATTTTATTTACTCACAATATCTTTGACATTAAAAATTTATATTTTTTCTATACCTAAAATTTTAAATTTCTGTGTTTTTCATAAAAGCAAAATATATTGTAAAAATAAAGGTTACAAAAAAGATAGGCGATCAAACCAAAACCCGAAAAATATATAAAAAAGTAATCCTAAATTACTATTTCAAAAATGCTATAAAAAGACACATTCATAAAAAATTGAGTTTGATAAAAAAATTTCCTAAAGTACATTTAATGAATGAATAAAGCTTTTAAGAAATTTTAGCTATAAATTAAGGTCTATTGCTTAACTTTTTCCGGTGCGTCTTTTGTAAGAACCGAAACTTCACAAAATTAATAAATTTATTTGAGTTTGAGAAAAATATATTGAAAAAGAAATGGAAGGTTATCTAATGTAGTTTTTTGTTGTGATGATGTTGATGATTCTTCTAGTTGTAATTCAAGTTGAATGCTTATCAGAGTCTTGGTGTCGAATAAAATGTGACGCCTTATCTCTCAGGAAAATAATTAGTTGTTGATTTTGATAAGTGTGTAAAAGATTGTAAAGCGACAAAATCCTAACAATTATATTGCTATTATTATAAGCCCAAGCCGTGGTATCTTTTAAGTATTTGATTATCTTTTATTTAGTCACATTTTTAACAAAATAAATTTATTTATTAATTAATTTAATCATTTTTAATATGTAAGTTCCTCGATGTGTGGTACATAAATAAATTGCTTCAAGCATGGGATGTTACAATACTAATAAATATATAATACATATCTTATGAAAGACTCTACGTAATAAAATGTACTACTCAAATTAACATTGTGTCAAACTTAAATAAACATATTTTGCTTTACAAAGTTTAATTTTTATTATAATCATTTTTTGGATTTATTTTCTATTTTTTGTATTGTTTATGTGATTATTGACTCGTATATTTTATTGCTTGCATATGATTATTGTTAAGCCTACGCTAATTTTCAATATTGATTTGGAGAAAAAAAATCAGACAACTTAATATTGTATTCATGATTTTTCAATTATATGGTATTGAGTACTTACCAAACCTTAAGATTTTTAACATGACACCTAATATGCACAAACCTTTTTGTTGGACTTTGATAGTAGAGTGGATGTACAATAAAAGTCCATCAAAGTTGTCTGAATGAAATGATAGAACATTTCCGGTAAGTGTTCACACAGAGCTTATAGCCTCCCTACTTCTTTGTATCTATTTTAATATTTATCTTATAATTTTAGCAGAATGTATCCACATATAATTTTAGATACCAACAAGTTTGGTTGTAGTGCAGAAAGACAAATGAACAATCACAAACTAAAGAGTAACACGAATGAGTTGAGCTCAAGTATTTTATTAATAGACTGATAGTAAAAGTAGCAAAATGGAAATTTCCAACACGGTATTCTACTCTACTCCTCACATAACTTGGACGCAAGGTAACTTTTTATCAACAAAAAAAGAATACATTCTCAACAAAATTAAATCAACCACGCTTGCTAGACAATTCGATCCTTTGACAAATCTTGGATAGATAATCAACAAAGTAGGGAAAGCCAACAAAAGGTGTGTAATGTTTTGTTTTTTTTATGTCATTCATTTGTCATTCTGCTTTATAATATCGTCCACCGTAAATTAGAGTCTGTTGTACCCTAAAATTTGCCCTCTTTTCATACACGCATATTATTGATTTTATAGTTATGGAATAAAGGTATATTTATCAAGCTTCTTCAGATTACAAGTGACGTTTATTTCGTCAATGGATATTCTCAGAGTATTTTCCGTGCTGAAGATCGGTTCGCCGTTTTGCAACGATTCGGGGTTCAAAGATTCACAAGTCCAACCCGGCACATCATATTCAGATGTTCTTTCGCCAAGATATCTTTGATAACATATTCTCAAATTCAGGTTCGACTCAAGAGTCAATTCTTTAAAGAATGTATCTGAATGTGTGAGTTTTCTCGAAGAAATATGGTGGAAAAAAATGTGTTGAAAGTGCAGTTTTTACGCGCTAAAAAATTCATAACTTGAAGATCGTGACTTGTTTTGAACCCGTTCTGTTGGCCAAAATTCCGTCTTGACATTATCTACGTTTTCATCTCTCACGGCTGGAAGTCAATTTCAATCAGAAGGTCTTCAAAAATGTGGATTTATCAAGTATTTTCGTACAGAAAATTTGTGACAGAAGTTTATTCGCGTCATGTTCAGAAAATCATAACTTGGTCGATTTTCATCGTATCGAGCTGGTTCTGGCGCCAAAATTTCACAAATTGAGTTGGCTAAGTTTTCACAGAAGGTATTGAGTTTGAACGGTATCCAAAAGGTCTTCGTTTTTTGCTCAGAGTACGCATGACGCGCTGAAAATCTTGAATGCTGAATATTATTTTATCTGGGTCGAAACTTCGAAAATTCATAACTCGGTCAATTTTTATTGGATTGGGCTCATATTTTTACACAAGGTCACTGACTCATATATCTACAACTTTGCTTCAAAAGTCGAGACTGAATTATGCTCCGATAAATACCAGTTTTTTATTGAAGAACGTGTCAGAGTCGACACTAGAGCCCAAAATAAGGTTGTCTGAGCTGAAACTTCAAAAATTCATAACTAATTCATCGTTTATCCGATTGAGCCGATTTTCGGACAGCAGTTAGTTCTCGATGTCGGATACATTTTGTTTTCACATTTCAACTTCAAAAATTGCACTTAAACCCCTGCGATTTAGCCTGCAACGTGACGAACTCAAGTGAACATTGGAGGCCCAATTGCATATTTAAAGCCCATTTTCTTTGCTCTAATTTCCATTATATAATCTCATTCTTTTCACACAAACAGGGAGAGAGAAAAAAAAAACATTGCCACAACGCTGTCAGAATATCAAATTCTTTCAAGAACCCTAAAACCTTGAAATCCTTATTACAAATCCCCCTCTCACTACAAATAAGTCATCCAAACAAACATCTCACTACAAACAAGTCATCCCGGTTACAAATCAACATCTCACTACTTCTCTAGTAAGGGTAAGACTGACTTGATCTCCATGATCAAAAGAGCATAAAGGCATTCATATTACTACTTCTCCAGTAAGGGTAAGACTGATTTGATCTCCATGATCAAAAGGGTATAATCATTCATACATGTCATATTGGCTTAAACATTAAATTTCTTCATATATTGGCTTTATTTGTATTTTATGATATATAGTAATTTATTTAATGTGTTCATGATATTCAACACTGCAGATTTAGACAGGATCTCATACAGGAACGTTGAGGCCAAAACACAAATGGCCAAAAGCCAAAACATAAATGGCTAAAACAGAACAGCTTACACATGACACCAATACATGGCGAGGCAGACATTCTGAGAAGGTTAAGGAACGTTGAGGCCAAAACACAAATGGCCAAAAGCCAAAACACAAATGACCAAAACAGAACAGCTTACACATGACACCAATACATGGCGAGGCAGACATCCTGAGAAGGTTAAGGAACGTTGAGGCCATAACACAAATGGCCAAAAGTCAAAACACAAATGGCCAAAACAAAACAGCTTACACATGGCACCAACAGTTGTTGCACCCTAAAATCAGGCCAATTTCTCACCCTTTATTTCCTTTTTCTATATTTTTCTTTGAGTAATTTATTTATTATTTTTACTAACAATTAATTAATTTTCTTTTTTATCAAAAATCACAAAAATGTTTTTTACCCAATTAAATTTCAGAATTTTATTTTTTATTAATAAATATTAATTAATTTAATTAGGATATTAATTTTAGGTAACTTTCATTTGTTTTGTAAATATTTAAAATCAATTAGAATAAATAGGTTTTATGGCTAACTTAATTATTTTATTTCTTTCCTAAAATAACAAAAACTCCAAAAATATGCCATTTAATATTTTTTATTAATTAATTTATTTAATAATTAATTTAGCAGTTAATTTTAGAATTTGATTTCTTTTCTTAAAAAATAAATAAAAACAACAAAAATATTTTTTTTCCTTAATTAGGATAGGAGGGTCAAAACCCTAGTTTCGCTTTCGATTCAATTTCTCGCGCATTTTATTTATTTATTCGAATTATTGTATCTGCTCCCGGATTGTATTAATTTTTAATTAAGACATTTACTTTTTCTGCTTTTATTTTCCAAGGGTTGCTTTTGGCGATGTAAATACCCGACGCCTTGTAATAATTTAGTTTAAATTCCGCACTTTTAATTTCTGCAAATATTCAACTGCTAGATGTTTGGTAATAGGGTTTGCATGACAAGAATGAATGTCTAATTTAAAACAGTTAGATCACCCTTAACATGTGCAAAGATAAAATTGACTGAAAACGACACACTCGCACATGCGCACTCTTAGGGTACACCTCACTTGGTTGCCTTCGTACGCGGTCATTGAGTATAGGAAGTTTTAGAGGTCGCCTTCTTGTCCAAAGATCATAGTTGCCTCGAAACGGTTGCCTTGGATAAATGGTCTAAGACATTAGGGTTACCGCTAAGGCGTCCTACCATTGCTTTGGTGACCGCATGTCCCTTATTCGAATTGACCCTTAAACTCCAACGACGGTGCTACCTACTCATTCATAGTGGGATAGCATTGTCTAAAGGACATTAGCACAGATTGATTCCTTTTTCGAGTAGGTAGATGGTTCTTAAGTACTTACTCTTTCAAAAAAACAAAAAATCTTGTTCACACCTACACTTTTCAAACAAAGACTTTTTTCAAAACCCACAAACACAAAGAAAGCAAAATTTTGAAAACAATATGAGCAAGTACCTAAGAGTCCGTGGATAACCACGGATAGAAAGGGTGCTAACACCTTCCCTTTCTATAATCTACCCCCCGAACCCGAGAAATATCTCAAAAATGAATTTTTCTGTGCTTTTTTCCTTTCCTTGTTGGATAAAATAAAAGACGGTGGTGACTCTTGCTTACCGCGACATTTTGCAAAAACAAACGCAAAACGCGAACCAGCATTCCAAAAAACAGTCAGTTCTTTCCCACTGTATCACAGAGTCCATTTAGATATTAGTAACAATGTCCTTTAGTCCACTCTATACAGAATCAAATATAAATAAAATGTTACTATAATAATAAGCTTCAATTAACAAAATGAAGTTTATATGACTCATAACTGTTGCAGAACAGATCCTGTTCAGCACTTGCACATCTCGGTTCATCATTTATGACATTCGGTACAGCCACTGCGCACCTCGGTTCTCCACATGGATGGTGTTTTATTTTACTTTTTGTTTTTCATGTGTTTTAATATTTGCCAACATTTTCAGGTTATAGGAATTGATTTAAGTTTATTGAAGTTGGTAATATAAGGAGTACCACCTTTGATATTGTGCGTACCTGATTGCAATCATGGGATACATTGAAAATAGTCCGGGAGAGAAGGCTATGCGAATTTCGTGTGACAGGTAAAAAAAGATGTTAATTTCTTCTTGATTTTGAGCAACAAGCGTGCGTTAGTCGGTATTACCCCAGATAAACATCCTTTTGGTGGTCAAGATGTAGATGCTTCATCTCTGGGAAGGGCGATGTCGGAAGTCTTAGAAATTAGGTTGCATGGTAACAAGAATGTCAATGAGATAAACTTTGATATACCAATGATGCTCCCTCTAATTGACGTGTGTAATCATAGTTTCAATCCAAATGCTAGAATTATTCAGGAACTTTTTAACTGATAGCACAAACATGCTAGAATTGACCTGTGTATTGATTTCATTCATTTCTTATGATTCTAATCTTTGCATTAGGTTATGGTTGAGAAAGTGATTAAGTAAGATGACTCTTTATTACTCTGCTACGGATGTTTAAACAATGATCTTTTCCTTCTTGATTACAGATTCATGATACAATCACACCCTTATGATTGTATCAAACTCAACTATGATGGTGCTCTTTTGGAAGCAGCAAGCACGACAGTTAGAGTTTCTTCATCAAATTTCTTCATCATTATGTCCATAGTTATTAATCCCGGATAGCAGAGCGGAGCGGTTGACCCCCGGGAATGGGAAAAGTGGGAATAGCGGGATCCCGGATAGCGGGATAACTTTTTATATACTAATAATTACATAATAATCTATAAAATATATGTCATGTAACACTAAACTAATTTCACAACACTCATAAAATATTTATAAAATCTAATGTCAAACAAAGAACAATGCTTAATCAAGATTCAAAACATAAAGATTCAAATTCAAACTTAGTACTATCATATGAAAATTCAAGAAAATATAGAAATCATGTAGCATCATCAAAATATTCCTCCAATTCTTCATCTTCAACTTCTTCAGCATCTTCCTCTAATTCTTCATCTTCATCTTCTTCAACATCTTCCACCACTTGTTGTGCCATTGGTGCTCTAGGTATCATTGTTGCTCTTGGTGAAATTGTTGCTATAGGTGTCGTTGTTGCTTGAGAAGTACTTCCAACTTCAAGTTGCCTTGTTGTCCTCCTAATGTAGATCATAGGTTCATTAGCCCCACTAGCATCGGCAACTTGACTCCAAGTTAAATCATGATTTGGATGAACCAAGTCTTCACCATCATCTCCTACATTTTCCATCTCTCCCACCAACTATTTGGTGTGGAAATTAATTTCGTTAAATTCCATAGGATCAATTTTATCCCGAATTTCAAACCTCTCTACCAAAGCTTGATTATACTTGATAAACACCAAGTCTTGCAATCTTTGATGTTCCAATTTATTTCTCTTCTTAGAATGAATCTAAAATACAATAATTTGAAGTATTAATTTAATAATACTTGCATGTAAGATACTTTAATATCCTAGTAAAAAATTAATACTCACATGCTCAAAGATGCTCCAGTTACGCTCACATCCGGAAGCACTGCAACTCAAACTCAACACTTTAACAACCAACAATTGCAACTCCAGAGTTTCGGCTCCATAAGACTTCCACCACTCAGCTGCAAGTAATTGTAAAAAATCATTCCATTTCCATATACATAACACAAAGTGTATCATATGTAAAAAATCAAAAAAACATTCCATCTTACCTGGAGCTAATGTCGACCTTTGTCTAATTTCCGCTCTTATACCAAAGAGACCTGTAGCACCCCTGTATTGTGATAATTGTTCTGAAATCAAATCTTCCACTGCATAACTTTCACTAAGTGTCTCAATGCACTTACGGAGGCCTCTCACCAATCTACCATTATTCTTAATTTCTAGTTTAGAATAATAATATTCAGAATTGAAATAGTGACCTGCAGAATGTAGCGGATGATGAAGTTGACACTCCCATCTTTTATCAATGATTTCAAATACGGCTTCATACTTTCTTGAATTTGAACTAAAAGCTTTCTCAATTGATTCCTTCGCTACCCCCATTGCGGCATATATGTATCCCATTGTGGGTTTCCTTTCATTATCAACCATTCTTAGCACATCTACAAGAGGCGCCGTGCACTTAAGAGTGTAGAGAACATCATTCCAAAACGATGTTGTAAGTATAGTAGTAGCTGCACTTTGTCCTTTAGCATCTTTGGCACACTTGGAACTCGTCCATTCTTCACAAAGGAACATCTCCCTAAGCTTTCCTTTTAGTTCTTGCATCCTTTGTAGACAAAGGAAATGGGTAGCAAACCTTGTCACTCCTTGTTTAACCAATTCAACATTACCGGTAGTCTTTCTCATTAGATTCAAAGCAAAAGTATGATTATAAATGTAGCCCACAACCTTAACCCCTTTTGTATAACCTTTTGAACCTTTGGAATTTTGCCTATGTCTTCTAACATAAGGTCTATACAATGGGCAGCACGTGGAGTCCAAAACATGTGAGGCCTCCTCAAACATAATTCTTTACCCGCCGATACATAGTTACTTCAATTATCGGTAATCAATTGAACAACGTTTTTTTCACCCATTTACTCAATAAAAGTGTCCAACAACTCGGCTAGTTTTTTCTCCGTCTTGGCATAGTTAGAAGCATCAACACTTTTCACAAACATGGTCCCCGTCGGATAATTGACCAAGAAATTTGTCAATGTTCTACCTTTTCTATTCGTCCAACCATCCGACATAATTGAACATCCATATTTATTCCTTTGCACCTCTTGGTTTTTTAACAAACCTTTTGTATATTCCAACTCATTTCGAAGGATTGAAACCCTGAGTTCATGATAACTTGGCGGTTTCAAATGAGGACCATAACTTCCAACGGCTTCCAACATCAACTTAAAAGCTCTTGCATTTGCTACGTTAAAAGCAACTCCATACGTATAAAAAAAGCGACCAATATATCGGATGGTTCTTGCCCTTGCTTCTTTATCACACGCATCATTGATGCTTGTGTCCTTACTCTTCTTATACACCAAATCCAACGGCCCCTTAGTCCTCTTGACAACCATTGAAGAGGTCTCACTCTCAACCATCCTCTTTCCGGTTTGAATTCTACGTATTTCCTCAATATCAATGGTATCATCCGCATCTAATTGCACCGAAACCTCTTGTATTCCTTTCTTAATTCTCTCCTTCTCAACCATGTCCGCACGTAATATAGTCTTAACATCCTCGGGTGTTTTCGTACAAGAAACTACATCACCGGTAATTGCTAATTGATGCCTTTTGGCTCTACTTATTCCCCCACTGCTAGTTAAATTACAAAAATCACATGTCACCTTCTTCTTGTTATTCAAATCCTTCAAATGATTGTATTTCCATCATATGTCCTTACTATTGGTTGGTTTGAACGTTGGAGCACATGAAGCAACCGACGCAGAATTCGGTGTCGACGAAGAAGCTGCCATATTTACCTGAAAATAGATAATGAAACAGTATGAAAGAAGTATATTTACCCGCGGCTGGCTGAGAGTGAAACGGAGAAGTGGAACAGAGAAATGGAACGGAGAAGTCCTTGTTGGCTGCTGCTGGAACAACGGAGAAATGGAACGGAAAAGTAGAAGAAGGCTTGCGAACGGCAGAGATGTGAGACAAAAGTAGAAGAAGATGGAACGGTGGAGAAGATGTACTTGTATGTTGTTGTTGCTGGAACGGTGGAAGTGGAACAGTGGAGAAGAAATTGAAAAAATAGGGCAGAAGAAAGTGAAACGAAGAAGCAGAATGAAAATATAATATAAATTTGTTTTAAAAAGTATTTTAAAAGAGGGATAAAACAGTAATTTTGTTCAAAAAAAATACTAGGCCCGAACCGCTCCGCCCGGGAGGCGCCCGTTATCCGCGATCCGGGATAGCGGCGATAGCGCCCGCGATATTCTCTCCGTCACCGCACCCATGTGCGCGCGCGGCAGGCCTCCGCTCCGGTCTGGAGCACCGCGATAGCGGCCGCTACGAGCGCTATTAACAACTCTGACTATGTCGGGGCATCCTCAGTTGTGCGACAATCATGATCACCAACACCATCACAGTCATCCTTTTCAGCACAATGGTAAATCATCAGTTATAGTTTCCAACATTTTTATACATGTGGAAATTTGTATACACAGATGAAACTAACACAAGTTAGTTACGAATTTATCAGATATTCGGATCAGCTGGCAGGAACTTCCCTTCAGTTGAGATTACTAACAAAAATACGTCCCTCAATCATTGTATTGAATTTTTGAAATATATTAAGAACTTCAGAAGTTGTTGTGGAAGTGTGTGATTGGTCTAAAATTCCTATCTGTGTTCTTAACTGATTTCCAGCAATAGTCAAATGAGAGACTGTGGCATATGCAAGCACACCTTATTTGCTGCATAGCCAATTTTAGATTTTGTCACATACCGAAGAAAACTAACCTTGAAAACAAAAAATATTAAGGTAGATATTCAACTATATTATTCAGCTCATGCATTTATAGTGTAAAGTTTTTAATAATGAAAAAAATGTAAATATTGACATGAAACTGGTCTGGTATATGACATCACTACATCACAACTTAGAGCAATAAAATGCTTACGGGTCTTTATTATACAACCTAAGATAACTACTATTTCTTAATCAAGAAAATTTGACAGAACATTGTTTTTTTTTATATTTAGAGGCTAAAAAATCTACACCTCCAATTTCTATTTTCTTGTGGACTTTTGAGGGAGGGGCTTTCATCAACAAGTCATTGAAATAACTTACAAATGAAAATGACTATTCTTGATTACACTCTCATCTCTAATTTTCTTAGTCAATGATAACTTGTAATTATCACTAATATAGCTTATTAGCTAATCTGTTAGCTATGAAGAAACTATAAACAAAATGGCTATATAAGTAGATATACGTCATGAATTAGCCATTGGCTATTAATTGAATCTTCAAAATAAATTTTTATTTTGGAAAATATTGTTAATCTAGAAACACATTTCCACAAAATGACGCGATGATATTGGAGATTTATGATCAAATTCTTTATACCAAATATCTAGAAACCT
Organism: Vicia faba; assembly: GCA_948472305.1. Classification (NCBI taxonomy): domain Eukaryota; kingdom Viridiplantae; phylum Streptophyta; class Magnoliopsida; order Fabales; family Fabaceae; genus Vicia; species Vicia faba. Next base: position 391,916,407 of record OX451737.1, read on the forward strand.
ATCAAAACGTGTAACTTTAACACTTTTTACTATGGTTGAATTTTACAGCTACATGTGTTCTTATTATGGATAACTTTTACAGCGACTCTTAGCAGGGAAAATGCTATAACATTTTGTTCAACAATAATTCCAAAACAAAAATGATATTTATATAAAAAATATATATATATTATTGATTTAAATATTTTTATGTTTTGAAAGAATTATAGATACCGATTTATCATCTCTTTTAAAAAAAATTATTTTATTTTTATTATATTTTATAAACAAATATGCGTATTATACAAGTATCCGTGTGAACACACGGGTATCCCACTGATTTAAGATACTGAAAAACTCTTTTTTTAACTATACATTTAAAATCTTAAATGTACACACGTTATGAAATTCAAAGAAGTAAATATTCCTTTGAAATGTTTTTATTTCTAAAAGTTTCATTAACTACAACTAAATCAAGAAATTGTACATTAAATTATCAGTAAAGATTAACTTTTCAACCATGATAATATTTGATTTTTGTTTAAAAAAATTAATCAAAAGAAATAAAGTATAATAGGAGAGGTAATTGGGAGAAAGAGAAGTTAAAAGAAATAGAATTATATTATTTCAAGTCTAATTTTAATTGCCCATTAATTATGACATCAGCACTCCATCTCTAGTTTCATGTACATCATAGTATTAACCCTTACATTAAAATTTGTCCTCAATTTTAATTTTTTTTTAACCTCATTATATTTTTCCTTCTCTTTTAATTTTGAGAAACCTTCTCTCTCCACTAATGTCAAGTCAAGTTGTTGTTCGTCGTCTATAAATCAAGTAGAATGCAAGTAATATGTCTCTGTGACTATCTTTTTCATGAAGTCTATCTTCATCTCTTTTAGAGTATTTGTATTTCCACTCTAGATATTGTTATTTATATTTGAAACTTAAAACTCTAATAATAATTTTCAATTTTAAAACATTTATAAATAAGTTACAGGATTTAAATTAAGTTTTTTATAAGAAACTGTTAATATTTATTTTATTTAAGGCAAATTTTTTTAAACATATGGAATGCTATGAAAACTCTATTTTAATAAAAACTTAAATAACAAATATTAAATATATGGTATTTTTATAGTGTTATTAATTTTAAACAATATTTCTATATTTTAAATATAAAAATATAAATAAAAGTGTTATGCGATATGTTATTGTAAAATTATTTTAACAATATTTTTATTTGGAATATATATATATATATATATATATATATATATATATATATATATATATATATATATATATATATATATATATATATATATATATATATATATATATATATATATATATATATATATATATATATATATATATATATATATATATTTGTAATAAATTTTTTTATATAGATGAGATTTCAAGAATTACAAATATTTGGTAAGGAAAACACTAGTTTAAAAAAAATACATCAACTTAAATATAGTTTAAGTAGATACTCACTAAAATTTACTTTAAAATATTTTAATTATTTCTATGTTTTTTTAAAATAATTTTATCAAATAAATAAAAGTGAAATTATATTGAATAGAGTTTCATAAAATGATTGTTGAGAAATATTTTATAAAAAGAAAAATGATTTTTTGTATTGAAATATTTTTAAAAATAATATTTAACAAAAAATATTATAAATGTCTTATTGAAAGAGTTTATTTAATTTTATCAAATTCATAGAATTTTAATTAATATTAAGATTTGTGATTCATGAATTGAGAATAACTATTGGGATTTGTGATTGATGAATTGAGAATAACTGTTGGTCACATGTGTATTTTGAGTAAGTTAAAATATATACCACAAATTATATTAAATATTATTTAAGTGTTATAAATGATTATTCTAGTTTCTCATGATAACCGTGTTTTCTATATTTAAATAATGACTTAGTTAATTTGATAATTATAAGTTTTTGTTTTTAAATTACTCTAATTTATATTATGAAGAGATGTGCATTTTATTTATTCACAATATCTTTGACATTAAAATTTTATATTTTTTTTATACTTAAAATTTTTTAAATTTCTGTTTTCTTTTATAGAAGCAAAATATATGGTAAAAAAAATTACAAAAAAGAGAGGCGATCAAACCAAAACACTCTCAAAAGGAAAACATATAAAAAGATAATCCTAAATTACTATTTCAAATCTGTTATAAAAAGACACATTAATAAAAATTTGAATTTGATAAAAAAAATTCTAAAATACATTTAATGAATGCATAAAGCTTTTAAGAAATTTTAGCTATAAATTAAGATCTATTGTTACACTAGTGTAGAAATGAGTTTTTATATCGGACGAAATTGACTTTTTACATCGGTTCTGGGTCCAATGTGAAAAAGACAGTTAACACATCGGTTATAAGCTAAGTCTGATTTAAAAAATAATTATAACATTTTTTTTTTAAAATGACGCAATATTTTACATCGGTGGACCGATGTAAAATATACCATTTTTACATCGATTGTGCTTTATTCCCAATGTAATAGATACAATATTGACAGTTTTTACATCGGTTGGAAGTAATGACCGGTGTAAAATGTAAGCAATTTTTTTTGAATAAATTATTTATTTTCTGGATGATTTCCTGTAAAAAAAAATGGTACCTATTTTTTCATATTTTTTTCAATATCACACAGACTATATTTAGGTCGCTATATATATGTCATAGCTTTCCAACATCACATATACCACATCTAGGTCGATATTTTCATATTTTTCACAACAAACTTACAAAGTGAACAATTGCATTGCAAACTTGAATAGTATCACAACAAACAAACTCACAACAAACTTACAAATATATATTCTTCACAAAACATACAAAAATATTCAACTATTTATAAGTCTTTTTCCAAACTTGAATTACCAATATAAAATCCACAAGTAGATGAGTTATAGTTTCGGTAGACAACACCAAAATCACATTGTCTGACAATAAATAATAACAATTAACATCAGCAAAAAATATCAAGAAACTCAATACATGTGCAAAAACCACATGTAATATGCAAAAACTCAATAATAACAATTATGTACAAAAACCACAACTTAGACAATTCTATAAAATTCACCAGATAAAGCTTAATTTTTATATAACTCAAAGAAACATTTTGCCCAACGGAGTCGCAAATCATACAAATCATCTTGTATTAATTATGTTGGTCATCAAATACCTATAATACATAAATATAACAAAAAGTAAATAACAACGTAAAGTTATTTATATTAGCTGCATCCGATTCTTGGTTATATTGGCAGAGACAATATCCAACATATTTTTCATCACATAGTACCCATAATCATTAGAGTTGTGTTGTTGCCTTGTCTACAATTGAATGACATAATTAGTGAATATTTATCATAAATTTAACTATAAAATTACAATTTACATCACACTTACATTGGGATGAAGTCATGTAGCCTTTTTTCTATTTCCATTTGCCATTTGATGAATCCCAAAAGAACTAATATAGAAAGATAAACATCACATAACTAAATTTATTCGCCAATGAAAAATCACATAATTATTAATTGCCAATAAAAGTCACATGAAAGATAAACTTACTTTGTAATAATTTTTTTCGTGTTCTGGTCAATTTCTCGATGAAGTGACCAAAATACGACAACTAAATTGTCTCTTGGACACATGACTATTAATTGTCAATGTCTCATGTACGTGTGTGTGTGGAAACAGAAAATTCAAAATATATATTATCAAAATTAAATAATATAAAACACAATTTCATAAAAATTCTTACCCATGAATTAATGGTAGTAAGTGACACACTCTGTTTTCATCACGTAACTTTTCTAGTACGTAATTTTTAACATCCTCTTGAGATTTCGCTCCATTATCATTATAAATACACCTAGCAGGATCCATAAATCCATATAATTCTGAAATGGAATTCTCAAGACATACACGATGAATATACCTGAATAATTTTAAAATAAATATTAGAATTAAAGTGATGAGAGATATAACATATTAATAGAGATTGACTTTAATAAAACAATAAAATGTACTTAAGTGCATCAAATTTGCAGAATAAACACGTCAAGCCAATGACCTAAACCCACCAATAACTCTCTGATACATTTAGCTGAAATATAAAAATTAGAGACACTCGCACAATGACTTAATTGTATTTTCAAATGGTTGTCATCCATTTTCAAAACCATGAGTAACAATCTTTGAACATCATCAACTTCCACGTCTTTTGTGCTTCCTTTTGTGCTTCCTTTTGCAGCTGAACAACTTCCTTTTCCGCTTCCATCGATAATTTCCATTTTTTCAATGAATTTAATATTATCTGTGCTTTGTGATAAACCCATAGATTTAAGTGTCTCCATTAATGATTGTTGAAACATCTTACGCTCTTCAACCAACTTTTCTTCAAGTTCAGCTCTAAGTTTTGTTTTCAATGTTGCAAGTTATTCATTTATGTCAATATGTTGACGTAACCTTCCAAAGTAAGTGCTTTATTTATGGCGTTTTCCAACACCACGAACACGACCTCCATGATCAGATGTTCCAATGGCTAAGTTAAGATATCGTTATGTTCAACCGGAACAATTGCACCTTTTTCAGCTTCTTGAACTAGAGAATCCTACAAAATACAAAAACCACAATTGATCAATCACAAATATAATGATACTTGAAGTATTTTTCATTGTTTACTTACAATTTTTTCAGCAACCTCTTGTGTAGATTTTGATGTGTATTCTCCTCCTTTCTTTTGTCGTGCTCTCTTCCATAACTCATGGCATGATGGTGGATATGGACTATCATTATCATCTAATATGGAATTATCTCTCGATGATGACTTTTCTTTCATAATTTTCTCCTCAAGCAAGCGATACCCTCTACGAGACAATAAGTGTGGGTATACATTCTTAGCCACATTATCCTTACCCTTTTGACTTTTTTCCTATTATAAACTCAAAAAGTTATTAATCACTAAATATAATAAAAATATTATGCACACAAAAACATATAACTCCTACTAACCTTAAATTCAGGGGTATCTCGAATCTTGAGAAACTCTTTCCATGCGTCTTATGTAATAAAGTTATACTTGACATATGGAGGAGGATCATTTTCTATGGGATGATTAATATATATGTCAGTGAGTTGTGTCTTAAAACCTCTCCATCGCTCTCTCGTATATTTAATTCATTCTTTCTTCAACCTATCCTTCTTTGGATCATTACATTCTGAAATAGTGAAATGAGCCTACAAATATAGTATATGTCATATGTTATTAATTAGTATATGATTATAAAAATATAATAAAGTGTTGTATTTAAAATACCTGAATATCAGTCCAAATAGCATCTTTTACGCCTTCATCTACTTCTTTTCCAATACTACAGTACTACCGAGCAAGACATGCTATATAACTCTTAAAATGTGTAGCATTTTTACCAACACCAATACATTCATAGGTTCTTGGATTAAACTCGACCTTTATCTTTTCACATGTTTGATGAACTTTGTCAATTTGTGTCATGAAAGTGAGACCTCTAACTCTTATTTTATTGGGGTTACTAGATGAAGAAGGGTTTTCGTTTGAATCACCCATGTATCTGTTTACACAAAATAAAAATTATTAGAAATAAAATTAAGCACAAAATAATTATGTTCACACTGAGGAAGGTCCGATCAATGGTGTGCCCGCGGCTGCACTATTTCACGGAGATTCCGAGATCGCAAGTTGCGCTGCTTCGTGGAGAAAGAAAAATAGAATCAAATTTCAATGGCAAGGTGATAACTCTATTAAGTTTGATAGGTTAAAGATAAATTGTGTGTTTCTGAGAGGACCATTAACGTTTCTTTTGGAGGTTTCTAAGGAGACAATTTCTCTAATGAAAAAGAATTACATATACACAACATGTACTATATTCTTAACTCTATACAAGATATATACTATTTATAACTAATTAGACTTAATTAACCTCTCTAAGAATAATAAATTGTTTAGTAATTAAAAAACAGATATAAATAAAGGAATGGATTCACCAAGCCACTGAGTTAGTATCTAGTATAATCTTCTAATTGTTTTTATATGTACTTTTAATTTTTTATAATGTATCTCAGTAGCAAGCAAAGCAACAAGAATATCTTAAAAAACTTTTTTGTATATATACCTCTTAGAAATACATATATATATACAATGAAGTTGAACAAAATAGAAAATTCCTTATCGGAATCGTAGTTGGACGGCAGAGGGGGTTTCAAAGACGGCGGCAGGTTGTGACGGTCGGAGATTCGAGGCCGTCTTCGTGCACGGCGAAAAAGGGTGGCCTGTGACGGACGTTCGGAGGAGGAGACGGACTGAGGGAGAAGGGCGTTCGTAGCAGAGACGAACGGACGGTGTTGGCAGAGCGGTGGGCGGAGACGGAGGACAGACTGTGTAGCGGAGCGGAGCGCATAGGTCGTTTGTAGGTGGAGCGGAGGGTTTTGAAGAGAAAATAATGAAATGTACAGCAATAGGGTTTATTTCTTAAATATATTATAGTTTTTACATCGGTGGAAATCAATAACCGATGTAATGGTTATTTCAGAATCATGTTTTTACATCGGTTCTAGTCAATAACCGATGCAATGGTTGTTTTTTACATCGGTGGAACACAAGGCCCGATGTAAGGGTTTTCTGGTTTTTTACATCGGTGGAACGCAAGCAAAGCCCGATGTAAGGGTTTTCTGATTTTTTATTTACCAATCTGTCACCTAGTTTTTTATTTATAATACGGCCACCGTGTTTTTTTTATAAAACCTTTTACATCGGTGGATTAATTGGACCGATGTAATAGCCAGCGAAAAATATTTTTTTAATATTTTTTATATCGTTGCAAATAAATACCTGATGTAAAATATTTTTTATTTTATTTTTTACATCATATATTTTTATACCTGATTTAAAGACCTTTTCTCAAATGTCATTTTTTTTAGTAGTGTTAAACTTTTCAGTGAGTCTTTTGTAAGAGTCGAAACTTTACAAAATTAATAAATTTATTTCAGTTTGAGAAAAAAATATTTAAAAAGAAATGGAAGGTTCTCTAATGAAATTTTTTGTTGTGATGATGTTGATGATTCTTCTCATTTAATACAAGTTAAATGCTTATCAGAGCCTTTGTGTGGAATAAAATATGACACCTTATGTCTCAGAAAGAAGCTAATTGCTGATTTTGATAAATGTGTAAAAGACTATATAGCGACAAAATGCTAACAATTATATTTCTATTATTATCAGCACAAGCAGTGACATCTTTTGAGTATTTCATTATCTTTTATTTAGTCATATTTTTAACAAAATAAATTTATTTATTAATTAATTTAATTATTTTTAATATGTAGGTTTTTCGGTGTGTGGTACATGAATAAATTGTTTCATGCATGGGGTGTTGCAACACTAATAAATATATGATATGTTTCTTATGAAAGACTACGTAATAAAATATTACTAAAATTGACATTGTGTCAAATTTAAATAAATATATTGTGCTTTATAAAGTTTAATTTTTTATTATATTCATTTTTTTGGATTTATATTCCATTTCATAACTCTGATTACTTTTTTGAATTCTCATTACAGAATTATGTTAATTTCAGAAATATTTGAAATTCTCTTTGTTTGAGAAATCATTTTGAGTAGTCAAATGATCATTGTTGAATTCTCTTTAGATAATTATTAGAATTTTTTTTGTTTGAGAAATTATTACAATTGTTCGTTATACCATATACTATGAGTAGTTTCGACACATCGTTGAATGGTTTTTTTACCATCAAAGAGTGTATTTTTAGACTGATTATCTATCGGATAAGTAGTAATCGTATAATATAGAACTGAGTTGTTTTATCCCGAACGCGGCGCGATAGTTTGATTGTTTTGTATAATTTTAGACACTATCGTAAAACGTTTTAAAGAGAGCGACCTAGACCACAACTCGATGTTTAATCCATCAAACAAACATATCCTATATGTTTTAATTTTTTATAATGTATATTTATATGTTACACAATCTCAAAATTAATCTTTTAATTTATAAAAAATGAATTTAAGAAAACTTTTAATGTTTTAAAATCATTTTTATAAAAATTATTTTTGAAAATACTAAAAAAAAAAAAAATTTAAGGCTAAAACAAACCGACTCTTTATAATAAAAAGAGTAGATCAACGGTCACACAATTAGAAATAAATGAAGACTTAAAAAACTATAAGAAAAGTTATTTAAAAATATCTAATATTATGGCAGAAGTTAATTCATATAATCGATTTCACTTGTGCCAATTTAATGCCTGATTTTCTACTCAAAATTTTTGGTTTTAGTCTCTAATCTGTTTTTTTTTTATAAAATAGTTTTTAAATGTTAAAAAAAATTAATTTTAGTTCTTAAAATTAAAATCCACAGAAAATCAACAGATTTTAAACCTACAGAAAATCTATAGATTTTCCTGCGAATTTTAAATTTAAGAACTAAAATAAAATAAAAATTAACATTCAGGGACTATTTTAAATTTAAAAAAAATAGATTAAAAACTAAAAACAAAAATACATTAACTTACATTTACATGAATCAACCCACTATTTAAACCAACATAAAACTATCACTTGTTTTGATTAGTGGAAGTCATCCAAAAACAATTTCATAAAAGAGAATTGCTTAAGACATACTATAAATTGCTACTACACCCTCGTGAAAATTTAAAAATATCTTTAGATTTCAAAGATGCAAATCTCAAACACATTAAATCCATATATAAAGATGCAAATCTCAAACACATTAAATCCATATATAAATGAGTAACACTATCATTTTTGTCAAATAAATAATAATTTAAAAATATATTCTTTCCAATTATTATTATAAAAAAAAAAAATCTTAAATCTTAGTCACTGTTATAAGTAAAAGTCATCAACTTTTAAATTAATTAATCTTTACATTACTATTATACCCTTAATTTAATTCAAAAGCATTTAATATTTGTAATTGATTCATCAAATATAACTAAGAATATTATAGTAAATTTTATTTTAATTATACATGAATTCAAGAAAATTAATTACACATGATTAACTTTCTTAATCGGTGTAAAAATAATTATTTTGACTTGTGACAAGAGAGAATACTTCCTAACAATTTTCGAAAATATACTTCCAAAAACATTTAATGGGGATTTATGATGTGTCTTCCCTCTTATTCTTGAGATTGACGATTCAACCATAGTAAAAGACTTCCATGTTAGCAGATTTATTTTGACAATGCAGTAGAACTTGGTCCAAGTATGTTTCGTCAAAGTATTTTCCTCCATCAAAATCATTCCTGGTTTGGAGGTTTTTTTTAAACAAAATTCCAACAGATGGACTGTTAAAGAGGATGGGTTTCTCTTTTCCATCTATATGCAATCTGTGTAGAAACAAAGAATAATCTTCTCATTTGTTCTTTGAATGTCAATATGCATCACAGATTTGGCACAGGTTCAATCTTAAACATTAATTTCAACATCAATAATTGGGATGATGTGTGGAACATTTGTGATCTACACAATGTGTTTTGGTGTGTCTCATTTACGTATGGACTTAGTTTAAATGGATATATGGTGAATTCGAAAATGTATTTTCGAATAAATTTTGAAAAAAAAATAAGGTGAGTCTCACTTAAGACGTGTTTTGGTGTGAAAAAGATGTATCAGGAAATGCATTTTCAGAATCTGAAAAAATATTTTCGAATTTTCATATGATGTTTTTCCACCGGATGGGCCGCGATATAGGGTGGGATTAGCAATTCCCTTCAGAAAAAACAGGCAAGATCAATTACTAGGCAGATCTTGCAGTTCAAGTTGATGCCTTCCTAAATATGAAATTTTATATTGGTTTTCCAAATCAAAGTTGCCTGGTAGTGGTATATGATCCCATATCGAATACTTCAGAAAATGAAAAAGTTTCATCATCCACCTCAACATCAACAAATAAATAAAATGAAAATTATATTGTGAAAGTGCATGAAAAATACAATTGGAAAGCTCGGAAAGAAATTGTCAATCTGCAACAGATGTTGATTTATTTTATGTTTCAAGATGGACATGTAAACTAAGAAACCATGGCCAATATATCATTTTCATTGATAAAAGTAAAGGCCTACTCCAGAGTTTAGAATTATATGCAAAAAAATCTAAAATAAGACAGCCATGAAGTTGAAGTTCCAAAAAGGCAAAAACAAACTTGCCTGTAACTTGACTAAATTTGAGAGCATAATACTATTATCTCTTTGTATTTGCATCACTCTAACCTCTTCTGTACTGTACAAACAAACCAATATACCAATTCATTCTAATTCTATTTAAACATCCCTCAGTTGGAGCGATTCAAGTTGGTTACATAGAAACTGCATTGGATCATCTTGTGGCAGATTATGATTGGTTTGATCATTTAAATCAGCTGACCATCTCCCTGGAACGACAAAATCCCTGCGGTAACGGATTATATTAGCACTTTATACTGAAATGAGTTTTCCATTATTTTTAACAATGTGAAGCAAATCATACTATCAGTAGTAGAATTATACCCATTAGAACACCTGATTTTGCAGCATCTATGAATATCAACAGAATAATTCCTGCAGAAGATGTTAATATTCCTCACCATCTTAGATACCTCAGATAATGGCAAAACATCCCAAATCTTCAAAACCTGAACATAATTTGAGTTTTCCTCAAGAATGTTAATGGTCCATACAAGATAAAGTAACTCATTGACTTTGCATAACCCCAACAGTTGGGAAGAAGTATCATCTACAACTCCGAAATTTATATCCTGGTGAGGCTGATGCCATCCACTTGAAAGTAGCATCAGTAGCGAACATATTTTCTCGCAATCCTTAGTGCTCTTGATTCTTGCCATAGAGATCAGAAAACTTTGATTGAAGCAAACCTATAATTAGGATATGTAGTCATAAGATTGAGAATACATGAAATTATGAAAAACGATTAGGCTGCATAAAAAATCTTGAGAACACTTTTATCTGCGGCATCTGTCATAATGGTTAAAAAGCAGCTAAAATTCACCAATATCAATATTTTTTCTTTCGACGAAAGAGGAGTTTGACTTTAGTGCACTTTTCAGGAATGATAAATCCATTGAGCTGTAATGAATATCATTATATAAATTAAGGTGTGAAAACAATTTGGGTTTAAGCAAACTAATTGGTCATGGCGGAGTACAAGTCTAAGCTAGGTTAAGAATAGATGTTGACGGTGAAAATGAAAGATGTATTTTCAGATTTTCGTAACCATATAAAACATTAGATTCAAGCTTTTTCGAGTGCTAAAATATAGGTCATAACAGGAGTCTACAGCCTGCTGCATCTGAATCAGAAGAGCCCTCTACAAGTGATCATCTACATTGTGTTCGACGCTAATAATACACGTGGCAACAAGGAAACATGTTACGATTAAGAATTTTCTATACGGGATAAAAATGGAAAATCCATTGATTGACTTGACTTCAAATTGCCTATGTAATTTAGACAAAAAAATGTGAATAAGGTCCAAATTGATGATGATGATGTGTATTCTACAATTAAGGATTGGAGGACAACTAAATATTTCAACAAAGTTGTATATATGTAGGCAAATCAAGTTTAGTTGAATATGTTTGGTTTCTTTTGTTATGCTTCTTTTGATGGGTAACTTAAAGTACTGTGACATCTTTAATTTAATAATAAAATAAAACACAAGAACCATATCAAGCAGCATACCTTCCATCTGGCTTTTCTAAAGAGCAAAGAATTTGTATTCAGTAGATCACGGACTTGACCAAGATCAATCATGGCAGTAGCAATAAAATGAGACAACCTCTCATCCTCATCAGCACTATGAAAACACCCTCGACATATTGCATCAACGGCTAATACCTCCCAAATGGAGCCACTATTCATCAAAGTTTCACCATTACCTATAATCCAGAGGCAATACCTACATAAACAGGGAAAAGTAGATCCATAATTTAAAATTAAAAAAAATAGATAAGGGAAAGTAGAAACTGAGGGAAGGATGATGTCCCACAACCCTAGAAAAACCACATTTTGGCAGAGGACAGGAACTAGCACAAGAAACTTTAGGTCAAACCCAGCTGGCTAATAAGGCGCAGCATTACGGTAATGGACAGTTTAAAAAAATACAGATTGTTGCTGATAAAGGGTATGATGCTCGAGGTGGGTTATGGGCTGTGGAAATCCCCAGTGAAACATTCAAGCAAATACTACAAGCTGGTCTTGTTGACAAATGGGATGAAGCTTTTACTTAGTGTTGGTAGCAAAGGGTCTGAGTAGTTTCTTATTTCACATTGTATTGCTCAGTGTCTGTTAGAGACCGGTTGTAAAGGAGTTAGTTAGGTTAGTTTGGCTTAGATAGTTGAAGCATATTGCCTATAAATAAGAGCAGAGGTTGAGACTTTAAAGAGAGACAGTGAATTCTAATTTTTTATATGGAATTAGAGCTGTTGGTCAGAGAGAGGAGAAAACTCTTAAGTTATGATTATGCAGTATTAATGCATACTAGGTTCTTAACACATACCTTGCCCTTGTTAGAGAAACGTTAGTTCTTTGAATATTGGAAATGAATCCCACGACTCCCATGTTGTTATGTCTGACGGTGGATATTATTATCACATCCTCTTCACCCCCTTGGAAACCATCAACAGTGGAAACCTTCACGGAAAAGCAATCATTGACATCGCCGCCAAACCTTTTGTCAAGTGCATCTTGGATTGCAAAAACTTGAGCTTTATATGGTGATATGACACCAACACTAACAGTATGTTTTTTGGAAACTGATTCTGTAAAGATTCAATACATGGTAGAAAATTTATGGTTAATAATACAAATAAAGTAACTCAACAAACATTTGTAACTCAATTGTTTGCTTTTACTCATCTTCATGTCTTAGATCACATTACCTTTATAAAGGTCATGAACAATCCCAGACACCACAGCTACTTCCACCATATTTCTTTGGCTATTCCCTTCATCCGGTTCATCTTCTCCAAGAGAAACATCTATGAAAGAGTAGGACTTAAACATATCTCCGCATAGAAAATGTTTCTCGTAGTTTCTATCTTTGACGCTTGAAGAATCCAAAAGTTGATTGTCATAGAACTGCATATTTGGAAAGAAGCTAATGGTTGGATGCATTCGATACTGAACATTGAGAAGGTGTTTTTTATGATCCAGAAGAGCAAGCCTTTCAAACAAACTTCTTCCAAATCCTGCCTTATCAGAAACCTGCATATTAGCAACAAAAAATTCCAGGATGTTGAAAACTGCTCGTCAATTTAGCAAATAAACATGAGGGGGAAGGAGAGAGAGGATGCATGCTTTCACAGTTAGAAGTCGGGAACTAGCAAGATTGGAACGCACCTCACTTTTGACTAGTGCAGGCAATTGTTTCTCATCTCCAATAAGTACAACATGGTGAAGACCGGGAAGTTGTAGAGGTATATTTGACTCACATTCTTTGAGTTGGGCAGCTTCATCGATAACTAACATTTCTAGTCTACCAAGCTCTTCCATGTGCAGTCTAGAAGAGCTTGAAGCAGTACAAAATATCATGCGGGATGTTTTGAAACAAAAGCTTTTAATTGAATTTTCATCAAAAAAATCAGGAAGAATCAACGAATCTCGAAGAGATTTCAGTCTTTTAAGGCATTCTTTCCTGGTCATATCCAGCTTATACTGCCAAGTAGAGGAACTTGCTTTACATTCATCAGTATAAGATGTAGCAAGGGCAAGTTTAAATCCTTTATCAGTAATGGAATGATTTGATAGTATTGTTGCAAGGTCTTCGAGCCAGTCAAGACATTCAAATAAACTTTTCACCACTCTCAACGAAACAAAAGAAGTTGGCAAATGAGTACACATTTGCACAGCGAATGTCCTCATCTGCATCCTGATGGAATTCAATTCTTTCTTGACAAACTCGTGAAACGTCAGTCTTTGTATTCCATTCTCATGAAAAATACAATCCTTCTTCTCTTGTTTGCCATATTTACGTTTGTTTTCCTCCTTAAAAAACAACCTGTTTTCTCTTAAAGTATTATTAACTATCCTCTTCCACTCATTTTGCTTAGAAATATTTGGATCCTGGAAATAGATATTTTTTTCCTCCTGATTTTTTTGTTGATTTGCAATAGCAAGTACTTCCTTCTCTTCTTTCAAACAAGCATCATCGTCTATCTCATAATCCCTCTTTACCTCGGAATACAAGTATTCAAGATAATGTTTTTCAGGGTTTTCAAGTAACCATATCATGAGTTCTAAATGATGTTTCCAACCAGACAAAGGTGCAAAACATTTGGAAAGGATATTTACACGGTAATCAAGAAATATATCCAAAAGATCATCAAGATTGTCAATCCTCATCCGTTTTCTGTTACCAAATAATACTATGTCTCCAAGACCGTAAGTGAGATAATCAAGGGACTTCACTACTAGCCTCAGAAACCGAGATGTCAATTCCAGTACTGCCACATTAGTTGGGGCACAAGTAAGTGTTTTGCATCTCCTCTTGAGAAGGGAAAATAATAGTGAACTAGCCGTTTTAGTTTTCCCCGTCCCTGGAGGTCCCCAAATCAATTTCACTGTGTTTTTATGAGAACATTCCCTTGCAGCTATACAACTTAAAACCCCCTCTTCCTGAGCATCATTCAAATCAAATGAGCGGATGACAGCACCAAGTTTTGATGTATCAATAGAACACTTTTCACTAGAGAAACATTGAGCACAATTTTCTCCAACCTATATGAAGATGAAACCATGTAAAGTATGTAAATGCATTGATCCAATCAATAATGCTTCTGTGAGTAGGCAAGGAATAAAAAAGGGGGAAAATATCTAACTTCATATAAAATTGAACTGCCATACAATTACATAGGTATATTACAAGGTATAAATCACTGTTCTTACAGCAGAATTAGGTTGGAAAAGTTGCTTAATGATGTGGATGCTTGGGCCATCAGGATCCGAGTTTAGTACATTCCATATACGAGTAAATGTCGTCATGTTGCAAATATAGACACCAAAACCGTATATAAACGTGTCATTCTTTTGCCAGTGCAGTTCCAATTCAATGGGCTTTGAGGTTAGTATTTTAGCCTCATATACATCTTCAGTATTGCCCCTCTTTCTAACCCTTTTAATTGAAGCAATATTATAGGGACTTCCAGGCTTACTCAAGTCATCAATGCATGCCGGTCTCCTATCAGTCAAAGCAATGAGTTGCCCCGTCTCAGGCTCAAAAATACTCCCGTTTTCATCACTATCCGCTACTGTTTTGATTTCAATCTTGTATAACAAGTTAAGTGGAGGCTCGTAATCGTCGGAGAGTTTAATGTCGGTTATTTCCCAAGCTGGAGCTTTTGACACCATTTTAATGCTTGAGCATAACTCAGTGCGAGTTTCCTCAATAAGAGGAAGAATAAATGAGTCGAGATAGTGAGTTCCTGACGAGAAGGTTGTTGGAATTCGCCTCACCTTTTTAAAAAGATATAAATAAAAAATTATGCTTTTGAACATTGAGTACACAATCAAATTATAATCCTCAAACCCTAAACAATCAGAATGAAATTACTAAGGTGAAATTGTGAATGTTGAAAGTAGAAGTAGTAAGAGTATATAAAAAGAGTAAGGAGTGAACGGACCTTGTCTCTAAGAAGATCATCGTTGAGTATATCTTCAAGGGACCAAGAAAATACCAATCGAACCAAGTCTTTTTTACTCCGTTCCATCACTTGATTTACACTGAAAACTCCGATGATCAGAGAAGAAGAAATCGACGGTGATGAAAAACTCCGATGATCGGAGTTGAAGAAATCGACGGTGGAAAGTGTGAACGAATTTTGCAGGTGTTGTTGTTTTAGGAGGGAAGGAAAGAGCGGCAATGATATGATTTTTGGGATTTATATGCAACATTTCGTCTTATTCCTAATCGGATACTCGTATTTAAGTCCGTCTTTCAATATAACTTTTTTAGTTCTCTCAATTAGGGGATTTGGTTTTTGAATAAAAACAAATCTCCAAAATGCTCTCTACCTAAATTTTTGTATTCTTTTCACTTAGTTATTTTCTTCTTTCAAAGTCATACTCTTCAAACTCTCAAACAAAATCTTAATGAATTACTTGCTCGGAGGCTAGTAGCTCTCTTGACATAAGTGGTGACACGTGAAGAGTGTTATATAAAGGGCGAGGAAAACAACGTTGAAAAGAATGTTAAATACGTTAAATAAATGACTATTAATAACTTAGATAATTCACAACACTCGCATATGAATCGTTACATCTTGCCTATCAAAGGCAACACAACGTTCAAACGAAGCAAGAAAATTATAGAGCTTCAATCCTTTGAATACTCTTTGTGAGTAGATATATCGCAAGGTTTTTCATATGCATGACATTCTATTGCCATTATCCCTTAATTCGAACATCATATGGCCCGAATCCACCAGGTTGTGCAATTTTCACAAGGTCAAAAGGGTCATTTGAAGAAATATGTTAGAGGAGACGCCGCTCAGACACTGGACGGATACAACTCTCAAGGAAAAAATGCTTTTAATCACAAGTCCAAAAAGGGAAATAAATTAAGCAATGGGTGGGGATAGACTTTTGCGCCACACCCTTAATACCATTTGAGGAAGATTTGTTAGGGGAGGAGAGACCAGTTTCGTCTATTATAGACACGCTCTCCAAATTCTATCCATTAAGGGCTCACCCACAAGTTATGACTATGGAGACAAGGGAACCCTAGAATTTGATATCACCTTCTCTGAGAGCGACGCGGCGGGAAACCATTTGCATGATAATGATTTTATGTCATAAACGTAAGGTGCAATGATTGGGAGATTAAAAGAGTATTGGTCAATCAAGGAAAACCCTACAAATATCTTTTATTTGGACGCTTTTGAAAGACTTTGCTTGGATCCAAACGATCTCAAAGCTTTCCAAGGTTTTATAGTGGGGGTTAATAGACGAGAAAGTGCATGTAAAAGATTATATTACCATAAAGACGAATTTTTGAGCTAAAGAGAACGTAAATCTAGTCAAGGTAATATATCTAGTAATTGACATGTCTTCTTTGTATAACATTGTTGTACCCCAAAATTTGTCCTCTCATTTCATCAACATTTCTCATCACAAGACTCTTGGAGTTCAAGGTCAAGCTAGGGTTTGCTCTGCTCAAGACACCTCCTTGCACTGTTAACCTAAATTAGGGTTTGAGTTTGCACAGTGATATTTTGACCTACAATGCCAAAAGTGACTTTCATACTTCATATTGGACTCACAAGTTTGTCCATACCAAGTTTCAAGCCTTGATTCAAATTTTTGCCCAATCAATTGGACAGTTGACCTAGAAATCAGCTGTATTAGGGAAAAAGTCAACTGTGGCCAATTGACAGTCAAACCTCATGAATTTTAACCCCCATCAACATTATGAACTCATATGAACCATTTGATCAAGTTTGGATCACAATTCCACAAGAAATTTGATCAGATCACCAAAAGGGCAAAATGGTCACTTTAGGGTTTTGACTGTACAAAGGCAATTTTTGACTGTTTGACCTAGCCAATGGCAAATCAAGCTCAACCATTGACTCAAGGACTCAATGAAATTGTATTGACCCATTCAACAAATTCAAAATATCTCAAATGCATAGGATTGACAATGAATTTTTCAGTCAACTAATCAAAATTTGACTGTATACTGAAAAGTCAAACTTTGACTTTTTCGTCAAAATCAAGTGTCAAGGGTCATTTTTCATCAAGACATGTCAAATTATGAAACTTGTTCATCAAGAAACCCAAAAATGCAAATTAGGGTTTAAAATGGAAAATTTTCATAACTTAGAAATTTTCTAAGTTATAAAATTTTCTTATTTTTTTCCTAACTTTGTCCCATTTTTTCACCAAGATGAAAATGGATTCAAGCAAAACTTACAACATTAAAGTTGTATTCCATCACAAAGTATACAACTTTTATTCACAAAGTTTTCTCAAAAGAAGCTTGTATCTCAAGTTATGATTTTTGGAACAAGGGTACCTAAAACTTTTAACTTAGAGAAATTTTGCTCTAGTTTAGGCAGGATTTTGACCCATCTTCTTGGCCATTTTTCACATAGTTCCACTTGGAGTCTTAAGTTGCATTTCAAAGATGAATTGTATTACATGTTGCAAGCTTTCCAAATTGTCCAAGAACTCCTCAAACACCTTTGTGGTTAGGGAGATTTGAATGCTTGAAGTTGGCAAAAACTCACTTTGCAACCATGGCCAATACATGTTCATACCACTTGCCAAATCTGACCTAGATAGATTGGTTCACAATTACAGGCCTCTAAACCAATTTGTACTCCATAATTTAATGAAAATGCATTGAGCTAATGCTTTGTCTTGGTCATTAGGGTATTGTACACAAGTTTAATCCTTAAATGGAAAAAGCAACATTGCCATTTTTGCTTGAAATTTGCTTTATGTCAAAACAGCATCCTAGAGCCTTGAACCATATCTTATGCTGCAAACAAAATCCACTAACAAGAGGGGTCAAGAGGGTTGTGTGCAGGGTAATAAGATGGCATGTACAAGCCTATAACCTCACTTCCACTTTCTTGCTTCAAAAAGAAGAAAACTTGTCAAACACAAGGCATCTCACATATCTGATAAAACTAACTCAAGCAAACACTTCAAACATGTTTCATACACCCTGGAAAGCCAGAAGCACGAGCCCTTGACCTCTCAAAACTCCTTGTCATCTTCGGTCTGTAAGGAGAAGAATTGTGGTGCTGTATTTTGAACTGCTCGCAGAGCTCAGTGATCATCTTATTATTGAGATTGGTACCGTTGTCTGTAATGATTCTTTCAGGGACGCCGTATCGACAGATCAGATTATGCCGAATGAACCGCGCCACGACATTCTTGGTTACTGTAGCATAGGAAGCTGCTTCAACCCACTTTGTAAAGTAATCAATCGCTACAGGGATGAAGCGATGCCCGTTAGATGCCGTAGGTCTGATCTCACCGATCATATCAATGCCCCACATTGCAAAAGGCCAAGGTGCAGTCAGGATATTCAGAGGAACTGGAGGAACATGCACCTTGTCTGCATAAACCTAGCACTTGTGACACATCCGAGAATGTTGGTAACAATCAGCTTCCATTGTAGACCAGTAATACCCTGCCCGAAGGATCTTCTTTGCCATTGTATGCGCACTAGAATGTGTACCGAAGGTCCCTTCATGTAGCTCTTCCATGATCTTTTCTGCTTCCGTCTTATCCACACAACGCAGTAAGGTTGAATCATGGTTTCGCTTGTACAAGATGTCGTTGCTAAGGAAGAACTTTGTCGCGAACCTTCTCAGGAACTTCTTATCATTGACGGATGCACCTTCAGGGTATTCCTGAGCTTCCAAATATCTCTTCACCTCATGGTACCAAGGCTTCTCAGTCACCAATTCAGTCTCGAGATCGCAACAGTATGCCGGTTCGTCCAGTTTCCAGATGATGACCCGGGGAGCCTCGTTGTCCCACTTGACTTTGAACATAGAAGACATCGTAGCTAACGCGTCCGCTAACTGATTCTCCTCTCTCGGGAAATGTTCAAAGGTTATCTCTATGAAGTGGGGGATCATTGTCAACACACATTCTTTGTAAGGAATAAGATTCGGATGTTTCGTATCCCACTCTCCTTTGATCTGGTTGATCACGAGAGCGGAATCTCCGAAGACACTCAGAAACTTGATCCTTAAGTCAATTGCAGCTTTGAGTCCCATGATGCACGCCTCATACTCCGCCATGTTGTTGGTGCAGTTGAAACATAGTCGGGCAGTGAGTGGAGTATGAGTGCCTTGAGGGGATATGATCACAGCGGCGATACCATTACCCAAAGTATTGGAGGCTCCGTCAAAGTGCATAGACCATCGGGATCCTTCCTCAGGTCCTTCATCCGGTCCAGGTACTTCACAATCAGTTACTATCATGATGCTTTCATCTGGAAACTCGAAGTTCATTGATTGATAGTCATCTACCGCCTGATGTGCCAAGTGGTCTGCCAATACACTTCCCTTGATGGCTTTCTGGGTTGTGTACTGAATGTCGTATTCCGTCAAGATCATCTGCCATCTTGCTATTCTCCCAGACAGAGCAGGCTTTTCGAATATATACTTTATAGGATCCATCTTTGAGATCAACAAGGTAGTGTGAGTCAGCATATACTGTCTCAGCCGGCGAGCAGCCCATACCAAAGCGCAGCAAGTTTTCTCAAGCAGTGAGTATCGGGTCTCACAGTCGGTAAACTTTTTGCTAAGGTAATAAATGGCATGCTCTTTTCGGCCAGACTCGTCATGCTGCCCCAGCACACACCCCATTGAGTTATCAAGTACTGTCAGGTAAAGTATCAGAGGTCTCCCTTCAACCGGTGGCATAAGGATGGGTGGTTCTTGGAGATACTCTTTGATTCTGTCGAAAGCAGCCTGGCATGCATCATTCTAACGTACTACCTGATCTTTTCTCAGCAGTTTGAAGATTGGCTCACAGGTAGCAGTTAGGTGTGAGATGAACCGAGCAATGTAATTCAGGCGTCCTAAAAAACCTCTGACCTCTTTCTCTGTTTTAGGAACTGGCATCTCTTGAATAGCTTTAACCTTGGCAGGGTCCACTTGAATACCCTTATCACTTACAACAAAGCCTAGCAACTTCCCAGATCTTACCCCGAAGGTGCACTTGTTCGGGTTCAACCTCAGCTTGTACAATTTCAGACGGTCAAACAGTTTCTACAGATGATCAAGGTGTTCTTCCTCAGTCTGGGACCTTGCGATCATGTCGTCAACATACACTTCTATCTCATGATGGATCATATCAAGAAATAAAGCAACCATGGCACGTTGGTAGGTTGCCCCTGCGTTCTTTAGTCCAAAAGGCATGACCTTGTAGCAGAAGGTGCCCCACTGAGTAACAAATGTAGTCTTTTCCATGTCTTCAGGAGCCATCTTGATCTGATTATAGCCTGAAAAACCATCCATGAAAGAGAACACCTTATGTTGAGCTGTATTATCAACAAGGACATCAATGTGAGGTAGAGGGAAGTCGTCTTTGGGGCTGGCCCTGTTCATATCCCTGTAGTCGACACACATTCTGACCTTACCGTCTTTCTTTGGTACCGGCACCACATTAGCAACCCACTGAGGGTAAGAAGTCACTGCAAGGAACCCAGCATCAAACTGTTTCATAACCTCGGCCTTAATCTTCTCAGACATTTCTGGACGCATACGGCGGACCTTTTGCTTAACCGGAGGGCAGTCTTCCTTAGTAGGCAAGTGATGGACCACAATATCGGTATCCAACCCGGGCATGTCTTCGTAGGACCAGGCAAAGATCTCCATATAATCATGCAGCATCTGAGTCAACCGTTGCTTCACGCTGAGCTCTAGGTTGGCACCAATCTTTACCTCTTTCCTGTCTTCTTCAGTACCCAAGTTTATTGTCTCCGCTGGCTCTTCATGTGGTTGAATTGCCCTCTCTTCTTGTTGTAACAGTCTTGCAAGTTCGCCAGGCACTTCGCAATCATCTTCACCTTCGTCTTCGGCTAAGTTGATCGGATTGTCGAAGTCATAATCGGCAGTAGCAGAGTTGTTACCAGTGAGATCCGGAGTGGATTGAAACCTGTATGAGTGAGTGTGTGTAAATACAACTGTTTTGCAATATATAAAGAAAGGAAAGAAAAAGAGCGCAAGATTTGAGATGTGAAAAACGTCCAATGCTTTTATTTATGATATATGACAGTGACAAACAAAAGCCCTCATAAATAAGACCACGATGCCCCGGGTAAGACACCGGGCCATACAGTTTCAAATTATTGTTTATTACAAATCCAAAACAAAGAAGTTCATTACTGGGGAACAAAAGTTATGGGTGTAAAGTCTTTAGCAGTCCAATTGGTCAATCCACCATCAGTCGTTGGGTAGATCCAGTTATCGAACTCTGACTCTTCCACTTCGTCTTCCTCTCCAATAGCATTCACTCCTGAGTAGGTGATGAGCACAGGAGGTCTTCCAATTCTCTCCTTGCGCACAACCTTCTGAGCCTCCGTAGTGAAACCCAGCCCAAACTTGTTAGTCTTAGGAGTAAAATCAGGGAGCTTGCCCCAGTTTGCACATTCACCTCTTTCAATCACAGCCTGGGCGTCCTTTAAGGAGGCCATCTTCAAAGGAGAAACCTCTTCGACCACTGCTTCCGCTGCTGCCAATGTTTGTGGTACCTCCTCAAAATGTTGGAAGGGGGTCTCGATGAACTCCCCATCCATTTCTACGTACCTGAAGGAGTTGAGGTGGCTGACCATGTATTCCTCTTCCCCTTGCACTGTTACAATCTTCCCCCTGACCGGGTACTTGAGCTTCTGATGCAACGTGGAGGTCACAGCTCCAGCCTTGTGGATCCACGGGCGACCCAGCAAACAAGAATAGGATGGACGGATGTCCATCACATAGAATTTTGAATCGAAGACCTGTGGCCCAACCCTGATTGGGATGTCCACCTCACCATGTACCATTCTTTTGGACCTGTCAAAGGCCCGGACAACAATGTTACTTGGTTTGAGCTTTAGACCCTCACAGTCCAGCCTATCCAGAGCCTTCTTGGGCAGCACGTTTAATGAAGAACCAGTGTCAACCAGCACATGAGCAAGAGTAGTGCCCCTGCATTCAATGGAGACATGCATGGCATCATTATGGTTCTTCCCTTTGGCTGTCAGATTGGCATCAGAGAAACCCAGACCATTATCAGCGGTTAAGTTGGCCACACAGTCGGTGAACTGATCAGCAGACGTCTCTTGGGGTACGTGGGCCGTTTTTAAGAAAGCAATCAGGGCCTTGGCATGGGCCTCTGAACACAGTAGCAGCGACAACATGGAGATTTTGGAGGGGGTGTGCCCCAGCTGTTCTACAACGTTGAAATCACTTTTCTTTATTATCTTGAGGATTTCTTCCATTTCCTGCCTGGAAGCCTCAACAATGGTCTTCGGTGCCTCCGTCCGGGCAGGCACATCAGCAGCAATCCCCTTGCCCCGAGCATCAGATGACTCGGCAGCAGGGGTGGAAACTTGGTCAGGGGGAGAAACAGGCACACTGGCAGGTGTGATGATCAAAGGCCTCTGAATTACCGGAGGAGCAATGTCTGGTGAGAATAGTCTTCCACTACGAGTGACCTTAGCAGGCCCGGTGATGTTGGTGACACCAGTATCAGCGTTGAACTCTTGTTTCACACCCAGAACATAAACATCTGCCCCATAGTGCCATGGGACAGCCTTATCAGATTTGTAGGGGATGGGTCCTGGAACAGTAATGGTGATGGGAGCAATCTTGTGGACAGGCAAAATTTGGACAGGCTTCCTTGAGGGAGCCTTGGAAGGGTTGTTGAAGATGGTAATAATTGAGACTTCTTCAACAGGAGCAGCAGGAACATCAGTCTTTCTGAACAAAATCTCTTTACTATCCATCAGGTTTTGGACGCCTGACTTCAGCAAAGAACAACCAGCAGGGGAAGCAACACATAGAGGGCAACCTTTGCTACATCCCGGAAATAAACCGGCTAGCAACAGGTTCCTCTTGACCGTCAGCAGCGGAGTAGCAACATCATCCACCGAAGCTACATACAAATCCTCCTCAACAGCATTCACTCCATGCTGGGGCATGGGAGCGGTTACAACATTTGGCCTCTCGGGCGCCTCAAACTGTATCTCCTTTGCATCAATAAGGTCCTGAACCTTATTCTTTAGGGCCCAACAGTCATCTGTGTTATGCCCCGGGCTATCAGAGTGATAAGTGCAATGGGCGTTGGGGTTGAACCTGGGGGATGTAGTATTCACACCCTTCGAAGCCTCTCTGATAGTCACTAAATTGGTGGATAGCAACTGTGGCAGGATCTGTGATAAGGTCATGCTCAAACGGGTAAACTCTCTCCGAGGTCTTTCAGCCCTTTGAGGATTGGTCGGCCGAGGAGCGGCAGCAGGCTTGGCAATCATTACCGCACTGACAGATTGGCGGCACTCAGATCTCTCTGGTCTCCGGGAGCTATATATAGCACTAGCCTCCTTTTTGAAGGGTTTCTTTTCAGCATTGGAGGAGGCAACCTTCTGTATCTTCCCCGATTTTATATCGGCCTCGATCCTTTCACCAGTCAGGATCAGATCAGTAAACCCAGCAGAGGAATTACCAATGAGATGATTGAAAAATGGACCTGATAGGGTCCCCAAAAACATATCCACCAGCTCCCGGTCCGTCAATGGTGGCTGCACCCTGCCAGCCAGATCTCTCCATTTCTGTGCGTACTCCTTAAAACCTTCACCCGACCCTAGCGACATACCCTGGAGTTGGGTACGCGTAGGAGCGATGTCGGAATTATATTGATACTGCTTGTAAAAAGCAGTGGCCAGATCCTCCCAGTTACGAATGTTGGTTCCATCCAACTGATAGAACCATTCGAGGTGAGTCCCTGAAAGACTCTCCTGGAAGAAGTGTGTTGTACCCCAAAATTTGCCCTCCCATATTCTCCAAGAAATTGCCAGGTCAAGCTGCAAAATTCCCCAAGGGTTGCATAATGCAAAGGTCTCCTATACAGTCAAAACTAGGGTTTGTGTTCTGATCAAAAGAATGAAGTTTTCAAAGGCCCAATCAAGTCTCACATGCCTACAAATATGGTCAAGCATCCTCACATCAAGTTTCAAGGCATTCAGCACAAAATTGCACAGTCAAAACCCTAAATTGCACTACAGTCAACTGTAGGGGCAAAATGGTCATTTGACAATCAAAAGTTCAAATTTTTGGTCAACATATCATTTTGAAGCCACAAACATCATTTGATCAATTCTTGATCATGATTCTCAAAATTTGGCTCAGAAAATCATCAAGATGCAAAAGTTTCCTTATTTGGACAGCTGAAAAAGTCAACTGAAATTGACCAGGGCATAACTTTCACATGGATTATCAGAAAAATCCCATCCAAAGCTCATTTTGAAGAGAAAGACATTTCCTACAACTCATCTTCATACTTCAAGTCCAAGAAATGCTCTCACAAAAAGTTATCAATTTCAACATTATAGGTCATTTTCAAAAGTCAACAAAAAGGGACTTTAAGTCAAAGGCCATAACTTGAGATTGGTAAATCAAAATGACATGGGACAAAAGGCATTGGTTAGAGGACTCAAAGACCTTTCCAAAATGTCCAAGAACATGAGAAAAGCTTAAAAATTGAGCAAGTTATGCCTTGTGGAAGTTGGGAAATTTTTGGATATTTTGAAAAGTCAACACTACTTCAAATGACCTAAAATTGCTAATGGGCCCATTTTTCTTCCATGATTCATCATTCCAAGCATGTGCACGACCACTTGGCCCAAAGGGAAGTATTTTCTCATTTTTTATTTATTTATTTGAATTATTATTCATATTAATTCATTTAAGTTATTTAAATATGTGAAAAATATATAACTTGACCTAATGAATCTTTTCATGCATGTTTTGAACTCAATATTTCGTGCTTACACAATTATGGAAAGATTTGGCTTAATTGGATGCTAATTGATACAAAAACATGTGAAAAAGATATGGAAAAAGATCCTTAAAAAATCAAATATTCAATCAATGATTGCAAGAGATTTGGATCCAATTTGTTAACCTAATTGATTCATATATATGCCAGGATCATAACCCTAAGGCAGATGGACACGCTAAGCTACGCTCAAAGGCCATTGACAAACTTGAAATTTTGGTGAAGAAAGTCAAATCTGCAAACTCACTTCCAGGGCAATTCAAAGCACAAGACCTATTCCATTAGTTTCCTTGAAGGGTCCTGAACGTGTTCCAATCCATATCATTCCTCAAAGCACGAAGAATTGGTATACTGAACCTGAAACTTTTCATGAAAAATGCATAATCGTATCTCACATTCTAGGCATTTTCATTGTGTTTTCTTTATACATTTATATTGATTGGCTTATTCTGAAACCAACCCTGTGGTTTGATTGAAGTTTTATGCATCATACATGATTTCGCCATGAGAGAATATTAGGGTTTACAGGACCTTAATTTGGGGCTTTTGAAACAAGGAAAAATTAAGACTCCAAACCACCACCATTCAAACCAGCAAGCTTGGACGAAGAAGAATTCATATTCGCGCTCAATTTATAGAGCCCTGAGACCTAATCGTTATTTTTCCAAAACCGGCCTAATAAAACGCATAAGAAACCGTTGCCTAATATTTTTATCTTTCAGGGATGATGAAGAAGATGAGTCCGTGGCACACGGTGATAGGCCTATTCAAGTTTTCGCGCGCAAGGACCCACTAACGTATTGTTTATTTCATTATATTTGTTTGTTACATTAATTACAGAAAAGCAATTTGGTTCAGCTGGCAAGCATAAGAATTGGTGAAGTCCACGACCTGGGTTCGAGTCCCAGGTCTT
This sequence comes from Vicia faba, assembly GCA_948472305.1. Classification (NCBI taxonomy): domain Eukaryota; kingdom Viridiplantae; phylum Streptophyta; class Magnoliopsida; order Fabales; family Fabaceae; genus Vicia; species Vicia faba. The sequence goes on from OX451737.1 coordinate 391,942,942, forward strand.
CATAATCTCTCATATTATTTTTCAAATAATAATCATATGCAGGTTAACGTTGTCGTTCCATGATACACCTCCAAGATCCAGCTGGCCACGCGTCCAGTATGTCAATCCAAAGGCTGAGGGTTGAAGAACACACTAAGTCCCAGTCAACGCATCACACGCGTCCAGCAAAAGTCAAATGGACCATGCTAATGGGCCAACATTATTTGTGCTATACCTCTCATCTGGGGACAGAACCCCCTAAAGGTTTTGCCATTCAATTTTTATTTATTCTATTTTTATTGGTTTCAATTACTCTTTTCTTTTTATTCTTTAATTTAAATTATTAATTTTTTCATAGACTATAAGAATAGTATAAAAACCACAAAAAAAATCAGAAAAGGAAAATATAATAAATATTTTTATTTTAAGTATTTTTGTAAATAATTAACTTTAATTGATTAGTTTTAAATTAGGTTACAATTTTAATTCTTTTCATAATAAAATCTAAAAAATGTAGAATTAGGTTTAGTTAATTTTTTATTCCTTTTTTAATATTTCTTTTTCCCAATAATAATATTTATTTTATTTTTATAATTAAATATGCATAAAAACTTGTAAAATAAATTAGGGTTTCATTTAGGTTAAAAAAACTTCAATATTTTTCTTAATAACTTAAAAAATAATTAGAACTAGGTTTAACATTTTATTTTAGTTTTAATTAATTTTTTCTATTAAATCATAAAAATACTAAAATACCAAAAACATTTTTCTTTTAATTTTAATTTTAATTTCATCATGTTAATTTTAATCTTTGCAAAAAGGGTCCAACGCCCATGTTCTTAATTTCGCATATTTATTTTATTTCATTTAAATAATTATGTATCTCTCCCAAAGCTTTGTAACAATTACTTCTCGCACTTTTCAATTTCTTTATTTACTTTGCTTTATTTATCTTTTCCGTCAAATCGGGTCCGGTTTAATTTTGGCGATGTGGACCCGCGCCTTTTGTAATAGCTTTAGATTTACTTTCCCGCAAACTTTTAACTGTTAAACGAAGCATGCAAGAATGAATGGCCGTAATAAAAACAAGCGTAGAACACTTTAACATGACAAGACAAATATCAATGAAAACGACACACGAATCGCACACACCACCCCTAGGGTACGCCTCACTGTTGCCTTGCCTCGAAAGGTGATCGTCGAGTAGAGGATGTCTTAGTAAGTCCTCATGATCCGGGAACCTGGCATGAGGGTAGCTTCTAAGGTGTCTTCCCATTGCTCCGGTGATCACCATGTCCCAAACTCGAATTGACCCGAACACCTCCAACGGTGGTGCTACCTACCTCTCAATGGTGGGATGGCACTACTTTAAAGGACATTTACACAGACGAATTCCTTAGGGTAGGTAGACGACTCATGGATACTTGCTCTCTTCAAAAACAAACAAAAATCTTTTCACACCGACACTTTTCAAAAGCTTTCAAAGCAATTTTTCAAACACTCTGACACAAGAGTCGAACTGGAATTTTCAAAGAAACTTTTTAAAACCCACAGTTGAAAAGCAAACAAACCACTTTTGAAAACACAATGAGCAAGTATCTAAGAGCCCATGGATAACCATGGATAGAAAGGGTGCTAACACCTTCCCTTTCTATAACCTACCTCCCGAACCGAGAGCAATCTCTTTAAGGAATTTTTCTGTGCTTTTGTCCTTTCCATTTGGAGAAAATAAAAGACGGTGGCGACTCTTGCTTATCGCGACATTTCGCGAACCAGCGTTAAACAGTCAGTTCCAGATCCACCGATCACAGAACTGGCGACTCTGCTGGGGACAAACTATAAAGTGAGGTGTACCTTAGGGCTAGGTCATAACTATGTTTTCAATTGTCTTCTTTGCTTGCTTTATTATTATGGGTTGCTCGGGAGTTCTATAGATCCTAACCCGGATCTGGGGGATACCTTCTTAGAAAGTAGCAACAAGGCTGTGAGGGAACTGTGCGGGGTATACCGACATGGTTGAAACAGTCTGCTACGTTGATGTGGCACTTTGGTGTGTACCGGTAACCCTTGAGTTCAGTCAAGGAGAGTAAGGGGCCTCCGCGTGGTGTCGTGAAGCATCAACAGACCTTAGGAACCTTAATTGAACTATCTTGGCCTCTTTAGGGTAGTGAGATAACTGACTTTGGTACAGTCCGAGGTTGGTTGATACTCGATACTACGCTCAATTGAGGGTTGCTTTCCTTGAATATTTCGGTCGCCAGTTCAGTGGCTAAATCGAAACGATGAACAATGAAAGCAATCCCGTGATATTGGGAACCTTAGAACCCGGTTATTTCTAATAGGACAGGTTGAGCCCACCAACTTCAAAGAGGGTAGTACCCCAAACTTCATGTTGGCCTAAACTCTAAGGGCTCTTTTGTGTGACTTGTGTGCCTTCGTACTTGACTATCTGCATGCTTGTTACCTGACACTTGTTTCTTGCAGGTTTTGGTTTGCAGTCCTTAATCGGGACTCATAACAGGGTTACTCACATTACCCCATGCATCATGACATCATACTATTGCATACATCCTAACCCATTTCAAGGATCTCAAGGGCTTGTGATGCAGGTCATGATGAATCAAACATCTAGCAAAAGGCAAAGAGGATTTATTTTCCTCTAGCCAAAGTTGTCAGGGGCTATGACCCACTGGATATGGTGAGCCTTTGACCCTTGAAGAGGGATTTTCTGCAACAGGAAGTTTCTTCAATCAAGTTACCGGTTTTCAACTCTAACAAGTTTCTCTGTTTACCCCACGAGATCCTTGAAATCATTGCATGCATATCATACATCTCATTGCATTGCAGGTATCCCTTTGACAGGTTGCTTACCCGTCTTCGCTATTTATTTCAGCCGATCGTCATGAATCCTGACTCATCAGCTGAGCAGTCTATCAAGGCCCTCCAGGCTCAGAACGCCCAGTTCCAAGGGCTGATCATGAATTTGACCCAGGGGCAACAAGATCTGAAGGCTCTGCTCTTGAAGAAGGACAAGAAGAAGAAGAGGACTGTTTTGTTCAGCCCTAGACGCAGATCTGGGAACACACCGCAGACTGAAACTGAGAGGACTACTCCGTCTGTGAGGGAAAGTAGTCACCATGAGAGAGAGGTGCCTAGTCCAGTGGTCTCCGACAACGAGATAGATTTCAACGACGAACAATACCCTCCGGCTGAGGACAAGTACAAACAGCTGGAGGATAGGCTGAATGCTATGGAGATCCAACAGGTACCTGGGCTGGATTTTGGAGATCTGGGTTTGTCAACTGGTGTGATTATTCCTCGGAAGTTCAAAGCACCATCCTTTACCAAGTATGACGGGGCGTCTTGTCCCAAGTTACATCTCAGGTCCTATGTTCGGAAGATTCAACCATATACGGTGGACAAGAATTTGTGGATCCACTTCTTCCAGGAGAGTCTTTCAGGGACTCATCTCGAATGGTTCTATCAGCTAGATGGGACCATGGTTCGTAACTGGGAGGAGTTGGCTACTGCTTTCTACAAGCAGTATCAGTATAATGCCGACCTTGCTCCTACACGTACCCAACTCCAGGGTATGTCGTTGGGATCAAGTGAAGGTTTCAAGGAGTACGCATAAAGATGGAGAGACCTTGCTGGAAGGGTGCAGCCTCCGTTAACTGACCGGGAACTCGTTGATATGTTCTTAGGGACCCTATCTGGGCCATTCTTCAATCACCTCATTGGTAACTCATCTTCTGGATTTACCGACCTCATCCTGACTGGCGAAAGAATCGAAGCTGGTATCAAGAGTGGGAAAATCCAAGAGGCCACACCTTCTGATATTCATAAAAAGCCTTACACGGGAAAGAAGGAATCTAATGCTGCATACAGTCAAAAGAGTCGTCGTTATCAACATGCAGGGGCAGTCATGATCTCTGGTTCTGTACCACGCCGTCAACCACAAAGGGGAAACCAGCAAAGGCCGGACGGGCCTAAAAGGCAATTCACCAACATTAACATGCCATGGTCACAAGCATTGCAACACATGTTGAAGATGAACCTGATTGCAGTGATCAAACCTCCTGCCAATCCTAAGACCTCCTCTCCTAGCTACAATCCATAAGCAAGGTGTGCTTATCATTCTGATAGCCCGGGGCACGATACCAAGGACTGTTGGGCACTGAAGTACAAAATTCAGAATATGATCGATGCCAAAGAGATCGAGTTCGAGCCTGCCGAGACTCCCAACGTGATCACTGCTCCATTGCCAAAACATGGCTAGAGTCGAGAGATTTTTGTTCATTTGAATTCAAAGTTGTATTTTTCCTTTCTTGTTCAGATAAACAATTATCATGTTAAACTCTTTTATTTCATGAATGCATTACACATGTCTGTCTTGATTTAATTATGTTTACTATGCTTAAAACTGCTTTCACATTTTTGCAATGGTCAACTCTTAATTGAAAATTCTAAACCTCTTGAGGGAGGATGACGAAAACGATACCACGATCTTTACAGTATGCTTTTGAACAGACCCCGCTGATGAGGTACAGGCATTGTTTCAATCCCTAAACACTGGAGTTATAAGGAAGATAATCCCTCGTCAACCCCTCTGAGCCAAAGAAGTAGGAGTTTTTCTTTTCGAAATTTAAAACCCTCAATCATAACCTGGGGCAGGGTAGTTCTCTCAGTTGATCCAAGTGCATGACGAATGGCACCGAAGAGATCTTTACAAAACAAAGAAAGACAGCGATGGTTCCGAACATTCAATAAAGAAAGGCAGTCATTACTTCTCAAAATAAACGCCCATTAAGTCAAAACCAATGAAGGAGACTTACGAAACTGGGGCATCCCGCTGACTGTAGTTCCAAAAAGGAAACAGCTCAGGCAAAAAAAATAGGGATAACAAAAAATTAAAAGAAAGAGGTCTCACAAACCCTCAACAAAAATAAAGACGACTGCCTAGTCAGAATAAATCATCGACATCCGAATCATCATCAGAAAGTCAGAGCAAAGACTCAAACAAAGGTCTAACGTATGATCAACTGAGTTTAGGTTTGGAGAATATCACGAAGAGCGGGTGGGTACAAATAATTTGAGCCTTTATCCTTTGTTTCTTAAACCGTGAACCAGGCCACGTTATAACCCTCAAAAGTCCTAGCTGAAGCATGGGTTAGTTCGAAAGCATACTGTTACGAAGGTATCCTGACTCCTGAAGGTTTGCTGTAAAATCTTGAGTTGACACCGCACTGTATTACAAAAAATGCATTTTCAAAATTCAAGACAGACATAGGCTTTTGCATTCTTAAAATAACCTTGTTTGCATATGACTATTTGTTTGAACAGCAGGGAAATTCGCACGATGAACACCTTGTGAACGGAAGTACCCCCAATCAAGGGGCGCAGTAGGAGCATTGCCCATTATCTGGAGCATGGCAAAATACTTCCAACAGGGGAAACTCCCTGCATTCTGAGAGCGTGGACATAGTCGGAAAAGTACTACGCGTAATCAAAGACCCGCTAGGTTGACATACCTAGGCAAAAATAAGGGCTTCCCGGCGAACCAAAAGGGTTCGGGCAAAAATAAGGGATGAAAATGGAAAAATATGTACACCCGGCAAGTCGAAAACCTGAAAAGGCGGCTTGGGCAAAAATGGGTATCCCGGTGGACTGAAAACCCGAAAGGGCGGTCCAGGCAAAAGTTAGGGATCAAAGCGTATGACTATGTCCCGGCATCTCGTCACTTGTCTACCCGAAGATTTGTCAATCACCCACACAGGTATCCTCTTCCCTCACCTCCGAAGCAGGGGCAATAATGAGTTATCCAGGCGATCCAATTGCTCTGCCAACCAAAGTACAAAGGAAAGATCAACATAAGAATGATTACCATCTACCTTTACAAATTCCAGATCGTGGGTTAACATCCGAAACCAAACAGGACAATCATCCACTTAATCAAAATCATGCAACCCTACACCGGTTCCTTCTCAATTTTCAGAAGAAGTTTTACACGAACTTACCCTACAGTAACCTAACCCCGGTTCCTCTAGAAATCTTACATGGATTTATCACAAATAACCTTACCCCGGTTCATCAAGAAGTTTTTACACAAACTTACCCTACAGTAACCTAACCCCGGTTCCTCTAGAAATCTTACATGGATTTATCACAAATAACCTTACCCCGGTTCATCAAGAAGTTTTTACGCAAACTTATCCAAGTAACCTAACCCCGGTTCCTCCCGAAGTCTTACATGGACCTATCTCAAGATGACCTCACCCCGGTTCATCAAGAAGTTTTTACACAAACTTATCCAAGTAACCTAACCCCGGTTCCTCTAGAAATCTTACATGGATTTATCACAAATAACCTTACCCCGGTTCACCAAGAAGTTTTTACACGAACTTATCCAAGTAACCTAACCCCGGTTCCTCCAGAAGTCTTACATGGACCTATCCCAAGATAACCTTACCTCGGTTCATCAAGAAGTTTACACGAACTTATCCAAGTAACCTAACCCCGGTTCCTCTAGAAATCTTACATGGATTTAGCTCAAGATAACCTCACCCCGGTTCATCAAGAAGTTTTACATGAACTTACCTCACCAGGCAACCCTACACAGGTTCTCCTTCTCCGGACGTAGTTTTACACGAACTCGACATCAAGCAACCCTACACCGGTTCCCTCTCTTCAAGATGCAATTTTACATGGACTCGTCACCCAGAAACCCTACACAGGTTCTCCCTTTCCAAAAAACGAAGTTTTACACGAACTCATCATCAAAGTAACCCTACCCAGGTTCCTTCTCCATCTCAGATGCGGTTTTACACGAGCTCATCAGCAGGCAACCCTACATAGGTTCCCTCTTTCAACTTACAAAATTACAGTTCAAAACTTCCCCCGCAGTTCAAAACTCCCCCAGAAGAGTCCAATCCAGTATCCCCAGGAAAATTGGAATTCATATCCCCAAGCCGTAAGCTTATCCCCAGTAGATTCTGGAAGCTTATCCCCTCACAGAGCACGAACGCGTCGTCCGGCTTGATTTAAAGAGTTATTGCCTCAACAGGATATAACTGGGTTATCCTCAGCCAAAAGCCACGGAAAGAGCGACGTCGACAAAGTCTTCTTACCCCAGCGAAGTCCATCAACACTTCCTATACAACAAGGGTATCCCCAGCAAACTATTATCAGACTCAGCAAAGTATCTCTCTTCCCACAGAGTATTGCTTCCCAGCATGGTCGCTAGAGTATCTTTTCTCCCCGCAGAATCTTCCATTTTCCAAGTTTATTCCGCAACGGAGTCATTCTCTCCTACCGGTATTCTTGCAATTATCCTCCCCAGCGGAAGCAAAATCCATTCTTCAACATCAGCCCAGGATATAACTTCCCGGCACCCGTCAAGGATTTACTTTCCTAGACAAAAGCATACATAAAACATCACATACATCATTATAGCATGCATAGACGCATCATATCATACTAATCTCATTTATGTTGAGAACATCATTGCTTGATCCATATCATGCATTGCATATGACTGACTTTTACCTTTCAGGAAAGATCCAGTTAAGTTCTCAAGCTACATTTCAAGACCTTGTCCGGTTCAGTTAAATCGACCCCAAGATTTTCCTGATGCTTATCCAGTCAAAGGCCTTCTCTGGTTCAGTCAGATCGACCCTAAGATCTCCCTGATGCTTATCCAGTTGAAGATATTTCAAGACCTTGTCCGGTTCAGTTAAATCTACCCCAAGATTTTCCTGATGCTTATCCAGTCAAAGGCCTTCTCTGGTTCAGTCAGATCGACCCTAAGATCTCCCTGATGCTTATCCAGTTGAAGATATTTCAAGACCTAGACCGGTTCAGTTAAATCTACCCCAAGATTTTCCTGATGCTTATCCAGTCAAAGGCCTTCTCTGGTTCAGTCAGATCGACCCTAAGATCTCCCTGATGCTTATCCAGTTGAAGATATTTCAAGACCTAGACCGGTTCAGTTAAATCGACCCTAAGATTTTCCTGATGCCTATCCAGTCAAAGGCCTTCTCTGGTTCAGTCAGATCGACCCTAAGATCTCCCTGATGCTTATCCAGTTGAAGACATTTCAAGACCTAGTCCGGTTCAGTTAAGTCGACCCCAAGATTTTCCTGATGCTTATCCAGTCAAAGGCCTTCTCTGGTTCAGTCAGATCGCCCCTAAGATCTCCCTGATGCTTATCCAGTTGAAGACATTTCAAGACCTAGACCGGTTCAGTAAATCGACCCTAAGATTTTTCTGATGCTTATCCAGTCAAAGGCCTCCTCTGGTTCAGTCAGATCGACCCTAAGATCTCCCTGATTCTTGTCCCAGTAGAAGACACCCAAGATTTTTCTCAACGAGCGTTGTTGAAGTTAAAGTCACCCAAGGTTCTCTTACCATTCATGCTAAGGCAATAACCATCCCTGGTTCATTCATCGCCGTTTGAAGCTCCAGACTCAGCTCCTGTAACCAGTCAGGACACATCTATACCAAGCATCTGAAAACCAGCTCCTGCAACGTGTCAGGTACTCATCTTTTCTGTTGCAGGTATGCAGGTTCTCGCTAAGGAATCTCTTACGCGATCAACATCCAGATGGCATCTATAAGCCCATCATCCTATCCAGCAATCTCCAAATGGCATCTATAAGCCCATTCCCCCCACCGCACTGCCACTATGTGAGCGCAAATTTCTGGGCACTCTAGTGTCCAATCATCTTCTACCCTCGGATTACGAAAGGCACGTCAGCCAATCTGCATCCTCAGGTCTAAGAAGATTGAACAGGGGCAACTGTTGTACCCCAAAATTTGCCCTCCCATATTCTCCAAGAAATTGCCAGGTCAAGCTGCAAAATTCCCCAAGGGTTGCATAATGCAAAGGTCTCCTATACAGTCAAAACTAGGGTTTGTGTTCTGATCAAAAGAATGAAGTTTTCAAAGGCCCAATCAAGTCTCACATGCCTACAAATATGGTCAAGCATCCTCACATCAAGTTTCAAGGCATTCAGCACAAAATTGCACAGTCAAAACCCTAAATTGCACTACAGTCAACTGTAGGGGCAAAATGGTCATTTGACAGTCAAAAGTTCAAATTTTTGGTCAACATATCATTTTGAAGCCACAAACATCATTTGATCAATGCTTGATCATGATTCTCAAAATTTGGCTCAGAAAATCATCAAGATGCAAAAGTTTCCTTATTTGGACAGCTGAAAAAGTCAACTGAAATTGACCAGGGCATAACTTTCACATGGATTATCAGAAAAATCCCATCCAAAGCTCATTTTGAAGAGAAAGACATTTCCTACAACTCATCTTCATACTTCAAGTCCAAGAAATGCTCTCACAAAAAGTTATCAATTTCAACATTATAGGTCATTTTCAAAAGTCAACAAAAAGGGACTTTAAGTCAAAGGCCATAACTTGAGATTGGTAAATCAAAATGACATGGGACCAAAGGCATTGGTTAGAGGACTCAAAGACCTTTCCAACATGTCCAAGAACATGAGAAAAGCTTAAATATTGAGCAAGTTATGCCTTGTGGAAGTTGGGAAATTTTTGGATATTTTGAAAAGTCAACACTACTTCAAATGACCTAAAATTGCTAATGGGCCCATTTTTCTTCCATGATTCATCATTCCAAGCATGTGCACGACCACTTGGACCAAAGGGAAGTATTTTCTCATTTTTTATTTATTTATTTGAATTATTATTCATATTAATTCATTTAAGTTATTTAAATATGTGAAAAATATATAACTTGACCTAATGAATCTTTTCATGCATGTTTTGAACTCAATATTTCGTGCTTACACAATTATGGAAAGATTTGGCTTAATTGGATGCTAATTGATACAAAAACATGTGAAAAAGATATGGAAAAAGATCCTTAAAAAATCAAATATTCAATCAATGATTGCAAGAGATTTGGATCCAATTTGTTAACCTAATTGATTCATATATATGCCAGGATCATAACCCTAAGGCAGATGGACACGCTAAGCTACGCTCAAAGGCCATTGACAAACTTGAAATTTTGGTGAAGAAAGTCAAATCTGCAAACTCACTTCCAGGGCAATTCAAAGCACAAGACCTATTCCATTAGTTTCCTTGAAGGGTCCTGAACGTGTTCCAATCCATATCATTCCTCAAAGCACGAAGAATTGGTATACTGAACCTGAAACTTTTCATGAAAAATGCATAATCGTATCTCACATTCTAGGCATTTTCATTGTGTTTTCTTTATACATTTATACTGATTGGCTTATTCTGAAACTAACCCTGTGGTTTGATTGAAGTTTTATGCATCATACATGATTTCGCCATGAGAGAATATTAGGGTTTACAGGACCTTAATTTGGGGCTTTTGAAACAAGGAAAAATTAAGACTCCAAACCACCACCATTCAAACCAGCAAGCTTGGACGAAGAAGAATTCATATTCGCGCTCAATTTATAGAGCCCTGAGACCTAATCGTTATTTTTCCAAAACCGGCCTAATAAAACGCATAAGAAACCGTTGCCTAATATTTTTATCTTTCAGGGATGATGAAGAAGATGAGTCCGTGGCACACGGTGATAGGCCTATTCAAGTTTTCGCGCGCAAGGACCCACTAACGTATTGTTTATTTCATTATATTTGTTTGTTACATTAATTACAGAAAAGCAATTTGGTTCAGCTGGCAAGCATAAGAATTGGTGAAGTCCACGACCTGGGTTCGAGTCCCAGGTCTTCATAATCTCTCATATTATTTTTCAAATAATAATCATATGCAGGTTAACGTTGTCGTTCCATGATACACCTCCAAGATCCAGCTGGCCACGCGTCCAGTATGTCAATCCAAAGGCTGAGGGTTGAAGAACACACTAAGTCCCAGTCAACGCATCACACGCGTCCAGCAAAAGTCAAATGGACCATGCTAATGGGCCAGCATTATTTGTGCTATACCTCTCATCTGGGGACAGAACCCCCTAAAGGTTTTGCCATTCAATTTTTATTTATTCTATTTTTATTGGTTTCAATTACTCTTTTCTTTTTATTCTTTAATTTAAATTATTAATTTTTTCATAGACTATAAGAATAGTATAAAAACCACAAAAAAAATCAGAAAAGGAAAATATAATAAATATTTTTATTTTAAGTATTTTTGTAAATAATTAACTTTAATTGATTAGTTTTAAATTAGGTTACAATTTTAATTCTTTTCATAATAAAATCTAAAAAATGTAGAATTAGGTTTAGTTAATTTTTTATTCCTTTTTTAATATTTATTTTTCCCAATAATAATATTTATTTTATTTTTATAATTAAATATGCATAAAAACTTGTAAAATAAATTAGGGTTTCATTTAGGTTAAAAAAACTTCAATATTTTTCTTAATAACTTAAAAAATAATTAGAACTAGGTTTAACATTTTATTTTAGTTTTAATTAATTTTTTCTATTAAATCATAAAAATACTAAAATACCAAAAACATTTTTCTTTTAATTTTAATTTTAATTTCATCATGTTAAATTTAATCTTTGCAAAAAGGGTCCAACGCCCATGTTCTTAATTTCGCATATTTATTTTATTTCATTTAAATAATTATGTATCTCTCCCAAAGCTTTGTAACAATTACTTCTCGCACTTTTCAATTTCTTTATTTACTTTGCTTTATTTATCTTTTCCGTCAAATCGGGTCCGGTTTAATTTTGGCGATGTGGACCCGCGCCTTTTGTAATAGCTTTAGATTTACTTTCCCGCAAACTTTTAACTGTTAAACGAAGCATGCAAGAATGAATGGCCGTAATAAAAACAAGCGTAGAACACTTTAACATGACAAGACAAATATCAATGAAAACGACACACGAATCGCACACACCACCCCTAGGGTACGCCTCACTGTTGCCTTGCCTCGAAAGGTGATCGTCGAGTAGAGGATGTCTTAGTAAGTCCTCATGATCCGGGAACCTGGCATGAGGGTAGCTTCTAAGGTGTCTTCCCATTGCTCCGGTGATCACCATGTCCCAAACTCGAATTGACCCGAACACCTCCAACGGTGGTGCTACCTACCTCTCAATGGTGGGATGGCACTACTTTAAAGGACATTTACACAGACGAATTCCTTAGGGTAGGTAGACGACTCATGGATACTTGCTCTCTTCAAAAACAAACAAAAATCTTTTCACACCGACACTTTTCAAAAGCTTTCAAAGCAATTTTTCAAACACTCTGACACAAGAGTCGAACTGGAATTTTCAAAGAAACTTTTTAAAACCCACAGTTGAAAAGCAAACAAACCACTTTTGAAAACACAATGAGCAAGTATCTAAGAGCCCATGGATAACCATGGATAGAAAGGGTGCTAACACCTTCCCTTTCTATAACCTACCTCCCGAACCGAGAGCAATCTCTTTAAGGAATTTTTCTGTGCTTTTGTCCTTTCCATTTGGAGAAAATAAAAGACGGTGGCGACTCTTGCTTATCGCGACATTTCGCGAACCAGCGTTAAACAGTCAGTTCCAGATCCACCGATCACAAAGTGGATCCATAAGTTCATGTCTGCTGTGTAAGGCTGGATCTTCCTTACATAAGAACGGAGGTGCATCTTGGGACAGGAAGCCCCGTCATACTTCACAAAGGCAGGTGCCTTGAACTTGTGTGGAATCACCACCCCAGTAGATAACCCCAAGTCTCCGAAATCCAGTCCAGGCACACGCTGAATTTCCATAGCTTTTAATCTGTCCTCCAGCTGCTTGTACCGGTCTTCAGCAGGAGGGTACTGTTCGTCGTTGAAGTCTGTTTCAGTATCAGAGACCACAGGAGTAGGGACCTCCCTTTCTTGGTGACTACCTTCCCCCACAGATGGAGTAGTCCTCTCAGCCTCATTTTGCAAGGTGTTCCCGAGTCTGCGCCCAGTGTTAAATAGCACAGTCATCTTCTTCTTCTTATTCTTCTTCAGAAGCATAGCCTTCAACTCTTTTTGACCTTGAGCCAAACTCATGATCAGCTCCTGAAATTGGGCGTTCTGCGCCTGAAGGGCCTTGATAGATGTCTCGGTTGATGATTCAGGGTTCATGATGCTGAAATAAACAGCGAAGAACAGTCAGCAACCTGAAAAGAGGAGTACCTGTGATGCATATGATGAATGGAATGCGTATGATTTATGTTTTCAAAGACAATCGGGAATCAACTTTGTAAACAAAAAGGAACACACTTCATTAGATTCAACTTTGAAGCTTAAATTATTCAACAGGTTGCCCTTAGGCGTTACATGAAAGGAAATACTGAAAAGGGAAGTAAAACTGTAAAAAGAACATCCAGAGCTCCTTATTGATCCCATGGTCTCCTCTTCTCAGTACGGATGTAGGCATTCAGAGCTCGCTCATTCTCCAACTGCTTTGTCAGCTTCTGGATCTTCAATTCCTGCTCGTTGAATTTTTCCCGGTAAGAATCCCGTTCTTCTCGCAGTTGCGACCAAGACATCTTTAATGTCTCATAATCAGTGGGTATCTGGGGAGGCAGGACAGTTGGAGGAACATCATCTTTGTCAGGACACTCAAGAATGACAGGTCTGACAGCTTCATATGGCATACCTAGCTTATGAGCTCGGACGCGAACCCATTTGTAATAGGCTTCCATAGGTAAAGAAGTCTTTGGTCCCAACTCTTGTGGGTCAGCTTTATGAACTTTGTCCCAAGCCTTGATGAACCTACGACGCAGTTTGTCACTATCCACCTGAAACTCAAAACTGATGTGAGGCACCAACATTTCATGAGGCCCTGCTCTTCTTGCTCTTCCAAACTGACGGAGTGCTAGACATGGATTGTAAGAGATTCCTCCTTGGGTACCAATCAGAGTAACATTAGGGTATTCCCCTCATCGATCAATAATGGCTATCTCATCCAAACCTCTGCAAGTCCAAATGATGTCTTTATCGGTGAGAGACATTAACCTATGAGCCCAACCTCTTCCTTCTTGGTTCTTCAGTGCGAACTTAGGGAGGTGCGAAATAAACCACCTCACCAACAAAGGGATACAACACCATAGGGTTCCTCGTCTTCGGGTAGTACGAGCATGAAGTTGTTGCAAGATGTCACCCAAGAGAGTGGGTACGGGATTCTGAGACATAAAGATCCTTATGGCAGTGACATTGATGAAGTTGTCAGGATTGGGAAACAAGACTAACCCATAGATTAGGAGAGCCAAGATGTCTTCATATGCCCTAAAGTCCAGGTCATTCCAGAAACTGTTAGCTTTACCAATCAGAAACTTGGCCAAGAAACCCTTAGCTCCGCTTCTAGTCACCCAGTTGTCCATTACCTCTTGCTGTGTCAAGGGAAGAGCTGCAGCAACATCCTCAAGCCTGAGGGTCTTTTCCCAACCAGTAAAGGGAGTCTGATCCAAGATAGGGATACCAAGCAGATCAGAGAACTCTTCCAGGGTAGGGACCAGCTGGAAGTCTTGAAAGGTGAAGCACTGGTACAGAGGGTCATAGAACTGGGTCAGAACACTCATCAACTGTTGATCCCGCTTTGCAGTGACTAAACTGAGAAGAGAACCATGCCTCTGAATGAAGGAAGTGGTATTTGGAATTCTGCTAACCAACTCTTCAAGCAACTCAGGGGAATGAACAAAGTTGAACCGGATAGTATTCCTTCGCACAGGCATCATGGTGTCCTACAAAACAGAGCAAAGATGAAACCCTCTCGTCTTTGAAATGGTCAGTCCTTATGCAGGATGCATGCCATGCTCATGATGTTATGATGTTACGATAAAGCACACCACAAATAAATACACAGACAAACATGGTAAGGCACACAAGTCACACAAAGCAAACCCTTAAAGTTTAGGCCAGCATGAGGTCTAGGTACTACCCTCTTTCAGTTTGTTGGTTCATACCTGTCCTATCAAAGCAACCGGGTTCTTAGAGGATCCCAATATCATTGACTACCCTCAATCGGTCATAACTCCAGCATCGCAATCTTTTCTTGCAGCCAGAACCATCACGAGAGTTTAGCCTCAATGGGCGTAGCATACTGCTACTGTTCTAATGGCCAAGTTGTGTCAATTAAGGTTCTAAGGTTGTTGGTGCTTAACGACTCCTTAGAAGACCCATATTCTCCTCGTTGCAACACAAGGGATATCGGTACAGACCAAGGTGCCACACCAACGTAGCCACTGTTTCACCCGTGTCGGTCTACGCCGGACAGGTCCCTCACAGCTTATGCTACCTAAACAGGGTATCCCCAGATCCGGGTTAGGATCTATGTAACTCCCATGCAACCCACAATAATAAAGCACACAAATCAATACAATTGAAAACACATTTATGAACTAGCCCTAAGGTACACCTCACTTTAAGTTTAAGTCCCCAGCAGAGTCGCCAGTTCTGTGATCGGTGGATCTGGAACTGACTGTTTTTTAGCCGGTTCGCGAAATGTCGCGGAAGCAAGAGTCGCCACCGTCTTTTATTTTCTCCAACATGGAAAGGACAAAAGCACAGAAAAATTCCTTATTGAGATTAGTTCTCGGTTCGGGAGGTAGATTTATAGAAAGGGAAGGTGTTAGCACCCTTTCTATCCATGGTTATCCATGGGCTCTTAGATACTTGCTCACTGTGTTTTCAAAATGTTTGTTTGCTTTTCAAGGTGAGTGGGTTTTGAAAAAAAGTTTCGTTTGAAAAATTTCTAAGTAACTCTTGTATCTGTCCTCAAGAGTGTATGAAAAATTTGTTTGAAAACTTTTAGAAAGTGTAGGTGTGAAAAGTATTTTGTTTGTTTTTGAAAAGAGCAAGTATCTATGAGAATCTACCTACCCTAAGGAATTCGTCTGTGTAAATGTCCTTTAAAGTAGTGCCATCCCACCATTGAGAGGTAGGTAGCACCACCGTTGGAGGTGTTCAGGTCAATTCGAGATTCGGGACATGGTGATCACCAGAGCAATGGGAAGACACCTTAGAAGCTACCCTCATGCCAGGTTCCCGGATCATGAGGACTTACTAAGACATCCTCTACTCGACGATCACCTTTCGAGGCAAGGCAACAGTTAGGCGTACCCTAGGGGTGGTGTGTGTGAATTGTGTGTCATTTTCAGTTTATTGTTTGTCATGTATTGGTGATCTACGCTTTGATTTTATTTTGGGCATTCATTCTTTCATGTTATTGTTTAACAGTTAAAGGTGCGGGAATTGAAAGTGCGGAAAAGATAAAGGTCCTATACTATTACAAAGGCGCGGGTCTACATCGCCAAATTAATCCAGACCCGATTTAAAATAAATTGCAGAAAATAAATGTCTAATTAACTATTACAGGGCTTTGGAGCAAGTACATTATATTCACAAAAAGAAATAAATAAAACGCGCGAAACAAAAATGTAATCGAATGCGAGGGCGTTGAACCCTTTGAAGGAATTAAAATAGAATTATCAAAATAATTAAAAATAAAAAGAAAGAACTTATTTTTTCCATGTTTTTGTATTAAAGAAAATTAAATTGGAATTAAAAGTCAAATGATTCTAGTTCTAGTTATTTTTTAATTTATTAAAGAAAATGCATTAAAGTTAAAACCTAGAATTAAAACTAAATTAATTATAAAATTTATTTACAAAATTAATGGTTAATGATACTTATAATAAAAAACATTTAATTAATTAAAAAAAGGGGTAAAAAGTGCTAAAGGTCTATTTTTATTATTTTTGGTTATTGAGAAAAAGAATTAAATTAACAACCTAAAATTAAAACTAAATTTATTATGGGATTTATTTAAAAAATTAGTACTAAAATAAAATATTTATTATTTTTATCTTTTCTGATTTTTTTTGTGTTTTTATATTATATTATGAAAATGTTAAATTAATTATAAAAAAAAGCAATAATTAAAAGAATGTAAAAATGATAAAAAAAAGAATGTAAAGAAATTTGCAAAACCTAAGGGGTCTGCCCCTAATTTGGAGGGTGAGGTCCAGCAATCTGAGCCCAATAAGCCTTAGGCCTGGCTGACTTCTCCACTCACGTACCCAAGCGTTGACTCATGTGTACCGTGCTCCTCAGATCTGGGCCCTTGAACTGATGAGATTGAACGCGTGGCAGGTTTGATTTGGGAGATGCATGGTGTGCTTGAGTACTGAAGCTGCATGGGAATGTTAATTGAAAAATAATATTGAAAGGGGTGAGGACCTGGGGCTCGAACCCAAGTCCTGAAGATTACCAACCAGGCGCTTTACCAACCAAGCTGCTTTGTTCATCTGTACATAATATACCAAATAAATATAATAAAGTAAAACTAAATGCTAGTGCGTTTTTCGCGCGAGATTTCAAACAGCCCAATCCTGGATGGCCACCTCATCTTCTTCTTCTACGTTCCCTGAAACACAGAACAATAAGCAACGGTTTTCGAACCGTTCCAAAAGATAGCATTCCAGAAAATAGCGATTAGGAATCCTGGCATTAGAAATTAGGCGCGATGGTCATTTTGTGTTCGTCTAAGAGCGCTGAGTTGGATAGTCTAGGTCTCATGTGCCAATTGTTCAAGGTTTGGAAACCCCTAAATCAATTTTCACGAAACCCTAATATGCTCACATGGTGGATTCTTCGTTTTGGCATGAAACTCCAATCAAACTATGCTGTTAGCTTGCAAACATCATTCAACTTCAATGGTGATTTCGTGTTTTCTTGAGTATGGGACTTAGGGAATGATTGGAAAACGTTCTATGATCCTCAAGGAAGGTGTTTGAACAACTCTTTTGCCTTGAATCAACCTCTAACCTTGTTTTTAGTTTTCAAAAATGTGGCAAAAAATGTGAGTTTGCTTTTAGTCTTCTTGCGCAGCTTAGCTCTCAATATTGCTTCTGATCACTTGCTTAGGTCTTATGCAACATGTATGAAGAGGAATTATGGCTCCATAATGCATAGCATTCAATTTCAAGATTCTCCATAAACCTCCATAACCAAATTTCCATTTTTGAATCATTTTTGAATTCTTGCTCTCTTTGGCCCCATGCACGAATTTGGCACATGCTTAATGGTAATTCAAGGTCCATCAAAGTCAAATATCTTCTTTAATTAGGCTTTTTGATTTTCCTTTGATTTTAAAAGATTTAAAATTAATTAAATCTAATAAAATCAATAAAAAATGAAAAAATTAATTAAAAAATTTGAAATAAAAGGTGGGACACGTGGGAAGCATGGCCAAGTTAATTCAAGTGGAAAAAGTGGGCCCCTTTTGTCAAAAATGAAATTCCAAGGATAAATGATTTTGGCCATTTCACAAAAATTTCCCAACTTCTCCAATGCATATCTTGCTCAATTTTTAAGCTTTGATCATGTTCTTGGACATTTTAGAAAGGTCTTGAAGTCCTCTAACCAATGCCTTTGGTCCCATGTCATTTGAATTTACCAATCTCAAGTTATGGTCTTTGACTTAAAGTGCCTTTTTGTTGACTTTTGAAAATGACCTATAATGTTGAAATTGATAACTTTTTGTGAGAGCATTTCTTGGACTTGGAATGTGAAGATGAGTTGTAGGAAATGTCCGCACCTTCAAAATGAGCATTGGATGGGATTTTTCTGATGAACCATGAAAAAGTTATGCCTTGGTCAAGTTACAGTTGACTTTTCAGCTGTCCAAAAATAGAAACTTTTGACACCTTGATGATTTTTGAGCCAAGCTTTGAAAATCATGATCAAGCATTGATCAAATGATGTTTGTGGTTTCAAAATGAGATGTTGACCAAAAATTTGAACTTTTGACTGTCAAATGACCATTTTGCCCCTACAGTTGACTGTTGAGCAATTAGGGTTTTTGACTGTGCAATTTTGTGCTGAAAGTCTTGAAACTTGACATGTAGGTGCTTGACAATGTTTATAGGCATAGGAGACTTGATTGAGCTCTTGAAAACTTCAACTTCCTTGCAAGAACCAAAACCCTAGTTTGACTGGCTTAGGAGGATAGTTGACTGTGTAGCCCTTGAGTAGACTTTGAACCATTTGCTTGTCATAATTTTGAAGATTATGGGAGGGCAAATTTTGGGGTACAACACCTTGAGTCAAAAGCTAGGACCCACTTGACATGGTGAGCTTGATTCTTATAGAAGGATATTCAAAGATGAAGATGTGAAGTCCTTTAGACAAAGTTGTAACTAGATCCACATTTCAATTTTTATTTATCCCGCGAGATCCTTGGAAACATTGTATATGCATCTACATACCATACATATCATTACATAACAGGTATTCCTAAGAAAGGTTTCCTTATCTTCATGATGTTTATTTCAGTAAAAGATGGCTCTCGAGCAAACGGTCAAAGATCTTCATGCCCAAAATGCCCAATTCCAACAAATTCTCCTGAACTTAGCCAAGGGACAAGATGAACTGAATACACTCATCACCCAAGAGAGGAAGAAAAATACTAGGAAACCAGTCGGCATCCTCAACATGGGAAGAAGGTTCAGAGGTCCTCCCAAGCGAGCTCAAGACTATGATATCCCATCAAACAAAGATGACAACCCGAGTGAGGATGGTAAGAATGTGAAGGTTGAGAAAGGAAGCAACCATGGTTCTGGATAATATTCTGATGAAGAAGACGAAGACTATTCAGATGAACAATATCCTCATGTTGATGAAAAATACAAGCAGTTGGAAGACCGCCTTAATGCCATGGAGATCCAGAAAGTGCCTGGGTTGGATTTTGAAGAGTTGGGTTTAGTCTCAGGAGTTGTCATTGAAATTCTGGTATCAGATATTTAATGTCGAAAGAGATGTCATGACACAAATATCTGAGGACAATGTAAAGTGCAACAATAATAAAAGTAGTAAAAACACAAAGGATTGTTAACCCAGTTCTGTGTACAACAACACATACTATGGGGGCTACCAAGTCAGGGACAAGTCCACTAAATAATATCAATTCATAGACCCTTAATAAACAACCAGTTTACGATCTAATAACTTAATCACTACCCATTCTATACTTCTACCTAAGACTCACCTAGGTATGAGGCCCTCCTCAAATCCCTTCAATCACTTACAGTGAAGAACTACATAAATATTAAGTTTTAAAGACTTCAATCATTCAATACTTAAAAGCTTATGAATGATCCATAATTAACAACTCAAATAACAACTCAAGTATTAAATCAATACTAGAGTGTATGACAATTAAAAGGCTTAGACTTCTAAAACAGACAGAAGGTATTCTTCTTCAAAAGTTTCAATTGAATGAATAAGGAAGCAAGTCCTTATAAAGGCGCAACAGTGGGATTGGGCTGAAAAATAAATATTCCAATCTTTTGAATATTTCCATAAAAACAGGCCAAGATATAATCCATAAGGATAATCCAAATAGAAAATTATTCCTCCATAATTTTCGCAGCCTATGAGTCACAAATCCTGAATTATGGCGCACATGAAAACAAGAAACAAAAAACTTAAACTGATATGAGTTGCGTTCAGTTCAGAAGGCAGATGTCAAGACATCTGCTTTGACATCATTCAAAACAGTTTGCTTCAAATGTCAAGACATTTAGCAAAACATTATCAAGTCATTATTTTACCAAAATTGCTGCCAAAAAACACTTACAAACTCCCCCTTTGGCAAATTTTGGATAAAACATTATTTGAGCACATTATAAGAACATCATCAGAGCATTATCAGAGTAGCGACATAAGCAAAGCAAGAAAAACAAAAAACTTAGTTAGCAGTTAGTTGTTAGCATAGGAAGATGTCAGAACATCTTCTGAGACATGATGCTCCCCCTCAAGTATTAAGCTCCCCCTAAATCAATGGTCAGTTAATCAGTTTCTCTCCCCCTTTTTAGTCATAATATGCTAAATAGAAGTATACATTCAAGAGTGTATCAGTAATATAGGTACAAACCATAAAATCCAAATGTTAAGCACATACAAGTGCCAAAAAGAAACAAAAGGGTCAAATAAATAAACAACAAATAGTCTAAATGTCTTCAGGACAATTAGACTTGGTTGAGCCAAAACTTACTTCCTCACTAGAATCTTCTCCTTCAGATCTCACTCTATCATCAAAGTTGTTGTCCTTTTGAAGCTCCTTGATCATCTTTTCAAAAGTTAGCTTTCTTGCTGAGCTAACTCTGATCACATCATCTAGTTCTTTGCAGGCTTCCCTTAATTCAGTGATCATGTCATCCTTGGTGGAGGTCTTGTTTTCAGCAGATGCAGATGTCAAAACAATGTCTAGGACATGTTTTCCTGAAAAAATCTTGAAGTGAAGGGTCAAAGCAGACTCCCTCTTGCACACTACATCATTACCACTTAGAAAATCAACTATATTGGGTAAAAAGTCAACTATGGTCAACATACAGTCAAACTTCAATATTTTTGGTCAAAATCAACATTTTGAAGTGATATTCATTATTTGATTAAGGTTTGATCATGATTCCTCAAGGAAATCCTTCAAATAATCAAAAGTCAAAAGTTGCCAAATTAGGGTTTCCTTAGGAAAAGTCAACTAAACTTTGACCAAGCATAACTTTCACATTCTTCATCAACTTTTCCCCAACCAAAGCCCATTTTGAAGGAAATTAAATTCTCTACAACTTTGCATCTGTTTGCTCAAGCCCAAAAAGTGCTTCATTTGAAAGATATGAGTCCATACATTATAGGTCATTTCAAAAGTCAACAAAAAGACACTTTTTGTCAAGACAACTTACATCAAGATAAAGTCTCCAAATGAAAAAATAATATAAATATAATTTGAAGAGGACATCTTGAGCTTTCCAAAAAGTCCAAGATCACCTTCAAAAGATGAAAATTGAGAGATTTATGATCAGTACAAGTTGGTAAATTTTAAGAAAATGCATGAAATGCAAAGTGAGCCAACTTGAAATTTTGAACTAGTGGGCCTAACTTTTGATGTTTAAACATGTTCACAATGTGTTAGAGGACCTCTAAATCCATTCACATATTTTTCATGATTTTTATTTCTTCTATTTGAATTTTTATTCATTTAGAAACAAATTAAATCAAATAAAATATGAAATAATGGTATAAGGGCATGGGCTTCTGTTTCAATCACACAGAGGTCTAAGAAAACTCATGACAACCCATGATAACCTTTCTAAAACTGTGTGAGATCAGAAAGGCAAGAAATATCTCAAAATGGAAGCTTTTAAATATGTTGGATTCTTATTTAAACATGGCCATGATTGCATGAGATTCTTGCCATCTTTATTGATCCATTTCTTTCTCTATATATGCACAATAAATCAGATCCAAGAGGACCATACAACCTTATCTCAAAATTGCACAAATTTTCCAAACTTTTTTCTCAAAAAACCCGAGTTTCAAAACTCTCTTTACAAGCTTCCATACTATGAAATCTTCATTCCATTCACACCCATGTGTCATACCCCAATTTTTGACCTAAGATCCCATTTTTATTTTTGCATTTTTATACAAAAGTTAAGGTCACTAAATACAGTCAGTTTTAACCTCTCACCTTTGAGCATTGATTATGCAGAAATTGTCAGGTGTTTTGAACATTCTTAGCCTATGTATCATTAACTTCTAATCAAGCACGAAATGTGTGTTTTTTTGTTTCTTTGATTTCATGTGCTGACAGGTCTCCTTCGATTCAACACCCTTCAATTGACTCTTAGTCTCCTTCGAATGCAACTTGGATTACACCCTTCGATTGACTCTTAGTCTCCTTTGAATGCAACTTGGGCATGTCCTTCGATTGACTCTTAGCCTCCTTTGAATGCAAGTTTAGGTACATCCTTCGTTTGGATTTGAAACCTCCTTCGATTCAGCCTTTCGATTGGACAAGTATGCTGCCTACATGCTTGCAATCACAGGCCATGACATGTTGGCCACACATGCCCCCTGCAAGGGAACCTTTTCGATTCACCAAGCGTGCTGCCTGCAAGCCTACTTTGACTTAGACAAGTTTACTGCCTGCAAGCCTAATTCGCCTGGACAAGTTTACTGCTTGCAAGCCTACTTCGACTTGGACAAGTTTACTGCCTACAAGCCTGCTTCGACTGGACAAGTTTGCTGCCTGCATGCTTGCTTCGTTTGGACAAGTTTCGATGGAACAAAGTAACCACCTCTATGCATCCTTAGAATCCACTTGCATCAAGGGCATCTTGCATATTTTGCTTCATACAAGTTTCGTTTGAGCCAAGAGGTATCTTCATACAAGATTTGACTAAGTTCTTGCTTCCCTTGAAAAAGCGCCCTTCAATTTAGAAGCCAGGAACTTCCCTCATGCTAAAAAGACACAAGACAATGACTCCCTTTATGTTTGTTTCGATCCACATGCTTCGATTGGGCAATGTGCTTCCTTCGAGCTTGAGCTTTCGATTTGACAATATGCTTCCTTCGATACAAGCTTCGACTGGGCATTAGCTTGTTTCGACCACAAGCTTCGACTGAGGGAAAGGCTTCCTTTGAACAAGTGTGTTTCGATCTCATTCTTGCATTCGACTCAAGACCAAATCTCATTTTCAATGCTATGCTGCTTCCAAATCTTTACATAATCAGAGGCTTACACAAGTTTGTGATACATTTCCTAAGGGTTCGAAGGTTTATTCATTGGATAATACCATTCTTGGTTAAATTGGCAAAAAACTATGTACCCTCTTTCCCCCAATAAAAGGTACTTTAGTCCAAAATAGCCAAATACAACACTTCAAAAACCTGTTGTTGCTGCTCCAATGTCTGCTGTAAGATGCCAAAACAAAACAGAAAAACCTGCATCATAACAGTCCAGAGATTACACAAAATTGGAATAAATACAAACTGTGTTTGATAAAACAAAATAACAGAGTTATAGCTTTGGTTTGGTCTGATCCAAGTTTCAACTCATTTTCCCTCTCTTTTTTTTTTCATCCTCCTCCTCTATATAACAGTGGTATCAACAAAAAGAAAAAGAGGGGGAAAAGACAATAGAAAAAAAATACATACAAGAACAAAGAGAAAAATCTGTTTTCATACCTCCAAAAAAAAAACTTCATTGCAATTTCACTCCTTCTTTTCTTTCAACTCACTTTTCCATGAACAACAGGTTCCATAAATCCAGCAGCATCACCAGCCTTTGTCTCTAAAATAAGAGACAAAAAAAATCACAGAAAAAACCAGAAGAGAAGTTACAGCATAAAAACACACTGCAAGTATAACATCAAGGAAAAAACACATAGCTTAAAAAACCAAAAAAAATCAACCACAAACTGTGAACCAAAAAGAACCAAGAAAACAAAGCCACCCAAAGCCTCCCAAAGCCAACCAAAACCAATGAAACCAGAATCAAGAGGAGAAGGAAAGGATCGAGGAAGGGGTCTACCGGGAAGAACTTCGTTCAGGTCGGTAACCTCATATCACTATTGTTTCATTTGTTTACTGCTTGATACAATCATGTTTCTGTAATGCTAATAATTATTTCCCATGAATGTTTGATCCTTCCGTTTGTTCGAATCTTCGTCACCATCCTGAAATGGTATGGAAATGGTATGTAAATTATTGTTCGTGTAAGCATTAAAACTGAAATGATAAAAAAGAAAACAAAAAACCTTCTCTTCAATAACTTTCCACTTAACACTTGGTCCCTTTGCTCTTTTAAACTTCATACTCAACTCATTCACTACAACAGAGCTTCAACACACAAAAAGAACTTCCGATTTATGTTCAACTTAACAAAATCACCCAAAATTTTACAGAAACATACAAGAAACCCACTTAAAAAACCCTCACCAAATCCACATCCTCTCAAACCCATTTTTCTGTCTTTACACCCCTTTTATTAAATAACTTAGTTTAAATTTAAATTATTTATCTTAGAATAATTTTGTTTAGATGTAATTTAGTAATTTCAGAATTTTAATTTTGTTTTAGAATTTTTAGTTTAGAATTAATTTAGTTTTGATTTAAATTAGTACTTTTAAAATTTCAATTTAGTTTAGATAACTTTCATTTTATTTAGATATTTTTATTTCATAGTTCTTCTTTATCTTTTTATTTAGTTTCTCATTGTCTATATTATCATTGTTTCTATTGTTATTCAAATTTATATCTTTGCATGTTGGTTGATTTTGTGATATTTTCGATTTCTGTAACTTTATTCTCGATCATTTAATCTTTATATCTTTCGTTTGTCTCAATCCCAAGGAAAGTGTTTTGCTAACTTCATAAGCAGTACGATCGTGTGGATACCCTCATTCTTTTTTTTTGTTTACTATTTTGCTAAACTTAAGATAATTTACCTAAAGACTCAATTTTCAAACTCACACCTTTTAAGCCAAAACTTCGACACTAGGTCGTCGTATCTTCAAAATACCGCCCACAACCATTTTAATCAAATAAACAATTTTAACCAAAAACAGATATTCCAAAAGGTTCCTGCAGAGTACCGCAGATGCATTGGGTGCTAATACCTTCCCATTGTATAACCAACCCCCGAACTCTCGATCTCTTTCAAAAACGCATTGTATTTTCATTACTTTTAAGTATTATTTTACATTGCATGTTTTAGGGTTTTATTTCGCTCTTTTCCCTTTCCCCTTGGAAATAATAAGGCGCGGTGGCGACTCTTGCTATTTGCGAGTCAAGTTAATCAATAGCTTGATCTCCGATTTTCACCGCTACAAAATTGGCGACTCTGCTGGGGAAAGATTGACCTCTTGCTGGTCCATCCCTAAGTGGGTTAAGCCTAATTTGTCATATCTGTTTTTTATTTATTATTACTTGTTTGTTTGATTATATGTGATATATTGTGGTTATTTGGGTGTTGATGATATTCACAAAGGACAAGTCCTGTACCCGGACTAAGTTACACTTAGGAATAGGACGGGCGGTATAGTCATGTTAACTTTGAGGGAGTAATCCCGAAGAAAGAGGCATGAAATACCCCACTCAGTGGAAGCCCCTTTGAACGTAGTATTTGTTTACCGAGTAATCGGGAAGACATTATTGCTTTCAACCTGGGAGCCAGAGAAGCTGAGAACCGTATAACCCTTAACCCATCTTGTCCTCTTAGGTGTAGTGCGGAAACTATAATGGAGTAATCCGGAAGTAGTTGCCACGCGATGCTGCACTCAGACGAGTTTCTCTTGAGAATATTGCTAATTACCGAGTAATCAGGACGTTGGTAATATCCAAAAGAGGAATGTTGACTCTGGGAACTTTTAGAACCTTGTTTTACAGGTGTGATTAAACCTTTAGTACATACCTTAGGGTCGGTCTTTACCTTTGACTCCATGCTCGTGATGTTGAACCTTTCGACTTTGTTTGTGACCTTGCTTATGGTTGTTGCATAGCCATGCCTTCATGCATCCATGAAACTCTTTTTCACTTGATTTTCAAGAAATTTGGAAGCCTTTCTTTGTAAACATCACAAGTTTCGTCAAGCTCAATGGATCTCGAGTGTTGATAGGGTGAAAACCCTAATCCACCAAAATGAATGATTGATCTTGATGATAACTTGATCAACTCTTTGATCCAATTTAAAATTCGTCTTTTATCTTCATATTTTGATGTTTACAAATTAATATCTCGAGTTTCTTGAAAATCAAATAAAAACTCTCTTTTACATTCACATATCATGCATCATTCTTTGTTTCACTTTCAAAGGTCATTTCCAAGTCTTATTTTTCCTTTGGTCTCACCAGTACAACACTCACGCTAAGAGAACAATGGAGAATATCAAGCAAGAGGTTTCTGAACTCCGTAGAGAGATGACTAATTTGAAAGCTAGTGTGGAGCACTTAACTGGCTTGGTTGAAATTCTGGTTGCCGCCCAAGTCAATCCTTCTAGGAGGGAGGAAGCGATGATAAAAGTCTTCACTGAAACTCTAAAATCATTCTCTCATGAGAAGGTGATGGTTAATGCACCTATTGACTTTCCTGACAAGGTGAATGTGGGAGTGCGTCTAGAAGAAGATGTCGGAAAGGGATGTTCATATGAAGATGGTAGCTCAGCTAATGGTGTGAAGACGTTTGATAATGACTTTTTCCAAGAAGAGAACCAGAGGAAGAAATAATCATCGTCAGAATCATCATGTTTCTCCTATTCATCAACAGAATTAACAAGTTCCTAATCAGAGGAAAACCCAGTTTGATCCAATTCCAATCACCTATACAGAGTTGTTCCCTATCCTGATGCAGAGGAATTTGGTTCAGACTCGACCTCCACCGAAGGTTCCTGAGAAGATACATTGGTACTACAAAGCTGATTTGACTTGTACCTTTCATCAAGGTGCTCCTGGGCATGACTTGGAGGGTTACTTTGCTTTGAAGATGGAGGTTCAGAAGTTGGTCAGAAGTGGTATCTTGTCATTCAAGGACGTTGGTTTTGAAGTTCAAATCAAGCATATGCCGAAGAGTAAACACGATTGATGGTCACTTTGAGTTTTAAAGGATGTTTTCGGTAATTCAAGTCCAGATGGAAAGCCTTCCCAGATTATTAACTTATTTATGCTTTTTGTAATTTTTCTTGTTTATCAAAACATTGTTTGCATGTAAGAACTTGTTTGCATCTGAATGATTATCTTAATACAATGAGTATGTTTGTCTTGAAGAAATTCATTCGTTTCATTCATATTTGTTTTCAAATTTTAAATTGCTTTTGCATTATGATACCAACTTGTTACTCATTCTCTTACCTAGGCAGAGATTGAAGGGAGGATGATGATCTGAAAAACACAAAATCTCTAGTTGTATGCTTTCTGAATAAAATCTTGCTGACGATGTACAAGCATTGTTTCAAATCCCTAAACACCGGAGATATAAGGAAGATAATCCCTTGCTAACCCCTTTTGAGCCTTGAAGTAGGAGTTTCTTTTTCTATACGACAAAACCCTCAAAATTTAACCTGGGGCAAGGTAGTTTTTCAGTTAATCTGATTGAGTGTTCAAAATTCATAAGAAAGATATTTCTTAAGAGAAACTACGAGGGCCATCCTTCGTGTATAATGAATCCAGAATATGCGGAACCACAATGTTATCCCTCATTCATCAAGAAACGAGGCAGTCACAATCCTCTCAACAAGTAAAGACAAGCTAATGTCACACATTTTGTTCAAAAGTCAAAAATCAAGAAAAAAAAGCCTGCTAAGTCGAAAACTTGAAAACGTGCGGCTTAGGAAAAATTAGGGTATCCCGCTGGACTATCAATTCAAAAGAATTAGTTCAGGCAAAAGTTAGGGAAAATAAAAATTTCAAAGAAAGAAATACAAAGAAAAGTCCTCAGCAAAGAACAATTTGGTGACTACAAACACGAAGACATAAGGGTGGTTTCTAATCCAAAAGCATCGTCGTTTCCTTAACCGTCACAAAATCCTTTTGAGAGATGAACACTCATATTGAATTAACTGAACATAGGGTTGGAGAACATCATGAAGAATAGGCGGGCACCTATAAATTTTGAGCCTTAAAAAATCTTTTTTCTAAAAACCATGAACCAGGCCACGTTATAACCCTCAAAAGTCCTAATTGAAGCAAGGTTATTTTGAAAGCATACTTCAATGATATAGTGTTCATGACTCCTATGAATGTTTTCTAAATAGTTATGTTGGTATCACATGCTTTTCATATACAAAAAATAAATGTTGCTCTAACTTTCAAAATTTGTGCGATATCTTTTCAAAATCTTCAAGACTTACATAATTGTTGCATTAGAATTTTCATTCTCATAATAAAATTTTTCTAACTGCAAAACATTTGTTTGATATCAAGGAAGCTCACATATAAGCACTAGTGATGAGTTTATTCTTTTAAGGCCTAAAACTATGTTGAGTAATTGGTGGATCATTTTAAGAAAAAATCATATCCAGGGGCATGTCACCTGAAGACCTTGAGCACGGACATGTTGCTTCTCCCAGTTAATGCTTTCCCAACTTGTTTACCCTTTTGGGGCAAAATTTGAAGACTTTGTTGTGCCAAGTACAGTCAATCTAGGGCAATCACGTCGAGATTCGACGAATCTCTCTAAGAGTTTGAAGACACTAGAGCATTGTGGATGCCAGATCTTTTGTAAAATCCTCTTGAGACGATTTCTTCTCATCAACCATATAGCTTGGGGCATTTTAGAAGTGAAGTTATTCGCAAGAATTGTCGGGAATCATGCAGCTTATCAGCAGTAAACTTGGGGCATCCAAAATTAGTCTTAGGGGCAATACAAATTTGTTAAGATATGTGATATGTATTGCACACATTATCAGAGGGTGGTGTTCCCAATATCTTCAGCTAAGCAAGACTTTTTCCAACTGAAGCATTGTTCGTGTTGTTATCCTTTCAATGGATTGTTGATGATAGAAGACTGGACTTTGCGGTTTTCTACCGAAAAAATATCTTCCTCTCCAAAGAGATTTAAGCCTTGTAAAAGGACCTTACTCCAATGATGACTTTTGTTCTATCTCCAGTAATGTTCCCATCCCGTTGAGATTAGCCGAGTGTCGAGTTATACTATGATGTCTTATCATCTCCAGTTTATCTTTTCTATCTGTTTTGTCAATCATATACATGACATTCATTTATTCATTCACACTTGCATCACGCATGCACATTTGTATTTGTTGATGTCATTGAGTTCGTATACCTTGGTTATGTCTATTTAAATAGTGTATTTGCTCTTTCCAAATAGAGTGTCAACTTAAGCAGAAAGTGCGCCTCCTTTCTAATTCCCCACTGAGTTAACTCTCGTGGAAGAATCTTGATTTAGCTTTCCTTTTCCATCTCTGGATAGGATAAATCCCCATTTGAGTTGTTTCCTCATTGGGTGGAGTCTTGTTTGACTGTTTTCTCTCCAGTTTATTCCTGGATTGAGCTTTTTCTCTTGTGAATGATACCTTGTGGATCTCTCTAGGCTATGAAACCTAGATGGAGAGTGCATTTATTTTGCAATTTAAATACTTGGTCTTCTCAGGAAGAATCTATTCATGGTTTCCCATTGAAGATGAACTTTATTTCTAGGTGGTGTTGTTGCGACACTCTTTTGGGAATCTCAACAAAACAGCAAGCGACAGTCTCTTCATGAGCAACTTGTGTATTATTTATACCTTTGAAAAACAGCAAGCGGCGGTCTCTTCATGAGCAACTTGTATGTTATTGTTACTTTTGAAAAAAATAGCAAGCGACGGTCTCTCCATGAGAAACTTGTGTGTTATTGTTATCTTTGAAAAACAGCAAGCGGCGATCTCTTCATGAGCAACTTGTATGTTATTGTTACTTTTGAAAAAAACAGCAAGCGGCGGTCTCTTTACGAGCAACTTGTATGTTATTGATACCTTTGAAAAAACAGCAAGCGGCGATATCTTCATGAGCAACTTGTGTGTTATTGTTCTCTTGAAAAACAGCAAGCGACGGTCTCTTTATGAGCAACTTGTATGTTATTGATACCTTAGAGAAAACAGCAAGCGGCGGTCTCTTCATGAGCAACTTTTATGTTATTGTCACCTTTGAAAACAACAAGCGGCAGTCTCTTCATGAGCAACTTGTATGTTATTGTTACCTTTGAAAAAACAGCAAGCGGCGGTCTCTTCATGAGCAACTTGTGTGTTATTGTTCTCTTGAAAAACAGCAAGCGGCGATCTCTTTATGAGCAACTTGTATGTTATTGATACCTTAGAGAAAACAGCAAGCGGCGGTCTCTTCATGAGCAACTTGTATGTTATTGTCACCTTTGAAAACAACAAGCGGCGATCTCTTCATGAGCAACTTGTATGTTATTGTTACCTTTGAAAAAACAGCAAGCGACAGTCTCTTCATGAGCAACTTGTGTGTTATTGTTCTCTTGAAAAACAGCAAGCGGCGGTCTCTTTATGAGCAACTTGTATGTTATTGATACCTTAGAGAAAATAGTAAGCGGCGGTCTCTTCATGATCAACTTGTATGTTATTGTCACCTTTGAAAACAACAAGCGGTGGTCTCTTCATGAGCAACTTGTATGTTATTGTTACCTTTGAAAAAAAAAACAGTAAGCAGCGGTCTCTTCATGAGCAACTTGTGTGTTATTGTTATCTTTGAAAAAACGACAAGCAACGGTCTCTTCATGAGCAACTTGTATGTTATTGACACCTTTGAAAGATAGCAAGTGGCGGCCTCTGTATTTGAGCAGCTTGTGTATCCCCAACAATAATGTTTACTCAGCAAACGACATCTTTTCGGAAAAGTCCCATGGGGAAGTTTGTATTTTATCCTTTTCAAGCGATATCTTGGTTAAAGAAGAAATGTGTTACCGTTCTTGGTAAAATTCAGAAGTCAGAAATGTTTATTTCCAGTCTCAGTACTGATGCCAATCATTTTCCAGTCTCAGTACTGATGCCAATCATTTTCCAGTCTCAGTGCTGATGTCAATCATCATCTGCCAGCCTTAGTGTTGATGTCAATCATTTCTTTTCCAGTCTCAACACTTATGTAAATCATGCATTTCTTCCCTCAAAGTTATTCTCTAATAGGAGTCTCTCATTTGAAGTCTATGACTCTGTTTCCCCAGTGGAGTTATAATCTCTTCCCCTATGGGATTATTGTATAATGTACTTGGTTTCTCCAGTAGTAGTTTGTCTCATGCGGAATCATTCCTTGTTAAATTCAAAATCTTACATTCATACCATATCATAAACATAATTGCGGTATCTTAAAGCCAAAAATTGTGTATTCTATATTTAAGTCCCTTCAATCTCGTCGAAATGAAGATCCCAATCTTCATATCTCCAGATAGAAGAAACTTAAATAGGGGCAGCTGTCATACCCCAATTTTTGACCTAAGATCCCATTTTTATTTTTGCATTTTTATACAAAAGTCAAGGTCACTAAATACAGTCGGTTTTAACCTCTCACCTTCGAGCATTGATTATGCAGAAATTGTCAGGTGTTTTGAACATTCTTAGCCTATGTATCACTAACTTCTAATCAAGCACGAAATGTGTGTTTTTTTGTTTCTTTGATTTCATGTGCTGACAGGTCTCCTTCGATTCAACACCCTTCGATTGACACTTAGTCTCCTTCGAATGCAACTTGGATTACACCCTTCGATTGACTCTTAGTCTCCTTCGAATGCAACTTGGGCATGTCCTTCGATTGACTCTTAGCCTCCTTCGAATGCAAGTTTAGGTACATCCTTCGTTTGGATTTGAAACCTCCTTCGATTCAGCCTTTCGATTGGACAAGTGTGCTGCCTACATGCTTGCAATCACAGGCCATGACATGTTGGCCACACATGCCCCCTGCAAGGGAACCTTTTCGATTCACCAAGCGTGCTGCCTGCAAGCCTACTTCGACTTGGACAACTTTACTGCCTGCAAGCCTACTTCGACTGGACAAGTTTACTGCTTGCAAGCCTACTTCGACTTGGACAAGTTTACTGCCTACAAGCCTGCTTCGACTGGACAAGTTTGCTGCCTGCATGCTTGCTTCGTTTAGATAAGTTTCGATGGGACAAAGTAACCACCTCTATGCATCCTTCGAATCCACTTGCACCAAGGGCCTCTTGCATATTTTGCTTCATACAAGTTTCGTTTGAGCCAAGAGGTATCTTCATACAAGATTTGACTAAGTTCTTGCTTCCCTTGAAAAAGCGCCCTTCAATTTAGAAGCCAGGAACTTCCCTCATGCTAAAAAGACACAAGACAATGACTCCCTTTATGTTTGTTTCGATCCACATGCTTCGATTGGGCAATGTGCTTCCTTCGAGCTTGAGCTTTCGATTTGACAGTATGTTTCCTTCGATACAAGCTTCGATTGGGCATTAACTTGTTTCAACCACAAGCTTCGACTGAGGGAAAGGCTTCCTTCGAACAAGTGTGTTTCGATCTCATTTTTGCATTCGACTCAAGACCAAATCTCATTTTCAATGCTATGCTGCTTCCAAATCTTTACATAATTAGAGGCTTACATAAGTTTGTGATACATTTCCTAAGGGTTCGAAGGTTTATTCATTGGATAATACCATTCTTGGTTAAATTGGCAAAAAACTATGTACCCTTTTTTTTCAATAAAAGGTACTTTAGTCCAAAATAGCCAAATACAACACTTCAAAAACCTGTTGTTGCTGCTCCAATGTCTGCTGTAAGATGCCAAAACAAAACAGAAAAACCTGCATCATAACAGTCCAGAGATTACACAAAATTGGAATAAATACAAACTGTGTTTGATAAAACAAAATAACAGAGTTATAGCTTTGGTTTGGTCTAATCCAAGTTTCAACTCATTTTCCCTCTTTTTTTTCTTCCATCCTCCTCCTCTATATAACAATGGTATCAACAAAAAGAAAAAGAGGGGGAGAAGACAGTAGAAAGAAAATACATACAAGAACAAAGAGAAAAATCTGTTTTCATACCTCCAAAAAAAAAACTTCATTGCAATTTCACTCCTTCTTTTCTTTCAACTCACTTTTCCATGAACAGCAGGTTCCATAAATCCAGCAGCATCACCAGCCTTTGTCTCTAAAATAAGAGACAAAAAAAATCACAGAAAAAACCAGAAGAGAAGTTACAGCATAAAAACACACTGCAAGTAT
This sequence comes from Vicia faba, assembly GCA_948472305.1. Lineage (NCBI taxonomy): Eukaryota > Viridiplantae > Streptophyta > Magnoliopsida > Fabales > Fabaceae > Vicia > Vicia faba. The sequence continues at coordinate 391,976,388 of OX451737.1, forward strand.
AACATCAAGGAAAAAACACATAGCTTAAAAAACCAAAAAAAAAAACCAACCACAAACTGTGAACCAAAAAGAACCAAGAAAACAAAGCCACCCAAAGCCTCCCAAAGCCAACCAAAACCAACGAAACCAGAATCAAGAGGAGAAGGAAAGGATCGAGGAAGGGGTCTACCGGGAAGAACTTCGTTCAGGTCGGTAACCTCATATCACTATTGTTTCATTTGTTTACTGCTTGATACAATCATGTTTCTGTAATGCTAATAATTATTTCCCATGAATGTTTGATCCTTCCGTTTGTTCGAATCTTCGTCACCATCCTGAAATGGTATGGAAATGGTATGTAAATTATTGTTCGTGTAAGCATTAAAACTGAAATGATAAAAAACAAAACAAAAAACCTTCTCTTCAATAACTTTCCACTTAACACTTGGTCCCTTTTCTCTTTTAAACTTCATACTCAACTCATTAACTACAACAGAGCTTCAACACACAAAAAGAACTTCCGATTTCTGTTCAACTTAACAAAATCACCCAAAATTTTACAGAAACATACAAGAAACCCACTTAAAAAACCCTCACCAAATCCACATCCTCTCAAACCCATTTTTCTGTCTTTACACCCCTTTTATTAAATAACTTAGTTTAAATTTAAATTAGTTATCTTAGAATAATTTTGTTTAGATGTAATTTAGTAATCTCAGAATTTTAATTTAGTTTTAGAATTTTTAGTTTAGAATTAATTTAGTTTTGATTTAAATTAGTACTTTTAAAATTTCAATTTAGTTTAGATAACTTTCATTTTATTTAGATATTTTTATTTCATAGTTCTTCTTTATCTTTGTATTTAGTTTCTCATTGTCTATATTATCATTGTTTCTATTGTTATTCAAATTTATATCTTTGCATGTTGGTTGATTTTGTGATATTTTCGATTTCTGTAACTTTATTCTCGATCATTTAATCTTTATATCTTTCGTTTGTCTCAATCCCAAGGAAAGTGTTTTGCTAACTTCATAAGCAGTACGATCGTGTGGATACCCTCATTCATTTTTTTTGTTTACTATTTTGCTAAACTTAAGATAATTTTCCTAAAGACTCAATTTTCAAACTCACACCTTTTAAGCCAAAACTTCGACACTAGGTCGTCGTATCTTCAAAATACCGCCCATAACCATTTTAATCAAACAAACAATTTTAACCAAAAACAGATATTCCAAAAGGTTCCTGTGGAGTACCGCAGATGCATTGGATGCTAATAACTTCCCATTGTATAACCAACCCCCGAACTCTCGATCTTTTTCAAAAACGCATTGTATTTTCATTACTTTTAAGTATTATTTTACATTGCATGTTTTAGGGTTTTATTTCGCTCTTTTCCCTTTCCCCTTGGAAATAATAAGGCGCGGTGGCGACTCTTGCTATTTGCGAGTCAAGTTAATCAATAACTTGATCTCTGATTTTCACCACTACACCAGGAACATCAAAGGGTAGGTTGGGATCGATTATCATGATCCCAAGTGCGTGAAATCGCATAACATATTATTACTGGTTTCATACTTTTTATAAAATCATATCTTTAATCTTGCTTTGTTTAAAACTAAATTGATGCTTCTAACACATTTCTGAGACATGCTTGAACACGTTTGAATAAATATTATGGTCCTATGCATGCTAGTTTGCAACATGCCATTTTTACTCCGATCAATTTAGCTTGATTCGAAACGCACGATCCAAGGGTTTATAGCCAAAACTAAGTCCGGATTTGGATCTAGGAGGGTCGAATTAGGGGGAGGTGTTGTTTTAGATCATTAACATTTGATTTTTGCAGGTTTTGAATTTTACAGCTTGTTGTAGAAGACGATGGAGCAAGGGCTCCGACGCTTCTCCGGTCATCATATTTGATTATACATTATGTTTTTATTATTTCATTTATATGAATAGATGTACAACCACCCCAATGACAAGCGAGCACACGTTAAGGCATACATGTCCTGGGGCGTGAGTTTGATCCTGGAGCTCTCAACTTTTTTGTACATGTTTTATCTTTCACAGATCCAATGCAAGCAGACTTAGCACACATATCATGCGACTCACTTCCTCACCACCTAATCATCACAGGACCGAATCTAGCGTCCCAAGCTTGCACGTGCACCATGGAGTCCTTGGAATCAACCATGCCAGATCATTCACCTCATCTAGGCTGGCATGTTTTTAGGCCTAAAGGAATCCCTTTCCTCACACCCTCCAATTTCCTTCATACCGGGCCCAAATCTTTTTTTTTGTTTTCTTCATTTTTTTCCATTCTTTTTATTTATTTATTTTAACTAAAAAATTAAAAATAATTAGACTTAGGTTTTTTTTAATTAATTTATATTAGAAATAATTAGACATTAGGTTTTTAATTAATTTGTTTTTTAAAAAAAAGGGGGAAATTAGAAATAATTAGTTCTAATTGTTTTTTTTATTATTATCACTTTAATTTCTTTTTCTCCACAAATAAAAACATCAAAAAATATTTTTTCCTACACTTAGAATCTTAGGGTTGTTAAAACAATTTTCCTTTTCCATTCATCTTTTATACTTTATTACTTTCGCATTAATTTTTCCTATTATGTAACTGTTGATTGGTTTGTAATAGCTTAAACTAGGGTTTACTTTTTTCCCTATTTTGTGGTTTTGTACCCCCTCCCTGAAGCTTTACAATAGCATAGAAAATCTATTTTTTGTCTTTACCGCTTTCTTTATAACTGTTAGATGTATGCTAATAGGCTTGTATGGAAAGACTAAAAGCGAACAAATAGCTAACCCTAATCAAAGATAAAATCAACTGAAATCAAAGCACTTTTCACACACACACACACACACACACACACACACACACACACACACACACACACAGCTCTAGGGTGACTCCACTTGTTGCCTTCGGAAAATAGTCATGTCCCTCGAACATGGGACGCTTTAGAAAAGACCCTCGGTTAAAAGATTGTAGTCCCTCGATGACCCTTCGATGCTGCCTCGGTAAACGATCTTGGTCCCTTACGAGAAAATTGCTAAAGCGTCCTACATCTTGCCTTTATGATTGTACAACGACCTGTGCTTGTCCCTCATACATCCAACGATAGGGATTCCTAGTAACCAATGGTAGGATAGTACTATCTAAAGGAAGAGAAAAAGAACAAAAGACTTTTCGAGTAGGTAGATAGTTCTTAATCGCTTGCTCGCGAACATTTCAAAAAAAAATTACACTAACACTTTTCTGAAATATTTTCAAAACAAACACTTTGTATGCGTTCTCAACGATACGAGAATCATTATAAAGTTGCAGAACTTAGGCATTTTCTAAATATTTTCAAAGTTACACATTTAAGAAGAATTTTCAAAAGTGAGATAGTGATTAAGAGCCCGTAGATAACTACTGATGAAAAGGGTGCTAACACCTTCCCTTTTCATAACCTACCCCTCTTACTCAGAAAAATTCTCAAAGGTCTTTCCTGTTATTTTCACCCTTTCCTTTATTGGATAAAATAAAAGTAGGTGGTGACTCTTGCTATCCGCAACATTTGTGATAAAATGCAAAACCAAATGTCAGATCTCCCACCGTATTACAGAACTGGTGACTCTGTTAGGGAGAACTAAAAGTGGGTTTACCTTAAGGGTTATATCACATTGTAAATGCTTTGCTTTCTTGATTTGTATGCTTTATATTTTTGGGTTTTGCTAGTGAAATTCTGGTATCACATATTTGATGTCGAAGGAGATGTCACGACACAAATATCTGAGGATAATGTAAAGTGAAACAATAATAAAAGTAGTAAAAACACAAAGGATTGTTAACCCAGTTCAGTGTACAACAACACCTACTCTAGGGACTACCAAGTCAAGGACAAGTCCACTAAATAGTATCAATTTATAGACCCTCAGTAAATAACCAGTTTACAATCTAATAACTTAATCACTACCCGTGTTATACTTCTACCTAAGACTCACCTAGGTACGAGGCCCTCCTCAAATCCCTTCAATCACTTATAGTGAAGAACTACAAAAATATTAAGTTTTAAAGACTTCAATCATTCAATACTTAAAAGCTTATGAATGATCCACAATTAACAACTCAAATAACAACTCACGTATTAAATTAATACTAGAGTGTATGACAATTAAAAGGCTTAGAATTCTAAAACAGAAAGAAAATATTCTTCTTCAAAAGTTACAGTTGAATGAATAAGGAAGCAAGTCCTTATAAAGGCGCAACAGTGGGCTTGGGCTAAAAAACAAATAATCCAATCTTTTGAATATTTCCATGAAAACAGGACAAGATATAATCCATAAGGATAATTCAAATAGAAAAATATTCATCTATGTTTTTCGCATCCTATGAGTCACAAATCCTAAATTATGGCACGCATGAAAATAGGAAACATAAAACTTAAACTGATGTGAGTTGCGTTCAGCTCAGGAGGAAGATGTCAAGACATCTGCTTTGACATCATTCAAAACAGTTTGCTCCAAATGTCAAGACATTTAGCAAAACATTATCAAAACATTGTTTTACCAAAATTGCTGCCAACAAACACTTGCAAACTCACCCTTTAGCAAATTTTGGCTAAAACATTATTTGAGCATATTATAAGAACATTATAAGAGCGGCAACATAAGAAAAGCAAGCAAAGCAAACAAAAACTCAGTTAGCAGTTAGCTATTAGCAAAGGAAGATGTCAGAACATCTTCTGATACATGAGGGCCCCCCTTAAGTATTAAGCTCCCCCTCTATCAGTGGTCAGTCAATCAGTTTCTCTCCCCCTTTTTAGTCATAATATGGCAAATAGAAGGATGCATCCAAGAGTGTATCAGACCATAGAATTCAAAAGTAAAGCACATACAAGTGCCAAATAGAAACAAAGGGGTCAAATGAATAAACAGAACATAATCTAACTGTCTACAGGATCAGTAGGCTTGGCAGAGCCAGAACTTCCTTCCTCACTAGAATCTTCTTCTTCAGAGCTTACTCTATCATCAAAGTTGTTGTCCTTCTGCAGCTCCTTGATCATATTTTCAAAAGTTAGCTTTCTTGCTGAGCTAACTCTGTGTGAAATCAAGCTTTCCAAATGTTTTGATGAAGACAAGCTAGCATGCAAAAATGAATGGATCAAGATAGAAGATTTATCTCAAGCAAAGATTCATTGATCAAGATCAATATTTCAAGACTTATGGCTTAAGGTATATGAGATTTTTTATCTTATGCTCTTAGTGCTCAAAACTATTTTTAATCATGCATTTAATTTATTAAAATAATATTTTGAGTATATACTATGTATGATTAAAGAAGTACATTTTAAATTGTTTAAAATCTTTGAAAATAATGTTTTTTCAAGTTTTGTACACAAGCAATCGATTGTCATACAACAAAAATCGGTTGCATCCAAGAAACTTTTGCTTCTGTTTGACATACAATCGGTTGTCGTCTAGCAGCAATCGATTGTCATGTGTTTTATTTTCAAATTTTTTAAACGTTGGCTTTAGATCAACCGATTGCTCCTCATTGACAATCGGTTGTCCTAGTTATAATTTTTAATTTTTTAAAACGTTGTTATGCTGCAATCGATTGCTGCTTTGGTGCAATCGGTTGTTGTGCCTTAAATTTTGAAAAATTTAATTTTTCCAGCAACCTTTGGTAACACCTTTTCATGGCAATCTTTGTATCTTTTGATATACATTGTTTTAGTAAAAATGGTTTAAACATTGCTATGTTTCATTGAAGAGGTATTACTACACTATAAATTATTTTCATTTAGAATTTTGAAAATCAATCAAAAATAATCAAAAACAAAAATCAACAACAATCACTAACAACTTTCTATTCTTTTGATTATACTCTTTATACTCAAGATTTTGTTCATCATTTTCATATGCATTCTGAAAATTGTTCTTGAGCACTTAGAAGAGTATTCCATCTTAAATTTCATATTGATAAGAAAAGATTAATCAAGTGATTGAAATTGCTTCTTCATTATTCAAACTCTTATACAAAATCAAACAAACTATTGTACTTGTTTTCAGGATTGTTGGAAACAAGAAAGACACTTAGGGAGGATTGTTCTCTTTGTGGTCTTAGTGAAAATCCAAGAGGATTGTTCTTGGTCCAAGAGGATTGTTCTTGGCTTGTTAGGTAGTCTTGTACAAATTACCAACAATAAGGAAATCTCTTTCATGTTGAAAGGGGACTGGAGTACTCTCGGACTATGAGGGGAAACAGGATACATCGCTGTATTCTTTACTTTCCGCATTTACTGCTTTCATCACTTATCAGAAAAAGAAAGAAAAGAAACTCTTGCAAAAATATTCATACAATTCAGAAAAAGTTTTAAAGAACCTAATTCACCCCCTCTTAGGCGTATATGAACTTACAATTGGCATCAGAGCAGGTTATAGGTAACCTGTTCCTACTAGATCCAGAATGGCTTCTGCAAACAACAATTTTGTGTTCAGAGACGGTGGCAGTAGCAACAAGCCTCCTCTATTCTGTGGTGAATATTTTGATTTCTGGAAGATCCGTATGAAGGCTCATCTTGAAGCACAAGGAGAAGAAATATGGGATGCTGTCCAAAATGGTCCTTTTGTTCCAGTAACTGTAGTAAACGACGTTGGTTCATCAAAGCCTAAAACTGCATGGGATGATGATGATAAGAAAAAGGTCTTGTATGACAAAAAGGCAATAAAACTCCTTCAAAGCGCACTTAGTATGGATGAATTCTTCCGTGTCTCAGCATGTACAACGACAAAATAAATTTGGGATACACTGGTTGAAACACATGAAGGAACAACTGAAGTTAAGAGATCGAGACTTAATACGTTAAGTCAAGAATATGAATTGTTCCGCATGCAACCCGGAGAATCCATTCTTGATTTACAAAAGAGATTTGTGCATCTAACAAATCATCTAAGGGCACTTGGAAAAACATTAACTAATGATGAATTGAATCTAAAAGTGCTCAAATCCTTGACTAGAGAATGGCAACCAATGGTAACGACAATCTCAGAAAAGAAGAGTCTCGCTACTATGACATCCGCAACCTTGTTCGGAAAACTTCAAGAATACGAGACAGAACTTGGTAGATTGGAAAAGTGTGAAAATCAAGAAAAGAAGTCTAAGAACATTGCCTTGAAGATTGACTCCAAGGAAGATGAAAAGAAAGATAATCCTGATGAAGATGAAAACTTCATGCTTCTCGTTAGAAGACTTGGAAAATTCTTTGGTAAAAATGATAAAGCCTTCTCGCACTCAAAGAAGAAGAAACACTTCAAGAAGAAGGAAGGATCCTCATCAACACAAGAAGTTACGTGTTATGAATGTGGTAAACAAGGTCACATCAAACCATACTGTCCAAAACTTTCAAAGAAAAGTAGCTACAAAGGCAAGAAGGAATCAAAAGATAAGAAAGCATATGTTGCATGGGAAGATGTTTAACTAAGTTCGTCATCCGACTCCGATAGCGACGAAAGTGAAAATCTTGCGTTAATGGCATCACACCACTCCGAAAGCGAAGATGATGAGGTTAGTAACGTTTTCTCTCTTTTTGATAGTGATGCACAAGGTGCTATAAATGAACTGTTAAATGAATGCAAAATTCTGTACAAAACTATCTCATCACAAAAGAAACAAATTGCATCGTTGGAAGAAAAATGTGGATCTATTGAAAAAGATCTCAAAGATGAAAAACAAAAAGTTAGTGATGAAAAACAGAATTTTGTATGCACAAAGTGTGAATCTCTCTCTTTCCAAATTGTCCAATTGAAAAGGGTTATTGAAAGGTATGAAAAAGGACAAATTGGATTGGAAGGTGTTCTTAGCCAACAAATATACTCAAATGACAAAAGTGGTCTTGGATACTCAAAATTTTCAAAACCAAGTACCAATAAGACCATCTTTGTCAAGGCTAGCAATTAACCAACCAAAGAGAAAGAAATCACTCCCAAAATAGTTCATCACTATCCTAAAAGGAAAATACCCCCTAAGAAGAAATCTTATCCTTCTAGATATAGAATTAAATTTGAACCTACTTGTTTTTATTGTGGTATTCGAGGACACACACCTAATGCTTGTTATGTTAGAAACTTTGGCATGGCAAATGGGCATTATGTGTGGGTTAAGAAAGGAACTAATTATGAAGGACTAAAAGCAACTTGGGTACCTAACAAAACCTAATCTTGTTTTGTAGGTAAGCTTGACGACCACTTCAAATCTATGGTATCTCGATAGTGGTTGTTCCAAGCATATGACGGTAGATATCGACAAATTTTCACATCTAACGCTTAAGGCCAAGGGTTATGTAACATATGGAGATAACAACAAAGGAAAGATTCTTGGCATAGGCAAAGTTGGTGGTCCACCTTTCACATCAATTAAATATGTTCTTTATGTCGAAAGACTAAAGCACAATCTTTTAAGTATTAGCCAACTATGTGACAAAGGCTTCAAGATCAAGTTCATTAAAGATGAATGTTTGATAGAAGACGAAGTCACACATGAGGCTAAACTTAAAGGTAAAAGAGTAAATAATATTTTTATGATTTCCCTTAACGATTTGTCTTTGAAGGTTAAATGTCTCATGGCAAATAACAACGACTCATGGCTATGGCACAAAAGAATCGCTCATATTCATATGGAACATTTAAACAAATTGATTAAGCATGACCTTGTTGTTGGGCTGCCTAAGATAAAGTTCATCAAAGATAGACTTTGCGATGCATGTCAAAAGGGAAAGCAAACAAAATCAACTTTCAAATCCAAGAATCTGGTGTCCACTACTAGGCCACTACAATTGCTTCATATGGACTTGTTTGGCCCTTCAAGAACAAGAAGCTTCAGAGGTAATGTATACGCTCTAGTTATTGTTGATGACTTTTCTAGATACACTTGGACACTCTTTTTAGTGTAGAAAAATGATGCATTCAAGGCATTCAAGAAATATGCAAAGCAAATTGAAAATGAGAAGTCACTATCTATTGCCTCCATAAGAAGCGACCATGGTGGAGAATTCCAGAATTCCTCCTTTGAAGATTTCTGTGAAGAACATGGAATATCACATAATTTTTCAGCACCAAGGACTCCTCAACAGAATGGAGTTGTAGAAAGGAAGAATAGGTCTCTTATTGAACTTGCAAGGACAATGCTTAGTGATTCAAACCTTCCAAAATACTTTTGGGCGAATGCTGTAAGCACGGCATGCTTTGTGAGCAATAGAGTTAATATTCGACCTATCTTGAAGAAGACTCCATATGAACTCTTTCGAGGAAGGAAACCAAATATTTCATTCTTTCATGTCTTTGGCTGCAAATGTTTTGTCCTTAACAACGACAAAGACAACCTTGGTAAGTTTGATGAAAAATCAGATGAAGGTATTTTTCTTGGATACTCCTTATCTAGTAAAGCTTATCGTATTTACAATAAAAGAACTTTAACTATTGAGGAATCTATGCATGTATCATTTGATGAATCTAACCCCTCTGAGGAGGATACTATTGTTTTAAATAATGATGATGAGATTTTAGATATTCCTCAAGAAGATGGCTCCAAGACCAACAATGATAATCAATTGAAACAACGAGAAGAACAAATTCAGGATGAATCAAATGTCAATGATCTACATAAGGAATGGAGAACCCATAGAGATCACCCTATTGATAAAATCATCGGTGACATAAGTCAAGGCGTTTCAACAAGATTGAATCTCAAAGATGCTTGCTTGAACATGGCGTTCGTTTCTCAAATTGAACCTTCCAAAGTCGACGACGCATTAGGAGACGACCAATGGATGATTGCTATGCAAGAAGAATTAAATCAGTTCGAGAGAAATCAAGTTTGGGAACTTGTTCCTAAACCAAGTGACAAACACATCATAGGTACAAGATGGGTGTTCAAAAATAAACTTGATGAGAACGGTATAATTGTCCGAAACAAAGCAAGATTTGTAGCCCAAGGATACAACCAAGAAGAGGGAATTGACTTTGAAGAAACTTTCGCTCCGGTTGCAAGGTTAGAATCTATCCGTGTTTTACTTACTTACGCTTGTTCATTGAATTTTCAGCTTTACCAAATGGACGTCAAAAGTGAATTCTTAAATGGCTACATCAATGAAGAAGTCTATGTCAAAAAACCCTCGGGCTTTGAAGACTTCAAGAATCCTTCACATGTCTTTAAGTTGAGAAAAGCTCTTTATGGCTTAAAACAAGCACCTAGAGCATGGTATGACGGACTCAGTACTTTCTTATGCGAAAAAGGTTTCAAGAAAGGTAAAGTGGATAAGACCTTGTTCATAAAGAAGATCAAAGGTAACACTTTATTAGTACAAGTCTATATCGATAATATTATATTTGGTTCAACTAACCAAGATTTGTGTGAAGAATTCTCGTTGATGATGCAAGGAGAATTTGAGATGTCTATAATGGACAAGATGAACTATTTCCTTGGATTGCAAATTAAGCAACTAAAAGATGGTATCTTCATCAATCAATCAAAATATTGCAAGGAACTTTTGAAAAAGTTTGATATGGATAATTGCAAATCAATGCACACGCCAATGGGCTCCGGTACTTATGTTGATCAAGATGAATCCGGTATCTCCATTGATATTACTAAATATCGAGGCATGATTGGCTCACTGTTATACTTGACAGAAAGTCGTCCTGACATCATGTTCAGTGTATGTCTGTGTGCATGATTTCAAGCAAGCCCGAAAGAATCTCACCTTATGGAGGTAAAAAGAATCATGAAATATCTCAAAGGAACAACCAATGGCGGCCTCTGGTACCTAAAAGGTAATATATGCAATTTAATTGGTTATTATGACGCTGATTATGCAGGACGTAAAACAGATAGAAAAAGCACAAGTGGCACTTGTCACATTTTGGGAAATGCATTAGTCTCTTGGGCATGCAAGAAACAAGCCTGTGTGGCTCTTAGTACGGCCGAGGCAGAATATATTGCAGCGGGTAGTTGCTGTGCGCAAATTCTATGGCTCAAGCAACAACTCCGTGACTACGGACTCGACCTTGGATGCATTCCACTCCGATGCGACAACACAAGTGCAATCAACATTACAAAGAATCCTATGATGCATTCTAGAACAAAGCATATCGACATTCGACATCACTTTCTTCGTGATCATGTATGTGATCGGTGGATCTGGGACTGACTGTTTAACGCTGGTTCGCGAAATGTCGCGGAAGCAAGAGTCGCCACCGTCTTTTATTTTCTCCAAATGGAAAGGACAAAAGCACAGAAAAATTCCTTAAAGAGATTGCTCTCGGTTCGGGAGGTAGGTTATAGAAAGGGAAGGTGTTAGCACCCTTTCTATCCATGGTTATCCATGGGCTCTTAGATACTTGCTCACTTGTGTTTTCAAAATGGTTTGTTTGCTTTTCAATGTGGGTTTAAAAAAAGTTTCTTTGAAAAATTTCAGTTCGACTCGTACGTCAGAGTGTTTGAAAAAATTGTTTTGAAAGCTTTTGAAAATGTGTTGGTGTGAAAAGATTTTTGTTTGTTTTGAAGAGAGCAAGTATCCATGAGTCGTCTACCTACCCTAAGGGATTCGTCTGTGTAAATGTCCTTTAAAGTAGTGCCATCCCACCATTGAGAGGTAGGTAGCACCACCGTTGGAGGTGTTCGGGTCAATTCGAGTTGAGGGACATGGTGATCACCAGAGCAATGGGAAGACACCTTAGAAGCTACCCTTATGCCAGGTTCCCGGATCATGAGGACTTACTAAGACATCCTCTACTCGACGATCACCTTTCGAGGCAAGGCAATAGTGAGGCGTACCCTAGGGGTGGTGTGTGCGAATTCGTGTGTCATTTTCATTTGCATTTGTCTTGTCATGTTTATTTGTGTTCTACGCTTGATTTTAATTAAGACATTCATTCTTGCATGCTTTTTAACAGTTATAAAGTTTGCGGGGAAAATAAATCTAAGGCTATTACAAATGGCGCGGGTCCACATCGCCAAAATTAAACCGGACCCGATTCGACGGAAAATAAATAAAGCAAAAGAAATAAAAGTGCGAAAAGTATAAAATATTACAACGCTTTGGGAGAGATACATAATTATAATAGATGACATAAAATAAATGCGCGAAATTAAATAAAGGTACGAATTGAAAGAATCATCGAAACGAGGGCGTTGGACCCTTTTGCAAAATTAAAATTAAATGTTTTTGGTATTTTTGTATTTTTTAAGATTTAATGAAAAAAATAATTAATTAAAATGAAGCGTCAAACCCTAATTCTAATGGTTTTTTAAGTTATTGTGAAAATATTAAGTTTTAACCTAATTTAAATCTAAGTTAATTTACATGCAAAATTTAATTATGAAAATATTAAAAATAAAAATTATTTACTATATTTTATCTTTTCTGATTTTTTTGTGATATTTTATATATGGTAAAAATAATTAATTAATTAAAATAAAGCAATAAAATAAATAAAACAATTATTGGAAGAAAATAAAATATGAAGGAAAAGCAAACCAGGGGGGGGTTCAGGCCCCAATTTAGGAGGTATAGGCCTAGCATTCTGTCCCATTAAGCCTGAGATTCGTTGACCTTTCCAGGATCAGGTATGATGCATTGACTGGTGTTTATTGTGTTCTTTGAACCCATGCCCTTGCTTTGATCTCTCAGGACGCGTGTAAGTTTGATTATGGAGGATGCATGGTGTTTTTCCCTTAAGCGCCGCACGTGAACACATAGTGAAAAATAATATTGGAATTTACACAGACCTGGGGTTCGAACCCAGGTCTTGAACATCAACAATCCCTTCGCTTACCAACTGAACTACATTACGCGTGTTAATATATTATAGCAAACAAATAATAAAAAGGAAAACCAAAGCAATAGTGGTTCAGCGCGCGAAAATTTCAAATTATCCAATCAATACACGCCACTTCATCGTCTTCCTCAAGATTTCGTTTTGCCTGAAAAATAGAGAAAGGTTAACGGGGGTTTTGAACCCCCTCAAAACAAGCCAAATTCCATAATAGCGAATAGCCCCTCATTGCACATAAATTAGGCGCGAGGGTTGTATATTGATCGTCCAATCGCGCTGGTTTTGATCATGGCATTGATGAGTCTCAATTTTACAGCATTATGAAATGCCCAAATCAAAGCTCGTAAAAACCCTAGAACATAATAATGGCGAATCTGTATATGGCGCACGAAAACTCAATTAAATATGATGGTTAGTCTCAGAATTTCATAACAAACATGAATCAACCAACAAAAAGTGCAAAGGATGCATAAATCATGATGCACGATTTTGTATTTTTCTCTTTACAGTTTGAATCATAGATACCAATTCTTGACGTTTGAGTGGATATTCTGGATTGGAATACGTTCAAGGATTGCCAAGGAAGCTATTGGAAAAGGAATGGAGGCTTGAATCGACCTCTAGAGTGCTTTTCAGTTTTGAGTTTTATGGAAAATTTCTCAAGTTTGTAACTTGTTCTTTTGCGCAGCCTTTCAGTGTAATGCCATTAGGTTTGTGTTCCAGCATTATGTAGGAATGAATTAGGTTAAGAAACTTGAATAAAATCCCTTGTAATCATGGTTTGAATATTTGATTTGTTAAGGATCTTTTCATATCTTTTTTCATGTTATTTTTGCACAAATCATATCCCAATGCTCCAAATCTTTCCAAATTGGCTTAGGCACGAATTATTGAGCCTAAAAGGTGTACAAAAAGATTCATTAGGTCAAGTTAGATATTTTCTATATATTTAAATAATTTAAATGAATTAATATTAATATAAATTCAAATAAATAACTAAAAAATGAGAAAATACTTCCCTTTGGGCCAAGTGGTCGTGCATATGCTTGGAATGATGGATCATGGAAGAAAAATGGGCCCATTAGCAATTTTGGATCATTTGAACCATTGTTGACTTTTCAAAATTCCCAAAAATTTCCCAGCTTCCACAAGGCATAACTTGCTCAATGTTTAAGATTTTCACATGTTCTTGGACATTTTGGAAAGGTATTTGAGTCCTTTAACCAATGCCTTTGGTCCCATGTCATTTTGATTTACCAATCTCAAGTTATGGCCTTTGACTTAAAGTCCCTTTTTGTTGACTTTTGAAAATGACCTATAATGTTGAAATTGATAACTTTTTGTGAGAGCATTTCTTGGACTTGGAATATGAAGATGAGTTATAGGAAATGTCTTCCTCTTCAAAATGAGCTTTGGATGGAATTTTTCTGATAATCCATGTGAAAGTTATGCCCTGGTCAATTTCAGTTGACTTTTTCAGCTGTCCAAATATAGTAACTTTTGCATCTTTGATGATTTCTGAGCCAAATTTTGAGAATCATGATCAAGCATTGATCAAATGATGTTTGTGGCTTCAAAATGATATGTTGACCAAAAATTTGAACTTTTGACTGTCAAATGACCATTTTGCCCCTACAGTTGACTGTAGTGCAATCTAGGGTTTTGACTGTGCAATTTTGAGCTGAATGCCTTGAACCTTGATATGAGGATACTTTGCCATCTTTGTAGGCATGTGAGACTTGATTGGGCCCTTGAAAACTTCTTTTTCTTGATCAGGACTCAAACCCTAGTTTTGACTGTATAGGATACAGTTGCCCTGAGCAACCCTTGGAGAATTTTGTGACTTGGCTTGGCAATTTCTTGAAGAATATGGGAGGGCAAATTTTGGGGTACAACAGTTGCCCCTGTTCAATCTTCTTAGACCTGAGGATGCAGATTGGCTGGCGTGCCTTTCGTAATCCGAGGGTAGAAGATGATTGGACACTAGAGTGCCCAAAAATTTGCGCTCACATAGTAGCAGTGATGATGGGGGAATGGGCTTATAGATGCCATAGGGAGGTTGCTGGATAGGCTGATGGGCTTATAGATGCCATCTGGATGTTGATCGCGTAAGAGATTCCTTAGCGAGAACCTGCATACCTGCAAAAGAAAAATGAGTACCTGACACGTTGCAGGAGCTGATTTTAGATGCTTGGCATAGATATGTCCTGACTGGTTACAGGAGCTGAGTCTGGAGCTTCAAAAGATGATGAATGAACCAGGTATGGTTACTGCCTTAACATGAATGGTAAGAGAACCTTGGGTGATTTTAACTTCAACAACGCTCGTTGAGAAAAATCTTGGCGGGAATTACCAACTTTGCAATATCGGAACGAGAACCATAGGCTATTATAATCTGAAAGGGAATCACCTCACTCGCCGTTGGAGAGGGAATCATAAGAAAAGGAATTGTCACCTCACACACCGTCGGAGAGGGAAACATCTGAAGAAGGACTTACCACCTCACACACCGTCGGAGAGGGGACCATAGAAGAATATCACCTCACACTCATCGTCGGAGAGGGAAACATCTTGAAAAAGGACTTACCACCTCACACACCGTCGGAGAGGGGACCATAGAAGAATATCACCTCACACTCATCGTCGGAGAGGGAAACATCTTGAAAAAGGACTTACCACCTCACACACCGTCGGAGAGGGGACCATAAGAGACTATCACCTCACACTCATCGTCGGGGAGGGGACCATAAGAGACTATCACCTCACACTCATCGTCGGAGAGGGAAACATCTTGAAAAAGGAATTACTACCTCACACGCCGTCGGAGAGGGGACCATAAGAGACTATCACCTCACACTCATCGTCGGAGAGGGAAACATCTGAAAAAGGAATTACTACCTCACACGCCGTCGGAGAGGGAACCATAGGAGAATATCACCTCACACTCATCGTCGGAGAGGGAAACATCTAAAAAGGGATTACTACCTCACACACCGTCGGAGAGGGAAACATCTTGAAAAAGGACTTCTGGAAGCAGTATCAGAACGTCACCATATCTGGTTTACATCTGAAACTATATCTGGAAGGAAATCTGGAAGCAGCATCAGAACGTCACCATATCTGGATCATATCTGAAACTATATCTAGAAGGAAATCTGGAAGCAGCATCAGAACGTCACCATATCTGGATCATATCTGAAACTATATCTAGAAGAAAATCTGGAAGCAGCATCAGAACGTCACCATATCTGGATCATATCTGAAACTATATCTAGAAGAAAATCTGGAAGCAGCATCAGAACGTCACCATATCTGGATCATATCTGAAACTATATCTAGAATGAATTGCGATGGTTGATAGTAGTCATTTTTGTATTGATCTTTTTCCTGAAAAGGCGAGACATAATTGGATGCAAAATCATGATGCATGAACGGTATGTCTTCAAAATCAATGAGATTCGTGTAGTATGATGCATATGCATGCTATAATGATGTATGTGATGTTTTATGAATGTATGTTTGTCTAAGAAAATAAATCCTTGACGGGTGCCGGGAAGTCGTATCCTGGGCTGATGTTGAAGAATAGTTGCAAGAATTCCAATAGACGAAGATAACTCCGTTGGGGAATAAACTTGGCGAATGGAGGATTCTGCGGGGAGAAAAAGATATTCTAGCGACCATGCTGGGAAAAAATACTCTGTGGGGAGATGCTTTTGCTGAATTGTTGAGGATGACTCGCTGAGGATACCTTGCTGTATTGGAAGTATGAATGGACTTCGCTGGGGATAAGAAGATTCTGTCGACGACGCTCTTTCCGTGGCTTTTGGCTGAGGATAACCCAGTTATATCCTGTTAAGGAAATAACTCTTTAAATCAAGCCGGACGACGCGTTCGTGCCCTGCTAGGGGATAAGCTTCCAGAATTTACCGGGGGTACGCTTATTGCTTGGGGAGATAGATTCCAACCTTCTTGGGGAAACTGGATTGGACTCTCCTGGGGAAGTATTGAACTGTATTGGTTATGTTCTTCAACGGAACCTACCCTGATACCTTGGAGGATAGAACAATCAGACTGCTTAGACCACTCTTTATTGCCCCTGTTTCTATGGGGGAGGCATTTGTGGGGTGCTGATAGTCGTTGATGGACAAACCTTCTTCTGGTAGGCAGATGGCAGGACATAGTCGTACGCTTTAATCCCTAACTTTTGCCTGGACTGCCCTTTCGGGTTTTCAATCCACCGGGATACCCATTTTTGCCCAAGCCGCCTTTTCAGGTTTTCGACTTGCCGGGTGTACAGATTTCTTCATTTCATCCCTCATTTTGCCCGAACCCTTTTGGTTCGCCGGGAAGCCCTAATTTTTGCCTAGGCATATCAGCCTAGCGGGTCTTTGATTGTGCGTAGTATTTTTCCGACTATGTCCATTCTCAGAAAGTAGAGAGTTGCCCCTGTTTAGAAGTGTTTTGTCACCAGAAGATGTTTTGATTAGGCGAGATTTGTTGTTGAAATGCCCCAAGTGACTCAGGTGGAGATTTGCCCCAGGCTGGTTGGCCTTTTGAGAGATTCTCCGAATCTTGATTGGACTGCCCCAGATGATGGACAATAGTCGTGCCATGCCCCTTGATTGGAGGTACTTCTGTTCATTAGGCATTCGTCGTGTAAACTTCTATACTGTTCAAAAAAGTCATATGCAAACAAAGTTATGTTAAAAACGCAAAGCTTATGTCTGTCCTGAAGATTTTGAAAATGCATTTTTTCATAAAACATGTGAATGTTTGTAAAACATGATGTCAACTCTGTATTTACCGTAGCCTTAAGGAGTCAGGATACCTTCGTAACAGTATGCTTTCGAACTAACCCATGCTTCAGCTAGGACTTTTGAGGGTTATAACGTGGCCTGGTTCACGGTTTAAGAAACAAAGGATAAAGGCTCAAATTTTATTTATACCCACCCGCTCTTCGTGATGTTCTCCAAACCTAAACTCAGTTGATCATGCGTTAGACCTTGCTTGAGTCTTTGCTTTGATGTTCCAGTAATGGTTCAGATGTTGATAGCTTATTTTGAATAGGCGGTCCTTCTTTGTTTTTGTTGAGGGTTTGTGAGACCTCTTTTTTTTTTTTTTTGTTATCCCTATTTTTGCCTGAACTGTTTCCTTTTTGGAATTACAGTCAGCGGGATGCCCCAGTTTCATAAGTCTCTTTTCATAGGTTTAGACTTTTTGGGCTTTTCATTTATGAATTTTGATGATGACTGCCTGTCCTTTTGATTGTTCTGAACCATCACTGTCTTTGTTCGTTTTGTAAAGATCTCTTCGGTGCCATTCGTTATGCATTTGGATCAACTGAGAGAACTACCCTGCCCCAGGTTATGATTAAGGGTTTTGATTTTCGAAAATAAAAACTCCTACTTCTTTGGCTCTGATGGGTTGACGAGGGATTATCATCCTTATAACTCCAGTGTTTAGGGGTTGAAACAATGCCTGTACCTCATCAGCGGGGTTTATTCAAAAGCATACTGTAATGATCGCGGTATCGTTTTCGTCATCCTCCCTCAAGAGGCTCAGAATTATTAACCAAGAGTTGATCATCAGAAAAAATATGAAAAGAAATTTGAATATAATGAAAACCATTGTATTAATTCTCAAAACAGACGTATGCGATGCATTGATAACATAAAAGAGTTTGCTATGACATTAATCGTTTGTATAAGCAATGAAAAATACAACTCAAAATTCAAATAAACAAAAGGCTTCAATGATTGGGCAACGGAGCAGTGATTATGTTCGGAGTCTCTGGCACTTCAAACTGAATCTCTCCGGCGTCAATCATATCTTGGACCTTGTTCTTGAGAGGCCAGCAGTTGTCTGTAGTATGCCCCGGGCTATCAGAATGATACGCGCACCTATCATTGGGATGATAGTTGGGAGCAGAAGTGTTCGGATTCCGAAGGGGAGCCCTTAAGGTGATCAGCCCTGCCTTCAACATTTGTTGCAGTGCTTGATCCAGCAACATGTTGAGTTTGGTATACTGTCGTTTCTCCTTGCGCTGCTGCCCCTGTCCTTGTTGAGCAGGTCCAGGATTGGAGATCTGGATTGCCCCTGCCTCATGACGGCTCTTTTTACCGTGCACGACATTGGATTCTTTCTTTCCATGATGAGGCTTTTTATCAGCAGGTGCAGCCTCTTGAATTTTCCCAGACCGGATACCAGCTTCTATTCGCTCTCCAGTCAAGATAAGATCTGTGAATCCAGCAGATGAATTCCCAATCAGGTGGTTATAAAATGGACCAGACAAGGTCCCCAAGAACATGTCCACAAGTTCCCGATCAGTCAGAGGTGGTTGTACCCTTCCAGCAAGATCCCTCCATTTCTGCGCATATTCTTTAAAACCTTCACTTGATCCTAACGACATACCCTGGAGTTGGGTACGCGTAGGGGCAAGGTCGGCATTATATTGATACTGCTTATAGAAAGCAGTAGCCAACTCCTCCCAGTTACGAACTTTGGTCCCATCCAGCTGATAGAACCATTCGAGATGAGTCCCTGAAAGACTCTCCTGGAAGAAGTGGATCCATAAATTCTTGTCCACCGTATATGGCTGAATCTTCCGAACATAGGACCTTAGATGCAGCTTGGGGCAAGACGCCCCGTCATACTTAGTAAAGGATGGTGCTTTGAACTTCCGAGGAATAACTACACCAGTTGACAAACCCAGATCTCCGAAATCCAGCCCAGGTACCTGTTGAACCTCCATAGCCTTCAGCCTATCCTCCAACTGTTTGTACTTGTCCTCAGCCGGAGGGTACTGTTCGTCGTCGAAATCTGTCTCGTTGTCGGAGACCGCTGGACTGGGAATCCTTTCCTCTTGATGACTGCTTTTTCCCACAGATGGAGTTGTCCTCTCAGTTTCAATCTGCGGTGTGTTCCCAGATCTGCGTCTAGGGCTGAACAAAACAGTCCTCTTCTTCTTCTTTTGCTTCTTCAAGAGCAGAGCCTTCAGGTCTTGTTGCCCCTGGGTCAAATTCATGATCAGCTCTTGGAACTGGGCGTTCTGAGCCTGGAGGTCCTTGATAGTCTGCTCGGCTGATGATTCAGGATTCATGGCGATCGGCTGAAATAAACAGCGAGGAAGGGTAAGCAACCTGTCAAGGGATACCTGCAATGCAATGAGATGTATGACATGCATGTAATGTTTTCAAGGACCTCGCGGGATAAACAGAGAAATTGTTAGAGTTGAGAACCGGTAACTTGATTGAAGGAACTTCATGTTGTTGAGAGTCCTTCTTCAAGGGTCAAAGGCTCACCATATCCAGTGGGTCATAGCCCCTGACAACCTTAGCTAGAGGAAAATAAATCCTCTTTGCCCCTTGCTGGGATAATTGCTTCACCATGACCTGCATCACAAGCCCTTGAGATCCTTGAAATGGGTTAGGATGTATGCAATGGTATGATGTCATGCTATGCATGGGGTGATGTGGGTAAACCCTGTTATGAGCTCCAATTAAGGACTATAAACAGACCCTGCAAGAAATTCAGTATACTTTGTTATGAGTCCCAATTAAGGACTATAAACAAAACCTGCAAGAAATTTGGTAGACCCTGTTATGAGTCCCAGTTAAGGACTATAAACAAAACCTGCAAGAAACTAGTCTGCAAGAAACTCAGTACATTCTGTTATAAGCCCTAATTAAGGACTATAAACAAAACCTGCAAGAAACTCAATACGCTCCGTTATGAGTCCTAATTAAGGACTATAAACAAAACCTGCAAGAAACTCAGTAAGCCCTGTCATGTATCCCAATTAAGGACTAAGACAAAACCTGCAAGCAGTTCATGTGTCAGATAAAGCATGCAAGTAGTCAAGTACGAGGGCACACAAGTCACACAAGAGAAGCCCTTAGAGTTTAGGCCAGTATGAGGTCTAGGTATTACCCTCTTGAAGTTGGTGGGTTCAACCTGTCCTATCAAAGTAACCGGGTTCTAAGGGTCCCAATATCACGGGATTGCTTTCATTGTTCATCGTTTCGATTTAGCCACTGAACTGGCGACCGAAATATTCCAGGAAAGCAACCCTCAATTGAGTGTAGTATCGAGTATCAACCAACCTCGAACTGCACCAAAGTCAGTTATCTCACTACCCTAAAGAGGCCAAGATAGTTCAATTAAGGTTCCTAAGGTCTGTTGATGCTTCATGACACCACGCGGAGGCCCCGTACTCTCCTTGACTGAACTCAAAGGTTACCGGTACACACCAAAGTGCCACATCAACGTAGCAGACTGTTTCAACCATGTCGGTATACCCCGCACAGTTCCCTCACAGCCTTGTTGCTACTTTCTAAGAAAGGTATCCCCAGATTCGGGTTAGGATCTATGTAACTCCCATGCAACCCACAATTTAAAGCAAACAAAGCAATACAATTGAAAACATAGTTATGACCTAGCCCTAAGGTACACCTCACTTTAAGAAGTCCCCAGCAGAGTCGCCAGTTCTGTGATCGGTGGATCTGGAACTGACTGTTTAACGCTGGTTCGCGAAATGTCGCGGAAGCAAGAGTCGCCACCGTCTTTTATTTTCTCCAAATGGAAAGGACAAAAGCACAAAAAAATTCCTTAAAGAGATTGCTCTCGGTTCGGGAGGTAGGTTATAGAAAGGGAAGGTGTTAGCACCCTTTCTATCCATGGTTATCCATGGGCTCTTAGATACTTGCTCACTTGTGTTTTCAAAATGGTTTGTTTGCTTTTCAATGTGGGTTTAAAAAAAGTTTCTTTGAAAAATTTCAGTTCGACTCGTACGTCAGAGTGTTTGAAAAAATTGTTTTGAAAGCTTTTGAAAATGTGTTGGTGTGAAAAGATTTTTGTTTGTTTTGAAGAGAGCAAGTATCCATGAGTCGTCTACCTACCCTAAGGGATTCGTCTGTGTAAATGTCCTTTAAAGTAGTGCCATCCCACCATTGAGAGGTAGGTAGCACCACCGTTGGAGGTGTTCGGGTCAATTCGAGTTGAGGGACATGGTGATCACCAGAGCAATGGGAAGACACCTTAGAAGCTACCCTCATGCCAGGTTCCCGGATCATGAGGACTTACTAAGACATCCTCTACTCGACGATCACCTTTCGAGGCAAGGCAACAGTGAGGCGTACCCTAGGGGTGGTGTGTGCGAATTCGTGTGTCATTTTCATTTGCATTTGTCTTGTCATGTTTATTTGTGTTCTACGCTTGATTTTAATTAAGACATTCATTCTTGCATGCTTTTTAACAGTTATAAAGTTTGCGGGGAAAATAAATCTAAGGCTATTACAAATGGCGCGGGTCCACATCGCCAAAATTAAACCGGACCCGATTCGACGGAAAATAAATAAAGCAAAAGAAATAAAAGTGCGAAAAGTATAAAATATTACAACGCTTTGGGAGAGATACATAATTATAATAGACGACATAAAATAAATGCGCGAAATTAAATAAAGGTACGAATTGAAAGAATCATCGAAACGAGGGCGTTGGACCCTTTTGCAAAATTAAAATTAATAGGAAATTAAAATTAAAATTAAATGTTTTTGGTATTTTTGTATTTTTTAAGATTTAATGAAAAAAATAATTAATTAAAATGAAGCGTCAAACCCTAATTCTAATGGTTTTTTAAGTTATTGTGAAAATATTAAGTTTTAACCTAATTTAAATCTAAGTTAATTTACATGCAAAATTTAATTATGAAAATATTAAAAATAAAAATTATTTACTATATTTTATCTTTTCTGATTTTTTTGTGATATTTTATATATGGTAAAAATAATTAATTAATTAAAATAAAGCAATAAAATAAATAAAACAATTATTGGAAGAAAATAAAATATGAAGGAAAAGCAAACCAGGGGGGGGTTCAGGCCCCAATTTAGGAGGTATAGGCCTAGCATTCTGGCCCATTAAGCCTGAGATTCGTTGACCTTTCCAGGATCAGGTATGATGCATTGACTGGTGTTTATTGTGTTCTTTGAACCCATGCCCTTGCTTTGATCTCTCAGGACGCGTGTAAGTTTGATTATGGAGGATGCATGGTGTTTTTCCCTTAAGCGCCGCACGTGAACACATAGTGAAAAATAATATTGGAATTTACACAGACCTGGGGTTCGAACCCAGGTCTTGAACATCAACAATCCCTTCGCTTACCAACTGAACTACATTACGCGTGTTAATATATTATAGCAAACAAATAATAAAAAGGAAAACCAAAGCAATAGTGGTTCAGCGCGCGAAAATTTCAAATTATCCAATCAATACACGCCACTTCATCGTCTTCCTCAAGATTTCGTTTTGCCTGAAAAATAGAGAAAGGTTAACGGGGGTTTTGAACCCCCTCAAAACAAGCCAAATTCCATAATAGCGAATAGCCCCTCATTGCACATAAATTAGGCGCGAGGGTTGTATATTGATCGTCCAATCGCGCTGGTTTTGATCATGGCATTGATGAGTCTCAATTTTACAGCATTATGAAATGCCCAAATCAAAGCTCGTAAAAACCCTAGAACATAATAATGGCGAATCTGTATATGGCGCACGAAAACTCAATTAAATATGATGGTTAGTCTCAGAATTTCATAACAAACATGAATCAACCAACAAAAAGTGCAAAGGATGCATAAATCATGATGCACGATTTTGTATTTTTCTCTTTACAGTTTGAATCATAGATACCAATTCTTGACGTTTGAGTGGATATTCTGGATTGGAATACGTTCAAGGATTGCCAAGGAAGCTATTGGAAAAGGAATGGAGGCTTGAATCGACCTCTAGAGTGCTTTTCAGTTTTGAGTTTTATGGAAAATTTCTCAAGTTTGTAACTTGTTCTTTTGCGCAGCCTTTCAGTGTAATGCCATTAGGTTTGTGTTCCAGCATTATGTAGGAATGAATTAGGTTAAGAAACTTGAATAAAATCCCTTGTAATCATGGTTTGAATATTTGATTTGTTAAGGATCTTTTCATATCTTTTTTCATGTTATTTTTGCACAAATCATATCCCAATGCTCCAAATCTTTCCAAATTGGCTTAGGCACGAATTATTGAGCCTAAAAGGTGTACAAAAAGATTCATTAGGTCAAGTTAGATATTTTCTATATATTTAAATAATTTAAATGAATTAATATTAATATAAATTCAAATAAATAACTAAAAAATGAGAAAATACTTCCCTTTGGGCCAAGTGGTCGTGCATATGCTTGGAATGATGGATCATGGAAGAAAAATGGGCCCATTAGCAATTTTGGATCATTTGAACCATTGTTGACTTTTCAAAATTCCCAAAAATTTCCCAGCTTCCACAAGGCATAACTTGCTCAATGTTTAAGCTTTTCACATGTTCTTGGACATTTTGGAAAGGTATTTGAGTCCTTTAACCAATGCCTTTGGTCCCATGTCATTTTGATTTACCAATCTCAAGTTATGGCCTTTGACTTAAAGTCCCTTTTTGTTGACTTTTGAAAATGACCTATAATGTTGAAATTGATAACTTTTTGTGAGAGCATTTCTTGGACTTGGAATATGAAGATGAGTTATAGGAAATGTCTTCCTCTTCAAAATGAGCTTTGGATGGAATTTTTCTGATAATCCATGTGAAAGTTATGCCCTGGTCAATTTCAGTTGACTTTTTCAGCTGTCCAAATATAGTAACTTTTGCATCTTTGATGATTTCTGAGCCAAATTTTGAGAATCATGATCAAGCATTGATCAAATGATGTTTGTGGCTTCAAAATGATATGTTGACCAAAAATTTGAACTTTTGACTGTCAAATGACCATTTTGCCCCTACAGTTGACTGTAGTGCAATCTAGGGTTTTGACTGTGCAATTTTGAGCTGAATGCCTTGAACCTTGATATGAGGATACTTGACCATCTTTGTAGGCATGTGAGACTTGATTGGGCCCTTGAAAACTTCTTTTTCTTGATCAGGACTCAAACCCTAGTTTTGACTGTATAGGATACAGTTGCCCTGAGCAACCCTTGGAGAATTTTGTGACTTGGCTTGGCAATTTCTTGAAGAATATGGGAGGGCAAATTTTGGGGTACAACAATGTACTTCAAGGAGATGTCGAAGTCACCTTCATGGATACGCATAATCAACTAGCAGATATTTTCACTAAACCGTTGGCAAGAGAACCATTCTTCAAGATCCGAAGAGAGCTAGGTATCTTGGACGAAAATGACATTATCTAATTAAGGTACATGGCTATGATTTTAATCTTAACTTTCTGGTAATATGTCTCAATCCATGTTTTAATTACTAAACTTATGATATATGACCATGAAATGCACAAAAATTAAGTATTTTTCACTTTTTCACTAATGACAATCGGTTGTCATAGAACGACAATTGGTTGTATCTTAAAAATTTTAGATTATGTCTTCATGACAATCGGTTGTCAATCCACAACAATCGGTTGCTTCTTCTTTATTTTCGCCCCTGTTTGCATTTTTCAAAAGATGCAATCGGTTGTCATCAAACGACAATCGATTGCACAGTTCAAATTTTTGAATTTTTTTTATTTTTTTCAGTTACACTCTCTTTTATTCTTTCTCTTCCATTGCCATTACTAATATTTATTTTGTACAAAGATTCTTATTCTTTTTTTTTGAATATTTTAAGTGTTTGGTCAACAACTTTTAAATGCATAGTCCTTTCCTATGACAAATTTTTTTTGGATACTTACACACTCAAGAATCTCTATGGTACAAGTCTTTATTGTTTTGACTAAACCATTGCATGCCTTACCTATCCATTTAATGCCTATCTCTCTATAAAAGCTCAACCAAAACCTAAGCCTCATATATCCTCCTTTTATCTCAAGAAACCCTACAAACACCAAATACCCTTTCCCCTTCCAATTCTCTCATTTCTCACCATATCAACATCAAAGAAAGGCAAGGGAAAAGCTTCTTCCTCATTTCAAGGTGATGATATCTCAAGACTCATTCCATCAAGAAGCCAAAGGGAAAGATTTGTGTCTCACTTTCAGAGGATGACGGTTCTTCTACCAAGGTTCGGTAATCTTGACAACTTTTATTCCGAATGCTTTAGTTTTCCAGCATTATTTAGATCTCAAGGGATATACAACTTGATTGGTGTTAATGGACCCATTTACCCCACTTTGGTAAGGATTTTCTACAGCAATCTAACCATTTCTAGAGGATGCATGATTTCAAATGTCAAAGGGGTTCCTATAGAACTCACTGTGCAAAATTTTGGTGAAGCTTTGGGTATTCCAAATGATGGTGCTTGCATTAAACTTCTCTCAAATGCAAATCTGCCTGGCTACAACAAAAGAGACTTCTACTATGGAATTGCAAGAATTCCCGAGCGTGATTTTATTCAGAAAAGGCAAAGACTACTTGGTGGTACTCCGGAGAGGAACTCTTAGTCTGCAGGAATTCTCACTATTGATGATCGTTTGATCCACTACTTTTTGGCGTATGTGGTTATGCCAAAATTCTCAAATATTTCCAATGTCAATGATTGTGAGATGCAGATTTTGTATGCGATGAAGAACGGGATTCAAATCAACTGGTCTTATGTGATTCTACATCATATGGCACTACATAATGAAAATGCTTCTGCTTTGCCCTATGGCTCCTGGCTTACCCTTGTTTTTGAGAAGTTCAATGTTCTCTTGTTTGGTGAACACATGGTGCCTATGTCTGACCCCAAACATGAAATCACTCCGAAGAAAGTATGTAATACCAAAACCAACGTCAAATTTGATCCAATTAGTCGAACCATCACATACATTTATACTCCTCCACAAAACCAACCTCAACAAGAACAACAACCTCAAAACCAACCTCCACAACCAATGTAAAACTCTTACAATCAAGTTTTTGACTATCTTCAATACATGAACAACAACATGAACAATAAATTTGCTCATCTCTATGCCCATACCAATGTCCCTCCTTATGAAGCTCAACCTTATCATTACCCTTTCATTCAACCTCAACCCAATGAAGGCAATGATGGTGAAGGTCAAGATGATGAAGACTTTGTTGAAGGCATGGATGATTAGTTTTTAAGTTATTATATTTCTTAGTACTTTATGTTCTTATGTTGTATGTCGTTTTTCTAGTTTCGTTTAGGACACTTCATGTATTGTGATCCTTTTCATTTTGTGCACTTTGTTTCTGTTATGTCTATGTATGCAAACTTTATTTATGCTATGTTGTTTATATGTTCAAAATGTTATGATCTTCTTTCCCATTCCTTTTTGCTAATGACAAAGGGGGAGAAGACTTTGTAGTTTCTTTTGTGTTTCTCTAACCCAAATTGCAGCAAGCAAGCAATCTTCAAAACTCTCATGCAATAGATCAAGGGGGAGTCTTTGATTTAGGGGGAGTTTTTAAACAACTTGATTAGAGAAAACCAAGATGCACTCCAAACTTCAAGCAATGGTTGTCATCATCAAAAAGGGGGAGAATGTGAAATCAAGCTTTCCAAATGTTTTGATGAAGACAAGCTAGCATGCAAAAATGAATGGATCAAGATAGAAGATTTATCTCAAGCAAAGATTCATTGATCAAGGTCAACATTTCAAGACTTATGGATTAAGGTATATGAGATTTTTGATATTATGCTCTTAGTGCTCAAAACTATTTTTAAGCATGCATTTAATTTATTAAAATAATATTTTGAGTATATACTATGTATGATTAAAGAAGGACATTTTAAATTGTTTAAAATCTTTGAAAATAATGTTTTTTCAAGTTTTGTACACAAGCAATCGATTGTCATACAACGACAATCGGTTGCATCCAAGAAACTTTTGCTTCTGTTTGACATACAATCGGTTGTCGTCTAGCAGCAATCGATTGTCATGTGTTTTATTTTCAAATTTTTTGAACGTTGGCTTTAGAGCAACTGATTGCTCCTCAATGACAATCGGTTGTCCTAGTTATAATTTTCAATTTTTTAAAACGTTGCTGTGCTGCAATCGATTGCTGCTTTGGTGCAATCGATTGTTGTGCCTTAAATTTTGAAAAATTTAATTTTTCCAGCAACCTTTGGTAACACCTTTTCATGGCAATCTTTGTATCTTTTGATATACATTGTTTTAGTAAAAATGGTTTAAACATTGCTATGTTTCATTGAAGAGGTATTACTACACTATAAATTATTTTCATTTAGAATTTTGAAAATTAATCAAAAAGAATCAAAAACAAAAATCAACAACAATCACTAACAACTTTCTATTCTTTTGATTATACTCTTTATACTCAAGATTTTGTTCATCATTTTCATATGCATTCTGAAAATTGTTCTTGAGCACTTAGAAGAGTATTCCATCTTAAATTTCATATTGATAAGAAAAGATCAATCAAGTGATTGACATTGCTTCTTAATTATTCAAACTCTTATACAAAATCAAACAAACTATTGTACTTGTTTTCAGGATTGTTGGAAACAAGAAAGACACTTAGGGAGGATTGTTCTCTTTGTGGTCTTAGTGAAAATCCAAGAGGATTGTTCTTGGCTTGTTAGGTAGTCTTGTACAAATTACCAACAATAAGGAAATCTCTTTCATGTTGAAAGGGGACTGGAGTACTCTCAGACTGTGAGGGGAACCAGGATACATCACTGTGTTCTTTACTTTCCGCATTTACTGCTTTCATCACTTATCAGAAAAAGAAAGAAAAGAAACTCTTGCAAAAATATTCATACAATTCAGAAAAAGTTTTAAAGAACCTAATTCACCCCCCCTCTTAGGCGCATCTGAACTTACACTGTGATCACATCATCTAATTCTTTGCATGTTTCCCTTAGTTCAGTGGTCATGTCATCCTTGGTGGAGGTCTTGTTTTCAGCAGATGCAGATGTCAAAATAATGTCTGGGACATGTTTTCCTGAAAAAAGCTTGAAGTGAAGGGTCGAAGCAGAATCCCTCTTGCACACTACATCATTACCACTTAGAATTCCAAGATGCTGATTAAGAATAATTCCACAAATAAGGGAAGGAAAGGCAATAGGCATCTTAATGGCACATGTTCCTGCATGCTTAATAGTCTGATCAAAGATGTAAGTACAATAATCAAACAGTTTCTTGTTTCCAACAACATAAATAAACTTTCCTAAGCCAATAGTGATGGTTGAAGTGTGATTAGTAGGAACCCAGTTAGCAGCTCCAATTCTATGCAAAATAGCATATTTCACACTTAGCTTGCTAACGGGAAGTTTATTCTTTATGGGCCACTCACTCACTTGGTTAGTAGTGATGGCTCTGCACACTTGATTATCTATTACTTCCAACTCACAATAGTCATCTTCAGACCTCTCCAGAAATCTATTTATGATAGCAGGGGAAAATTCTACACACCTACCTCTAACATACACCTTTTTATACTTCTTACTTTTATGATCAACACAGTCAACAGGAATATTAACAATAAATTCCTTAACAAGAGTCTCATAGAATTTTGCAAACCTGGTAACAGTTTTCATCAATCCAACATAAGATATCAGCTCCATGATTTCTTTGCATTCCAGAGCACCAACTCCCAATTCTCTTTCAAGGGCAATTCTACTTTGAAACACATATTTCCAATTTTCAGCATTCCCAACAAAATGAAAGGAAACGTTGTCAGGAGGAGCACCAAGAACCCTAACAAATAGATTATTTCTTGCATACTTTTTGATAGGAAAGATGTCCTGGACATATTTCTCGACATCATAATCTGATTCAACTTCTTCAACTAATATAACTTTATTCTTACTTTTAGATCTCTTTATAACATCATCATCATCATTTATGGAGCTATCAGGTCTAGTTTTTCTTTTGCTAGAGGGAGGTACCACTTTACTTCCGGGATTTGGGGGACCATACATGGTTTTCTTCTTGGCAGTATTGGCAGGGGGTGTGACACATACATCCTTCACTTTCCTGGATTTGAGCCTTTTTGCAACTCTAGGCACCACATTAGTAATGAGCTCATTATCAGACAACTCATCTACATTAACCACATTCTCAGCATTTTGACCTTCTGCAACTTTGGATCCAACAGTATCTTCCTTAGCAGGGGAGTTCTTCTTAACATCTTCTTAAACATCCTCTTCCACTTCCTTTAGAGCAGAAGCAACAAACTTATCAAGTTTGCTTTCAGCAACATCTTTCTTGGATATGGATGATTCAACAACACTTTTAGGGTCATTTCTTTTGTCAGTTGGAGCAGGTATACGAGCAAGAGGGGTAGAAATACCAAGCATAACAAAACCTTCATTTAACAGTCTATCTACTAGTCTTCTAATGCTTTTATCAACATTAACAATCTCTTCTTTTGTCCTATCATCAGTAGCAGTTGAAGTATTACCTTTATCGTCTTTGGATTTCTTTGCAGGTGATGATCTGGGTTTCTTGACCTTCTTCTCAAGCAGTGGGATAGTTGTTAGAGGAGTAACTTCAAGTACTCTGTTAAGAGAGAGTTTCTCAGGGAGGTTGACAGGTTTTGAGGAAGACGATGTATGATTTTGATACATCTTTGAATATTTTTGAGCAAAGAGATGAAAAATGACAAGGGTTCTTTTTCTGTAGAGGAGAATGAAGAGTTTGTGAAAGTAGAAAGATGTGATTTTTTAGCGTGTGGAAAACAATTTGAGATAGTCTTGTATTGCTTTCGAAATTTGATTTGTTGGAAATATAATATCACTTTAATGATATTCCCACACGCCTTTAATTGCTACAAACCCTCATATAAGAAAATACCTCATTTTCCTCTTAGAATTTTTTTTATTAATAACCAAGTATTAAAAAAATATTTCGCAAATAACCGGGTTTCGGAAAAAATTACGCAAATAACCATGTTTGAGATGGCTCCACAAAGGAGGAGCCAAGTCATTTGGCGCATGCACCTAGGGTTTTGCCCTAGGAGCCATCTCACTTGGCGCCTCCATTGGCTTTTAGCCAAGTGAGATGGCGCATGCTCCTTAAAAAGGAGAGGAGGCGCCATCTCACTTGGCGCCTAGGGCAAAACTAGGGTTTTTTGCTGTTTTATAAATAATTCGTCCGTTTCTTTGAAATTTCTCACACTTTCTCGCACTGTATTTTTATTTTGTACTCCCTTATTTACGTAATGACGTCGCCTATGATTTTTATCAGAGATGGTTACGTTATATTCTCCGCCATGAAACCCGCAATGAAAATGAAATTCTGGCACATTCACTCCATGGAGCGTCTGAAGCGGGAGTTGATGCGGTGGCTAGATGAAGACATCGCCGAGGGGGAAAAAATTCGAAGGATCCAGCGAAAACGAACAACAACCTCGCATGCGACAGGAAGACCAAATGTGTGGTTGGAGGAAGTCAAAACAAACAGTGATGTAATGCTGATGATGCATGGGTCAGATGAAATTGTGTTAACAGTTGTAATTTCCTAGATTGATTATCGTTAATCATTGTTGTACGCGAAAACCCTAATGTAATTTCCTAGATTGAATTTCTTAAATTGTGTGAACAGTTTTATTAACGGAAAACCCATAATGTTTACAACACAAATATTGAAAAGATTTATTGTATTACAAAATTTATGTGGTCGAGCCAGACGCCCGATTCGGACAGTTTTTGCGATTGTGTCCGACCTGACGGCATAAACCACACTTTCTTTCCAACCTGTCAAGATCGTCCATTTCTGTTGTTATGCGCCTGCTTTTGGGACGACCCTTCTTGTTCCTTCGCATTTGGTCATTGTGCCAAACTATATCACCGTTGTATTCAGGCCAATAGTCCGGTTTTGCCACCAAAGGAAAGTTGTTGTTGTAAACAGTGAGCAACGTTTCAGATTTATAAACGTTTGAGAGCAGTTGAAGCGCGTCTTGATGGGTATGCGCACAAGCGGCAATGACATGAGAGCAAGGCATACGAAAAGCTTGAAACCTGCCACAATCGCACCATTGAGAAGGTAAAATGACCCTGTATTCTTGTCTTGCCAGGCCTTCATTGTGGTCAATTGTCTCTTTCACAATGAAGTTGTGGCTATGGCGGTCAAACCGTGTAACCATGTGAGTGTTGGCTTTAGCACTTTCAGCCTTAATGTATTTCATACAGCTTTCACTCCATAGTTGTCCTGATTGCAAGACCGCATACCACATTTCACCTCTTTTGGCAAATAACGCAGCCATCCTAAAATACGTGGATTTCACCAAGGCAGTGATGGGGAGGTTTCGTATGCCCTTGAATACCCCATTCATTGATTCAATAAGATTTGTAGTCATATGCCCCCATCTTTGGCCATTGTCGTATGACCTAGTCCATTTTTCGACCGGTATATTGTCGATCCACGTACCGGCTTCTGGGTTAGACAAACGGATCTCGTTGCGGTAATATTTGAATGTGGGCTGTGTCAGTGCGTATCCCGCATTCATCACCGCTTTCCTCAATGTTTTGTCCTTGACCTCCCTCGAGAAATTCTGGACGATATGCCTGACGCAATAGACATGCGTAGAAGGAGGGTCATGCCAACCATTTGCCGGATTATTATAGGCACTTTCAATGGAGGCATGTCTGTCCGAGATCAAACAGAGATCTGGTTGAGGAGCCACGTGTGTACGAAGATTTTTCAGGAAAAAGCTCCAAGCACCACCGGTCTCCCCCTCGACAAGGGCAAACGCAACGGGGAAAATGTTATTGTTGCCATCTTGTGCAACTGCCATCAAAAGCGTGCCTTTGTACTTCCCATACAACCAAGTCTCGTCTATTTGTAGAATTGGTTTGCATGATGCAAACCTTGAGATGCATGGTTGAAATGCCCAAAAGACGCGACTGAATATTCCGTTGCCATGTAGTAGACTACCATCTTGAGCGTACGCTGGCAATGTTTCCAGAACATAAACACTACCTGGAGAATATGTCTTGAGTGCATTTAGGTAGCGGGGAAGTTCTCGGTATGACTCCTCCCAGTTTCCGTACACCCTTTCAATCGCCTTAGTTTTTGCTAACCACGCCTTACGGTAAGACGGAGTGTAGTTAAAAACCGTGGTGATGTGGGAGATGATTGTTTTCACCTTCAAAGAAGGGTCGTTGCTGACCAGGGGTAGGATTTCTTGACAGATTAGATCATGGTTGAGTTTTCGGTGGTCTTGTGATTGAGTGGAACTTACACAAGTATGGGTAGTCATGGAACCTATGACCCAGCAGTCACCCCTTAGTCTGTATGAAGCGGTCAGCTTGAACATGCAGTCAGGGTGGACACACTTGATCTTGTACCTTTCCGGGTTTACACGATCCACCTTATAATCAACCGAGTTGAGCATGTGAAATTTTTTGATGGCCCTTATGCATTCCTCTCTATTACGAAACTTGTCCTTCTCTTTTAAATTTTCATCTGATTGCATATACGGTTGGAAAAACAAGTCCGTAGAAGGTTCATCTCCGCCCATGTTGAAGTTTGTCATGTGCGTAGGTGGTGTGTAGATTTTGTCGGTAGGAATACTTGGGATGCCATCATCGTCAGAATCGTCGTTCACCATTTCATCGAACTCTAACTCGTTATCTTCTTCTTCATCATCAACTGCATCCACCTCATCTTGCTCATTCTCCAAAGGATCAACCTCCTGTGTCACCGGAGGCTCTACCTCCTGTGTCACCGGAGGCTCTTGAAACAGAACGTACAACTCAATAGAGTCGTTTCCAGAATAGACATGGCTGGAAATCATGTTCTGGAAATCCTCGTCATCTTGAATTGCAACCTTATAAAATATGACTTGATTGTTTCCAAAAAAGATTGGACTCTGATAAAATATCTGGGATACCGGGCCTCGTTCGAGTTTGGCCTCCAATCTTTTCTTAAAGTAGGAGAAATTTGCTTTCCCGTTTAAGAGAAATCGGACATTGTCGGTGTTTCTAAACAAAAACCCAACTGTGGGACACATGTATGTCTCACCGTTGAAATGTGCTTTGACAACAAATTGTGGTGAAGAGGCCATTGTGTAGAATTGTTTTAGGTATGAAGGTGGGAATGTTTTGGGTTTATTGATTATATGAAGGTATGAATGCTGGAATTGTTGAAGGTTAGATGACTGATTCGAAGGTTGGAAAATTTTACAGTTTATGAGAATGAATGTTATGTTCAACCTAAGGCAAAATATTTCAATTAAGTAAGTGATGCAACCCCCCAAGGCTGCCAATAATATTACATGCATGGGCTTATGCTGCCACCTCGCCTGGCCCTATTCTACACACATAAATGTTTTGTGTAAGCCTGCCACCCATCAGCTCCAATGGCCTTGCATGCAATAGAGAAAGGAATCCCAAAGGCTGTCACGTAGCCTGAGCCAATGTTGTAAAACGTGACACCTATTATTCGCCAAATGGGGTGGCGACAACATTCATTTTTGTACTATTTCGCCAAGTGAGATGGCGCCTCCCTTACTGTCCAATCGTGATACATGCATGGGCTTATGCTGCCACCTCGCCTGGCCCTATTCTACACACATAAATGTTTTGTGTAAGCCTGCCACCCATCAACTCCAATGTCCTTGCATGCAACAGAGAAAGGAATCCCAAAGGCTGTCACGTAGCCAGAGCCAATGCTGTAATACGTGACACCTCTTATTCGCCAAATGGGGTGGCGACAACATTCATTTTTGTACTATTTCGCCAAGTGAGATGGCGCCTCCCTTACTGTCCAATCGTGATACATGCATGGGCTTATGCTGCCACCTAGCCTGCAAGAGTGACACCTTACATTATTTGTAAATGCATGCATGCATATGTGTAACTCCCTTAGCATGCAAATGTGACACCTCGCAGGCATGCAACCACTACATCAAAATTATTTGCCTATAAATACATACCTTATGAAACATCTCTTACACCCACACAACTCTCACTCTCTCACTCTCTGCTACGAAATATTTCTTAAGTCTATCATACTTTTTATTTCTTCCTAAGTCTTTCATTCTCTCAAGCGTTCTGAAGAATGGCCCTTCTAACAATGGGAGATACTCACAGAGGCACAAGGGAAAACATTGCTGCATTTGTAAGTCTCTTCTTTGGTTATACATTTTTCATACTTTAAAAAACGTGTTGTTCATCTTAATTAATCTTACTCTTGTTTAATTATGATCTCAGGATACACAACGATTCAGAATCCGTTCGCACAAATACCTGGCTCCCGACCCTTTCATCGTCCCTTATCTGGAATATGCAGGTTTTGGACACGTGATAAAGATCTCCAACTGCACCATTGACTCCAAATTCATCCTTGCATTGTTGGAGAGGTGGAGACCGGAGACCCATACATTTCACCTACCAATAGGTGAATGTACCATCACTCTCGAAGATGTGTACATGCTACTGGGCCTCCCTATTGACGGTAAAGCGGTGAACGGGTCGGTTCAACAACCCAACTCACAATGTGAAGAACTGTTGGGTAGGGACATGGTAGAAGGTGGTGGAGCAAGAGGGCAGGGAATACTACTCACTGACCTGAAACGGCATTATGCAAGTATAGAATTAAATGAAAATTCCTCAGAAAATGACCGAGTAGTAAAAGCCCGAACGTATATTATGATACTTTTTGGTACTTTTTTATTTCCCGAAAGTACGGGAAATAGTGTAAATTTCACGTACTTACATTTACTAACAAATTTTGATAAAACTAGAAAATTTAGTTGGGGTTCTGCAGTATTAGCCCACCTGTACAGTTCCTTGTGCAAAAACGCGGTCAAGGAAAAATGTACATTTTACGGGTGCGCATTTTTACTACAAGCCTGGGGTTGGTGGAGGATGGAGTCCTTAAACCCCATCAACAACAACACTTTTGGTTTCCCTTACGCAACAAAGTAAGTCATTAAGTTATAGCATTTATAACTATTCTTCTCTTTCCAAAATATATGCTAAAAATAACATGTTTCTCATTTCCTATAGGTACTGCGTGAGGGGTATGGATTACGGCAAGAATCCCAGATTCAATGTCGCACTCTACCGGAATCTGTTGGATCACTTAGGCCCAGATGACGTAAGTCGTAGCTTTTAACTTTTGTTCATTTTAATTATTTATACATTACTTTTGCGCTTACCTGATTTAAATTTTATCGCAGTTCGTCTGGAGACCATATTTGGGCTTGGACCATTCTCCAAATCCAGAGGATGCAGCAACTTGGACTGCAAAGACTGCACTCATTCGGTTCAACATTGTGGAGATGCACCACAGCGACCGTGTGAAGATGCAGTTCGGAATAATCCAAGAGATACCAAGTGACCCAACAGATTTGTCCCCCTGGCATCTAAAAAGGGTCGACGCCCAGTGGAATCTAACCAACTGGAAAGACTTTGCTCCAGAATGGTGTAAAATGTGGCAAAGGCGTCACCGCTACATCTTGCAATCCCCTATTTTCCTTACTCAAGGTAACATGCGACACACCGATCAATATATGTCGTGGTACAGGTCGGTTAGTAACCCAGATATGCACGTGTCTCATCCGAGATACTTGGTTGACCCACGCACACAATGGGCACAACCCTCGATTCCCCACCAACAAACCCAAAATCCATCAACCTCAAACCAACCCCCAAGAAGAAACAGACCAACAAACACACAACCACATTCCCCACCACAACACAACTACAACCAAATGCCGTACTACCAACCACAATCACCACCAAACTACCAATACCCAGATATGCCTCAAACCCAACCACAATACCAACCACAATACCAGCAAACCCACATACCCCATACACAATTTCAGTCTTCCACATATCCCAATATGGGGCCCTCAACATCCAGCCTTAGCCCTGATATGGGAATGTCTGAAGATTATGACCAACCCGACCAAACCTACCATCAACCACCATATCACCAAACAACCCAACATCCACAGTACCAAACACCCCAAGATCCATTTCCTTTCTACCCCCCATACTCAGACGACCAATGCTACCGACCAACCATGGAACCCCACCCACCGCCAACACGACCAAACTTCGAGGGTATAGGTAACCGACTGTACCAGAGCGGATCTTCGAGATATGGAGATCTTACTGATTTTATGGATTCGGATCGCATTGACTTCGCTGGGCCATCGACCTTGCCACAACAGGAAACGAGACGGCACCCAGCAAGAGAAAGGCGAGGACGGGGATGCGGAACTGGGGGTCATTACCGGGTTCCTGGGGATCATTGATGTATCTTTTTTTTTTCCAGTATTTTTTGTATCTATTTTTTTACTGTTATTTAAATGTAAAACAGTTGAATGTAATTATTTTTTTTCAAATAAAAAATCAATTTTGTTTATCTCTGTCTAATACGCAACGCGCAGGAAAGAAAATTTTTTTTTTTTTTTTGACCTAATTTTACACATAGGCGCCATCTCATTTGGCTTAGGGCTTGCCATTTGCCCTTAGGCGCCAAATGAGATGGCGCCTCCCTTATAAAAAGAGGAGGATGCGCCAAATGAGATGGCTCCTCCTTTGTGGAGCCATCTCAAACATGGTTATTTGCGTAATTTTTTCCGAAACCCGGTTATTCGCGAAATATTTTTTTAATACTTGGTTATTAATAAAAAAAATTCTTCCTCTTAAGTTCTAAAATTGATTAGCATCCAAAGCCTTAGTGAAAATGTCAGTCAGTTGCAATTCAGTGGCTACATGTTCTAAGGCAACAATCGTTTCTTCATCAAGCTCTCTTATAAAGTGATGACGAATATCAATATGTTTGGTCCTGCTGTGTTTAATAGCATTTTTTGATATGTTTATGGCACTTAGATTGTCACTGAATAATGTTATGACATCTTGTTTGATATTATATTCTGTTAACATTTGTTTCATCCAAACTAATTGGGAACACTTGCTTCCTGCATCAATATACTCAGCCTCAGTAGTGGACAGAGGCACACAATTTTTCTTCTTACTGAACTAAGATATGAGATTATTTCCCAGAAAGAAGCATCCTCCTAATGTACTTTTTCTATCATCAGCACTTCTTGCCCAATCAACATCATAATAACCAATTAAGGCAGAACTAGATCCATGAGAGTATAACATACCATAGTCACTTGTCCCATTCACATATTTAAGAATTTTCTTCACATGGTTGGCATGGCTAACTTTAGGATCAGCTTGATGTCTAGCACACACCCCTACAACAAAGGCAATGTTAGGTCTGCTAACTGTGAGATATAGAAGACTGCCTATCATACTTCTGTAAAGACTTTGATCCATACTTACTCCTTTTTCATCTTTAGACAACTTTAGATGTGTGGGAGCAGGAGTTCTTTTGTGACTGGAGTTTTCCATCCCAAATTTCTTTACTACATTCTTAGCATACTTGCTCTGAGATAAGAATATGGAATCTTCCATTTGTTTAACTTGCAGACCAAGAAAATAGGTTAATTCACGAACAAGGCTCATCTTAAATTCCGACTGCATTTGCTTGATAAAATGTTGAACCATCTCATTTGACATCCCACCAAATACAATATCATCAATATAAATCTGTGCAATCATGATATTCCCTTCTTCTTCCTTGACAAAAAGAGTTTTTTATATGCCACCT
The DNA here is from genome assembly GCA_948472305.1 of Vicia faba. NCBI lineage: Eukaryota > Viridiplantae > Streptophyta > Magnoliopsida > Fabales > Fabaceae > Vicia > Vicia faba. The sequence goes on from OX451737.1 coordinate 392,014,724, forward strand.
TTCCTATATTCATTCTCACCAAGAAATTATGTCAATCTCTCATGCCAAGCTCTTGGATCCTTCTTTAATCCATACAAAGCTTTCTTTAGTTAGTACACATGTTTAGGAAAACTTGGATCAACAAATCCCTTAGGTTGTTTCACATAAACTTCTTCATTTAGATAGCCATTTAAGAATGCACTCTTTACATCCATTTGAAACCATTTAAATTTCAGTATGCATGCAATTTGCAAGAGTAGTCTGATTGATTCAACTCTGGCCGCAGGAGCAAAGGTTTCATCAAAGTCAACTCCTTCAAATTGAGTGTATCCTTGTGCAACTAACCTTTCCTTATTTCTAGTGACCACCCTTTTTTCATCATATTTATTCTTGTATACCCATTTAGTTCCAATCACATTTGTCCCTTCAGGTCTTGGAACTAGATCCCAAACTTCATTTCTACTGAATTGTTCTAGCTCTTCCTGCATAGCATTAATCCAGAACTCATCAGTTAGGGCCTCTTTGACATTTTTAGGCTCAATTTTTGACACAAAGAAAGAGTTTGATATGCCTTCTCTTGATCTGGTAGTAACTCCTTTATTTATATCTTCTATGATAAGCCCCTTAGGATGATCTCTCTGGGTTCTAATTGAAGGCCCTTTATTAAGATGACTAGGCTTGGGATCTTCTTGAGGTGGATTAGAATCAGTACTTATGTCATTTGATTATGTTGGAATATCAGACAAAGATTTTCCAAGATCTTCTAAGACATCTTCTTCATTATTCCATCCTCTATCATCAATAATAACATTTATAAACTCCATCACAACTTTGGTTCTGAAGTTAAAGACTCTGTAAGCTCTACTATTTGTTGAGTAACCCAGGAATATTCCTTTATCACTCTTGGGATCCATCTTCCTCCTTTGTTCACGACCAGCTAAGATGTAACATTTACTTCCAAAAACATGAAAGTATTTGACAATTGGTTTTCTTCCACTCCATATTTCATACAAGGTGGCTGAAGTGCTTTTCCTTAGAGTGACTCTATTATGGATATAGCACACAGTATTCACAGCTTCAGCCCAAAAGTGGTAGGGTAACTTCTTAGCATGAATCATAGCTCTGGAAGATTCTTGAAGGGTTATGTTTTTATATTCCACAATCCCATTTTGTTGAGGAGTAGTGGGAGAAGAGAATTCATGATTGATTCCTTCAGAAGAACAAAAGTCAGCGAATTTATTATTCTCAAATTCCTTTTCGTGATCACTTTTGATTCTAATGACATGACTATCTTTTCCCTTTGAAGTTTTTGACAAAGATCTTTAAACACTTCAAAAGTTTCTGATTTTTCTCTAATAAAGCTTATCCATGTGTACCTAGAGAAGTCATCTACAACAACACATGCATACTTCTTTCCACCAAGACTTTCAACCTGCATAGGTCCCATCAAGTCCATGTGAAGAAGTTCCATAACTTTTGATGTAGTGAGATGTTCGATCTTTTGATGTGACATCTTAGTTTGCTTTCCTATCTAGCAGTCACCACATACTTCTCCTTGTTCTATCTTGAGCTTAGGAATCCCTCTCACAGCTTCTTCATATATAATTATTTTCATTCCTTTCAGATGCAAGTGTCCAAAATTTTGATGCCATAGTTTAGCTTCATTTTCTTTGGCCAAAACACATGTTGATGAGAAGTTCAACTCTTGGAGAACCCATAAGTAACAGTTGTCTTTAGATCTGATTCCTTTCATAATAACTTCATTCTTTTCATTGCAAATAAGACATTCTTCCTTAGTGAAGTTAACTTTGAATCCTTGATCACACAATTGGCTTATACTTATCAGGTTAGTTGTTAACCCTTTAATAAGTAACACATCATCAAGCTTGGGGACTCCTGTGAAGAACTGAAAAACACAAGAAAGGGGGGGGGGGGGTGAATTGAAAACTTGAAATCAAATGCGCAATGACACAATATTTTTATCCTGGTTCATTTGATCTCAAACTACTCCAGTCCACCCATCAAGGTGATTTCTCCTCTCTCCAATGATGACTTAATTCACTAATCACAAATAGATTACAATCACTACTTTAACAACTGTTAAAGTCTTCTTGAGTACAACCACAATCCGGTTAATCTCAAGGAACACTGTCTTAAACAAAGATACAATAATGTGTGTACAGATGTTTTTTGTTACAAAAACTATTATCAGAATTGTGATAATTTACACAAATTTAGAGCGTGGAAAGGTGATGAGTATGCTTGCAGCGTTTTGAATTCTCGTGTGTTGTATTGGAAAATCGTGAACGATTTAATCATTGAGCTTGTTTATATAGGCAATGAATTCCTATTGATCATTAAGCGTGATAAATGTCATTGACTCAGTTTCCATTTGGAGAAGATCCTGTCTGAATGAAGCTGTTGTAATTGATGTTGTCTTGAATGAATAGTAACACTTCAGAATCTTACATCCTTGCCTGCTGCTGATACTTTAGAACATTGATGACTTAGATTATTATGCTCTTGTTCATAATCAGAGTTTACTTCACTTAAGCGCAGGTTCTCGTCATCAATCTTCAGCGCAAATTCTGATTACTTCAGCGTGTAGCTTCTATAACTTAACTTCTGATGCTGCTTTGGTCAGAACTTATGCATACACAATAACATAATTTTTAGGGTGCATATTTGTTCTTTGTATTTGTTATCATCAAAACACTAACTAAGGGTTGTAGAATCAAACTATGTTCTAACAATCTCCCCTTTTTGATGATGACAAAAACTAGAATTTTCAATGAAAAATAAGGAACAAAAAGTTTAAGAGAAACTCCCCCTGAGTTGATTACTTCCCTGAATTTCCTTCTCATCAGAGTTTTAGCTGCATCTCCTATCAGAATTTGTACCTGTTCAAACTTTTCAGAAAGTAAAGGTTAAATAATTCAGAATGTTTGAGACTTTTGTCCCGGTAAACCATTATTGAAAATATCTTACTTTCTCCCCCCTTTTTGTCAGGTATCAAAAAGGCAATATAATCAGAGCCAAAAGAGGTGAATTATATTTAAAACACAATTCAATGACAAGTTCCAGAAACAAAGAGGTAAAATTAAAAGTTACAGATAAACAATTTTAAAAGAAAATCTAAGAAGGAAGGGGAAGACGTGTGAACAACGCTTCCAACAAGCTCTTGATCTGAGTATTTTACTCTTCTTGCTTGCCCAGAATGCCTTTGATTTCCTTTGTAGCATCTTCTTGTTTACCCATAATACTTTTAATCTCTTTGTTTGTATCCTCTTGCTTATCCAGTCTTGCATGGATTAAAGCATTATCCTTCTTCAACTCTTCCAAAGTTTGCATAACTAAGGAGAAAGATGGAGTTTCTTCAGGAGTTAGATGTTGCTCAGAGCATTCTGCAGCTTCTTCTGTGTGAACCATTTCTTCTGTTGTAATCATGTCTTATGGAGCAGTAGTCAAAGAGAGACTTTCTGATTCTGGTTTAGTTGCATCTGAAGGATGATGCTCTTTCCAGGGAGCATTATCCAGCGTGAGGATATATTTCTTGAATAGTTGGCTCAGAACTTGGTCTTGGAAAGCCTTCAGCTGATCACTGAAGTTCTATTGAGCCTTTTCGTAACCCAATTCCTCCAGCTTCAGAGTCTTTGAGTTTAGCCAGTTTTTGAATCTTTCCCACATATAATCAGAAGCAGCAGGATTAGAAATCTCTTGACTTGCATGCTTCAAAGAATTTATCCAGTCTTGCATTCCTGGTTCAAAAATTAACAAACTTGTACCAACATCTGATGTGGTTGTAGTTGGTTTAGGTTTGGGAATGGCAGTTTTGTGTGAGGTGGAGGCTAGTCTTTCCAGCACAATTGGATTAATGACAAGTCTGAAGTTGTCAGCTGGACGGTTAGTGGGTGATGGAGTGGGAGAGTAAAGAATAATAATTGGTCTGGTAGGGGTGTTTGGTGGTGTGGATTCAAGGGATGAAGGGATTTCTGGAATATCGTGAATAATGAGAGGCATGCGAACCACAAGAGGTTCTGTTATTCCAAGGATTGGGATTGTGGTATCAGAATCTGAAGGAGAGTCTTCAGATTGGTTTGTGGCAGCATGTTAGGTTTCTGGTTTATGAATATCAGAAGATTTATTTTCAGAAGGTTGAGTTTCTGGTTGTGGTGAGTTGGGGTTCAGATCTTCTGGTTGAGGAGATTGTGGATGTGGAATTTCTTATTGAGGAGATTGTGGTTGATGATTTTCTGGTTGTGGAATATCTGGTTGAGGAATTTCTGGTTATGGAGAGTGTGGTTGTGGAATTTCTGGTTGAGGAGATGATGGATGTGGAATTTCTGGTATTTGTTGAGTGTTTGGATTTTCTGGGAGTTGAGAGTTTGAATTTTCTGGTATAGGAGAGGAAAAATCTTGATCAAAAAGTTTAATGTCAGACAAAACTTTGGCAAGTTCTAGTTGATGATGTTCTGGATTTGGATTTTGAGTAGGGGAGTGAGGTTCATTCAAAAAATTGCCTAGAGTTACAGATGGATCAAACTCTATGCCAAAGTCGTCAAAGGTTTGGGGTGATGGATTTTCTGGTTGAGAAGGCATGGCTTCAGATGTTGAAATAGTTATTGATTCTATAACAGAAACAGAAGATGGATTACCTTTCTTTTTGGTAGCTTTAGGTGTCCTCTAGGAGGGTCCTTCTCCTACTGCTTTCCTCTTCTTTGATTTCTTTAACGCAACCTCTGGAGCAGCCTTGTGCAGATCCTGAATGTTGATTTCTGGGGCAGTCCCATCAGCCTTGCACGCTTCAAGGTATCTGACTATGATTTCTGGTTTGGAGTCTATCTCTAAAAATAGAGGAAAATCATTCAGAGGTATCCTTCTTGAAGTGATGGTCTCATGAGAAGTAACAGTTGGTTCCGTCTTGATATTCTCAATGATCTTCATTTTCTTTAGATTTTTAGCGTTCAAGGGCTTCCCAGCAGTTGCTTCCAATGTGCTTATTTCCTGAGCCTCCGTCAGATGTTCTATCAGCCTATTCTCTGTTAGAATATCTGATATCAGCCTTTCTAAAGGAATCTAATCCCTCTTAGTCCTTTCGTCTTCTCTGGTTTCCTTCGCACTTATTCTGAGATGGTTGAAGAGCAAGTGTGGAAGATTTACCTTTGTCTTCTTAGCAATGAAATAGATCGGAAATTACTGATCAATATTGATATAATCAGGAGAGCTTGTGGGCTTCCTGTGGTGGATACATCCCAGAATGATTCTGGCCCAGATTCTGTGGTGATCCTTCAAATCTCTGATTTTACTGGAGGGATTTCCAGAAGTAAAAATTTCCTTTGCAATTGATCTTAGGTCAGAGCATCTCTCATCCATGTCAATGCATCTGACACCACCACCATTGTATCCAAGAAGCTTCGCAATAAGATCTTCTGTAATCACAATTTTCTTTCCCATGACATAAGAAGTAACCTGGTGATTTGATGAAGAAGCATGTATCCAAAATTCTTTGACGATAATGGGAAACGTTGGACCCAACAGACGGTCAAAGTACTTGTTCCAACCATGTGCAGTAACATCTTCATAGAGGTTGAAACCATTTTCTTGCAAGCTCTCAAAATAAATAATCAATTCAGAGAGAACCTTCAGGTTATCAACATGAGTGAGAAGCGTTCTAAAGGGTTCTTCATATTGTTCCATTGAAGCAGATTCAGGAGCACTGAGATTTTTGAGACTTGATGAAGCCATTGTTCACACGGGTTTTAGAGGAAGATGAATAGGGTTTTTGAAATCAAGAACTTGAAACAAGAGAAAATATTTAGGAGAGTAAAAGTGAATGAATGAAAAAAGTAATTTTGAGTTTAAATAGGTTTCTTGAAAACGTAAGCAGTAAGTAAGAGAGAAAAATTAGTAATGATTATATGCATTAATGACACCTGAAATTAGGGGATTTAGAAAGATACTAAACGATTACCATTGACAAGTGTCTAAATGCATCCAATCAGCGCTTTGCACCCTTCAGAAATTGAATGCGTGTTCAGCTTCAGAAGGTAGCTGGTCAGAGGATGACAAATGTTTGATGATATGAACTGCACGCCTCTACCCTTGAAATGAAACGTTCAGATCTTCATGGATAGATTCTGATGCAATATGTACTTCTAAACTCTGAAGACAGGTTGACCAGTTGTTCACAGAAAATAATAAAGTTCCGAGGGTTAAGATATAAATAAAACATTTTATTCTGGGCATAACTTCATGCTGAGATGTTTCAGAATGAAGTTGAACCTATCTTCAGAAAGAGGTTTTATAAATACATCAACCCATTGATGGTCTGTGTCAATAAATTTTAAGGTAAGAATTCCTTTCTGAATATAGTCCCTAATAAAATGATGTTTTATTTCTATATGCTTAGCCCTAGAATGCAAAATAGGATTCTTACTGAGCCATATAGCAGAAGTGTTGTCACAGAGGATATGAATGTTACTCTCAAATATGTTGAATTCTTCAAGTTAACTTTTCATCCAGAGCATTTGCGTGCTACATCCAGCAGTTGCTATGTATTTAGCTTCTGCTGTTGATAGTGCTAATGTGGATTGTCTCTTGCTGGTCCACGAGATCATATTTTCTCCCAAAAATTGGCAGCTTCCAGAAGTGCTTTTACGTTCTACTCTGTCTCCAGCAAAATCAGAGTCACAATATCCTACTAAGTTATAATCATTTGATTTTCTATAAAACAAACCCAGATTAGTAGTACCTTTCAGATACTTGAAAATTTGCTTAATTGCTGTTAAGTGAGATTCTCTAGGATCTGATTGGAATCTAGCACATAAGCAAACACTAAATAAAATTCCTGGCCTTGAAGCCGTCAGATAAAGGAGAGAACCAATCATACCTCTGTAGACTTTTTGTTCTACCTTTTTACTTACCTCTTCCTTTTCCAGAATGCACATGGGGTGCATTGGAGTCTTTGAGGGCTTACATTCTGAGAGATCAAATTTCTTTAGAAGTTCTCTGACATATTTTCTCTGAGGAATGTAAGTTCCTTCTGGAGTTTGGTTTATCTGAATCCCATAAAGAATTTGAGTTCCCCCATTAAGCTCATCTCAAACTCTGCCTACATGCATTTAGCAAACTCTCTTCCCAGAGAGGGTTTAGTAGATCCAAAGATGATGTCATCAACATAAATCTGACATACTAAAATGTCATTCTTAAATGTCTTACAGAACAAGGTTGTGTCCACTTTCCCTCTGGTGAATTCCTTTTCTAACAGGAAGTTACTTAGTCTTTCATACCAAGCTCTGGGAGCTTGTTTTAGACCATAGAGTGACTTCTTTAGTTTGAAAACATATTCTGGGTGTTTGGAATTCTCAAAACCAGGGGGTTGGTGCACATATACCTCTTCATCTATATAGCCATTTAGGAATGCACTTTTGACATCCATCTGATAGAGTGATGCCATTGTTTACAGCAAATGATATTAAAAGTCTGATAGATTCTAACCTGACGACTGGAGCAAAGGTTTTTGTATAGTATATCCCCTCTTGTTGACTATAACCTTGTGCTACCAGTCGTGCTTTGTTTCTGATGACTTCTCCTTGCTCGTTCATTTTGTTTATGAACACCCACATTGTTCCAATAACGTTAAATCCTTTTGGTTTGGGAACCAGATCCCATACGTCATTTCTGGTGAACTGATTCAATTCCTCCTGCATTGCCAGAATCCAGTCATTGTCCAGAAGCACTTCATCAATTGTTGTTGGTTCAATCAGAGAGACTGGTCCCATGAGGGATTCTTCAGAGTTTCTGAATGTTGATATTGTCCTGATTGGATCATCCTTCTTTCCCAGTATTTTATCTTCTGGGTGAGCTATGCTGCTTTTGGATAGCCTTTTCTGAAGTTGATTAACTGAAGGTGCTGGATTGCTTGAAATGTTTCTTTCTGAGGTTGTGGGAGCGTCTCTGTTGAGAACTTCTGACAAGTTGTCTTCAGTACCTATGAATTCAACTTCTACATCTGCAAGGAATTCATTCTACTTTGACTTTTAAGAGTCAAGTTTATCATCAAATCTAACACTGACTGACTCTTCAACAATCTGAGTTTCTGTATTGTATACTCTGTACCCTCTTGAGCGTTCATAGTATCCTAACATGATACACTTTTGTGCTTTAGAGTCAAACTTGTTCAGATAATTTTTTGTATTCAGAATAAAGCAAGTGCATCCAAATGGATGTAAATAAGAAATGTTGGGCTTTCTGTTCTTCCACAATTCATATGGAGTCTTTTCTAGAATAGGTCTTATAGAGATTCTATTCTAAATGTAACATGCTGTGTTGATTGCCTCTGCCCAGAAGATCTTAGCAATGTTAGTCTCATTGATCATGGTTTTGGCCATTTCTTGCAATGTTTTATTCTTTTGTTCTACAACTCCATTTTTCTGAGGAGTTCTAGGACAAGAGAAGTCATGCAAGATGCCTTTTTCATTAAAAAATGATTCAAAATTTATATTTTCAAATTCCCCACCATGATCACTTCTGACTTTTACAATTCTAAGATCCTTTTCATTCTGAACTTGGTTACAGAAGGTAACGAACACAATGTGACTCGTCCTTGTGTCCTAAGAATGTTACCCATGTCCATCTGCTATAGTCATCTATGACCACTAACCCATACTTCTTGCCACTGACAGACGCAGTTTTTACTGGTCCAAATAAGTCTATATGCAGAAGTTCTAATGGCTTAGAGGTGGAAACAACATTTTTGGATTTAAAAGCAGGTTTTGCAAATTTGCCTTTCTGACATTCTTCACACAGAGCATCTGAGATGAACTTCAAATTAGGAAGTCCTCTGACCAGATCGAGTTTGTTAATCTGAGATATTCTTCTCATACTAACATGCCCCAATCTTCTGTGCCAGACCCATTGCTCGTTGTTAACAGAAAGAAGGCATTTTACATTCTGACTCTTTAGTTCAGAAAGTTTTATTTTATAAATATTGTTTTTCCTCTTTCCGTTAAACATGATAGTCCCATCTTTCTGACTAACAGCTTTGCATGAATTTTGATTAAAGATTATATCATATCTGTTATCACTTAATTGACTTATGGATAACAGGTTATGCATTAATCCATCAACTAACAGCACATTATTTATAGAGGGAAGATTTCCATTACCTACTGTTCCAGAGTCAATGATCTTTCCTCTTTGGTTGCCTCCAAAACCCACGTAGCCTCCAAGTTTAAGTTCCAGGCTTTGGAACATATGCCTTCTTACCGTCATGTGTCGAGAGCATCCAGAGTTCATGTACTATGACTGGTGTTTTAGCCTTGCTGCTAAAGATATCTGCTACATATATAATTTTGTCCTTAGGTACCCATATCTTCTTGGGTCCTGGTTTGTTAGTTTTACCAAAATTATGATTGAATTTTGGATTGACAGAATAATCACTACTAGTGTATTTTATGTCATGTGTGTGCCCATATATAAAATGTGATTTGAGTGGTGTGCGTTTTATGACTAAGTCCATGGCCTGTTTAGGTGTAGATACCTTACCTTGATATCCTATCCCTTTTCTGCCATTTCTGCTAACTCCATAGATCATTGAAGCCATCTTGCTTCTATCTATGTTTTTAGCCAAAAACTTCTGAAAGCTATGATCATACTCTTTGATGATCTCATCCACATTACTGGAAGTCTCTGAGATTATTTCCTTCTGAGAGTTTTGAAAATCATTTTCTAATTTTGAAACTTTTTCTTTTAACTCAGAATTTTCTAATCTGAGACTCTCAGACTTTTCAGAGTCAGAGGAAAGATCCCTTTTCAGGTTCTTGAATTTGACTCTGATTTGCTGATACTTTTCCAGAATTTCATTTAGACTTTCTGCAAGTTCAGCCTTAGTAAAATTAATGGTGAAGTCAGGGATTACCTCTTCAGTGTCTGATTCTGAGTCTGAACCAGAAGCTTCACTGTCTTCTGACACGTTTGCCATGAGAGCTATGTTTGCTCTTTCATCATTTGACTCTGAGTCAGCTTCAGAGGTGTCTAAATCGTCCCATGTTGCCACAAGGCTTTTCTTCTTTTCCTTGAAGAACTTCTTTCTGGTCTTCTCCTTCTGATGCCTTGGGCAGTCACTTTTGTAGTTCCCTTGCTCATTACACTCATAACAGATGATGTCCTTGTTATTTGGCTTTCTGTATCCTGAAGAACCTTCAGATCTTCTGTGTCTAAAGGAAGACTCTGAATTTCTGTATCTGGAGGAGGATTCATTTTGATTCTCTGATCTTCTGGGATTTCTGAATTTCCTTTGTCTCTGCTTCCATAGTTGATTCACCCTTATGGAAAGGAGAGACAATTCATCTTCTTCTGATGAGGATCCATCAGAAGTTTCTTCCACAACCTGCAAAACCTTAGAGTCAGATTTTCTGTTAGATTTTAAAGCTAGTGGCTTACCTTGCTTTTGAGGCTCATATTCTTCTAGCTCTATCTCGTGACTTCTGAGGGAGATGACAAGTTCCTCCAGAGATATTTTGTTGAGATCTTTGGCTAGCTTAAGTGTTGTGACCATTGGCCTCCATTGCTTGGGTAGGCTTCTGATGATCTTCTTAACGTGATCAGTAGTAGAATATCCTTTGTCAAGAACCTTCAGCCCAACAACAAGGATTTGGAATCTTGAAAACATAACTTCTATGGATTCACTATCTTCCATCTTGAATGCCTCATACTTCTGAATGAGCGCAAGGGCCTTGGTTTCTTTGACTTGAATGTTGCCTTCATGTGTCATTCTCAGAGAGTCAAACATGTTCTTGGCTGTCTCTCTGTTTGAGATTTTCTCATATTCCGAGTATGAGATAGCTCTGAGGAGTATTGTTTTGGCCTTGTGGTGGTTTCTGAAATCACGCTTTTGTTTGTCAGACATCATTTTTCTGTCTATCTTCTGACAACTTCCATCCACTGGGTGTGTGTATCCATCAGTTACCATGTCCCACAGATCAGCATCATGTGCCAGAAAGAAACTCTCAATTCTATCTTTCTAATAGTCAAAGTTTTCTCCATCAAAGACTGGAGGTTTACCACTGATTCTGTCCTTGTCTTCATGGTAGTCATTGCTGATGTTTTGGATTGGTCCCACCATAGTTTTTTTCTGAAGCTTGGATCTTGTACTTACACGGTTAAGTGTTTAAGCTTAGAACCAGGTGCTCTGATGCCAATTGAAGAAGTGAAAAACACAAGAAGGGGGGGGATTGAATTGAAAACTTGAAATCAAATGCGCAATGACACAATATTTTTATCCTGGTTCGTTTGATCTCAAACTACTCCAGTCCACCCGTCAAGGTGATTTCGCCTCTCTCCAACGAGGACTTAATTCACTAATCACAAATAAATTACAATCACTACTTTAACAACTGTTAAAGTCTTCTTGAGTACAACCATAATTTGGTTAATCTCAAGGAACACTGTCTTAAACAAAGATACAATAATGTGTGTACAGATGTTTTTCGTTACAAAAACTGTTATCACAACTGTGATAATTTACACAAATTTAGAGTGTGGAAAGGTGATGAGTATGCTTGTAGCGTTTTGAACTCTCGTGTGTTGTATTGGCAAATCGTGAACAATTTGATCACTGAGCTTGTTTATATAGTCAATGAGTTCTTGTTGATCATTAAGCGTGATAAATGTCATTGACTCAGTTTCCATTTGGAGAAGATCCTGTCTGAATGAAGCCGTTGTAAATGATGCTATCTTAAATGAATAATAACACTTCAGAATCTTACATCCTTGCCTGCTGCTGATGCTTCAGAACATTGATGACTTAGATTATTATGCTCTTGTTCAGAATCAGAGTTTACTTCACTTAAGCGCAGGTTTTGGTCATCAATCTTCAGCGCAAATTCTGATTGCTTCAGCGTGTAGCTTCCATAGCTTAACTTATGATGGTGCTTTGGTCAGAACTTCTGCATACACAATAACATAATTTTTAGGGTGCATATTTGTTCTTTGTATTTGTTATCATCAAAACTCTAACTAAGGGTTGTATAATCAAACTATGTTCTAACATCCTGAGCATTCCAGCTTGCCAACTTCTTTGATTTCACCTTTGGCTCCATCACCAAAAGTCACATAACTGGTGGAATGAGATTTGATATCTGTCAACAGATTCTTGACACCTGTCATGTGTCTAGAACAACCATTGTCAAAGTACCAATCATCTTTGGTTGATACTCTGAGATATGTATGAGCTATGAAACTAGCAACATTAGACTTGGGAACCCACTATTTCTTCTTTTTGTTATTTTAGGGATTTTGATCAGTTTTGGGAAGAGGAGTAGTTTTAGGATATCCATACAACTTGAAACAGAAAGGCCTTATATGACCAAGCCTTCCACAGTGATGGCATCTCTAGGACTGGGAATTCCCTCTGGTGTGATTAAATTTTTTCTTGCCATGATGATTGCCATGATGTCCTTTATTACCATGATGTTTAGATATTTGATTTGACATCCTTGGTTTAGACTCTAATGAAGGTTCTTTTGAATTTGGTTCTTCTTTCTCATTAAACCCTAGACCACTCTTGTCTCCTGTCACTCTTCTTGCTTGAAGAATTTCATCTAATGTGTCAGACCCATTATTCAACATCTTGAGAGATTTGACCATTCTATCAAGGTTTGAATTCAAAGAAGTCACTTCACTTTCCAGATTTGAAATATTTTTTAGATGCTCTTCCCTTTCTTCCTTTAGATGAGTTATGTGGGCTTTATGTTTCTCCCCTTCTAGGAACACTTCTACATTTTTTAGACATAATTCTTTGTATGAAGCAACTAACTCATCAAAGGTTAGTTCCCCATCACTAGACTCTTCATCAGATACATATTTGCCTGTCAATTCTTTAACATACTTGGTAGATTCTTCAAGATCACTCTCTGAGTCCTCTTCAGAACAAGTAACATGTAGATTTTTCTTCTGTTTCTTAAGATATGTAGGACATTCAGCTCTAATGTGACCAAAACCTTCACATTCATGACATTGTATTCCCTTCCCTTGAGTAATTTTTTCTCCAGCCCTTTTTCTTCCAAACTCATTTGACTTATGGATGTCAGATGAGATGTTCTTGACATTTGATCTTTGGTTCCTATCCATTATTTTTTATCACTTTGTTAAACTGTGTTCCAAGCATAGACAAGGCATTTGATATTCCTCTATTTGTATCCAGATCACAGTCCTCCTCTTCATCTCCAGTATTTGATACAAAGGCTATGCTTTTGTTCTTCTTTTCAGATCTTTCATTGATGCTTGATTCAAATGTCAGAAAGGATCCAACAATTTCATCCACTTTCATTTTGTCAATGTCTTGAGCTTCATCTATAGCAGTCACTTTCATACCAAATCTCTTGGGAAGAGACCTAAGCATCTTTCTCACCAATTTGTATTCATGTATTTTTCTTCTAAAGAACTTGATGCATTAGCAATTTCAAGAATGTTCATACGGAAGTCATTAATAATTTCACCATCCTTCATTCTCAAATTCTCAAATTTTGTGGTGAGCAACTGAAATCTTGGCATCTTAACTTTGGATGTGCCTTCATGGGTAGATTGAAGAATTCTCCATGCATCTTTAGCTACTTCACATGCGTTCACTAATATGAAAATGTTCTTGTCAATTCCATTGAATATAGCATTCAAGGCTTTAGAATTTCCAAGAGCAATTTCATCTTCTTATTTAGACCAATCTTCTTCTAGTTTTAACTCAGAAGTAGGTTCTCCATTTTCTGCCAATTTGACAGGGTGTTTCCATCCTTTTAAAACAGCTTTCCAAGCTCTGTTGTCTAGAGACTTTAAGAAGGCCACCATACGTGGTTTCCAATAGTCATAATTACTTCCATCCAAAATGGGTGGTCTGTTCATAAATCCTCCTTCCTTGTCCATAGTACCAGAAAGTATCTTCCCTGGATCTCACCCAGATATAGAGCAGGATGCCTGCTCTGATACCAATTGAAATTATGGTATCAGATATGTGATGTCGAAGGAGATGTTACAACACAAATATCTGAGGACAATGTAAAGTGCAACAATAATAAAAGCAGTAAAAACACAAAGGATTATTAACCCAGTTCAGTGTACAACAACACCTACTATGGGGGCTACCAAGCCAGAGACAAGTCCACTAAATAGTATCAATTCATAGACCCTCAGCAAACAACCAGTTTATGATCTAATCACTTAATCACTACCCGTACTATACTTTTACATAAGACTCACCTAGGTATGAGGCCCTCCTCAAATCCCTTCAATCACTTACAGTGAAGAACTAAAAAAATATTAAGTTTTAAAGACTTAAATCATTCAATACTTAAAAGCTTATGAATGATCCAAAATTAACAACTCAAATAACAACTCAAGTATTAAATCAATACTAGAGTGTATGATAATTAAAAGGCTTAGACTTCTAAAATAGAAATAAAGTATTCTTCTTCAAAAGTTGCAGTTGAATGAATAAGGAAGCAAGTCTTTATAAAGGCGCAACAGTGGGCTTGGGCTGAAAAACAAATAATCCAATCTTTTGAATATTTCCATGAAAACAGGCCAAGATATAATCCATAAAGATAATTCAAATAGAAAAATATTCCTCTATATTTTTCGCAGCCTATGAGTCACAAATTCTGAATTATGGCACACATGAAAACAGGAAATAGAAAACTTAAACTGATGTGATTTATGTTCAACTCATAAGGAAGATGTCAAGACATCTGCTTTGACATCATTCAAAACAGTTTTCTCCAAATGTCAAGACATTTAGCAAAACATTATCAAAGCATTATTTTACCAAAATTACTGCCAACAAACACTTACGTCTAGGTTTATTTTTGTAAAGATCCTATACTCGAATATGGGGCATTTTAGATAAGTAGCAATAGATCGTGAAAACTGTACGGTGTATATCGATATGGTTGAAGTGATGGCTATGTTAGTGTGACACATTGGTTGGTGTCGATGTACCTTGAGTTAAGTCAAGGAGAATGTTGGGCTTCCGCATGGTGTCATAAAGCACTAACTGACGGTAGAACCTTAGTTGATTCAACTTAGCCATTATAAATTAGTGAGATAGTCGGATTTGGTGCATTCTAAAGTTGGTTGATACTCGATGCTACACTCATTGATATCGGACTCTCAGGATATTTCGGTTGCAAATTAGATGCTTGTGCTGAAACAATTCCTGGGAGAAAGATCGTTGATATTGAGGCACCTAGAACCCGGTTACTTATTTTAGGACAGGTTGAGCCCACTAAAACTTCAAGAGGGTACTTACCTATAAACTTCATGCAAGCTTAAATCTAAGTCCTTATGTGTTTTGTTTGTGTATGATTAATTGTTTGAACATGACATCATAACATCATGACATCATGCCATATCATTTTCACTAACCATTTCAAGGACCAAGGGATTTATCTTTGTTCTTTGTTGTAGGTTATGGCCTCCGCTCGCAGAAACACTATCCGGATCAACTTTGTAAGGGTGCCTCCTCAGCTTAAGGAGTTAGTCTCAAAGGTTCACGAAAGTTCTCCATTCATCAAAAGGCATGGTCGACTACTCAGTCTGGTCACCCCAGGTTTAGAAGAAGACATGATAAGTGTTCTATTCCAGTTATTTGACCCTGCACATAACTGCTTCACCTTTCCAGATTATCAGTTAGTACCCACAATGGAGGAGTTCTCTCAATTACCGAGGGTACCTGTTCTTGATCAGACACCCTTCAGAGGTTTAGAGGAAGCTCTAAAACCAAAAGATATTGCAGCAGCCTTACATCTGAAACGGTCCGACATTGTATCTAACTGAGAAACAAGAAGTGGAGTCAAGGGCTTTCTTGCTAAATTTTTGATAGAGAAGGCTCAACTGTTTCTAGATGCTATGAGTTTTCAGGGCTTCGAGAAGATATTGGCTTTGTTAATTTATGGATTGGTATTGTTCCCTAACCTAGACCAACTCATAGATGTGAACGCCATCAAGATATTTCTTGCTCGTAATCCTGTGCCTACCTTGCTCGGAGAAATTTTACATTCTCTTCACACTCATACTATGAAAAGGTAAGGAACTCTCATGTGTTGTATACCTCTGCTACCCAGGTGGTTTATTTCGCACCTTCCCTACTCGATAATGAAGAATGAACAAGGTTTGAGGTGGTCTCAAAGAATAATGTCACTCTCTCATACATACATATACTAGTATTCCTAATCTCACGAGGATGTCACTATCATTGACTGCTGTGGGGAATTCCTTAATGTTCCACTCCTTGGCATTAGGGAAGGTATTACTTACAACCATTATCTGGCTCTACATCAATTTGGTTATGCTTGAAAAGATGGTCCTCTTGACACACTAATCTAAGGTATTATATTTGATTACAAGAACGATCCTCAAGGTTATCATTAAAGGTTTATACATGCTTGGGGTATGGTGAGCAAGATTAATAACAAGGCTTTAGGACAGAAAAATTCCATACCTCTGGCGCCCTATCTCAAATGGGTACAAACTCGTGCTCAAAACCTTATGATGCCATATCCTACTATCTTATCGGTGATCATGGAGCCTATTGTTAAAGGAGACGTTTCTCGCACCATCCTCCATATAGACATGCCCACTGACCTTGAAGAGCTACAAAAGTCTTGGATTCAATTGAAAGAAGAAAGGGAAACCTTTGAGACTCAGTTCTATGCTAGCGAGAAAAAGGTGTTGGAGCTGACAAAATGACTCCACGAAGAGCAAAGCCTTAATGCATATGTCAACACAAAAAGGAAGTGTCCATGGGAGACTTGAGCCTTAGGTTTTAGGAGTTCATACTTTTTTTTTCATTGTAAGCCTAAAAGGAAATTTTAATTTGAGCTTACTAATAAAAGTCTTTGTTTCTGTTTCCTTTTGGTTAACGAATTTAAATCCCACGGATCCTTGAAAATATTGCATATACATATCATGCATATCATTACGGGATAGGTGTTTCAAGACAGGTTTCTTATCTTTTAGCTGTATATTTCAGTAGAAAGAATGGCTCTTGAACAAATAGTTAAAGATCTCCAGGCTCAGATCGCCTAGTTCCAGCAGATGTTCTTGAGTCTAGCCAAGGGGAAGGAAGAGTTGAAGGCCCTTATTACTAAAGCGAAGAAGGAGAAAGTCAAGAAACCAGTTGGTGTCCTCAACATGGGTAGGACGTTCAAAGATCCGATCAAGCGAGCTTTAGAGTTTGAAGAATAAAATGATGACCTAGAGGAAGATGACAAAAGTATGAAGTCTGACAACCAGGGTTCTGACGAAGAAGAAGTGAATTATTCAGATGAATAATATCCTCCGAATGACGACAAGTACAAGCAACTGGAAGACCGTCTCAATGTTATGGAGATCCAGAGGGTTCCTGGGTTGTATTTCGAAGAGCTGGGTCTCATCTCGGGTGTTGTTATCCCATACAAGTTCAAGGCCCCTGTCTTTGCTAAATATGACGGTGTGTCTTGTCCTAAGCTTCATATGCAGTCTTATGACCGAAAAATCCAGCCCCATACTGCTGATAGAAAATTATGGGTCTACTTCTTTCAAGAAAGTTTGTCTGGAACTCAACTCGAATGGTTCTATCAACTAGAAGGAACTAACATCCGTATGTGGGAAGACTTGGCTGCTGCTTTTTATAAGCAGTATCAATATAATTCTGACCTTGCACCAACTCGAGAGCAATTGCAAAACATGTCTATGGGCTCGAATAAAAGGTTCAAGCAATATACACAAAAGTGGAGAGATTTGGCTAGAAGGGTGCAACCTCCTTTGTCTGATCGGGAGCTTGTTGATATGTTCATGGGCACTCTGACAGGTCCATTCTTTAATCTGCTGATTGGGAGTTCGTCATCTGGTTTTACTGAGCTGATTCTGACTGGGGAACAAGTTGAAAGTGTTATTAAGAGTGGGAAATTACAATGGATGTGTCTTCTAGTGCTGTAAAGAAGACGTTCAATAATAAGAAAGAAATCAATTTTGTTTATAGCCAGAAGGGCCATGGTAAAAATGACCGCCATTAGTCTGTGGGAGAGGTGTTGATCTCTAATTCGGAACCTATTCAATAACAACAGGGAAATCAACATAGGTCAGATGCTCCGAGGAGGCAATTCACCAAGATTAGTATGCCATTGTGTGAGGAATTATAACATTTGTTAAAAGAAAAATTGATAACACTGCGAGATCCTCCTCCTAATCCCAACACCTTCTCTCTTAAGTACAATCCAAATGTGAAGTGTTCCTATCATTCTAATAGTCCTGGGCACGACACCAATAACTTCTAGGCCCTGAAAAACAAAATTCAAGATCTGATTGACAACAAAGAGATTGAGTTTGATCCTCTGGAGATCCCGAATGTAATTACTGCACCTATGCCAAAGCATGACCAAGGTGTGAATGTTATTGATGTTGTCTCTACTACGAAAAATGCTGATAATGACTTTGACAACTGGATCTTTCCTACTATTGGCAACATGCTCAATAATTGGAAGGCAGAAGACGTTATCCCCATCTCCTTTAGTCAGGATTAATAGCTATATTTCTGTCTTATTGCTTTAAAAGGTTTTGATTATGTAATGTTTAAACAATGACTTTAAACCTTGTGTCTTACCCAGGGCATAATGGTTCATTTGTTAAGGGTTGTCAATTCATAAACATTGTTCATTTAATAAAAACATTGGACATTTGCATTCAAATTTTGCGCTCTATGCATTTTCATTACTCTATTCCCTTCAAATATAGCTATGTGTTTATTACACACACATACACACACACACACACTACAATTCATATCCACATCCATTCTGGATCTCGTCGATATTGATTCTACTATTGCCAATCATGACTTTGAAAATCTGATCTACCAAGCCGAGGACGAAGGTGAGGAAGATTGTGAAATACCTAGAGAACTTTCCAGACTCTTAATACAAGAAGAAAAGACTATCCAACCACATGAAGAGCCAGTCAAAGTTGTAAACTTGGGTACCGAGACAGACCAGAAAGAAGTCAAGATAGGAGCCAACTTAGAGATTAGCGTCAAGAAAATGTTAATTCAGATGTTGTATGACTATGTTAAGATCTTTTCTTAGTCGTACAAAGACATGCCAGGTATCGATACTGATATTTTGGTCCATCGTTTGCCAATGAAAGAGGGTTGTTCTCTGATTAAGCAGAAAGTTCGTCACATGCGTCCTAAGATGTTAGAGAAGATAAAAGCCAAGGTTATGAAGCAATTCAACGCATGCTTCATAGCATTGACATCATATCCTCAATGAGTTGCTAATATTGTTCTAGTACCAAAGAAAGACGACAAGGTATGTGTGTATGTATGCCGACTATATGGATCTGAACACGGTGAGCCCCAAAGATGACTTTCCACTTCCATATATTGATGTCTTGGTTGATAATACTACTCAACACAAAGTGTTCTCTTTCATGGATGGTTTCCCAGGGTATAATCAGATCAAGATGGCACCTGAAGATATGGAGAAAACTACCTTCGTCACACAATGGGACACTTTTTTCTACAAGGTTATGCCTTTTGGGTTGAAAAACGCCAGCGCCACTTATCAGCGTGCCATGGTAGCTTTATTCCATGACATGATTCATCACGAGATAGAGGTCTACATTGACGACATGATAGCAAGATCACATACTAAAGAAGAGCATCTTGATCATCTGTATAAACTGTTTGAAAGACTGAGGAAGTACAAGTTAAGGTTAAATTCGAACAAGTGCACCTTTGGGGTGAGATCGGTAAACTCTTCGGTTTTGTCGTCAGCGGTAAAGTTATTGAGGTTGATACAACCAAGGTTAAAGACATTCAAGAACTGCCGGATCCTCATACTGAGAAGGAAGTCAGAGGTTTCTTAGGATGACTAAATTACATTTCCCGATTCATTTCTTATTTGGCTGCTACTTGTGAGCCAATCTTCAAGCTGCTGAAGAAAGATCAAATGGTAAAATGGAATGACGACTACCAAATAGCCTTTGATAAAATTAAGGATTACCTGCAAGAACCTTTGATTCTGATGCCACCAATTGAAGGAAGGCCTCTAATCATGTACCTAACAGTGCTAGAGAACTCAATGGGGTGTGTACTGGGGCAGCATGACGAGTCTGGTCAAAAAGAGCATGCAATATACTACCTTAGCAAAAAGTTTACCGGATATGAAACAAGATATTCACTACTAGAGAAAACTTGTTGCACTTTGGCATGGGCTTCTCTCCGACTAAGACAATATATGTTGACTCATACTACTCCGTTGATTTCTAAGATGGATCCCATCAAGTACATATTCAAGAAGCCAACTCTCTTCGGAAGAATAGCCCGATGGAAATGGTCTTGACGGTATATGATATTTAGTACACCACTCAAAAGGCAATCAAGGGAAGTATACTGGCAGATCATTTGGCACATCAAATCATAGACAACTATCAATCCATGAATTTTGAATTCCCGGATGAGAATGTTATTCTAGTCACAGATTTGAAGAATCTGGATTGTATGAAGGACCTGAGCCAGGATCCTGATGGACTATGGTTTTCAACAGAGCTTCCAACACACTTGGAAACGAAATTGGTGTTGTAATTATCTCTCCTCAGGGTTGCCATACACCCTTAACCTCCATATTATGCTTCGAATGTACCAACAACATGGCTGAATACGAAGCATGCATCATGGGTATTAAAGCAGCTATTAACCTAAGAGTCAAGTTTTTGAATGTATATTGGGACTCAGCCCTGGTAATCAGTCAGGTTAAGGGAGAATGGGACACGAAGCACCTGAATCTCATTCCTTATAAAGAGCATCTGTTAACCTTAATCCCATATTTCAAGGAAATCACTTTCGAGCACATTCCACGAGAAGAGAATCAGCTGGTGGACGCGTTGGATATAATGTCGTCTATGTTCAAGGTCAAATGGGATAACGAGGCACCCAGAATCACCATTGAAACATTAGACGAACCAACACACTATTACGAAGTTGATACCGACAAAGTATAAGAGCAACCTTGGTTTTATGAAGTGAAGAGGTATCTTGAGGCTTAAGAGTACCCTGAAGGAGCATCAATTAATGCAAAGAAATTCCTACGCAGGTTCTCAGCTAAGTTCTTCTTGAGCAACAAAATTTTATACAAGCGCAATCATGATTTGACTCTGCTTTATTGTATGGACAAGAAAGAAGCAAATAAGATTATGGAAGATATGCACGAAGGTATCTTTGGTGCCCATTTTATTGGACATACTATGGCTAAGAAGATTTTGAGAGAAGGTTACTATTGGTCGACTATGGAAACCGATTGTCACCATCACTCGAGAACTTGTCATAAGTGCCAGATCTATCCTGATAAAGTACACGTGCCTTCAGTACCTCTGAATAACTTGACTTCTCCTTGACTATTTGCGATGTGGGGCATTGATATGATTGGAGAGATTAAGCCTACTGCTTCTAACGGACATCACTTCATCCTCTTCGCCATTGATTACTTCACAAAGTGGGTTAAAGCAGCCTCGTTCGCCTCTGTTACCAAGAACATTGTGGCCCAGTTCATTAGGCATAACCTTATCTATCGGTATGGCATCCTCGAGAGGATTATTACAGAAAATGGTACTAATCTCAACAACACCATGATCACGGAACTCTGCATGCATTTCAAGATCAAGCATCACAAGTCTTCTCCATATCGACCAAAGATGAATAGTGCAGTGGAAGCCGCCAATAAGAACATTAAGAAGATTATACAGAAGATGGTTATGACCTACAAAGACTGGCACACGATGTTACCGTTTTCTCTTCATGGCTATCACGCTTCGGCTAGAACATCAATTGGGGAAACCCCATTCTCTCTGGTCTATGGCATGGAAGTTGTCCTACCTATCGATGTTCAGATTCCTTCTTTGAGGATTATGAAAGATTCCGACTTAGACGAAGATGAGTGGATTCATGCTAGGTTGGATCAGTTAAATCTTATTGACGAGAAAAGGCTTACGACTGTCTGTCACAGTCAGATGTATCAGAAGCGTATGATCAAAACATTCAACAAAAAGATCAAACATCGGGTATATCAGGCTAGTGACTTGGTAATAAAGCGTATCATTCTACCGCAAGATGATCCGAGAGGTAAATGGACTCCCACCTACGAAGGGCCGTTTGCGATTAAGAAAATATTTTTTGGTGGTGTTATGATATTAACCACCATAGACGATGAAGATTTTCCCGCACCCTGTGAACGTGGACATAGTCAAAAGATACTACGCATAAAAACGACCCGCTAGGTTGACCGGCCTAGGAAAAAATAAGGGCATCCCGACGAACCAAAAGGGTTCGGGAAAAAATTAGGGATAAGAATATAAACATATTGTACACCCGACAAGTCGAAAACCTAAAAAGGCGGCTTGGGCAAAAATTGGCATCCCGGTGGACTGAAAACCCGAAAGGGTGGTCCAGGAAAAAGTTAGAGATTAAAGTGTACGACTATGTCCCGTTGGATCACTTACAACAGGCTTTATTACCAACATCAAGTTCAAACGATACAGATCAGTTCAGCCAACTTCTTTCGACAGCAAGGGATGAGATGCTTGAAGACATAAGGGGCAATAACAGAGTTGAAATTCGACGAGATTATTTCCACATAGCTATATGTTTTGTTTTCACTTTGCACTCTTTTCATTTCACGACGATTTCCTCTTACTAGGATTTCTGTCTCTTTGTACAAAACCGTCTATTTCAAAATTCAAACTTTTGATTTACCTTTTTCTGTTTTGTTTGCAAAAACGTCCAATGAATAAATGGAATGAACATATGCATATGAATATGATTACTATTAATAAGTATATGCATGAAAACAGGAATAAGCATTTTCTCAAGACACTAGGAGTTAGGATAATATTCAATTCATCCACAAATCCTCACAGGATTATCCCCACAGAGTCATATTCACAAGCTCTTTTTCAACAAAGATACACTCCTCGCAAGGCTGAAATAACTTAATTCGCCAGCAGATTTCCCTAGCAGATGAAGGAATATGATCTTTTCCCTGGAAACATTGCTAGCCAATGGAGTCCCAATCCTTGTTAGAGATTATGACGTCAGCATAATTCATAGGAATTTTCTTCCCCAATCGAGATTATTCCTCTGAAACAATAAAATCCCATGCAATGTTCTTTTCTCCAACAGAGCTCATTTCCTTGGCAGAAGTATTCCTCAGCAAAGTGTTTCTCCAACAATTTTAGGGTTTATTTCCCCAATGGAAAACACTTTCCCCAACTTGATCCTATTTCTCTGACTACTATAAATCACCAGTAAAATCCTTTTCTCTAGCAAAGGGTAGTCTAGGTTACTATCCCCAGAAAGTTGCTACAGAATCTGAAATCAGACCCGATATCGTTCAAAATTATCCTCTCCATATGAGTAGGCGTCCATATCAGAAATTCAGTTAGACAAGCCTCGAGAGGTTATCCATCTCTTCTATCCCCAGTCAGGGTATGTAAGAATTAAATTCTCCAGTAGAGCGATGAACGACCAATGATTTTGAACTCTTCTCCCCAAGCAGAAATCAACGTTCTCCAACAGAGTTTCCTCAAACACAGAGCATGACTCCCCAGCGACAACATTCCAGACGAGATTGAAGATTACACATATTCTTCATCCCTAGCATCATTCAGGGATTTATTTTCCCCAGCGAGATGTTATACGGAGCTACACTTCAATGACATTTCACATTCATCTATCATTTACAAACATCATAGCATATGCATACGAAACGCATATGGCACAATCTCATTTACTTTGAAAACATCATTACACAATGCATTTCATACATCATGATATTGCATACAGCTAACTCTTTATCCTTTCAGGAAAAATAGAGGAACATCATCAATAATTTTCAAACAGGTCGAAGATTAACTCCCAAAATAGGACGGGGAAACTATCTTTCTTTCTTTATAGCCAGATAAATATCAATTCCCGAAACAGGACCGGGCGACTATATTTATCACCAGTGGTATGAACTCCTGAAATAGGACGGGTTTACAAACAAACTGATTGTATATCAATTCCCGAAACAGGACGGGGTGACTATCTACATAAACAAATCGAAGATTAACTCCCAAAATAGGACGAGGAAACTATCTTTCTTTCTTTATGGTCAGATAAATATCAATTCCCGAAACAGGACGGGGCGACTATCTTTATCATTAACGGTATGAACTCCCAAAATAGGACAGGTTTACCAACAAAATGATTGTAGATCAATTCCTGAAACAGGACGGGGTAACTATCTACATGAACAGATCAAAGATTAACTCCCGAAATAGGATGGGGAAACTATTTTTCTTTCTTTATGGCCACATAAAGATCAATTCCTGAAACAGGACGGGGTGACTATTTTTATCACCAGCAATATAAATTCCTGAAACAGGACGGGTTTACGAACAAACAGATTATATATCAATTCCTGAAACAGGACGGGAAGACTATCTACATGACAAGAAAATACTCAAACACCTTCCCCAGAGGGTCATTCTGGAAAGCACTCTTCAAATATAGTCGGGCATAGACTCATTCTGATACTTCTATCAATGATTACCTATGGATGGCATCTATAAGCCCATCTCCGTCACCTCTCTAACAATGTTACCTCTTGCACATGCGAGTGCAAATTTCTGGGCACTTAAGTGTTCAATCCTCTTTTACTTTCAAGTTGCGAATGGCGGACATGCCAATCTAACTCTTCAGGTTTAAGAAGATTGAACAAGGGTAGATATTGTACCCCAAAATCCGCCCTCCCATTTTCTTTAAAACATTCTTCTAAGATTCTCAAATGCTCAAGGATACTCAAGGGTTAACCAGTCAAACCTCCTCCTAAGCAATGGGTCTACAACTAGGGTTTTGAGTTTATTAAGGAATATTGGGATTCAAGGTCTCAAGTGGTTTCCATGATTCTCCATAGGTCTTAAAAAAATATTCATGTCAAGTTTTAATTCTTGCATCACAAGTTTGCTCAGTCAATGGCTCAGATGTTTGAAAATTAATTATATTGGGTAAAAAGTCAACTATGGTCAAAATACAGTTAAACTTCAAGATTTTTGGTTAACATCAACATTTTGAATTGATATTCATCATTTTATCAAGGGTTGACCATGATTCCTCAAGGAAAGCCCTCAAATCATCAAAAGTCAAAAGTTAACAAATTAGGGTTTCCTTAGGAAAAGTCAATTGAACTTTGACCAAGCATAACTTTCACATGCTTCATCAGCTTTTCCCCAACCAAAGCCCATTTTAAAGGAGATTCAATTCTCTACAACTTTGTATCCGTTTGCTCAAGCCCAAAAAGTGCTTCATTTGAAAGATATGAGCCCATACATTATAGGTCATTTCAAAAGTCAACAAAAAGACACTTTTTGTCAAGGCAACTTACATTAAGATAAATCTCCAAATGCAAAAATGATCAAAATAGAATTTTAAGAGGACATCCTGAGCTTTCCAAAAAGTCCAAGATCACCTTAAAAAGATGAAAATTTAGAGAGTTATGACTAGTACAAGTTGGGAAATTTTAAGAAAATACATGAAATGCAAAGTGAGTCAACTTGAAAATTTGAACTAGTGGGCCTAACTTTTTATGTTTAAACATGTTCACAATGTGTTAGAGGACCTCTAAATCCATTCACATATTTTTCATGATTTTTATTTATTTTATTTGAATTTTTTTTCATTTAAATGAAAATAAAATAAAATAAAATATGAAATAATGGTATAAGGGCATGGGCTTTTGTTTCAATCACATGGAAGCCCAAGACAACTCATGACAACCAATGATAACCTTGATAAAACCGTGTGAGAAGCAAGGTAAGAAATCTCTCAAAATGGAAGCTTTTAAATAAGTTGAATTCTTATTTAAACATGACCATGATTACACGAGATTCTTTCCATTTTTATTGATCCATTTCATTCTCTATATATGCACAACAAATCAGATCCAAGAGGACCACACAACCTTATCTTAAAATTGCACAAATTGTCCAAACTTTTTTCTCAAAAAACTCGAGTTTCAAAACTCTCTTTACAAGCTTTCATACTACAAAATCTTCATTCCATTCACACCCAGGAAGATCAAAGGGCAGGTTGGGATCAGTTATCATGAGCCTAAGCGCCTGAAATCTCATAGCATATCATTACCGATTTCATACTTTTTTGTAAAATCATATCTTTAATCTTGCTTTGTTTAAAACTGAATTGATGCTTCTAACACATTTTTGAGACATGTTTGAATAGGTATGAATAAATATTATGGTCCCATGCATGCTAGTTTGTGACATGCCATTTTTACTCCGATCGGTTTATTTTGATTAGAAACGCATGATCTAAGGGTTTATAGCCAAAACTAAGTCTGAAATTAGATCCAGGAGGGTCGAATTAGGGGGGACATGTTGTTTTAGATCATTAACATTTGATTTTTGTAGGTTTTGAGTTTTGTAGCTTGCTGAAGAAGACAACCGGAGCTAGGGCTCCGACGCTTCTCTAGTCATCATATTTGATTATACATTATATGTTTATTATTTCATTTATATGAACAGATGTACAACCACCCCAGTGGCAAGCAAGCGCGTGTCAAGGCATACGCGTCCGAAGATGTGGGTTTGATTCTGGCGCTCGCAAATTATTTTTACATGTTTTATCTTTCACAGATCCAATGCAAGCAGGCTTAGCGCACATATCATGCGCCTCACTTCCTCACCACCTGATCATCACAGGATCAGATATAGCATCCCAAGCTTGCGCACACACCATAGAGTCCTTGGAATCAGTAAGGCTGGATCATTCACCTCATATGGGCTGTGTGATAGGGTGGGAGAACTGACTTGAAGTTTTGCGTTTGTGTTTGCAAATGTTGCGGTTAGCAAGAGTCACCACCGACTTTTCTTTTATCCAAAAGGAAAGGTGAAAAAGCATAGGAAAGACCTTTAGAGATGTTTTCTTGAGTTCGGGGGGGGGGGGGGGGGGGGGGGGGGTAGATTATGAAAAAGGAAGGTGTTACCACCCTTTTCATCCATGGTTTTCCATGGGCTCTTAGTTACTCGCTAGATCACTTGATTTTGTTTGAATGTGCTAGTGGTGTGGGTTTGGAAAGTATTTTAAAAATGTCTTTGTGATGGTTCTCGTCTCTATAAGAACGCATACAAAGTGTTTGTTTGAAAATAGTTTCAAAGATGTGTTTGTGAGATGTGTTTTTGAAAGTGATTTTGAAAAGGTGTCTTTGCAATGGTTCTCGTTTCTATAAGAATGCGTACAAAGTGTTGCCTTTCAAAAATATTTCAAAATGAGAGGGTTGGTGTATAAGATGTTTTTGTTGTGAGTAAGAGCGAACCTACCCATTCAAAAGGTCTTAAATGTGCTTTTCCTCCTCCTTTAGATGTTGTTATCTTACCATTTGATTTGGTAAGAAGCCCCATCGTTGGATGTGAAGGGACGGGCGTTAGGACATTTGTATAGTCATAGAAGGCAACCCATGGGACGTTTTAGCAATGTCGTTTTAGGGACTAGATCGTTTACCGAAGGAAACATCGAGGGACTACGATCTTTTATCGAGGGTCTTTGCTAAAACGCCCATGTTCGAGGGACATGACTAATTTCCGATAGGCAACAAGTGAGATTACCTTAAGGGTGCATGTGTGCAAGTGTGTTTGATTGCATGCATTTAGTCTTGATTAGGGTGATCTATTTGTTGATTTATATCTTACCACACACACCCTAATTACTAGCATTTACATTTGGAAGCGATAAGTTGCAGAAATGTAAAGTCTTACGCTATTACAATATTTAGGGGATGGGGTACATATTTATGAATGGGGGGTTGCAAGTAAAAATTAAATCCTAAGTTAATATTACAACCATATTGAAATGTACAATATAAGAAAGAAATGGACTTGTTTAGAAAATGTTTTTGTCTTAATAAAAAAAAGATAAATTAATAAAAGAAAAATATTTTTATGTCTTTTTATGTTGATATTAAAAATGATGAAAAGGAAAATAAATGAAAGATAGAAAACAGCGTGTTGCTGCAAGAAACACAACAAGGATCATAAGTTCTGAAGCCAAGCGCGTGATGACTCAGAAAGGAACGTCAATGGAATCAGAAGTTCTGGATTGGTACACTCTGAGGTTCTGCAAGACACGTTAGAGGGAAAACACAGAAGTTCTGGATTGCTATGTGCTGAACTTCTGAATGTTAGAACAATGAGAAAATCTTAGAAGTTCTGTATATTAAAACAGTGAAGAGAACTCAGAGGTTCAGTTTGTGCTAAGACAGTGAGTGAACATCAGAAGTTTAGTGTGCATTAACAGTGAGGGAACATCAGAAGTTCAGTGCATTATCAGCATGTAAGAATCAGAAGTTCTAAGTGTTAAAATAGTGAGGAGAACTCAGAAGTTCTATGTTTGTGCTAAAACTGTGAGTGAACATCAGAATTTCTATGCCATATTTCAACTCTTAATCAACACATCAACAATTTATTCAGTTCTTGTTAAACAACAAATTAGAAGGTTAACAACACAACAGTTCATAGAAGTTCTAATCCTGATTCTGAGCCTAGCCTTAATCAAGAAGTTCTGATCTACAGTTTTTCTACTTATGCAATGATATGAACAACATCAATACTATGATATTTACATGTTTAATGATGTTCTGAATGAAAAAAGATGCAAAGTCAGAAAGACTTACCTTGAACCTGGAGCGTGAGCTTGGAGTTTTGACCTGCTGCCTTTGGATGATCTGGAATCAGCAAGAGTAACGGAAGAGAAGAATGCCAAGTTCTTTGATTCAAAAGGAAGAACAAAAGTTTGGTTTTTTGTTTGGGATTTCTCGATTTTTATGAAGGTTTCACAACTTCCTTTTCTCTCGTTTTGCCAACCTCTCTCTCCCAAAATCCATCTCCTTGAACGTGTGATGGAGCAACTTATTTATAGGTGAATTTGTTGTGATTTTGGCGGGAAAAACAAATGGGATTTTAACCTGTTTTGGCATCCAGTTCCTTTGCTTTTTCATCACTATTTTCGTATGCTAGTTTGGTGAAATTATGGGATGCAGACGTAGGCTGAATTAGCTGCTGGTTAGCAGCTTTTAGCCATGCTTAAGCTGGAGTTGTCAGCAGGATTTAAGGAAAAGCAAAAACAAAGCATGGGCCTAGTACCAAAGTTTGCTATCCCAAGACAGTAGAGGTACACATGGTGAAAATCCTTTGGATAAAGACTCAGAAAGTGGTTGTGAGTATTAAATGAGCATTAAATGATGATGAGACTTATCACAACCAGAAATCCTGCAACGTGAGATTCTACACCATGGCTTAGTTCTGGATCATAAGTTCAGCTTCAGCATAACATCCAACCTCTGATCTTTGTATCTTCTGGCTCCAACATGTTCTGAAGGAGTTTTTAGACTTTCCATGAAGTTTGTAACATGCTTTGTAAAGCTTTTTTGAACTGCTCTTGCAAGCTCTAATTGAACCTTTGTGAAAACTGGCCCATAAGTTTTGACCAAACTTTGTCTTGAGAGTGTTCAGAATTTGTTGAGTGTTTTAGTTTCATGGACGTGTCTTTGAGAAGTTATAACTTGAAATTCGAACATTTCTAGGAGAAGTTCTGTTCTATAATGTTTCAGATCTTGTTGAGATCTAAAACTCTTGTTGAGCTTGTCATGTTTCTTAAACACTTAGAAAAGTTCTAAGTATTTAGAATTTTGACTTTTGAATTTCTTGATGAAACAAATCTCACGTTCCAACATGTCTTGATGAAATATGATTCTTGAAGCTTGATTTTGATCCAAAAGTCAAAGTTTGACCTTTCAGCGTACAAATGACCATTTTGCCCTTGCAGATGACTTTTCTTGAAAAATTGTAATTCAAGGCTTGTAATTGGATGGAAGCAAACTTGAGGATCTAGGGTGATTCCTTGAGAAATGAGAGGGAAAATTTTGGGGTACAACAGCTCCCCCTGTTCAATCTTGTTTCACTTGAAGAGTTAGATTGGTAAATCTGTCATTCGTGACTTGAAGGTGGAAGATGATTGAACACTAGAGTGCCTAGAAAATTTGCACTTGAAGATGTGTTATTTGATTATGTAGGTAATAGGCTTAAAGATTCCATTTGGAGAGATAATGGATAGTTGTTAGAGATGGGCTTAAAAGATGCCATCCAGAAATGATTGCTGGACTGTATCTGTAAGCTGGAACTGAATGATTGCCCGAATGGCGTCCGCTTCTGGAGCGTATCTAAACTGTATCAGAAGGTTGGGTTGTTTGATGATGAGTCCGTGTGAAACTTCATCTTGGAAATAGAAGGAACCTGTGTAGGGTTGCTTCATGATGAGTTAGTGTAAAACTTCATCTTGGAAAGAGAAGGAACTGTGTAAGGTTGCTTCATGATGAGTCAGTGTAAAACTTCATCTTGGAAAGAAGGAACCTGTGTAGGGTTGCTTCATGATGAGTCAGTGTAAAACTGCATCTTGGAAATAGGGAGGAACCGGTGTAGGGGTGCCTGATGATGAGTCAGTGTAAAACTTCATCTGAAATTTCCCGAGAAGGAACTTGTGTAGGGTTGCTTCATGATGAGTCCATGTAAAACTACATCTTGGAAAGAAGGAACCTGTGTAGGGTTGCTTGATAATAAGTCCGTGTAAAACTGCATCTTGGAAAGAAGGAACCTGCATAGGGTTTCCTGATGATGAGTCCGTGTAAAACTTCATCTTGGAAAAAGAAGGAACCTGTGTAGGGTTGCTTCATGATGAGTCCGTGTAAAACTTCATCTTGGAAAGAGGAATCTGTGTAGGGTTGCCTGATGATAAGTCAGTGTAAAACTGCATCTTGGAAGGAGGAACCTGTGTAGGGTTGCTTGATGATGAGTCCGTGTAAAACTTCATTTGGAAGGGAGGAACCTGTGTAGGGTTTCCCGATGATAAGTCCGTGTAAAACTGTATCTTGGAAATGGAAAGAACCGGTGTAGGGTTACTTGATGATGAGTCCGTGTAAAACTGCATCTTGGAAAGAGAAGGAACTTGTGTAGGGTTTCTTCATGATGAGTCTTTGTAAAACTTCATCTAGGAAAGAGGAACCTGTGTAGGGTTGCCTGATGATGAGTCCGTGTAAAACTGCATCTTGGAAGGAGGAACCTGTGTAGGGTTGCTTGATGATGAGTCTGTGTAAAACTTCATCTGAAAGGGAGGAACTTGTGTAGGGTTTCCCGATGATGAGTCTGTGTAAAACCGCATCTTGGAAATGGAAGGAACCGGTGTAGGGTTGCTTGGTGATGAGTCCGTGTAAAATTGCATATTGGAAATAGGAGGAACCCGTGTAGGGTTGCCTTAGTTGGTCAAGTAGATAGTTGTCCTGCCTGGTTTCAGGTATTAATCTCTGACCTGAGAAAGAAAGATAGTTTTCCTGGCTTGTTACAGGTGTTAATCTTCAATCTCTTCATGTAGATAGTTTTCCTGGCTTGTTACAGGTATTAATCTACAATCAGTCGTCCACAAATAGTTTTCTTGGCTTGTTACAGGTATTAATCTGGAACTTGAAAAGGTTGGTCGATGAGATAGTTATCCTATCTGGTTTCAGGTATTAATCTCTGACCTGAGAAAGAAAGATAGTTTTCATGGCTTGTTACAGGTGTTAATCTTCAATCTCTTTATGTAGATAGTTTTCCTGGCTTGTTACAGGTATTAATGTACAATCAGTCATCCACAGATAGTTTTCCTAGCTTGTTACAGGTATTAATCTGGAACTTGAAAAGGTTGATGGTAGCCATCTGTTGATTGATCTTTCCTGAAAAAGGTAGAACGTTAGTTGTATGCAATGTCGTGATGCATGAAATGCATGATTTCATGATGTTCTCAAAATAAATGAGATTGTGTCGTATGCACTTATCATGTATGTAGATAGAATGTATGAAATGTGACATGTTTATTGAAGTGTATCTTTGTCTGGGAAAATAAATCCTTGGCAAATGCTAGGGAGTCGTTAAATCCTGGACTACTGTTGAAGAGTTGGTGTGTCTTCAAACTTTGCTTAGAATGTTTCCACTGGGGATTCTTGTTTTGTTGTGTTTAGGAGAACTCCGCTGGGGAATATTGAAAACTATGTGGGGAATGTTGATTCTTGCTTGGGGAAAAGAGTTCAGGAGTCTCGGTTGTCCGTTGCTCTACTGGAGAATTAACTTTGGCTGGAGAGAATCAAAAGTTAACTGTTATCTGGTCGGATTCCAAGCTTCACAATGACTTGTTGGGGATTGTAGAGAAGAGGAGTTATGGTCCCCTGATTTGTAGTAGTCGGAGAGGCAAACTCAAGATGGAGAATCCTGTCGTTTGTTGGGGAAATAAACCATGTTGCTGGTCTGCTAGAGAGGTGACGACTTTGTTGGGGAAATTCCTCGAGGATTCTTGAGGTTATCTCAGTTGGGGAAAGGTTTTCAGAGATTAAACTCTTGCTGGGAGTCATCCTATGAGAAGGATTTTAGGGAGATTTATCACTACCCCTAGTAGTGAATGTTTGTGGCATTTCCAAAAAATGTTTGATTGTATGTAACCCTTTGCTGAGATTGACGTTCAATGCCCCAAGTGACAGAGATGGAGACCTGCCCCTGGTTATTCTGCATTTAGAATCTTGACTGGACTTCCCCAGGTGTACTGGATAGTGACATGTCATGTCCCCTTGTTGATAGGAGATTTGTTAATGGAAGTGTCATATTTCTTGAATTGATTTTGTACACTGAGAGAGCTTTCGTTCACTGAATATTCATTGTGTGAATTTTTCCGCTGTTAAACAAATAGCCATATGCAAACAGTGATATTCAAGTAATGCAAAGTTTATGTTTCTCTTGAAGTTTTTGAAAAATATGTTTTTAGCAAGTAAAGAAGTTTGTAATTCAACTCAGGATTTTGAGTAAAGCCTTACATGAGTCAGGATACCTTTTATAACAGTATACTTTCGAACTAACCCATGCTTCAATTAGGACTTTTGAAGGGTTGTAACGTGGCTTAGTTCACGGTTTAAGAAACAAAGGATAAAGGCTCAAAGTGTATTTGTACCCACCCGCTCTTCGTGACTTTCTTCAGTCCTAAACTCAGTTAATTGGACGTTCGAACTCCAATTGGGTCTGGAATGATGTATTGGTGATGGTTCAGACAAGTTAAGTTTGTCAGAAGGCAGTCATTCTTGCAACATTTTTTCTCTCATGTTGTTGAGGATTTGTAGTGACCACTTTTGATTTGTTATCCTTGATTTTTGCCCGACTGTTCTTATTTTGAGACTACGGTCAACAGGATGCCCCAGTTTTCTTAAGTCTCCTTTGTAGGTTTTGACTTAGTGGGCTTTTCTTTTTGAGAGATAACGACTGCCTATGTGATAGGGAACAATCACTGTCTTTTGATTCCAGAGGAATGTTTTTGATGTCATTCGTTGTATTATGAAATGAGAGTTTGCGGCTTAACACGTGTTTGAATTAGCTGAGAGACTACCCTGCCCCAGGTTTTAATTAAAGGTTTTAATTTTGTGAAAGAAAGAAAACTTCAACTTCTTTGGCTCGAAGGGGTTGACTAAGGATTATCTTCCTTATAACTCCAGTGTTTAGGATTTGAAAGAACGCCTGTACATCGTCAACAAGGTCTGTCCAAAAGCATACTGTATGAGATTATGGCATCGTTTTTGTCATCCTCCCTCTAAAGGCTTGTAAATTTTAGCAAGAGTTGAATGTCATAAAGTGAGTAAAAAACATAGTTTAAATGTAATGAAAATGAGTGGATCAAATCAAGACAAACATATGCACTGCATTAATGAAACAAAGTTTGACATTAATAGATAATTGTTTGAATAACAACAGAAATTACAATTGAAAATTCAAATGAAACAGAAGCCTTTTTGTATGAACTTGTCACTTTAGGTGGTGAGCCTTTAAAGGACGGCATAAGAACTCAGTCTGGCCGTCTTGTGTGAATTCCATCATTCCTCTGTCAATCAAGTCTTGGATCTTATTTTTCAAAGCCCAACAGTCATTCGTATCATGCCCATGATTATTAGAGTGGTATGCACATAATGCATCAGGATGATAGTTAGGAGCAGAGGTGTTGGGATTCCGAGGAGGATCCCTTAATGTGACCAAATTCATGTTCAACAGGTGCTGTAAGACCTGCGATATAGACATGTTGAGTTTGGTGAACTGCCTAATGGCTGGGACCTGTTTACTTTGATTACCCTGTCCTTGTCGACGAGGTTTTGGATAAGAGCCATCTGGCCCACCAGTTGTCCCATCATCTGGACTTTCATTACAGCTATCTCAGTTTGTAGCTGCTCCAATTGGTCATCTCTGTCATCCCCAGTATTACCCATGATCATGCCCCTGGTGAGGAGCGCCTTAACCTCTTCTTGTACCTTGGATAGGTTCAAGAACATCTCTTGAAGTTGAGCGTTTTGAGTCTGGATGTCCTTGATAGTTTGCTCTAGAGCCATCTCTACTGAAATAAGCAGTAGGAAGATAAGGAGACCTGTGTGGGAGAAACCTGTCATGATATGATGCATGATATGTGGATGCATGTTTTCAAGGATCTCGCAGGGTAAGTAGTCACTTACAGTTTTGGATTGGAGAAATTTGTATTGGTGGATGTCCTTCCACGAGAATTAAGCTCACCATGTCAAGTGGGTCATAGCCTTTGACTTCGGTTTGTTGTACCTGATTTTGACGGTGTTTGGTTAGAGGAAAATAAATCCCCTTGCCCCTTGATAGACGTCTGGTTCAACGTGACCCTGCATCAAAGATCCTCGAGATCCTTGAAATGGTTATTGAAAATGCTATGGTATGATGTTATGTACAAATATGCGAGGTAAACAAGTTTATATACAAATAATCATATTCACATAAAGCAAACAAATCATTAGTTTTAGGCTTGCATGGAGTTTTGTAGGTGAGTACCCTCTTGAAATTTAGTTGGCTCAACCTGTCCTAGTTAATAGTAACCGAGTTCTAAGGGATCTCAATATCACTGACCTTTCCCACAAGCTTTGTTCGATAAGCAATTGACTCTCAACCAAACAAAACTCAGGAGTCAAGTCTCAATGAGTGTAGCATCGAGTATCAACCAGTTTTCAGCTTTACAGCGAAACCATCTATCTCACTACTTCCTAATGGCCAATTTGGTCAAGTAAGGTTCTAAGGTCAGTTGATGCTTCACAACACCACGCGGCGGCCCCGTACTCTCCTTGATTCGACTCAAGGTTTACCGATACCAACTAAAGTGCCACATCAACATAGCTACCACTTCAACCATGTCGATATACGCCGCACAGTTCCCTCACAGTCTATTGCTACTTACCCAAAAGGTGTCTCCAAATCCGTGTGTAGGATTTAAAATAAACCCAAACAAGGAACCAAAATATAAAGTAAACAAATCAAACAAATGTAAGCAAGTAAATGTGAACTAACCCTAAGGTAACCCCGCTTTAAAAGTTAATTCCCCAGCAGAGTCGCCAGTTCTGTGATACGGTGGGAGAACTAACTTGAAGTTTTGCATTTGTGTTTGCAAATGTTGCAGTTAGCAAGAGTCACCATCGAATTTTCTTTTATCCAAAAGGAAAGGTGAAAAAGCACAGGAAAGACCTTTAGAGATATTTTCTTGAGTTCGGGGGGTAGATTATGAAAAGGGAAGGTGTTAGTACCTTTTTCATCCATGGTTTTCCATGGGGCTCTTAGTTACTCGCTAGATCACTTGCTTTTGTTTGAATGTGCTAGTGGTGTGGGTTTTGAAAGTATTTTAAAAATGTCTTTGTGATGGTTCTCGTCTCTATAAGAATACATACAAAGTGTTTGTTTGAAAATAGTTTCAAAGATGTGTTTGTGAGATGTGTTTTTGAAAGTGATTTTGAAAAGGTGTCTTTGTAATGGTTCTCGTTTCTATAAGAACACGTACAAAGTGTTGTATTTCAAAAGTATTTCAAAATGAGAGTGTTTGTGTATAAGATGTTTTTGTTGTGAGCAAGCGATCAACTAAGAGCGAACCTACCCATTCAAAAGGTCTTAAATGTGCTTTTCCTCCTCCTTTAGATGTTGCTATCTTACCATTGATTTGGTAAGAAGCCCCATCGTTGGATGTGAAGGGATGAGCGTTGGGACGTTTGTATAGTTATAGAAGGCAACCCATGGGACGTTTTAGCAATGTCGTTTTAGGGACTAGATCGTTTACCGAAGGTAACATCGAGGGTCATCGAGGGACTACGATCTTTTATCGAGGGTCTTTGCTAAAACTCCCATGTTTGAGGGACATGACTAATTTCCGATAGGCAACAAGTGAGATTACCTTAAGGGTGCATGCGTGCAAGTGTGTTTGATTGCATGGATTTAGTCTTGATTAGGGTGATCTATTTGTTGATTTATATCTTACCATACACACCCTAATTACTAGCATTTATATTTGGAAGCGATAAGTTGCAGAAATGTAAAGTCCTACGCTATTACAATATTTAGGGGATGGGGGTATATATTTATGAATGGGGGATTGCAAGTAAAAATTAAATCCTAAGTTACTATTACAACCATATTGAAATGTACAATATAAGAAAGAAATGGACTTGTTTAGAAAATGTTTTTGTCTTAATAAAAAAAAGATAAATTAATAAAAGAAAAATATTTTTATGTCTTTTTATGTTGATATTAAAAATGATGAAAAGGAAAATAAATGAAAGATAGAAAACAGCATGCTGCTACAAGAAAAACAACAAGGATCAGAAGTTCTGAAGCCAGGAGCGTGATGACTCAGAAAGGAACGTCAGTGGAATTAGAAGTTCTGGATTGGTACACTCTGAGGTCCTGAAAGACACGTTAGAGGGAAAACACAGAAGTTCTGGATTGCTATGTGCTGAACTTCTGAATGTTAGAACAATGAGAAAATCTTAGAATTTTTGTATATTAAAATAGTGAAGAGAACTCAGAGGTTCAGTTTGTGCTAAGACAGTGAGTGAACATCAGAAGTTCAGTGTGCATTAATAGTGAGTGAACATCAGAAGTTCAGTGCGTTATCAGCATGTAAGAATCAAAACTTCTAAGTGTTAAAACAGTGAGGAGAACTCAGAAGTTCTGTGTTTGTGCTAAAACTGTGAGTGAACATCAGAATTTCTATGCCATATTTTAACTCTTAATCAGCACATCAGCAATTTATTCAGTTCTTATTAAACAGCAAATCAGAAGGTTAACAGCACAGTAGTTCATAGAAGTTCTAATCCTGATTCTGAGTCTAGCCTTAATCAAGAAGTTCTGATCTACAGTTTTTCTTATGCAATGATATGAACAACATCAATACTATGATATTTACATGTTTAATGATGTTCTGAATGAAAAAAGATGCAAAGTCAGAAAGACTTACCTTGAACCTGGAGCGTGAGCTTGGAGTTTTGAGCGGCTGCCTTTGGATGTTCTGGAATCAGCAAGAGTAATGGAAGAGAAGAATGCTAAGTTCTTCGATTCAAAAGGAAGAACAAAAGTTTGGTTTTCTGTTTGGGATTTCTGGTTTTTTATGAAGGTTTCACAACTTCCTTTTCTCTCGTTTTGCCAACCTCTCTCTCCCAAAATCCAGCCCCTTGAACGTGTCATGGAGCAACTTATTTATAGGTGAATTTGTTGTAATTTTGGGGGGAAAAACAAATGGGATTTTAACCTGTTTTGGCATCCTGTTCCTTTGCTTTTACATCACTATTTTCGTATGCTAGTTTGGTGCAGTTATGGGATGCAGACGTAGGCTGAATTAGCTGTTGGTTAGCAGCTTTTAGCTACACTTAAGCTGGAGTTGTCAGCAGGATTTAAGGAAAAGCAAAAACAAAGCATGGGCCTAGTACCAAAGTTTGCTATCCCAAGATAGTAGAGGTGCACGTGGTGAAAATCCTTTGGATAAAGACTCAGAAAGTGGTTCTGAGCATTAAATGAACATTAAATGATGATGAGACCTATCACAACCAGAAATCCTGTAACGTGAGATTCTACACCATGGCTTAGTTCTGGATTAGAAGTTCAGCTTCAACGTAACATCCAACCTCTGATCTTTGTATCTTCTGGCTCCAGCATGTTCTGAAGGAGTTTCCAGACTTTCCAGGAAGTTTGTAACATGCTTTGTAAACCTTCTTTGAACTGCTCTTGCAAGCTCTGACTGAACCTTTGTGAAAACTGGCCCAGAAGTTCTGACCAAACTCTGTCTTGAGAGTATCCAAAATTTGCTGAGTGTTTCAGTTTCATGGCCGTGTATTTGAGAAGTTATAACTTGAAATCCCAGCATTTCTAGGAGAAGTTCTATTCTGCAATGTTTCAGATCTTGTTGAGATCTAAAACTCTTGTGTCAGAAGTTGATCCAGAATCATCTTGCATCAGGGTGAAAATCTGATCAGAAGTTCTGAGCTTGTCATGTTTCTTAAACACTTAGAAAAGTTCTAAGTATTTAGAATTTTGACTTTTCCCAAAGTAAATTGACTTTTGAATTTCTTGATGAAACAAATCTCACATTCCAACATGTCTTGATGAAATATGATTCTTGAAGCTTGATTTTGATCCAAAAGTCAATGTTTGACCTTTCAGCATGCAAATGACCATTTTTCCCTTGTAGATGACTTTTCTTGAAAAATTACAGTTCAAGGCTTGGAATTGGATGGAAGCAAACTTGAGGATCTAGGGTGATTCCTTGAGAAATGAGAGGGCAAATTTTGTGGTACAACAGGCTGGCATGTTTTTGGGCCTAAACGAATCGCTTTTTTCATACCCCCCAATTTCCTTCATATTGGGCCCAACTCTTTTTTTTGTTTTCTTCATTTTCTTTTCGATTATTTTTATTTATTTATTTTAACTAAAAAATTAAAAATAATTAGACTTAGGTTTTTCTTTAATTAATTTGTATTAAAAATAATTAGACATTAGGTTTTTAATTAATTTGCTTTTTTAAAAAAAGGGAAAAAATTAGAAAAAAAATAGTTCTAATTGTTTTTTTTATTATTATCACTTAAATTTATTTTTCTCCACAAATAAAAACATCAAAAAATATTTTTTTCCTACACTTAGAATCTTAGGGTTGTTAAAACAAATTTCCTTTTCTATTCATCTTTTATACTTTATTACTTTCACATTAATTTTTCTGATTATGTAACTGTTGATTGGTTTGTAACAGCTTAAACTAGGGTTTACTTTTTTCTTCTTCTTGTTTTTTGGTTTTGTACCCCCTCCCCGAAGCTTTGTTATAGCATAGGAAATCTATTTTCTGTCTTTACCGCTTTCCTTATAACTGTTAGATGTATGCTAATAGGCTTGTATGGAAAGACTAAAAGCAAACAAATAGTTAACCCCAATCAAAGATAAAATCAACTGAAATCAAAGCACTTTTCACTCACACACCTCTAGGGTGACTCCACTTGTTGCCTTTATAAAACAGTCATGTCCCTCGAATGTGGGACGCTTCAGCAAAGAAATTCGGTTAAAAGATTGTAGTCCCTCGATGACCCTTCGATGCTGCCTCGGTAAATGATATTGGTCCCTCACGAGAAAATTTCTAAAGTGTCCTATATGTTGCCTTTATGACTGTACGATGACCCGCGCCTGTCCCTCATACATTCAACGATATGGCTTCCTACTAACCAATGGTAGGATAGTACTATGTAAAGGAAGAGGAAAAGAACAAAAGACTTTTTGAGTAGGTATATAGTTCTTAACCGCTTGCTTGTGAACATTTCAAAACATTTTTCACACAAACACTTTTCTGAAATATCTTCAAAACAAACACTTTGTATGCGTTCTCAACGATACGAGAATCATTATAAAGTTGTGAACTTAGGCATTTTCAAAATATTTTTAAACTTATAAATTCATGAAGAATTTTCAAAAGTGAGCTAGCGATTAAGAGCCCGTAGATAACTACGGATGAAAAGGGTGTTAACACCTTCCCTTTTCATAACCTACCCCCCTTACTTAGAAAAATTCTCAAAGGTCTTTCCTGTTCTTGTCACTCTTTCCTTTATTGGATAAAAGAAAATTTTGTGGCGACTCTTGCTATCCGTAACCTTTTGGATAAAACACAAAACCAAAAGTCAGTTCTCCCACCGTATTAAACCAGTGATATTGTGGTTAGAGCCTTTGACGGCTCGAAGAGAATGGTGCGCTGAGAGGTTGATCTTCTGATCAAAGTGGGTTCTCAGGTCTCTAATCCACCTTCTATGTGATGGACATTCGTCCAGCCTATTCTTATTTACTCGGACACCCTTGAATTCATGGGGCATGCGCTATTACTTCTATGTTACACCAAAAGTTTAAATATCTCGTGAAAAGAAAGATTGTTACAGTTTGAGGTGAAGAAGAATACATGGTGAGCCACTTGAATTCCTTCAAGCATGTTGAGATGGACGTCAAATTCATCGAGACTCCCTACCAGACCTTCGAAGTTGTCCCTCATACAAATACCTTTACTGTTGTACCCCAAAATTTTCCCTCTCATTTTATCAAGATTTCCTCTCACAAGACTCTTTGAACTCAAGACCAAGCTAGGGTTGGCTCTACTCAAGACATCTCTTTGCACTGTTGACCTGAAATTAGGGTTTGAGTTTGCATAAGGATTTTTGGACTTTCAATGCTCAATATGACTTTCATACTTCATGTTGGACCTCTAAGATTGCTCATACCAAGTTTCAAGCATTGAATCAAATTTTTGCCCAGTCAATTGGACAGTTGACCTAGGAATCAACTGTATTTGGGAAAAAGTCAATTGTGGCCAATTTACAATCAAACCTCATAATTTTTGATCCACACAAACATTATGGACCCATATGAACCATTTGATCAAGTTTGGATCACAACTCCTCAAGAAATTTGATCAGATCACCAAAAGGGCAAAATTGTCATTTTTAGGGTTTTGACTGTATAAGGGCAATTTCTGATTTTTAACCTAGCCAATGGAAAATTAGGTTCAAGAATGGATTCAAGGACTCAATGGCATCATCTTGACCTAATCACAAGGTTCAAAAGATCTTAATTGCATTGAGTTGACAGATGAATTTTCCAGTCAACTGATCAAAAATCAACTATACATTGAAAAGTCAAACTTTGACTTTATTTGGTCAAAATCAAGTGCCAAGGGTGATTTTTCATCAATATGTGTCAAAACATGAAACTTGTTCACCAAGAAACTTAATTTTGCAAATTAGGGTTTAAGATTGAAAATTTTCATAACTTAGAAATTTTCTAAGTTATGAAATTTTCTTATTTTTTCCCAACTTTTCCCAACTTTTTCACCATGATGCAATTGGATTCAAAGAAAACTTCCAACATGAAAGTTGTATTCCTTCACAAAATCTACAACTTTTATTCACAAAGTTTTCCCAAAAGATGCTTGGATCTCAAGTTATGATTTTGTGAATAAGGGTCCATGAAACTTTTAACTTAGTGAAATTTTGCCCTAGTTTAGGCAGGATTTAAACCTATCTTCATGGCAATTTTTCACCTAGTTCCAATTGGAATTTAAAAATGAATTTCAAATATGGATTGTATATCATGTTACAAGTTTTCCAAAATGTCCAAGAACTCTCCAAAATCATTTGTGGTTAGGGAGAATCGAAGGTTTGAATTTGGTAAAATGTCACTTTGGTCCATTGCATTTTTCATGTTGCTACAAGTTGCAATTTGTGTCCAGCCTTGTTTGTACTTGTTTACAGGTCCTTAAACCCTTCCACACTCAAAAATTGAATGCAAACACATTGGTTAGAGGTATTTTTCTGATCTATGGAACATTAACAAGGGTTTAATCCATTTTTGGCAAAAAGTGAACAATGCCATTTACATAAAGCATGCTTTATGTCAAATTGCATTTCTTGAGCCATACACCAAGCCTTTGGCTGCAAACAAAGCTCCCTAATGTCAGGCAAAGTTCACCAACTTTGAGCAGATAGAGTACAAGCCAGTACAACCATAGCATTGTCAATTCTCACTTTTACTTCAAAACTAAGTCAACTTGCAAAAATAACCACAACTCTTCAATCTGATATAACCAAATCTTGTAAACATTTTCAAACAAGTTTTGCATATCACACTAAGTCAGAAGCATGAGGTAACCACTTCTCAAACCTTCCAAGACACCAAAATCACATTTTCTTGCAAAATAAGGCAACTTCTGCAGTTTGACATCCAAAGAAAAATCCACTCGTGCGTTTTGCTTGCAACCACTTCAAACACATTCTAAACGACACACCTAAGCTATCCCAACCATTGGCCAGCAACTGTAACCTTGTTTTCAAGCTTCACCATTTTTGAATTCTGACTTTGCAGGTTGAGTTCCATAGAGAGATTCAAGCAAGTTCAAAGCAAACTAAGCATTGGGGAAGGTCAAAGGAACTTCAAGCAAGCTCCAAAGTATCTCAGGCCTCATTGAAAACCCCTACATTGCCATACTCGAGCTTGACTGAAACAGGTAAAGTTCAAACTTCTATCTCTCTATTTAGGAATCATTAGGCTTAGGTTTGTGAATAAAAAGTGTAGTACTCATTGCCCTTGAGCTGTACATATGCATAGAATTCATTTAAATTAGCTGAGCTGGGAGAATTTGAATGATGAAATTTCTGAAAAAACTAGGTTAGAAATTAGGCCCAGAGAAATTCTCTCTGGTCTTTGAGAGTTAGATTAAGTTTTTTACATGGTTAGAATTGTGTGGTTATGCTCTATAACTTTCATGTTGCAAGTTTTTGTTTTTAAGCACACATGCATGATTTCCAGTTTTGAATACCAGGCGCGCGTTTTTCTTATCACAAGGTTGAAGATGAAGGCAATCTGGGCTGGGCTGGGTTTTGGCTGGCTATTGACACCCCCTAGCCTGCTGTTCACACCCCATTGGCCCATTGTTTTATTTTTTCATATTTTTCAATTCTATTTTCATTTCTGACTTTTATACTTTTTTTTCTAAATATAAAAAATCATCAAAAACATTTTCTTAATTTTTACATTTTTATTTTATTATTTTTATTATTTTTTAGGCATAAAAATAGTTTACTAATAATATATACTTTGTTATTCTTAAATAAATTACAAATAATTTCAAAATACTTATACATTTTATTTTTATTATTTATACATGAAAAATAATATTATTACACATATTTTATTTTTTTAACATTTTTGTATATATTTTATTTTATTTTCTTGTACATAAAATAAATAGTCATAATATATATATTTTTCTTAAACCAAAAAATTAGGGTTTTACCCTTCTCAAAAACAATATTTATTTTCTTGTTATTTTTTAGGACATTAAATAATTCATTTTTACATACATAAAATAAAAATACAAAAAAAAAACATTTTTGCATATTTATATTTAATTGCTTATTTAAATATTGTCTATTTATTTATTTATGCAAAGAATTCAATATGGTTGTAATAATCTTAGGGTTTTATTTTCTTGCAAATATCCCCCTATTCAAATTTGTACTCCCCTCCCCATATCAATGTTGTAATAGTATTAGATTTACTTTTACGCTTTTATTGCTTTCAAATATGCCATGATAGAAAGATTAGGGTTTGTATGCGAATATCCAAAATCAAACAAATAGCTTGACTAATACAAGACAAAAAGCATGAAAAATGACAACACAATGCACACAAGCACCCCTAGGGTTTCATCCACTTGTTGCCTTTAAAATGGCCATGGTATGCATGCTAGGTATCTTGGCAAAACAAAATCAAAACAAAAGATCATAGTCCCTCGATGACTCCATCTTGTTTGCCTATACAAAAATGATCTATCCCCTCAAAAAAATTGCTAAAGATACTTAGCACCATTGCTATCATGGTCATACGATGACCCGTGCCTGTCCCGTTTAACATCCAAACACAAGGTTGTTTACCAAATACAATGGTAAAACAACAATGTCAAAGGGTTAAAAATGTAGGAAAGATCTTTGAGTTAGGGTAGACAACTCCTAGTTACTTGATTAAA
Source organism: Vicia faba (assembly GCA_948472305.1). Taxonomy (NCBI): domain Eukaryota; kingdom Viridiplantae; phylum Streptophyta; class Magnoliopsida; order Fabales; family Fabaceae; genus Vicia; species Vicia faba. The sequence continues at coordinate 392,058,705 of OX451737.1, forward strand.
TTTGCAATCATCCTTGCTATTTTCAAAAACACTCAATACATTTCAAAACAATTTCCCAAAATAAACTTTCAAACATTGAAACATTTTTCAAAAGACAAACACCTTTGTAAAACATTCAAACAAGAATTGTTACAAAGGTTGCCTAGACATAGGCCTCTTTTCAAAATATTTTCAAAACCACACACAAAAGCACCATTTCAAACAATTGAAAAGCAAAAGCAAGTGATCTAAACAAGTAACTAAGAGCCCATGGAAAACCATGGATGAAAAGGGTGCTAGCACCTTCCCTTTTCATAATCTACCCCCCGAACCCAAGAAAACATCTAAAAGGTCTTTCCTGTGCTTTTTGACCTTTCCTTTGGATAAAATAAAAAGTCGGTGGGGACTCTTGCTAAACTGAAACATTTGCGAACACAAAAGCAAAACTTCAAGTCAGTTCTCCCACCGTATCACAGAACTGACGACTCTGCTGGGGAGTAATCTAAAAGTGGGGTTACCTTAGGGTTTAGATCACCTTTACATGCTTATCTTGTTTGGCTTGATTGCTTTACATTTGGTTCATTTGTTTGGGTTTGAATCCTCTACCCGGATTTGGGAAACATTCATAGGTAAATAGCAATACGTTATGGAAAATGTGCGGGGTATACCGACATGGTTGAAGCAATAGCTATATTAGTGCGACATATTTATGGGTACCGGTAGCCTTTGAGTTAATCAAATAGAATACGGGGCCGCTGAGTGATGTCATGAAGCACTAAGGGACTTTTAGAACCTTTACTTGACCATCTTGGCCTTTTTAGGGGTAGTGAGATGACCGGCTTTGGTGCAGTCCGAAGTTGGTAGATACTCGATACTACACTCATTGAGGGTTGTTTTCTTGGAATATTTTGGTCGCCAGTAAAGTGGCTAAATTGAAACAATGAACACAAAATAATCCAGTGATATTGAGCTCCTTAGAACCCGGTTACTATTTATAGGACAGGTTGAGCCAACTATACTTCAAGAGGGTACTTACCTATGAAACCCCATGCAAGCCTGAAACTAGGAACTTGTGTGACTTGCTTGTACATATACTTGTGCATACATCATGAACATCATGAATCATCATTTGCATCCACTAACCATGTCAAGGGTTTGGATCTTCATCTTTGTTCCTATTTTGTAGGTTATGGAATCACTCCGCAGGAAAACAATCCAAGTCAACCTTGTGAGAATTCCTCCTCAACTCAAGAAGCTTACTTCCAAGATTCTAGAGTATTCTCCATTCACTGAAAAACATGGCAGACTTCTCAACTTGGTCAACTCCAACATTGAAGAAGACATGGTGACAGTTCTCTTCCAGTTCTTTGACCCCCTACACCACTACTTCACATTTCCTGATTACTAGTTAGTGCCTACTTTGGATGAATTTTCTCAACTCCTGAGGATTCCTATTCTCCATCAACTACCCTACAACGGTACGGAAAGAGATCCAAAGCCTGAAGATGTTGCTCGAGCCTTACACTTTTAACCATCTGATATCATGGGTGATTGGGAAACCAGAAGTGGTGTCAAGGGTTTCTTGGAAAAGTTTATGTTTGAGAAGGCACAAGAATGCTGGAATTCTCTAGATCTACAAGCTTTTGAGGAGATTGTAGCACTTCTCATCTATGGGTTGGTCTTGTTCCCAAACTCTGACCAACTTATGGACGTGAATGCTGTCAAGATTTTCATATCTCGGAATCCTGTGCCTACTTTGCTTGGGGACATCCTACACTCATTTCACACACGAACAATGAGGAAAAGAGGTGTTCTCATATGTTGTACTCCTCTTCTAGCAAGGTGGTTTATTTCTCACCTTCCCCAGTCAGTCTTGAAGAATGAGTAAGGTTTGAGGTGGTCACAACGATTGATGACTCTTACACATTCAGTTGTTCATTGGTGTTCTCGGTTCAGAGAAAATGTTATCATCATTGATCGTTGTAGGGAATTCCCTAATGTCCCACTACTTGGCATTAGGGGAGGCATCACCTACAACCCCTGCTTGGCTCTGAGGCAGTTTGGGTATGCCCGGAGGGATGACCCTCATGACATGCTGATTCCATACTTGGTTTTTGACTTCGATAACGATGCTCAAGGACTTCGACAAAGGTTCATCCGAGCTTGGAGAATGCCCAACAAGGTAGACAGTAAGACATTGGGACACAAGAATTCCATCCCCCTTGAGCCTTACCTCAAGTGGGTACGAACCCGCGCCCAAAGTCTTATGATGCCTTACCCCTACATTCTCCCTATGATCAAAGAGCCTGTTATGGAAGGAGAGGTTCCATACACCCTCCTACATCCTGACATGCCAACATCATTGGAAGATTTACAAAGGAGTTGGATACAGCTCAAGGGAGAACGCGATACATTTGAAGCCCAATTCTACGCCAATGAGAAGAAGGTTTTAGAACTTACTCGTCAACTTCATGAAGTGCAGACTCTTAACACCTACATTGCGCCAAAGAGGATGCGCAACGTCTTTTTACATTAGAATTTTGTATTGTTTTTGCCCATGGGGAATTTATGTACTAACAAATTCTATCTTATTAATATGACGTGTGTTCTTTTTGTTTACAACAAATTTGAATTTCTGAATCCTTGAATGCATTACATGAATACATATCATTCATCATATGCATAAACAGGTCTTCACACCAGGTTTCCTTATCTCAGCTATTTATTTCAGCAAGATGGATATAAAGCAGACGGTCAAAGATTTTCAAGCGCAGAATTCACAGTTCCAACAACTCCTCATGACCTTGGCAAAGGGTCAGGAGGATCTTAAAGCTCTGTTAGAGAAGGAAAAGGAGAAGAAGAAAAAGAAAAGAGTTGGTGTGGCTACTTTGGGTAGAAGATTTGAAGGTCAAACCAGAAGGGTCCTGGATTTCCCCTCGACATCTGATGAAGGGGTAGGAAAAGGAAAAGGAGATGCAGTGCTATCTGAGTCTGAGGCTGAAGAAGAAGAGGAGGAGGATGAAGACTATTCTGAACAGCAGTACCCTCATGCAGATGACAAGTACAAGAATCTGGAAGAGCGTCTGGCAGCCATGGAGGTACAGAGGGTGCCTGGGCTGGATTTCAAAGAGTTAGGGTTGGTTTCTGGGATTGTCATTCCCCCAAAGTTCAAATTGCCTCTTTTTGCTAAGTACGACGGGTTGTCTTGCCCAAAGATGCACCTACGGTCTTACGTTAGAAAATTTCAACCTCATTCTTCTGACAAGGACCTATGGGTCCACTTATTTCAGGATAGTTTGTCGGGGACGCAATTGGATTGGTTTTACCAGCTTGAGAGGTCTGATGTACACAATTGGGAGGATTTGGCTGCCGCCTTCTACAGACAATATCAATATAATGCGGATTTAGCACCAACCCGTACTCAATTACAGAGTATGGGCATGGTTTCTAATGAAGGATCTAAGGAGTATGCCCAGAAATGGAGAGACTTGACAGGGCGAGTGCAACCACCTCTATCTGAGAGGGAGCTAGTTGATATGTTTTTAGGGACCCTGTCAGCTCCATTCTTTAATCACTTGATCGGAAGTTTGTCTGCGGGGTTCACCGAGTTAATTCTGACTGGTGAAAGAGTTGAAGCCGGAATCAAGAGCGGGAAAATTCAGAAAGATACATCTACTTCCGCTGCCACCAAAAAGACTTTTCCAACAAAAAAGGAAGTTTCAGCTGTCCACTCTCAAATAGGTCAAGGAAGAGTTTAGCGCCGACCAACGGTGGGGGCTGTAATGATTCAGAAGTCTACAGCTGATCAGCCCAGAAACAATCAACCCAGAACTAACCAAGCAAGGGTGGAAAGACCACAACCGAAGTATACCCGGATAAACATGACTCCTGCTCAGGTTCTACCCCATCTCTTGAAGTTAAACCTTACAACCTTGAGGGAAGCCCCTAAAAACCCTAACACTACGTCACCACATTACATCCCAACGCCAAGTGTGCTTATCATTCGGACAGCCTGGGGCACGACACCAACAATTGTTGGGCCCTAAAAAATAAGATTCAAGATTTAATAGACGCTAAGGAAGTGGAATTCGATGCCCCAAAAAGTCGAATGTGATCTCTGCCCCAATGCCAAAGCATGGCCATAATGCTCATGCTGTTGAAGAGGATCTGTATGTTGCTACTGTTGATGATTTGATGACTTTGTTACCGATAATCAAGTTAAATTTGTTGAAGGCTGGGATTTTCCCAGGATGTGAAAAAGATTGCTGCCTTTGTTCATCCTTACCATCTAACTGTCCGTTGTTGAAATTAGGCATCCAACGCCTAATGGATAATCAAGAAATCCTTTTTGAAAAGACTCCTGTTACTCCGACTCCTGTCAATGATGTTGCTATAATTACCATACCCGCCAATCTTTCCAAGGTCTCCAAAAGACCTGTTAAGATTACATCCGATCCGAAGATTGTACCTCTGAAGATAACTATGCCGGGGCCCATCCCGTACAAGTCCAACAAATTAATACCGTGGAACTATGGGGGAGAGATCTTCTACCACGGTATTAAGCAGATTGAATCAGTTGAATAAAGTTCCAATGAAGAAACTCCTGACAATGGAAATATTGCTGGGAGGAGTAAAATCACCCGCAGCGGAAGAATTTTCTCTCCGGAGATTGCTCCTCCAAGGGAAATCTTCAGACCCTCAAATGCTCCTAAGGTTACTCCTGTGCCGGTCAACATATCTATGAGAACTCTAGTTATTGAAGAAGTTGTAACTCCCATGGTTGTACCCTCTGCTGTTGCTGCTGATAAAGGGAAGAGGATCCAAGAAGCGCCCGTCAGGATGAGGGCTCAACCTTTGATTATCCCCGAGACCACTCAAAAGGAAATGGAAGAGATTTTGAAAATAATTAAGAAAAGCGACTATGACGTTGTAGAAAAACTGGGGTAAACCCCCTCAAAAATCTCTATGCTATCCCTGTTGCTCTGTTCCGAAGCTCATGCTAAAGCCTTGATCAGATTCTTGAAGACGGCCCACGTGCCTCAGGAAACCTCCGCGGACTAGTTTCAGGAATGTGTAGCTAGCTTAACTGCAGACAATGGTCTTGGCTTCTCCGATGCCGATTTAACATCTAAGGGGAGAAAGCATAATGACGCTCTGCATGTCTTGGTGGAGTGCAAAGGGACTACTTTAGCTCACGTTCTGGTTGATACTGGGTCGTCTTTAAATGTCTTGCCAAAGAAAGCATTGGACAGATTAGACTGTGAAGGTTTGACCCTGAAGCCCAACAATATCATTGTCAGAGCCTTTGATGGTTCTAAAAGGATGGTCCACGGGGAGGTAGACATCCCGATTAAAGTGGGAACTGAAACTTTCAACTCTACATTTTATGTGATGGACATCCGTCCCTCCTATTCTTGCTTATTAGGAAGACCCTGGATCCACAACGCTGGGGACGTCACTTCTTCTCTGCACCAAATTCTCAAATACCCAGTCCAGGGGAAATTATAACAGTTCATGGCGAAGAGGAGTACATGATAAGCCATCTAAATTCATTCCGCTATGTTGAATTGGATGGTGAATTCATCGAGACCCCCTTTCAGCACTTTGAAGAGGTTTCTCCTGAAGTTGCAGCAACCAAGACAGTGTCTTCTGTGCCTTTGATTACCAAACTTGTGCCTCGAATGTCATCCCTCAAAGATGCGAAGGCTGTGATTGAAGAAGGAGGAAGCACAATGTGGGGTCAGCTACCAGACTTTCCTTTCAAATCTGATAAATTCGGCTTGGGTTTCACTGCTGCTGCCCAAAAGGTTGTGCGTCACTCCCGGGTTGGAGGGCCACCAGTGAATATCACCCATCATGGAGTCAATGCTTTAGAGGACGATGAAGAGGAGAGCAACTTTGAAGACTGGATCTTCCAACTGTTGACGGAGGACTGGACCACTGGGAGGCAAAGGACTTTGTTCCTATTACTTTCATAAATCAGTAATTTATCTTTCAAACATTCCTGTTGGTCTGTAATTATTCCTAAACAATTCATACACTTTTTGCCTTGTGCCTTACCCGAGGTACATAGGTCCATTTGTAAGGGTTTGATTTTTCATCTTCATATGCCATTTTAATGAATCATGGACGTTTTCACATATAAACTTTTGTGTTCATTTTCTTTCTTTTTACATTTTATTTGTTTAAAGGTGCCTATCCCTTACACACACCCACACTCACAAATACAGGTACCCTTCCATTCTGGATTCCATGGGTAACAATTCTGCTATGGCCTTCAGTGACTCTGAAGATCTGGTCTACCGTGCCGAGTACGAAGATGATGAAGATTGTGAAGTGCCGAGAGAATTGGCTAGACTGCCACAACAGGAAGAAAGGGCTATTCTTCCCCATGAGGAGCTGTTAGAGACAATCAACTTAGGTACTGATGAAGACAGAAAAGAAGTCAGAGTGGGTGCCAACCTTGAGCCAAGTGTTAAAGAGCGCTTAGTTCATCTATTAAATGAATATGTTAAGATCTTCGCCTGGTCTTACGAAGATATGCCGGGACTCGATACATATATTGTGGTTCACCGTCTCCCTATAAGAGAAGATTGTCCACCAATCAAATAGAAAGTCCGCCGAATGAGGCCCGATATGTCTGAAAAGATCAAAGCTGAAGTGATGAAGCAGTTCAATGCTGGGTTTCTGGCTGCTACCTCCTATCCATAATGGGTTGCTAACATTGTGCCCGTACCTAAGAAAGACGGAAAAGTCAGAATGTGCGTGGATTACAGAGACTTAAACAGGGCTAGCCCTAAAGATGACTTTCCACTACCGCACATTGACATCTTGGTTGACAATACAGCTCAACACAAGGTATTTTCTTTCATGGATGGATTTTCAGGTTACAACCAGACCAAAATGGCACCTGAAGACATGGAGAAAACTACTTTTGTTACACAGTGGGGTACCTTCTGCTATAACGTGATGCCATTCGGACTGAAGAATGCCGGGGCAACCTATCAGCGCGCCATGGTAGCTTTGTTTCATGACATGATAAATCATAAAATTGAAGTCTATGTAGATGAAATGATAGCCCGTTCACAGACAGAAGAAGAGCACCTCGACCATTTGCAAAAGCTGTTTGTCAGGTTGAAGGAGTACAAGCTCAGACTGAGCCCTAACAAGTGAACTTTCGGAGTCAGGTCCGGTAAACTCTTGGGTTTCATAGTCAACAACAAAGGCATCGAGGTTGATCCTGCCAAAGTCAAAGCTATACAAGAAATGCCTGCCCCTCGCATTGAGAAGGAGGTCAGAGGTTTCTTGGGACGCCTAAACTACATTGCAAGGTTCATTTCTCACCTGACATCTACCTGTGAGCCAATATTCAAACTGTTGAAGAAAGATCAGGTGGTTGAATAGAATGATGACTGTCAAGTTGCTTTCGATAAAATCAAGGAGTATTTGCTAGAACCTCCTATCTTGATGCCTCCCATCGAAGGAAGACCACTTATCATGTATCTGACTGTCTTGGAGAATTCAATGGGGTACGTGCTAGACCAACATGACGAGTCTAGCCGAAAAGAGCATGCCATTTATTACCTTAGCAAAAAGTTTACCGACTGTGGGACCCGATACTCACTGCTCGAGAAAACTTGCTGCACTTTGGTATGGGAAGCTCGCCGACTAAGGCAATATATGTTGACTCATACCACTCTACTGATATCTAAGATGGATCCCATCAAGTACATCTTTGAGAAGCCTACTTTATCTGGAAGAATAGCTATATGGCAAATGATCCTGACTGAGTACGATATACAGTACACGACCCAAAAATCCATAAAGGGGAGTGTATTAGCTGACCATCTAGATCATCAAGCTGTCGAAGATTACCAATCCATGAAGTTTGACTTCCCCGACGAAGACATCATGACATTGGACAATATTGAAGATAACAAACCGTATGATAGACCTGAACAAGGATCCCGATGGACCCTGTACTTTGATGGTGCCTCCAACGCACTTGGCAACGATATCGGCGCGGTACTCATCTCTCCAGAAGGTTGCCATACACCTTTCACCGCCAGACTCTGCTTCAGTTGCACCAACAACATGGGCGAGTATGAAGCTTGTATCTTTGGTCTCAAGGCCGCTATTAACTTGGGAATCAAATCTTTGATTGTATTCGGGGACTCCGCTTTGGTCATCAGCCAGATCAAAGGAGAGTGGGATACTAAACATCCCAACCTCATCCCTTATAAAGAACATGTCCTGACATTGTTACCACATTTCGAGCAGATTACCTTCGAGCACGTCCCGCGAGAAGAAAATCAGCTAGCAGATGCTCTAGCTACAATGTCATCCATGTTTAAACTTAACTGGGATAATGAGGCTCCCCAAATCACCATTGAGCGAATGGATGAACCTGCACATTGTCACGAGATTAATACCGAAGAAGTAGTGGACCGACCTTGGTTTCACGAAGTCAAAAGGTATCTCGAAGCACAAGAATACCCTGAAGGAGCTTCAGTCAACGACAAAAAGTTCTTAAGGAGATTCTCATCCAAGTTCTTCCTAAGCAATGGTATCCTATACAAGCGCAATCATGATTGCATTCTGCTCCGTTGTATGGACAAGGTTGAAGCTGAACAGATCATGGCTGAACTACATAATGGTACATTTGGCACCCATTCAAGCGGATATACGATGGCTAAGAAGATTCTACGGGCAGGCTATTACTGGTCTACCATGGAAGCTGACTGTCATCAACATTCCTGTACGTGTCATAAATGCCAAATCTATGCAGACAAGGTACATATACCTCCAGTTCCTCTCAATGTCTTAACAGCTCCTTGGTCATTCGCAATGTGGGGAATCAATATGATTGGAGAGATCAAGCCTACAACATCCAATGGACACCGTTTCATCCTGGTGGCCATTGATTACATCACCAAGTGGGTCGAAGCAGCGTCCTTCGCATCCGTCACAAAGAATGTGGTTTCTCGCTTCATCAAGAAGAACCTCATTTGCCGGTATGGTATCCCCGACAAGATTATCACTGAAAACGGTAAGAACCTGAACAATACCATGATTACCGCCTTGTGCAAGCAGTTCCAGATTCAACATCACAATTCATCTCCCTATCGGCCAAAGATGAACGGTGCTGTCGAAGCTGCGAACAAAAATATCAAGAAGATTATTCAAAAGATGACAGTCACCTACAAGGACTGGCATGAGATGTTACCGTTTGCTCTGCACAGGTACCGTACCACGACACGTACATCAACTGGGGCAACACCCTATTCTTTGGTATACGGAATGGAAGCTGTTTTACCTATCGAGGTTCATATTCCCTCCTTGAGAATCATGAAAGATGCTGGTTTGAGTGAAGACGATTGGATAGACCCGTCTTGATCAACTGAACTTGATTGACGAGAAGCGACTTACTGTTGTTTTCCATGGTCAAGCGTATCAAAAACGAATGATCAAGGCTTTCAACAAGAAAGTCAGGCGCCAGGCATATCAAGTCGGGGATCTTGTAATCAAGCGGATTATCTTGCCGCAAAGTGATCCCAGGGGCAAGTGGACTCCTACTTACGAAGGACCATTTGTGATGAAAAACATCTTTTCTGGTGGGGCAATGATCTTGACCACCATGGATGGCGACGACCTTCCGCACCCTGCAAACACAGATATAGTCAAAAGATACTACGCATAAAATGACCCGGCAAGTTGAAAACCCGAAAGGGCGACTTGGGAAAAAAAGGGCATCCTGGTGAATCGAAAACCCGAAAGGGCGATTCAGGCAAAAATTAGGGATAAATAAAAAAATCTGTACACCCGGCAAGTTGAAAACCCAAAAGGGCGACTTGGGAAAAAAAGGGTTTCCCGGTGGATCGAAAACCCGAAAGGGCGGTCCAGGCAAAAGTTAGGGAATTAAAGCGTATGACTATGTCTCGTCGGATCACTTTAAGGACAATATCTTCACAGACAAGCTCCAGGCTTCTGATCAGCCCAATCATCTTCAGATGAAGCAACGAATGGACAAGATATTCAGAGTTACGAAGGCTATAGCAGAATGGGAACCCCATGGAATTTCTTTACACATAGCCATCTTTCTTTGTATAAATTTTTCTCATTTTTACGACAACATTCTCTTACTAGGATGTCTGTCTCCTTTGTACAAAATACTTACACAAAATTAATACAAAGATACTTCAAAGTGCAGAAAAACTATTTGCCTTTTCTTTATTTTTACATGTGTGTTTTATTTGAAAACGTCCAATGATTTATTTAACAAGCATATGCATTTGAATATAATCACATGTTTACAAATAAACGAAGTGGGAAAGAATAATTACTGATAGGTTGAAAGTATAGGAAGACGTCTTTAGGCTATTCCAGGAGAAATCCCCTGCAGTATATCATCTAGATCCCCCAATGGAGCTAAAACCTTGGAATATATATCCCCAGCAGAGTCAAATTTCAAAAATCCACACCAGAGTTAAGTTTTCAAACTCCCAATCCCCAGCGGAGCAAAACTTTGAACTACAGGCCCCCAGCGAAGATGAAACCTTCTTCCCCAACGGAGTCAAACTTCCGTACACAATCAAATCAACATGTCATTAAGATCCCCAGCGGAGCTGAAACTATCAATCTACAGCAGAAACCATTCAGTTTTCTCCAGATTCCCCAGCAAGTTGTCTTAAAGTCTGAGAGCCAATCAGATAACAGTTAACCTTTGTCTTACCCCCAACCTAGGATAATTCCCCAGTAGATTGGCGTACAACTCAAACTCCTAACTCTCCAGCAGTATAGCTACTACCCACAGAGTTCTTACTCCCCAGCAGAATGAAAGTTCTTATTCTTGATTCCCCAGTGAAGTTGCCAGAGCCTTCTTTACTCTCAGCATGAATTTGTCAGAATTTTCAATCCCCTAGCAGATCAAAGATTCTCATTCTCAGTTCCCTGCAGAAGCCATCAGAGTCTTCCTTATTCTCCAGCAGATCAAGGTTTTCTTTCATCTAATCCCCAATGGAAATCACCAGAAGTTTTCCCTATTCCCCAGCCGAGTAAGCTTTCCCTTTGTGTAATCTCCAGCCATAATCATCAAAGTTCTCGGGATTCCCCAAGCAGGTTTCTCAAACAACACTTGGCATTTATTCTTACCACATAATGTTTATCATACTCCAAAGACTTGAAGGATCCCTACATCCCCAGGAAAGTTGTGAAGGATTCTCACATCCCCACAGAAGTTGTCAAAGTTTTTGATAGTCCCCGCGAGTTGTCAAAGATCTTGAATCTCCAGTAGCGGTCAGGGATTTATCTTCCCCGACAGTAGTCAAAGATTTTATTATCTCCAGCTATCAAGGATTTATTTTCCTCAGCAAGATAACTAATCATCTTACATGCGCATATATTACATTCACATATCATGAACATGGATAAAACACATATATTGCATCATACATTTCATACAACATAACTTTGTGTTTCAGCTAACATTTTACCCTTTTCAGGATAAGATTAACAAGTTACCAATATGCAATCATGAAAACAGCTTAGAGGCGCTCCAGACACAGATGCAATTCTATTGCTTATTTAGATGTAAAGCTATGAAAACAGCTTAGAGACGCTCCAGAAACGGATGCAATTCTATTTCTTATTCAGATGTAAAGCTATGAAAACAGCTTAGAGACGCTCCAAACACGGATGCAATTCTATTGCTTATTCAGATGTAAAGCTATGAAAACAGCATAGAGACGCTCCAGACACGGATGCAATTCTATTGCTTATTCAGATGTAAAGCTATGAAAACAGCTTAGAGACGCTCCAGACACATATGCATTTCTATTGCTTATTCAGATTCAAAGCTATGAAAACAGCTTAAAGGCGCTCCAAACACGGATGCAATTCTATTGCTTATTCAGATGTAAAGCTATGAAAACAGCTTAGAGGCGCTCCAAACACGAATGCAATTCTATTGCTTATTCAGATGTAAAGCTATGAAAACAGCTTAGAGACGCTCCAGACACAGATGCAATTTTATTGCTTATTCAGATCCCTAGCTCAGAGATGCTTCCGACACGGATACCATTCTGGCGCCTGTTCTCCTGATTTTCAACCAACATTCTTGGATGGCATCTTTAAGCCCATCTCCAGCAAGATTCACACTTCCAAATGGCATCTTTAAGCCCATTCTCTTAACCATATTTTGACGAGTGCAAATTTACGGGCACTCTAGTGTCCAATCCTCTTTTACCTTCGAGTCACGAAAGGCAAACTCGCCAATCTAACTCTTCAGGTTCAAGAAGATTGAACAGGGGCAGCTGTTGTACCCCAAAATTTTCCCTCTAATTTTATCAAGATTTCCTCTCACAAGACTCTTTGAACTCAAGACCAAGCTAGGGTTGGCTCTGCTCAAGACATCTCTTTGCACTGTTGACCTGAAATTAGGGTTTGAGTTTGCATAAGGATTTTTGGACTTTCAATGCTCAATATGACTTTCATACTTCATGTTGGACCTCTAAGATTGCTCATACCAAGTTTCAAGCCTTGAATCAAATTTTTGCCCAGTCAATTGGACAGTTGACCTAGGAATCAACTGTATTTGGGAAAAAGTCAATTGTAGCCAATTTACAATCAAACCTCATAATTTTTCATCCACACCAACATTATGGACCCATATGAACCATTTGATTGAGTTTGGATCATAACTCCTCAAGAAATTTGATCAGATCACCAAAAGGGCAAAATGGTCATTTTTAGGGTTTTGACTGTATAAGGGCAATTTCTGATTTTTAACCTAGCCAATGGAAAATTGGGTTCAAGAATGGATTCAAGGACTCAATGGCATCATATTGACCTAATCATAAGGTTCAAAAGATCTCAATTGCATTGAGTTGACAGATGAATTTTCCAGTCAACTGATCAAAAATCAACTGTACACTTAAAAGTCAAACTTTGACTTTTTTGGTCAAAATCAAGTGCCAAGGGTCATTTTTCATCAAGATGTGTCAAAACATGAAACTTTTTCACCAAGAAACTTAATTTTTCAAATTAGGGTTTAAGATTGAAAAATTTCATAACTTAGAAATTTTCTAAGTTATGAAATTTTCTTATTTTTCCCCAACTTTGCCCAACTTTTTCACCATGATGCAATTGGATTCAAAGAAAAATTCCCACATGAAAGTTGTATTCCTCCACAAAATCTACAAATTTTATTCACAAAGTTTTCCCAAAATATTCTTAGATCTCAAGTTATGATTTTGTGAATAAGGGTCCATGAAACTTTTAACTTAGTGAAATTTTGCCCTAGTTTAGGCAGAATTTTGACCTATCTTCATGGCAATTTTTCACCTATTTAAAATTGGAATTTCAAAATTCATTTCAAATATGGATTGTAGAGCATGTTACAAGATTTCCAAAATGTCCAAGAACTCTCCAAAATCATTTGTGGTTAGGGAGAATCGAAGGTTTGAATTTGGTAAAATGTCACTTTGGTCCATGGCATTTTTCATGTTGCTACAAGTTGCAATTTCTGTCCAGCCTTGTTTGTACTTGTTTACAGGTCCTTAAACCCTTACACACTCAAAAATTGAATGCAAACACATTGGTTAGAGGCATTGTTCTGATCTATGGAAGATTACACAAGGGTTTAATCCATTTTTGGCAAAAAGTGAACAATGCCATTTACATAAAGCATGCTTTATGTCAAATTGCATTTCTTGAGCCATACACCAAGACTTTGGCTGCAAACAAAGCTCCCTAATGTCAGACAAAGTTCACCAACTTTGAGCAGCTAGAGTACAAGCCAATACAACCATAGCATTGCCAATTCTCACTTTTACTTTAAAACTAAGTCAATTTGCAAAAATAACCACAACTCTTCAATCTGATATAACCAACTCTTGTAAATATTTTCAAACAAGTTTTGCATATCACACTAAGTCATAAGCACGAGCTAACCACTTCTCAAACCTTCCAAAACACCAAAATCACATTTTCTTGCAAAACAGGGCAACTTCTGCAGTTTGACATCCCAAGCAAAATCCACTCGTGCGTTTTGCTTGCAACCACTTCAAACACATTCTAAACGACACACCTAAGCTATCCCAACCATTGGCTAGCAACTGTAACCTTGTTTTCAAGCTTCACCATTTTTGAATTCTGACTTTGCAAGTTAAGTTCCATAGAGAGATTCAAGCAAGTTCAAAGCAAACTAAGCATTGGGGAAGGTCAAAGGAACTTCAAGCAAGCTCCCAAGTATCTCAGGCCTCACTAAAAACCCCTACATTGCCATACTCGAGCTTGACTGAAACAGGTAAAGTTCAAACTTCTATCTCTCTATTTAGGAATCATTAGGCTTAGGTTTGTGAATAAAAAATGTAGTACTCATTGCCCTTGAGCTGTACATATGCATAGAATTCATTTAAATTAACTGAGCTGGGAGAATTTGAATGATGAAATTTCTGAAAAAACTAGGTTAGAAATTAGGGCCAGAGAAATTCTCTCTGGTCTTTGAGAGTTAGATTAAGTTTTTTACATGGTTAGAATCATGTGATTATGCTCTATAACTTTCATGTTGCAAGTTTTTGTTTTTAAGCACAAATGCAGGATTTCCAGTTTTGAATACCAGGTGCGCGTTTTTCTTATCACAAGGTTGATGATGAAGGCAATCTGGGCTGGGCTGGGTTTTGGCTGGCTATTGACACCCCCTAGCTTGCTGTTCACACCCCTTGGCCCATTGTTTTATTTTTTCATATTTTTCAATTCTATTTTCATTTCTGACTTTTATACTTTTTTTTTCTAAATATAAAAAATCATCAAAAATATTTTCTTAATTTTTACATTTTTATTTTATTATTTTTATTATTTTTTAGGCATAAAAGTAGTTTACTAATAATATATACTTTGTTATTCTTAAATAAATTACAAATAATTTCAAAATACTTATACATTTTATTTTTATTATTTATACATGAAAAATAATATTATTACACATATTTTATTTTTTAACATTTTTGTATATATTTTATTTTATTTTATTTTCTTGTACATAAAATAAATAGTCATAATATATATATTTTTCTTAAACCAAAAAATTAGGGTTTTACCCTTCTCAAAAACAATCTTTATTTTCTTGTTATTTTTTAGGACATTAAATAATTCATTTTTACATACATAAAATAAAAATACAAAAAAAAACATTTTTGCATATTTATATTTAATTGCTTATTTAAATATTGTCTATTTATTTATTTATGCAAAGAATTCAATATGGTTGTAATAATCTTAGGGTTTTATTTTCTTGCAAATATCCCCCTATTCAAATTTGTATTCCCCTCCCCATATCAATGTTGTAATAGTATTAGATTTACTTTTACACTTTTATTGCTTTCAAATATGCCATGATAGAAAGATTAGGGTTTGTATGCGAATATCCAAAATCAAACAAATAGCTTGACTAATACAAGACAAAAAGCATGAAAAATGACAACACAATGCACACAAGCACCCCTAGTGTTTCATCCACTTGTTGCCTTTAAAATGGCCATGGTATGCATGCTAGGTATCTTGGAAAAACAAAATCAAAACAAAAGATCATAGTCCCTCGATGACGCCATCTTGGTTGCCTATACAAAGATGATCTAGCCCCTCAAAAAATTTGCTAAAGATACTTAGCACCATTGCTATCATGGTCATACGATGACCCGTGCCTGTCCCGTTTAACATCCAAACACAAGGTTGTTTACCAAATACAATGGTAAAACAACAATGTCAAAGGGTTAAAAATGTAGGAAAGATATTTGAGTTAGGGTAGACAACTCCTAGTTACTTGATCAAATTTGCAAACATCCTTGCTATTTTCAAAAACACTCAATACATTTCAAAACAATTTCCCAAAACAAACTTTCAAACATTGAAACATTTTTCAAAAGACAAACACCTTTGTAAAACATTCAAACAAGAATTGTTACATTCAAAATATTTTCAAAACCACACACAAAAGCACCATTTCAAACAATTGAAAAGCAAAAGCAAGTGATCTAAACAAGTATCTAAGATCCCATGGAAAACCATGGATGAAAAGGGTACTAGCACCTTCCCTTTTCATAATCTACCCACCGAACCCAAGAAAACATCTCAAAGGTCTTTCCTGTGATTTTTAACCTTTCCTTTGGATAAAATAAAAAGTCGGTGGCGACTCTTGCTAAATCGAAACATTTGTGAACACAAATGCAAAACTTCAAGTCAGTTCTCCCACCGTATCACAGTTACTAAAGATGTTTCTTCTATTCCTAAGGTTACCAAGGGTTCTCCCATAATGGCTTCTTTGAAAGACGCTAAAGCTGTGATATAAGAAGGTGGTTGCACTGTTTAGGGTCAGCTTCCCGACATTCCTTATAAGTCTGATAAATTTGGTTTGGATTTCATTGCAGAGGCTCAGAGGGTTGTTCGTCATGCTCATGCTGGAAGACCATTATTATGCATAAACAATAATGGAGTAAATATGGTAGAAGATGCTGATACTGACTATGACCTATACCGTTGGATTTTTCCTACCACCGACAACAGGCTCATCAATTGGAAGACTAAAGACATTATACCAATCTCCTTTAGCCAGGAGTAAATGGTATTTTCTGTTTTCTTGCTTTCAAGTTTTGGTTATGTAATTTTAAATAATAACGTTAAACCTTGTGCCTTGCCCCGGGCATAAAGGTCCATTTGTTAGGGTTGCCATTTTTCTTCCGCATATTTTAATTTAATAAATCATTAGACGTTTGCATTCAAATTTTGTGCTCTTTATCTTTCTTTTACTTTATTTCTATGTGTTCTTACACACACCCACATAACAAATTACAGATCCATATCCACCCTGGATCCCATTGATAATAATTCTGCTATTGCCAATTATGACTTTGAAAATCTGATATACCAAGTCGAGGACGAAGGTGAGGAAGATTATGAAGTACCTGGAGAGCTTTCTAGGTTGTTAATGTAGGAAGGAAGAGCCATACAACTGCATGAAGAGCCAATCGAGGTTGTAAACTTGGGTACTAAAGAGGACAAGAAAGAAGTCAAGATAGGTGCCAACCTAGAAGACAATGTCAAAAACAGATTAATCCAGATGTTGCATGATTGTGGTGCATCATCTACCAATGAAAGAAGGTTGTCCTCCAATATAGTAGAAGATTTGTCGTATGTGTCCCAAAATGTCTAAAAAGATCAAAGCTGAGGTTATGAAACAGTTAAATACAGGTTTCTTAGCTGTTACATCCTATCCTCAATGGGTTGTAAATGTGGTTCCAATACCTAAGAAGGATGGCAAGGTGCGTATGTGTGTAGACTACAGGGATATGAATAGGTAAAGCCCCTAAGATGACTTTGCGCTTCCACATATTGACATTCTGGTTGACAACATCGCTCAGCATAAAGTATTTTCCTTCATGGGCGGTTTCTCTGGTTATAATCAAATTAACATGGCACCTGAAGACATGGAGAAAACTACCATTGTCACACAGTGGGGCACTTTCTGTTTCAAAGTTATGCCTTTTGGTCTGAAGAACGTCGGTGCAACATATCAGCGTGCTATGGTAGCTTTGTTCCATGATATGATCCATCACGAGATAAAGATTTATGTTGATGACATGATAGCCAGGTCTCAGACTGAAGAATAACATCTTGATCACCTACACAAGTTGTTTTAGAGGTTGGAGAAATACAAGTTGAGGTTGAACCCGAACAAGAGCACCTTTGGGGTAAGATTTGGTAAATTCCTAGGTTTCTTCGTTAGTGGTAAAGGTATTAAAGTTGACCCCGTCAAGGTTAAAGCCATTTAAGAAATGCCAGCCCCCCATACTGAGAAGGAAGTTAGAGGTTTCTTGGGACGACTGAACTACATTGCCAGATTTATTTCTGACTTGACCACTACTTGTGAGCCAATCATTAAGTTGCTGAAGAAAGATCAATTAGTGAAGTGGAACGACGTTTTTCAAGTAGCTTTCAACAAAATCAAGGAGTACCTCCAAGAACCTCTAATTATGATGTTTCCACTTTAAGGAAGACTTTTGATCATGTACTTAATCGTGTTAGAGAACTCAATGGTGTGTGTATTGGGGCAACATGACGAGCCTGGTCGAAAAGAGTATGAAATATACTACCTTAGCAAAAAGTTTACTGACTGTGAAACAAGATACTCACTGCTCGAGAAAACTTGTTACGCTTTGGCATGGGCCGCTCGCCGACTAAGATAATATATGTTGACTCATACCAGTTTGTTAATCTCTAAGATGGATCCAATAAAATACATATTAAAAAAAACTGCGCTCTCCAGAAGAATAGCAAGATGGAAAATGGTCTTGACAGAATACAACATTCAGTACACTACTCAGAAGGCAATCAAGGGAAGTGTAATGGCAGATCATTTGGCGCATCAAGTGGTAGATGACTATCAATCTATGAATTTCGAGTTCCCGAATGAGAATATTGTGCTAGTTACAAATTGAGAAGAACCTGGGCCGTATGAAGGACCTAAATCGGGATCCTGATGGACTTTGGTTTTTGGCAGAGCTTCTAACGCGCTATTCAATGGAATCAGTGTCGTGATTATCTCTCCCAAGGGTTACCATACGCCCTTCACCGCCAGGTTATGTTTTGACTATACCAACAATATGGCAGAATATGAAGCGTGCATCATGGGCATCAAAGCTGCTATCGATACGAAAATTAAGTTTTTGAATGTATATGGGGACTTAGCCTTAGTGATCAGTCAGATTAAGGGAGAATAGGATACAAAGAATCCAAATCTCATTCCTTATCGAGAGCATGTATTGACATTAATTTCATACTTCGAGGAAATTACTTTTGAACATATTCCACGAGAAGAGAATCAATTGGTAGACGCATTAGCTACCATATCATCTATGTTCAATGTCAGATGGGATAATGAGGCTCCTCGAATTACTATTGAGAGACTAGACGAACCGACACATTGCTACAAAGTTGATACTGATGGAGTAGAAGTTAAGACTTGGTTTCATGAAGTAAAAATATACCTTAAGACTCAGGAGTATCCTGAAGGGGCATATATCAATGACAAGAAATTTCTACGGAGGTTCTCTGCTGAGTTCTTTCAGAGCAACACAATTTTGTACAAGCGCAACCATGACTGACTCTGCTTCATTGTATAGACAAGAAGGAAGCTGAGAAGATTATGGAAGATATGCACGAATGAGTCTTTGGTACTCACTCCAGTGGACACACAATGGATAAGAAGATTATGAGAGCGGGATATTATTTGTCGACCATAGAAGCTAATTGCCATCACCATTCCAGGACTTACCACAAATGCCAGATTTATGCTGACAAAGTCCATGTGCCTCTGGTTCCTTTAAATGTCTTGACTGCTCCTTGGTCGTTTGCAATATGGGGAATTTATATGATCAGAGAGATCAAGCCTACCACTTCCAGTGGACATCATTTCATCCTGGTCACTATCAATTATTTCACGAAGTGGATTGAAGCAACCTCGTTTGCCTCTATTACCAAGAATGTTGTCGCCCGATTCATTAAGCATAACCTCATCTATCAGTATGGCATACCTGAAAGGATCATTACGAATAACGGTACCAATCTTAACAACACTATGATCATGGAAATCTACATGCAGTTCAAGATTAAGCACCATAATTCTTCTCCTTATCGATCAAAGATGAATGGCGCAATGCAAGCCGCCAACAAGAACATCAAGAAGATATTGTAGAAGATGACAGTGACATACAAAGATTGGCATGAAATGTTACCATTTTCTCTTCATGTTTATCGCACCTTAGTACGTACATCAACTAGGGAAACCCCGTTCTCTCTAGTCTATGGTATGGAGGCCATCTTACATGTTGAAGTCTAGATTCCTTCCCTAAGGATCATGTAAGACGCGGGTTTAGATGAAAACAAGTGGATTCAGACTAGGCTGGACTAGATAAATTTGATTGACGAGAAGAGGCTTGCGACTGTTTGTCATGGTTAGATGTATCAGAAACGTATCATCAAAGCTTTTAATAGAAAGGTCAAACATCGGGTATACCAGGCTGATGATTTGGTAATAAAGCACATTATCCTACCACATGGTGATCCCAAGGGCAAATGGACTCCCACATACTAAGGGCCATTTATGGTTAAGAAGATATTTTCTGGCAGTTCTATGATACTTACCACTATGGACGGTGAAGATCTTCCGCACCCTGTGAACGTGAACATAGTCAAAAGATACTACACATGAAAGAGACCTGCTAGGTTGACGGGCCTAGGCCAAGATAAGGGCATCCCGGCGAACCAAAAGGGGTCAGGCAAAAATTAGGGATATATATAAAAAATTATACACCCGGCAAGTCAAAAACCTGAAAAGGCGGCTTGGACAAAAAAGGGTATCCCGGTGGACTAAAAACCCGAAAGTGCGGTCCAGGAAAAAGTTAGGGATTAAAGCGTACGACTATGTCCCGTTGGATCATCTACTTATAACAAGATTTGTTATTGACATCAAGTTCAAATGGTACAGATCAATTCAGTCAACTTCTTCCGACAGCAAGGGATGTGATGCTTAAAAACATAGGGGCAATAGCAGAGTTGAAACTCGATGGGATCGTTTCCACATAGTTGTTTTTCTCTATTTTTCTTTGTAATTTTTTTCATTTTATGATGATTTCCTCTTACCAGGATCTACGTCTCTTGGTACAAAACTGCCTCTTTATAGACAAACTCTAAGTACAAATATGTTTCAAAATTCAAATTTGTTTCATTTTCTCTGTTTTGTTTGCAAAAACGACTAATGACTAAATTGAATGAACATATGCATTTGAATATCATTACTGTTAACAAATATGTGCATACAAACAGGAATAAGTATTTACTAAGGACCCTAGGAATTGGGATAAAGTTTCAGCTATTCTTAAAAATCCCCACAGAGCTATATTAACAAGCTCATCCCCATCAGAGATTATTTCCTCAACACAATTTAAAGGAATTTAATTCTACAGCGGAGTTTATTTCTCTAACATTGTAAAATCCCCGACGGAAGTCCCTTCTCCAACAAGTTTTATTTCCTCAACATAGTTTATTTCTCCGATTATTGCAATTCCCTGACAGGATTCTCTTCCTCGGCCAGATGTCATTCAAATTTATCCTCCCCAGAAGAGTTGACATCCATATCCTAAACTCGGTCAGATAGCACATCAGAAGATTATCCATCTCTTTTATCCCCAGTCATGGTATATAAGAATCAAGTCCTTCAAGAAAACGATGAATGACCATTTTCTTGGAATTCTTCTATCCCCAAGCAGAAGTCGAACTTCCCCAATAGAGTATCCTCAAACAGAAAGCAATAATCCCCAGCAAATATGTTATAGACAAGATTGAATATTCATATTCTTCATCCCTAGCAATAGTCAGGGATTTATTTTCCCAGCCAAAGATATATACGGAGCTACCGATGTGCTTAAACAACATATCACACCCATACATCATTTATAAAACTTTACAAGAGAAATCCCATTCCAAAACTTCAAAAATTATCCAAAACTAGGGCAAACTTCAAACCCTATTTGCAGCCTCTCTCCAAGCAAGCTAAATATTCCAATCGATTCCTGAGGCATTGTAAGGTAAGAATGGGTCGATCTTGATGATCCAAGAAGCCTGAAACTCATAACTATGCATCACCAATTTTCATTATTGCATGAAATTAATATTTTAATTTTTATCATGCTTTAATCGAAACTAACATTACTAATGTGCTTCTGAGATGTCAATGTACAGGTTTGAACCATCACATGACCCCCATGATACCAGAATCATGCGTTGCCATGTTTTAATCAATTGAATTTGTTTGCTTCATATCTCTTTGTACAGGGAGAGTTAGCCAAAACCAAGGCCACCATTGAATTTGCAAGGTCCAAATTATGGGGGTAGGGTACCTTTGAATCACTAACACTCTTTGTTTTTGCAGGTTGACAAACGAAGTCCCCGGAGAAGACGACCGGAGCTAGGGTTATGACGCCTCTCTGGCCCAGTCAATGACATTTATTATATATTTATTGGTTTTCATTGCAATACCAGATGAAACAGCCACCCTAGTGGTAAAGGCGCGTACGTTAATGCATTGGTACAGGAGGGTGTGGGTTTGATCCCTGCCTTTTGATGTTTTTTTCTTCATATTTTCCAATGTTTTGTAGGTTTTATTATATTTTGCGTTGCACCCATTCTACTAACACCAGCGCATGCTTGGCGCAGTGGAAAGCCATGCTGTTATGAAGGCAAAGGGCATGGGTTCAACACCCTCCCCTGGCATTTTTCCTTTTTATTTGTTTCTAACCTTGTTTGTCATTGATTTTTGTTCCCTAATCCTATTTTTTGGCTAACCCTAATTCTTTTAACCTAATTTATTTTTATCTAACCTAAAAATAAACCTTTTTTTAAAACCCTAATTAATTAGATTTTTAGGTTTTTTTAATTAACCTTTTAATAATTTAATTAATTGACTTTTTTTTTAATTTTAAAATTAATTAGATTTTTAGGTTTTTATATAATTAATTATCATCAAAACTATTTTTCATAAAAATAATTTTCACATTCTTTTTCTGTTTTTATTTTCCTTTTTCTTATTCTTAGATCAACTGTATAGGTTTCGCGAATGTAATAGCCTAGATATTTATTTCCCACTTTCTTTTTTTCATTATCATGTAATTGCTTTGGGGATGTAATAGTTTAGGGTTTTATTTCTTGCACTCTTTATTATTATATAACTGCCCCAAGGCCTTGTAATAGTTTTAGGTTTATATTTCCGCCTTTATCTTCTGCTACTATATTTTCTATGCAATTGCTAATAATTAGGGTTTGTATGGAAAGATAAAATCAACCGATAACAAAACCCTAATTTCAAGATAAATAACTAAAATAAACACACTTGTACACTTACACCTCTAGGGTAGCCTCTCTTCGTTGCCTTTCGGAATAACGATCATGTCCCTCAAAAGTAGGGATGCTTTAGCAAAAGACCCTCGATACAAAAGTTCATAGTCCCTCGATGACCTTCGATGTTGCCTACGGAAATGATCTAGTCTCTTACGAAATTGCTAAAGCATTCTTACAAGTTACCTTCAATGACTGTATGATGACCCTTCGCTTGTCCCTTTCACATCTAAGAGATAGAGCTACCTACCAACCAATGGTACGGATAGCACTATCTCTAAAGGAGAAGGAAAAGAATAAGAACAACCTTGAGTGAGTATGATACTTTTAATCGCTTGCTCATAAACTTTTAAAAAAAAAACACTTCTCACACTTTTTTCCAATAAAATATTTTCAAAACACTTTGTATACATTCTTGAGGACCGATACAAGAGTCATTACAAAGTTCACCTTACATTGGTATTTTCAAAATATTTTCAAATAACACACATAAAAAGAAAATTTTCAAAGTGAGCTAAGCGATTAAGAGCCCGTAGATAACTACGGATGAAAAGGGTGCTAACACCTTTCCTTTTCATAACTTACCCCCCAAACTCAAAATCTATCAAGGTCTTTCCTGTTCTTTTCACCCTTTCCTTATTGGATAAAAGAAAAGTCGATGGAGACTCTTGCTATCCACAACATTTGCGATAAAATGCAAAACAAGTCAGTTCTCCCACCGTATTACACCATCGAAGTTGGACATGCTACTTTCACCAACTACATTGCTCACTACATGGGAACTAAAAGACAAAGTATCAGATGTGGAGCATATAGTTTTCCTTACCCTTTGGCTTTCTCGATGCGTCTTTTGCTCTAAATCCCTTCAAGTGGCCAAAGAGATTTCTGACATTGGCTAACCAACTTCACTATGGTCGAAACGTCTGTCTTAGCAAACTAATTTTAGCTCGATTGTATGAGTGCCTTGGAGAGGCAACCACAAACCTGAAGAAGTACAAGACAGGTACGAACCTACTACTAGTTGGCCCTTATTGGCTCCTACAATTGTGGCTAAATACCACCTTTGAACCTTCACTTTCAACTGTTGGTTCAATTTATGAGTCTGATCTTGAGATTCAAAATAGGACTGTCGAAGGGACTAGGCTGATTCGACTGGCCCCAAATGATGATGGGAAAAGCCTGAAGGAGTGTTTCACTAAATACGTTATGATGTTTTCCAAACATCATAACTTTACTTCCTGAATGGATCCCTTTGCTCAACGAACCCATGGGCCAGAGTGGTTCACAAGGTCTCTTACAACCAATTTGCCAGCTCAAGAAGAAGAAACTTTGGCCATTTGGACAACATTTTTGCTTCCTAGGTTGATTTTTATAAGAATTATGCTTATTATATCCCACAATGTTCTTCTTGCTTATCAACCCAATTTCTTTTCTAGACAATTTGGTCTTTGCCAAATTATTCCCGAACCATTGTTCGACAGAAAGAGTAACCTTTGCTATCGAGGAATGACTTTCACCAAACTTGAGGGAGAATAGCGCATGGCTGCTTATGCAAATTCTGATGTGCTTACACTTATTCCCTTATAAACCATCATTCTACTGCACTCGAGATTTTGATAAGTGGTGGAGGAAATACCATAATTCAAACATGTTCGATGTGTCTATCTTCTCTGAGCATTTGACTAAAGCTTTCACTTCTGTGCAAGACAAGTCCAAGAAAGGTAAGACAACACACATTGAGGAGATCCAAGGGTTTCAAAGGTATTTTGAAACTGTTTACAGACTCAATGATCTTAGTTGAAAAATTCGTGAAATAGCAAAAACTTTAAAGGAAAAGTTCACAGGAAGAATTCATCGCTTGAATATTCCTTCATGTGTCAAGCCTGAAGATATGTATGATTTAGCCTTTCAATTTGAACCACCAAAGTTCCCTAAACTACCCAACGGTGATTTTGGCCTTGAGTTTTATCCACCTTATCCAGATTGGTTTGTCTATGAGAACTATTATAAAGTTTTACAATAAAGGTCTAAGAAACCTGTTGTTAGAGTGGTTTCTACTAAACATACTCTGGACAGTTTCAAAGGCATCCTTCACTATGAATTAGAACAAGTCACCCTGATTACTCTGGAAGGTGAAACTGTGGAACCAAAGGACTCCTTGGCTACTTAGAATGTTTTCCATTTTTTAAATGATTAATACTAGCATGTGTATTTAACCACGATACCTTTTTAGCTATTGAAAATAATCAATCCAAAAAGGAGCATCATAGGTTGACTACAGGATCTACAAAAGCGACTCAACAACCAACAACTTCAATAAAGAGTGTTGCTACAAAAGTTGAAAAACAAACAACAATAACAAAGGTAATGCCCGCTGCCACCTCACTTCTTTATTTGTCAGATATTATTCTAATTTCTTTTTTTCTTTCAAGATAGAAGAAAACCACATCTCACTCGAAAGAAGCGAAAGCAAACTGAGAAGTTTGAAATTATTGTCGAAGACAATGGTGATGCTTCTCCTAAAACAAAAAAATAAAAGAAAACCAAGAAGAAGAAGAAGAAGAAGAAGAAGAAGAAGAAGAAGCCAAAGCTCTCTGATGCCGCTTCTCAACCACATAACACAAATACTGTCGAAGTTTTACCTCCTCTTCCAAAAAAGAAAGAAACCCCCAGCCATCTAGTGGTCCCATCTTGGAACAAATTGAAAGTGATAATTCGAGTCATGGAGAGGAAGCAGTAAAGGTAAGGATTCTTTATCGAATTCCTTAAGTTCCCAATTTTTACTTTGTTATAATAAACAAATTCCTTTCTAGGATTAGTGGGCCATTCTTACTGAATCTCCTATTCAATATGAAGTTCCTCCGAGCAACATAAATCCTCCTGTTTAGCTTCAATTTGCGAAAGATTCCAACAAAGGATCTACCACAGATGTGCACATGCTAGATAATCCACCACATGCCACAATAAACTCTCCTGGTCCATCTTAGAATTTGAAGACCAACAATCCTGAAAGTGATCATGAAGATACTGCAGACAAAAGACTCATTGTCAATGAAAAACCAAACGAAGACAGTCCCACTGATTCGTCCCCAAAGATGAATATGAAACCTTCTGATGAAGATGATCCTTTGTTTAATGATGTTGAAAAGTTCTTAGATGAAAAAGAAGAGGATGTCAATGATGGCTCCAAGGAAGCCAATACTATTGTTAATCAATTAAGCCACCAACATGCTCAGCAACTTCTTGAAATTGATCACAGCCAGCCAATTCCTTTGGAGACCGAGAACACAGTGTTGGATTAAAATATCCAGCGTCAACCTTAGGGATTCGAAGGGCTTAACATCCCCCCATGGGCGCCTACACATGTGTGTTAGGTGGGCCAGGTAGGCCCCTTGTTGGATTCTCTATAAGTAAATAGAGTAGCACCTTGGCTACAAGCAATTGCTTTTAGCACAGTGGTAGGTGCTTGATCTAGTTTATGTGGTATCAGAGCAAGGTCATGGGTTCGAATCCCCCCGGCTGACACTGGGGGGGAGATTGTTGGATTAAAATATCCAGCGTCAACCTTAGGGATTCGAAGGGCTTAACATCCCCCCATGGGCGCCTACACAGGTGTGTTAGGTGGGCCAGGTAGGCCCCTTGTTGGATTCGCTATAAGGAAATAGAGTAGCACCTTGGCTACAAGCAATTGCTTTTAGCGCAGTGGTAGGCGCTTGATCCAGTTTATGGATGTTGTCTGCACATAGAGGAAAGAAAGCATATGTTCCAAGGCCTGGAATTTAAAAGATTCGTAGGTTTCAGAGGCAATCAGAAACAGAAGATTACTGGCTCTGAAACTATTTGAAACAGGAATGGAAATACAGCATCAAAAGCTCTCTATAGAATCTCAGAAGTATCCAGAAGAGGATGTCACACTGTTTAAAGCACTTCTGTCAGAGCAAGCCAATAAGAGTCTTTACCACTTTTTGATTCCTGACAAAAAGGGGGAGAATGGAGAATATTTTGTGTTGACTCATAATCAGAAGATCGTCAGGGAAGTATTTTATTTTATTTTATTCATAGCTGAGTACTCTACTCAGGGAGAGCCTTCCTTTTAATTTTTGTTCTTTATTTTCCATCAAAATATACTAGTTTTTGTCATCATCAAAAAGGGGGAGATTGTTAGAACATAATTTAGTTCTACAGCCCAACAAGAGTTTTGATGATAACAAACACATGATATAAAGAACAAATATGCTTGCTAATAATAAGTATCTTTACATGCAGAAGTTCTGATGTGAAAAAGATGTTCTAATGAAACTGGAAGATCTGCCAAAACATCATCAGAAGTTCTGATTATGCAAGCACAAAAGTTAAGTGGACCATGAAAGATTCAGCAGCATCAAATATGCATAACACGTTTATATGAAGAAGTTCTGTTTGAACTTCTGAATGCACCAGCGCAGCAAAACAAAATATCTGATACTGTCTCTCAAGCGTTACAACTCCATCAATGCAAGATCATATGCAACGGCTACAAACAGACAAGAATCTCCTGTTTTGGAAAGCTCATTAAACGTGTGTTATGGACATACCAAAAGTATCTTCTTATGTCTCTATTGCAAAGCCTTTATAAAGAAGACTAGAATAAGATTTCAGATGAGATGAACAACGACACAAAACATGAAAAGTCAGTAAAGCTACAAACAGTCTTCATCTTCATCAATTCATTATTAAGCTGTGTAATACATCACAAGTTTGTGATACTGTTTATTTAGAAACACCTCTGTACACTTTTATATACAATTATTTATTTAGTGAATTTCCTTGAGGAAACCGGGTTGTGGTTTCGGACTCAAGAAGGCTTTAGCAGTTGCTAAAGCAGTTGTAATATTCAGTTGAATATAGTGAATTAAGTCCTCGTTGGAGAGAGGCGAAATCACCTTGGCGGGTGGACTGGAGTAGTTTGAGGTCAAACGAACCAGGATAAAAATACAGTGTTGTCTGCATTTGATTTCAAGTTTTAACAATTCAACCCCCCTTCTTGTGTTTTTCCCTTCTTCACACACTCCCTTATTTCAAAGAAATGGAGGCTTTGAAAAAAAATCCTCTTGAATACATCAAGCTTTTTACAGCAATAAGTATATCATTTGTCCATAAGGCTTACTCCAGTCCATCTATAACTTTAAGTGGGAGCTCCAATGTTGAAACCAATGAGCAACTTATCCTGAAAGTTAAAGAGAAATGTTTTGAAGCAGATCTGTTCGAAGTCCTGAAGAATAATTCTACTGCGGGCATTGTACTAAGGAAGCTGATAAACCAGATTGACATAGTCATCTGTCCTTTTGAAACTGCTGATGTTATGATGGATGTGACTACTCTAATTAACCAAATAAATGCAGATTTCCTTAGGGAACAAGATGTGGACTTGAAGCTTAAAGAAAAGAAAACCATTCAAGATACTAAATGTTCGAAAGCTCTCGAGTTGACCAACAAGGATGAGGAACTCGAGAAGTCTCTTAAGACTGTCAAAGAGGAGTTCTCTACCAATGTTCACTCAATCTCTTTCTGGAAAGAACAAATTAAAGATTTGCAAGAGAAAATCTCTTGTACTGAGGCGCGCCAGAAAGTCATCGAACAAATGGATCAAACTGATATTGATCATGAGGTTTCTCAAAGCGTCGAATGTGTGGATGAAGCTAGGAAGCTAGGGGGTGAAATATACGCACTTCAAGTCACCAAATCTTCTATTTACCATAGGCTGGAGCTGGAGAAGACCAAGTATGACAGGATGAAAGCCAAATCTTTTTTACTTCAGTTTTTTGCTTGTGTATTTTAAATTATGTAATTTCGAAACAGAGCCATTTGGAATTTTATGATAACACCATATTGAATTTTCATTCACCACTTTTATTATTTTGTCGTAATTTTTAGCTCTTAAAGGATGGTTTTATACTTTTTTAAGTATTTGCCATTTATCTTCAATATCCTTTGATCTTCTGCCAATTCTTCTATCTCGTAGGCGTTGTTTGTAAATGTTTGAATGATTTGAAAAGGTCCTTCCCAATATGGAGACCACTTGCCTAATAACTTATTTTTTCGGCCCATTAGTAATATTACCTTCCAAACTAGATTATCAACCGAAAAAACCTCACCCCTGACTCTTTTACTGTATGCTCTTGCTATTCTTTCTTTTTGTCTTCTTAGGACTTCTAAAGCATGTAGCCTCTCTTCGTCCAAGTCAACTAATTCATTCATCACCATTTCCCAATAATAGTCATAGGGAATTTCGTTCTGCCTATGTATTCTTATTGATTGTAGATATATTTTTATAGGCATAACTGCATCATGCCCAAAGGTCAAACGAAAAGGGGTTGCATTCGTTGGTTCTTTGGGAGATGTTCGACAAGCCCACAAAGCTTGGCCCAAAGACTTGTGCCAATTTTTTGGCTTTTTCCTACATGGATTTTTATCAAGCCAATAATCACTTTGTTTGCTTCTTCTACCTGTCCAGTCGCCTGGGCATAGTAAGGCGTAGAAGTTAATAACTTGAATCCCATTTCTTTAGCAAATTCCTGCATCTTTCGACCAGTGAAGACTGATCCATGATCTATTGTAATTGTTTATGGGATTCTAAATATGTAGGTTATATATTTTTGGATGAATTCAATAATATTATCTTAATCTACACTTGCCAAAGGTATTGCTTCAATCCATTTTGTAAAATAGTCAATCCCTACCAGGATGTATCTTTGACCTTTGGATGAAGTTGATCGAATTTCTCCAACTGGGTCTAATGTCCAAACTCTGAAGGGTCATGGTTTGATGATCGAATGAAATTCACTTGTAGGCACATGTTGAATGTCTGCATGAACTTGACACTTAGAATCCTTTGGCAAATTCGATACAATCTTTCAGCATAGAGGGTCAATACATGCCATATCAAAATAGGAGCCACATTATCTTGTGACCTGCCTGATGCGCTCCACATGCCCCACCATGTACATTTGATAGAGCCAAATATGCTTCACTTTCTCCTAAACATTTTAGTAAAACTCCTTTTGGCGTCTTCTTGAACAGTTTGTTACCCACTAAAATATAACTTAGTGCGTGATACTTAATCTTTCTTTCTGTATTCGATGTTGGATCCTTTAAATAATTTATTATTGGACTTCTCCAATCTGTATTTTCTAAACTATCTATAGCCAGAACTTCGAAAATTTCTTCATTTGCATATCCTAAACTTGAATTTTTTAAATCTACTTGAGATAATATTTAGTAGCTAGTACCTTTCCACGAACTTCGACCAAACCCTCCAGCTTCTCTTTTGACACTTTGTAGCCTGAAGCAATTTGGGCTAAGTCATTTTCTTTTTGGTTCTTCAATCTAGGAATATGCTTGATATCAACATACTCAAATTTTATAAGCAGTATATTCACCACCACGAAGTACATGATTAGATTTTCTTTTATACATTTGTACTCCTTGGTTATCTGTTTGACAACCAGTTCAGAATCACCTCTTATTTCGACTCAAGTTGCCCTCAATTCCAATAAATCTTCAAGTCATGATATTAAAGCTTCGTATTCAACTTTATTATTCAAACATGGGGGCCCTCCAATTTTATACTTGAACTTGGTTGGAATTTTATCAGGAGAAATAATCAATATCACAACTCCAGTTCCATCTCTATAGGTAGAACCATCAAAGAATAATTTCCAAGGTTCTAATTCCACATAATTTTGGGGAACTCCGACCACTGCGTGGTCGACTATGAAATTAGAGACCACTTACCATTTCATAACTTTTAAAGGCATGAAAGTCAAGGAATACTCAGTTAAAAGTGCCTATTTTCCAATTCAACTACACATGATTGGTTTAGAAAGCATATGCTTAATGACAGCGAAATGCGAAGAAACATAGATATGAACTAGTTTTATATAGTATTTCAATTTAGTGTAGGAAAAGTACAAACAAATACACAAATTTTCTATAGTACTCTATCTAGTTTCTGCACCATTTAACACTCGATAGAGGTAATAGATGGCTCTTTTGATGCCATTCTCATCCTCTTGTGCAAGCATGCTTCCTATAGTTACATATGATGCATACATATATAATCTCATGCACTTATTTCTACAAGGAGGGGACAATATAGGAGGGTAGACAAGGTATTGCTTAATTTTGTCGAAAGCCTCCTGATGCTGTTATCTCCATTTGAAGCCCCCTTGTTTCAAACTCAACAACAGAGAGAAGGTCTGGGTATGCCCATTTAAGTTCAAAATAGATCTTATTAAGAAGTTTATCTTCCCCACTAGTGATTGCAATTCCCTCTTAGTGGATTGCGCCTTGGCTTCCATGATGGCCTTCGTTTTATTCTGATTGATTTCTATCCCATTCTTATATACCACAAAGCCCATAAAATCACCATCCTTCACAAAAAAGGCACACTTAAGAGGATTCATCTTCAAGCCGTGTTTCCTCATTCTTACGAATGGTTGGCGAAGGTTATCCATATGACTTTCAATTGATACGGATTTTACTACTATGTCATCAATGTAAACCTGCATGGAAGTTTTAACGAAGTCATGGAATATATAGTTGATTTCCCTCTGATATGTTTCCCTGGCATTTTTTAGTCTAAAATGCATGACTACCCATTCGTAGGTGCCTATTTTCCCAGGGCATCGAAAAGTTGTTTTGGGTACATCTTCTTCAGTAATGAAAATTTGATTGTATCCAGAGTACCCATCAAACATGCTAAGGTACTTGAAACTTGTGGATAAATCAACTATAATTTCTGCCACAAGAATTGTATATCCGTCCTTTAGGGTTATAGAATTCAAATCTCGAAAATCTAAACAAACCCTTAAAGACCCATTTTTCTTAATAACATGAATTATATTTGCAATTCATTCAACAAACCTTGTGGTCCGGATGAACTTGCATCAGAGAAGCCTTTCGACCTCTTCCTTTATCTTTGAGAGAATATTTGGCGTGAACCTCCTTGGAGTCTTCTTGATGGGCTTTTTTCCATCCTTGATTGACAACTTCAATTCGACCAGTTCTCTGCTTAAACAAGGCATTTCATCATAGTCCCATGCGAAGAAATCCTTGTATTCTTTTAGAAATTGGATCAATTTTCCCTTCACTCTTGGGTTGAGTTTGGCACTCACATATGTGGGTCTCTTGATGGATCCATCACCCAGATCCACTTCTTCGAGAGGGTCTTGCACCATCATTTTTGCACTTGACGTTGTGGGGTCCTTCTCGAATCCCAAAGGATCTTTATCATCATATATTGTATCTAGCCTCTGGTCTTTTTCTGTAAAAGGTACTTCTTCGTCAGGGGTTTTTGGTTTGAAATCCACCCAGGTCCCTTCGCATGTATTACTTCATTGTTGGCTTAAATAGCCATGTGTTTTACTTTGGCCTCTAAGGTTGTTTTTAATTTTTTCGGCCAAATAAGCCAATTTTATTTTGAAGAATATGGACTCAGACATGGTGTTGGCTGGGATTTTTAACAAGGAACAAAATCCAACCAAAAGGAAAGAATTAAAAAGAGTGAATTGCTTAAGTCGACCCCAGCCACAGTCGACCAACAATAGTTGACCAGGAAAGAGTCCATAAGTAATTAATTGGGCTTGGAAATGTTAAAGGCCCAAGAAAGGATGCAGACAACCCAAGTAACGTAAATGAAGGCCGCTTGGAGGGAAAATGAGTCTGAGTGGAGAACATGGATTTGTATATAGGAGTTACAAAAGTACACGTGGCGTGTAAAGGAGAAAAGACCTCCAGAAAGTAGTTACTATATGTGTATTATAAATAAAGCACTTAGTGCATAATTTTAGGGGTTCAAACTTTCACATTCCTATACGCTAGTCACTCAAAGTACCCAAATGAACGAGTGAAATGAGTTAAGCATGGGCAATGTTTGTTCAAATCAACTTGTTTTCAGTTATTTAATGTTATGTCATTTACATTTACAATTCAAACGCTTTTCGTTCTATTGTGAAAATCTTTCTATATTTGTTTTTAAATCATACGAACTCGTTGGTCGTTGGTCGAACGAACCTTTTAGAAAAACACTTTGTAAAAACACTTGAAAACTGAAGCATTGTACTGAGATTCCCTGGTCAATCTCGCTAGTAAACTTTTTGGTAAGACCAACGTTGTTTACCAAAACCACAATTAAACAAATTGGCACGCCTGGTGGGACAGTGCTAATAATTTTGTATTTGTGTTTAGTTTTTCAAAGTCACTTCTTAGATTTCATGAGCAATATTATGCTGGTCAACCCAAGATAAGTTTGAAAGAATTTTCCCCAATTAAGAGAAGATCGTCTGAATCAATGGAGACTTATTTAAATAGGTTTAGGGTGTTAAAATCTAGATGTTTTACTAGAGTTTCTGAACATGAGCTGGTCGAAATGGCTGCTGGAGGGTTAGATTTTTCCATTAGGAAGAAATTTGATCCTCAATCTGTTAAGGATATGTCTCAACTAGCAGATAAGGTTCGATATGTCAAACACTTAAAAACAGAGAAGGCTAGATTTTCAAAAGATCATATAAAAGGCAAAGTAGCCTATGTAGATATAGGGGAATATTCCACAACATCTGAAGATGAATGCATGGAAGAAGGAGAAGTTAACGTGGCTGAATTAAAAGCTGGACCTCCATATACCTGTAATCTTATAAAACATCAAGAGGAAAGACGGTTGAAGAACCAAAAATGATAAACTTTCTACTAAAAAATATACTTTTGGTGTCAAAATATGACGAAATATTTGATGTTTTAGTTTCAGATGGTCAGATTATAGTGCCTCCAAGCAGTAAAAATCCACCATTAGAGCAGAAACAAAAAAGAACTTTATGCAAGTATCATAATTTTTTGGGTCATAATACTTCTCAATGTTTTCTTTTCAGGATTTGATTCAGAAGGCACTGAAAGATGGTAGACTAAAGTTTGGTGAAACACCAAAAGGCTCCATGAAGGTCGGCTTAGATCCGCTACATGTTGCTGATGCACACTTTGTCGAACCACTGGAAGTGCTGATGGTCGAGGCTACTGATGGTCTCAAAGGCGAACAAGCCAATATTATCGATCTAATGGCAGCACTAACAATCGAGAGTACTATGAACAAGTTGTTGTTATTGATCCAATTGTAGTTGTTGTAGTCGAGACTTCTTCAGGTCTCAAAAGTGGAAATGGCAATTTGTCCAAGCCACCAGAGGTGATGGTAGTTGATATTGGTAAAGAGCTTGAAGTTGGATAGGACGATAAGGAAAACA
This sequence comes from Vicia faba, assembly GCA_948472305.1. Classification (NCBI taxonomy): domain Eukaryota; kingdom Viridiplantae; phylum Streptophyta; class Magnoliopsida; order Fabales; family Fabaceae; genus Vicia; species Vicia faba. The sequence continues at coordinate 392,092,898 of OX451737.1, forward strand.
TGGATTGTAAGGCCAAGGATGAGGAATTTTCTGAAGAAATGGTTGCTGAACTGATGAAAGTGGTGTTTCCCAAACTTGAGGAAAAGCTTGTGGATTTTCTGAACAAATGCAAGTTAGGAGATTCTAGATCCATGTTGTGCCTAAATTGCAACATGGTTTATGCTGAGGATGCTGAAAATAAGATTTAGGCTTTGAAGAAGAAACACCCTCAAGAGAAAATTCCAAAAGTGGTGTTCGACCATGCGAATGGGCCATAAAAAGTCCAAATGTCTCAGGGAAAACCTAAGTTCCCATATCAAAGAACTTTCGTTCCACCAACTAATGCTCCTAACAACAACTGGGTTTGTCCTTTCTACCCAAGGGGGGAAAACCAAAATTGGAAAATGGTGAACAAAGGTCCAAGTTCGAGCCAAAAGTGGGAAATAACGGAGAAGGGGTCAAGCCCCTCTCAGTTTGTTGAAGTTGGAGTTCCATCAAAGAAATACCATGTCCCTCCCACATATATAGGGAATAATCCCATGACAAAGACTCAGCGGAGGAGATTTCAAAGAAACAAGAAATCAACGAGAGAAGCGACATTAAAAATTGTCCCATCAAAAGATGAGGGCAAATAAAAGGAAGTGCATCGTCGACCAACAAAAGAAAGGTTATCAATGCCAGTTGCAGGTACACTACCAGTGAAGGCTGAAGATCCTAATGACAATATGGATGATGGGTTATCTGATGACTTTGACGATATTTCAAAAGATGGCTTGATTATCCACTATAATATTGTGTCTATCCTGCCCAATGAATATGGTTTCGCGTAAGAAGCATTAGAGGATGAAGATGAAGCCATGTGCGAAGAGTCTGCAGGCCAGAAGCCTTTATGTTATTATGTCATGAATAATGCAGTGGTAGAAGAGCAGTAGGCGATGTTTGAAAAACCAACGATCTGATATGATGTATCACCTTAAACCCTTATCTATAAGGGCCATAGTTGATGGATTCCCCGTGAACAAATTGTTTATGGATGGTGGTGTTGTTGTGAATCTGATGCCAGAATCATTACTGAAGAATATTGGTAAGTTCGACACTGACCTCAAACCACACAATATGGTCCTGTTGAACTATGAAGGAAAAACAAGTCACATACTGGGTGTGATTCAAGTGAATCTATTAATTGGATTTACTACAAGGCCAACATTGTTCATGGTAATTGCGTCCAAGGCAAATTATAGTTTGTTGTTGGGGCGCGAATGGATACACGACATTGGAGTTGTGCCCTCAACTATGCATCAACATTTATCCATATGGCGTCAAGATGGGATTGTGGAGAACAGTGAGGCAGACCATAACTATTTTATTGTTGATGTGAATGTGGTAAATATGAATAATTTTGACAAAGAATTATCTACAATATCTCCATGCAATCCTGAGGATGTAGTAATGGAGTCGCATCCTGATATGATAAAGTTTTTTACCTTACACCCCACTCATGGTTTCATTTGGGATCAAGAGAAATTAGATACATATCCAGCTACACAAGGGGAGTTTGAACCCACAGGGTGGGATGAAAAAAATCATGATGATGCCTGAGTCAAAGGCTCTAGCAAGGATTTTGGCCTGTGTGGCCGAATTGTTTTGGCCTTAAAGGCTGAAGACACTTTGAATATGGCACCTGAGGCCATTGTGGTGGAAAAGCTTGGATAATCAAGCCAAACAACAACTTCAGAAAGCCAGAGGCTTGATTTCATATATGAAGAAGAGCCTTTGGGGTTTGAGAAAGACCCAAGAGATAACATACTAAAGATGCAAGCGCAAGATCCGTTGGAGGAAGTCAACTTGGGTGATGGTGCAACCAAGCGAGTTACATATATCAGCACCAAGGTCGACATCAAGATGAAGAATATAATAATCAAATTTCTTAAGGAGTTTAAAGATTGCTTTGCATGGGATTACAATGAAATGCCTGGTTTGAGCAGGGAGATGGTGGAAATCAGACGACCTATAAATCCAGGCAGGCGACCAGTCAAGCAAATGCCTAGGAGGTTTGTGCTAGAGATATTGTCCAAAATAAAAACAGATATCGAACGTCCGTTGAAGAGAAAATTCATCAGGACATCCAGGTATGTTGAGTTGTTATCTAATATAGTACCTATTATAAAGAAAAATGGAACGTTAATAATTTGCATAGATTTTAGAGATTTAAATAAAGCCACTCCAAAGGACGAATACCCAATGCCTGTGGCAGAAATCCTGGTTGACTCAGCTGCCTGGTATGAATATTTGAGTCTTTTGAATGGGTATTCAAGCTACAATCAAATTTTTATTGTTGAAGAGGATACCTATAAAACTGCATTTCAATTCCCTGGGGCACTAGGCACATATGAGTGGGTCGTTATGCCTTTTGGGTTGAAAAATGCTAGGGCTACTTATCTAAGAGCAATGTGTCATACCCCAAATTTGTCCTACTAATTCATGATATTTTTATTTCCATTTCTAAAAATGATTTTTTATAAAATATTACTCATATAGTTATGGGGGTTTAAAGCTTATAAATATGGGTTTATCTTATAAAGAAATCACGGGCCTTTCTCAACCAGAAAGGGCCCATGTAACTTTTTAGTCCATTTCAAATATTGGAAAGAAGGTGTTCAAAGCAATTCCTTTTCTTGTTAAGGCCCAATAAACTGAATTGATGAGGCCCACTTAGTTTTGTTTTAATAATAATTATTATTATCAACTATTATTATTACTAATTATTATTAAAGTCATTGTTTTTAATTAAAATTATAGAAGCTTTTTTATTTGGAAAAATAATCACAAATTTAATTAAAAACTTTTTACACAGTCCAAGGGCTTACAATCCAAATAAAAAAAAAGACATAACCCAAAACAAAAGAAGAACATCTACTGTTTAGATTAAAAATAGTAACACATGCGTTTTTATAACCACCACTGTTAAAATCAAATCTTTACATTATTCTTCCAGGACACGAACAGTTCTTTACAGTGATATAAACCAAAACAGAAACAAATCAAATACTAATCAATACAAATCAAGATTTTATGGCTAATATAGAAACTAGATTAATGCGCATAAACATAAACAAAACAAATTACAGATAGACTAATTTGTTTCCTAAATAAAATAATTCAAAAAATATATAAAAACCTAAGATTGAAAATAGTAAACGGTGAAGAAATTGACAAAAAGGAAAATAGATTTACAAAAGGAAGAAATTGAGAGGAAAATTATGACAGAAAAAAATTAACAAAGAGTCTGAAGAACAAAGAAAGCTTGTTTAACTTTGTGTTCGTCGCTGCTCCCGTTTAGGGTTTTAATATCTGAAACCCTAAACTACCTCATTGCGCCACCACATATCCGCCATCATCACTGCCGCCATCACCTACAAAAAAAAGAAGAGGGAAAAAAAACGAGATCAAAAGAAAACGAAAAACTCGAAGAACAATTACGGCTGGAGGTGAGGAACTTAGCTTTTTTGTTGTCTTTAAGATTTGTTGTGTGATTTGTATTATGGGGTAAGGGTCTTAATTTGGGGACGAAGATGGAATCGCCGCTGATTTTGGTTTATATTTGGACGATGACGTTTTTAGGGTTCGTTGATGTTAGAGAGAAGAGAGAACGAATGATGGTTGAAAGAGAGTGACGGGTAAAAATGAAAATAAAAATGAAAAAACAAAACAATGAAATAAATGTTTGTAAAACAAATAATATAATGTTGTGTGATCCCATGCGCATGAGTCTACCATCGTTACCATGTTCTTTCCATCTCAACCACACGATCCCCATCATACGTCCCAGAGAATGCATGCCCATCATATAACCGTGCGACCACCCACACGTGAACCACACAGACTTCCAAATTGCCATTGGGCCTGGCCCATGTCTAAACAAACCCTTTTTTTTGTTTTTACTAACTCATACAAAAAATGCACCCCAAACTTTAATGGGCCAAGTCTAAAATCTGGACTTGGACCGCTACTGCTCATACCCATATTTTTACTACGCCTCTCAAAAATGAACCCCATGTCTTTTGGGCCTGAACTCAATATCTAAATTCAGGCCCCTTCTATTTACACCCTCCTATTTTACTAACCCCATGCAGTTTGCACCCCCTTTGTGTTTTCTAATTTACCTCTTTTTCTATTTATTATTTATTTATAATTTTTATATTTTATAATTTAATATATTTATGAATATTATTATTATAAATTAAATAATATTTTTATAAACTCAAATATTATTATTATAATATTTTTCTCGTCGAAAGAACATAGGTACATCCCGGTGGGTATTGACTCTTTTTCAAAATGGGTAAAGGCAGTCGCTCTAGTTAAAGTGAATCAAGAGGAAGTAATGGATTTCATCCAAAATCAAATCATACATAGGTTTGGAATACCAGAAACTATAACAACTGACCAAGGAACGGTGTTCGTAGGACGAAAGGTAACTAAGTTCGCTGTAGAGATAGGGTTCAAATTGTTAACATCAACACCATACTACGCGCAGGCGAATGGACAGGTCGAAGCAACAAATAAGGTTATTATAAGTTTGATTAAAAAACACGTTGGCCAAAATCATAGAAGTTGGCATACAACTTTGGGCCAAGCTTTATGGGCATGTCAAAACTCCCCAAAATAATCAACTAACACCAACACCTTTCAACTTAGTTTATGGATACTGTGATACGGTGGGAGAACTGACTTGGGTGGTTTGTGTTTGATCGCAAATGTTGCGGTTAGCAAGAGTCACCACCGACTTTTCTTTTATCCAAAAGGAAAAGTGAAAAAGTACAGGAAAGACCTTAGAGATTGTTTCTTGAGTTCGGGGGGTAGATTATAAAAAGGGAAGGTATTGGCACCCTATTTATCCATGGTTTTCCATGGGATCTTAGTTACTTTCTAGATCACTTGCTTTTGTTTGAAAATATGCTTTGTGTGGTTTTTGAAAGTATTTTGTAAAGATGTCGTTGTTTAGGAAAACTTTGTAATGATTCTCATTCATAAGAATGTATACAAAGTGTTTGATCTTTTGAAAATGTTTTCAAGTTTGTAAGATGTTTTGAAAGTGTAGGTGTTTGTTTTGAAAATAGCAAGGATGTTTTGTTTGAAATTGAGCAACTAATTAGGAGTATTCTACCTACTCAAAAGTATTTCATGTTCATCTCCTCTTTCCTTGGACATTGTTATCTTACCATTGATTTGGTAAGTAACCCTATCTTTGGATGTAAAAGGGACGGGTGTGGTTCATCGTATAACCATGATTAGCAATGTTGTAAGATATCTTAGCATTTTCTTTAGGGACTAAGATCATTTTGAAAGGCAACATGGATAGCGCCATCGAGGGACTATGATCTTGTATTTTTGATTGCTTTTGCTAAGACACCCCACATGTATAACATGCCAATTTTTATAAGGCAACAAAGTGGAATTACCCTAAGGGTGTAAGTGTGAAAGTGTGTTGATTTACATGCATTTAATCTTGGATTAGGGTTATCTACTTGTTGGTTTTATCTTTCCATACAAACCCTAATTACTAACATTTATATGAAAGCGATAAATTGCGGAAAGTAAAATTACTATGCTATTACATCACTTGGGGATGGAGGATATAAATTTACAAATGGGGATGACAAGTAAAGTAAACCTTAATTACTATTACAAGGCTTTTACAATTACATAATTTATAATACAAAAATGATAAAATATGCAAGAAGATGTAAAGTGAGAGGAATTGTTTTTTAGGGTTTTTTTTATAGAAAAAAGGGTTTTGTAATTAATTTCATTGAAGAAAAACCTAAGTCTAAGTTAATTGTTTAGAAAAGTGTTTTTTTGAGGTTTCATTTGAAAAAAAAGGTTTTATAAAGTTAGATCATTTCCAAGCATTGCAATATGTCCAAAATAGCCTAAAAAATCTTCAAAATCAAGAAATTTGACGCCCGACCTGACACGGGCCGTGTCAGTGGACACGGGCACCTGTGTCAGGACCTGTCCATGACTTTTCTGCATTCTTTTTTATTCCATCCAATTTGACACGGCCGTGTCACGTGACACGGGCACCCGTGTCAGCCCCTGTCCATCTTTTTTCTACTCGTGTATGCACTAATAACATTGACACGGGCCGTGTCGTTTGACACGGGCACCCATGTCAGCCTCTGTCCCTGCACATTATCATATTTTTCAACCCAACAAAGCTGATACGGGCCGTGTCATGTGACACGGGCACCCGTGTCAGCCTCTAGTCTGGCTTTTTGTTAGTTTTTTTCTCTTTGATCTGTCTTGTTATATCTTTTGAATGCAAAAAACAAATGATGTATGAACAATGATATCACAGTTTGAGAAAGTTACATCTTGAAGTGGAAGCTTTAGAACATGTACGGATGTTTTCGGGTGTAAAGTTGTGAATGATCTAGCTCCTTCGAACCTTTTTGAAGTAGCTTTAACCTTCCTAATATGAGGAAAATGATTGAATCGCTCCAACCAAGTCAAGTTGCAATGTATGTTTTTGAATTTAGAAGATGGTGATAGTGTTGTTACAGAAGTTATTCTTATGTTTGAACAACTTCTATATGGTGTATGTGAAGTGTTTGAATGGTTTGTTTGGAGAAAACTTGCAAGGTGTGAGATTCAAAGATTTGGACTTCAAAGCTCAAAAATGGAGGTTTTGTGGACAAATCTGGTTTTTTGACAGCAAGAATAATTTTGAGTGTTATTTTTTCTTCTATTTTCTGGCCCCTTTTTCTTGTGATTGGCCTCTCTATTTATAGAGAAGGTTTGAGACTTGAACAAACTCAGATTTTGGATCACATGTTATGGCTAGGTTAGATTGTACATGAAGTCAGCTTGAAGAACATGTTTCCAATGCTTGTACCAATCTATTTAAAGTGGTTGGTCACTTTAAACATGTTTGTTCTGACTTGTAGAAGTTGAGTGTGATTAGAACAATAAGTTAGAGGCTCAATAAATTGACTTTATGATTAAAGTGAACTTTGCAAGAATGGCAATGGTGCCTTTGTGCCAAAAATGGAAAGATGCAATGGATAATACTTGAACCACTTGGATAATGGTTCAATCAAATGTGTAAACATATGATTATGGATAGATTTGCAAGTCAAGAGGCCTGCAAAGTGAATATTATGCAACATGGCTAAGATTTTGGTTCCCTGTTCATCATAAATCTGCCTTGTAAATCAAGAATGAATGTCCAACTTCAGATCCTTGAATCTCCTAGCTCAAATATGATAAATTCATGCTCTTGGATTTTTTGGAAAGGTCGAAACACCCTCTATAACTTTCATGTTGGCCATTTTGACAAACGCATCTTGTAACTATATGAAAAAATGCCAAGAAGTTAGGATAAAATCCTGACCAAAACTGCTAAAATTTTTTCTAAGTGTTTTATTCAAAAATGCCATGACTTCATGAATTTATAACTCAAAATCCAAGCATTTCTAGAAAAAGTCCCGCCATACAAAGTTTTAGATCTCATTTAGATCTACAACTTTCATGTTGGAAGTTTTCCTTGAATCATCTTGCATCATGGTGAAAAGTTGGCATGAAGAAATGAAATTATCATGTATAAAAAACACTTAGAAAAATTTCTAAGTCTTGAAGAGTTTGAATTTTCACATTGACTTTTGACTTTCTTGATTTCTTGATGATCAAGTTTCATATTTTTGAATATATTGATGAATTTTGATCTTTGAGACTTAATGTTGACCAAAAAGTCAAAGTTTGACTTTTGGTGCCACAATTGACTTTTTCATCAGTACAACTGATTTTTGGTCTCTTGGTCAATTGACTGAGAAGACTTGAAACTTGACATGAGGACTCTTGAAGGTCCATAATGACCCAAGAACGTCACTTGAAGTATTAGAAGTCTGATTGTCCTTATGCAAATTCAAACCCTAATCTTGAGGTATCAATGTTGAGGAGATGGCTTGACCTAGTCAACACTGGTGCAAGCTTGAGCTTTCGCAGGTCTTTGTGAGAAATGTCTTGAGAAATGAGAGGGAAAATTTTGGGGTACAACAGCTGCCCCTGTTCAATCTTCTTAAACCTGAAGAGTTAGATTGGCGAGTCTGCCATTCGTGACTTGAAGGTGGAAGATGATTGAACACTAGAATGCCCAAAAATTTGCACTCGATGATATGGTGGTTGATTGTGTAGGGAATGGGCTTAAAAGATGCCATTTGGAGAGATGATGGAAAGTTGTTGGAGATGGGCTTGTAGATTCCATCCAAAATGATTGCTGGTAGGAATAAAAGAAGTATCAGAATAAATCTCTGGTTGATTTACACTGGAATAGTGGATGTGTTGGGTTGAGTACTAGAATAATATCCATAAATGGATTGTATTTGACTCGTTTTTTGAAAGTTGAATTTGAATGAGTATCAGGATGGAATTCTTGTCTGGAGCGTATCTGAACTGTATCTGAAAGCTGGATCTGAATGAGTATCAGGATGGCATCCGTATCTGGAGCGTATCTGAACTGTATCTGAAAGCTTAGTAGGATGATGAAGGAATATTGGAGGATTACTACCTCAGCAGAATGATGAAGGAATCTTTGATGATTACTACCTCAGTAGGATGATGAAGGAATCTTAGACGATTACTACCTCAGCAGGATGATGAAGGAATCTTAGACAATTACTACCTTAATAGGATGATGAAGGAATCTTGGATGATTACTACCTCAATAGGATGATGAAGGAATCTTAGACGATTACTACCTCAGCAGAATGATGAAGGAATCTTGGATGATTACTACCTCAGCAAGGTGATGAAGGAATCTTGGATGATTTCTACCTCAGCAGGATGATGAAGGAATCTTGGAAGATTACTACCTCAGCAGGATGATGAAGGAATCTTGGATGATTACTACCTCAGCAGGATGATGAAGGAATCTTGGATGATTACTACCTCAGCAAGGTGATGAAGGAATCTTGGATGATTACTACCTCAGCAGGATGATGAAGGAATCTTGGACGATTACTACCTCAGCAGGATGATGAAGGAATCTTGGATGATTACTACTCAAAAAGATGATGAAGGAATCTTGGACGATTACTACTCCAAAAGATGATAACCTTTATCTGTTGATCGATCTTTCCTGAAAAGGTAGAGTTAGTTGTATAAAATGTCATGATGTATGCATTACGTAATGATGTTCTCAAAATAAATGAGATTTATGTTATATGTATTTTGTATGCATGTCTATGAATGTTGTTGAAATGTAATTTTGTCTTGGAGAATAAATCCTTGACAAGTGTTGGGGAGTTATTAAATCCCGGATTGCTGTTGAAGAGTAGGTATGTCTTCAAACTTTGCTTAGAATGTTTCCACTGAGGATCCCTGTTTTGTTGAGGAGAACTCCGTTGGGGAAAGTTGAAAACTCTATGGAAAGTGTTGATTCCTGCTTGGGGAAAAAGTTCAGGAGTCTCAGTTGTCCGTTGCTCTACTGGGAAGTCGAAGTTGAACTAATGTCTGGTTGGGTTCAGGCTTCACAGTAACTTGTTGGGGATTGTGGAGTAGTCTACTGGGGAAGAGGAGTTGTGGTTCTTTGATTTGTAGTGGTAGGAGAGGCCACCTCAAACTGGGGAATCATGTTGTTTGTTTGGGAAATAAACCCTGTTGCTTAGTCTGTTGGAGAGGCGGAAACTTCACTGGAAGAAATCCTCGAGGATTCTTGAAGTCGATTCAGTTGGGAAAAAGTTTTCAGAGATTGAAACTCTGGCTGGGAGTCATCCCATGAGAAGGATTTTGGGGAGATTTATCTCTGCCCCTAGTAGCGAGTATTTGTGGCACTGCCAGGAAATGTTTGACTGTACATAACCCTTTGTCGGGATTCACGTTCAATGCCCCAAGTGATTCAGATGGAGTGTTTCCCTTGGTATATTCAGCATTTCTTTTGGAATTTTGACTTGACTTCCCTAGGTGTGCTGGATAGTGACATGTCATGCCCCCTTGTTTATAGGAGATTTGTCGTTGGAAGTGTCATCCCACTTGAAGTGATTTTGTTCACTAAGAGAGCTTTCGTTCACTGGATATTCGTTGTGTGAATTTCTCCGCTATCAAACAAATAGCCATATGCAAACAACGATATTCAAATAATGCAAAGTTTATGCTTGTCTTGAAATTTCAAAAATGCGTTTTGGCAAGTAAAGAAGTTTTGTAAGAAAATTCAAACTCAGGATTTAGAGTAAAGCCTTACAGGAGTCATGATACCTTTTATAACAGTATGCTTTCGAACTAACCCATGCTTCAATTAGGACTTTTGAAGGCTTATAGCGTGGCTTGGTTCACGGTTTAATAAACAAAGGATAAAGGCTCAAAATATATTTGTACCCACCCGCTCTTTATGATGTTCTTTAGTCCTATACTCAATTAATTGTACGTTTGAACTCCTATTGAATATGGAATGGTGGTTCAAATATTTGGAAGTTTATTTGAGAAATCAGTCATTTTTGCAACACTTTCCATGTTGTTGAGGATTTGTAGTGACCTCTTTTTGATTTGTTATCCCTGATTTTTGCCTGAATGTTCTTGTTTTGAGATTTCAGTCAGCGGGATGCCCCAGTTTTCTTAAGTCTCCTTTGTAGGTTTTGACTTAGTGGGCTTCTCTTTTTGAGAGATAATGATTTCCTATTTGGTAGAGAACGATCACTGTCTTTTGATCCTAGAGGAATATCTTTGATATCACTTGTTGAAGTGAAAGTTTGCGACTGAATGCGCATTTGAATTAACTGAGAGACTACCCAGCCCCAGGTTTTGATTAAAGGTTTCAATTTGTATAAAAAAAGAAAACTTCTACTTCTTTGGATCAAAGGGATTGACTAGGGATTATCTTCCTTATAACTCCATTGTTTAGGATTTGAAAGAATGCCTGTACATCATCAGCAAGGTCTGTCCAAAAGCATACTGCACGAGATTAAGGCATTGTTTTCGTCATCCTCCCTCTAAAGGCTTATAAATTTTAGCAAGAGTTGAATGTCATAAAGTGAGTAAAAAGCATAATTTAAATGAAATGAAAACGAATGAATCAATTCAAGACAAACATATTCAATGCATTAATGAAACAAAGTTTGACATTAATAGGTAATTGTTTGAATAACAAGAAGAATTACAAATGAAAATTTCAAAATGAACAAGACGCTATCAATGATTTGGCATAGGAGCAGTGATCAAATTTGGAGTCTCCGGAGGGTCGAACTCGATCTCCTTGGCATCAATCAAGTCTTGAATCTTATTCTTCAAAGCCCAACAGCCGCCAGTGTCATGTTCGGAACTGTCAGAATGATAGGCACATCTTACGCTTGGATTGTACTTAGAAGAGGAGGTGTCGGGATTTTGAGGAGGATCCTTTAGTGTGATCAGTTTCACCTTCAGCAAATGTTGTAATGCTTGAGACAAAGGCATATTGATGTTAGTGTACTACCTTTCTTGATATCTTACCCTACGCCTATTGCCCTGTCTTTGTTGATCAAGTGTAGGATTAGAGATCAGGATTTCCCCTACATGTTGATCATGACGACTCTTTTGACCATACACATCATTGGACTCTTTCTTCCCATCGTATGGATTTTTCTGAGCATCGGAGGGTGTAGCTCCTTAGATCTTTCCGCTTTTGATGCCAGCTTCGACCCTTTCACCGGTCAGTATTATCTCGATGAACCTGGATGAGGAGCTTCCAATTAGGTGATTGAAGAAAGGTCATGTCAAGGTTCCCATGAAGATGTCAATCAGCTCCCTATCAATTAAAGGGGTCTACACCCTACCAGCCAGATCTCTCCACTTTTGGGCGTATATTTTGAAACTCTCGTTGGAACCCATGCTCATGTTCTGCAATTGCACACGGGTTGGTGCAAGATCAACATTGTATTGGTATTGCTTGTAAAAATCAACGGTTAGATCTTCCCAAGTGTGAATGTTGGAACTCTCCAATTGATAGAACCATTCAAGTTGTGTCCCAACTAAGCTCTCTTGGAAGAAATGGATCCAAAGCTTCAGATCGGTTGTGTATGGTTGAATCTTGCGAACATAAGACTTTAGGTGCATCTTAGGGCAAGAGACTCCATCGTACATGGTGAAGGTATGGATTTTGAACTTTGGAGGGATGACCACTCCAGAAACTAAACCCATGTCTCCTAAGTCCAAACCAGGCACAACTTGGATCTCCATAGCTTTTAGTCTGTCTTCAAGCTGTTTGTATTTTTCTTCCGCTAGTGGATACCGTTCCTCAGAAGAGTCATCGTCATCAGTAGCTATGTTGGCTCTAATGCTTCTAGCTTCCTCTTCCTTACTTTCTTTGGAAGAAGCATCTTCTCTTTGAGTGAGCTGGGTATGCCCCTTGAATCTTCTTCTCATGTTGAGGATGACAAACTTTTTCTTCTTCTCGCTTTCTCTGGTAAAGAGTGTTTTCAGATCTTCCTTCCCTTGGCCAAGTTCATGAGCACTTGTTGGAACTGAGCGTTTTAAGCTTGGAGATCTTTCACCGTTTGTTCCATATCCATCTTACTGAAATAAACAGTGAGAAGATAAGGAAACATGTATGGGAGAGACCTGTCATGATATGATGCATGATATATGGATGCATGTTTTCAAGGATCTCGCGGGGTAAACACAAGAAAAATGTTAGAATTTGAACGTCGATCAACAACTTTGATTGGAGAACTTCGTATCGGTGGATGTCCTTCCATGAGAATTAAGCTCACCATGTCAAGTGGGTTGTAGCCCTTGACTCAAGTTGTTGTACTCGATCTTTGACAGCATTTGATTAGAGGAAAATAAATCCTCTTGTCCCTTGATAGACGTCTGGTTCAACGTGACCCTGCATCATAGGCCCTTGAGATCCTTGAAACAATTATTGAAAATGCTATGGTATGATGTTATGTACAAGTATGCAAAGTAAACAATTTTATATGCAAATAATCATATACACACAAAGAAGACACGTCCTTAGGTTTAGGCTTGCATGGAGTTTATAGGTAAGTACCCTCTTGAAGTTTAGTTGGCTCAACCTGTCCTAGTAAATAGTAACCGGGTTCTAAGGGATTTCAATATCACTGACCTTTCTCACAAGCTTCGTTCGATAGGCGATTGACTCACAACCAAACAAAACTCAGGAGTCAAGTCTCAAAGAGTGTAGCATCGAGTATCAACCAACTTCGGACTGCACCAAAGTCGTCTATCTCACTACTTCCTAATGGCCAAGTTGGTCAAGTAAAGGTTCTAAAGTCAGTTAGTGCTTCATGACACCATACAGCGGCCCGTATTCTCCTTGACTACTCAAAGGGCTACCGGTACCCACAAATGTGTCACACTAACTTAGCTATTGTTTAGACTATATCGGTATATCCCACACAGTTTCCACAATGTATTGCTACTTTCCTATAAGGTATCCCAGATCCGGGTAGAGGATCAAAATAAACCCAAACAAGGAACCATAATGTAAAGCATACAAGTCAAACAATGCAAGCAAGTAAATGTGATCTAACCCTAAGGTAACCCCACTTTTAGAATTCTCCCCAACAGAGTCGCCAGTTCTGTGATACGTTGGGAGAACTGACTTGGGTGTTTTGCGTTTGATTGCAAATATTGCGGTTAGTAAGAGTCGCCACCGATTTTTCTTTTATCCAAAAGGAAAGGTGAAAAAGCACAGGAAAGACCTTTGAGATTGTTTCTTGAGTTCGGGGGGTAGATTATAAAAAGGGAAGGTATTAACACCCTTTTTATCCATGGTTTTCCATGGGATCTTAGTTACTTGCTAGATCACTTGCTTTTGTTTGAAAATGTGCTTTGTGTGGTTTTTGAAAGTATTTTGTAAAGATGTCGTTGTTTAGGAAAACTTTGTAATGATTCTCGTTCCTAAGAATGTATACAAAGTGTTTGATCTTTTGAAAATATTTTCAAGTTTGTAAGATGTTTTGAAAGTGTAGGTGTTTGTTTTGAAAATAGAAAGGATGTTTTGTTTGAAATTGAGCAAGTAATAGGATCATTCTACCTACTCAAAAGTCTTTCATGTTCATCTCCTCTTTCCTTTGACATTGTTATCTTACCATTGATTTGGTAAGTAACCTTATCTTTGGATGTAAAAGGGACGGACGTGGGTCATCGTATAACCATGATTAGCAATGTTGTAATATATCTTAGCATTTTCTTTAGGGACTAAGATCATTTTGAAAGGCAACATGGATAGCGTCATCGAGGGACTATGATCTTGTATTTTTTATTGCTTTTGCTAAGACATCCCACATGCATAACATGGCCATTTTTATAAGGCAACAAAGTGGAATTACCCTAAGGGTGTAAGTATGCAAGTGTGTTGATTTACATGCATTTAATCTTAGATTAGGGTTATCTACTTGTTGGTTTTATCTTTCCATACAAACCCTAATTACTAACATTTATATGAAAGCGATAAATTGCAGAAAGTAAAATTACTACGCTATTACATCACTTGGAGATGGGGGATATAAATTTACAAATGGGGATGACAATTAAAGTAAACCTTAATTAATATTACAAGGCTTTGGCAATTACATAATTTATAATACAAAAATAATAAAATATGCAAGAAGATATAAAGTGAGAGAAATTGTTTTTTAGGGTTTTTTTTATAGAAAAAAGAGTTTTGTAATTAATTTCATTGAAAAAAAACCTAAGTCTAAGTTAATTGTTTAGAAAAGTGTTTTTTTGAGGTTTCATTTGATTAAAAAGGTTTTATAAAGTTAGGTCATTTCCAAGCAATGCAATATGTCCAAAATAGCCTAAAAAATCTCCAAAATCAAGAAATTTGGTGCCCGAGCTGACACGGGCCGTGTCAGTGGACACGGGTCGTGTCAGTGGACACGGGCACCCGTGTCAGGACCTGTCCATGACTTTTCTGCATTCTTTGTTGTTTCAACCAATCAGACACGGCCGTGTCACGTGACACGGGCGCCCGTGTCAGTCCCTGTCCATCTTTTTTCTGCTCGTGTATGCACCAATAACATTGACACAGGCAGTGTCGTTTGACACGGGCACCCGTGTCAGCCTCTGTCCCTGCATATTATCATGTTTTTCAACCCAACTAAGATGACACGGGCCGTGTCGTGTGACACGGGAACCAGTGTCAGCCTCTGGTCTGGCTTTTTGTTATTTTTTTCTCTTTGATCTGTCTTGTTATATCTTTTGAGTGAAAAACACAAATGATGTATGAACAATGATATCACAGTTTGAGAAAGTTACATCTTGAAGCGGAAGCTTTAGAACACGTATGGATGTTTTCTGGTGTAAAGTGGTGATTGATCTAGTTCCTTTGAACCTTCTTGAAGTAGATTCAACCTTCCTTTTGTGTGAAAAATGATTGAACTGCTCCAACCAAGTCAAGTTGCAATGTATGTTTTTGAATTTAGAAGATGGTGATAGTGTTGTTACAAAATCTATTCTTATGTTTGAGCAACTTATATATGGTGTATGTGAAGTGTTTGGATAATTTGTTTGGAGAAAACTTGTAAGGTGTGAGATTCAAAGATTTGAACTTCAAAGCTCAAAAATGGAGGTTTTGTGGACAAATCTAGTTTTTTGACAGCAAGAATAATTTTGAGTGTTAGTTTTTCTTCTATTTTCTGGACCCTTTCTCTTGTGATTGGACTCTCTATTTATAGAGAAGGTTTGATACTTGAACAAACTCAGATTTTTGATCACATGTTATGGCTAGGTTAGATTGTACATGAAGCCAGCTTGAAGAACATGTTTCCAATGCTTGTACCAATCTATCTAAAGTGGTTGATCACTTTAAACATGTTTGTTCTGACTTGTGGAAGTTGAGTGTTATTAGAACAACAAGTTAGAGGCTCAATAAATTGACTTTATGATTAAAGTGAACTTTGCAAGAATGGTAATGGTGCCTTTGTGCCAAAAATGGAAAGATGCAATGGAAAATACTTGAACCACTTGGATAATGGTTCAATCAATTGTGTAAACATCTGATTATGGATATATTTGCAAGTCAAGATGCCTGCAAAGTGAAGATTATGCAGCATGGCTAAGATTTTGGTTCCCTGTTCATCACAAATTTGCCTTGTAAATCAAGAATGAATGTCCAACTTCAGATCCTTAAATCTCCTAGCTCAAATATAATAAATTCATGCTCTTGGATGTTTTGGAAAGCTTGAAAGACCCTCTATAACTTTCATGTTAGCCATTTTGACAAAAGCATCTTGTAACTATGTGAAAAAATGCCAAGAAGTTGGGATAAAATCCTGACCAAAACTGCTGAAAATTTCTCTAAGTGTTTTATTAAAAAATGCCACGACTTCATGAATTTATAACTCAAAATACAAGCATTTCCAGAGAAGTCCCGCCCTACAAAGTTTTAGATCTCATTGAGATCTATAACTTTCATGTTGGAAGTTTTCCTTGAATCATCTTGCATCATGGTGAAAAGTTGGCATGAAGAAATGAAATTATCATGTATAATAAACACTTAGAAAAATTCTAAGTCTTGAAGAGTTTGAATTTTCACATTGACTTTTGACTTTCTTAATTTCTTGATGATCAAGTTTCATATTTTTGAATATCTTGATGAATTTTGATCTTTGAGACTTAATATTGACCAAAAAGTCAAAGTTTGACTTTCGGTGCTACAATTGACTTTTTCATCAGTACAACTGATTTTTGGTCTCTTGGTCAATTGACTGAGAAGACTTGAAACTTGACATGAGCACTCTTGAAGGTCCATAATGACCCAAGAACTTCACTTGAAGTATTAGAAGTCTGATTGTCCTTATGCAAATTCAAACCCTAATCTTGAGGTATCAGTGTTGAGGAGATGGCTTGACCTAGTCAACACTGGTGCAAGCTTGAGCTTTCACAGGTCTTTGTGAGAAATGTCTTGAGAAATGAGAGGTAAAATTTTGGGGTACAATAGACACAAAGCAATGTTACCTTTAGAGATTCATTTATAATCAGTTAGAGTGCAAAGGCAATCAGATATGCCGACTGAGTATTATTGGGGAATGATGTATGATACATTGGTAGATGTTGAAGAACATAAATTGGCAGCGCTAGATATCGTGCTCAGGAAAAAAGAAAAAGTAGCAAGGGCCTATAATAAAAGGGTAAATGCAAAAGCATTCATTCCTAGATATTTGGTTTTGAAAGTAATCTTGCCAATGGATAAAAGTGATGGAGTCTTGGGAAAGTGGTCACCTAATTGGGAATGACCATTTTAAATCTTATAGGTTTTTTCCAACAATGCCTATGAGATTGAAGAGTTTACGCCAGAAGGTCGAGTGTTACGAGTGAATGGCAAATACTTAAAGGAGTATAAGGCTATGTTACAAGAAATGGTTATAAACAAAAACTAAAATTGATTGCATAAACCAGAAGGCCATATGGAGGCCTATAGTGTGAATTAAAAATTACAAATAGCTATTAAAGAAAAAACTAAGGTTATAACAGATGAGAACTAAAAAGGCAAAAAATTCTTAAGGTGGACATAACGTTCCTGAGAAAGGGCCAAACGAGCGTTGGTTATTAAAATGGATGAGTTGAGTTCGGCCAACTTAGTATCCAAGGCCTCAAACGCTCCAGATGAGCGACCCTAACGAGAGCTTCATCATTCAATGACTTTTTAGCCGTCTCAAACCCAGTGGTTTATAGAGCTTATGCCTCAGTAATTTGGTTCTCTAGGTCTTCAATTTTCTTTTTTTACACAACAATTTGTCATCTCCATCGGGAGATACTGGTGGACCTAGTGTTGAAGTCTGATTTCTCCTTATCAAGAGTTTTCTGCAATTTTTTACTAGCGGCCACAAATGAAGATACAAAGGACAATTCAATGGTGTGCTCTTTCTCCTTTGGAAGACGCTTCTTTTGAATTTCATTCTTTTGGGCCAGGTCGACTAAGAGCTAATAAAGGAAAGTGGACGCCTCAACCACAAATTTAACAACCAAAGGGGGAGCATTTTGAACATCAACCTTCTTTAACAAATATTTGATTTTGACACCATCATAAAGGTGAGTCTCCAAGTGAGTTATCGGGTCAACATGGAAAATCATAGTCTTGAGACGGCTAAGAATTTCTTCTTGAGTCCTAAGAGAGGAAATTCTTCCTAATGCAGTAGAAGTACTGGAGCCACCATCTGTCGAATGATTCCTAGAATTTACCATGAGCTTTAAGTACTCAAAAAGGTTGTTTTCCTTTATAGTTGCAATTTGTTGGGGAGACATGGTGGTAGTTGTGGATATCACATTTACAAGAGTCAAAATGGTTCCAAAAGCGGAAATTGTTTGAGGTACTTCAGTGTTGACAACATTAGTTTGCTCAGAGCCCTCTAGTTCGCTGTCTTTAGTGTTGTCCTCCAAGCCTTCATCCTCTGCTTCACCCTCCATCCTTTAACTAATAGGAGAGTACTCAGAAACATACTGATTGACAGGAGAGTTGGGATCACTCCTAGAAGATTCAGTATCATATATGAAGATAGTTGATGTTCTCCTGGCCTTGGAAGATTTTAGGGTAATTTTGAAGGGGTGTTTTATAGATTTAGCTGCTGGCCGCTGAAATAAAAGAGGGAACAAGAACAAAATTATAAAATGGTGTAATTAATGAGATGAAAGTTGTGGAAAAAGAAGATACGTGATGGTCTCCCTCGGGACTAGAATTAGCACTTTCTGGTTGACTCGACGCAGGTTGCAAAACCTTCCCTTTCGCCGCCAATGTGGAAGGTGCAACAATAGAAGTAGCCTTTTTTGAGGCAGCTTCAGAACGAGTTGATTTGGACTTGTGGGATTTTTTGGTGACAACAGGCGAATGCGTATTGTTAGCTTGTTTTCCTTTATTGTGTTTTTGTCTCTTTGGAGATGGTTCAAGGGGGACGACAACATTGGGTTCAAGAACCTACAAATGGGGTAGCACAACTTTTGTGTTAGGATGAAAAGTGTAGCTAGTAAATAAGCCACAAGGCTAGGAGATTACCTAAGATTGTTGTTTAGGAGCCTGAGATAGTTGTTCAGGAGCCTCTTGGTTGAAAGTTGCACCACTAACAGGTTCCCTGGCACGCTTCTTATGCTCGACTGCTGAAGAAGGTAATGACAAATAAAACAAAACATTAGAATTCAGAATACAAGAAAGGAACAAATAATAAGCCGACTCACAGTCAAATGGTAAGTCATACCTTGTTTAAACTTTTGCTTCATAGCCTCAAAAGCTTGATTTAGACGAGCCTTAAAGGTTTTGATGGTACTAACACTCTGCACAAATTGCACGGTCCACCAATCATAAAACTCTTTAGTAGTATAGAAGAGAGACTCAAAGGTGATAGGGTTCATGGTGGGGGCATCAGCAGCAAAGCGTTCAAGGTGTTGGGCGCATTCATCTTCACTATAGCTATTGGACCAAAGGCACAATTCATCAGAAGGCTTGTAAAAGCTATGAGGCAAGGGTTGGCATAAACCAAACTGTTTAGCCACCAAATTAGGTTGGTAAGATAAGAGTGTTACTCCATCATTAGAGCCTACTCTAGAAGCAATGAGCTTGGGAGTGAGAAAAGCTTTCCAGATTTCTTTGGATTCAGGAAGTTGTGCGGGATCGTGCGGAGGAAATGATTTGGTAAACCACTCAGGACCATGTTCCCTGTAAGCGAAGGGTGCCATAGTCGACTGGAAGGAAGTACACCTAAAGAAAAATTTCAAGTATTTTTCAAGTGAATCTTCTCGGTTTAAATCATTGTTAGATGGTGTCATAGCAGCAAGATAAATACTTCTGGTAGTGCTCTGAGAAAACTCAACCTCTCGAGCATCAGAAAGTTACAAATTGAGTTGGTTTGCAAAGGTGGCATTTAACCACAATTGAAGTAGCCAAAAAGGGCCAGCAAGTAGATAACTGGCAGGGGGCGGTAGTGAGGTCATGTTGTCGAATCCCACACTGAGTGATTCATAGAGCGACCCCAATATGAGTTCGCTCAAACATACCAAATGAAGATGGTGGGCTAATGCAATAAATCGTTTAGTCATCTTTATGGATCTACAATAAAAAACATACTTGGAGAGCCATATGGCCAAGAAGGAAATGTGTTATTCGTCATAAACAATGTCAATACCCTTGACATGGAAGCGCTCCATGTATTTGGTAAAACTTGCAAAATATTTCTTAAAAGGAATGACATTTTTGTCAGACTCAGTAGGAAGAAAAGCTTCACCTATAGGATGAATGCCAGTAATAGCCGCAACATCGAACAAAGTGGGAGTAAGCATATCAGTCGCAAAATGGAAAGTGTTTGTAGAACCTTCCCAGAAATAGAGTGCAGAAATCAACATGTAATGGAAATAATTAGGCCCAACTCTAGAAAGTTGAATCAAGTCAAAGATTCATTGGGCCTTCCAGATGCCTCATTTAACCTTTTCAACTTTGTTCAACCATGCAAGGTATTCTTAGTTGACAACAGGATCAGAACGGAAAACCTTCGAGGTTCGGTAAAGATGAGAGAAATCAATGGGGCAATCTGTATGAACATGGGGTTTTGTGGTGCGGTAAATGGGGAAACATTTTGTAAGTTTTTTAGGTGCTCTAATTTCATCAGGAATGAGGCCCAAGAGAGCGTAAGCGGTTTGCTTACACATGAAAGGGACTAAAACTTGAGAATAGAAAGTTTGAAGGTTTCGTGCCGGGTTTGGTTCCAAAACAAAACTGTTCTGGAGGTGAACAAGAAATTATTCTGTATTGGAGACTAGCTCAACTTCCCCAGGAATTTGAATGTGTTCAATAATTTGGCTTGAAGTGGCCATGGAAATGATTGGAAGTTTGCTAGTTAAAAGATTGAAAGCAAGAGTTATTTTGAGAGATTGAAATGGAGAGTTTGAGAATGCAAAGATAACATAAAGAAGAAGCTGAAGACATGAAAGGAGTATTTATATCACTAAGAAAATCAAACATTTGGAAAGAAAGTGGAAAAATTATGGTTATGTGGCAGACACGTGTCAAGTAGATAATAACTGGTGAAAGAAGTTGTTGAGTTGAAGGTCACGTTCATCCTAGGAAGTTAAAGCTAAAAAGTAGGGAAGTGGCTGTTTATTCACAAACGTGATGTTTGAAAGAAAAATCATGATTACAATGATGCCAGTTCGTGCTAAAGAAAATGACTAAAATGTCCATTTCTATCTTTTCAACCGAATAGGACATTTTGGGGGGCAATTTGTTGGTTGGGATTTTCAACAAGGAAAAAAATCCAACCAAAACGAAAGAATTCAAAAGAGTGGATTACTTAAGTCGACCCCAACAATCAACCAAAGAGTTACAGTCGAACAGGAAAGAGTCCATAAATAATTAATTAGGCTTGGAAATGTTAAAGGCCCAAGAAAGGATGTAGACATCCTAAGTAACGTAAATGAAGTTCACTTGGAGGGAAAATGAGTATGAGTGGAGAATGTCGGTACGTGGAGAGGAGTTACAAAAGTACACATGGCATGCAAATGAGCAAAGACCAGCAGAAAGTAGTTACTATATGTGTATTATAAATAAAGCACTTAATGCATAGTTTTAGGGGTTCAAACTTTCATATTCATGTACGCCAGTCACTCAGAGTACCCAAACGAATGAGCGAATGAGTTAAGCAAGGGAAATGTATGTTTAAATTAACTTGTTTTCAGTTATTTAATGCTATGTCATTTTTATTTACAATTTAAATGCTTTTCCTTCTATTATGCAAATCTTGATTTATTTGTTTTTAAATCATACAAACGCGTTCGTCGTTGGTCGAACGAACCTTTTGGAAAAACACTTTGTAAAAACACTTAAAAACTGAAGCATTATACTGAGATTCCCTGGTCGATCTTGCTAGTAAAATTTTTGGTAAGATACCAACGCTATTTACCAAAACCACTGGTAAGCACATGGTCAATGTCTTCGTCATCCCAACCATTTTTTCGTAATCCTATAATTCCTTCCACATCATTTTCTTCGCCCAAAATTTCCCTATCCCATTGGAACCCATGTGTTGGCTGTAAAGTAAGGAATTAAAGGGCATTTTTTGGGTGAATATGCACCACCAGCAGGGTTGCATGGCCCAATGTTGGCCAAATTCCTATTGAAGTTCTTTCTGTCCATATTGTTAACTTCTGCAATGTAGTAACTCTGGTCTGCTTCAATGTTTTCAATAATACCATCTTCTCTCTATATTGATACTCGTTGATGCATCAAAGGAGGCACTTCCCCAATACCATGGATCCATTCACACACTAATAACAAGTTGTAGTTTGTTTTGCATTAATTACCATGAACATAGTGAGCCTTGTGATTGAACCCATAATGAGATCCAGTTGCACCACACCTAAAGTGTAGCCTATCTTTCCTTCATAATTTGAAAGCACCATATTGTTGGGCTTGATATCAGTGTCAAACATGCCAATTTTCTTTAACATGAACTGCGACATTAAATTCACTGCAGCTCCATTGTCTACCAGGATTTTGTTGATTCCCACGCTTTCCACCTTCCCCTTATAAATAAAGGCTTAAGGTGACTCTTCATTCTCTAATCAGGACATTCGAAGAACATATTTTGTTCCTCAACCGATCCATTGTTCAGGATATAGTAACATATTGGCTTATGTTTTTCCATCTCTATTTCGTCAACTTCCTCTGAGTCCCCTACTTCAATTACTTAGTCATATTCATGAGGAAAAAATGAGACCACATTACAGTTGATTTTGAGGGATGATTCTCCATCAAATTTAAAATCACCAGTCAGCACGTCTTCGTCATTTACTGAGTCTTTTTGATATTTCTCGTCACTATTTTTTCTTTGAGGAAAACAACTTTCTCCGCACATGTTTTTTCTCTTCAACCATGATGGTTGAGGGAAGTTAGTTGCAACTTGAATCCCCCACTTCCTTTTCTGCTAGCTCTCATTGCGCCTTTTTCACTCTTTGGTGCCTTTGCCACTGAGACCTGGTTATGGGGTTCTTGCCTTTATAGTTCCCTGATTTGTATTCCTGCTGCTTTGATATATGGAATTCATTTCGATAAGCTATGGACGATCCTCTTCCAACTTTGAAACTTCTCCATTTTTCTTGCCCCGCTCCCTTGCTTTCATTAAGCCTAGTTCACCTGTCAGTTGGGATGTTCGCAGGAAGTTTGAAAGTGACCTTTCGATTTCCCTTGGGGTAGGGGCTGTCACACCTTCTGGGGCCCCCCTTTTGTCAAATGTTAAATTCATCCTAGAGTCCTTCCAATTACCCACAGTTCGAGCATATTGGATTTTCTCATAAGCCTTAGAACCCTTTCGATCATAAAGTGCGCTACACCTGGGGCACATTAGACACTCAGATTTCATTTTGTGGCAATGAACAAGAAATCCTAGCAAACTTTCTCCAGCCTTTGGGTAAACAACCTCCACGTGATCATATTTCCTCTAACCACCCACAATTCGAACATGTTGAACCTTTTGATAAGTTTCAGCTGCCTTTTGATCATAGATTATACTACATCTAGGACATATTAGCCCTTTAAAATTCTTCTTGTGGTAGAGAACTAAGTAATCAAGCAAACTTTCACCGGCCCTTGGGTAAGCATTCCTTATCTGTTCATCTTCCCTTCTGAGGCCCCTTTCGACTTCCTCCATCTCAGGGGAAGATTGATTCAAGTCTACCATATTGACTTCGATACTAGCACCATCAGTGATCCTAACTCTTTCAAACTGAACTTTAAGGCCTTCAGTAGCCTTTGTTATTTCAACACTTGGAACAAACTTTCCTTTAATGCTTTGGCTCATCAATCCATCAACAGGCTTTGGAACTTTGATACCTACAACAAAACATTCAATAGTCTTGTTAGTGAGGTCATCGACAACCTTCTTTATGTTAATGAAGCCATCAACAACCTCATTTGTTTCAATAACTGCAGCAAAGTCTTCAGTAACCTTGTCTTCAGGGTGTTGGTTCATGTCGAAGTCAGCAATATCCACCACATTGATGTCAACAGACTCAACATAGTTGGTTTCTTCCACATGTAAAGGGTCAACATAAACCTCCATATGGCCTTTGATTTTTTTTCCGAACTTCAATATTCCCTCCTTGATAGTATTCTGAATTAGATCCCTGAAAAGAAAACATTGTTAGGTTTTATGTCCTAAAAGTTATGATATTTACAAAAACCTCTTTTCTTCCGTTGATCTAACGGAGGAATTTTTGCACCAGGTGGCACTATCATTTGGCCATTCTTCACCAACAAATCAAAGATTTCATCACACTTTGTTACGCCAAAAGTGTATGTTTTCTTAGGGAAATTTTCATTCTTTTCTGGTTCAACATGATTCTTTCCATTCGAAGGGGCCAGGACTTTGCAAGGATAAGGTGGTCCTTGCTTTAATTCAGCCAGATCTTCTTTGAATTCTTCGAAGTCTGAACAACCGCTAGAGGCTTCTTGTTCCTCTAAACTGGCTTCGACATATGCCACTCTTTCTTTTCTATGGATTTTGTTTTCTCTACCCTTTTCAACCTTTAAACGCTCCACTTATCAAACCTTGTCTTCCAATTGGACCATATCTCTCAATTAATGAGGATCCAACTTCTTTCTGATGGAAAAATCTAATCCTCTTTCAGCCATCTCAACCAATTCGTGTCCTGGAACTTGTGTAAAGCACCTTGCCTTTAATAAGCGGAATCTGTTGAGGTAATCATCTACTAGTTCGTTTAACTTACGTTTGATGTTGGCCAATTTTCTTAGACTTATCTTCTATTGACCTACATAAAGTTGTTCATGAAATAGCCTTTATAAACGCGTCCAATCTTGGATTGAATTCGCTGCAAGGGTAGTGAACCAAGTGAAAGTGTTGTACCCCAAAATTTTACCTCTCTTTTCTCAATATATTTCTCACCAAAGATCTCAAATTCCCAAGGGTTCTTAAGAGTTTGATTAGACAAGTTCACCTCCCAAGCACTGAGCCTCCAAATTAGGGTTTTGACTGAGAATGACTGATCATTAACTTTTGACCTAATCCATGACCTAATGGCTTGAAGCATAGTCTCAAGGACTCAAACATAACATGTTGACCTAATTTCATGGCTTGAATTATTTCTCAAGATCAAAGGTTTGATAGTTGAAATTTGGATCAACTGACGAAAAGTCAACCGATACACAAAAAGTCAAACTCTGACTTTTTGGTCAACATTAAATTTCAAAGATCAAAATTAATTAAGACCTTAAAAAATATCAAACTTGATCATTAATAAAATCAAGAAATTCAAGAAAGTCAACAAAAATTCAAAGTTTCCAATACGTAGAAATTTTCTAAGTGTTTTTACACTTGATAATTTCATTACTTCATGACATTTTTTTCACCAAGATGCAAGATGATTCAAATAAAATGTTCAAAATGAAAGTTGTAGGTCTTGATGAATTCTACAACTTTGTATTAGAGGGTTAATGTCCAAAAAATGCTTAGATTTGAAGATATAAGCCCATGAAGTCATGACATTTTTATCTAACACTTAGAGAAATTTTCAACAGGTTTTGGTCAGTTTTTATCTCAACTTCTTGACCAATTTTCATCAAGTTCCAGTTTGATTTATCCAAAGTGGTCAACATGAAAGTTGTAGAAAGTCAAGCTTTCCAAAACATCCAAGAGCATGAATTTATCATACCTGAGCTAGAAGATTCAAATGCATGAAGTTGGGCATCCATTCATGAATTACAAGTCATTTTGGTGAAGAACACATAATCCAATCTACATGCTATGCTGCATAATATTGTTTTGTAGGCCTTCTAACTTGCAAATCTCACCATAATTTAATGTTTACACAAATTTTTGAGCTATGGTCCATTTGATTTAAGCATTTCCAAGTGATCTTTCCATTTTTGGCACAAACTTAACATTGTCACTCTTGCAAAGTAGCTTTAGTCACAAAGTCAACTCTTCTTGAGCCTCTAACTTGTTCCTTCTACAAACACTCAACATACAAAATCAGACAAGCATGCTTAAAGTATCCAACAACTCTATGAAGCAAAGTACAAACCATTGGAACTATGATCTTCAAGCTTGCTACATTTACAATCCAACCTAGCCACAACACGTGATCTTGAAAATCTGATCAACCCTTGTCTTAAAACCTCTTGCCTATAAATAGAGAGATCATTTGTAAGATAGGAGAGGTTAAACAAGCTCTCAAAACCCCTATACTCTCAAAAAACCAGAATTGTCCATAAAACCTCCATTTTTGAGCTTTGAAGTCCAAATCTTTTAACCTCTCACACCTTGCAAGTTTTGCCCAAACAAATCATCCAAATACTTCATATACATCATATAGAAGTTGTTCAAACACAAAAACAACTTCTATAACCTCATTATCACCGTCTTCCAAAATAAAAAACAACATATTGCAACTTGACTTGGGTGGAGTGATTCAACAACTTTCAACATAAAGTAAGGATTGGAACAACTTCAAGGAGGTCCAAAGAAGCTCAATCAATCATCGCTTTGCACCTGGAAACAGTCGTACATGTTCTAAAGTTTTCGCTTCAAGAGGTAAGGTTCCTCAAACTTTGATATCGTTATCCATGCATCATTTGCTTTTGCTTTCGAAAGGATACAAAAGAACAAATTAAAGAGAAAACTTAGCAGAAAGGCAGGCCAAGGGCTGACACGGGTGCCCGTGTCACATGACACGGCCCGTGTCACACGACACGGCCCGTGTCAGTTCAGTTGGGTTAGAAATTTGGCAAAACAGGAAGGACAAGGACTGACATGGGTGCCCGTGTCACACGACACAACCCGTGTCAGTCAGAAACATGCAAAGCAGGCAGGACAGGGGCTGACACGGGTGCCCGTGTCACACGACATGGCCCGTGTCAATTTGGCCGGAACAAAATATATGCAGCAAGGTGTAGGCAGATACAGACACGGGTACCCGTGTCTGGCGACACGACCTGTGTCAGCCTAGACATAAGAAATCCTGATTTTTTTTACATTCTTGTTATGATTTTGGACCATCAAAGTTAATTTTGACATATTGCATTGCTTGGGGATGGGCTAACACTATACAAAACCTTTTCTATCAAAACCCTAAAAAACAATCTCTTTTCACTTTACATTTTCTTCTGTATTTTACTATATTGTATTATAAATTATGCAATTTTCGAAGCCTTGTAATAGTAATTAGGGTTTATTTTTACTTGTCATCCCCATTTGTAAACTTGTATCCCCCACCCCCCAAAGTATTGTAATAGCATATGAAATTTAAATTCCGTAATTTATCACTTTCCATATTATTGTTAGTAATTAGGATTTGTATGGCAAGATCTTAAAACCAACCTTAGACAACCCTAATTAAAGATAAAATACATGAAAACAAAAACATCATACACACTTGCACCTATAGGGTAACCACACTTGTTGCCTCGAATAAAACAAACATGTCCCTCGAACGCGGGATACTTTAGAAAAGACCCTCAATTACAAGATCATAGTCCCTCGATGACCCTTCGATGTTGCCTTCGATAAACAATCTTATTCCCTTATGAAAAATGTCTAAGGTATCCTACAATGTTGCCTTCTATGACTGAACGATGACCCACACACGTCCCTTCACATCCAATGATAAGGTTTCTTACTAAGTAATGGTAAGACAACACTATCTAAAGGAGGAGGAAAAAAACAAAGACTTTCTTTTGAGTAGGTAGATTGATCGTAGTTGCTTTCTGTTGTACCCCCAAAATTTTCCCTCTCTTTGCTCAATACATTTCTCATAAGATCTTTATTGGCTCAAGCTTGCACAAGTATTGACTAGGTTAAACCACCTCCTAAACACTAATGCCTCAAATTAGGGTTTTGATTCTCACAAGGAAAACTGGACTGATAATGCCTCAAATGACTTTCATGGATAATTATAGACCTCTAAGAATACTTAGAACGAGTTTCAAGTCTTGAATCACAATTTTGCTCAGTCACTTGACCAAACGACTGAAAATCAACTGTATTGGGTAAAAGTCAACTGTGGTCAACTTACAATTAAACTTCAAGATTTTGGACCAATATCAACATTTTTAAGTCATATTCATCAATTGATTAAGTTTGGATCACAATTCCTCAAGAAAAGTGTTCAATTCATCAAAAGGGCAAAATGATCAAAATTAGGGTTTTGACTGAGAATGACTGATTTTTGACTTTTGACCTAATACATGAATTTTTGTTTTGAAACATGATTTCAAGGATTCATTTACATCATTTTTACCTAATTGCATGATTCAATTCATCCCTCAAGATTAAGCAATTGATAGATGAAATTTGGTCAACTGCTGGAAAAGTCAACTAATACACCAAAAGTTAAACTTTGACTTTTTGGTCAAATTTGAGTTTCAAAGATCAAAATTCATCAAGTAATTCAAAAATATGAAACTTGATCATCAAGAAATCAAGAAAGTCAAAAGTCAATGTGAAAAGTCAAACTTTTCAAAACTTAGAAATTTTTCTAAGTGTTTTTGTACATGATAATTTCACTACTTCATGCCAATTTTTCACCAAGATGCAAGATGATTCAAGGAAAACTTTTAACATGAAAGTTGTATATCTTGATGAACTCTACAAATTTGTATTATAGGGTTGATATCCAAAAAATGCTTAGATTTGAAGATATAAGCCCATGAAGTCATGCACTTTTTCTAAAAACACTTAGTGAAAATTTTGATCAAGTTGGTCAGGATTTTACCCTAACTTCTTGGCCAATTTTCACCTAGCTACAATTTGATTTAGAAAAAATGGAAAACATGAAAGTTGTAGAGGATGTTTCAAGCTTTTTAAAATGTCTAGAAACTTGAAGAGATCATTTTTGAGCTAATAGAATCGAAGAGGAGAAGTTGGGCTTCCAATCTTGCATTATAGGCCATTTTTGTGATGAATTCACAACCAAAACTCCAACCAAAGCTACAAGTTATCTCTTTTAAGTCTATGTTCTCTCCAAATCTATGCATAATCGAGCAATTACACAAAACCTAAGTGTATTACACAAATATTTGAAGCTTTGTCCAAGTCTTGATACCATTTATGGTTAGAAATGCAAAAGCAACATTTCCATTTGCGTAAAGCTTCACTTTTCCAACCACTCTCTTCTTTCAAGCTTGAAATTTGTTCTAAAGAGCACAACAAATCTCTCAACATCAGAATAAATCCATAAAAATCTACAAATCATGGCTAAGTTTCTTGATTCACTCCTTTCTTCATCATGAAGCAACTTGTCTTTATGAATTTGAAAAACGCATAACATGTGATTTTGATCATCTCAAGTCCTCAAAGCCTTTTTCTATAAATAGAGGCATCACTTGCAAGATAACCCACGAATTGAAGAGTCCTAAAACTCACTCAAACTCCCTCAAACTCAAAGCTGCATCCAAGCCTCCATAACTTGTCATTTCTAGCCAAAAACTTCAATCTTATAATCCACTCGTGCGTTTTCCCTCTAAATCATTCTCAAATCTTATATACATCAAATGTAATCCATCCCAACACCTGTTACAGTTCTGTAACTCCATTTTCATCTTCTTCCAAACTCAAAACCAGAAGCCTGCACACTGACTTCTACAAGGAGTTTCAGTCACCCTTAACTCAAGCTAAGCATTGCATTAGCTTCCTAGAGTTCCAAGGAAGCTAACCAGATCATTGCAGCACCTCGAAGCAAGCTCAAACTTAAAACACGAATTCTATTTTCAAGGTTAGTTTTCTGACTTTGAACTCTTCATATAGGCATCATTTGGTTTCCATTTTCAAAGATAAAATGTAGACATCATAGCCCTGAAATTGACCATGTCCTTAGAATTCATTTATATTACTTGAGTAGTGAGAATTTTAAAGATGGATTTTCTGGAAAAAATTAGGTTTTTATTTGGTACTAGTAAAATTCTCATTCATCTTTGATTTGTAGCTCATGAACTTTATATGGTTGAATTAGTATTGAAAAATGGAGCAAGTTTCATGTTTACATTTTCTAATTTGGTTGAGAAATGAGGAAATTACAAATTCAAAAATGGTGATGAAGAGGCTGGCGAGAGGTTGAAGACGAAGTCACATTCAGGACTTGGTTTATTTTAAATTTAATGATTGTTGTTCTATACACAGAATAAACAGCCACCCCAGTGGCAGGAGGAGCGCGCGTAAGGCATTGGTATTAAGGGTCCTGGGTTCGAGCCCGAGGGACACCTTTTATTTATTTTTTCTAACATTTTTCCATGTTTTTGTTTTTTTATAGAGCTTGGGCCCCCATGGTCTGGAATATGTTCTTTTTGCTGGATAACACCCCCTTCTTTTCTCACAACACCACTGACCCAATATTTTTTTTATTTTTATTCTATTTTTGACTCCAACAAAAATAGGCCTTGGGCCTAAACTAAACAAAAACTGTTTTTTTTCTTTTAAACCTTCCAATTCATTTTAAAACCCCCATGACTTATAATTTATATTTATATTTTATTTTATTTTATTTTATTTTAACATTATTATTATTATTATTATTATTATTATTATTATTATTTTTATTTTTAATCAAAAAATACCAAAAATATTTTATTAAATACATAGACTAATTATCTTTTATTTTATTTTTATTTTATTTTATTAAACATAAAAACTTAAAAATATTTTCTTAACACATTTAACTTCTTTTCTTAATTAGAATAAATTTAGAATTAGTGTTTATTTTTAATTTGTTCTTTTAATTAAATCAACTTAGATCATAATTAATTAATTAATTTCTTTCTTTTTATTAATTTGATTAGGTTAAAACATTTTTTCATATAAAAAACATAAAAAACAATTTTCTTTTCTTGTACATTATCTTTATATTCTTGTATATTTTATTGTTATTCATTATTCAATATGGTTGTAATAGTAATTAGGTTTTAATTGCTTTATGTTCCCCATTTATAACTTGTATCCTCATATCCAAATGATGTAATAGCGTAGAACGTTAAAATTCTGCAATTTATCGCTTTCAATATTATTGCTAGTAATTAGGGTTTGTATGGCAATACTTAAAACCAATACTAGACAACTCTAATTCAAGACAAAAATACGTGAAAATAAAACACTTTGTACACGTGCACCTCTAGGGTTAACCCACACTTGTTGCCTTAGAATAAAACAGTCATGTCCCTCGAACGTGGGATACTTTAGCAAAGACCCTCGATTACGATATCGTAGTCCCTCGACGACCCTTTGATATTACCTTCGATAAACGATATTTGACCCTCACAATAAATTGCTAAGGTATCCTACAATATTGCCTTCTATGATTGTACCATAACCCACGCCTATTCCTTACATCCAATGATAAGGTTGCTTACCAACTAATGGTAAGACAACACTGTCTAAAGGAGGAGGAAAAGAACAAAGACTTTTTGAGTAGGTAGAATGTTCGTAGTTGCTTTCTCACAAACATTTCAAAACATCTTTCAAACACACCAACACTTTCCATGAAATATTTTCAAAAGTCAACACTTTGTATATATTCTTATAGAGACGAAAATCATTATAAAGTTCACCTAAATGAAGGAATTTTTCAAAAATACTTTCAAAACAAATAATAAACATATTTACAAAGCATTCCAAAGTGAGATAGCAACTAAGAGCCCGTAGATAACTACGGATGAAAAGGGTGCTAACACCTTCCCTTTTCGTAACCTACCCCCCGAACTCAAGAAAATTCTTGAAAGGTATTTCCTGTTCTTTTCACCCTTTCCTTTATTGGATAAAAGAAAATTCAGTGGCGACTCTGCTATCCGCAACAATTGCGATAAAACGCAAAACACAAAAGTCAGTTCTCCCACCGTATTATAGAACTGACGACTCTGCTGGGGAACAAGCTTAAAGTGGGGTTACCTTAGAGACTAGATCACCTTTAAATGATTTCATTGTTTGACTTGCTTGCTTTACTCTTAAAAGGGTGTTTTGGGTTTTGAATAGATCTTCTACCCGGATCTGGGAACATTATTAGATAAGTAGCAAAGATTGTGGAGACTATACGGGGTAGACCAATATGGTTGAAGCAATAGCAACATTAGTGTGACACATTTGTGAATACCGATATCCCTTGTGGAGAATCAAGGAGAATACGGGGCCGCTGTGTGGTGTCATAAAGCACTAACTAACCATGGAACCTTTAGTTGAACAACTTGGCCATTAGAAAGTAGTGAGATAGCCGACTTTGGGCAGTCCGAAGCTGGTTGATACTCGATACTACACTCATTAAGATCAGACTTTCAGGATATTTTGGTCGCCAAAACAGAGGCTTGAGCTGAAACAATGCCCGATGAAGAAAGATCAATGATATCGAGATTCCCTAGAACCCGATTACTTTCTAGGATAGGTTAAACCAACTAAACTTCAAGAGGGTACTTACCTATGAACTCCATGCAAGCCTAAACCTAAGGACTTATTTGTTTTGCTTGTATATGTTTATTTGTACATAACATCATGCCATCATACCATAGCATTTGCACTAACCATTTCAAGGACCTAGAGATTTATCTTTGTTTTATTTTGTAGGATATGGCTTCCATTTGCAGAAATACCATATGAATCAACCTTGTGAAAGTTCCTCCTCAACTCAAAGAGTTAGCATCAAGGGTCCATGAAAATTCACTGTTCACCAAGAAGTATGATCGACTCCTCAACTTGGTTACCTCAAACTTTGAAGAAGACGTGGTACACATGCTTTTTCAATTCTTTGATCCTAAGCATCACTATTTCACATTTCCTAATTACCAATTGGTGCCTACCATGGAAGGGTTCTCTAAACTATTGGGAGTACCTATTCTTGATCAAATACCCTTCACAGGTATTGAGAAAGACCCGAGACCTGAGGAGATTGCTCTAGCCTTACATTTGCAACGGTTCGACATCGTGGCTAATTGGGAAACAAGAAGTGGTGTTAAGAGTTTTCTAGTCAAGTTTCTGTTTGAGAAGGCTCAACTGTTTTGGGATGCTATGGATTTGCAAGCTTTTGAAGAAGTTTTGGCTCTTCTAATCTACGGGATAGTATTGTTCCCTATCCCAGACCAACTTACAGATGTGAGTGCAGTCAAAATCTTCCTATCTCGTAACGTAGTATGTACCTTACTCGGAGACATTTTGCATTCTCTTCACGCCCGTACCATAAAGAGAAGAGGGATTCTTATGTGTTGCACTCCATTTCTGTCTAGGTGGTTTACTTCACATCTTCCTCGATCAGTTTTGAAGAATGAACAAGGCATGAGGTGGTCTAAAAGGTTGATGTCACTCTTGCATTCCGATATTCATTGGTGTTCTCGGTCTTTGGAGGAGGTTACCATTATTGATCATTGTGGGGAATTCCCTAATGTCCCACTCCTTGGAATTAGGGGAGGTATCATTTATAATCCTTGATTGGCTCTATGACAGTTTGGTTATGCTCGGAGGGATGGTCCTCATGACTCGCTCGTCCAAGGTATTATATTTGACTATAAGAACAATGTCCAAGGTTATCGTCAAAGATTTATGCGAGCCCAGGGCATGGTAAACAGGGTTGGTAGCAAACCTTTGGGGCATAAGAACTCCATTACCTTGGAGCCTTATCTCAAGTGGGTGTGAGCTCACACTCAAAACCTCATGATACCTTATGTGGCCATCTTACCAATAATTGTGGAGCCTATCACCGAGGGGGATGGTTCTTATACCTTTCTTCATCCTGACATGCCTACTACTCTCGAGGAATTGCAAAGATCGTGGATTCAACTCAAGGGAGAGCAAGACACCTTTGAAGCCCAATTCTACTCAAGCTAGAAGAAAGTGTTAGAGCTCACAAGGCTACTTCACGAGAAGCGAAACTTGAATGCCTACATCAGGTCAAAGAGGAAGCGTCCATGGGAGACCTGATTCTTTTGTTGTACAATTTCATTTTGTTGTTTTTCTTTCATTGTAAGCCCAAGAGGCAATTTGTAACCTTTGAACTTATTAATACAATTAATGTTTTATTTCTTCTTTTTTTAAGCAAATTTAAATCTTAAAGGCCTTGAAAACATTGCATGCGCATAACATGCATCATATCATAAGAAGGTTTCTCAACACAAGTTTCCTCATCTTTCTACTGTTTATTTCAGTATAAGATGGATCTCGAGAAAACTGTCAAGGACTTGCAGACTCAACACTCTCAATTCCAAGATACTCTGCTCAACTTAGCAAATGGGCAACAAGAAATGATGACTCTTCTTGTTACGAAGAAGAAGACAAAAAAGAAAGTTGTAATCAACATGGGGAAGAGGTTTAAAGGGCCCGCCAGACAAGTCCAAGTTGAAGAGGATTCCTCCGAAGAGGATGAAAATCAAGATGAAGATGCTAGGAGCACCCGTGCTGGGGGTGGAAACAATCAAATCTCTGAAAATGAGGATTTTACTGATGAGCAATACTCGTCGGCCAACGACAAATATAAGCAACTAGAAGATAAACTGAAATTTATGGAGATCCAAGTTGTACCCGGCTTGTACTTTGAAGACTTGGGTTTGGTACCTAGGGTAGTCATTCCCTACAAATTCAAGATCAAAGTCTTTGCCAAGTATGATGGATTTTCATGCCCGAAGCTTCATTTAAGATCTTATGTCTGTAAAATCCAGCCGCACACCGCTGAGAGGAAACTATGGGTGCACTTTTTCAAAGAGAGTCCATCGGGGACACAGTTGGAGTGGTTTTACCAATTGTAAGGAACAAACATCCATACTTGGGAGGATTTGGCCGCTGCCTTTTACCGCCAATATCAATATAATGCTGATCTTGCGCCAACTCGGGTGCAATTGTAAGGCATGACCGTGAGTTCAAATGAGGGCTTCAAAGAGTACGCCTAAAAGTGGAGAGACTTGGCTGGCAGGGTGCAACCACCTCTAACTGATAGGGAATTAGTAGATATGTTAATGGGGACATTTACTGGACCATTTTTCAACTTGCTGATTGGAAGTTCATCATCCAGATTTACTTAATTGATCTTAACTGGTGAGAGGGTTGAAAGCGGGATCAAAAGTGGGAAAATACCCATGGCCTCCACCTTAAATGCTGTGAAAAATCCATTTATTGGTAAAAAAGATACTAATGCTGTGTATGGGTCAAAAAGCCCTGCAAAGAATGACCGTCATTATTCAGTAGGGGTAGTTTTTGTTAGAACATAATTTGGTTCTACATCCCTGTAAGACTTTTGATGATAACAAACACATGATATATATAGATATAAAGAACAAATATACTCACTAATAAAATTATCTTTACATGCAGGAAGTTCTGATGTGAAAAAGATGTTCTGATGTAAGGAGTATAGACAATCTTCCAGAACATCACTAGAAGTTCAGATTATGCGAGCATAGAAGATGAGAGTACCATGATAGAATCAGCCACATCCTTCTCAGAAGCAAATCTGTGTGACTCGCTTATATGAAGAACTTCTGTTACAACTTCTGAATGCACCAGAGCTGTGAAACAGGATCTCTGATACTCTGATTTTTAAAGTTCTAATACAAGCTGAAAAGGACTCTCAATGATAACATTCAATCTCTGATGTGAGAAGTTCTGAAGCATTATAATTTATCAATGCAATATAAAAAGTAACGGCTACAAACAGACAAGGATCTCCTGGTTTGAAAAGTTTATTAACTCGTGTTATGAAATACCAAAAGCATCTTCTTTATGTCACTGTTGCATGGCCTATATAAAGAAGACAAAAAGAAGTATTCAAGTGATGAACAACTATGCACAAAAAGAAGAATTCACATGAAAGTACAGTAATGCATCAATCATCGTTCATCCTCAAACATTCATATTCAAACTGTGTAAAACATCAATGTTAGTGATACTATTTTATTTAGAAACACTATAGTACACATTTATTCAATTACTATTTAGGAATTTCCTTGAGAAAACTGGGTTGTGGTTTTGGACTCAAGAAGACTTTGATAATTGTCAAAGTAGACTTGTAATCAAGATTGATTAGTGGATTAAGACCTCGCTGGAGAGAGGAAAAATCACCTTGGCGGGTGGACTGGAGTAGTTTGAGTTCAAACGAACCATGATAAAAATTAACGTGTGCTTTCCATTGTTTTTTGAGATCCCAATTCCACCCCCTTCTTGTGTTTTTCCCTTATTCAATTGGTATCAGAGCACCTGGATCTGGGTGCAAACACTTAACCGTGTCAGAAAAAGATCCAAGGAGGAAAAACACTATGATAGGACCAAGTCATAACATCAGCAGCAGCCCCCTAATATTTGACCGTGAAAATTTTGACTACTGGAAAGATATGATCAGAAGTTTCTTCCTAGCCTATGACGTTGACCTCTGGGATATGGTGACTGATGGATACATATATCCTATTGATGAAAGCGGTCAGAAGATTGACAGAAAAATAATGACAAATCATCAAAAGAGGGATTTCAGAAATCATCACAAGGCCAAAACTATTCTCCTGAGTGCCATCTCATACTCAGTATGAGAAGATCACAAACAGAGAGACAACAAAGCACATGTTTGATTCTATGAGAATGATGTAACACCCCAATTCTACCTTTATGCAAAATAAATCAGAGTTATAAAATTTCAATCATACAAACGAATCTGGACGTCACAAATTCTTCTAACAAAATTCATTGCATTCATCATGGATATATAACACTTTTTCAAAACATCGGATGAACCATCAAAATAACATCTTTCATTAAATAATTCAACAACTACACAGCGAAATTCTCAATAACATCTTTAAAACGACAACACATCAACTTCGAAACATCTCATATTCAATAATAATCAATTTAAAGTTCAATCAACTAAAAATCAGCAAGCG
Source organism: Vicia faba (assembly GCA_948472305.1). Lineage (NCBI taxonomy): Eukaryota > Viridiplantae > Streptophyta > Magnoliopsida > Fabales > Fabaceae > Vicia > Vicia faba. The sequence goes on from OX451737.1 coordinate 392,129,700, forward strand.
TTCATCCCCCCGAGTGTTACATATCATAACAATGACACCGACTCGAACTACTGAAGGTATACAACCTTCACTCTCGATTACCTGTACGTTACCAACATAAGGGAAACATTCAAACAGAAGGGGTGAGATATCTAACACTATAATAAAGCACATGATAATTAATATATTAAATTAGATCAATAACATCATCACTTCTCATCTCATAATCAGCAACAATTACAACATATATACACATTCATCAACATCAAAATACACTTCATCATTCACTCATATAATCGTATCAAAACTATGCAAATGCATGTGGTACCATTGGAGCAGAACTCCCATCTCAAAAATTTGCCAATTAATAAAGGCATCAACAAGGCATAGCCTTCATCTCAAAATTTTCCAATCCAGGCCATCTCAACGAGCATAAGCTCCATCTAAAAAAAATACAATGTATGAGACTCAACATGAATGTAATATCAACACCCAGTTAACAACATCTCAAAATAATCAACATCTCAAAACATCTCAAAATACATCTCAAAATTACAACATCTCAATCATCTCAAAACATTTCAATTAACATCTCTCAAAATAACAACATCTCAATCATCTCAAAACATCTCAATTACAACATCTCATAAACATCTCAACATAATTTATTAAACATCATTTATTTATCAAACGACATTGGTTCATCATAATTATCAAACACAACTTTAATAACCACATCTCATTAATAACTCAACTGTATATCAATAATACAGTAATCCATACTGTTATTCTGCGATTTTACATCGTTACTGTCACTAATCCTACCGTCATAATTCTAACAGCAGCCTCTAGGCATCCACTACTCACCATTCTGTTCAAAAATCCAGCATAACGATCAATCAAGGGAATTAATTCTAAATCCTGAATTAGCTACTAGGATTACACTTCTCATTCATCGTTTTGATCATCTAGAGTAATGTTCATCGCGTTAGCTATCCAACGCTTCGAACGACATCTCAATAGCATCTTAAAACTCAAGTTACAGCAACTAAAAGCCGGTTCTGTCAAAAACCAGACATTATGTATCGACACAAAACCTTATGGATCGACTCATCCTACTTCATCTGTACCCTATGAGTCGACACATCCTCCTTATGGATCGATTGATCCTGGCTTTAAATCACAGCATGTATCGACATATGCACTTCACTGGTCGACTCATCCCGAGTCTCACACACTCATGTATCGACGCAAGCCCTTCTTGTATCGACCCATCTCCAGTCAATCAGCCTTCATGTATCGACACATCCAATTTGGGGTCGACACATCCTGCTACAGTCTGCATAATTTATGTGTTTTCTTCTATAATTTCACTATGGGAATCATATTACAGTCCTACAAACCTCATTATAATCATGGTAATTCATCACCTAACATTAACCCATAATACTACATCGATTAAACAGCATCGTGACACCATTATTCATCTAAAATTCATCAAATCTTCATCATACATCATTCATAATACATACAATTCAAGAACAAAACAACAATCACCTCTAACCCCATATATCAAACATCATGAACCCAATTATAAAGTCAGAACCCCACCCTTACCTTGGATTTAAGGTCGCTCTACAATTTCTGGGTTGAATCTTCGTTCTTGCCGTTTTCTACTATTTCCAGTAACTTCACGTTTTTCTCAAATCCTTATTCCTCTACTGCTTCTTCTTTCTATTCTCTTCTAGCAACAAATAATAAAATAACCTAATATTCTATTATTCCTTAGTGGGCTCCAAACCTACACCCCCTTATTACTTCTACTCTCTCAACATAAGCCCACATCAAATAATATTATAATTCTAATATTATTTCTCCACTTAATAATATTATACCTCTAATATTATTATTTCCCCACTTAATAAAATAAATCCAATTTAATTATAACACATCTTCACAAATATTCCAAAAATAATTTAATTAAATTACGGGCGTTACAACTCTCCTCCACTTAGAATATTTTCGTCCTCGAAAATTTACCTCAATCAAACAATTCAGGATAAGAGTCTCGCATCTTGCTCTCCAACTCCCAAGTCATGCTTTCACCAGCAGCTCCTAGCCAAACCACTTTAACCAAGGCAATCTCTTTTCCCCTCAGAGTCTTCATTTCACGATCAGCGATCCGTACAGGAATTGTCTCCACCGTAAGATTATCCCATACTTGCACATCGTCCATATGAATCACATGAGACGAATCTGAAACATACTTCTAAAGTTGCGACACATGAAACACATCATGCAAATTCGAAAGATTAAGCGGTAAAGCCACTCTATAAGCAACATTCCCCACTCTCTCCGAAATCTTATACGGTCCAATAAAACGAGAAGTGAGCTTCTTAGACTTCAATGCTCGCCCGACACCAGTCACAGGTGTAACTCTAAAAAACACATGATCACCAGCTTGAAATTCTAAATCTTTCCTTTGCTTGTCATGATAACTCTTCTGTCTACTTTGTGAAGCTTTCATATTTTCTCAAATCAACTTCACATTCTCAGTAGTTTCACGACCAAGTTCAGGTCCAAGTACTACACTTTCTCCAGATTCATGCCAACACAATGGAGTTCTACATCTCCGACCATACAACGCCTCAAAAGGTGCCATCCAAATAATAGAATGGTAACTGTTATTATAAGTGAACTCTATCAACGGAAGATAAGTATCCCACGAACTTCCCTGCTCAAGAACACACGCCCTCAGCAAATCTTCCAATGATTGAATCGTCTGTTTAGTATGACCGTCTGTCTGAGGATGATACGCTGAACTCAATCTCAACTTAGAACCTAACGCTTCTTGCAAACTCTTCCAAAAATCAGAAGTAAATCTTGGATCTCTATCTGACACAATGCACAAAGGAACACCATGCAGCTTCACAATCACACTAATATAAATCTCGGCCAACTTCGACACTGGAAAACTGATGTTAATAGGAATAAAATAAGCTGAATTTGTAAGCCTATCAACAATCACCCAAATCGAATCATGCCCTCTTAAAGTATTAGGCAACCCCGTCACAAAGTCCATTGAAATGCTATCCCATTTCCATTCTGGAACTTCCAACGGTTGCATCAATCCTGCAGGCTTCTGATGTTCAACTTTTGACTTCTGACAAGTTAAACATGCATACACAAACCGAGCCACATCACTCTTCATTCCAGGCCACCAAAAAAACCTTTCAAATCTTGATACATCTTTGTAGCTCCTGGATGAATACTCAACTTACTTCTATGACTCTCCTCAAGTATCACTTTCTTCATCTCAGCATCATTGGGAATACAAATCCGGTTACGAAATCTTAACACACCTTGCTCATCTAGCTTAAAATCATTATTCTCAGATTGATCAATCCCAACCATCAAATCTACTAGTTTCATATCCAACTTCTGAGCTTCTCTGATACTGTCTAATAATTCATTATTAATCTTTAACATACCCAACATCACACTCTGCGGCGTAACCTCGCAAACTAAGCTCATATCTCTGAACTGCTCAATCAATTCCAACTCTTTAATCATCATTGCTGACATATGTAAAGTCCTTCGACTCAACGCATCAGCTACCACATTTGCTTTTCCTGGATGGTAATTCAAACTGAAATCATAATCCTTTAACAATTCTAACCATCTTCGTTGCCTCATATTCAACTCCTTCTGATCAAACAAATACTTCAAACTCTTATGGTCACTAAACACTTCAAATCTAGAACCATAAAGATAATGCCTCCAAATCTTCAACACAAAAACAACCGCAACAAGCTCTAAATCATGCGTAGGATAGTTATTCTCATGAGTCCTTAACTGCCTTGACGCATAAGCAACTACCTTACCATTCTGCATAAGCACACCTCCTAGTCCCATCTTAGAAGCATCACAATAAACCACAAAAGGCTCTCCTGGATTAGGCAACGTCAAAATCGGAGCCGACGTCAACCTCTTCTTCAATTCCGTAAAACTTTCTTCACACTGAACATCCCATACAAACTCTCTACCCTTAAAAGTAAACTTAGTCAACGGAAGTGACAACTTAGAAAACCCTTCAATAAACCTCCTATAATAACCAGCTAATCCCAAGAAGCTTCTAATCTCAGTAGCTGACTTTGGAGTTTCCCATTGAAACACAACATCAACCTTCGATGGATCTACAACAATGCCACAACCTGAAATCACATGACCAAGAAAACTAACCTCCTTCAACCAAAATTGACACTTGGACAACTTTGCATACAACTTCTTCTCTTTCAAAACGTGTAATACTATTCTTAAATGTTCAACATGCTCTTCTTCTGACTTAGAGTAAATCAAAATATCATTAATGAACACCACTACGAACCGATCCAAATAAGCATGAAAGATATAATTCATATATTACATGAATACTCCCGGCGCATTAGTAACATCGAAAGGCATCACCGAATACTCGTAATGTCCATAACGCATTCTGAAAGCTGTCTTCTGAATATCTTCATCCTTCACTTTAATCTGATGGTAACCCGACCTCAGATCAATCTTACTAAACACATGGGCATCCACCAATTTGTTCATCAAGTCATCTATTCTTGGAAGCGGATACATGTTCTTAATCGTCACTTTATTCAGCTGTCTATAATCGACACAAAGCCTCATACTTCCATCTTTCTTCTTTACTAACAACACTGGAGCTCCCCACAGTGATACACTTGGTCTTACAAACCTCTTCTCAAGTAACTCTTCCAATTGCTTCTTCAACTCAGACAACTCAGATTCAGACATCCTGTATGGTGCCATAGACACAGGTCTGGCACCAGGTACAAGATCAATAACAAATTCAAATTCCCTCTCTGGCGGTACATCAGGAATCTCATCAGGGAAAACTTCAGGAAATTCACACACCACCTGCAATTCCTCAATTACAGCTTGAGTCTCTACAGACAGCGACACCATTAACGAGAACATTTGTGCCTCCTCTTACATCAACTTCCTCAACTGTCTAGCAGACAACAAACCATCTTCCTCTTCTTCAGGAGTAGAAAAATTCACAGACTTGTCATAACAGTTAATATGAACACAATTATGCTCTAACCAGGTCATACCCAAAATTACATCCAAACCTCTTAACGGTAAATAAACCATATCTACAACAAAGTCTCTGTCGAAGATCGACAAGGGACACTTAGCACACATAAAAGAAGTAGTCACTGACCCCTTGGCTGGAGTATCGACGACCATTTCTCCATTCAAAGAAGAAAACACAAGACCCAATCTTTCAACACAGTCAACAGTAATAAAACAATACGTAGCACTAGTATCAATAATAGTAATTAAAGGAGTACTATTAATGAAACATGTACCTCTAATAAGTTTGTCCTCAGAAGTTGTCTGATCCTCAACCAAAGCAAACACTTTACCACTTGACTGAGCCCTCTTCGGTTTCGGATACTGACTATCAACGTGCCCTTCCTCTCTACAGTTGAAACAAATCACATTCTTGTGTTCACATTCAGATACAACATGTTCGTTCTTACCACAACGGTAACATCTCTTCACTTCAGCAGTGCACACATTACTCTTGTGCCCAGGTTTCCCACACTTAAAGCAAATCACACCAGCAGGAGCATCTCCCCCACTAGTCCTCTGTCCATGAGCAACTTTCTATTTACTCTTACCAACTGGGGCATTATAAGGCTTACCACGATTCTGTTGGTGCTTACCCCTCTTCTCACTGATAATCTTGTAATGTGCATTATTATCCTCCTCATAAATTCTGCAGCTATCCACCAAATCAGCAAAGACACAGATCTTCTGGTATCCATCTGCCTTCTTAATCTCCGGGCACAACCCGTTCTCAAACTTAACACACTTCAAAAACTCAGCATTTTCCTCAGCGTTATGCAGATAGAACTTAGCCAACTCAGCAAACTTGGCAGCATACTCAACAACAGACATACTTCCTTGTTTCAGCTCAAGGAACTCAATCTCCTTCTTACCACGGACATCTTCAGGAAAGTACTTTCTCAAAAATTCCCTACGGAACACAGCCCAAGTGACATTCTCACCTGCAGCTTCCAATCTCTGACAAGTCTCTAGCCACCAGTCATCAGCCTCGACTGCTAGCATATGAGTCCCATAACAAACCTTCTGCGCTGGAGTGCAGCCCATCACGCGAAAAATTCTCTCAATCTCTTTCAGCCACTCCAATGCTCCGTCGGGATCATACTTTCCCTTGAACGTAGGTGGATTCTCTCTCTGGAAATTCGCCAAGCTACGAGACCCAGCATTCCCGTTAGCATTCGGCTGATTTTCCATCACATGAGCCATTGCTTCTAAAGCAGCAACAAGTGCAGCATCATTCCTTCCAGCCATCTCAACTTGTCAATACAACACAAACAACAGTTAGAACTCAAAATAACAATACTTGATTGTTAGACAACTAAGACTCGACGACAAGGTCAGACCAACCTTTTGCTCTGATACCAACTTTGTAACACCACAATTCTACCCCAAGCAATTATGCAAAATAAATCAGAGTTATAAAATTTCAATCATACAAACGAATTGGGACGTCACAAATTCTTCTAACAAAATTCATTGCATTCATCATGGATATATAACACTTTTTCAAAACATCGGATGAACCATCAACATAACATCTTTCATTAAATAATTCAACAACTACGCAGAGGAATTCTCAATAACATCTTTAAAACGACAACACATCAACTTAAAAACATCTCATATTCAATAATAATCAATTTAAAGTTCAATCAACTAAAAATCAGCAAGCGTTCATCCCCCGAGTGTTACATATCAGAGCAATGATACCGACTCGAACTACTGAAGGTATACAACCTTCACTCTCGATTACCTGCACATTACCAACATAAGGGCAACATTCAAACATAAGGGGTGAGATATCTAACAATATAATAAAGCACATGGTAATTAATATATTAAATTAGATCAATAACATCACCACTTCTCATCTCATAATCAACAACAATTACAGCATATATACACATTCATCAACATCAAAATACACTTCATCATTCACTCATATAATCGACTCAAAACTATGCAAATGCATGTGGTACCATTGGAGCAGAACTCCCATCTCAAAAATCTGCCAATTAATAGAGGCATCAACAAGGCATATCCTTCATCTCAAAATTTGCCAATCCAGGCCATCTCAACGAGCATAAGCTCCATCTAAAAAAATGCAATGTATGCGACTCAACATGAATGTAATATCAACACCTAGTTAACAACATCTCAAAATAATCAACATCTCAAAACATCTCAAAATACATCTCAAAATTACAACATCTCAATCATCTCAAAACATTTCAATTAACATCTCTCAAAATAACAACATCTCAATCATCTAAAAACATCTCAATTACAACATCTCATAAACATCTCAACATAATTTATTAAACATAATTTATTTATCAAACGACATTGGTTCATCATAATTATCAAACACAACTTTAATAACCACATCTCATTAATAACTCAGCTGTATATCAATAATACAGTAATCCATACTGTTATTCTGCGATTTTACATCATTACTGTCACTAATCCTACCGTCATAATTCTAACAGCAGCCTCTAGGCATCCACTATTCACCATTCTGTTCAAAAATCCAGCATAACGATCAATCACGGGAATTATTCTAAATCCTGAATTAGCTACTAGGATTACACTTCTCATTCATCGTTTTAATCATCTAGAGTAATGTTCATTGCGTTAGCTATCCAACGCTTTGAACGATATCTCAACAACATCTTAAAACTCAAGTTACAGCAACTAAAAGCCGATTCTGTCTAAAACCAGACATTATGTATCGACACAAAACCTTATGGATCGACTCATCCTGCTTCATCTGTACCCTATGATTCGACACATCCTCCTTATAGATCGACTCATCCTGGCTTTAAATCACAGCATGTATCGACACATGCACTTCACCGGTCGACTCATCCTGAGTCTCACACACTCATGTATCGATGCAAGCCCTTCTTGTATCGACGCATCTCCAGTCAATCAGCCTTCATGTATCGACACATCCAATTTGGGGTGGACACATCCTGCTACAGTCTACATAACTTCTGCGTTTTCTTCTGTAATTTCACTACGGGAATCATATTACAGTCCTACAAACCTCATTATAATCATGGTAATTCATCACCTAACATTAACCTATAATACTACATTGATTAAACAGCATCATGACACCATTATTCATCTAAAATTAATCAAATCTTCATCATACATCATTCATAATACATCCAATTCAAGAACAAAACATCAATCACCTATAACCCCATATATCAAACATCATGAACCCAATTATAAAGTCAGAACCCCACCCTTACTTTGGATTGAAGGTCGCTCTATAATTTCCGGGTTGAATCTTCGTTCTTTCCGTTTCTACTATTTCCAGCAGCTTCACGTTCTTCTCAAATCCTTATTCCTCTACTGCTTCTTCTTTCTATTCTCTTCTAGCAACAAATAATAAAATAACCTAATATTCTATTATTCCTTAGTGGGCTCCAAAACTACACCCCCTTATTACTTCTACTCTCTCAACATAAGCCCACATCAAATAATATTATAATTCTAATATTATTTCTCCACTTAATAATATTATACCTCTAATATTATTATTTCTCCACTTAATAAAATAAACCCAATTTAATTATAACACATCTTCACAAATATTCCAAAAATAATTTAATTAAATAATTAATTAAATTACGGGCGTTACAAATGACGCATGAAGGCAACACGTAAGTAAAAGAAATCAAAGCCCTTGTGCTCATTCAGAAGTATGAAGCCTTCAAAATGGAAAAAGATGAAACCATTGAAGCAATGTTCTCAAGATTTAAAATTCTGGTTGCTTGTCCAAAAGTTCTGGACAAAGGATACTCAACTGTTGATCATGTAAAGAAGATCATTGGAAGTTTACCAAGGAAATGGAGACCCACGGTCACTACTCTCAAATTTGTAAAAGATCTGAACAAAATCTCTCTAGAAGAACTTGTCAGCTCTCTCAGAAGTCATGAGATAGAGTTAGAAGATGATGAGCCCTAGAAGCAAGGTAAGTCTCTCGCTCTGAAATCTAATAATATGAAACCAAATTTTTGCAGGCAAAAGTAGAAGAAGAAAACTATGGTGAATCCTGGTCAGAATAAGACGGATTGTTCCTTCTATCCAGAAGAATCAAACATCTGTAGAATCAAACATCCTGGGAGAACTGACTTGAGTTTTGCGTTTGTTTTCACAAATGTTTCGGTTGAGCAAGAGTCGCCACCGACTTTTTATTTTATCCTAAGGAAAGGTTAAAAAGCACAGCAAAAACCTTTGAGATGTTTTCTTGGGTTCGGGGAGTAGTTTATAGAAAGGGAAGGTATTAGCACCCTTTCTATCCATGGTTATCCATGGGCTCTTAGTTACTTGCTTAGATCAACTTGCCTTGATTTTCAATTGTTTGAAATGGTCCTTTGTGTGTGGGTTTGAAAATGTTTTGAAAAGAGGCCAATGTGGTGGCAACCTTTGTAATGATCCATGTTGGGATGTATACAAAGGTGTATGTCTTTTGAAAAAGTTTTCAATGTTTTTGAAAGTGGTTTTGAAAGTGTGTTCTGATGTGTGTTTTGAAAAATAGGCAAGTGTTTTTGTTTTGCAAGTTGGCAAGTAACCAAGAGTTTGTCTACTCTAAATTTCTCAAAGATTTTTGTTATGTTTTAAACCTTTTAACAATTTTGTTCCACCATTGTATTTGGTGGACAATCTTGTGTTAGGATGTGAACGGGACGGGTGCGGGTCATTGTTTAGACCATGATTGCAATGGTGCCAAGTGTCTTTGGCAACTTTTTTCTTTTAAGGGACTTGATCATTTTTAGGCAACTTTCGAAAGCGTCATCGAGGGACTATGATCATTTGATATTGTTTTGTTTTGCCAAAGACACCTAACATGCAATATGGCCCATTATTGAAGGCAACAAGTGGAGTAACACTAAGGGGTGCAAGTGTGATTTGTGTTTGTTCATTTTCATGCTTTTATCTTGGAATTAGGTCAAGTTATTTGTTTGGTTGATTTTTGCATACAAAACCCTAATTCTATCATGGCATATTTAGAAAGCTTTAAAGTGCGAAATTTAAAGGTCCTAAGTTATTACAACACAAATCATGGGATGGGGGGTACAAATGATCAAATGAGGATATTTAGCAAGAAATTTAAATCTAACTATTACATCTAAATTTAAATTTACAAGGTATTTAATTGTACAATAATTAAATAAAATACAATAAATATGCAAGATGCAAAAATGATCTTTTATATGTATGTAAAAAGTATTTTTCATGTGACAAATAAACAAAAATAAAAAGGTTTAATTTTTTTGGATTTTTTAGGTTTTTAGGGCAAACCCTAATTTATTAAATAAAAATGTATTAATTATTTATTATATGCAATATTTATTAATTATGTACATAAAATAAATAAAAAGAAAGTATATTGTAAAAAAGTGATTTTTCAAGTTAAATATTAATAATAATAAAAATGTATTAATTTTGTGTTTTTTAACCTAAATATACTAATAAATATATAAGTATTTATATTATTTACTAAATATATTAAATATGTATAAAAATAAAATATTTAATATTTACAAAAAAAAAGTATATTTTTATAAAATGTTTTCAAAAGGTAAAATAAAATAAAAATCAGAAAATAAATGTATTTTGTATTGTTTTTAGTATTTTAAACAAAAAGAGTATTATGTATTTATTTACATATAAAACTAAATGAAACAAAATAAAAGTCAAATAAATGCAAAAAATGTGAGAAAAATATTTTTAATATTTTTTATGCTTTGACAAAAATAAATAAGTCAGAAACAAAAATCAAAAATCAAAAATAATGAAAATAAAATGCAATGGGCCAAGGGGGTGCATGTGTGAGAATGTGGTGCAAAATGAAAATCAAACTCAGGCCCAGCCCAAAAGGGGTTGTCTTCAACCTCCAGACTTGTTTGAACAACAACAACATGCTTTTCCTAACTCCTGATTCCTGGACTTTCAAGCAAAACTCATAACACAAAAAATGTAGAGCATCAAGAGACGAATCCAGACATATAAAAAACTTGACTTAACTCTCAGAAATGAGAGAGAATTTCTCCATCCCTAATTCTTGACCTAAGTTTTTTCTAATGTTCAGGTTCCAAATTCTCTCAGCACATGCAATATAAATGGAAAGTAATTATATGTGTAGCTTCAGGGCCATGAGTAGAGCATTTTTCATTCATAAACCTAAAACTAACACTTCCTAGATTGAGAGATAGAAGTCCATGAACTTACCTGTTCAACTTGGATCGTTTCTGACAATGGAGGTACTTTCAGTGCAATGTGAGGACTTGTACAGCTTGCTTGAAGTTCAGGGATGCTTCTCCAACCTTTAGCTTGCTTTGAAACTAAATGAATCGAGCTATAGGAGTCAACCTGCAAAACAGAAAAAGTGAAAATGGTGAAGTTGGTTAGAGGTGTTACAGTCTGAAGCTAAGGCTTGGGATAGTTTGTATGGATGCTATGGAGTGTGTATGAAGTGGTTTTGGCCAAGGCGCACGAATGGATTGAGTTGTAGAAGTCCAACTGCAGAAGGGACTCTGTTTTTTGAAGTAGGATGGTGTTTCTATGAATGATGAGGTTTGGAAGGTGGTTAGCTCGTGCCTTAGCTCAGTTATGATGTTTTGAATGTGTTCAACAAGTTTGTCTAAGCTTCTCTTGGCAGAAATGTGAGATGTCCTTAGTTATGCAATGTTTCTTCTATCTTAAGCAAAGTTTGGCAAGTTGGTTTACAAGCTTTCCTAGGCCCCTCAAGTATGCTGCACACTTGAGTCTTGATCAATGGGATATGTTCCTAAACTTGTGCCAAAAGGATTTGCATTGTACTTCATAGATTGAAATCTTGACATAAAGTTCAACTTTTCAAAAATGGATAATGTGCTTTTTCTAATTATGGACTAATCCTTCATGTAATGACCAAATGCATAGAATAACATCTTGGCACAATGGTTTAGCATTTAATTTTTGAGTGTAAATTAGATTAGAGGCCTGTAATGTAGCTTGCACATGCTGAGTTTGAAAATGCACAAGTTATGAACATGGAAATGGCTCATGAACAAAGTGACTTTTGCCCATATTGACAAATTCGATTCTCCCTAACCACAAGGGTGTTTAAGAAGTTCTTGGACATTTTGGAAAGCTTGGAATGTGTAATACAATCCATCTTTGTAATGAAAATTGAAATTCCAAGTGGAAGCATGTGAAAAGTGGCCATGAAGTTAGGCAAAAATCCTGCCTAGAATAGGTCAAAATTTTTCTAAGTTAAGAATGTATTGCACCCTTGTTCCAAAAATTGTTACTTGAGCTACAAGCTTCTTTTGTGGAAACTTTGTGAATCAAAGTTGTAGATTTTGAAATGGACTACAACTTTCATGTTTTGAGTTTTCCTTGAATCCAAATGTATCTTGGTGAAAAAATGGGACAAAGTTAGGAAAAAATTAGGGATTTTCATAACTTAGAAAAATTTTAAGTTATGAAAATTCTTCATTTCAAATCCTAATTTGTGATTTTTGATTTCTTGATGAACAAGTTTCATAATTTGACATGTCTTGATGAAAAATGAATCTTGACACTTGATTTTGACCAAAAAGTCAAAGTTTGACTTTTCAGTATACAGTCAAATTTGGCTCAGTTGACTGGAAAATTCATCTGTCAATCTTGTGCATTTGGGATCTTTTGAACTTTTTGAATATGTCAAGACAATTCCATGGGGTCCTTGAGTCCATATGTGTGATTGGTTTGCCATTGGCTAGGTCAAACAGTCAAAAATTGCCTTTGTGCAGTCAAAACCCTAAAAATGACCATTTTGCCCTTTTGGTGATCTGATCAAATTTCTTGTGGAATTATGATCCAAACTTGACCAAATGGTTCATATGAGTTCATAATAATGATGTGGGTCAAAAATCATGAGGTTTGGCTGTCAATTGACCACAATTGACTTTTCCCCCAATACAGTTGATTTCTAGGTCAACCGTCCAATTGACTGGGCAAAGATTGGAATCAAGGCTTGAAACTTGGTATGGATAAACTTGTGAGTCCAAAATGAAGCATGAAAGTCATCTTGGGCTTTTTAGATCAAAACATCTTTGTGCAAACACAAACCCTAATTTGGGTCAACAGTGCAAAGAGGAGTCTTGAGCAGAGCAAAACCTAACTTGATCTTGAGTTCCAAGGGTCTTGTGGTGAGAAAATATTGAGGAAATGGGAGGGCAAATTTTTGGGTACAACATAGGTAAACTTCACCTTTTGCCAAATCTCTACTCCTTTTTAGCCCCTTCACATTAGTACAAATGTGAGAACCGCATCCAGTATTTAATACCCATGATGCAGAAGTAGACAAATTAATTTCAATAACAAAAATACCTAAATTTGAAGTCCCTACTCCATTGTTCTTATCTTACAGGTACTTTGGGCAGTTTCTCTTCCAATGTCCGGTCTTACCGCAATGGAAGCAAGTGCCCTCCTTTGCTATGCCTCCACTAGGCTTCAAAGCAGGAACAATAGGTTTAGGCTTGGCAACTTCCTTGCCTTTCCCTTTACCAACCTGCTTGGTAGGCCTCTTGTTCAGCTTCTTTCCATTACTGACCATCAGAATGGACTTCCCTTTTGTCTTCATATTCTGCTCAGCAGTTTTCAACATGCTTAGCAATTCTGGAAGACTCTTATCCATGTCATTCATGTTGAAATTCATGACAAACTGATTAAAGCTATCTGGAAACGATTGCAAGATAAAATCAGTTGCAAGTTCCTTTCCAAGCGGAAACCCTAATCTTTCAAGGTTCTCCACATACCCAATCATTTTGAGTACATGGGGACCTACAGGGTTTCCCTCAGATAACTTGCTGTTAAAAAGGGCCTTTGAAACCTGAAACCTCTCATTTCTTGCCTGCTCTTGATAGAGCATTTTCAGATGTCCGATCATATCGAACGTTGACAAGTTCTTGTGTTGCTTTTGCAACTCCGAGTTCATAGTAGCTAGCATGAGACAAGCGGCTTCGTTAGCATCATCAAGATGCTTCTTATAAGCATCTCTTTCTGCCTTAGGTGCCAAACTAGACGGTTCCTCTTCAGGAACAGGTGTCTCCAAGACATACAACTTCTTATCGTGCTTGAGGACAATCCTCAGATTTCGGTGCTAATCCAGGAAATTTGTCCCAGACAATTTTTCCTTATCTAGGATTGATCGCAAAATATGGTTGTTTGTTGTCATGGTAATCTACAAAAAAAATTAAAATATAAGTATCATTAAAAGAACATATTTAATTAGGCCTTTAATCAAATATGCTCCCACTATTTTACTCAAACCAAATGACCCTCTTCATTTGATTCGGAAAATCCCGTTGGAAGACTTTCTAGTGGGTCGAGATCCACATTTCACTTCGTTCTAAGTCAGCGTTAGGCTGATTACACAAAACTAGGTTATTTAGGTAGGAACTCCTTCCAATTGTATCTCATACAACTCTCAAATATTTTCAGTTGGGTGAATAACTCCTTATTCTAATTCATCATATGAATCATTCCTAACTCTTGCTTCTAAACATGTATAATCTTATTATAATGTGTTTAGTTAAGTTTGACCCATTGTTTTAGCAGTTGGATATTACAATTATCCCATCGCACCTTACTAATATAGAACATGCACCTCGCGTAGGCGAAACCTACATTGTTCGATACTAGTCTTGATGAGTGCTAACTTGGAAAGCATGAACTTAATATTTAACTTGAGGGATTTTGTTATTAGTTTGATCTCACCGGCTTAACATGCAATTCGTCTCTCTCATGCATCAACATACAAACACATGCATCAATATACATAAAAGGATACAGTTATGGCCCCTAGCGCAATTGTTCTCCCAAGCCAATGAGAGAACCTAAGCTAACCTAATAACGATCTAAACTTCTCCAAGCAAGATCTCCACGGTTATCCTCCTTTGATATTGTATTCTTCTCTTTCTTCATAACATTACATTACATAAAAGAAACTCGTTTTACATACGAGGGAGTGAGATGAGAAAAGAAGTTACATCAAGAATTTTAGAGAGAGGCACGACACGCAGGCCATATTTTACAATCCCAAAACAAAATAAAGGAAAAACCTAAGGCCATAACTGATCACCACAAGACAATAATAATAAACACACTTTTATTATTAGTTTAAATTTTGTTAATTAAAAAAAGGCAAATTAAATTTCGACGATTGATCACACTACGCAGAGTTAGCCGGGGGTTCCGCTGCCCGGTCAGCATCATCAAACATTGTCATGCCGCGCCTTATGGTGGACACGCAAGCACATCAAAGACATGTGCCAAAATCTTTCAAGCAGGCCTTTACTGGCCAACTTTATGGCGAGATGTCCACACTTACATCACCAAGTGTGACCGGTGTCAACGCACTTGGAACATTTCAAGGCGTGACGAAATGCCATTAAGAAATATTCAAGAGGTAGAACTCTTTGACGTTTGGGGTATAGATTTCATGGGGCCTTTTCCATCATCAATGGGAAATAAATATATTCTTGTGGCAGTTGACTATGTGTCCAAGTGGATAGAAGCAATAGCGGCCCCCACAAACGACACAAGAGTAGTGATCAAATTGTTCAAGAACATCATATTCCCTAGATTTGGAACACCCCGTCTAGTCATAAGTGATGGAGGATCGCACTTTATATCCAAGATATTCAATAAAATTTTAAACAAATACGGAGTCAAACATAGAGTAGAAACACCATATCACCCTCAAACCAGTGGCCATGTGGAGGTATCGAATAGGGAAATTAAGCAAATCCTAGAAAAAACCGTGTCAATATCCAGAAAGGATTGGTCCGAAAAGCTGAAAGATGCACTTTGGGCCTATAGAACAGCTTACAAAACCCCTATTGGAACTACCCCGTATCAATTGGTCTATGGAAAATCCTGCCACTTACCTTTCGAGTTAGAACATAAAGCCTATTGGGCTATAAAATCCTTAAATTTAGACTACCTAAGAGCTGGAGAGAAACGAATTCTGGACATACATAAGTTGGAAGAACTCCGCCTAAATGCTTATGAGAATGCCATCATCTATAAGGAAAGAACAAAGATATGGCACGACAAGAAAATTACTAAGAAAGAATTCAATGTAGGCGATCCTGTTCTTCTGTTTAATTCCAGATTACGACTTTTTCCTGGAAAGCTACTTTCAAGATGGACAAGTCCATTCGAGGTATCAAAAGTGTTAGTATCAGGAGCTGTAGAAATCAAGAATAACTCAAGCGCTCCTTTCGTGGTAAATGGACAACGACTGAAGTTGTATAGAGGAGGGAACCTGCCTATTAACTACTCTAGTCAGACTCTGATAGACCCACCAATCCCAACGTAAAAAGTGAGATCTTATCGTCAAGCTAACGACGTTAAACAAAGCGCTGCGTGGGAGGCAACCCACGATCTTTTTTCTTTATTTTAAATTTTTAAATTTTAATTAAATTTTTAATTTTGGACTGACTCATCTATCTTTTTCAGGACCAAGTGCTCTTATATCACCTTTTTCAGATGGATTTCATTGATGGAATCTATGTCATCTTCAGAGACGATGTTCAGAGGGAGCAATTTGCTACACTGTCTGCTCGACCGATGCTTCCGACTAGATACCCTGATTCTGCTTGCATGGATGCACTAGGCATTGAGGCCAGTATTCATTATCTGTACCATCAGGTCAGTTGGGATGCATATGCTGACGAGATCCACGTGACCTACAGGAACCTCACCTTGGAGTTCCTCAGCTCACTGGAGTATGAGCCCTATGTTGGCACCAGAGAGGACCGTGGGCGGATTAGTTTTCGCATGTTTGGAGCAGAGTATGATTTTACTTTGAGAAAGTTTGGAGATCTGCTTGGATTCGAGACTGCACTTACTGCCATCCCTGAGCTTCCTCTAGGGTATTTCATGAGCAGTGATATAGACAGATTCTGGAGAGCTATTATCGACGGGGGCAGCCTCGACCCATCTGAGCAACTGTCTAAGAGGATTCATAACCCAGCTTTCAGGTACTTTGAGATGATTCTTTGTCATACCTTCTTCGGGAGGAGCTATTGCGATCATTTAGTGACTGCAGAGGAGATACTATATTTATACTACGCTAGTCAGTCGCGTCCCATTGCGAGTGGAGCTTTCTTGATAGAAAGTCTAGATATGGCTGCATCATCCTCTGAGGGATACTTGCACGCTGGTGGGAATGTGACGCTGATTGCATCTGCTCTGGGCTTGGATATCCAGTTACTCCGCCTGACACCATAATGTGGTAGTACACGCATCGACATTGACTTCTGCTTAGACCATGGCCTTACGCGCCAAGCTTCTTTTCATCCATATCAGTACAGGCTCCTTATTGATGATCAGACTGTCTACTATTTCACCCTGCCTGATCCACAGATGACCTGCGTCTCCAACTGGGAAAACTGGAACTACACCTTAGAGGGTTGGGGTGAGACAGTTATAGACATCACTGACCTGCCAGAGCTAGAGTATTCACCAGAGTCAGAGCCAGAGTCAGACGACCCGATAACTGAGGATCCAGTTACAGAGAATCCTACTCTAGAGTACACGCCTGCACATGAGGTTGAGCATACCGTTGTTTATACTAATAACTTGACCTTACAAGAGCCCGACATGAGAGCTGAGATGGCAGCCATGAGAGCTGAGATGGCTACACTTTGCCAGGAGGTGGCTGATCTCACCCTACAGGTAGAGCTAGATGGTGCCACATATGCTGGCGAGATCGACGATTTGACACACGAGATTGCTGAGCTCAGATGCCAGGTGGCTGAGCTGCAAGGACATGACTTTGTTGATATCTTATCATGAGACGTCCACCATTGCTATTGAAGGAAAATTGCAATCAAAAGCGCAGCGGAATTTAAAATTTTCCTTTAGCGATCCTTACGAATGAGCATGGTCAGTGATAGAAATATTTACCTCTTGTGGCGATTCAGACCTTTAATGTTGTGATCACGAGCGTTGATGAAGATCCTATTGCAGATGCATATGGAATCTTATCCCATGCGATCCCTTTCTTCCTTACTTGAAGGGGATTGTGTTTTTGACAGACACATGCCATGTTGCATAGGTATGAATCCTTTCTTGGAATCATGCATATTAAAGCGTCTCAACACTTTTTCTATGTATGTACTTTGACTTAGGCCAAGCAGTTTTTGTGACCTATCTCTATAGATCCTGATTCCTAATATATAGGCTGGTTCACCTAGGTCCTTCATTGAAAAGCATTTCCCTTACCAAGTCTTCACTTGTTTCAAGGTAGGGACATCGTTTCCAATGAGTAATATGTCATCTACATATAATACCAGGAATACGATCATGCTCCCACTAACCTTCTTGTAGACACAAGGCTCATCTTCATTCTTGATGAATCCATATTGTTTTACTGTTTCATCAAAACGAAGATTCCAGCTTCTGGAAGCTTGCTTCAATCCATAAATTGATCGTTGTAACTTACATATCTTTTGGGTTTCTTCTGGTATGTCAAATCCTTCAGGTTGTGTCATGTACACATCCTGAAGAAGATTCCCATTAAGGAAAGCAGTTTTGACATCCATCTGCCATATTTCATAATCATGATATGCAGCGATAGCAAGTAAAATCCGAACAGATTTAAGCATTGCAACTGGTGAAAAGGTTTCATCATAGTCAACCCCATGAATTTGTTTATAGCCTTTTGCAACCAGTCTTGCCTTATAGGTATGTACCTTACCATCCATGTCAGTCTTATTTTTGAAGACCCACTTGCATCCTATAGGGTTAACTCCTATAGGAGGCTCTACCAAGGTCCAAACCTGGTTTGTGTACATGGAATCCATTTTAGATTTCATGGCTTCTAGCCACTTCTCGGACTCAGGACCAGTTATGGCTTCTTGATAGGTCACAGGCTCATCTTGATCCATGAGTAATACAACACCTTGATCACTTATGAGATATCCATATCTCTCAGGTTGTTGACGTATCCTGCTTGACCTACGCTAGTCTTGTTCTACTTGAGCAGGTTGCTCTTCCACAACTACTTGTGTTTCCTGCTCTAATTCCTCCATAGGTGTATTAATGCTTTGTGGTTCTTGAATTTCTTCAAGCTCTATTTTCCTCCCACTGATTCTTTTGAAAATAAAATCCTTTTCCAGAAAAACTCCAGTTCGAGCGACAAACACTTTGCCCTCAGAAGGATTGTAGAAGTAATACCCTCTTGTTTCTTTAGGATACCCCACAAATAAGCATTTGTCAGATTTGGGCTCAATCTTAGTTGAAATTTGTCATTTCAAATAAACTTCGCAACCCCAAATCTTCATGTAAGACATATGTGGTTTCTTACCACTCCATATCTCATATGGTGTCTTCTCAACCTTTTTGGATGGAACCCGGTTAAGTGTGTAAGCTGCAGTCAATAGTGCATGTCCCCAAAAGGAGTTCGGAAGATCGATGTGACTCATCATGGATTGGACCATGTCTAACAAGGTTCGATTTCTTCTCTCAGATACACCATTCCATTGTGATGTTCCGGGAGGAGTAAGTTGGGATAAAATCCCACATTCCTTTAGATGGTCATCAAACTCTAGGCTTAAATATTCACCGCCTCGATCTGATCGAAGAACTTTAATATTCTTACCTAGTTGGTTTTGTACTTCATTCTTGAATTCCTTGAATTTTTCAAAGGTTTCAGATTTGTGTTTCATTAAATACACATAACCATATCTACTGAAATCATCAGTAAATGTGATGAAGTATTGAAAACCTCCTCTGGCTGGTATGTTCAGTGGTCCACATACATCAGTATGTATGAGGGCCAAAAGATCATTAGCCCTTTCACCTTTTCCTGTGAATGGGGACTTTGTTATCTTTCCAATTAAACAAGATCTGCATGTCTCATATGATTCATAATCAAAAGAGTCCAAGAGTCCATCTTTATGGAGTTTGGAAATGCGTTTCTCATTTATGTGGCCTAAGCGACAGTGCCAAAGGTAGCTTGGATTTAACTCATTAGGTTTAATCCGTTTAGTATTAATGTTATAAATTGGCATTTCAAGATCAAGGACATATAGTCCATTGTTCATTTGTGCAGAAGCATAGAATATATCATTCAAATAAATAGAGCAACAATTGTTCTTTATTATAAATGAAAAACCAAACTTGTCCAAACAAGAAACGGAAATAATATTCCTACTAATTGCAGGTACATAATAACAGTTCTCTAACTGAATTATTAAACCACTAGGTAAAGTCAAAACATAAGTTCCTACGGCTAAAGCAGCAACCTTTGCTCCATTTCCAACTCGTAGGTCAACTTCACCTTTTGCCAAATCTCTACTCCTTTTTAGCCCCTGCACATTAGTACAAATGTGATAACCGCATCCAATATCTAATACCCATGATGCAGAAGTAGATAAATTAATTTCAATAACAAAAATACCTGAATTTGAAGTCCCTACTCCATTGTTCTTATCTTCCAGGTACTTTGGGCAGTTTCTCTTCCAATGTCCGATCTTACCGCAATGGAAGCAAGTGCCCTCCTTTGCTATGCCTCCACTAGGCTTCAAAGCAGGAACAATAGGTTTAGGCTTGGCAACTTCCTTGCCTTTCCCTTTACCAACCTGCTTGGTAGGCCTCTTGTTCAGCTTCTTTCCATTACTGACCATCAGAATGGACCTCCCTTTTGTCTTCATATTCTGCTCAGCAGTTTTCAACATGCTTAGCAATTCTGGAAGACTCTTATCCATGTCATTCATGTTGAAATTCATGACAAACTGATTAAATCTATCTGGCAACGATTGCAAGATAAAATCAGTTGCAAGTTCCTTTCCAAGCGGAAACCCTAACCTTTCAAGGTTCTCCACATACCCAATCATTTTGAGTACATGGGGACCTACAGGGTTTCCCTCAGATAACTTGCTGTTAAAAAGGGCCTTTGAAACCTGAAACCTCTCATTTCTTGCCTGCTCTTGATAGAGCATTTTCAGATGTCCGATCATATCGAACGCTGACATGTTCTCGTGTTGCTTTTGCAACTCCAAGTTCATAGTAGCTAGCGTGAGACAAGCGGCTTCGTTAGCATCATCAAGATGCTTCTTATAAGCATCTCTTTCTTCCTTAGGTGCCGAACTAGGCGGTTCCTCTTCAGGAACAGGTGTCTCCAAGACATACAGCTTCTTATCGTGCTTGAGGACAATCCTCAGATTTCGGTGCCAATCCAGGAAATTTGTCCCAGACAATTTTTCCTTATCTGGGATTGATCGCAAAATATGGTTGTTTGTTGTCATGGTAATCTACAAAAAAAAATGAAAATATAAGTATCATTAAAACAACATATTTAATTAGGCCTTTAATCAAATATGCTCCCACTATTTTACTCAAACCAAATGACCCTCTTCATTTGATTCGGAAAATCCGGTTGGAAGACTTTCTAGTGGGTCGAGATCCACATTTCACTTTGTTCTAAGTCAGCGTTAGGCTGATTACACAAAACTAGCTTATTTAGGTAGGAACTCCTTCCAATTGTATCTCATACAACTCTCGAATATTTTCAGTTGGGTGAATAACTCCTTATTCTAATTCATCATATGAATCATTCCCAACTTTTGCTTCTAAACATGTATAATCTTATTATAATGTGTTTAGTTAAGTTTGACCCATTGTTTTAGCAGTTGGATATTAAAATTATCCCATCGCACCTTACTAATATAGAACATGCACCTCACGTAGGCGAAACCTACATTGTTCGATACTAGTCTTGATGAGTGCTAAAACTTGGAAAGCATGAACTTAATATTTAACTTGAGGGATTTTGTTATTAGTTTGATCTCACTGGCTTAACATGCAATTCGTCTCTCTCATGCATCAACATACAAACACATGCATCAATATACATAAAAGGATACAATTATGGCCCCTAGCACAATTGTTCTCCCAAGCCAATGAGAGAACCTAAGCTAACCTAATAACGATCTAAACTTCTCCAAGCAAGATCTCCACGGTTATCCTCCTTTGATATTGTATTCTTCTCTTTCTTCATAACATTACATTACATAAAAGAAACTCGTTTTACATACGAGGGAGTGAGATGAGAAAAGAAGTTACATCAAGAATTTTAGAGAGAGGCACGACACGCAGGCCGTATTTTACAATCCCAAAACAAAATAAAGGAAAAACCTAAGGCCATAACTGATCACCACAAGACAATAATAATAAACACACTTTTATTATTAGTTTAAATTTTGTTAATTAAAAAAAGGCAAATTAAATTTCGACGATTGATCACACTACGCATAGTTAGCCGGGGGTTCCGATGCCCGGTCAACATCATCAAACATTGTCATGCCGCGCCTTATGGTGGACACGCAAGCACATCAAAGACATGTGCCAAAATCTTTCAAGCAGGCCTTTACTGGCCAACTTTATGGCGAGATGTCCACACTTACATCACCAAGTGTGACCGGTGTCAACGCACTTGGAACATTTCAAGGCGTGACGAAATGCCATTAAGAAATATTCAAGAGGTAGAACTCTTTGACGTTTGGGGTATAGATTTCATGGGGCCTTTTCCATCATCAATGGGAAATAAATATATTCTTGTGGCAGTTGACTATGTGTCCAAGTGGATAGAAGCAATAGCGGCCCCTACAAACGACACAAGAGTAGTGATCAAATTGTTCAAGAACATCATATTCCCTAGATTTGGAACACCCCATCTAGTCATAAGTGATGGAGGATCGCACTTTATATCCAAGATATTCAATAAACTTTTAAACAAATATGGAGTCAAACATAGAGTAGCAACACCATATCACCCTCAAACCAGTGGCCAAGTGGAGGTATCGAATAGGGAAATTAAGCAAATCCTAGAAAAAACCGTGTCAATATCCAGAAAGGATTGGTCCGGAAAGCTGAAAGATGCACTTTGGGCCTATAGAACAGCTTACAAAACCCCTATTGGAACTACCCCATATCAATTGGTCTATGGAAAATCCTGCCACTTACCTTTCGAGTTAGAACATAAAGCCTATTGGGCTATAAAATCCTTAAATTTAGACTACCTAAGAGCTGGAGAGAAACGAATTCTGGACATACATAAGTTGGAAGAACTCCGCCTAAATGCTTATGAGAATGCCATCATCTATAAGGAAAGAACAAAGATATGGCACGACAAGAAAATTACTAAGAAAGAATTCAATGTAGGCGATCCTGTTCTTCTGTTTAATTCCAGATTATGACTTTTTCCTGGAAAGCTACGTTCAAGATGGACAGGTCCATTCGAGGTATCAAAAGTGTTAGTATCAGGAGTTGTAGAAATCAAGAATAACGCAAGCTCTCCTTTCATGGTAAATGGACAACGACTGAAGATGTATAGAGGAGGGGACCTGCCTATTGACTACTCTAGTCAGACTCTGATAGACCCACCAATCCCAACGTGAAAAGTGAGATCTTATCGTCAAGCTAACGACGTTAAACAAAGCGCTGCGTGGGAGGCAACCCACGATCTTTTTTCTTTATTTTTAATTTTTAAATTTTAATTAAATTTTTAATTTTGGACTGACTCATCTATCTTTTTCAGGACCAAGTGCTCTTATATCACCTTTTTCAGATGGATTTCGTTGATGGACTCGATGTCATCTTCAGAGACGATGCTCAGAGGGAGCGATTTGCTACACTGTCTGCTCGACCGATGCTTCCGACTAGATACCCTGATTCTGCTTGTATGGATGCACTAGGCATTAAGGCCAGTATTCATTATCTGTACCATCAGGTCAGTTGGGATGCATATGCTGACGAGATCCACGTGACCTACAGGAACCTCACCTTGGAGTTCCTCAGCTCACTGGAGTATGAGCCCTATGTTGGCACCAGAGAGGACCGTGGGCGGATTAGTTTTCACATGTTTGGAGCAGAGTATGCTTTTACTTTGAGACAATTTGGAGATCTGCTTGGATTCGAGACTGCACTTACTGCCATCCCTGAGCTTCCTCTAGGGTATTTCATGAGCAGTGATATAGACAGATTCCGGAGAGCTATTACTGACAGGGGCAGCCTCGACCCATCTGAGCAACTGTCTAAGAGGATTCATAACCCAGCTTTTAGGTACTTTGAGATGATTCTTTGTCATACCTTCTTCGGGAGGAGCTATTGCGATCATTTAGTGACTGCATAGGAGATGCTATTTTTATACTACGCTAGTCAGTCGCGTCCCATTGCGAGTGGAGATTTCTTGATAGAAAGTCTAGATATGGCTGCATCATCCTCTGAGGGATACTTGCACGCTGGTGGGAATGTGACGCTGATTGCATCTGCTTTAGGCTTGGATAGCCAGTTACTCTGCCTGACACCATATTGTGGTAGTACACGCATCGACATTGACTTCTGCTTAGACCATGGCCTTATGCACCGAGCTTCTTTTCATCCATATCAGTACAGGCTCCTTATTGATGATCAGACTGTCTACTATTTAACCCTGCCTGATCCACAGATGACTTGCGTCTCCAACTGGGAAAACTGGAACTACACTTTAGAGGGTTGGGGTGAGACAGTTATAGACATCACTGACCTGCCAGAGCCAGAGTATTCACCAGAGTCAGAGCCAGAGTCAGACGACCCGATAACTGAGGATCCGGTTACAGAGAATACTACTCTAGAGTACACGCCTGCACCTGAGGTTGAGCATACCGTTGTTTATACTAATAACTTGACCTTACAGGAGCCCGACATGAGAGCTGAGATGGCAGCCATGAGAGCTGAGATGGCTACAGTTTGCGAGGAGGTGGCTGATCTCACCCTACAGGTAGAGCTAGATGGTGCACCATATGCTGGAGAGATCGACGATTTGACACACGAGATTGCTGAGCTCAAACGCCAGGTGGCTGAGCTGCGAGGACATGACTTTGCTGATATCTGATCATGAGACGTCCACCATTGCTATTGAAGGAAAATTGCGATCAAAAGCGCAGCGGAATTTAAAATTTTCCTTTAGCGATCCTTACGAATGAGCATGGTCAGTGATAAAAATATTTACCTCTTGTGGCGATTTAGACCTTTGATGTTGTGATCACGAGCGTTGATGAAGAACAACGCCTCTACTCAGTCCACACGAACAGATCGCTTCCGGTCACAGTGCTAGCTGATCACGAACGGAAACCTTGAGTGAGAGAGAGAAACAAAAACGAATTTGCATCAAGTGAAATTGCTTCATCACAAGGGATCTATTTATAGAATCACTCGTGTGGGCTACAAGCTAAAAGCCCAATTAAGGCTATAAGCTAAAAGCCCAATTAAGCTTATGGACATCATACCTTATGATGTACCATATATCACTTATCCACGTGGTACCTTACCACTTTCCGTATTACACTTAAGTGCACCGTACCTTACGGTGTTCCTTATTTATTCTATCTCTCATCAACCTGTCCTTATGTGTGTGACCCTGTAGGTTTTCGCGACGTTGGCAATTATATTAAATCACACATTTAATATAATAAACAGTGAGCGGTATCTAGCAAAACATCACTGTTACCCAAGTCACGAAAATGTCATGTGATCTGACCAAACCTTTTCCGTGATAATATTTGTGTTGTACAATTACCCTTTTGCCCTCATGTCTATATTGAACACAAGGCATACACTGTGTCACCCTTTTCCAGTTCAATATTGGGCCCTTAGACATTTATCCTGTTATGCAGGATGAGCAAATTCCATCTAGGTCACTCATGTCCCTTAGCATGCTTTGTGAAGTACCCATCAACCGTCTTTATAGTCATTCAGTTACGGATGATGTTTGATCAGCAATAAAGTACTTGACTCTACATCTAGGGTCCATAGTGGTTTCAGGTCGAAGGGTGGTATACACCATTATCATCATGAGAATATCTTATGACACTTTGCATAACATTCTATGTAGTATTCTCATAGCGGGTCAATCCAGTATAAATATTACTCCTAATATTCATACCTATGTCAAGACTTGATAACTCCTTATCTATGATCCATGAGATGTGATCATCAATCTATCTTCATAATAATCTTAATGCTTTAATGTTATCCCACTTCACATTAAAGCTTGACTACGGATACTTTAAGAATAGTGTCTTATGTTTAATGGGATCTCATGATTAAGTCACACTTAACATTTCATTAAACCAATAAACCATTCTAGGGACTTTATTATTTTGGAAAGCAAACATAATAAAGAAATGCCTTTTATTATTAACAAATAATTCGATACAAGTACCAAAAGTATTGGCCTCTAGGGCTTACACCAACAATCTCCCACTAGCACTAGAGCCAATCAGTTATACCCCTAATACCCATAGATCTAGTATGTCCATCATGCTTCAGCTGCGCAAGAGGCTTTGTTAATGGGTCAGCAACATTGTCAAGTGTAGGTACTTTGAGTATTTTCACATCTCCCCGATCGATTATCTCTCGAATGAGATGATAACGCCTAAGTATGTGTTTGGATCGTTGGTGAGATCTAGGCTCCTTAGCTTTTGCGATAGCACCATTGTTATCATAATAGAGATCAATGGGATCTACAATACTATGGACTATGCCAAGTTCACTAATGAATTTCTTGATCCAAACGGCTTCCTTTGCTGCAGTTGAGGCAGCAATATACTCAGCCTCGGTTGTAGAATCAACAACTGTATCTTGCTTTGAACTTTTCCAGCTCACAGCGCCACCATTTAAACAAAACACATAACCAGATTGCGATCTAAAGTCATTCTTATCTGTCTGGAAGCTAGAATCGGTGTATCCAATTACAACAAGCTCTTCCTGACCTCCATATATCAAGAATGAGTCCTTAGTCCTTCTCAAGTACTTAAGGATATTCTTGACAGCTACCCAATGAGCATCACCGGTATTAGACTGGTACCTACTCGTCGCACTTAAAGAATACGAGACATCTGGTCGAGTACATAGCATGACATACATGATAGATCCTATTGCAGATGCATATGGAATCTTATCCATGCGATCCCTTTCTTCCTTACTTGAAGGGGATTGTGTTTTTGACAGACACATGCCATGTTGCATAGGTATGAATCCTTTCTTGGAATCATGCATATTAAAGCGTCTCAACACTTTTTCTATGTTTGTACTCTGACTTAGGCCAAGCAGTTTTTGTGACCTATCTCTATAGATCCTGATTCCTAATATATAGGCTGCTTCACCTAGGTCCTTCATTGAAAAGCATTTCCCTAACCAAGTCTTCACTTGTTTCAAGGTAGGGACATAATTTCCAATGAGTAATATGTCATCTACATATAATAACAGGAATACGATCATGCTACCACTAACCTTCTTGTAGACACAAGGCTCATCTTCATTCTTGATGAATCCATATTGTTTTACTGTTTCATCAAAACGAAGATTCCAGCTTCTGGAAGCTTGCTTCAATCCATAAATTGATCGATGTAACTTACATATCTTTTGGGTTTCTTCTGGTATGTCAAATCCTTCAGGTTGTGTCATGTACACACCCTCAAGAAGATTCCCATTAAGGAAAGCAGTTTTGACATCCATCTGCCATATTTCATAATCATGATATGCAGCGATAACAAGTAAAATCCGAACAGATTTAAGCATTGCAACTGGTGAAAAGGTTTCATCATAGTCAACCCCATGAATTTGTTTATAGCCTTTTGCAACCAGTCTTGCCTTATAGGTATGTACCTTACCATCCATGTCAGTCTTATTTTTGAAGACCCACTTGCATCCTATAGGGTTAACTCCTATAGGAGGCTCTACAAAGGTCCAAACCTGGTTTGTGTATATGGAATCCATTTTAGATTTCATGGTTTCTAGCCACTTCTCGGACTCAGGACCAGTTATGGCCTCTTGGTAGGTCACAGGCTCATCTTGATCCATGAGTAATACATCACCTTAATCACTTATGAGATATCCATATCTCTCAGGTTGTTGACGTATCCTGCTTGACCTACGCTGGTCTTGTTCTACTTGAGCAGGTTGCTCTTCCACAACTACTTGTGTTTCCTGCTCTAATTCCTCCATAGGTGTATTAATGCTTTGTGGTTCTTGAATTTCTTCAAGCTCTATTTTGCTCCCACTGATTCTTTTGGAAATAAAATCCTTTTCCAGAAAAACTCCAGTTCGAGCGACAAACACTTTGCCCTAAGAAGGATTGTAGAAGTAATACCCTCTTGTTTCTTTAGGATACCCCACAAATAAGCATTTGTCAGATTTGGGCTCAATCTTAGTTGAAATTTGTCGTTTCACATAAACTTCGCAACCCCAAATATTCATGTAAGACATATGTGGTTTCTTACCACTCCATATCTCATATAGTGTCTTCTCAACCTTTTTGGATGGAACCCGGTTAAGTGTGTAAGCTGCAGTCAATAGTGCATGTCCCCAAAAGGAGTTCGGAATATCGGCGTGACTCATCATGGATCGGACCATGTCTAACAAGGTTCGATTTCTTCTCTCAGATAAACCATTCCATTGTGGTTTTCAGGGAGGAGTAAGTTGGGATAAAATCCCACATTCCTTTAGATGGTCATCAAACTCTAGGCTTAAATATTCACCGCCTCGATCTGATCGAAGAACTTTAATATTCTTACCTAGTTGGTTTTGTACTTCATTCTTGAATTCCTTGAATTTTTCAAAGGTTTCAGATTTTTGTTTCATTAAATACACATAACCATATCTACTGAAATCATCAGTAAATGTGATGAAGTATTGAAAACCTCCTCTGGCTGGTATGTTCAGTGGTCCACATACATCAGTATGTATGAGGGCCAAAAGATCATGAGCCCTTTCACCTTTTCCTATGAATGGGGACTTTGTCATCTTTCCAATTAAACAAGATCTGCATGTCTCATATGATTCATAATCAAAAGAGTCCAAGAGTCCATCTTTATGGAGTTTGGAAATGCGTTTCTCATTTATGTGGCCTAAGCGACAGTGCCAAAGGTAGCTTGGATTTAACTCATTAGGTTTAATCCGTTTAGTATTAATGTTATAAATTGGCATTTCAAGATCAAGGACATATAGTCCATTGTTCATTTGTGCAGAAGCATATAATATATCATTCAAATAAATAGAGCAACAATTGTTCTTTATTATAAATGAAAAACCAAACTTGTCCAAACAAGAAACGGAAATAATATTCCTACTAATTGCAGGTACATAATAACAGTTCTCTAACTGAATTATTAAACCACTAGGTAAAGTCAAAACATAAGTTCCTACGGCTAAAGCAGCAACCTTTGCTCCATTTCCAACTCGTAGGTCAACTTCACCTTTTGCCAAATCTCTACTCCTTTTTAGCCCCTGCACATTAGTACAAATGTGAGAACCGCATCCAGTATCTAATACCCATGATGCAGAAGTAGATAAATTAATTTCAATAACAAAAATACCTGAATTTGAAGTCCCTACTCCATTGTTCTTATCTTCCAGGTACTTTGGGCAGTTTCTCTTCCAATGTCCGGTCTTACCGCAATGGAAGCAAGTGCCCTCCTTTGCTATGCCTCCACTAGGCTTCAAAGCAGGAACAGTAGATTTAGGCTTGGCAACTTCCTTGCCTTTCCCTTTACCAACCTGCTTGGTAGGCCTCTTGTTCAGCTTCTTTCCATTACTGACCATCAGAATGGACCTCCCTTTTGTCTTCATATTCTGCTCAGCAGTTTTCAACATGCTTAGCAATTCTGGAAGACTCTTATCCATGTCATTCATGTTGAAATTCATGACAAACTGATTAAAGCTATCTGGCAACGATTGCAAGATAAAATCAGTTGCAAGTTCCTTTCCAAGCGGAAACCCTAACCTTTCAAGGTTCTCCACATACCCAATCATTTTGAGTACATGGGGACCTACAGGGTTTCCCTCAGATAACTTGCTGTTAAAAAGGGCCTTTGAAACCTGAAACCTCTCATTTCTTTCCTGCTCTTGATAGAGCATTTTCAGATGTCCGATCATATCGAACGTTGACATGTTCTCGTGTTGCTTTTGCAACTCTGAGTTCATAGTAGATAGCATGAGACAAGCGGCTTCGTTAGCATCATCAAGATGCTTCTTATAAGCATCTCTTTCTGCCTTAGGTGCCAAACTAGGCGGTTCCTCTTCAGGAACAGGTGTCTCCAAGACATACAACTTCTTATCGTGCTTGAGGACAATCCTCAGATTTTGGTGCCAATCCAGGAAATTTGTCCCAGACAATTTTTCCTTATCTAGGATTGATCGCAAAATATGGTTGTTTGTTGTCATGGTAATCTACAAAAAAAATGAAAATATAAGTATCATTAAAACAACATATTTAATTAGGCCTTTAATCAAATATGCTCCCACTATTTTACTCAAACCAAATGACCCTCTTCATTTGATTCGGAAAATCCCGTTGGAAGACTTTCTAGTGGGTCGAGATCCACATTTCACTTTGTTCTAAGTCAGCGTTAGGCTGATTACACAAAACTAGGTTATTTAGGTAGGAACTCCTTCCAATTGTATCTCATACAACTCTCGAATATTTTCAGTTGGGTGAATAACTCCTTATTCTAATTCATCATATGAATCATTCCCAACTCTTGCTTCTAAACATGTATAATCTTATTATAATGTGTTTAGTTAAGTTTGACCCATTGTTTTAGCAGTTGGATATTACAATTATCCCATCGCACCTTACTAATATAGAACATGCACCTCGCGTAGGCGAAACCTACATTGTTCGATACTAGTCTTGATGAGTGCTAACTTGGAAAGCATGAACTTAATATTTAACTTGAGGGATTTTGTTATTAGTTTGATCTCACCGGCTTAACATGCAATTCGTCTCTCTCATGCATCAACATACAAACACATGCATCAATATACATAAAAGGATACAGTTATGGCCCCTAGCACAATTGTTCTCCCAAGCCAATGAGAGAACCTAAGCTAACCTAATAACGATCTAAACTTCTCCAAGCAAGATCTCCACAGTTATCCTCCTTTGATATTGTATTCTTCTCTTTCTTCATAACATTACATTACATAAAAGAAACTCGTTTTACATACGAGGGAGTGAGATGAGAAAAGAAGTTACATCAAGAATTTTAGAGAGAGGCACGACACGCAGGCCGTATTTTACAATCCCAAAACAAAATAAAGGAAAAACCTAAGGCCATAACTGATCACCACAAGACAATAATAATAAACACACTTTTATTATTAGTTTAAATTTTGTTAATTAAAAAAAGGCAAATTAAATTTCGACGATTGATCACACTACGCAGAGTTAGCCGGGGGTTCCGCTGCCCGGTCAGCATCATCAAACATTGTCATGCCGCGCCTTATGGTGGACAGGCAAGCACATCAAAGACATGTGCCAAAATCTTTCAAGCAGGCCTTTACTGGCCAACTTTATGGCGAGATGTCCACACTTACATCACCAAGTGTGACCGGTGTCAACGCACTTGGAACATTTCAAGGCGTGACGAAATGCCATTAAGAAATATTCAAGAAGTAGAACTCTTTGACGTTTGGGGTATAGATTTCATGGGGCCTTTTCCATCATTAATGGGAAATAAATATATTCTTGTGGCAGTTGACTATGTGTCCAAGTGGATAGAAGCAATAGCGGCCCCCACAAACGACACAAGAGTAGTGATCAAATTGTTCAAGAACATCATATTCCCTAGATTTGGAACACCCTGTCTAGTCATAAGTGATGGAGGATCGCACTTTATATCCAAGATATTCAATAAAATTTTAAACAAATACGGAGTCAAACATAGAGTAGAAACACCATATCACCCTCAAACCAGTGGCCATGTGGAGGTATCGAATAGGGAAATTAAGCAAATCCTAGAAAAAACCGTGTTAATATCCAGAAAGGATTGGTCCGGAAAGCTGAAAGATGCACTTTGGGCCTATAGAACAGCTTACAAAACCCCTATTGGAACTACCCCATATCAATTGGTCTATGGAAAATCCTGCCACTTACCTTTCGAGTTAGAACATAAAGCCTATTGGGCTATAAAATCCTTAAATTTAGACTACCTAAGAGCTGGAGAGAAACGAATTCTGGACATACATAAGTTGGAAGAACTCCGCCTAAATGCTTATGAGAATGCCATCATCTATAAGGAAAGAACAAAGATATGGCACGACAAGAAAATTACTAAGAAAGAATTCAATGTAGGCGATCCTGTTCTTCTGTTTAATTCCAGATTACGACTTTTTCCTGGAAAGCTACTTTCAAGATGGACAAGTCCATTCGGGGTATCAAAAGTGTTAGTATCAGGAGCTGTAGAAATCAAGAATAACTCAAGCGCTCCTTTCGTGGTAAATGGACAACGACTGAAGTTGTATAGAGGAGGGAACCTGCCTATTGACTACTCTAGTCAGACTCTGATAGACGCACCAATCCCAACGTAAAAAGTGAGATCTTATCGTCAAGCTAATGACGTTAAACAAAGCGCTGCGTGGGAGGCAACCCACGATCTTTTTTCTTTATTTTAAATTTTTAAATTTTAATTAAATTTTTAATTTTGGACTGACTCATCTATCTTTTTCAGGACCAAGTGCTCTTATATCACCTTTTTCAGATGGATTTCGTTGATGGACTCGATGTCATCTTCAGAGACGATGCTCAGAGGGAGCGATTTGCTACACTGTCTGCTCGACCGATGCTTCCGACTAGATACCCTGATTCTGCTTGCATGGATGCACTAGGCATTGAGGCCAGTATTCATTATCTGTACCATCAGGTCAGTTGGGATGCATATGCTGACGAGATCCACGTGACCTACAGGAACCTCACCTTGGAGTTCCTCAGCTCACTGGAGTATGAGCCCTATGTTGGCACCAGAGAGGACCGTGGGCGGATTAGTTTTCGCATGTTTGAAGCAGAGTATGCTTTTACTTTGAGACAGTTTGGAGATCTGCTTGGATTCGAGACTGCACTTACTGCCATCCCTGAGCTTCCTCTAGGGTATTTTATGAGCAGTGATATAGACAGATTTTGGAGAGCTATTACCGACGGGGGAAGCCTCGACCCATCTGAGCAACTATCTAAGAGGATTCATAACCCAGCTTTCAGGTACTTTGAGATGATTCTTTGTCATACCTTCTTCGGGAGGAGCTATTACGATCATTTAGTGACTGCAGAGGAGATACTATTTTTATACTACGCTAGTCAGTCGCGTCCCATTGCGAGTGGAGCTTTCTTGATAGAAAGTCTAGATATGGCTGCATCATCCTCTGAGGGATACTTGCACGCTGGTGGGAATGTGACGCTGATTGCATCTGCTCTGGGCTTGGATAGCCAGTTACTCCTCCTGACACCATACTGTTGTAGTACACGCATCGACATTGACTTCTGCTTAGACCATGGCCTTATGCGCCAAGCTTCTTTTCATCCATATCAGTACAGGCTCCTTATTGATGATCAGACTGTCTACTATTTCACCCTGCCTGATCCACAGATGACCTGCGTCTCCAACTGGGAAAACTGGAACTACACTTTAGAGGGTTGGGGTGAGATAGTTATAGACATCACTGACCTACCAGAGCCAGAGTATTCACCAGAGTCAGAGCCAGAGTCAGACGACCCGATAACTGAGGATCCGGTTACTGAGAATCCTACTCTAGAGTACACGCCTGCACCTGAGGTTGAGCATACCGTTGTTTATACTAATAACTTGACCTTATAGGAGCCCGACATGAGAGCTGAGATGGAAGCCATGAGAGATGAGATGGCTACACTTTGCCAGGAGGTGGCTGATCTCACCCTACAGGTAGAGCTAGATGGTGCCACATATGCTGGCGAGATCGACGATTTGACACACGAGATTGCTGAGCTCAGACGCCAGGTGGCTGAGCTGCGAGGACATGACTTTGCTGATATCTGATCATGAGACGTCCACCATTGCTATTGAAGGAAAATTGCGATCAAAAGCGCAGCGGAATTTAAAATTTTCCTTTAGCGATCCTTACGAATGAGCATGGTCAGTGATAGAAATATTTACCTCTTGTGGCGATTCAGACCTTTGATGTTGTGATCACGAGCGTTGATGAAGAACAACGCCTCTACTCAGTCCACACGAACAGATCGCTTCCGGTCACAGTGCTAGCTGAATACGAACGGAAACCTTGAGTGAGAGAGAATCAAAAACGAAATTGCATCAAGTGAAATTGCTTCATCACAAGGGATCTATTTATAGAATCACTCGTGTGGGCTACAAGCTAAAAGCCCAATTAAGGCTATAAGCTAAAAGCCCAATTAAGCTTATGGACATCATACCTTATGATGTACCATATATCACTTATCCACGTGGTACCTTACCACTTTCCGTATTACACTTAAGTGCACCGTACCTTACGGTGTTCCTTATTTATTCTATCTCTCATCAACCTGTCCTTATGTGTGTGACCCTGTAGGTTTTCGCGACGTTGGCAATTATATTAAATCACACATTTAATATAATAAACAATGAGCGGTATCTAGCAACATATCACTGTTACCCAAGTCACGAAAATGTCATGTGATCTGACCAAACCTTTTCCGTGATAATATTTGTGTTGTACAATTACCCTTTTGCCCTCATGTCTATATTGAACACAAGGCATACACTGTGTCACCCTTGTCCAGTTCAATATTGGGCCCTTAGACATTTATCCTATTATGCAGGATGAGCAAATTCCATCTAGGTCACTCATGTCCCTTAGCATGCTTTGTGAAGTACCCATCAACCGTCTTTATAGTCATCCAGTTACGGATAATGTTTGATCAGCAATAAATTACTTGACTCTACATCTAGGGTCCATAGTGGTTTCAGGTCGAAGGGTGGTATACACCTTTATCATCATGAGAATATCTTATGACACTTTGCATAACATTCTATGTAGTATGCTCATAGCGGGTCAATCCAGTATAAATATTACTCCTAATATTCATACCTATGTCAAGACTTGATAACTCCTTATCTATGATCCATGAGATGTGATCATCAATCTATCTTCATAATAATCTTAATGCTTTAATGTTATCCCACTTCACATTAAAGCTTGACTACGGATACTTTAAGAATAGTGTCTTATGTTTAATGGGATCTCATGATTAAGTCACACTTAACATTTCATTAAACCAATAAACCATTCTAGGGACTTTATTATTTTGGAAAGCAAACATAATAAAGAAATGCCTTTTATTATTAATAAATAATTCGATACAAGTACCAAAAGTATTGGCCTCTAGGGCTTACACCAACAACTATTATTATTATACTATTTTTATTTTATTTCTCAGACTTACTTTTTCTGTTTTTCAGTTCAGTTGCACTTCATACTCACTTACATTTACATATATATTGTGTGTTTATTTTATTTTCTCTTAACTTGTTTTATTTTATTTTGCAAAAAATTAGAAAATAAAATGTATGTGTATGATATACACATATATTTTACACACAAAAATATATATATATTCACCTTAAAACGCTAGGTACACCCCAAGTGACAAGAGCAAGCCACCATTTTTGAAGCCCAATTGCCCAAAGAACAAAATCTGCCCCAGCTAGAAATTCAACAGGCCGCGCCCGCGGAGGGAGGGACCATGCCCGCGGACCTCCAACGGTAATAAACGGCTACTTTTCGGAAAACTCACCATTTACTCCATTTTTTCCCTATTTAAACCCCATTTTCTTCCTCATTTTACCCACATTTTCATAACTTACCTTCCATAATTTCTCCACTTCAACTAATTCTCTATTATATTTCTTTTCCCACTATAAACCTTCCAAATCTATAAAAATCACTATTTTCTTCCTCCACCATACTATTTTTCTTTCTCCAAATCGTTCAAAACAATCAAAATGGACTTCAATGGGTATGTTCTTCGAAGCAGAAAATCGGGATCCACACAAAGGAAGCTGCTTGAAAAGCTACAGTCTACGGCAATTTACTCAACCAGGTATATTGACGAAGACTGTCTCTACAGGCATGCATAATATTTTCTCTACAAAAGAACCTACCTACCCAAGGTTACTGTGATCGGTGGATCTGGAACTGACTGTTTAACGCTGGTTCGCGAAATGTCGCGGAAGCAAGAGTCGCCACCGTCTTTTATTTTCTCCAAATGGAAAGGACAAAAGCACAGAAAAATTCCTTAAAGAGATTGCTCTCGGTTCGGGGGGTAGATTATAGAAAGGGAAGGTGTTAGCACCCTTTCTATCCATGGTTATCCATGGGCTCTTAGATACTTGCTCATTGTGTTTTCAAAAGGTTTGTTCGCTTTTCAACTGTGGGTTTAAAAAAAGTTTCTTTGAAAGTTTCAGATCGACTCATGCGTCAGAGTGTTTGAAAAAATTGCTTTGAAAGCTTTTGAAAATGTGTTGGTGTGAAAAGTATTTTTGTTTGAAATTAGAGCAAGTATCCTTGAGAACCTACCTACCCTAAGGAATTCGTCTGTGTAAATGTCCTTTAAAGTAGTGCCATCCCACCATTGAGAGGTAGGTAGCACCACCGTTGGAGGTGTTCGGGTCAATTCGAGTTTGTAGGGACATGGTGATCACCAGAGCAATGGGAACACACCTTAGAAGCTACCCTCATGCTAGGTTCCCGGATCATGAGGACTTACTAAGACATCCTCTACTCGACGATCACCTTTCGAGGCAAGGCAACAGTGAGGCGTACCCTAGGGGTGGTGTGTGCGATTCGTGTGTCGTTTTCATTGATATTTGTCTTGTCATGTTCATTGTGATCTACGCTTGATTTTAATTAGGGCCATTCATTCTTGCATGCTTATTTAACAGTTAATATTTGCGGGAAAAGTAAATCTAAAGCTATTACAAATGGCGCGGGTCCACACCGCCAAAATTAAACCGGACCCGATTTGACAGAAAGTAAATAAAGCGAATAAAGAATTAAAAAGTGCGAGATAATTGTTACAAAGCTTTGGGAGAGATACATGATTATTTAAGCGAAATAAAATAAATACGCGAATTAAATAAATTACGAACAAGGGCGTTGGACCCTTTTGCAAAAATTAAAGTTAATGAATTTAATTAACAAAAAAAAAGATTAAATTAATGAGGAATTAAAATTAAAAATTAAAAGAAAATGTTTTTTAGTATTTTTATGTTTTTTTAAGATGTAATAGAAAAAGAATTAATTAACATTAACTAACCCTAATTCTAATGGTTTTTAAGTTTGTTATGAAAATATTAAAATATAACCTAGATTAAACCTAAATTCTTTTATGTACAATTTAATTATGAAAATAAAATAAGTAATATTATTATTATGAAAAATTAGAAGGAAATAAAAATTATCAATTAAACCTAGTTCTATTTTTCTTGTATTTTTTTGTATTGTTAAAAGAAATTAAAATCACAACCTAATTAAACTAAATACTTACATATTAATTTATTTACAAGAAAATGTTAAAATAAAAATATTTATTGCATTTTTTTATCTTTTTCTGATTTTTTATGAAGTTTTTATATTTGTGAAAAAATAAATTAAATTAAAACAATCAGGAAAATAAAATAGCAATTAAAAATAAAATAAAAGATAAAAAGAATTGCAAACCAGGGGGGGTTCAGGCCCCAATTGTGAGGTGTAGGCCTTAGAATGCTGGCCCAAAACCCTGAATCCATTTGACTTTTGTGAGTAGCATATGGGATGGTTGACTAGGGCGTAGCATGTTCCTTGAATCCATGCCCTTGCTTTGATCTCCCAGGACGCGTGGACGTCTGGATTATGGTGGTGTATCATGCGCTCCACCACAAACGCTGCATAGGAATTATTAGGGAAAAATAATATTGAAATTGTACAGACCTGGGACTCGAACCCAGGTCTTGGATGTTGAAGCCACAAGCATTTGCCAGCCGAGCCACTGAGCGCGTGTTATATATGTTAGACAAACAAATAATAAAAAAAGAAACAATGCATTAGTGACTGAAGCGCGCGAAATTTAAAAACAGCGTATCATGGGTTGACAGCACATCATCTTCTTCCTCACCCTGTAAAACAAAACACGAAGGCAACGGTTTTCATAGCGTTTCATTAGATGGGCTATTGGAAAATAGCGATTAGCCCCTCAATGCTCATAAATTGAGCGCGAGGGTTCCATCTTCTTCGTCTTCAAGCGCTGAGTCTAATGGTCATGGTTTTGAGGCTTAATTTTTCCTCTTTGCAAAAGCCCCAAATTTACAAACCTGTAAACCCTAGAAATCGCGCATGGTAAAACCTCATATATAGCATAAAAATAAAATTGAATGCATTGGTTAGTTTCAAGATAAGATGATAAACATGATTCAACAATTAAATCTCATGAAGAATGCCTAGAATAGGATATACGATTATGAGTTTCATGCTGTACAGTTTCAGTTTAATCTACCAATTCTTGAGGCTTGGGTTGTTGTTTTTGATTGGAATGCGTTCAGGGGACCACAAGGAAGCTTTTGGAATGAATTTCGTGCCTTGAATCAACCTCTATCAATGATTTCAGTTTTGCTTTTTATGGAGAAAATTTCAAGTTTCTAATGAGTTCTTTAGCGCAGCTTAGAGTCTAGCACGATTAGGTTTGTGTTCCTGGCTTTGTAGTGAAGCTATTAGGTCAACAAAACTCCATCAAATCTCTTGCCATAATGATTTTTGATAATTGATTTTCTAAGGATCTTTTTGAATCTTTTTCATGTGTTCTTTGTATCAATTAGCTCAAATCAGACCAAATCTTTCCTAGTTTGCCTTTACACGAAATATTGACCTTAAAACATGTATAAAAAGATTTTTTAGGTCAAGTTATATATTTTCCACATATTTAAATGATTTAAATGAATTAATATTAATAATAATTCAAATAAATAAATAAAAAATGAGAAAATACTTCCCTTTGGGCCAAGTGGTCGTGCACATGCTTAGAATGATGAATCATGGAAGAAAAATGGGCCCATTAGCATTTTTAGGTCATTTGAAGTAATGTTGACTTTTCAAAATATCCAAAAATTTCCCAACTTCCACAAGGCATAACTTGCTCAATTTTTAATCTTTTCTCATGTTCTTGGACATTTTGGAAAGGTCTTTGAGTCCTTTAACCAATTCCTTTGGTCCCATGTAATTTTGATTTACCAATCTCAAGTTATGTTCTTTGAATTAAAGTCCCTTTTTGTTGACTTTTGAAAATGACCTATAATGTTGAAATTGATAACTTTTTGTGTGAGCATTTCTTGGACTTGAAGTATGAAGATGATTTGTAGGAAATGTCTTTCTCTTCAAAATGAGCTTTGGATGGAATTTTTATGATAATCCATGTGAAAGTTATGCCCTGGTCAATTTCAGTTGACTTTTTCAGCTGTCCAAATATAGTAACTTTTGCATCTTTGATGATTTCTGAGCCAAATTTTGAGAATCATGATCAAGCATTGATAAAATGATGTTTGTGGCTTCAAAATGATATGTTGACCAAAAATTTGAACTTTTGACTGTCAAATGACCATTTTGCCCCTACAGTTGACTGTAGTGCAATTAGGGTTTTGACTGTGCAATTTTGAGCTGAATGCCTTGAGACTTGATATGAGGATGCTTGACCATCTTTGTAAGCATATGAGACTTGATTGGGCCTTTGAAAACTTCATTCTTTTGATTAGAACACAAACCCTAGTTTTGACTGGCTTAGGAGGATGGTTGACTGTGCAATCCTTGGAGTAGCCTTGAACCATTTGAGGTGATGCTTGGCAAAACTTTGAAGATTATGGGAGGGCAAATTTTGGGGTACAACAGTTGCCCCTGTTCAATCTTCTTAGACCGGAGGATGCAGATTGGCTGACGTGCCTTTCGTAATCCGAGGGTAGAAGATGATTGGACACTAGAGTGCCCAGAAATTTGCGCTCGCATGTTAGCAGTGTGATGGGGGAATGGGCTTATAGATGCCATTTGGAGATTGCTGGATAGGATGATGGGCTTATAGATGCCATCTGGATGTTGATCGCGTAAGAGATTCCTTAGCGAGAACCTGCATACCTGCAAAATAGAAAATGAGTACCTGACACGCTGCAGGAGCTGATTTTAGATGCTTGGTATAGATATGTCCTGACTGGTTACAGGAGCTGGATCTGGAGCTTCAAAAGATGATGAATGAACCAGGTATGGTTACTGCTTTATCATGAATGGTAAGAGAACCTTGGGAGACTTTAACTTCAACAACGCTCGTTGAGAAAGATCTTGGGTGTCTTCTACTGGGATAAGAATCGGGGAGATCTTAGGGTCGATCTGACTGAACCAGAGGAGGTTTTTTTTTGATAAGGATGTGATGAAGGAATCTGAGACGATTGCTACTCCAAATCTATGATGAAGGAATCTGGGACGATTACTACCTCAGCAGAATGATGAAGGAATCTGATTACTACCTCAGCAGGATGATGAAGGAATCTGGGACGATTACTACCTCAGCAGAATGATGAAGGAATCTGGGACGATTACTACCTCAGCAGGATGATGAAGGAATCTGGGACGATTACTACCTCAGCAGGATGATGAAGGAATCTGATTACTACCTCAGCAGGATGATGAAGGAATCTGGGACGATTACTACCTCAGCAGGATGATGAAGGAATCTGGGACGATTACTACCTCAGCAGGATGATGAAGGAATCTGATTACTACCTCAGCAGGATGATGAAGGAATCTGGGACGATTACTACCTCAGCAGAATGATGAAGGAATCTGGGACGATTACTACCTCAGCAGGATGATGAAGGAATCTGGGACGATTACTACCTCGGCAGGATGATGAAGGAACCTGGGACGATTACTACCTCAGCAGAATGATGAAGGAATCTGGGACGATTACTACCTCAGCAGGATGATGAAGGAATCTGGGACGATTACTACCTCAGCAGGATGATGAAGGAATCTGGGACGATTACTACCTCAGCAGGATGATGAAGGAATCTGGGACGATTACTACCTCAGCAGGATGATGAAGGAATCTGGGACGATTACTACCTCAGCAGGATGATGAAGGAATCTGGGACGATTACTACCTCAACGGGTAAAGACTTTTATCTGTTGATCGTTCTTTCCTGAAAAAGTAACGAATTAGTTGTATGCAATGTCATAATGCATGAATTGCCTGATTTTAAGATGTTCTCAAAAATAAATGAGATTGGGGTGATATGATGCGTTTATGCATGCTATAATGATGTATGTGACGTTTTATGAATGTGTTTTTCGTCTAGGAAAGTAAATCCTTGACGGGTGCCGGGAAGTCGTATCCTGGGCTGATGTTGAAGAATAGATTTTGCTTCCGCTGGGGATGATAACTGCAAGAATACCGGTAGGAGAAGATGACTCCGTTGCGGAATAGACTTGGCAAATGGAAGATTCTGCGGGGAGAAAAGATACTCTAGCAACCATGCTGGGAAGCAACACTCTGTGGGGAGAGAGATGCTTTGCTGAATGTTGATAGTAACTTGCTGAGGATGTCTTGTTGTTGGAAGTGTGAATAGACTTCGCTGGGGATAGGAAAGAACTACGTCGAGGACGCTCTTTCCGTGGCCTTTGGCTGAGGATAACCCAGTTATATCCTGTTAAGGAAATAACTCTTTAAATAAAGCCGGGCGACGCGTTCGTGCTTTGCGAGGATAAGCTTCCGTAACTTACTGGGGATAAGCTTACTGCTTGGGGAGATGATTCCGACTTTCCTGGGGAACTAGATTAGACTCTCCTGGGGAAGTATTGAACTGTATTGGTTATGTTCTTCAACGGACCCTACCTTGACACCTTAGAGGACAGAGCAATCAGATTGTTTAGACCACCCATTATTGCCCCTGTTTCTGATGTGGGAGCGGAAGATACCTGTGGGAGTGCTTGATAGTTGTTGATGGACAAACCTTCTTCTAGCAGGCAGGTGACATAGTCGTACGCTTTAATCCCTAACTTTTGCCTGGACCGCCCTTTCGGGTTTTTAGTCCACCGGGATACCCATTTTTGCCCAAGCCGCCTTTTCAGGTTTTCGACTTGCCGGGTGTACAGATTTTTTCATTTCATCCCTTCATTTTGCCCGAACCCTTTTGGTTCGTCGGGAAGCCCTTATTTTTGCCTAGGTATGTCAACCTAGCGGGTCTTTGATTATGCGTAGTATTCTTTCGACTATGTCCATGTTCTTAGAATGCAGGGAGGTGCCCCTGACTGTTTATGTTGCCATGTTACCAGAAGCTGTCTGATCGTGCAAGATTCGTTGTTGGAATGCCCCAAGTGACTTAGGCGGAGATTTGCCCCAGGCTATTTGGCCTTTGAGAGATTCTCCGAATCTTGATTGGACTGCCCCAGATGATTGGACCATGATCATGTTGTGCCCCTTGATTGGAGGTACTCCTGTTCATTAGGCATTCGTCGTGCGAATTTCCCTGCTGTTCAAACAAAAAGTCATATGCAAACAAAGTTATGTCAAAAATGCAAAGCTTATGTCTGTCTTGAAGATTTTGAAAATGCATTCTTTTTTCATAAAACAAGTGAATGTTTGTAAAACATGATGCCAACTCCGTATTTTATCGCAAACCTTAAGGAGTCAGGATACCTTTCGTGACAGTATGCTTTCGAACTAACCCATGCTTCAGCTAGGACTTTTAAGGGTTA
The DNA here is from genome assembly GCA_948472305.1 of Vicia faba. Taxonomy (NCBI): domain Eukaryota; kingdom Viridiplantae; phylum Streptophyta; class Magnoliopsida; order Fabales; family Fabaceae; genus Vicia; species Vicia faba. The sequence goes on from OX451737.1 coordinate 392,172,441, forward strand.
TAACGTGGCCTGGTTCATGGTTTAAGAAACAAAGGATAAAGGCTCAAATTATTTGTACCCACCCGCTCTTCGTGATGTTCTCCAAACCTAAACTCAGTTGATCGTGCGTTAGACCTTGCTTGAGTCTTTGCTTTGATGTTCCAATAATGGTTCAGATGTTGATGATTTATTTTGAATGAGCAGTCATTTTTTGCTTTGGTTGAGGGTTTGTGAGACCTCTTTCTTGATTTTTGTTATCCCTTTCTTTTTTTGCCTGAACTGTTTCTTTTTTTGGAATTACAGTCAGCGGGATGCCCCAGTTTTGTAAGTCTCCTTCATAGGTTTTGACTTAATGGGCTTTTTTATTTTGAGAGATATAATGACTGCATGTCCTTCTTGATTATTCAGAACCATCACCGTCTTTTGTTTATTTTGTAAGGACCGCTTTGGTGCCATTCGTTATGCACTTGGATCAACTGAGAGACTACCCTGCCCCAGGTTATGATTAAGGGTTTTAAATTTCGAAAAGAAAAACTCCTACTTCTTTGGCTCAGAGGGGTTGACGAGGGATTATCTTCCTTATAACTCCAGTGTTTAGGAATTGAAACAATGCCTGTACCTCATCAGCGGGGTCTGTTCAAAAGCATACTGTAGATTATGGTATCGTTTTCGTCATCCTCCCTCAAGAGGCTTAGAATTATTAATCGAGCGTTGATCATCAGAAAAAATATGAAAATAATTTGCGTATAGTGAATACGAATATATTGCTTCAAAACAGACATATGCGATGCATTAATGGAATAACAATGTTTAACAATGAACAAATGTTTGAACAATCAAAGAAAAATACAACTTGAACATTTGAATGAACAAAAGACATTCTCGATGATTTGGTGTAGGATCAGTGTTCAAACTCGACTTCCTTGGCGTCAATCAAATCCTGGATTTTGTTCTTCAAGGTCCAACAGTCGTCGGTGTCATGTCCAGGACTTTCAGAATGGTAGGCACATCTCACACCCGGGTTGTACTTGGGAGAGGACGTGTCAGGATTTTGAGGAGGATCCTTTAGTGTGATCAGTTTTGCCCTCAGCAATTGCTGTAATGCCTGAGACAAAGACATGTTGATGTCAGTATACTTCCTATCTTGATGCTTTATCCTACGCCTATTGCTCTTTCTTGGTTGAACGGGCGTGGGATCAGAAATCTGGATTGCCCCTACATCATGACGACCCTTTTTACCATTTATAGCATTGGATTCTTTCTTCCCACTGTGGGGCTTTTTCTGAGCATCGGCGAGTGCGGTTTCTTGAATCTTCCCCGACTTGATACCAGCTTCAATTCTCTCCCCAGTCAAGATAAGATCTGTGAACCCAGCAGAAGAATTCCCAATCAGATGGTTGTAGAATGGACCAGACAAAGTCCCCAAGAACATGTCAACGAGCTCCCGGTCAGTTAAGGGAGGTTGCACCCTTCCAGCAAGGTCTCTCCATCTTTGTGCGTACTCCTTGAAACCTTCACTTGACCCCAATGACATACCCTGGAGTTGGGTACGTGTGGGAGCAAGGTCGGCATTATACTGGTACTGCTTATAGAAAGCAGTTGCCAACTCCTCCCAGTTACGAACTTTGGTCCCATCCAGTTGATAGAACCATTCGAGGTGAGTCCCTGAAAGACTTTCCTGGAAGAAGTGGATCCACAAATTCTTGTCCACCGTATATGGCTGAATCTTCTGAACATAGGACCTGAGATGTAACTTGGGACAAGACGCCCCGTCATATTTAGTGAATGATGGTGCCTTGAACATCCGAGGGATGATCACACCAGTAGACAAACCCAGATCTCCGAAATCCAGCCCAGGTACTTGTTGTATTTCCATAGCCTTCAAACGGTCTTCCAACTGCTTGTACTTGTCCTCAGCCGGAGGGTATTGTTCGTCGTTGAAATCTGCCTCGTTGTCGGAGACCACTGGACTAGGCACCTCTCTCTCATGGTGACTGCTTTCCCTCACAGATGGGGTAGTCCTCTCAGTTTCAGTCTGCGGCGTGTTCCCAGATCTGCGTCTAGGGCTAAACAAAACAGTCCTCTTCTTCTTCTTTTCCTTCTTCAAGAGCAGAGCCTTCAGATCTTGCTGCCCCTGGGTCAAATTCATGATCAGCCCTTGGAACTGGGCGTTCTGAGCCTGGAGGGCCTTGATAGACTACTCAGCTGATGATTCAGGATTCATGACGATCGGCTGAAATAAACAGCGAAGAAGGGTAAGTAACCTGTCAAAGGGATACCTGCAATGCAATGAGATGTATGATATGCATGCCATGATTTCAAGGATCTCGCGGGGTAAATAGAGAAACTTGTTAGAGTTGAAAACCAGTAACTTGATTGAAGAAACTTCCTGTTGCAGAAAATCCCTCTTCAAGGGTCAAAGGCTCACCATATCCAGTGGGTCATAGCCCCTGACACCCTTGGCTAGAGGAAAATAAATCCCCTTTGCCCCTTGTTGGGTGTTTGATTCATCATGACCTGCATCACAAGCCCTTGAGATCCTTGAAATGGGTTAGGATGTATGCAATGGTATGATGTCATGATATGCATGGGGTAATGTGAGTAACCCTGTTATGAGTCCAACTTAAGGACTGCAAACCAAAACCTGCAAGAAACTTAAGATACCCTGTCATGAGTCCCAGTTAAGGACTATAAACGAACCCTGCAAGAAACAAATGTCAGGTAACAAGCATGCAAATAGTCAAGTACGAAGGCACACAAGTCACACAAGAGAAGCCCTTAGAGTTTAGGCCAGCATGAGGTCTGGGTATTACCCTCTTTCAGTTGGTTGGTTCATACCTGTCCTATCAAAGTAACCGGGTTCTTAGAGGATCCCAATATCATTGACTACCCTCAATCGGTCATAACTCCAGCATCGCAATCTTTTCTTGCGGCCAGAACCATCACGAGAGTTTAGCCTCAATGGGCGTAGCATACTGCTACTGTTCTAATGGCCAAGTTGGGTCATTTAAGGTTCTAAGGTCGGTTGGTGCTTAATGACTCCTTGGAAGACCCATATTCTCCCCGTTTCAACACGAGGGATATCGGTACAGACCAAGGCGCCACACCAACGTAGCCACTGCTTCACCCATGTCGGTATACGCCGGACAGGTCCCTCACAGATTATGCTACCTAAACAGGGTATCCCCAGATCCGGGTTAGGATCCATGTAACTCCGATGCAACCCACAATAGTAAAGCAAGCAAATCAGTACAATTGAAAACACAGTTATGAACTATCCCTAAGGTACACCTCACTTTATAAGATATTCCCCAGCAGAGTCGCCAGTTCTGTGATCGGTGGATCTGGAACTGACTGTTTAACGCTGGTTCGCGAAATGTCGCGGAAGCAAGAGTCGCCACCGTCTTTTATTTTCTCCAAATGGAAAGGACAAAAGCACAGAAAAATTCCTTAAAGAGATTGCTCTCGGTTCGGGGGGTAGATTATAGAAAGGGAAGGTGTTAGCACCCTTTCTATCCATGGTTATCCATGGGCTCTTAGATACTTGCTCATTGTGTTTTCAAAAGGTTTGTTCGCTTTTCAACTGTGGGTTTAAAAAAAGTTTCTTTGAAAGTTTCAGATCGACTCATGCGTCAGAGTGTTTGAAAAAATTGCTTTGAAAGCTTTTGAAAATGTGTTGGTGTGAAAAGTATTTTTGTTTGAAATTAGAGCAAGTATCCTTGAGAACCTACCTACCCTAAGGAATTCGTCTGTGTAAATGTCCTTTAAAGTAGTGCCATCCCACCATTGAGAGGTAGGTAGCACCACCGTTGGAGGTGTTCGGGTCAATTCGAGTTTGTAGGGACATGGTGATCACCAGAGCAATGGGAACACACCTTAGAAGCTACCCTCATGCCAGGTTCCCGGATCATGAGGACTTACTAAGACATCCTCTACTCGACGATCACCTTTCGAGGCAAGGCAACAGTGAGGCGTACCCTAGGGGTGGTGTGTGCGATTCGTGTGTCGTTTTCATTGATATTTGTCTTGTCATGTTCATTGTGATCTACGCTTGATTTTAATTAGGGCCATTCATTCTTGCATGCTTATTTAACAGTTAATATTTGCGGGAAAAGTAAATCTAAAGCTATTACAAATGGCGCGGGTTCACACCGCCAAAATTAAACCGGACCCGATTTGACAGAAAGTAAATAAAGCGAATAAAGAATTAAAAAGTGCGAGATAATTGTTACAAAGCTTTGGGAGAGATACATGATTATTTAAGCGAAATAAAATAAATACGCGAATTAAATAAATTACGAACGAGGGCGTTGGACCCTTTTGCAAAAATTAAAGTTAATGAATTTAATTAACAAAAAAAAAGATTAAATTAATGAGGAATTAAAATTAAAAATTAAAAGAAAATGTTTTTTAGTATTTTTATGTTTTTTAAGATGTAATAGAAAAAGAATTAATTAACATTAACTAACCCTAATTCTAATGGTTTTTAAGTTTGTTATGAAAATATTAAAATATAACCTAGATTAAACCTAAATTCTTTTATGTACAATTTAATTATGAAAATAAAATAAGTAATATTATTATTATGAAAAATTAGAAGGAAATAAAAATTATCAATTAAACCTAGTTCTATTTTTCTTGTATTTTTTTGTATTGTTAAAAGAAATTAAAATCACAACCTAATTAAACTAAATACTTACATATTAATTTATTTACAAGAAAATGTTAAAATAAAAATATTTATTGCATTTTTTTATCTTTTTCTGATTTTTTATGAAGTTTTTATATTTGTGAAAAAATAAATTAAATTAAAACAATCAGGAAAATAAAATAGCAATTAAAAATAAAATAAAAGATAAAAAGAATTGCAAACCAGGGGGGGGGGGGTTCAGGCCCCAATTGTGAGGTGTAGGCCTTAGAATGCTGGCCCAAAACCCTGAATCCATTTGACTTTTGTGAGTAGCATATGGGATGGTTGACTAGGGCGTAGCATGTTCCTTGAATCCATGCCCTTGCTTTGATCTCCCAGGACGCGTGGACGTCTGGATTATGGTGGTGTATCATGCGCTCCACCACAAACGCTGCATAGGAATTATTAGGGAAAAATAATATTGAAATTGTACAGACCTGGGACTCGAACCCAGGTCTTGGATGTTGAAGCCACAAGCATTTGCCAGCCGAGCCACTGAGCGCGTGTTATATATGTTAGACAAACAAATAATAAAAAAAGAAACAACGCATTAGTGACTGAAGCGCGCGAAATTTAAAAACAGCGTATCATGGGTTGACAGCACATCATCTTCTTCCTCACCCTGTAAAACAAAACACGAAGGCAACGGTTTTCATAGCGTTTCATTAGATGGGCTATTGGAAAATAGCGATTAGCCCCTCAACGCTCATAAATTGAGCGCGAGGGTTCCATCTTCTTCGTCTTTAAGCGCTGAGTCTAATGGTCATGGTTTTGAGGCTTAATTTTTCCTCTTTGCAAAAGCCCCAAATTTACAAACCTGTAAACCCTAGAAATCGCGCATGGTAAAACCTCATATATAGCATAAAAATCAAATTGAATGCATTGGTTAGTTTCAAGATAAGATGATAAACATGATTCAACAATTAAATCTCATGAAGAATGCCTAGAATAGGATATACGATTATGAGTTTCATGTTGTACAGTTTCAGTTTAATCTACCAATTCTTGAGGCTTGGGTTGTTGTTTTTGATTGGAATGCGTTCAGGGGACCACAAGGAAGCTTTTGGAATGAATTTCGTGCCTTGAATCAACCTCTATCAATGATTTCAGTTTTGCTTTTTATGGAGAAAATTTCAAGTTTCTAATGAGTTCTTTAGCGCAGCTTAGAGTCTAGCACGATTAGGTTTGTGTTCCTGGCTTTGTAGTGAAGCTATTAGGTCAACAAAACTCCATCAAATCTCTTGCCATAATGATTTTTGATAATTGATTTTCTAAGGATCTTTTTGAATATTTTTCATGTGTTCTTTGTATCAATTAGCTCAAATCAGACCAAATCTTTCCTAATTTGTCTTTACACGAAATATTGACCTTAAAACATGTATAAAAAGATTTTTTAGGTCAAGTTATATATTTTCCACATATTTAAATGATTTAAATGAATTAATATTAATAATAATTCAAATAAATAAATAAAAAATGAGAAAATACTTCCCTTTGGGCCAAGTGGTCGTGCACATGCTTAGAATGATGAATCATGGAAGAAAAATGGGCCCATTAGCATTTTTAGGTCATTTGAAGTAATGTTGACTTTTCAAAATATCCAAACATTTCCCAACTTCCACAAGGCATAACTTGCTCAATTTTTAATCTTTTCTCGTGTTCTTGGACATTTTGGAAAGGTCTTTGAGTCCTTTAACCAATGCCTTTGGTTCCATGTCATTTTGATTTACCAATCTCAAGTTATGGTCTTTGACTTAAAGTCCCTTTTTGTTGACTTTTGAAAATGACCTATAATGTTGAAATTGATAACTTTTTGTGTGAGCATTTCTTGGACTTGAAGTATGAAGATGAGTTGTAGGAAATGTCTTTCTCTTCAAAATTAGCTTTGGATGGAATTTTTCTGATAATCCATGTGAAAGTTATGCCCTGGTCAATTTCAGTTGACTTTTTCAGCTGTCCAAATATAGTAACTTTTGCATCTTTGATGATTTCTGAGCCAAATTTTGAGAATCATGATCAAGCATTGATCAAATGATGTTTGTGGCTTTAAAATGATATGTTGACCAAATATTTGAACTTTTGACTGTCAAATGACCATTTTGCCCCTACAGTTAACTGTAGTGCAATTAGGGTTTTGACTGTGCAATTTTGAGCTGAATGCCTTGAGACTTGATATGAGGATGCTTGACCATCTTTGTAAGCATATGAGACTTGATTGGGCCTTTGAAAACTTCATTCTTTTGATTAGAACACAAACCCTAGTTTTGACTGGCTTAGGAGGATGGTTGACTGTGCAATCCTTGGAGTAGCCTTGAACCATTTGAGGTGATGCTTGGCAAAACTTTGAAGATTATGGGAGGGCAAATTTTGGGGTACAACAGTTACCATATGAGTTTTTAAGTTCACTTATTTATAATGTCACACCTAACACTGCTAGTACCATAGGTGGGGTACAATTTAGAATGTTTAACCGTGAAGATAGTTACTCCACCGATGGTTTAGCTGAGTTGTTAGGGATGCCTTTTGGGGAAGGTGCTATTTGTGAAGCACCCTTGGATACGGAATGGACAATCGCTGGCTATGCTTTTTGGCAAAAACTTACAAACCAAGAAGCAAATTCTTTTGATGGTCGGCTAGCCTCGAGTGTCCATAATCCGGCCATCCGTGTCTTCCGATACCTTTTAGCATCCACCATCTTTGCTCGGGAAAACCCAAACAAGGTGAATTCTAAAGAGTTAATTATTATGCAAGCATGCCTCACTGACACCAAAATTAACCCGGTGCCCTTTATGATTGCTCACATGAGCTATGTTCGAAAAAAGGGGGCACCGATTTCTTTTGGTGGCCTGGTTACTACTATCGCTCGTGCCCTTGGCTTGGCCACCGAGCTTGCTACTTTAGAGTCACTTCCTCCTCGTACTGCAGGCCTGAAATTTTTGAAAGATATGCGCCTCTGCAAAGCGAGAAGGGAAGGTGGCTATTACCTTATGATTGGTAATGCTGTTGTACCAAGTGTTGTCCTCCCCTGTACCCGTCGCACTGACTTTAGATTGGAGCGTAACTGGACCTATGATTTAAGCGCTCCTGCTTTCACTGGTCTGTTACCTCCGAATGTTCCTTTAGAGGAGGGGAACAACACTGATGACGAGTATGACTTTCAAACAGAGTCACCTCCTTGATTTATACCATCACACACTGCACCATCTTCTTCTAACCCTCCTGCAGGTACCGTCTCGAGCTTCCATGTCACTGAGGACATGTGCAGAGAGCATATGGCTAGAGAGTAGAGGCGTGATGCCCTCCTTTCTACGATCCAGCAACAGGTTACCGATAACATGGCTTTCATGCAGACGTCTCAAATTCAAGATGCCCGCTCTCTGACTACCATCATGGAAAGTCAATTGGCTTTCTAGAACCAGCAGCACCGTCAGCAGACTAGCTTCGCTACTCACTTACAATTAATGGAGGCCACACAAGGCACATTTATTAGTCGGACTAGGGAGCTACAAGCTGCAAATGCTGCTCTCACTGAGCGCATGGCACAGTTTAGCCTCGATAGAGATTGCTGCCGCCGTAGTCGTAGCCGCTGTTTCGGACGTTCACCTCAGGATGGCGAGGGTACTAGTGGACCTCACTAGTTTTACCAGGTATCTCCTACCTAGACTTGTTTTGGAACATTGGGGACAATCTCCAATTCAAGTGTGGGAGGAGCATTTTATCGCTTTTATTTCCTTTCTGTTATTTCTTTTTCCGTTATTTCCCTTTTCAGTACTTTATTTTTCAGTATCTTTTAGTTATTTCCTTTTTAGTAGTTTAGCCGTTAAATAAAATACATGTGATTGACGAGTCATTTTGCGCAGTGTATCCTTAAGTTCTCCACCACTTCCTAGCCTTGAGAATTTTTTTTGCTAAAAATGAATACAACATGTTTTTAGTTTTTTGAGCCATAAGTAAAGTTTTTAGGTTTAGGATAGAGTATGATTAGTCTTAGGTACCCTTTTTGAAAAATCAACATCGTCTTTTACACCATAGACCTTGTAAATATTAGATTTAATTTCGTCTTCTCCCCATGCTATAATTTAATTTTACAAAACGGGTCCTAAGTAGTGTATTCTCGTAGTCGGCTCCGGCCTAAGCATGCGCTACGTGTAGGATCGATGGAAATAAGTGAATGATCTTTTTGCCTTGAAAATATAAATATATATATATATATATATATATATATATATATATATATATATATATATATATATATATATATATATATATATATATATATATATATATATATATATATATATATATATATATATATATATATATATATATATATATAAAAGCAAAAATGTATGGTTACGACCATGAATTGGGAGATCCTCACACGATCACTTAATTCCACTGGTCGCGAACATCCACAAAAAATAAAAAGTGAAAAATAATAATAAAAGGCATTACCCATTATGGCTGGTTCAGAGGTATCTGGTGCTGAACTCGGTAGGGCAGATTACGATCTGATCCCCCACAGCTATAATTGGGTAATAACGGGATTACACCAATTCTTGTACCAGAATCCCATTGCAAAGATCAGAATCACTAACCGGTCACTACACTATGAGTATGTACAGATAACAGGCTTAATGTGATTACACCTGAATGAAAAGGACCTTACCTAGAAGAGAAGTCTTAGCATAGTAGGAGTAATAGGAGTTGACTTGTGTAGGAATAAGGTTTATGTCCGCATTCTGCGGTAAAGTGTCACTTCGATATTCTTAGTTCAAATAGTTGGTACCTGTCGAACACACTCTCACTTGAACCTTACTGCTTTAGCTCGATAACTAAAAAAAACACTTGTATCCCTTTGACTACTTCTGAGAGTTTTGCTTGAGGACAAGCAAAGGTTTAAGTGTGGGAGAATTTGATAACACCGAATCGCACTATGTTTCTGACTCGAATATCACATGTTTTCCTTAGTTTTATTATTGTTTTTCTAGTATTATGCCCTTGTTTCCTTTGTTTTCAGGTCACATGTCCTTTCAGAGCCTTCAGAGAAGATACGAGCGAAAACGCCAAAAAAATAGGGTTTTTCCAAGAAAATACACACATGGTGTCCAGCTCCGCGCCAGCCACAGGGAACGCGCTGACATGGCACACTTTCACCAAGGGGCCAACTGCCATGTTCTCATGATCTCTCCATTTTCACTCACCGCGCCCGTAGGGAGGGTGGCCGCGCCCGCGGCCTTCACAAACCATTTCCCGCTCAGAAGGAGTTGAGGGGCATGCTCGTCTTTACAGAGTTTCAAGATCTTCTATAAATAGCAAGTTCATTTCATTTTCGTTTTCATCCAAACTTAGATGCAAACTTAGATCCAGTCAAGTTACTGCTTAGGCATATATTACTACTTTGTAAAGTGATAATCTTCTCACATCGGGAAGTTATCACACTTGAGTGTGCGAGTTTGTATTCAAGTTTGGAGCACTTTGGTTGAAGTTTATCATACTATCTTTTACATTTCCATGACTTGTATCAGATTCAAGCCTCCAATTGGAGCAAGGTTCTAATTTAATTGCTTTCATTTATTTTATGCTCTTACCATAGTCTACATGTTTTATAGACTCTAAATGCTCTTACCATAGTCTACACGTTTTATAGACTCTAAATGCTCTTACCATAGTCTACATGTTTTATAGACTCTAAACGCTCTTACCATAGTCTACACGTTTTATAGACTCTAAACGCTCTTACCATAGTCTACACATTTTATAGACTTTAAACGCTCTTATCATAGTCTACATGTTTTATAGACTTTAAATTCTTACCATGTCTAGCTAAATTTATTAGGGTTAGAATGTAAGGATCGAATCATAACTATTTTCGGCATGCCATGCTAATAGAAATACCTTTGGGATGTTTTAGTTTTTAATACTGGTTTAAATGTGTTTAAAAGTTCATGGGTAAGATCGAAAGCCGTCCATACTTGAGATTAAGCCAGATTAGTTCTTAACCAAACGAAAAGAGCGAAAGCAGTTCGTTTGGTTAAGTAGGATTACTTGATATAATTTTAGAAAACGATTTTGAAACTATTTGCGAACGCGTTTGTGGGATTAAAATCTGATTCTTGGTCAAAAGCCAAGGATCTCTTTAAGTTAAGTTTTCCAAATTAAAACACTTTTTCACTAAGTCAAAATAACTTGTTTCTTAAAAATAGGTTTACTTCTTTAACGCTTTAGGCACCCTTTATAAGTGACAATAAAGGAATTTAATTTAAAGAGTAAACTCGGTTCTTATTATGCGAAAGCTACAAGTTCCTGTTAAACAGTTCTTTGCTATAAATGGAAAATATTGCCCAAAAGTAAATACTATACATGCATGCTAGAACACTGTCTGATCTCGTGATTTACATTCGATCCCGTTTGTTTTATCTCTTTAATTTTATTCGCTTTTATTTCCCTGTACTGAACTCAGTCCCTTACTGATCTGCCTTAGATAAACACCTTAACAATAGAGTCGATAGATTGACAATTGGTCTCTGTGGTTCGATAATCTTATATATTACTTCGATAGGCTGTGCACTTGCAGTTATAATTTAGACTATACAGTAAAATCCCATCAATAGCCTTATCGTTGGATGTTTGAGGGACATTCAAAGGGACGTTTTTATACTCACAAAGGAAAATGGGCAAGAAGTTTTAGTAACTACCCTAGGGTTCTAAGATCATATTTTTACCGAGGCAGCGTTGAGAGGGTCATTGAGGGACTTATGATCTTTTTGAACCAGAGGGTAGCCAATAAAACCTCTTACATTTCGAGTGTTGTGACTATTTTCTGAAGGCAACCAAAGTGGGAGTACCCTAGAGGTGTATATGTGCAAGGTGTTGTGTTCAGTTATTTTAGTCTTGGATGTTAGGTTTGCTAACGTTTAATTTTATTCTTGCCATACAATCCTATTATCATGCATTTAGACAGTTTAAATATTGCAGGAATTTAAAGTGCGGAAATTTAAATCTACGCTATTACAATGCTTCGGGAGGGGGGTATTTGCATGTCCAAACTTTTGGGGAAATAAAGCGGTAAAAGTAAAGTCCTAGTTAAGCTATTACATACTGTGAGAAGTTACAATAATTTAGAAAAAAATAAAATATAATAATGCGCGCGAGTCGAACAGAACGTCTAAACCCTAAAAAGGTCTAAGTAAAATAAGAAAATCTATTTGGTTTTTTTGTTTATTTTAAGAAATACTTAGATTAAATTAAATCTAATTGATTAAAAAGGAAAATAAAATGATTAAAGTTAATTCTAACCAACTAACATTATTTTGGCATTTTTTATTTATGAAAAGAATTGGAATTAATTAAATATTAAGTCTATTAATTTTAAATTAAAGAAATACGTCAAAGTAATTAACTAAATTAAATGATGAAAATTAAATAAAATAAAAAAACTAAATCTAAGTTTTATGTTTTTTCTGATTTCATGATTAAAAAAAAGATTTCTGCAAATAAATAAATATAAAACAAATAAAAAAAAGACTAAAAAGATAAGAAAACAAAAAGCATGATGGGCCTGGTGTTTAAAGTAAATGGGGGGTATGTTTGAGATTTTTGCTAAGCCCAAACCAAGAGGAGGCCCAGGCTGGCACTGGCTTCAGTGAAGGAGGCCCATTGAGGGTCCATGGTGAGGCTGTACGTTTGGGGCGCTGGATCCAAGTCAGTTGGGATCTGGTGGTAATGACTAGGTGATGTATGGTGTGGGTCTTGGACTTGGGAGCACTAAATCTGCAAAGAAATTTTTGAAAAATAATATGGCAAGAGGCAGGGATCGAACCCCTGCCCTTGCCCTTCGTAAAACCTTAATACCCTTCATTCTCACCGCTGGACCAAACTGATCAATTGTTAATATAAAAAAATGGTAATAATATAAAACGAAATCAGTCAAACTCCCAAATTCAACGCGCGCGCCAGCAAGGATTCAAATGGACCAATGGGGAGGCGACGTCTGGGCACCAGAGTCAGCCCACCGGAGTCAACTCTCTGGTTGTCTTCTCCGGTGGAATCGAATCGGAACCTGCAAAAATAACACGCTTCAAGATTTAAAACCTAACCTACCCCCCTTAAAATCTTCCCCTGATTCCAAATCGGGGGTTATCCTGGCCTGAAACGTTCTAAATCATGAGATTCGAAGGAAGAAATTTCGGATGCCCTAACGACGCCATGTCTATATCCTGACGTTAGGGCTCGCATGTGAGGGTTCCAACCTGTCTAAAACTTCATCACTAGCATGAAGAAATACATGAAATCCATTAAATATGCTTAGATACAAAAATATGAAATTCAAGAATACACTTACGACCGGCATGCTTGGATCTGTGATTTTGGACGTGGAACTGCTTGTCTACTGGCTTGATCCTGGGAGTTTCAGGGGAACAAATGGACCCTTTGTTTGGCTTGAGAAAGGCAGTAAGTGAGAGTTTCAAAATTGCAACTTTGAATGATATTTTTGAGAATTTCGTGTGTCTTCTCTATGCAACCTATGTGTTTCCTCAACTTGTAGATATGTTGTGTATTTATAGGAGATGAGGAGGGAGTCATAGCATGGAAAGAAACAACCTTAATCATATCCTTTAAGAACAAAATCACACATTTCAAAAAAATTGCCATAATTGCATATTCTTTCCCAATTTGCATGTGTTATGAACCTGAACATGTCTAATTGAATTATGCACGAAATATTGGGCTTTTTGGAAGACCAAAAAACTAGCCCAAAGGTCAAGGCCCATTTCTATTTATTTTGCATAATTTATTTAATATTTATTTTGAAATAAATCAAAATAAATATGAACAAAATAGATAAAAATGGTAAGGAAATTCAAAAATGAGATTAGAGGTCCCCTATAAGGTCATAAGAGTGTTTGAACCTTAAAAAGTTAAGCCCTTGACCAAAAAGTTCAAATTTTCTCAATGAACCATCTTTGGATTTTCTCAAATTTTCCCAACTTGGGAAACCCATACTTGCTCAATTTTCATCTCATGATGATGATCTTTGACTTTTTGGAAAACCCAAGATGTCTACTTTAATCCCTCTTTTTATAAATTTTGAATTTGAAGACTTTATCTTAATGTAAATGGTCTTGACAAAAAGTGTCTTTTGTTGACTTTATAAAAATGACATGTAATGTATTAACTTGTATCTTTCAAATGATGCATTTCTTGGACTTGAGGGAAAAAGAGAAGTTGTAGAGAATTGGATTATCTTAAAAATGAGATTTGGTGGGGGCAAAATGGATGAATTATGTGAAGGTTATGCCTGGTCAAAGTTCAGTTGACTTTTCCTATAGAAACCCTAATTTAGCAATTCTTGACTTTTGATAGATTAAGGGCATTTCTTGAGGAATTATGATCAAACCTTGATCAAATGATGGATATCACTTCAAAATGTTGATGTTGACCAAAAACCTTGAAGTTTGACTGCATATAGGCCATAATTGACTTTTGACCTAGTATAGTTGATTTTCAAGCATTTGAGCAATTGACTGAGCAAACTTGTAGTGCAAGGCATGGAATTTGTCATGGACATTATTGAAGACATGTTAGGACAATGGAAATCACTTGAGGTCTTTGAAACCCAAAATTATTTGTGAAAAGTGAAACCCTAGCTAGAGGTTCATTTCTTAGGAGAAGAATTTGTCTTGTCAATTCTTGGTCATCCTTGAGCAATTGGGAACCTCAATGAGCATATTTGGAGTAAAAATGGGAGGGAAAATTTTGGGCTACAACAGCTTTCCATGTTCAATCTTCTTAAACCTGAAGATTTAGATTGGCTTGTCTGCCTTTCGTGATCTGAAGGTAGAAGATGATTGAACACTAGAGTGCCCAGAAATTTGCACTCGCGTGAAGTAACACTGATGGTTGATAATATCGGGAATAGGTTTACAGATTCCATTTGGATAAGATGAAAAAGAGTCGTCGGAGATGGGCTTAAAGATTCCATCCAAAATAGATGTTTATTTCATAAGAGTTTTATGGGATTTCCTGTTCCTGTTGTCTGAAGAGGAGTCCACTGGGGGGATATTGATTTTTGTTGTTCTCCTGTTTGAGGAAAACTTTATAGGGAGTAGAGTCTAAGAACTTCAGATGTCCAAGGCTCTACTGAGGAATTATCTCTGGAAAAGTTTATTGTTTTCTATTTGAAATCCAGGCTTTATAGTAATTTGCTGGGGAGAATGAAATTAACTGATGTCTGGAAATGTATTAGAAAGATCATGTGTAGGGTTGTTTCAGGATGAGTCTGTGTTAGACTTCATCTGGAGATATATGAGAAAGAGCCTGTGTGGGGATGCTTCAGGATGAGTCCGGGTAAGACTACATTTAGATGATGAGAAAGAATCCGTGTAAGATTGCTTTAGGATGAGTCCGTGTTAGACTGCACCTGGAGGATGAGAAATAATCCGTTTAAGATTGCTTTAGGATGAGTCTGTGTTAGACAGCTTCTGGAGGGTGAGAAAGAATCCGTGTAAGATTTATTTAGGGTGAGTCCGTGTTAGACTGCATCTGGAGATCATGAGAAGAAACCCGTGTAAGGTTTCTTTAGGATGGTCCTATAGATAGTCGCCCCGCCTGGTTTCGGGAATTGATCTACAATCAAACTGTTCATAGATAACTATCCCATCTTGTTTCAGGTATTAATTCAGAACTTAATTTTGTTGGTCGTTGAGATAGTTTCCTCGTCTGGTTTCTGGTATTAATCTAGGACTTTAGAAAGAAAGATAGTTTTCCTGGCTTGTTATAGATATTTAATCTTTAGTCTTCTCATGTAGATAGTTTTCCTGGCTGGTTTCAGGTATTAACCTACAATCAGTCGTTCACAGATAATTGTCCTGTCTTGTTTCAGGTATTAATCCAGAACTTAAAAATATCAGTCGTTGAGATAATTGTCCTGGCTAGTTACAGGTATTAATCTCTAACCTGGGAAAGAAAGATAGTTTTCTTAGCTTGTTACAGGTATTAATATTCAATCTGGTCATGTAGATAGTATTACTGGCTTGTTTCAAGTATTAATCTACAATCAGTTGTCCATAGATAGTTGTCCTGGCTTGTTACAGGTATTAATCTGGAACTTGGCAATGTTGGTCACATAGATAGTTTCCTCGTCTGGTTTCAAGCATTAACCCGTGGCCTACTGTATTTGTTGGTAAACCCGTCTTGCTTCGGGAGTTCATACCACTCGGTCGTGTAGATAGTTTTCCTGTCTGGTTTCAGGCATCAATCTTTGACCTATTGTGCATAAGTTGATAATATTCATCTGTCTGCGAATTCAACCTAAAAAGGTAAAGTCAGTTTTATGCAATGTCATGATGTATGAATTGCACGATGCTCTCAAAATAAATGAGATTGTGATATATGCATTTGTGTTTCATATGTTATTCTGTTAGTAGAATGATGCATGAATGCAATGTATGAACGTATCAGCTGTTATATTGCAGTATTGTTGAAATAGGAATGTAAGTCACTGATTGCAGCTGGGGACGAAGAATGTAGGTATTCAAATTTTGTTGGAAGTTGAAATGTTGAGAGACGGATTTTTGTTATTAGATAAATAAACTCTGTTGGGGAAAGGAAACTCTGTGTACTGTTTTGGGCTTTTGTGAAATCCTGTTGGGGAATCCTGAGAAGCTTGGTGACTTCACTGAGGAATTTTTAGAGCAGTAATTGGAGATTTTGCTCTGCTGGGGGTGTGAGAACACCTGGCATCATTAGGCTGTATGTTGTGGATATGGCAGCGACTTTAAGTAGGATGTCTCTGCCTCTGTACCTGCTGGAGAAGGTATCTGCTGGAGGAAATACCTACGGGGATTTTGTGGATGGCCCTTAGATATTGTCCCGTTTCTTAAAGTCATTAGTAACAGTCTTTCTGTTTTTATACGTATATTTGTAAGCAGTAATCACATTCAAATGCATACGTTCAAAAATAATCACTGGACGTTTTCGCAAACAAAGTAGAAAAATAAAAAAAAATAGTTTTGCACTTTCAAAGGAATAACTTTGTATTAACTTGAATACACATTTATATACAAGGAGACAAACATCCTAGTAAGAGAATTCCGTCGTAAGAATAAAACTTTACAAAATAGCATACAAAGAAAACAACTATGTGAAATAATCCCATTGGGTTCCCATTCTGCTATTGCCTTTATGCCTTTGGGCGTCTCATCTCTTTGCTACTTGTCCGAAGCTGACTGGATTGATTAGTACCACTTGAGCTTGATAGTTGATACTGAATGTAATACGGTGGGAGAACTAACATGGGTGTTTTGCGTTTGATCGCAATTGTTGTGGATAGCAAGAGTCGCCACCGACTTTTCTTTTATCCAATAAGGAAAGGTTAAAAATAACAGGAAAGACCTTTCGAGATTATTTCTTGAGTTCAGGGGGTAGGTTATGAAAAGGGAAGGTAGTAGCACCCTTTTCATCCGTAGTTATCTACGAGCTCTTAGTTGCTTTCTAGATGACTTGCTTTTGTTTGAAAATGTGCTTTGTGGTGTGGGTTTGAAAGTATTTTGAAAACGTCTTTGTAATGATTCTCGTTTCTATAAGAATGTGTACAAAGTGTTGGTTTTGAAAATAGTTCAAAGAGGTGTTTGTGGAATGTGTTTTTGAAAGTGATTTTGGAAAAGTGTCTTTGTAATGATCCTCGTCTCTATAAGAATGCATACAAAGAGCTTTGTCTTTTGAAAATGTTCTAAATGAAAGTGTTGGTGTGAAAAATGTTTTTTTGTGAGCAAGCGAGCAACTATGAGCGTGCTACCTACTTAAAAGGTCTAACGTTCTTTTCCTCCTCCATTAGATGTTGCTATCTCACCATTGATTTGGTAAGAAGCCCCATCGTTTGATGTGAAGGGACGGGTGTGGGTCGTTTGTATAGTCATAGAAGGCAATCTATGGGACATTTTAGCAATGTCGTTTAGGGACTAGATCGTTTTACCGAAGGCAACATTGAGGGTCATCGAGGGACTACGATATTTTATAGAGGGTCTTTGCTAAAACACCCATATTCGAGGGACAAGACTATTTTCCGAGGCAACAAGTGGGATTACCCTAGGGGTGGATGTGTGTGAATAATGTGTTTGATTTGCATGCATTTAGTCTTTGATTTTTGGGTTGTCTACTTGTTGGTTTTATCTTGCCATACATCCTAATTACTAACATTTGTATGAAGTAATAAAAATGCAAAAGATAAATATCCTACACTATTACAACCATATTGAATAGCAAGAAAATGTAAAGACAAAACAAAATAAAAGAAGGAAAAATGAATGCTTCGATTTGGGAAGAAGTGTCCCTTCGATTATGCTCTTCTGGGTTTCCTTCGATTTGGCCTGGAAGTAGTAAGGAGACGCCTTTCAATTTCACCCCTTTCCTGTTTCTTTCAAATGGGACCTGGAAGTCAGTGTGTGGGTAGCTTTCGATTCTGCCTTTCTGCTTCCTTCGAATGGTCTGGAAGTCAGTGTGTGGTGAAGCCTAAGGCCATACTCTTTGTTCTGCTTGCAACTGTGAAGCAGCCATGGGGTGAAGCCTAAAGCTTCGATTCACACCTCCTTCCTCCTGTTTCTTTAGTTTGGGATTTAAATAGCAACATGGCCTGAGGACATGCTAGTATTGTCTCATGGCCAGGTTAGTTCTTAAAAATGTTTGATAAACTAAGAAACAAAACCAAAAGGTTAGCAATGAAAAACAAACTAAAAAGATGGAAACGAAAAGGAAACAAATGTTATGTACATGTTTTGAAACGAAAAGCTTAAGGTCAAAGTGACTTACCTTGATTGAAGCTGGGGTGTGTGAGTTGGGCCTTTAGCTGCTGCCCTGGATGCTCCTGGATTCGAAGGGAAGAAACAAAGGTGATGTTTCTAGTGCTGGATTCGAAGGTCTAGAAGAGTAGGGGTGTGTTTGTTGTTTTTAGATTCGAAGGAGAAGAACAAGTGTGGTGTTCTTTCTACTGGATTCGAAAGAAAAACAAAGTGTGGGGTTGTTCCTGGATTCAAAAGGGAAAAGAAACATGTGTTGTGTTTCTAGTGTTGGATTCAAAAGGGTCGGAAACAAAGGTATGGTCTTTTGAATCTGGGTATGATAATGTGTTAAGTGTTGGATAATTTTCACACAATCAAAGTTTTTCCCAGCTGCCAAAAGCCTCTGGATATGTTGTCCAACCCCTTAGACATGTTATGGAGCCTCTTATTTAAAGGCGAAGTTGGCTGAGGTTTAGGAGGGAAAACAAAACATTTTGAACAAAATGGGTAAATTATTGTTGTAGCTTTTGAGGTGCAGTATTCATATGCCAAATTGGTGCAAGAATAGGGGCAGTCTTGCAGGACTGATGTGTAGCAATTTTGGAGCATTATGGCCAGTGTATCAGGCCTGAACTTGGCAGCAAGCATCTTTTGATATCTCCACCTTTCATTTTGACCACCTTCAACCATATCTTTCTTCAAACAATACTATTTTATTTTCACCCAACAAGTGTCTTTCGAATGTGTTTTGAAAGGGCCAAATATGTGTCCTTCGATTGGACCATATTCATCATTTGTGTTCACCATTTGCAATTCTTCGAATGGGCCTTTGAGACATGTCTTTCTAATGGAGGAACAAAGGATGGATCGAAGAAGGCATGAAGGATGCCATAATCCAATCAAAGCAGTCTTGAAAGAGACTAAAGTCCAAACGAAACAAGGGAAATCGAAGGAGGCTCTGAAGGAGACCAAAGTCCAATCGAAGCCTTGTAAATTGAAGAAAACTTGTGTTTTCTTCAAAAAATCATTTTACCTGATTTCCCATTTTTTAACAGTTTCCTCTTTAACTTGATGCTGGAGAAACCCAATTGTACTTGTGCAAGCTTGAATTTTTGAGAATCCTTGTGAGGAAATGCCTTGAGAAATGAGAGGGAAAATTTTGGGATACAACAGCTGCCCCTGTTCAATCTTCTTAAACCTGAAAAGCAAGTATGGCACGTTGTTGTTCGTAGCTTGAAGGTAGAAGATGATTGAACTCTAGAGTGCCCAGAAATTTGCACTCGATGATGTGGTTGACTGTGTAAGGAATGGGCTTAAAGATACCATTTGGAGAGATGATGGTGAGTTGTCGAAGATGGGCTTATAGATGCCATCCAAATGTGATTATTGATAGAAATTAGACCAAGTCTAAATTTGACTATAATGGGGAGGAGTGTCAGAATAAGTCTTTGGTTGATTTCACTCCGAAGGATATGTTAGAACAGACCCATGTTAAGTCGTGTCTGGAAATGTATTAGAAGGAACCTGTGTAGGGTTGCTTCAGGATGAGTTTGTGTTAAACTTCATCTGGAAATGTATGAAAAGGAACCTGGGTAGGGTTGCTTCATGATGAGTCCATGTTAAACGTCATATGGAAACGTCTGAGAAGGAACCTAGGTAGGGTTACTTCATGAAGAGTCCATGTAAAAATTCATCTAAAAAATGAGAAGGAACCTGGGTAGGGTTTCTTCATGATGAGTCCATGTAAAACTGCATCTAGAAATGTCTGAGAAGGAACCTGGGTAGGGTTACTTCATGATGAGTCAATACTGCATCTGGAAATGAGAATGAACCTGGGTAGGGTTGCTTCATGATGAGTCCGTGTAAAACTATATTTGGAAATGAGAAGGAACCTGGGTAGGGTTGCTTCATGATGAGTCCGTGTTAAACTTCATCTGGAAATAAGAAAGAACTTGGGTAGGGTTGCTTCATGATGAGTCAATGTAAAACTGTATCTGGAAATGAGAAGGAACTTGGGTAGGGTTGCTTCATGATGATTTTGTGTTAAACTTCATTTGGAAAATAAGAAGGAACCTGGGTAGGGTTGCTTCAGGATGAGTTCGTGTAAAAATTCATCTGAAAAATGAGAAGGAACCTGGGTAGGGTTGCTTCATGATGAGCCCATGTAAAACTTCATTTGGAAATGAGAAGGAACCTGTGTAGGGTTGCTTCATGATGAGTCTGTGGTAAGCTTCATCTGAAAAATGAGAAGGAACCTGGGTAGGGTTGCTTCATGATGAGTCCGTGTAAAACTTCATCTGAAAAATAAGAAGGAACCTGTTTAGGGTTGCTTCAGGATGAGTTAGTGTAAAAATCCATCTGAAAAATGAGAAGGAACCTGGGTAGGGTTGCTTCATGATGAGTCAGTGTAAAACTTCATTTGAAAAATGAGAAGGAACCTGGGTAGGGTTGCTTCATGATGAGTCTGTGTAAAACTTCATCTAAAAATGAGAAGGAACCTGGGTAGGGTTGCTTCATGATGAGTCTGTGTTAAACTTCATCTGAAAAATGAGAAGGAACCTGGGTAGGGTTGCTTCATGATGAGTCCGTGTTAAACTTCATCTGGAAATAAGAAGGAACCTGGGTAGGGTTGCTTCATGATGAGTCTTGTAAAATTGCATCTGGAAATGAGAAGGAACCTGGGTAGGGTTGCTTCATGATGAGTCCGTGTAAAACATCATATGAAAAATGAGAAGGAACTTGGATAGGGTTGCTTCAGCTGGTCGAGTAGATAGTTATCCTGTCTTGTTTCAGGTATTAATCTATGACCTCAGAAAGAAAGATAGTTTCCTGGCTTGTTACATGTATTAATCTTTAATCTTCTCATGTAGATGGTTTTCTTGACTTGTTATAGGTATTAATCTACAATCGGTCATCCAGAGATAGTTTTCCTGGCTTGTTACATGTATTAATCTGGAACTTGTTGAAAATTGTTGATGATAATTATCTGTTGATTGATGTTTCCTGAAAAGGTAAAGGATCAGTTGCATGCAATGACATTATGTATGAGATGCATGGCATAATGATGTTTCTCAAAATAAATGAAATTGTGCTATATGCATTTTGTATGCATATGCTATGAATGTTGTTGAAATGTATCTTTATCTTGGAAAATAAATCTTTGACAAATGTTGGGGAGCCTTAGAAAGTTGAATCTCGGACTGCTGTTGGAGATGAAGAGTATGTGCATCTTCGAACTTTGTTTACAATGTTTCCGCTGGGGATTCCCATTTTGTTGTTTGAGGAGAACTCCGTTGGGGAATGTTGATTTTGCTTGAGAAGAAAAATTTGTGGAGAGTGTTGATTCTTGCTTGGGGAAAGGAGTTCAGGAGTTTTAGTTGTTTGTTGCTCTACCAGGGAGTTATCTCTTGATGGAAGAGAAAGGAAGTTAACAACTTGTTGGGGATAAAGAAGTTAATTGTTATCTGATTGTCTCCTAAGCTTTGCAGCAATTCACTGGGGGTTGTAGAAAATTCTACTGGGGAAGAGGAGTTGTGGTCCCTTGATTTGTAGTAGTCAGAGAGGAAAACTCAAGCTAGGGAATCTGTAGTTTGTTGGGGAAATAAACCATGTTGCCAATCTGCTGGAGAGGTATTCTCTTTTGGCAGAACTCCTCGAGGATTCTTCTTGAGACCAAACTTAGCTGGGAAGAAAGGTTTTCCAGAGATTGAAACTCTAGCTAGGAATTTCCTGGATCCAACTTTGTGGGGAGTTGACTGGGGGTCATCCTATGAAAATGACTTTGTGGGAAATTTGTCACTGCCTCTAGTAGTAGGTGTTGTAGCATTGCCATGAAATGTTTGCTTGGTCGTATGTGACCCTTTGCTGGAATTCAAGTTCAATGCTCCAAGTGATTCAGATAAAGACCTACCCCTAGTTACTTAACACTTCTTGAGATATTTCTTAGAATCTTGACTTGACTTCCCCCAGATGTGTTAGACAATGATCATGCCATGCCCCCTTGCTTATAGGAGATTTGTCATTGAAAGTGTCATCCTTTTTTGAAGTGATTTTGTCCACTGGGAGAGTTTTTGTTCGCTGGATATTCGTCGTGTGAATTTCTCCGTTGTCAAATAATTAGCCATATGAAAACAACGATATTCAAATAATGCAAATTTTATGCTTGTCTTGAAGTTTTGAAAATGCGTTTTAGCAAGTAAAGAGAATTTTGTAAGAATATGAATTCAACTCAGGATTTGCAGTAAGCCTCACAGGAGTAAGGATACCTTTTGTAACAGTATGCTTTTGAATTAACCCATGCTTCAATTAGGACTTTTTAAAGGTTGTAGCATGGTCTGGTTCACGATTTAAGAAACAAAGGATAAGGCTCAAAGTGTATTTGTACCCGCCCATTCTTCGCGATGTTCTTCAGTCCTAAACTTAGTTAATTACGCATTTGGATTCCAATTGAATCTGGAATGACGTTTTGGTGATGGTTCGGACAAGTTAAGTTTGTCGGAAGGCAGTCATTTTTGCAATATTTTTCATGTTGTCGAGGATTTGTAGTAACATTTTTTTAATATTTACTATCCCTGATTTTTTCCTGACTGTTCTCATTTTGAGATTACAGTCAGCAGGATGCCCCCAGTTTTCTTAAGTCTCCTTCGTAGGTTTTGACTTAGTGGACTTTTCTCTTGAGAGATAATGACCGCCTATTTTGTGGGGAACTAATCTCCGTCTTTTGGTTCAAAAGGATGCTTTTGATATCACTCATTGTATACTAGGTGAAAGCTTGCGACTGAACGCGTATTTGAATTAACTGAGAGACTACCTTGTCCCAGGTTTTGATTAAAGGTTTCATTTTGTGTGAAAAATAAAACTCCTACTTCTTTGGCTAAAAGGGGTTGACTAGGGATTATCTTCCTTATAACTCCAGTGTTTAGGAATTGAAAGAACGCCTGTACATCGTCAGCCAGGTCTGTCCAAAAGCATACTATATGGGATTATGGCATTGTTTTCGTCATCCTCCCTCTAAAGGCTTATAACTTTTAGCAAGAGTTGAATGTCATAAAGAGAGTAAAAAAAATCATAGCTTAAATATAGTGAAAACAAATGGATGAATTCAAGACAAATATATGCAATGCATTAATAAAACAAAGTTTAACATTAATAGGTAAGTGTTTGAATAACAAAAGAAATTACAATTGAAAATTCAAAATGAACTGGAACGCTCGATGATTTGGCATGGGAGCGGTGATCATGTTGGGAGTCTCTAGAGGATCGAACTCAATCTCTTTGGCATAAATCATGTTTTGAATCTTGTATTTCAGTGCCCAACAATCGTTAGTATCATGCCCAGGACTGTCCGAATGATATGTACATATTGCATCAGGATTGTAGTTAGGAGAATAAGTTTTGGGGTTTGGATGAGGTCCTATCAACGTAATCAGATTCATCTTCAACAAGTGTTGCGATGCTTGAGACAGTGGCATGTTGATGTTGGTAAACTGTCTTTTGGGCTCGTCTTGCCTTCGCTGATTTCCCCTTTGTTGTTGTCACTGTGATGCAGGACCGGAGATCAGGACTTCCCCCACATATTGGTTGTGGTTGCTCTTATTATGACCCTTTTGGCCGTACACAACATTGGACTCTTTCTTCCCATTGTATGGCTTTTTTGAGTATCAGAGGATGTAGCTCCTTGGATCTTTCCGCTTTTGATTCCAGCTTCGACTCTTTCGTCAATCAGTATTAGCTCGGTGAACCCGGCCAAGGAGCTTCTGATTAGGTGATTGAAGAAAGGTACCGTCAAGGTTCCCATAAAGATGTCAACCAGCTCCATGTCAGTTAAAGGTGGATGCACCCTGCCAGCCAGGTCTCTCAACTTTTGGGCGTATTCTTTGAAGCCCTTGTTGGAACGCATGGTCATATTTTGCAACTGCACACGAGTTGGTGCAAGATCAGCGTTATATTGGTACTTCTTGTAGAAAGCATCAGCTAGATCTTCCTAGGTGTGAATGTGGGAACTCTCCAATTGATAGAACCATTCAAGTTGTGTCCCAGCTAAGCTCTCTTGGAAGAAATGGACCAAAAATTTATGATCAGTTGCGTATGGTTGAATCTTGCGGACATAAGATCTCAGATGCATCTTAGGACAAGAGACCCCATCATACATGGAAAAAGTAGGGATTTTGAACTTTGGTGGGATGACCACTCCAGAAACCAATCCCATTTCTTCAAAGTTCAGACCAGGTATTCTTTGGATTTCCATGGTGTTGAGGCGATCCTCCAGCTATTTGTATTTATCGTCCACAGGAGGATACCGTTCTTCAGCATAGTCCGCCTCTTCTTAGTTAGACCCCAAAATATGGTCCTCTTCTTTTGTATGATTGTCCCCCTCAATTAAAGGAGTTGTGAATCCTATAGCTTGCTCAGTTGGTCTTTTAGACCTCCTTCCCAAATTCAGGATGCATGCTGACTTCTTTTTCTTCTTGTCTTTGAGAAGAAGAGTCTTCAGGTCCTCTTGCCCTTTAGCGAAAGTCAGGAACATTTGTTGGAATTGAGCATTTTGTGCTTGAAGATCCTTCACAGTTTGTTCCATATCCATATTACTGAAATAAAAAGTAGAAAGATAAGGAAACATGTGTGGGAGAAACCTGTCATGATATGATGCATGGTATGTGGATGCATGTTTTCAAGGATCTCGCGGGGTAAACACAAGAATATGTTAGAAGTTGAATTTTGATCAACCGCTTTGATTGGATAACTTCGTATCGGTGGATGTCTTTCCACGAGAATCAAGCTCACCATGTCAAGTGGGTTATAGCCCTTTACTCAAGTTACCGTGCTATGGTCTTTGACGGTGTTTGATTAGAGAATGAATCCTCTTACCCCTTGATAGGCGTCTGGTTCAACATGACCCTGCATCATAGGCCCTTGAGATCCTTGAAATGGTTATTGAAAATTATATGGTATGATGTCATGATGTTATGTACAAGTATGCAAAGCAAGCAAGTTGTTATGTACAAATAGTCATAAGTAGACAAGTCCTTAGGTTTATGCTTGCATGGAATTTGTAGGTAAGTACCCTCTTGAAGTTTAGTTGGCTCAAGCTGTCCTAGAAAGTAACCGGGTTCTAGAGGATCTCAATATCACTAATCTTTCTTCATCGGACATTATTTCTGCACAAGCCTCTTTATTGGCGACCGAAATATCCCGAAAGTTTGATCTCAATGAGCGTAGCATCGAGTATCAACCAATCTTCGGTCAGAACCAAAGCCGGCTATCTCATTACTTCCTAATGGATAAGTTGTTCAATTAAGGTTCTAAGGCCAGTTAGTGCTTCATGACACCACACAACGGCCCCGTATTCTCCTTGACTGATTCAAGGGCTACCGGTACCAACAAATGTGTCACACTAACGTAGCTACCGCTTCAACCATGTCGGTATACGCTGCACAACCCCCACAATTTATTGCTATTTACCTAAAAGGTGCCCCCGATCCGGGTGGAGGATCCAAACAAATCCAAACAAGGAACCATAATGTAAAGCAAGCAAGTCAAACAAGGAAAGCAAGTAAAAGTGATCTAGTCTTAAGGTAACCCCACTTTTAAGTAGTCCCCAACAAAGTCGTCAGTTATATAATACAGTGGAAGAACTGACTTGGGTGTTTTGCGTTTGATTGCAATTGTTTCCGATAGCAAGAGTCGGTACCAACTTTTATTTTATCCAATAAGGAAAGGTTGAAAAGAACAGGAAAGACCTTTCGAGATTATTTCTTGAGTTTGGGGGGTAGGTTATGAAAAGGGAAGGTATTAGCACCCTTTTCATCCATAGTTATCTACGGGCTCTTAGTTGATTTCTAGATAACTTGCTTTTGTTTGAAAATATGCTTTGTGGTGTGGGTTTGAAAGTATTTTGAAAATGTCTTTGTAATGATTCTCGTTTCTATAAGAATGTGTACAAAGTGTTGGTTTTAAAAATAGTTCAAAGAGGTGTTTGTGGAATGTGTTTTTGAAAGTGATTTTGAAAAAGTGTCTTTGTAATGATTATCGTCTCTATAAGAATGCATACAAAGAGATTTGTCTTTTGAAAATGTTCCAAATGAAAGTGTTGGTGTGAAAAATGTTTTTTTTGTGAGCAAGCGAGCAACTATGAGCGTCCTACCTACTTGTAGCGGTAGAAATATTCAAGACTAAGCCATTGGATTGACTAGACTTTATACAAATCAAAATAAAAATCGCCACCACGCTTTATTGTTTCAAAAGGAATGGGAAAAGAGCGAATAACCCAAAAAAAGGGGGAAAGATTCAAGGTAAGGGGGTTGGTTATGCAAAGGGAATGTATTAGCACCCTAAACATCTACGGTACTCCGCAGGAACCTCTTTGTAAAAATCTGTATATTTTGGATATAAAATGTATTGTATATAAAATGGATGGTGGAGGTGATAGAAGAAATATATTTTTTATGATTTTTGCAACCGTCGCCGTTGTGAACCTTTAGTGCCTACGTACTATCTTTCGTGCAATAGGGGATCAGGGTACACGTAGTTCCTCTTTTAAAAGTTTGAAACACAAAGTGTGTTGGTTAGTTTTAAGAGATAAGACATCATCGTCGTTGTCCGTGTGGAAAACATACTTACTACCCACAATCATGAGAAAGGAGAATTTGCATCATCTCAAAGTGGAGGATATGACTTAGATTTTAAAATCAACAATGCCTCACTCAACATCCAAGTGGAAAATATCTCTCTTCACTATATATTGTAGAAGTATAGTTGTTTGCATCACTACAAGGATTGACAAGAGTCTAACCTTTTGAGAAAAGTTTAAAGATAAAAACAAAAGTGGCAAAATGGTTTGAAATAAGATTGATTGACTTTTAGTCTTCTCACAAAAAGTGTCAAAGTATTATTAAATTGCTTGCAGTTTATTTATGAAAATATTTTGAAAATGCATGGACATAAGTCCAAGTTTATTATGAAAGTAGTTTAAGTTTCAAAACAAGAAGAGTTTTAAAAGGAGGGAGAAGATTTTTGAAATTAAAGAAGATGGGAGGAGAAGAAGGGGCTATCCTAAAGCATAAGGTAAAAGCTAAGGATAAGGACCATCTAACCAACAAGAAGCCAAAACTTGACATTATGAGCCAAGATAGAATTCCCATTCTTTGGATTGGAACCAAGCAAGCAAAGATACTAGACCTCTTGAGAGAACCAAACTTCAAGTGTATTAAGTCTTCACAAAAATTGGGCAGAGTAACGACTGTATACGGGTGAATTCCATATTACAAACAAAGGATGTAATCACAAAAACCCGCACATAAAAACGAACAAGCAACCCAATGTCTTGAGGTAAACCTCAAGAACTCCAGACAAAAAAAATCAGATAAAGATCACAAGGTCTCCAAGATAGGCCAAGGTTTCTAATCTTAAGTCCAAGAAAAAGTCCACTGCTCCATAATGCCAAAGATAGTAACCAAATAGTCCAAGTACCATTAAGAGTTTTTTAGGGTTTATGTTGATTAATAAGTATCTTAAGAAAAGAAAATAAAAGCTCAAGTGAGCAAAGTAAAAATGACAAGAAAATAAATGCTCAAATGAGCAAAGATGAAAATGGCATGAAATGAAAATGCTAAAAAAATAAATAGTACATAAAGCATAAAAAAGAATAAAAGCATAAGATAAAACAAGTCAATAATTAGTGGTTAGTTGGATGACCATATTGAAACTTGTATTTGGAACTCATTAGAGGATTGGTAGAACCAAAGCCTCCATACAACAAGTTGCATTTGCTTTTTGTCAAGTATATCATCCATTTGGAATTCTCACAAGTGTCATTTAATGATCAACGATGTTTAAGTGATCCGCGTTGACCAAAGGTATTGTAGATCCATTAGAGGATTGGTAGAACCAAAGCCTCCACACAATGAATCTCAAGGTTATTGGATCAAAGAGATTAAATTAACATACTTGGGCTTGCAATCATAAGTTTGGGCCATGAATGATCATTTATTCGAATCCGGATGAAATTTAGCATTATGTTAAGAAATCGTAAGTGGACTTATATAGAAGTCGCACCTATTTTGAGATCGGTCAATAGTAATCTATGCACCATTTGTTTTGAGACATGATATAGAGATCATGCTCCAACAACATTTAGTGCAATGAGAAAGAGATGATATGAAGGGGATTTAGGGTAAAAGAGAAACCACATTTGAATTAATATTTAATCAAACTATTATTAAAATCATTCATCCATTTTTTGTGGAGTTAAACTCAACACCATGGATCCAATGATGTTAATAAAGCCATGATCAAAAAATCAACCCAAGACAGCCAGAAAATATTCACAAAATAAAAATATAATTAATATATACATTAAAAGGTTTAAAAATGTTTTTTAAAAAAGGAAAATAATGAGGAAAATATCAATTATATTCAAATTAATCAAGAAATGAAAAATAAGACCATGGAGAAATCAGAAAAGAGGCCAAGTAATTTTATAAAATTTTTGGGAATTTTTAAAAGTCAGAAACTATTTTTACAAAATAAAATAAATGGGTAAAATAAACAAAAATAGTAAAAAATAGTAAAGTCAGGAAAAAAAATAAGGTCACTAATATTTATCACAATATGATTGGATCATTCCATAATTTTTTTAGAATTTAAAAATGTGTAAAAGTAATTTTAAACATTTTAAACAAATCAAATAAGTGAAAAATTCATAAAAAATACCAAAACACAAAATTAAATTGTAAAAAAATAAAAAACAGAAAGAGGATAAGCAACAATATTTTTCATAATTTTTCCAGATTTTTTGGACTAAAAATGAATTTTCTATGATTTTTTGAAGTTTAAAATAATTAAAATATAAAAATCAAACAAAGAAAATATAAGTAAAAGATGTGGACCATTGGATAAATGTCAAAACGCGTTAGTAATCAAATCCAAGGGATCTGGCGCGCTGTGCATATCATGGTCTTTAATGAATAAGGTATAGAATCAATAATAAAATCAGAATTTAAAAATAACAAATGGCATGCCTTCATTGGTTAGAAGATGACACGTTGGTTATCTTCAACCTCCAGCCATCACGAATTGTAGGTCTCTCAAACTGTAAAATCAGAAGCTCAGACCCATGCCATTCGCTTCGTCTCTTCAAGACGAAGACAACCACACCCTCGCACCAAATTTATATAAACTGTAGCTCAAGCAATTTGGAAAGAAAGTTTTGAAAAGGGATTTGAAAATTCATCGTCAAAACGTGCTTCCAGTGAAATGTAAGTGTCGCGACTAGAACCAGGGCAATGAGAGAAACACAATGATATCAGAGTTTTGAAGAATTGATGAAGGAATCTACCTATTGAAGTTGAGTTGCAGAGCTCTGAAACTGGACTTCTGTGGAGCAATATAGGGCACGATTCTTGAATGTAATTATATGGTTAGCTTCAGGAAGATCAAGGAAGGTGAATTGATGGAAAATTGGATTGAAAAAGGCTTGAGAATAGATTTCGAAGTTTCTGAATTCTGAGTTGTGAAGCATGTTTGGCAGGGTGATTCTGGCTATCTAAGCTTGGGAAATTGAATGGGGGATGACCCTCTATTTATAGGGAATCAAATGGAATGTTCAAGCGTGTGAAATGATGAAGTTTGGAGGGAAATCGTGTGAACCTGATGCACGAGCAAAGTGTGATCTGATTTGCATCAAAACTCATTCAATCCTTGCGTTTCAAGGCTCTAATCCACTTTGGAAACTTGGTTAAACATGTTTAGATCACAAACGCGTGCTAATTTGATGTTTAGAGGCAAAAAAATGAATTTCAAACTCTGACTTATGGAGAAACTTCAGTTCCAAGTTACCAAATTCAATTCAATGGCATTTCCACCTCAAGGGGTCTTAGGGCAAAATTCTTGATGCTTTGGAAAGATGAGGTTACAAGCTTTGAAATGGAAAAAGAATGGAATCAAATGGATGCTTGAGCTGAAAGTTACATGGAGTCAAAGTAGAAGAAAAAGAGTTGACTTTCCATACTTAGAAATATTTCAAATTCTTCTTTAAAAATGACCTATAATCTTTTGCATCCAAACATGGCCTTCCACTTAGAATTTTCTCTTGACCAAAAATGATGGAATGAAGTAGATCTCTTGAATGACATTTTTCAATTTGTACCACTCAAAATTTCCAAAAAATGAGCAAGTTATGACTTGTTGAAGTTGGCCAAAAATCATGAAATAACATATAATCTTTTGCATTCTTAAGGAAACTTCCATCAATTTTCTCACTTTGCACATAAACGAAGGAATGAAGTAAACATCCTTAGGATTATCATGGAAAAATAATGGACTCAAGGTGATAAAAGTTGACCAAGTTATGACCATTTGAAGTCACATATGGAAAATTGGGGATTCATCTAGATGACTTGTGATCTTTCCTCTTCAACAAGTTTCTTCCACATGGAAACTCCTTGGAAATTTTGAAGTGATTTATTGGTAACTCATTGAAGAGAAGAATGTTTTTGGAATCACTCAAAAATACCAAAAGATGAGCAAGATATGCCCCTTTGAAGTCCAAAAACCCTAGCCTCTAGATCAAGAGAATGCTTTGAGGAACTTTGCCAAGTTTGAACAAACTTTTTGTGCCAATATTCTTCCTTTGTGAATAGAAATTGTTGAGGACGATGATGAGGACTCATGGCCACCAAAACCACTTCCATACCAATTCTTCCAAAATAACTTCAATGGTGAGGTTTGAATTTCTCAAGTTATTGACTAGGGCATGGAAATAAACTCATGAACCCATGAAGCAACTTGATAAACCTCATTGACTTTACCTACATTATTAACAAGTAAGACAAACCAATATTGCATTTTGTTAATTAGAGAGAAAATCAAAGCAAAATATCCATGATCACAAAAGAAAACAAGTTAAGGTGCTTGGTAATTCCTCAAAAGAGCAAGGCTAAAGATAGGGGGAAGAACCAAAACCCTAATGTGATTTTTTTGTGATTGAAACAATATGGTATGATGCAGAAATCCTAGGGGGGAAATTTGGGGTACAACAGCTTCCCTTATTTAAGTTTCTTCTATTCGGAGATACGAAGGTTAAAAATCTTCGTGTCGACGTGATTGAAGATACTTAAATATAAAACAAACCCTATTTTTGGCCCTAAGATGCCACGCAAATGCTTATGCATATGAATGCATATGAACAGAACCAAAGAGACGCAAAGTAACATTGGGGATGCAACAAAAATGAAGAAACAATGGATCAACCCCACCAGGAAAATAAATCACTGGTGAACCACAAGAACATAATCAGAGAGGAAGATAACAAGCATCGACGTTCACTGCCGATGTCTACCAATGTTTACTGAAGGTAGAAAGAGAATATATATCATATCATCGCCGTTCACTGGTAATGAACTATCAACCTTCAATGAAGATAGCAAAAAGATGACAAACACCGACGTTCACTACTGATGTACTACCAACATTCATTGAAGGTAGAAAGATAAAACATATCATACCACCGCCGTTCACTGACGATGAACTATAAACGTTCACTGAAGATAGCAAAAAGATAATAAACACCAACGTTCACTGCCGACGTACTACCAACATTCACTGAAGGTAGAAAGAGAAAATATATCATACCACCGCCGTTCACTGACGATGAACTATCAATGTTCACTGAAGATAGCAAAAAGATAACAAACACCGACGTTCACTGCCGATGTATTACCAACGTTCACTGAAGGTAGAAAGAGAAAATATATCATACCACCGCCGTTCACTGACGATGAACTATCAACGTTCACTGAAGATAGAAAAAAGATAACAAACACTGACGTTCACTGCCGATGTACTACCAACATTCACTGAAGGTAGAAAGAGAAAATATATCATATCATCGCCGTTCACTAACGATGAACTATCAACTTTCACTAAAGATAGCAAAAAGATAACAAACACCACTGCCGATGTACTACCAACGTTCACTGAAGGTAGAAAGAGAAAATATATCATATCATCACCGTTCACTGACAATGAACTATCAACATTCACTGAAGATATCAAAAAGATAAGAAACACCGACGTTCACTGCCGATGTACTACCAACATTCACTGAAGGTAGAAAGAGAAAATATATCATACCACCGCCATTCACTGACGATGAACTATCAATGTTCACTGAAGATAGAAAAAAGATAACAAACACCGACGTTCACTACCGTTGTACTACCAACATTCACTGAAGGTAGAAAGAGAAAATATATCATATCATCTCCGTTCACTGACGATGAACTATCAACGTTCACTGAAGATAGCAAAAAGATAACAAACACCGACGTTCACTACCGATGTACTACCAACGTTCACTAAAGGTAGAAAGAGAAAATATATCATATTATCACCGTTCACTGACGATGAACTATCAACGTTCACTGAAGATAACAAAAAGATAAGAAACATCGACGTTCACTACCGATGTACTACCAACGTTCACTGAAGGTAGAAAGAGAAAACATATCATCAAGTTTTTCCCAAAATTCTGGTGTCTCACCTAGAACGGGTCTCAACTTCTTCTTTAACCAAGGCATTCTTCCTGAAAAGGGTAATATGTAAGTTGTCTCAAATAAAGAGACTTCCATTCATTGCCAAGGGGAATTGCAAAGAGAACTGACTTTCTGGGGATAGAAATATGAATTCCCGGGGAAATGTCACGATATTCCTGTTGAGGAGATAAAGTCTTCCCGTGTAAAATAAATGCACAAATAAAAACTCCAAGTTCTCAGAAATCCAAAATAAATGATATTGTCATGCAACCACAAATCCAATTCAGAAATACACTGGAGCAAGATGGCCAATGAAGATACATGCTTTGAGAAATAAACTCAAGAGGGAAACCCAAATTCAACTAAGCAAAGAGCGCTGCAAGAAGGTCAGAACACAATGTCAATGAACGATGGTTTTTAGCCATGCATGATGCATGTATGAATGTATGCGTGTTATCGTACATATGCTGGTAAAAGGATACATAATCAGTACAAATAAACAAAACCGCCCCAAGTACTAATAACATTAGGCTAAACTTCAACCAGAAAGATCAATCCAAGAAAGGTAAAAGCAACTGCAGAAACCAAACCTATTGCCTGCCTTAACTTCACTGAGGAGAAACATAATCCGGATGTAGCCAAATCAAGTTGATACCGGGATAGAACATCCTTCTTCCGGTTTCATCGGAGAAACAGTTTTCTGAAAGCAACATGCCTACTGGAGATGGCAAGACCAGCCTCAAATAAAGCAGGCTGACGCTGACACCACCAAACCTCGCCGGGGGATTCAAGCCTACCTCTCCGGAGAAAAATACGCGGATTGAAACTTTTCATCACAAATACTCATTCCAACAAGAGATGCCCTGGGATAACCTTCCCGGGAAATCAAGAAGTCAACACTAGTGCCAACACTGCAAAAAGAGCGACATTTCAGCACACCAAGGGAATAAAACCTTTCATCATAAGAGGGAAAACTTTGCGGGGAATCTGGGAAGGAGGCTTCTGACCATGCGAACCCAAAGTCAAAAGCGAATCAAGACTTGATTGGGGATAATGGGAATCACAAACCCAATACTGTACCTTGCACCCACTGATATCGTCTTTAACTATTTGAGGAACACACAAAGATTGTGCACAAACCAGCAAAATGACCTGAGGAAACCTTCATGAAGGGAGTAAATCTTCTTAAAACACCCGGAGTTTGTTCATTCTTGGGATCACTATTCTTGTTGTAATTGTTTCATCACAAATCCCAAAGTAAATTGAATTGTAAAGATCTCTTTTTTTTGAAAAATCAATTTTGTTGTTTTTTAAAATCTTTTTGCTTTGAAAGTTATTGTCAGTAATAAATGGAGTCTTTGCAAGATAAATAAAAATAAGAACACAAAGAATTGGGTAAAAGCTCGAATTTCATTAATAGAATGGTAGTCTGTGAATGGAGAGACTCCATGGATGATTACAAAGTTTGGGAAATGGTAATACATAATGGAAAAGATACATTGAGATACAATGACCACTATCCCCCATAACAACTATTGAAATCCTGAGCAACAACTTTTGTTGAAGTATGGTGAGGACCCGAGAAGATTGTTGCTTCAACGATCAAGTCTTGTCTGGCGTAGTTACTTGCCAAGAAAATCCCTAACTTTTTCCTAAGCTGCCCTTGCGGGTTTTCAACTTAGCGGGAAATTTATTCTGTTTATGTCTCTAATTTTTTCCTAGACCGCCCTTTCGGGTTTTCGGCCTACCGAGACGCTCCTTTTTGCCTAAGCCTCCCTTTCGGGTTTTCAAATTAGCGAGTTGTTCTTTTATTTCTTTAGGAGAAGTATTTCTTGACTGCGTCAACATTCATGGGACGTGGGAACTCCTCGCCATCCATAGTTTTAAGAATTAATGCACCACCAGAGAAGGCATTCTTGACAACATACGGGCCTTCAAAATTGGGAGTCCACTTCCCCTAGAATCAGTGTTGAAAGACATGATCTTCCTGAGCACGAGGTCGCCTTCTCTGAATTCACGAGGTTTTACCTTTTTATCAAATTCTTTCTTCATTCTTTTATGATATAACTGCCCATGAAATAAAGCTGTCATTCTCTTTTCTTCAATCAAATTCAATTAGTCAAACCTGTTCTGGACCCATTCAACCTCTGTCAACTTGGCTTCCATTATCACACGCAACGAGGGAATCTCTACCTCGACAGGGAGTACATCTTCCATTCCATACACTAGGGAGAACGAGGTTGCTCCTGTTGAAGTGAGAACAGATGTTCGATACCTATGAAGAGCAAAAGGGAGCATTTCATGCCAATCCTTATAAGTGACAACCATTTTCTGGATAATTCTCTTGATATTCTTATTAGCAGCTTCAACAACCCCATTCATCTTTGGCCTGTACAGAGATGAATTGTGATGAACAATCTTGAATTCTTCGTATAGTTATGTCATCATATTGTTGTTCAAATTCGAGCTATTGTCAGTGATGATTCTGCTTGGCACACCATACCGGCATATAAGATTATTTTTGATGAAACACACAACCACCTGTTTGGCAACATTGGCATAAGAAGCAACCTCCACCCATTTGGTAAAGTAGTCAATTGCTACCAAGATGAAACGGTGTCCATTTGAAGCTTTGGGTTCTATCATCCCGATCATGTCAATAACCCACATAGAGAAAGGCCATGAGGAGGAAATCACATTGAGAAGTGTCGGAGGCACATGAACCTTATCTGCATAAACCTGGCATTTATGGAATTTCTTTGCAAATTTGTAACAATCAGACTCCATTGTCAACTAATAATAACCTGCCCTTAGCATCTTTTTAGCCATCGAATGTCCATTAGCATGAGTGCCAAATGAACCTTCATGGATCTCATGCATCAACATGTCTGCTTCGTGTCTATCCACGCATCTGAGCAAGACCATGTCATGATTTATCTTATATAACACATTTTCACTGAGGAAGAAAATGCCTGCCAATCTTCTCAGTGTCTTTCTATCTTTCCTCGACGCACCAATCAGGTATTCTTGAGTCTGAAGAAAATGCTTGATATTATAATACCAAGGTTTTTCATCTGCTACCTCTTCTGTTGCAAACACATGGGCGGGCCTATCTAGTCGTCGAACTGTAATTCAGGGTATATCATTCCAAGTATTCACTTGGTACATGGAAGCCAGAGTTGCCAGAGCATCCGCCATTTGATTTTCATCTCTAGGAATGTGATGAAATTCAACTTTATTGAAGAAGGGTAGTAATATTCTAGCATAATATTTGTAAGGGATTAAGCCAGGGTGACGAGTGTCCGATTCTCCTTTAATCTGATTTATTACCAAGGCTGAATCACCATACACATCCAGAATCGTGATTCTGAGATCAATAGCTTCCTCAAGACCCATGATGCAAGCTTCATATTCTTCCATATTATTAGTGCAATCAAATGTTAACCTCGCGGTAAAAGGAATATGTGATCCATGAGGAGTAACAATCACAACACAAATTCCTTTACCATAAGAATTCACAGCTCCATCAAATATCATACTCCAACGAGATTCAGGGTCAGGGCCCTCCTCAGGCAACGGTTCATCACAATCTTTCAATTTTAGGAACATCACATCCTCATCGGGGAATTCATACTTTGCAGACTGATGATCCTCCACCGGCTGGTGAGCAAGGTAATCTGCCAACACACTACTTTTAATAGCCTTTTGAGTGCGGTACTCGATATCATATTCAGATAACAACATCTGCCAGCGGGAAATTCTCCCAGTAAGAGCAGGCTTTTCAAAAATATACTTGATTGGATCCATTTTGGAGATCAACCAAGTGGTATGAATCAACATATACTGTCGCAAACATTTTTCCGCCCAGGCCAAAACACAACATGTTTTTTCTAGCATAGAATACCGCGACTCACAATCAGTGAACTTTTTGCTGAGATAATAAATGGCGAACTGTTTCTTTCCGGTTTCATCCTGTTGTACCAAAATATAACCCATGGATTTATCTAACACTGTTAGATACATAATCAACGGTCTTCCTTCTACGGGAGGGAGCAAGATAGGAGGTTCAAGCAGATACTCTTTAATACTTTCAAATGCCCTTTGGCAGTCATCCATCCATACACAACCTTGATCTTTCTTTAACAACTTAAAGATCGGTTCACACGT
This sequence comes from Vicia faba, assembly GCA_948472305.1. NCBI lineage: Eukaryota > Viridiplantae > Streptophyta > Magnoliopsida > Fabales > Fabaceae > Vicia > Vicia faba. The sequence goes on from OX451737.1 coordinate 392,209,586, forward strand.
TGCAGTCATGTGAGAAATAAATCTGGAGATATAATTCAAACGCCCGAGGAAACCCCTGACTTGCTTTTCAGTTCTTGGTGCTGGAATTTCTTGAATTACTTTGACTTTATCGGGTTCAACTTCAATTCCTTTCTGGATAACAATAAAACCCAACAATTTCCCCGATCTAACTCCGAAGGTGCATTTATTTGGATTCAAGCAGAGACGATATTTCCTCAAACGCTGAAACAACTTCAACAAATCTTCTATATGCCCTTCTTCAGTTTGGGATTTGGAAATCATATCATCAACATATACTTCGATTTCTTTGTGCATCAGATCACGGAATAGGGTTGTCATAGCCCTCTGGTACGTTGCACCAACGTTCTTCAACCTGAAGGGCATCACTCTGTAACAGAATGTTCCCCGGGGTGTGATAAACGTTGTTTTTTCCATGTCCTCTGGAGCCATTCTTATTTGATTATACCCGGAAAATCCATCCATGAACGAGAATACTTTGAATTTTGATGTGATGTCCACTAACATGTCAATGTGAGGCAATGTAAAATCATCTTTTGGACTAGCTTTATTTAGATCTCTATAATCTACGCACATGCATACTTTTCCGTCTTTTTTCGATACTGGGACAATATTGGAAATCCATTGAGGATACACTGACGTCACAAGAAAACCAACATTAATCTGCTTTAGGACCTCCTCTTTGATCTTTACTGCCATATCCGGGTGGGCTCTTCTCAACTTTTGTTTAACTGGCGGACACTTTGGCTTCAACGGAAAATGATGCTCGACAATGTCTGTATCTAGACCAGGCATATCTTGATAAGACCAAGCAAAAATATCAAAAAATTCTTTCAACAGCTCAATCAACCTGCTCTTTACATCAGGATGCAACGATGCTCCAATCTTGACTTCCTTCAGATCTTCTTCTGAACCCAAACTAATCACTTCCAAAGGCTCCTTATATGGCTGAATGGTATTTTCCTCGTGCTCAAGCAACCGTGAGACCTCTTCTAGAATCTCATCATAATCTTCTTCTTCAGCCCCAAACACAAGACAATCAAAGTTGGGAGAGGGTGCAAGGTCATTATATTCAACAGGTTTTTTAATTAATCTGCACATGTGATTTATGATTGCTTTTAGAAACTGACACATATAACAAGTGATCATGCAGATTAATTTTCAGTTATTATTTATTTTGAAAGGTTTTTTTTATTACCATTTCCCATGAAAAAGCAGAAAATAAAAGACATAATTTGGAAGCAAAGACAACTTTTATTAATGATCTTAACAGTTATAGCAAACAAATAAGCCCTACAACATTAATACTTCCACCTTGGGTAGAGTGAAAGCTTTTCAAAAGAAAGAAACAGATTAACAAAACAAATTACTTTGAAACATGTATTAAAGAAGGAACATCAATGGTGACCCAGTTCTGAACTCGGACTTCATGCGTCACATAATTCGGTACTTCCTGCTCTGCTTCATCCTCTTCAACAACATTAATTCCAGAACCAATTGGATGGAGGTAGCCTCCGTTGCGGAAAACATCATGATAACTGTTCACAGAAGACTTTGACTTCAAACTTTCGCCTTTTCCATTCCTCGAAGAGAAACCCAAACCAGCTCTGTTTTTGTTCACGGGTGGATCCACAAGTCATCCCCAAACCACATTATGACCATTGCGCACAACCTGATGCGCGTCCTTTAGGGAAACCACAGAATTCTCATTCCTCCTTATGTTGTCAATGGATAGGGCTTGAAACTGGGTTCCAACAGCAGCCTCATCTGCTTCTACAATACTGAAAGAGGATAGATGGGATATCAACAACGCCTGCTCCCAACTTATGATCACTACCTTCCCTTCACGCACAAATTTTAACTTCTGATGTAGAGTTGAAGTGACAACCCCTGCTTCGTTTATCCATGGTCGTCCTAGCAAACAGCTATATGCGGGAATAATGTCCATGACCTGGAAGGTTATCAGGAACAAATGCGTTCCTATATGGATGGGCAAATCCACTTCATCGATGACAGATTTCCTCGACCCATCAAAAGCTTTCACAATGATGCCACTCGGGCGCATATGTGTTCCCTGATACTTTAACTTCACGAGGGTACTTCTCGGTATAACATTCAACACATATCCTTTATCAATTAGCACATTGGGTAGCGAGTCATTCTTGCAGTTCATGGATATGTGGAGGGCCAGTTTGTGATTCCTCCCTTCATCTGGTAACTCATCATCGCAGAAACTCAAGTTGTTACATGATGTAATGTTTCTAATTACGCTGCTGAATTGATCTAACGACATTTCATTCTCCATAAAAGCTTGGTCTAGTACTCTCATCAATGATTCTCTATGAGCGGAGGAATTCATCAATAAAGCTAGGATGGATATCTTTGAAGGAGTCTGCAATAGCTGATCTACAATTTTGTAGTCGCTCATCTTAATTATCTTCAAGATATCATCCACTTCTTTCTCTAAAGTGGCTCCACTAGTCTCTCCTGCAGCCTTTTTAGGCTCATCATTCTCAACAATTTTCTTTCCAGCAACAACATCTCTTTGAATAACCGGCACAAACACACGACCGCTACGGGTCACCCTGCTATTATCAGCTATATTTCCAACATCAGGCATTGGCTGGATGGGAATTTCCACTCCATCTTCTAAGATTGTAGCGTTGTATTTGTAAGGCACAACCTTATCTGATTTATAGGGAACAGGACCTAGAAGACTAATTACCAATGGGGTAACAGCTGGTTTGCTATGGTACTCCATCTCAAGATGAGCGGGTGCACCAAAACAAGGTACAATGACATTTACCCCTTCCTCAACATAATCAACCATCAAAGAGGTCATTTCCGGCAAACAAATCTTCGTCTGAAGAGAAATACTCATCCGCAGAGGCATACTCTTCCTCTGACTCTTCTTCCATCAAACAAACTCCAACCATATCAATCTCATGATAATCATCCCTTTGACCTATGATCTTGATAGTTCCATTGTCTAATAGCAATTGAACACCCTCTCTCACAATAGAACATCCTCGGGGGTCTCGACAACAAACTATGTTAGATCCATATTGGTGTTCCACCTAACCAGTAGTACGGTAGAAGGTAGCATGCAACTTCACGAGATCCTCATTCAAATGCTCCACATCAAAAATTCTGAATTCACCCGGACATCCATAAACCATATTCACTTCCTCTTCATATTCTGCCCTAGGCCTGATTATATAGATCAAACCTTCATCCATCATCTCCTGTAAGTCAGCCTTTATCTTCTCACAACCCTGTATGCTTGTACTGCAAATAGCACAACCAGCATGGTCATGCATATAATAAATGAATTCACAGAGGTCTGCATGCATTTTCACCAAATCCCCTCTAACCATATTAATGTCAAAAATCCGGAAGTCACCTAGACAACCGACCACCATATTCACAACACTCACTCCCCCGTGCTTGGGTAGAGGATTGTCTTTCACATTAGGTCCCATGTCTTTGAAAGATAAAATTCCAGACTTCACCAACCTTTGCACTTCAGTCCTCAAAGGATAACAATTTTCAACACTATGCCCTGGTGCTCCCTGATGAAAGGCACACGTCTGGTCTGCTTTGTAATACCAAGGCAACGATGATGGTACGGAGGGAGGTGGTCGTGTCTGGACCAGCTTCTTCTGAATCAATGCTGGTAGTAGCTCTGCATATCTCATGGGAATGGGGTCATAGTTCTCCCTTCTCTGATTATTCCCTTGGTTCCCCTGCTGGGACTGTCTTTGGTAAGCAACAGTAGTCGAAGCGACATTCATAACAGGAGTAACTGAGGCAACTTACTGGTGACGCTGATAATTCCTTCTAGGAGAATTCACTCTCCTCTCTTGTATGATAACATTTGTATCCCCCTCTTTATTCTTTGTAAACCCATAAGCTGGCTTTTTCACACCTCCGGATCCTTCACCCTTTGTCAAACGGCCTTCTCTTACTGCCTCTTCTAGGCGGATACCCATTCCTACCATCTCTATAAAATCACTTGGGGCACTTGCTACCATTCTTTCGTAGTAGAAAGCGCCTAGCGTTTTCAGAAAAGATTTAGTCATTTCCTTCTCCTCACGTACATCACCAAGTGAGCACGAGGGCAAGTGTTTCCCTTGTACTTCTCAAACTCCAGGACCTTGAACTTAGCAGGCACTTTAACATTCGGGACCAAACACAGCTCATTCACATTCTGCCCAAATAACTCTTTTCCCCTAAGAGCCTTCATCTCTCTTTGCATTCTATCAAACTACTCTTGGAAATCATCTATTCTGTCATAAAGACCCAAGTCTTCACTCGACGGAGGGAAAGGACGACACATATCTTCATTAACAAACGGGACCAAATTCACCAAGGAGGTGCAGCAGGAACAGTATGCACCACAGGAGGTGTTGGAGTAACAACATTTTGAACCACTGGAGCATCTTGAGGGCCAAGATTGAAACCTTCAGGTGCATAATTCTCTGGCATTCCCCATGGATAACCTTGAGGCATACAGTTTTAAACAACAGCTGGAGTAGCGGATGCAGGAACAGTCGGAACTCAGTATTTTCCCTTGTTGGTTGAGGTTGAACACTCGGTGGCTGATTCTGAGAAACCACCAGAGCTTCCATCAGAGTAGTCAAGTTGGCCAAGCCATCCTTCAAAGCAGAAACTTCTTTGCGTAGCTCGCAGTTCTCCTGTTCCAAAATTTCCATCTTCTTTTTGAAGTTAGCCCGAGTGTTGTAGTGATGAGTCAGCTTGCTGAACAAAGTAAAAAGTTGGGTAAGGCACCTGGATATGCATAATAAATTCAAGAAATATGTGCAATATGATAGATGATATGCAATGCATATGATTTATTTTATTTTATCATTTAATATTTCAAGGGATTTAACGTTTATAGACATATTGCAAATATCAAAATAATAACGCATTTGAAATACTGAAATTTTTTATTATAATAACTTCAAAATGGGTTACAACTTTCAATGATCCTAAGTACAAGATGAAAATACAATCTAAAAATCTTGATAAAAAGAACTGATGGAGATCAATATGTACGTTGGCGCTTCCCTGTGAGCCTGGCAATCTGAGCCCTCAACCTCTGGTTTTCTTCCATATGCCTGATGGCAACTTCTTTCCAATCATCTGGATCAGGAAATGAGTAATCAGCACCTATTTGAGGCTTAGTAGAAAATAAATCCCCTTGTCTCTCCATAGACTCTACCACTCGACTCTCAAGGATCTCGATCAAATCATCTTTCTCCTTCAGGTCTGCTCTGTAGGAACTCTCTAAAGTCTGGAACTTGTTCTTCCAAGCATCCCTTTTCTGTTGCATCCTAACTAAAGCAAGCTGCAGCTCCTCTAGATCATCTAATAATAGAGGAGTGGTCTTCACAAACAAATCAGGCATGGGTGTCTCCCGAGTATACGGCATCTTCAACTGAATGGCTCTCGATCGGACCCACTGAAGATATGGCTCCAAAGAAACAGCACCCCTAGGTCCCAAATCCTTCCTACTCTTCTTATGAATGTGACGCCAGGCCTTCACAATCTGCTCCCTAGCTTCCCTATGGTCTTCTCCTTCCTTCAGAAAGAAACTACTCAAATGAATACTATTCGGTTTATCCCTCATCAGGTAACTAAGTTGTCGCCGTGCAAGAACATGGTTATAATTAATCCCCCCCCCCCTTTGTACCAAGATGAGGTACATTGGGGAAACTACCAAAACTGTCAATAATCTCTATATCATGATAAGCTCGATGATACCAATCAATATCTGAGTGAGTAAGTGCCATGATCTTAGTAGCCCAACGGGGTTCCTTCTTGACATCGCAAAAAGCATCAGACTGAGGCATATGTGAGATGAACCACCAGTACAACAAAGGTGTGCAACAAATAATCATTCCTCCATAATAAGAACTCTGAAGATGAACAGAGTAATAAGCATCACCCAACAGTGTAGGAACTGAGTTTCCAATTATGAAAATCCTGGTAGTGTTAATGTCGACAAACTTGTCCACATTAGGAAATTAGAACAATCCATAAGCAAGTAAAGCAAAAATGGCCTCAAAAGCAACCGTACTCTTCATTGTGGAAAAGTAACGAGCTTTCTCCAATAAGAACTGAACTGGTAATCCATTAATCCCTCCTTTGGTAGTCATATGGGCTTCCACCTCAGACTTCCCCAGATGAATCAAAGCAGCAATCTCATGTGGTTTTGGCTCACCCTCCAAACCAGTAAAAGGAACACGATCGGTAACAGGTAAATCCAATAGATGAGAATAGTACTCCAGTGTAGGCATCAACTGATAATCGGGAAAAGTAAAGTAGTGATACATCAGATCATAGAACTGGATCAAGGTCGAGAGAATACCCTCCTTCATCTTCAGCTTCATGAGAGGAATAATCGATCCATACTTCTTCCGAAAGTCTGCAGGACACTCGATCTCTGGAATTAGGATGATCAACTCATCTATCTTAGGATCCTTGAAAATGTATTTCCGAGTCTTTCTCTTTCCAGAATCCATGGTTAAAAGTACCTGAGATATTCACAAATAGTCAACCTTTAAATCCCTTGAAATATTATTTTCTCCAAAAGATGCTTATGAGTGCATGGATGCATGATGCAACAATCACACATAAGATCACACATATAGGGTTCATAGGTTCAACATCACGAGCATGAGGTCGAAGGTACTACCCATAAGGTGTTGGTCTAAGAGTTATCACTTGCCGAACAAGGTTCTAGAGGTTCCCAGAGTCTACATCCTTCCTTCGGATATTACTAACTTCCCGATTAACTCGGTAGTTAGTAATATTCTTAAGAAAGACTCGTCTGAGCATAGTATCACGTGACAAGTATTTCCGGATTACTCCGTCATAGCTTCCACACTACACCTAAAAGGCCAAGATGGGTTTGGTATTCTATGGTCCTCAGTTTTAGCAGACTCCCAGGTCGAAAGCAATACGCCTTCCCGATTACTCGGTAAATGAAACTACAGTCAAAGGGGCCTCCACTGAGTGGGGGATCTCATGCCTCCTTTTTTGGGATTACTCCCTCAAAGTTAACATGACTATACTGCCCGTCCTATCTTAAAGTTTGCCCAAGTCCGGGTATAGGACTTATGAGTAATCACCAAGCACCCTGAAAACCAGGAAAATCAAAACAAACAAATATACAAAATATAACACATAAACAACAATAGCACATATACAGATATAAACAAAGATAAGTGTGATACGGTGGGAAGAACTGACTGTTTTTTGGAATGCTGGTTTGCATTTTGCGTTTGTGTTTGCAAAATGTCGCGGTAAGCAAGAGTTGCCACCGACTTTTATTTTATCCAACAAGGAAAGGAAAAAAAGCACAGAAAAATTCCTTTTTCGAGATATTTCTGAGTACGGGGGGTAGATTATAGAAAGGGAAGGTATTAGCACCCTTTCTATCCGTAGTTATCTACGGGCTCTTAGGTACTTTCTCATTGTTTTCAAAATTGTTTTCTTTGTGTTTGTGGGTTTTGAAAAGTTTTTGTTTTAACTCCGATTTAACTCTTGCGTATGTCTTCAAGAGGGTAATGAAGTCTTTTTGATAACTTGTTTGTAAAAGAGTGTTAGTGTGAAAAAGTTTTGTTTTTTGATTGAGCAAGTATGTAAGAGCTAATCTACCTACTCGAAAAAAGGAATTGTTTTATGCTTATTTCCTTTAGACAACACTATCCCACTATTAGTGAGTAGGTAGCACCGTCGTTGGAGTTTGAGGGTCAATTCGAAAGAGGGACATACGGTCACTAAAGCAATGTTAGGACGTCTTAGTGGTAACCCTAATGTCTTAGATCATTTGTTCGAGGCAACAATATCCGAGGCAGCCTTTTCGAGGCAACTATGATCTTTTAGACAAGAGGGAGACCTCTAAAACAACCTATACTCAATGACCGTTTAGGAAGGCAACCAAGTGGGGTGTACCCTAGGAGTGCGCATGTGCGAGTGTGTTGATTTCAGTTATTTTTATATTTGCACATGTTTAGGGTGATCTAACTGTTTTAAAATTAGACATTCATTCTTTTCATGCAAGCCCTATTATCAAACATCTAGCAGTTGAATAATTTGCAAAAATTAAAGGTGCAGAAATTAAACTAAATTATTACAAGGCGTCGGGTATTTACATCACCAAAGACAAACCCTTTGAAATTTAAAAGCGGAAAAGTAAATAAATGTCCTATCTAAATTATTACAAACCGAGAGCAGATACAATTATTTGGATAAAGAAAAATAAAATGCGCGTGTGATCGGTGGAAATAGAACTGACTGTTTTAAAGCTGGTTTGCGAAATGTCGCGGTAAGCAAGAGTCGCCACCATCTTTTATGTTCTCCAACATGGAAAGGACAAAAGCACAGCAAAATTCCTTATTGAGAATGTCTCTCGGTTCGGGAGGTAGATTTATAGAAAGGGAAGGTGTTAGCACCCTTTCTATCCGTGGTTATCCACAGGCTCTTAGGTACTTGCTCTTATGTTTTCAAAAGATTGTTTGCTTTTCAAGTGTGTGTGGGTTTTGAAAAAAGTTTCATTTTTGAAAGATTTCTAAGTGACTCTTGTATCTGTCCTCAAGAGTGTATGAAAAATTTGTTTTGAAAACTTTTGAAAGTGTCAGTGTGAAAAGATTGTTTTTTTGTTTTGAAAAGAGCAAGTACCCATGAGATCTACCTACTCTAAGGAATTAGGCTGTGTAAGAGTCCTTTAGATAGTACTATCCCACTATTGAGAAGTAGGAAGCACCGTCGTCGGAGTTGTTCGGGTCAATTCGATTATGAGGGACATGTGTGGTCACCAAAGCAATAGTAGGACACCTTAGCGGTAACCCTAATGTCCTAGATCCTTTTTATCCGAGGCAACCGTTTCGAGGAAACTGTATCTTTAGACAGGAGGGCGACCTCTAAAACACCCTATACTTGACGACCACATTCGAAGGCAACGAGTGAGGCGTACCCTAGAAGTGGCATGTGCTTGTGTGTTCAATTCAATTTATGTTTATCTTTGATCATGCAATTGTGAGCTACGAGTTGTTTTTAATTTGTCATTCAGTCTTTCATGCTTATTAACAATTAGGAGTGCGGAAAATTAAAGTGCGGGAATATAAAGCTACGCTATTACAAGGCGCGGGTCTATACATCGCCAAAAAACAAAGACCCGTTTTGATAAAGTGCGGAAAGTAAAGAAAGCAATAAACCTAATTACTATTACATTCTTGAAAGCAGTTACATAATAATCAAAATATAAAATAACGCGCGAATAGAAATTAAATTGGAGCGTCCTAGGGTTTTTGACCCTTTTGAGAAAATTATGAGTTTTTTGTCCTTTTGTATTAAATTAAAATTAAACCTAAATCTAATTATTTAATTATTTACAAGAAAGAAAAGAAAGTGTTTTTGTGTTTTTTTAATTTTTTAATAAAAGTAAAAAAAGGAAAAGGGATTAAACGTCATGAAAACCCTAGTTCTAAGTTTATTTTAATTATTAATAAAAAATGTCAAATTCAACCTAATTAGCTAAATTAATTAATTTATTATTTTTATGTACAAAATAATGATTAATAGATAATAATAATGATTATTAAAAAATATGAATGAAAATGCCAAACCCTAATTCTACATAGTTTTTATTATTGAGAAAAAGGTTAAAATTAAACTAAAATTAAACTTAAATTAAACTAAGTTAATTGTTAGTATTTATTTACAAAAATAATTATTAGTGAATTTAATAAATAATAAAATATATTTACAATTTTTGATTTCTGGATTTATCATGAAAAATTAATTTGTTGGTGAATTAATAATAACAATTATAATAATTTAAAGGAATTAAAAGAAAAGAAAATAAAAAATGCAAACCAGGGGGGGTGTGATGGCCCATATGGAGGTTTTTTGGTTGAATTCTGGCCCATTAACCTTCCAAGCCATGTTTGACTTCTGGAATTACCTATGCATGCGTTGACTGGAACACACCATGGTCTTCATCTTCTGACCATAAGATTGAGGGTTGTGGACACTTGACTAGCTGGTGTATGAGGACGCATGGTGGAACTTTTGATGAGTGTTGCACATAAGCGCTTTAGGAAAAATATGAAGAATTATATGGGGGACCTGAGAATCGAACCCAGGTCCCAACGATTGCAAGCCACGTCTCCAGCCACTACACCATTGTGATGCGTTTATTCATATAATACACAACAAACATAATATATCAAGAATGGTAATTATACTGGAAATCAAAAAACGCGCGCATGATATTTGAATCACCCAATCATATGTTGCCACGCCCTTCGTCTTCACCCTTGGCCTGTAAAAATATAAAGCAGATAGCGGGGGTTTTAAACCCCCACAAATTACAAATGCAAAAATAGCGATTAGCAGCATGCGTCATATAAATTGAGCGCGAGGGTCTCATTCAATTCGTATTGGTCTTCTGAGTTCAAACATAGGCGCCACAAAGCTTAATTTTTCTTGTATGGGAAAGCCCCAATTCAAAGCTTCAGGAACCCTAAAATATGCTAATGGCAAATTGAGATTCAGCGTGTTACAATGCAATTAAACCATGTCAAAAGCTTCATGTGAGTCCTGTGAATACAAAACACTCGACAACATGTATCAAATGCGCATGAATCATGATATGCAATTCAAAAAAAAAAACATGTACACAGGGTTGAACCATTTCTGACGATTCTGGTGGCTTTAGTGCTCGATTTCGATCACAATGTGTTCCTGAGTATGCTAGCAATGTGTTTGGATCAAGAAAAAGCTTTGAATTCGCCTGGGAGATTGATTTCAGTTTTGAGTTTTTTTCCACTTTTTTCAATATTGCATAGGGTGTTCTTGCAGCAGTTTTTCGTGTCTGATTTTAGATTAAGCTTCAGTACATATAGTGGAGTGAATTAGGTTAAATCTTTTGTCCAAGAATCCATTGTATTCATGTTTTGCATCCTTGATTTTCAATCAAATCTTTTCCATATTTTTGATTGATAAAGTTTGCCAAAATTGGATGATTTTGCCTCTTTGATTGGGAAACGAGATTTCCAGCTTGCCCTGAATATATTTTCTCCACAAAATATTGGAAAATCATATCTTTTGAATTTTCCTATAATTAAAATCAATTAAATGAATTAATATTAATAAAAATTCAATTAATTAATTAAAAATAAGGAAATAAATAAAATTAATCTCAATGGGTCGTGCATAAGCCTTGGGCAAAGATTCAAGAAGGAATTTGAGGCCCATTAGCAAAACTGAAGTGTTTTAGGCAAAGTTGACTTTTGAAAGTTCCCAAAAATTTCCCAACTTCTCCAATGCATATCTTGCTCAATTTTGAAGCTATGAACATGTTCTTGGACATTTTGGAAAGGTCTTTAAGTCCTCTAACCAATGTCTTTGGTCCCATGTCATTTTGATTTACCAATCTCAAGTTATGGTCTTTGACTTAAAGTGCCTTTTTGTTGACTTTTGAAAATGACCTATAATGTTGAAATTGATAACTTTTTGTGAGAGCATTTCTTGGACTTGGAATGTGAAGATGAGTTGTAGGAAATGTCATCCCCTTCAAAATGAGCATTGGATGGGATTTTTCTGATGAACCATGAAAAAGTTATGCCTTGGTCAAGTTACAGTTGACTTTTCAGCTGTCCAAAAATAGAAACTTTTGCATCTTGAGACATTTTGAGCCATGCTTGAGGAATCATGATCAAGAATTGATCAAATGATGATTGTGGCTTCAAAATAAGATGTTGACCAAAATTTTTGACTTTTGACTGCCAAATGACCATTTTACCCCTACAGTTGACTGTGAAGCAACTAGGGCTTTTGACTATGCAACTTGATGCTGTGAGTCTTGAAACTTGACATATAGATGCTTGACAATGTATATAGGCATATTGGACTTGATTGGACCCTTGAAAACCTCAATTTCTTTGTAGGAACCAAAACCCTAATTTTGACTGTGTTAGGAGACAATTGGACTGTGCAACCCTTGAGAGATTTTGAACCATTTGGAGATTGATCTTGACAAATTTTGAAGAAAATGGGAGGGAAAATTTTGGGGTACAACAGTTGCCCCTGTTCAATCTTCTTAGACCTGAGGATGTAGATTGGCCTGCGTGCCTTTCGTGATCCGAAGGTGGAAGATGATTGAACACTAAAGTGCCCAGAAATTTGCACTCGCATAGTGGAGTATCAGCAGTGTGATGTCGGGAATGGGCTTACAGATGCCATTTGGAGAGATGATGGATGGGAGGATGGGCTTATAGATGCCATCTGGAGCTGTGACAACCTTGTCGGGAATGGGCTTATAGATGCCATTTGGGCTTATGGATACCATCTAGGTGTCGATCGCGTAAGAGATTCCTTAGCGAGAACTTGCGTACCTGAGAAAGAGAGATAATTACCTGGCCTGTTACAGGGGTTGATCGTCAAACTCTTTATATAGATATGCCTTGGCTGGATACATGTATCGAATCTACAAACAATCGCCCACAGATATGCCCTGGCTAGATACAGGAATCGAATTCGGAACTTCAAAAGGTTGCTTACAGACGTGCCATGGATGGATACAGGAATCGAGTTTGGAATTAGTCGTCAACAGATATGCCCTGGCTGGATACAGGAATCGAATCTTCAAACTCTTCAGACGTGCCCTGGCTGGATACAGGAATCGAATCTGGAACTTCAAAAAGGTTGGTGAGTTGTCTCTACTGACAGGTTATCTCAGAAAACCTTTAGGGATTGATTTAACTGAACCAAGGGGTATTGCCTTCTCTGACGAGTTGTCTCTTCAAGGACGGGTTGTCTTCATGGACGGGTGGTCTTTTAACGACAAGTATCTATAACGACGAGTGTCTATAACGACGAGTGTCTATAACGACGAGTGTCTATAACGACGAGTGTCTATAACGACGAGTGTCTATAACGACGAGTGTCTATAACGACGAGTGTCTATAACGACGAGTGTCTATAACGACGAGTGTCTATAACGACGAGTGTCTATAACGACGAGTGTCTATAACGACGAGTGTCTATAACGACGAGTGTCTATCACGACGAGTGTCTATGACGACGAGTGTATATGACGACGAGTGTCTATGACGACGAGTGTCTATGACGACGAGTGTCTATGACGACGAGTGTCTATAACGACGAGTGTCTATAACGACGAGTGTCTATAACGACGAGTGTCTATAACGACGAGTATCTATAACGACGAGTGTCTATGACGACGAGTGTCTATGACGACGAGTGTCTATAACGACGAGTGTCTATGACGACGAGTGTCTATGACGACGAGTGTCTATGACGACGAGTGTCTATGACGACGAGTGTCTATGACGACGAGTTTCTATGACGACGAGTGTCTATGACGACGAGTGTCTATGACGACGAGTGTCTATAACAACGAGTGTCTATGACGACGAGTGTCTATGACTACGAGTGTCTATGACGACGAGTGTCTATAACGACGAGTGTCTATGACGACGAGTGTCTATAACGACGAGTGTCTATAACGACGAGTGTCTATAACGACGAGTGTCTATGATGACGAGTGTCTATAACGACGAGTGTCTATGACGACGAGTGTCTATAACGACGAGTGTTTGTAACGATGAGTGTCTATAACGACGAGTGGAATTAATTTTAACTGGACTTGTCTTCTTTTGACTGAATTTGTCTACTTTGACATAGCTGATCATTTAACTGTATCCTTCCTGCAAGGTAAAGGTCAGTCCTATGCAATGCATGGTATGGATCAAGCGATGATGTTCTCAACATAAGTGAGATTATATTATATGATGCGTATATGCATGTATCATGATGTAATGTGATGTTTATGAATGTATCTTCGTCTGGGAAAGTAAATCCTTGACGCATGCCAGGAAGTTGAATCCTGGGCTGACGTTGAGAAGTAGAATTCTTTGTTTCCGCTGAGGATAATGATTGCAAGAATAAACCGGTAGGAGAAGATGACTCCGTTGGGGAATAAACTTGATGAAGAGATTACTCTGCGGGGAATTACTCTGTGGGAAGAGATACTTCGCTGAGGTTTTGATGAGAACTCCGATGGGGATTCCATTGGTAAGTTATGTTGGGGAATTTGATGAACTCCGCTGGAGGATAGGAAGAACTTCGCCGAGGACGATCTTTCCGTGGTAATTAGCTGAGGATAACCCAGTTATAAGCTCTGGTGGAGAATAGCTTTGAATAAATCCGGGGAGATGCGTTCGTACTCTGCAGGGAGTGAAGGTATCTTGGTCGTATTCTTCAGCTGAGCTTACCTTGGCACCTTGGTAGACAGAGCAACCAGATCGCTTAGACAATTCATATTGCCCTAGTTTCTGTGGGAGAAGGTACCTGTGGAGGTGCTTGATGACTGCCGATTGACAAATCTTCTTCTGGTAGGCAAGTGACGAGATGTCGGAACATAGTCGTACGTTTTGATCCCTAACTTTTGCCTGGACCGCCCTTTCGGGATTTCAGCCCATCGGGATACCCCTTTTTGCCCAAGCCGCCTTTTCAGGTTTTCGACTTGCCGGGTGTACAGATTTTTTCATTTCATCCCTTATTTTTGCCCGAACCCTTTTGGTTCACCGGGAAGCCCTTATTTTTTCCTAGGTGTGTCAACCTAGCGGGTCTTTGATTACGCGTAGTATTTTTTCGACTATGTCCACGTTCTCGGGATGTAGGGAGGTGCCCCTGTCAGTAGTGCTGTGTTGCCAAACTACCAGAAGATCTTCGTTTGATCGTCTAATGCCCCAAGTGATGGAGATTTGCCCCAAGCTGGTTGGCCTTTTGAGAGATTCTCCGAATCTTGACTGGACTGCCCCAGATGATGGATCACGATCATGTCTGCCCCTTGGTTGGGAGTGCTTTTGTTCATCAGATACTCTTCGTGCGAATTTCTTTGATGTTCGAACAAAAAGTGATGTGCAAACAATGTTATTTAGAAATGCAAAGCTTATGTCTGTCTTGAAGATTTTAAAAATGCATTTTGTTAGTAAAAACAAGTGAATTTTGTAAACTGTGATGTCAACTCGTTATTTTGCAGCGAGCCTTTAAGGAGTCAGGATACCTTTCGTAACAGTATGCTTTCGAACTAACCCATGCTTCAGCTAGGACTTTTTAGGGTTGTAACGTGGCCTGGTTCACGGTTTAAGAAACAAAGGATAAAGGCTCAAAATTATATTTGTACCCACCCGCTCTTCGTGATGTTCTTCGATCCTAAACTCAGTTGATCGTGCGTTAGACCTTGTTTGAGTCTTTGTCCTGATATTCCAATGATGGTTCGGATATTGACAGTTTATTTTGAACATGCAGTCATTTCTTTTTTATTGAGGGTTTGTAGGACCTCTTTCTTTTTGATTTCATTATCCCTGTTTTTTGCCTGAACTGTTTCTTTGTGATTACAGTCAGCGGGATGCCCCAGTTTTGTAAGTCTCCTTCGTAGGTTTTGACTTATTGGGCTTTGATTTCTGAGATATAATGACTGCCTATCATTATGATTATTCGGAACCATCACTGTCTTTTGTTTCGGAAGGACTCCTTTGATGCTATTCGTTGTGCACCTGTATCAGCTGAGAAAACTACCCTGCCCCAGGTTATGATTAAGGGTTTTAATTTTTGAAAAGAAAAACTCCAACTTCTTTGGCTCAGAGGGGTTGACGAGGGATTATCATCCTTATAACTCCAGTGTTTAGGATTTGAAACAATGCATGTACCTCATCAGCGGGGTCTGTTCAAAAGCATACTGTAAAAATCGTGGTATCGTTTTCGTCATCCTCCCTCAAGAGGCTTAGAATTTTAGATCAAGAGTTGACATCAAAAAATGAAAGCAGTTTGAATAGAGCGAATGCGAATATATTGATTCAAAACAGACATATGCGATGCATTGATAAAGTAAAAGAGTTTGACATGAACAAATGTTTGAACAAGCAAAGAAAAATACAACTTGAAACTTCCAATGAACAAAAGGTCTTCTCGTCTAGGGGTAGTAGAAGAACTCGACCCGACCATCTGGGGTGAATTCCACTGCTCCTTCATCAATCAGGTCCTGGATCTTGTTCTTCAGAGACCAGCAGTCGTTTGTAGCATGCCCCGGACCATCAGAGTGGTATGCACATCTTCTATTGGGATGATAAGTAGGAGCAGAGATGTTGGGATTCCGGGGAGGAGCCCTTAGAGTTACCAAATTCAACCTCAACAGGTGTTGTAAAGCTTGAGACAGCGACGTGTTGAGCTTGGTAAATTGCCTTCGGGGTTTACTCTGATCAACCCGTTGCTCTGGGCGAGGTTGTGGTTGGACCTGTGAAGTGGTAGCAATTTGGAGAGGTCTATTCTTCACCATACCGGACTCTTGTCCTCTTGGAAGCTGATCAATGACCTGGTCCCTGACTTGGACTGTTTGCTTCATGTTGTATCTCTCTTGGTGAAGCTGGTTGACCATGGTTCTCAACTCTTCTTGCTCCCGAGCCAAGCCTTGGATAAGAGCCATTTCCCCCAGCATCTGGGTTCTCATTGTATCCACCTCAGCTTGCAGATGTTTCAGTCGTTCGTCCTTACTGTCTTCTGGACTGTTCCTGACCAAAGTCCCCGTGAGGATTGTTCTCAGCTCTTCCTGCCCCTTGGATAGATTTAGGAGGATTTCCCCGAACTGAGTCTCTTGATCCTGAAGATCCTGGTTGTCTTGTTGGGAAGCCATTACTGAAATAAACAGCGGAGAAGGTAAGTGACCTGTAAAAGGGGTACCTGTTATGCAATGATGTGTACGTATGCATGAAATGTTTTCAAGGATCTCGCGGGGTAGACAAGAAAATTGTTAGAATCTGGTAGCTTGATTGAAGGAACTTCATGTTGTTGAGAGTCCTTCTTCAAGAGTCAAGGCTCACCATATCGAGTGGGTCATCGCCCCTGACTCAAGTCATCATGTTTTGATTCAACAACCTTGGCTAGAGGAAAATAAATCCCCTTTGCCCCTTGCTAGACATTTTGATTCATCATGACCTGCATCACAAACCCTTGAGATCCTTGAAATGGGTTAGTCCTTATGCAGGATGTATGCAATGGTATGATGTTATGTTATGCGTGGAGTGATGTCAGTAAACCCTGTTATAAGTCCCGATCAAGGACTGTAAACAAAACCTGCAAGGAACTCATGTGTCAGATAACTAGTATGCAAGTAATTCAAGTTTGAAGGCACACAAGTCACACAGAGAGCCCTTAGAGTTTAGGCCAGCATGAAGTTTAGGTACTACCCTCTTTCAGTTTCGTTGGTTAAGACCTGTCCTAGAAAATAGTAACCGGGTTCTAGAGGATCTCAATATCATCGACTACCCTCAATCGGTCATAACTCCAGCATCGCAATATTTTCTTGCGGCCAGAACCATCGCGAGAGTTTAGCCTCAATGAGTGTAGCATACTGCTACTATTCTATGGCCAAGTTGGGTCAATTTAAGGTTCTAAGGTCAGTTGGTGCTTAATGACTCCTCAGAAGACCCATATTCTCCTTGTTGCAACACAAGGGATATCGGTACAGACCAAGGTGTCACACCAATGTAGCCACTGCTTCACCCGTGTCGGTCTACGCCAGACAGGTCCCTCAAAGCTTATGCTACCTAAAAGGGTATTCCCCAGATCCGGGTTAGGATCTATGAAACTCCGATGCGTAGCCCACAAATATGAAAGCAAACAGAACAAGCAATTGAAAACATAAGTATAATCTAATCCTAAGGTACACCTCACTTTTATTATCATCCCCAGCAGAGTCGCCAGTTCTGTGATCGGTGGAAATAGAACTGACTGTTTTAAAGCTGGTTCGCGAAATGTCGTGGTAAGCAAGAGTCGCCACCGTCTTTTATGTTCTCCAACATGGAAAGGACAAAAGTACAACAAAATTCCTTATTGAGAATGTCTCTCGGTTCGGGAGGTAGATTTATAGAAAGGGAAGGTGTTAGCACCCTTTCTATCTGTGGTTATCCACGGGCTCTTAGGTACTTGCTCTTATGTTTTCAAAAGATTGTTTGCTTTTCAAGTGTGTGTGGGTTTTGAAAAAAGTTTCATTTTTGAAAGATTTCTAAGTGACTTTTGTATCTGTCCTCAAGAGTGTATGAAAAATTTGTTTTGAAAACTTTTGAAAGTGTCAGTGTGAAAAGATTGTTTTTTTGTTTTGAAAAGAGCAAGTACCCATGAGATCTACCTACTCTAAGGAATTAGGCTGTGTAAGAGTCCTTTAGACAGTACTATCCCACTATTGAGAAGTAGGAAGCACCGTCGTCGGAGTTGTTCGGGTCAATTCGATTATGAGGGACATGTGTGGTCACCAAAGCAATAGTAGGACACCTTAGCGGTAACCCTAATGTCCTAGATCCTTTTTATCCGAGGCAACCATTTCGAGGCAACTGGATCTTTAGACAGGAGGGCGACCTCTAAAACACCCTATACTTGACGACCACATTCGAAGGCAACGAGTGAGGCGTACCCTAGAAGTGGCATGTGCTTGTGTGTTCAATTCAGTTTATGTTTATCTTTGATCATGCAATTGTAAGCTACGAGTTGTTTTTAATTTGTCATTCAGTCTTTCATGCTTATTAACAATTAGGAGTGCGGAAAATTAAAGTGCGGGAATAAAAAGCTACACTATTACAAGGCGCGGGTCTATACATCGCCAAAAAAGAAAGACCCGTTTGGATAAAGTGCGGAAAGTAAAGAAAGCAATAAACCTAATTACTATTACATTCTTGAAAGCAGTTACATAATAATCAAAATATAAAATAACGCGCGAATAGAAATTAAATTGGAGCGTCCTAGGGTTTTTGACCCTTTTGAGAAAATTATGAGTTTTTTGTCCTTTTGTATTAAATTAAAATTAAACCTAAATCTAATTATATAATTATTTACAAGAAAGAAAAGAAAGTGTTTTTGTGTTTTTTTAATATTTTAATAAAAGTAAAAAAAGGAAAAGGGATTAAACGTCATGAAAACCCTAGTTCTAAGTTTATTTTAATTATTAATAAAAAATGTCAAATTCAACCTAATTAGCTAAATTAATTAATTTATTATTTTTATGTACAAAATAATGATTAATAAATAATAATAATGATGATTAAAAAATATGAATGAAAATGCCAAACCCTAATTCTACATAGTTTTTATTATTGAGAAAAAGGTTAAAATTAAACTTAAATTAAACTAAGTTAATTGTTAGTATTTATTTACAAAAATAATTATTAGTGAATTTAATAAATAATAAAATATATTTACAATTTTTGATTTCTGGATTTATCATGAAAAATTAATTTGTTGGTGAATTAATAATAACAATTATAATAATTTAAAGGAATTAAAAGAAAAGAAAATAAAAAATGCAAACCAGGGGGGTGTGATGGCCCATATGGAGGTTTTTTGGTTGAATTCTGGCCCATTAACCTTCCAAGCCATGTTTGACTTCTGGAATTACCTATGCATGCGTTGACTGGAACACACCATGGTCTTCATCTTCTGACCATAGGATTGAGGGTTGTGGACACTTGACTAGCTGGTGTATGAGGACACATGGTGGAACTTTTGATGAGTGCTGCACGTAAGCGCTTTAGGAAAAATATGAAGAATTATATGGGGGACCTGGGAATCGAACCCAGGTCCCAACGATTGCAAGCCACGTTTCCAGCCACTACACCATTGTGCTGCGTTTATTCATATAATACACAACAAACATAATATATCAAGAATGGTAATTATACTGGAAATCAAAAAACGCGCGCATGATATTTGAATCACCCAGTCACATGTTGCCACGCCCTTCGTCTTCACCCTTGGCCTGTAAAAATATAAAGCAGATAGCGGGGGTTTTAAACCCCTACAAATTACAAATGCAAAAATAGCGATTAGCAGCATGCGTCATATAAATTGAGCGCGAGGGTCTCATTCAATTCGTATTGGTCTTCTGAGTTCAACCATAGGCGCCACAAAGCTTAATTTTTCTTGTATGGGAAAGCCCCAATTCAAAGCTTAAGGAACCCTAAAATATGCTAATGGCAAATCGAGATTCAGCGTGTTACAATGCAATTAAACCATGTCAAAAGCTTCATGTGAGTCCTGTGAATACAAAACACTCGACAACATGTATCAAATGCGCATGAATCATGATATGCAATTCAAAAAAAAAACATGTACACAGGGTTGAACCGTTTCTGACGATTCTGGTGGCTTTAGTGCTCGATTTCGATCGCAATGTGTTCCTGAGTATGCTAGCAATGTGTTTAGATCAAGAAAAAGCTTTGAATTCGCCTGGGAGATTGATTTCAGTTTTGAGTTTTTTTCCACTTTTTTCAATATTGCATAGGGTGTTCTTGCAGCATTTTTTCATGTCTGATTTTAGATTAAGCTTCAGTACATATAGTGGAGTGAATTAGGTTAAATCTTTTGTCCAAGAATCAATTGTATTCATGTTTTGCATCCTTGATTTTCAATCAAATCTTTTCCATATTTTTGATTGATAAAGTGTGCCAAAATTGGATGATTTTGCCTCTTTGATTGGGAAACGAGATTTCCAGCTTGCCCTGAATATATTTGCTCCACAAAAGATTGGAAAATCATATCTTTTGAATTTTCCTATAATTAAAATCAATTAAATGAATTAATATTAATAAAAATTCAATTAATTAATTAAAAATAAGGAAATAAATCAAACTAATCTCAATGGGTCGTGCATAAGCCTTGGGAAAATATTCAAGAAGGAATTTGAGGCCCATTAGCAAAACTGAAGTGTTTTAGGCAAAGTTGACTTTTGAAAGTTCCCAAAAATTTCCCAACTTCTCCAATGCATATCTTGCTCAATTTTGAAGCTATAAACATGTTCTTGGACATTTTGGAAAGTTCTTGAAGTCCTCTAACCAATGTCTTTGGTCCCATGTCATTTTGATTTACCAATCTCAAGTTATGGTCTTTGACTTAAAGTGCCTTTTTGTTGACTTTTGAAAATGACCTATAATGTTGAAATTGATAACTTTTTGTGAGAGCATTTCTTGGACTTGGAATGTGAAGATGAGTTGTAGGAAATGTCATCTCCTTCAAAATGAGCATTGGATTGGATTTTTCTGATTAACCATGAAAAAGTTATGCCTTGGTCAAGTTACAGTTGACTTTTCAGCTGTCTAAAAATAGAAACTTTTGCATCTTGAGACTTTTTGAGCCATGCTTGAGGAATCATGATCAAATGATGATTGTGGCTTCAAAATAAGATGTTGACCAAAAATTTTGACTTTTGACTGCCAAATGACCATTTTACCCCTACAGTTGACTGTGAAGCAACTAGGGCTTTTGACTGTGCAACTTGATGCTGTGAGTCTTGAAACTTGACATATAGATGCTTGACAATGTATATAGGCATATGGGACTTGATTGGACCCTTGAAAACCTCAATTTCTTTGCAGGAACCAAAACCCTAATTTTGATTGTGTTAGGAGACAATTGGACTGTGCAACCCTTGAGAGATTTTGAACCATTTGGAGATTGATCTTGACAAATTTTGAAGAATATGGGAGGGCAAATTTTGGGGTACAACAACGAGAGACAATTGAATCGAATGCGAAACTAGGGTTTTGACCCTCCTAATTAAAGAAAATGTTTTTGTTATTTTTATTTTTTAAGAAAAGAAATTAAATCCTGAAATTAAAATGCTAAATTAATTGGTTATTAAATTAATTAATGAAAAATAATTTAAGTGACATATTTTTGGATTTTTAGTTATTTTAGGAAAGAAAATAAAATATTTAAATTAATATTGAAACCTAGTTATTCTAATTGATTTAATTTTTTGCAAAAAATAAAGGAAAGTTATCTAAAATTAATCTAATTAAATTAATTGATTTATTGATGGAAAATAAATTTCTAACATTTAATTGGGTAAAAATATTTTTGTGATTTTTGATAAAAAAAAAAGAAAATTAATTTATTGGTTAGTAATTAATTAAACAATTTAAATAAAATAAAATGAATAATGAATAAAAGATATGAGGAGAGAAAATGGGCCTGATTGAAGGGTGTAGAAAGACAGAAATCTGGCCCAATTGAGGAGAGGTTCGTTTGACTTTTGCCAATCCTATGCATGTGCATTGATTGGCCTTTTGGTATGCCCTCAATGATGACCACCAGATCTGGCCATCTGGCGTGTTGGATGGTGAGGGAATATGATGGACCCCAAGCTCATGTGTGCACTGGATTCCCTGTAAGAAAATATTATAGAGAAAATCGAGGGACCTGGGCTGTTAGTTCTTTTTGTACATATGCTAAGATCAAATATAATATAAAAAAAACAAAGTTAGTGGACAAAAAAAGAAAAAACGCGCGCTCGTTCAAACAAACCAATGGGATCTGGCCACGTCTTCATCCCTGTCATGGCACCGTCGCTAAAAGTCCAAATACCTATACCTACGGACAAATGTCTGTCGCTACAAACATGTCCACTCTCAAAGTCTCGTACAGGCCATGTAAATGAATTCTAACACCATGGTTAGACTCGTCTCCTTCTTCTGGTCATAACCATAGCCATTACTAGGGCCAATTATTCCTGAAATCAAAAACCCTAAAAAAACTCCAAGAAAACCTAACAATGGTGATTCACGGTATAGGTCACATAAATGAAGTTGAATAATGCCAAAAGCTTATAAACATCATGGTGATCAAGATTATGCCATTATTTTACGCTATGGATGCAAGAATAGTGTTAATCTATTTCAAGAACATAGTGATTCCGTGAACGACTTGAAGTGGGTGAGAGAGCTCGAAAATGCCTGCTTTTGATTGCTTTCACTTGTGGAGATTGCCAGGAGACGATTGGGACAAATGCCAAGCCTTGAGGATGCCTCTAAGTAGGATTTTGATATCACACTTTTCTTTGATTTTTTCAGATTATGTTTGCTCTATAGCGCCTGTCTCCAACCTTGATTTTGATCTGCACGCAGCCCTTATGTATCACACAATGCATTAGGGTTGATTACCCTGTCCAAATCTTCTTCTATCAATGATTTTGATATGGATTTGATTTTCTTTGAACCACTTTCCAAACATGGCTTATTTCCAATCTTTTTGTACACATATGGCTTGATGCGAATTTGAATGCCTTGTTAGCTGTAATTAGAGCCTGAAACAATCAAAAGATCCTTTGTTATCAATGCTTTGGATTTTTATTTGATTTATTTTGATTTAAATCAAATTAATTCAAATAAAAATCAAAATAATTAATAAAAATATGATATGGACAAGTGGAAAAGGCTAGGGCACGTGGGATATGATGCCAACTCAAAACAAGTGAAAAATAATGGGCCCATTTGGCAAAATTTGAAGTTTTGGGGATAGTTGACTTTTGGCAATTTTGCAAAAAAGGTCAACTTCAACAATGCATAACTTCCTCAATTTTGAATATTTGGAGGTATTCTTGGACTTTTTAGAAAGCTTGAGATGTCCTCTAACCAACCATTTTTGTCTCATCTCAATTTTATATTACATGCTCAAGTATGAAGCTTTGACAAAAAGGTGTTTTTGTTGACTTTTCAAAATGACCTATAATGTCCAAATTGATAACTTCTTGTGAGTGAATTTTTTGAACTTGGAAGATGAATATGGATTGTAGGGAATTGCATCCTCTTAAAAATGAGCTTTTTATGGGTCATTTATCATAAAGTATGAGAAAGTTATGCTTGGTCAAATTTGGGTTGACTTTCCTACAAAACCCTAATTTTGCAACTTTTGAGTCTTGATGAATTATGAGCAATCCTTGAGGAATAATGATCAAACCTTGATAAAATGATGAAATATACTTCAAAATGAGGATGTTGACAAAAAAATCTTGAAGTTTGACTGTATTTGGGTCACAGTTGACTTTTGCCCTAACACAATCGATTTTTGGACCTTTGAGCATTTGATTGAGCAAACTTCCTCTGCAAGGCTTGAAACTTGACATGGATGATCTTGAGAACATATTAGGACATTGGTGATCTCTTGGGGTCACTTGGACTCAAGGATATTGATGCAAAATGAAATCCTAATTTGGGGTAGACTGCCTTAGGAGAGCTTGTCTGGCCAACTCTTGGACTTCCTTGAGCAATTTGGAGATCTTTCTTGAAATATTTGGAGAAATATAGGAGGGAAAATTTTGGGGTACAACAGCTTCCCCTGTTAAATCTTCTTAAACCTGAGGATATAGATTGGCTTTCGTGCCTTTTGTGATCCGAAGGTGAAAGATGATTGAACACTAGAGTGCCCAGAAATTTGCACTCACATGACGTGGTAATTGTCTTGTGATGTCGGGAATGGGCTTATAGATGCCATTTGGAAATTTCTGACAAGGGGATGGGCTTCAAGATGCCATTCAAAGGAGTGCCGATCGCATAAGGGATTCCTTAGCGAGAGCTTGTATACCTGTTATTGAGGAAGATTCCTCTGGGGAAGTCTTATCTTTGTTTGAGAGAAGTAGAATTTTAGGAGCTTTAGTCATCCGTCATTCTGCTGGTGAGTCGTCTCTGTTGATATTTTGGAACTTCAATCGTCCGTACTCAACTGAGGAAACAACTATGCTGAGATTTAGGAGCTTGTCTGTAATTTAACTACTTTGCTGAGATTTAGGAACTCGTCCGTAATTTAACTGAGGTGTCGAGATTTAGGAACTTGTCCGTAATTCAACTGAGGTGTCTAGATTTAGGAACTCGTCCGTAATTCAACTGATGTGTCAAGATTTAGGAACTCGTCTGTAATTCAACTGAGGTGTCGAGATTTAGGAACTTTTCCGTAATTCAACAGAGGTGTCGAGATTTAGGAACTCGTCCATAATTCAACTGAGGTGTCGAGATTTAGGAACTCGTCCGTAATTCAACTGAGGTGTCGAGATTTAGGAACTCGTTTGTAATTCAACTGAGGTGTCGAGATTTAGGAACTCATCCGTAATTCAACTGAGGTGTCGAGATTTAGGAACTCGTCCGTAATTCAACTGAGGTGTCGAGATTTAGGAACTCGTCCATAATTTAACTGAGGTGTCAAGATTTAGGAACTCGTCCGTAATTCAATTGAGGTGTCGAGATTTAGGAACTCGTTCGTAATCCAACTGAGGTGTCGAGATTTAGGAACTCGTCCGTAATTCAACTACTTTGCTGAGATTTAGGAACTTGTCCGTAATTCAACTACTTTTCTGAGATTTAGGAACTTGTCCGTAATTCAACTACTTTGCTGAGATTTAGGAACTCGTCCGTAATTCAACTACTTTGCTGAGATTTAGGAACTTGTCTGTAATTCAACTACTTTGCTGAGATTTAGGAACTTGTCCATAATTCAACTACTTTTCTGAGATTTAGGAACTTGTCAGTAATTCAACTACTTTGCTGAGATTTAGGAACTTGTCCGTAATTCAACTACTTTTCTGAGATTTAGGAACTTGTCCGTAATTCAACTACTTTGCTGAGATTTAGGAACTCGTCCGTAATTCAACTACTTTGCTGAGATTTAGGAACTTGTCTGTAATTCAACTACTTTGCTGAGATTTAGGAACTTGTCCATAATTCAACTACTTTTCTGAGATTTAGGAACTTGTCAGTAATTCAACTACTTTGCTGAGATTTAGGAACTTGTCCGTAATTCAACTAATTTGCTGAAATTTAGGAACTTGTCCGTAATTCAACTACTTTGTTGAGATTTAGGAACCTGTCTGTAATTCAACTGAGGTGAAAGCTTCGTAGCTCTGAATTTTGTGAGAAGTTAACCGTATCCTTCCTAAAAGGTAAAGGTTAGTTGTATGTAATGCATCATATGTATCAAGCAATGATGTTCTCACAATAAATGAGATTGTGTTGTATGATGCGTATGCATGTCATGATGTATAAAAATGTGATGTTTTTAACTGGGGAAAATAAATCCCGGATTGCTGTTGGAGAAAAAGAATTGAATTCTTCGTTTCTGCTGGAGATAGTGGATGAAGATGATTGTGAGAATAAGCCTGCAGGAGAGGATAACTCTGCTAGGGAATAAATTGATGAGGAGATGACTCTGTGGGGAGGACATGCTCTACTGAGGATTCCGCTGACAAGTTCAGCTAGGGATGAATTACCGTTGTTGGTGATAACAAATCTTGTTGGGGATTGAGTTCCGGTTTTGTGAAAGGAAAGAACCCCGCTGGGGATGATTTTCCAGTTGCGACTTCACGGGGAATAGTCTTTTAGACTCTACTGGGGAGAATCTTTTAGAGTCTACTGGGGATGATTCTCCAAACTCCACTGGGGAAGATTTTTTATACTCCGCTGGGGATGATGAGACTTTTCAGTGCTGATGGTAGGTAAACTCTTCTTGGGGAGAATATTATCGATTCATTCACAGTTGTGAGTCTCAGCTAGGGAGAGCTAACACCACTATCTTTCTCTTACTCTGCGGGAAATGAATGTACTTTTCAATCGTTTCCTCCAGCTAGGTTTATCCCTATACCTGGTGGACAGAGCAACTGTACGGTTTGGACATTTCTCGTTTTCCCCTGTTTCTGATATTACAAGTAATCGTCTTTTGTTTTGCATGTAAATATTCATGAGCAACAATTAATGTCAAATGCATATATCAAAACGAATATTGGACGTTCTTTGCAAAACAAAACAGAAAAAAGAAAAATTTATTTGTGAAAATGAATTGTATTGATTTTGAAGTTTGGCCTGTAAATAGGCATTTTTTGTACAAGAGGCTGACGTCCTAGTAAGAGAACACCGCCGAACAATAGAGTTAATACAGTTTGTGAAAAACAAAGAAAAACAGCTATGTGAATAATCCCACTGGGTTCCAGCTCTGCTATTGCCTTTATGTCCTTGAGCATCTCATCACTTTACTACTTGGTTGAAGGCATGTCAGATTGATTAGTATCGTCCGAGCTTGATAGTCGATACCGAAGTCTGGTTGCAAGGTGATCCAATGAGACATAGTGTTACACTTTGATCCCTAATTTTTCCTGGACCGCCCTTTCGGGTTTTCAGTCCACCGGGATACCTTTTTTTTCCTAAGCCACCTTTTCAGGTTTTCGACTTGCCGGGTGTACAGATTTTTTCATTTTCATCCCTTATTTTTGCCCGAACCCTTTTGGTTCGCCGAGAAGCCCTTATTTTTTCCTAGGCGAGTCAACCTAGCCGGTCTTTGATTATGCATAGTATTTTTTTCACTATGTCTACATTGACGGGGTGAGGAAGGTCGTCACCATCCATGGTGGTTAGAATCATAGCCCCTCCTGAGAAAATGTTCTTAACCACAAATGGCCCTTCGTACGTAGGGGTCCATTTTCCCCTGGGATCACCTTGTGGTAGGATGATGCGCTTGATCACCAGATCCCCAACTTGATACTCTTGTCGTCTAACTTTCTTGTTAAATGCCTTGATCATCCGTTTTTGGTACGTTTGACCATGACAAATAGCAGTAAGTCTATTTTCGTCGATTAAGTTCAGCTGATCAAGCCGGGTCTGAATCCAGTCATCTTCGCTCAAACCTGCATCCTTCATAATCCGAAGAGAGGGTATCTGAACTTCGATGGGCAAGACGGCTTCCATGCCATATACCAAGGAATAGGGTTTTTCCCCTGTTGACGTCCGTACTGAGGTACGATACCCATGAAGAGAAAACGGTAACATCTCGTGCCAATCTTTGTATGTCACCGTCATCTTCTGCACAATCTTCTTAATGTTCTTATTAGCCACTTCAACAGCCCCATTCATATTCGGCCGGTAAGGAGAAGAGTTATGATGTTGTATCTTGAACTGCTTGCAGAGCTCGGTGATCATTTTATTGTTGAGATTTGTACCATTGTCCATAATGATCCTCTCTGGTACACCATATCAATAGATCATATTATGCCAAATAAACCGGGCGGCGACGTTCTTGGTCACAGTAGCAAAGGAAGCTGCTTCAACCCACTTCGTAAAGTAATTAATTGCTACTAGGATGAAACGATGTCTGTTAGATATCGTAGGTCTGATCTCTCCGATCATGTTAATGCCCCACATTGCAAAAGGCCACAGAGTTGTCAAGACGTTCAGAGGAACTGGAGGTATGTGTACCTTATCAGCATAGACTTGGCACTTGTGACATGTCCGAGAATGCTGATAACCGTCGGCTTCCATGGTAGACCAATAATATCCTGCCCGTAGGATTTTCTTTGCCATGGTGTGTCCACTGGAATGAGTTTCTAAAGTACCTTCATGTAACTCTACCATAATCCTTTCTGCCTCGTTCTTATCCATACATCGCAGTAAGGTCGAATCATGGTTACGCTTGTAAAGGATGTCATTACTGATGAAGAACTTCGCCGCGAACCTCCTCAGAAACTTCTTATCATTAACGGATGCGCCCTCGGGGTATTCTTGAGTCTCAAGATACATCTTCACCTTATGGAACCAGGGTTTATCCGTTACCTCTTCAGTCTCAATGTCACAACAATGTGCAGGTTCGTCTAACCTTTCAATGGTAATCTGGGGAGCTTCATTGTCCCATCTGACCTTGAACATAGAAGACATTGTAGCTAGGGCGTCCGCTAACTGATTCTCCTCTCTAGGGAAGTGTTCAAAGGTTATCTCCTCGAAGTGGGGAAGCAACGTCAATACATAATCCTTGTAAGGAATAAGATTTGGATGTTTCGTATCCCACTCGCCTGTGATCTGACTGATCACGAGAGCGGAATCTCCAAAAACACTCAGAAACTTAATCCATAGGTCAATTGCTTCTCGAAGACCCATGATGCACGCTTCATACTCCGCCATGTTGTTGGTGCAGTTGAAACATAGTCGGGCGGTGAACGGAGTATGAGAGCCTTCAGGAGATATGATCACGGCACCAATGCCATTACCCAAAGAGTTTGAAGCTCCATCAAAGTATGTAGACCATCGGGATCCCTCCTCAGTTCCTTCATCCGGTCCAGGTTCTTCACAGTCAGTTACTATCATGATATTCTCATCCGGGAATTCGAAGTTCATAGACTGGTAATCATCCACTGCCTAATGTGCCAAATGATCTGCCAACACACTTCCCTTGGTTGCTTTTTGGGTCGTATATTGGATGTCATACTCAGTCAAGATCATCTGCCATCTTGCTATTCTTCCGGACAAGGCAGGCTTCTCGAAGATATACTTGATTGGATCCATCTTTGATATCAATAGAGTAGTGTGAGTCAGCATATACTGTCTCAGCCAGTGAGCAGCCCATGCCAAAGCGCAGCAAGTTTTCTCGAGCAATGAGTATCGGGTCTCGCAGTTGGTAAACTTTTTGCTAAGGTAATAAATAGCATGCTCTTTTCGGCCAGACTCGTCATGCTGTCCCAACACACACCCCATTGAATTGTCGAGTACTGTCAAGTATAGGATCAAAGGTCTCCCTTCAACTGGAGGCATCAGAATAGGTGGCTCTTGGAGATATTCTTTGATCCTTTCGAAAGCGGCCTGACATTCATCGTTCCATCTTACCACTTGATCTTTCTTCAGTAGCTTGAAGATTGGCTCACAAGTAGCAGTCATGTGTGAGATGAATCGGGAAATGTAGTTCAAACGTCCCAGAAAGCCTCTGACTTCTTTTTCGGTTCAAGGAGCTGGCATTTCCTGTATAGCCTTCACCTTTGCAGGATCCACCTGAATACCTTTATCACTTACGACGAAACCCAGCAGCTTACCAGACCTCACCCCCAAGGTGAACTTGTTCGGGTTTAACCTCAGCTTGTACAACTTCAACCTGTCAAATAACTTCTGAAGGTGGTCGAGATGTTCTTCTTCAGTCTGGGACCTCGCAATCATGTCGTCAACGTATACCTCAATCTCATGATGTATCATGTCATGGAACAAAGCGACCATGGCGCGCTGATACGTTGCCCCAGCATTCTTCAATCCGAAGGGCATGACTTTGTAGCAAAAGGTACCCCACTGGGTGACAAACGTTGTCTTCTCCATGTCTTCGGGAGCCATTTTAATCTGATTGTAACCAGAGAAACCATCCATAAAGGAGAAGACTTTATGCTGTGCGGTGTTGTCGACCAGAACGTCGATATGAGGCACAGAGAAACCATCCTTGGGGCTTGCCCTATTTAGATCCCTATAGTCCACACACATTCGAACCTTACCATCCTTCTTCAGCACTGGAACCACGTTGGCAACCCACTGCGGGTAAGAATTAACTGCTAGAAAACCGGCGTCAAACTGTTTCATAACTTCAGCCTTGATTTTCTCAGACATCTCTGGGCGTATTCGGCGAACTTTCTGTTTCACTGGAGGACAGTCTTCCTTGGTAGGAAGGCGATGAACCACGATATCAGTATCTAACCCATGCATATCTTCATAAGACCAGGCAAAGATCTTAACATAATCACGCAGCATCTGAATCAGCTGTTGCTTAACACTAGGCACCAGATTTGCACCGATCTTGACCTCTTTCTTGTCTACCTCTATACCCAGATTCACTGATTCCACTGGCTCTTCATGCGGCTGTATGGCCCTCTCTTCTTGAAGTAACAATCTAGCAAGTTCACCAGGCACTTCACAATCATCCTCACCTTCGTCCTCGTCTTGGTTGATCGGACTTTAGAAGTCATAACTGGCAGTAGCAGAGTCGTTATCAGTGGGATCCAGAGTGGATGTAGACTTGTATATGTGAGTGTGTGTAAAATAGTTATTTTGCAAGATAGAAAAGAAAAAACAAGGAGCGCAAAATTTGTAATGTAAAAAACGTCCAATGCTTTTATTAATGATATATGGAAATGACACATAATAAGCCCTCAAACAAAGCCACGGTGTCTCGGGTAAGGCACCGGGCCGTAAAGTTTAAAATTGTCTGTTACAAATTCAAAACAAAAGTATCATTACTGGGTAATAAAAGAAATTGGCTTGAAGTCCTTTACCGTCCAATTGCTTAGTCCGTCGTCGGTAGTCGGGTAGATCCAACTGTCAAACTCAGATTTTTCATCATCGTCATCAATGGCATTCACTCCCAAATTGATGATAAACAGGGGAGGTCCTCCAATCCGCGCACGCCGAACAACCCTTTGAGCTTATGCAGTGAAACCCAAACCAAACTTGTTAGTATTATATGCAAAGTCAGGGAGTTGGCCTCAATTTTCACACCCACCTTTCTCAACAACGGCCCGGGCATCCTTTAGGGAAGTCATCTTCATTGGAGAATCTTCAGCAACAGTCTCAGTTGATGCTAGTGTCTGGGGAACTTCTTCAAAATGTTGACACGGGGTCTCAATGAACTCCCCGTCCATCTCCACATACCGAAAAGAGTTGAGGTGGCTCACCATGTACTCCTCTTCTCCTTGTACTGTAACAATTTCCCCTTCACTGGGTATTTTAGCATCTGGTGGAGCGAAGAAGTTACTGCCCCATCTTTGTGGATCCACAGGCGACCCAACAAACAAGAATAAGATGGCCGAATGTCCATCACATAGAATGTAGACGCGAAAATCTAAGAACCAACCTTAACTGGAATATCCACCTATCCATGCACCATCCTCTTGGACCCATCAAAGGCCCTAACCATAATGTTGCTTGGCTTCAGCACCAACCCTTCACAGTCTAACCGGTCTAACGCCTTCTTGGGTAAAACATTCAATGAGGACCCAGTATCCACCAATACGTGAGCTAAGGTAGTGCCCCTGCACTCGATTGAAACATGCAGAGCATCATTGTGATTCTTTCCCTTGGCAATCAAGTCTGCATCAGAGAAACCCAACCCGTTATCAACAGCCAAACTAGCCACACAGTCTTTGAACTGGTCAGCAGATGTCTCCTGCGGCACATGCGCAGTTTTCAGGAAAGCAATTAGAGCCTTGGCATGGGCTTCTGAACATAATAATAAGGACAACATAGAAATCTTTGACGGGGTTTTCCCCAGCTGTTCGACTACTTTGTAGTCGCTCTTTTTGATGATCTTCAAAATTTCCTCTATCTCCTGTCTAGAGGCTTCAACAGTAATATTCTACGGTGCCTCCATCCGGGCAGGCTCACTGGTGATCCCTTTGCCCCGAGTGTCAGATGACTCGACAACAGGGGTAAGGATTGGAACATGAACAGGGACAGTAGCAAGTGTACTGGCCGGTGTAATAACAACAGGCTTCCGAACAGTCGGTGGAGAGATCTCAGGGGAGAAAAGTCTTCCGCTTCAAGTGACTTTACTAGATCCAACAATATTATTGACG
Organism: Vicia faba; assembly: GCA_948472305.1. Lineage (NCBI taxonomy): Eukaryota > Viridiplantae > Streptophyta > Magnoliopsida > Fabales > Fabaceae > Vicia > Vicia faba. Next base: position 392,241,819 of record OX451737.1, read on the forward strand.
TCAGTATCAACCTCTTCAGAATTCAAGTCTTATTTAACCCCGTGATAATACACGTCAGCTCCGTAGTGCCACGAGACAACCTTATCCTATGTATAAGGGATAGGCCCAGGAATGGTAATGATCAATGGGGCGATTCTTGGAACAGATGTAATTATAACAGGCTTTCCCGAGGAAGCCTTGGAAGAATTGGCGAAATGGTAATTATAGAAACATCTTCAAAAGGAACCAAAGGAACAACAGTTTTCTCGAATAAGATTTCTTTATTATCCATCAGGCGTTGGACACCTGACTTCAAAAGATGGCAACCAGTAGGTAGGACGGAACACAGATGGCAACCTTCGCCACAACCCGGAAATAAACCGGCTAACAAAAGGTTCTTCTTCACAGTCATCAATGGAGTAGCAATGTCTTTCACAGAAACCATAAACGAGTCTTCATCTACAGCATTCACTCCATGCTTGGGCATAGGAGCAGTCATAACATTAGGCTTTTCAGGCGCTTCGAACTCAATCTCCTTAGCATCAATCAGATCTTGCACTTTACTCTTCAAAGCCCAGCAATTATTGGTATCATGCCCTGTGCTATCAGAGTGATAAGCACAGCAGGAGTTTGGATTATACAGCGGTGATGTGGAGTTGGGATTCTTTGGGGCCTCCCTCGGAATTACCAAGTTGGTCTTTAACAACTGCGGTAGGATTTGAGATAAAGTGATGTTGAGACGAGTAAATTATCTTTGCAGCCTCTCTGTTCTTGGCTGATTGTTACGTTGTGGGGTAACAGCAGGCCTTGATATAACTACCGCATTAACTGCTTGGCGGCGCTCAGGTCGAGTTTGGTTTCTAGAACTGTAAACTGAACTAGAATCCTTCTTGAAGGACTTCTTCTCGGCACTTGACGAAGCACCCTTCTGTATCTTTCCGCTCTTAATACCGACCTCAACTCTTTCCCCAGTCATAATCAATTCGGTAAAACCAGACGATGAACTCCTAATCAGATGATTAAAATACTGACCAGACAACGTCCCAAGAAACATATCTACCAACTCCCTGTCAGCCAGAGGGGGTTGGACTCTTCCAGCAAGGTCCCTCCACTTCTGAGCGTAGTCCTTAAAACCTTCGCTCACACCCATAGACATACCCTGAAGTTGGGTACACGTGGGAGCAAGGTCGTCATTGTACTGGTACTGCTTGTAGAAAGCAACAACAAGGTCCTCCCAGTTACGGATGTTAGCTCCTTCCAGTTGGTAGAACCATTCAAGTTGAGTCCCTGAAAGACTATCTTGAAATAAGTGAATCCAGAGGTTCTTATCGGCAGTGTATGGTTGAATCTTTCTAACATACGAGCGGAGGTGCAACTTTGGGCAGGAGACCCCGTTGTATTTAGCAAAGACTGGTGCTTTAAACTTGTGGAGAATCACCACCCCAGATGCCAAACCAAAATTTCCAAAGTCCAGCCCAGGTACCTTCTGAACTTCCATTGCGCTCAACCGGTCTTCGAGTTGTTTATACTTGTCCTCAGCCGGAGGATACTGGTCTTCATCAAAGCCAGTCTCGTTGTCAGTAACCACAGGGCTAGGAGCCCTCCTTTCTTCTTGGTTCTCTCCCCCTCCAGATGAGTGGGATAAATCAACATCTTGTCTCAGCCTGTTCCCAAACCTATGACCCATATTCAGGAGGACCGCCTTCTTCTTCTTCTTCTTCTTCTTCTTATCCTTCAAGATAAGAGTCTTCAGATCTTGCTGACCCTTGTCCAAGTTCATGAACATTTCCTGGAATTGAGCGTTCTGAGCTTGCAGAGCCTTGATAGCTTGATCAGTTGATGTTTTAGAAGACATGATTGCTGAAATAAACAGCAAAGAAGATGAGAAACCTGTAAGGGTACCTGTGATGAGGTGCATGGGAATGGAATGCATATGATATGATTTCAAAGACTTTGGAGATTCAAATTCGTAAACCAAAATGAAACACACTTTTATTAGATTAAACAAACTTGAAACAATGTTTGACAAATGCCTTTAAGGCGTTACAAAAAGAAAAACTAAAAAGTAAATCAAAACTAGAAATAGCAAAAGACATCAGCGCTCCCATGGTCGTTTTCCTTGTGTGCTGACATAGTCGTTGAGGACCTTCTCATTCTCTAGCTTCCTTGTAAGCTTTAGGATTTTCCGCTCCTGCTCATGATACTTTTCTCTGTAAGTATCCCGCTCTTCCCTCAACTGGATCTAAGACCTCTTTAATGCCCCAGTGTCAGTAGGCATGTATGGATGGAGGATGGTAGGAGGAACCCCTTCCTCATCAGCACTCTCAACAATTATTGGTAAGACAACTTCGTACGGCATTCCCAGCTTTTGAGCACGTGTACAAACCCACCGGAGATACGGTTCCATCGTAAGAGATGTCTTCATCCCTAGCTCATGCGGATCAGACCTGTGCACCCTGTTCCAAGCTCGTATGAACCTGCGGCGATGCTCCTCACTATCCCCTTGGAAGTCAAAGACAATGCTTGGAATCAACAACTCATGAGGTCGGTCCCTCCTAGCTCGCCCAAATTATCGTAAGGCCAGACAAGGATTATAGGTGATCCCTTCTCGAATTCCAAGTAATGGAACATTGGCGTATTCCCCACAGCGATCAATAATAGCTACTTCTTCCATGTCTTTAGTGCTCCTGATAATGTCCGTGTGAGCAAGGGACACGATCCTATAGGCCCAACCCATGCCTTCCTTGTTCTTCAAAACAGATTTGGGGAGGTGAGAAATAAACCACCTCGCCAGCAATGGTGCACAACACATAAGGGTTCCCCATTTCCGAGCAGTACGGGCATAAAGAGCATGTAGGATGTCACCTAAGAGAGTGGGCACTGGATTTTGGGACATGAAGATCTTCACTGCATTCACATCAACAAAGGAATCTGAATTTGGAAACATAACCAAACCATAAATAAGAAGAGCCAGAATGTCTTCAAACGCCTAAAAGTCTAAACTGTCCCAGAACTGATCAGCCTGATCAACCAAGAACTTAGACAAGAAGCCTTTTGTCCCACTCCGAGTCTCCCAGTTAGACATTACCTCAACCTTTGTCAGATGTAGGGCTGTAGCAACATCCTCTGGCCTAAGATCTATCTCCCAACCTGTAAATGGCGTCTTCTCTAGAATGGAAATACCAAGTAAATCAGAGAACTCCTCCAGAGTAGGGACCAACTGAGAGTCCGGGAAAGTGAAGCAGTGGTATAATGGATCAAAAAACTGGCACAAGACACTCATCATTTGTTCATCTAACTTGGAAGTGACTAGACTGAGGAGGTGACCATGTCTTCTGTCAAAAGAGGAAGTGTCAGGAACCTTGGAAACCAAATCTCTAAGCTGAGTGGGAATCTGTACAAAGCTGATCCAAATAGTGTTTCTACGCATAGATGCCATGATCTGCAAAACAGAACAAAGATGAATCCCATTGGTCTTTGAAATGGTTAGTCAAATGCAATATGCATGCAATGTCATGATGCATGATGTCATGATAGAAACACACCACAGGTATTCACAGATAGCAAACATGGTAAGGGAAAACATGTCACACAGTAGCCCCTTAAATTTCAGGCTGGCATAGAGTTTAGGTACTACCCTCTTTCAGTTTAGTTGGTTCAACCTGTCCTAGTAATAGTAACCGGGTTCTAGAGGATCTCAATATCACTGACCACCCTCGATCGGTCATAATTCCAGTTTGGAAACCTTTTCTTACAGTCGAAATCATCGCGAGAGTTTGGTCTCAATGAGTGTATCATACTGCTACTTTTCTATGGCCAAGTTGGTCAATTATAGGTTCTAAGGTCAGTTGGTGCTTAATGACCCCTTAGCATCCCCATATTCTCCTTGTTCCACCATAAGGGATATCGGTACAAACTAAAGTGCCACACCATCGTAGCTACTGCTTCAACCGTATCGGTCTACGCTATACAGTTCCCTCACAGTCTATTGCTACTTACCTAAAAGGTATCCCCAGATCCGAGTTAGGATCTATAGTAACTATGATTCAAACCCATAAAGATAAAGCATACAAATCAAGCAATTGAAAACATTATGAACTAATCCTAAGGTACACCCCACTTATCAATATCCCTAGCAGATTCGCCAGTTCTGTGATACGGTGGGAAGAACTGATTGTTTTTTGGAATGTTGGTTTGCGTTTTGCATTTGTGTTTGCAAAATGTCGCGGTAAGCAAGAGTCACCACCGACTTTTATTTTATCCAACAAGGAAAGGAAAAAAAGCACAGAAAAATTCCTTTTTCGAGATATTTTTGAGTACGGGGGGTAGATTATAGAAAGGGAAGGTATTATCACCCTTTCTATCCGTAGTTATCTACGGGCTCTTAGTTACTTGCTCATTGTTTTCAAAATTATTTTCTTTGTGTTTGTGGGTTTTGAAAAGTTTTTGTTTTAACTTTAATTTAACTTTTGCGTCTGTCTTCAAGAGTGTAATGAAGTGTTTTTGAAAACTTGTTTGTAAAAGAGTGTTAGTGTGAAAAAGTTTTGTTTTTTGATTGAGCAAGTATCTAAGAGTTAATCTACCTACTCGAAAAAAGGAATCGTTTTATGCTTATTTCCTTTAGACAACGCTATCCCACTATTAGTGAGTAGGTAGCACCGTCGTTGGAGTTTGAGGGTCAATTCGAAAGAGGGACATACGGTCACTAAAGCAATGTTAGGACGTCTTAGTGGTAACACTAATGTCTTAGATCATTTGTTCGAGGCAACAATATCTGAGGCAACCGTTTCGAGGAAACTATGATCTTTTAAACAAGAGGACGACCTCTAAAACAACCTATACTCAATGACTGTTTATGAAGGCAACCAAGTGGGGTGTACCCTAGGAGTGCGCATGTGCGAGTGTGTTGATTTCAGTTATTTTTATCTTTGCACATGTTTAGGGTGATCTAACTGTTTTAAACTTAGACATTCATTCTTGTCATGCAAGCCCTATTATCAAACATCTAGCAGTTGAATAATTTGCAAAAATTAAAGGTGCGAAAATTAAACTAAATTATTACAAGGCGTCGAGTATTTACATCACCAAAGACAAACCCTTTGAAATTTAAAAGCGGAAAAGTAAATAAATGTCCTATCTAAATTATTACAAACCGGGAGCAGATACAATTATTTGAATAAAGAAAAATAAAACGCGCGAGACAATTGAATCGAATGCGAAACTAGGGTTTTGACCCTCCTAATTAAAGAAAATGTTTTTGTTATTTTTATTTTTTAAGAAAAGAAATTAAATCCTGAAATTAAAATTCTAAATTAATTGGTTATTAAATTAATTAATGAAAAATAATTTAAGTGACATATTTTTGGATTTTTGGTTATTTTAGGAAAGAAAATAAAATAATAAAATAAATATTGAAACCTAGTTATTCTAATTGATTTTTAATTTTTTGCAAAAATAAATGAAAGTTATCTAAAATTAATCTAATTAAATTTGATGGAAAATAAATTTCTAACATTTAATTGGGTAAAAATATTTTTGTGATTTTTGATAAAAAAAGAAAATTAATTTATTAGTTAGTAATTAATTAAACAATTTAAATAAAATAAAATGAATAATGAATAAAAGATATGGGGAGAGAAAATGGGCCTGATTGGAGGGTGTAGAAAGCAAGAAATCTGGCCCAATTGAGGAGAGGTCCGTTTGACTTTTGCCAATCCTGTGCATGTGCATTGACTGGCCTTTTGGTATGCCCTCAATGATGGCCACCAGATCTGGACATCTGGCGTGTTGGATGGTGAGGGAATATGATGGACCCCAAGCTCATGCGTGCACTGGATTCCCTGTAAGAAAATATTATAGAGAAAATAGGGGGACCTAGGATTCGAACCCAGGTCCTGAGGCACATTCCAATGGCTTGTAACCAGCTGGGCTGTTAGTTCTTTTTGTACATATGCTAAGAATCAAATATAATATAAAAAAACAAAGTTAGTGGACAAAAAAAGAAAAAATGCATGCTCGTTCAAACAAACCAATGGGATATGGCCACGTCGTCGTCCATGTCATGGCACCGTTGCTAAAAGTCCAAATACTTATACCTACGGACAAATGTCCGTCGCTACAAACCTGTCCACTCTCAAAATCTCGTACAGGCCATGTAAATGAATTCTAACACCATGGTTAGACTCGTCTCCTTCTTCTGATCACAACCATAGCCATTACTAGGGCTAATTATTCCTGAAATCAAAAACCCTAAAAAACTCCAAGAAAACCTAACAATGGTGATTCACGGTATAGGTCACATAAATGAAATTGAATAATGCCAAAAGCTTATAAACATCATGGTGATCAAGATTATGCCATTATTTTACGCTATGGATGCAAGAATAGTGTTAATAGATTTCAAGAACATAGTGATTCCATGAACGACTTACAGTGCGTGAGAGGGCTCGAAAACGCCTGCTTTTGATTGCTTTCGCTTGTGGAGATTGCCAGGAGACGATTGGGACAAATGCCAAGCCTTGAGGATGCCTCTAAGTGGGATTTTGATCTCACACTTTTCTTTGATTTTTTCAGATTTTGTTTGCTCTATAGCGCCTGTCTCCAACCTTGATTTTGGTCTGCACGCAGCCCTTATGTATCACACAATGCATTAGGGTTGATTACCCTGTCCAAATCTTCTTCTTTCAATGATTTTGATATGGATTTGATTTGCTTTGAACCACTTTCCAAACATGGCTTATTTCCAATCTTTTGTACACATATGGCTTGATGCGAATTTGAATGCCTTGCTAGCTGTAATTAGAGCCTGAAACAATCAAAAGATCCTTTGTTATCAATGCTTTGGATTTTTATTTGATTTATTTTGATTTAAATCAAATTAATTCAAATGAAAATAAAAATAATTAATAAAAATATGATATGGACAAGTGGCAAAGGCTAGGGCACGTGGGCTATGATTCCAACTCAAAACAAGTGAAAAATAATGGGCCCATTTGGCAAAATTTGAAGTTTTGGGGATAGTTGACTTTTGGCAAATTTGCAAAAAAGGTCAACTTCAACAATGCATAACTTCCTCAATTTTGACTCTTTAAAGGTGTTCTTGGATTTTTTAGAATTCTTTAGATGTCCTCTAACCAACCCTTTTGGTCTCATCTCAATTTGATATTCCATTCTCAAGTATGAAGCTTTGACAAAAAGGTGCTTTTGTTGACTTTTCAAAATGACCTATAATGTCCAAATTCATAACTTCTTGTGAGTGCATTTTTTGAACTTGGGAGATGAAGATGGATTGCAGGGAATTGCATCATCTTCAAAATGATATTTGGATGGGTCATTTCTGATAAAGTATGAGAAAGTTATGCTTGGTCAAATTGGGTTGACTTTCCTGCAAAACCCTAATCTAGCAACTTTTGAGTCTTGATGAATTATGAGCAATCCTTGAGGAATCATGATCAACCCTTGATAAAATGATGAAATATACTTCAAAATGAGGATTTTTACAAAAAAATATTGAAGTTTGACTGTATTTGGGTCACAGTTGACTTTTGCCCTAACACAGTCGATTTTTGGACCTTAGAGCATTTGATTGAGCAAACTTCCTCGGCAAGGCTTGAAACTTGAAATGGATGATATTGAGAACATATTAGGACATTGGTGAGAACTTGGGGTCACTTGGACTCAAGGATCTTAATGCAACATGAAACCCTAATTTAGGGTAGACTACCTTAGGAGAGAGCTTGTCTGGCCAACCCTTGGACTTCCTTGAGCAATTTGGAGATCTTTCTTGAAATATTTGGAGAAATATGGGAGGGAAAATTTTGGGGTACAACAATAGGCTTAACCCACTTATGGATGGAACAGCAAGAGGTCAATCTTTCCCCAGTGAAGTCGCCATTTTTCTGTAGCGGTAGAAATGTTCAAGACTAAGCCATTGGATTGACTAGACTTTATACAAATCAAAATAGAAATCGCCACCATGCTTTATTGTTTCCAAAGGAATGAGAAAAGAGATAATAACCCAAAAAAAGGGGGAAAGATTCAAGGTAAGGGGGTTGGTTATGCAAAGGGAAGGTATTAACACCCTAAACATCTACGGTACTCGGCAAGGAACCTCTTTGTAAAAATCTGTATATTTTGGCTATAAAATATGTTGTATATAAAATGGATGGTGGAGGTGAGATAAGAAATATATTTTTTTTTATGATTTTTGCACCCGCCGCGCTTGCGAACCTTTAGTGCCTACGTATTATCTTTCGTTCAATAGGGGATCAGGGTAAACGTAGTTCCTCTTTTAAAAGTTTGAAACACAAAGTGTGTTGGTTAATTTTAAGAGATAAGACATCATCGTCGTTGTCCGTGTGGAAAACATACTTACTACCCACAATCATGAGAAAGGAGAATTTTCATCATCTCAAAGTGGAGGATATGGCTTGGATTTTAAAATCAGCAATGCCTCACTCAACACCCAAGTGGAAAATATCTATCTTCACTACATATTGTAGAAGTATAGTTGTTTGCATCACTACAAGGATTGGCAAGAGTCTAACCTTTTGAGAAAAGTTTAAAGATAAAAACCAAAGTGGTAAAATGGTTTGAAATGAGATTGATTGACTTTTAGTCTTCTCACAAAAAGTTTCAAAGTATTATTAAATTGATTGAAGTTTATTTATGAAAATATTTTGAAAATGCATGGACATAAGTCCAAGTTTATTATGAAAGTAGTTTAAGTTTCAAAACAAGAAGAGTTTAAAAAGTCGGGAGAATATTTTTGAAATTAAAGAAGATGGGAGGAGAAGAAGGGGCTATCCTAAAGCATAAGGTAAAAGCTAAGGATAAGGAACATCTAACCAACAAGAAGCCAAAACTTGACATTATGAGCCAAGATGGAATTCCCATTCTTTGTATTGGATCCAAGCAAGCAAAGATACTAGACCTCTTGAGAGAACCAAACTTCAAGTGTATTAAGTCTTCATAAAAATTGGGCAGAGTAATGGCTGTATACGGGTGAATTCCAGATTACAAACAAAGGATGTAATCATAAAAACCTGCACACAAAAACAAACAAGCAACCCAATGTCTTGAGGTAAACCTAAAGAACTCCAGACAAAAAAAATCAGATAAAGATCACAAGGTCTCCAAGATAGGCCAAGGTTTCTAATCCTAAGTCCAAGAAAAAGTCCACTACTCCATAATGCCAAGGATAGTAACCAAATAGTCTAAGTACCATTAAGAGTTTTTTAGGGTTTATGTTGATTATTAAGTATCTTAAGAAAATAAAAGAAAAGATCAAGTGAGCAAAGTAAAAATGACAATAAAAATAAATGCTCAAATGAGCAAAGATGAAAATGGCATGAAATGAAAATGCTAAAAAAATAAATAGTACATAAAGCATAAAAAAGAATAAAAACGTAAGATAAAACAAGTCAATAATTAGTAGTTAGTTGGATGACCATCTTGAAACTTGCATTTGGAACTCATTAGAAGATTGGTAGAACCAAAGCCTCCACACAACAAGTTGCATTTGCTTTTTGTCAAGTATATCATCCGTTTGGAATTCTCACAAGTGCCATTTAATGATCAACGATGTTTAAGTGATCCGCGTTGACCAAAGGTGTTGTAGATCCATTAGACGATTGGTAGAACCAAAGCCTCCACACAATGAGTCTCAAGATTATTGGATCAAAGAGATCAAATTAACATACTTGGGCTTGCAATCATAAGTTTGGGCCACGAATGATCATTTATTCGAATTGGGACGAAATTTAGTGCTATGTTAAGCAATCGTAAGTGGACTTATATAGAAGTCGCACCTATTTTGAGGCCGGTCAATAGCAATCTATGCACCATTTGTTTTGAGACATGATATAGAGATTATGCTCGAACAACATTTAGTGCAATGAGAAAGGGATGAGATGAAAGGGATTTAGGGTAAAAGAGAAACCACATTTGAATTAATATTTAATCAAACTATTATTAAAATCATTCATCCATTTTTTGTGAAGTTTAACTCAACACCATGGATCCAATGATGTTAATAAAGCCATGATCAAAAAATCAACCCAAGACAACCAGAAAATATTCACAAAATAATAATATAATTAATATATACACTAAAAGGTTTAAAAATGTTTTTAAAAAAGGAAAATAGTGAGGAAAATATCAATTATGTTCAAATTAATCAAAAAATGAAAAATAAGACCATGGAAAATCAGAAAAGAGGCCAAGTAATTTTATAAAATTTTTGGGAATTTTTAAAAGTCAGAAACTATTTTTAAAAAATAAAATAAATGGGTAAAATAAGCAAAAGTTGTAAAAAATAGTAAAGTCAGAAACAAAAATAAAATAAGGTTACCAATATTTGTCACAATATGATTGGATCATTCCATAATTTTTTTAGAATTTAAAAATGTGTAAAAGTATTTTTAAACATTTTAAACAAATCAAATAAGTGAAAAATTCATAAAAAAAATACCAAAACACAAAATTAAATTATGAAAAAATAAAAATCAGAAAGAGGATAATCAAAAATATTTTTCATAATTTTTCCAGATTTTTTGGACTAAAAATGAATTTTCTATGATTTTTTGAAGTTTAAAACAATTAAAATATAAAAATCAGAAAAAGAAAATAAAAGTAAAATATGTGGACCATTGGATGAAAGTCAAAACGCGTTAGTAATCAAATCCAAGGGATCTGGCGCGCTGTGCATATCATGGTCTTTAATGAGTAATGTATAGAATCAATAATAAAATCAGAATTTGAAAATAACAAATGGCATGCCTTCATTGGTTAGAAGAGGACACGTTGGTCATATTCAACCTCTAGCCATCACAAATTGCAGGTCTCTCAAACTGTAAAATCAGAATCTCAGACCTATGCCATTCGCTTCGTCTCTTCAAGACGAAGACAACCACACCCTCGCGCCAAATTTATATAAACTGTAGCTCAAGCAATTTGGAAAGAAAGTTTTGAAAAGGGATTTGAAAATTCATGGTCAAAACGTTCTTCCAATGAAATGTAAGTGTTGCAACTAGAACAAGGGCAATGAGAGCAACACAATGATATCAGAGTTTTGAAGAATTGATGAAGGAATCTAACTATTGAAGTTGAGTTGCAGAGCTCTGAAACTGGACTTCTATGGAGCAATATAGGGCACGATTCTTGAACGTAATTATATGGTTAGCTTCAGGGAAGATCAAGGAAGATGAATTGATGGAAAAATTGGATTGAAAAAGGCTTGAGAATAGATTTCGAAGTTACTGAATTCTGAGTTTTGAAGCAAGTTTGGCAGAGTGATTCTGGCTATCTAAGCTTGGGAAATTGAATGGGGGATGACCCTCTATTTATAGGGAATAAAATGGAATGTTTAAGCGTGTGAAATGATGAAGTTTGGAGGGAAATCGTGTGAACCTGATGCACGAGCAAAGTGTGATCTGATTTGCATCAAAACTCATCCAATCCTTGCGTTTCAAGGCTCTAATCCACTTTGGCAACTTGGTTAAACATGTTTAGATCACAAATGCGTGCTAATTTGATGTTTAGAGGCCAAAACATGAATTTCAAACTCTGACTTATGGAGAAACTTCAGTTCCAACTTACCAAATTCAATCCAATGGCATTTCCACCTCAAGGGGTCTTAGGGAAAAATTCTTGATGCTTTGAAAAGATGAGGTTACAAGCTTTGCAATGGAAAAAGAATAGAATCAAATGGATGCTTGAGCTGAAAGTTACATGGAGTCAAATTTGAAGAAAAAGAGTTGACTTTCCATACTTAGAAATATTTCAAATTCTTCTTTAAAAATGACCTATAATCTTTTGCATCCAAACACAGCCTTCCACTTAAAATTTGCTCTTAACCAAAAAAGATGGAATGAAGTAGATCTCTTGAATGACATTTTTAAATTTGAACCACTCAAAATTTCCAAAAAATGAGCAAGTTATGACTTGTTGAAGTTGGCCAAAAATCATGAAATGACCTATAATCTTTTGCATTCTTAAGGCAACTTCCATCCATTTTCTCACTTTGCACATAAAAGAAGGCATGAAGTACACATCCTTAGGATCATCATAAAAAGGAATGGGCTCAACGTGATAAAAATTGACCAAGTTATGACCATTTGAAGTCACATATGGAAAATCGGGGATTCATCTGGATGACTTGTAATCTTTCCTCTTCAACAAGTTTCTTCCACATGGAAACTCCTTGGAACTTTTGAAGTGATTTGTTGGTAACTCCTTGAAGAGAAGAATGTTTTTGGAATCACTCAAAAATACCAAAAGATGAGCAAGATATGCCCCTTTGAAGTTCAAAAACCATGGCCTCTAGATCAAGAGAATGCTTTGAGGAACTTTGCCAAGTTTGAACAAACTTTTTGTGCCAATATTCTTCCTTTATGAATAGAAATTGTTGAGAATGATGATGAGTAATCATGGCCACCAAAACCACTTCCATACCAATTCTTCCAAAACAACTTCAATGGTGAGGTTTGAATTTCTCAAGCTATTGACTAGGGCATGGAAATAAACTCATGAACCCATGAAGCAACTTGCTAAACCTCATTGCATTTACCTACATTATTAACAAGTAAGACAAACCAATATTTCATTTTGTTAATTAGAGAGAAAATCAAAGCAAAATATTCATGATCACAAAAGAAAACAAGTCAAGGTGCTTGGTAATTCCTCAAAAGAGCAAGGCTAAAGATAGGGGGAAGAACCAAAACCCTAATGTGATTTTGTTGTGATTGAAACAATATGGTATGATGCAGAAATCTTAGGGGGGAAAATTGGGGTACAATACTACTCAAAAGGTATAACGATCTTTCCCTCCTCCATTAGATGTTGATATCTCACCATTGATTTGGTAAGAATCCCCATCGTTGGATGTGAAGCGACGGGCGTGGGTCGTTTATATAGTCATAGAAGGAAACCTATAGGACATTTTAGCAATGTTTTTTAGGGGATAGATCATTTTACTGAAGGCAACATTGAGGGTCATCAAGGGACTACGATCTTTTATAGAGGATCTTTTCTAAAACGCCCATATTCGAGGGACATGACTATTTTCCGAGGAAACAAGTGGGATTACCCTAGGGTGTCTGTGTGTAAATAATGTGTTTGATTTGCGTGCATTTAGTCTTTGATTTTTGGGTTGTCTACTTGTTGGTTTTATCTTGCCATACATCCTAATTACTAACATTTGTATGAAGTAATAAAAATGCAAAAGATAAATATCCTACACTATTATAACCATATTGAATAGCAAGAAAATGTAAAGAAAAAGCAAAATAAAATAAGAAAAAATGAATGCTTCAATTTGGGAAGTAGTGTCCCTTCGATTCTGCTCTTCTGGGTTTCCTTCGATTTATCCTGGAAGTAGTAAGGACACGCCTTTCGATTTCACCCCTTTCCTATTTCTTTCGAATGGGACCTGGAATTCAGTGTGTGGGTAGCTTTCGATTCTGCCTTTCTGATTCCTTTGAATGGCCTGGAAGTCAGTGTGTCGCGAAGCCTAAGGCCATACTCTTTGTTCTGCTTGTAACTGTGAAGCAGCCATGGGGTGAAGCCTAAAGCTTCGATTCACACCTCCTTCCTCTTGTTTCTTTCGTTTGGGATTTAAATAGCAACATGTCCTGAGGCCATGCTAGTATTGTCTCATGGCCAGGTTAGTTCTTAAAAACGTTTGATAAACCAAGAAACAAAACCAAAAGGTTAGTGTAACGCGGTGGGAGAACTGACTTGGGATGTTTTGCGTTTGATCGCAATTTTTGCATATAGCAAGAGTCGCCACCGACTTTTCTTTTATCCAAATAAAGGAAAGGGTGAAAAGAACAGGAAAGACCTTTGAGATTATTTTCTTGAGTTCGGGAGTAGATTATGAAAAGGGAAGGTGTTAGCATCCTTTTCATCCATAGTTATCTATGGGCTCTTATTTTCTTGCTAGATCATTACTTTTGTTTGAAAGTATGCTTTGTGGTGGTTTTTGAAAGTATTTTTGAAAAGAGACTTCATTTAGGAAAACTTTGTAATGATTCTCGTCTCTATAAAAATGTATACAAAGTGTTGAACTTTTGAAAATATTTCAATGGAAAGTGTTGGTGTATTTGAAAAAAAGTGTTTGTGTTTTGAAGATGAGCAAGCAACTAGGAACATTCTACGTTACTCAAAAGTCTTTTGTTCATTCCTCTCTTCCTTTGATATTTCTATCTTACCATTGATTGGTAAGGAGCCTTATCTTTGGATGTAAAAGGGACGGGCGTGGGTCATCGTATAGTCATGATAGCAATGTTGTGAGATATCTTAGCACTTATTTTGAGGGACTAAGATCATTTGTAAGGAAACATTCGTAGCGTCATCAAGGGACCATGATCTTGTATTTTGATTGTTTTTGCTACGATGTCTCACATGCATAACATGACCATTTTTAGGCAACAAGTGGGATTAACCCTAGGGGTGCATGTATGAATAGTGTGTTTGATTTGCATGCATTTAGTCTTTGATTGGGGGTTGTCTACTTGTTGATTTTATCTTGCCATACATTCCCTATTTTACTAGCAAGCATACAAAAGTAATAAAATGCAAAAAGATAAAATCCTACACTATTACAACCATATTGAATAGCATGAAAATATAAAGGCAAAAATAAAATAAAAGCAAGAAAAACGGGTCTTTTGATTCAGGCAGAAATGCTCTTCTATTCTGTGTTTTTTTGGCTTCCTTCGATTTAGGGTCTGGAGTCAGTGGAGTCATGCCCTTCGATTTGCCTTTTTGTTTCCTTTGGCTGGGGGTTGGAATCAGTGTAGGCAGGACTTTCATTTGGGCCTGGAAGTCAGCATAGTTCTGTATTTCGTCTGAGGCCTGGAAACAACAAGGTTCTGTCTTTCGTCTGAGGCCTGGAAACAACAAGGTTCTGGCTTTGCCACAGGCTCCTTGCTGACTCCTTATAAGCATATTAGGCCCTCAGATTGTGATTCGAAAGGCTTATGTAGCTATCCAATCGAAGGGTATAATAAACTTGTCTTAAGTTATTAAAATGAAACATCCAAACATAACTATAGTCCAGGGGTTAGCACAAAAACCAATGGGTCTCAAAGTCCAAAGCATAACTAATTAAGGTTGAGTTTCAGCATATGGGTAGTCAAAATCGAAAGCTAATACATGGTCTAGAAATATCTACATTTTTTATTTATTGGCATGTGCACATGATATTTAAATGAAAGAGTTCCAAGTTTAGAGAGCACTTACCTCTTGAAGTGCTTAATCGAAAGAGTTGTAGGTGACTTATTTGGTGGTGGAGGGACCTTCACTGGAATCTTCCTGAAGCTAGTTCAGTTACTGCTTGGTTTGGACAGTAACTGAATCGAAAGAGAGTATATGATGGTGATGAGTGAATGGAAGGTTGCTACAGTTTAGGGGAAGTGAATCGAAAGGTACACTATTGAGGTTTTTTTATGGAAAAATCTTAGAGTTTGAAGGTTTGAGAATGTTGGAGAGTTTGAGAATATGGGAGAGTTTGAGTGTTTGAGGATTTTTATGATTTTTTTCTCTAGCAAAAATCTGGACCCTTTTCTTTGTCAATGGTTTCTCTATTTATAGAGAAAATGTTTGGGAGTTAAAACAAAGATATGGCTTGGCTGAAACGTGAATATCAAGCTATGTCAGATTTTCCAAGATCCCAAGGTGAAGTACTAGAGTTGTTGGTTAAAAGGGGCTGACTTCCCTGACTTATGGTGAACTACAAACATGATTTAAGCAAAGCATGGGCTTAGGACATGATTTGAACTAGCAAGGTCACTTTCATAAAAAAAACTTCTAGACAAAGGCTTAATCATCTGGACAATAACTTAATCCAAAATGTAAGCAATTAATTATTGAGTGAAATACAAGCATTAAGGCCTGTAAAGTAAGATCATGTAGCATGGCCAAAAGATTTGATCAGTGTTCTTTCAAAATCCTATTTTCCACTTGTGTCGAAGAGTTTTAGAAATGTACTAAAGAAGACTGCTTCAAAGGATCCAGAGTTGGGTTTGAAAGATGCTGATTCAAAGAAACCAAGACTCCAATCAAAGCTTTGTGTGAAGGTGGCTCTTGTCTAATCGAAGGCTTGCTTGCCAGGGGTCACATGTGGCCAAACAAAAGAGTGTACATAAGGGGTACCTGTCTTGTGACTTCATGCCAACATGCAAAATATCTATGTTCAAATGAAGCTTGCATGAAGGGAACCAACATGCCCAAATGAAAGGTGTGACTAGTAGCTTGTACTGAAAGATTCATGTGCCCAAACGAAGCAAACATGAAGGGATCCAAATGCCCAAACGAAAGGTTTGACCAAAACCTCGTGTTGAAGGATTCATGTGCCCAAACGAAGGGTGTGACCAGTAGCTTGTACTGAAGGAACCACATGCCCAAACGAAAGGTGCATGTAGGAGGCCAAAATGTCCAGATTCGAAAGACACATACAGGAGGCAAAAAGTGCAAATCGAAGGATGCTAAAAAAGGGAGCCTTTTGCCTTGGAAGTGAAGGAGGCTACATGTGTATTTGTGCCTTGTGAATCCAAACCAACGTGCCAGAGGCCCACGCCCAATCGAAGGATGCAAGCCAAACTTGCATCGAAAGAGGCCAAAAGGCCAATCGAATGAGCTGAATCGAAGAACACTTGTTTTTTCTCCAAATTTTGTCAACTTTTTTCTTTCTGTTTTCTCCCTTTTTGACAGTTTCCTTTTAATCTTGGTACTGGAAAATCCCAATGTACTTGTGCAAGCTTGAACCTTGAGAATCCTTGTGAGAAAGGCCTTGAAAAATGAGAGGACAAATTTTGGGGTACAACAACTGCCCATGTTCAATCTTCTTAAACCTGAAGAGTTAGATTGGCAAGCCTGCCATTCGTGACTTGAAGGTGGAAGATGATTGAACATTAAAGTGCCCAAAAATTTGCACTCGATGTTATGTTAGTTGACTATGTAGGGAATGGGCTTAAAGATGTCATTTGGAGGGGTGGTGGATGGTATCAGGATAAATCTTTTGGTTGATTTATACTGAAACGATAGATGTCTTTTTCCTATTGATTTTCCTACAAGGAAAAAGATTAGTTGCATGTCGATGTATGCATGGCGCAATGATGTTCTCAAAATAAATGAGATTATGTTGTATGCATTTGTCATTGATGCGTTATGGTTTATGAATGTGATGCGTTTATTGCAGCGTGTCTTTGTCTAAGAAAATAAATCCTTAACAACATGCTGGGGAGCCTTGAGAGGCTGAGACTTGAACTGTAGTTGGCGAGCAGACGTATCTTCAAGTTTGTTTAGATTATTTCCGCTGGGAATTCCTATTCTGTTATTTTGAGGAGAAACTCCGCTGGGGAATACTGGCTTATTTAAGGAGCCTCTGTGGAGAGTGTTGATCTCTTCTTGGGGAAAAAAGTTTAGGAGTTTTGATTGTTCAATGCTTTTACTAGGGAATTATTCTTGACTAGAGAGCATCGAAAGTTGGTTGTTATCTGGTCGAAATCTAGGCTTGGCAGCAAATTTGTTGGGGATAATGAAGTTGACTGCTATCTGGTCGTATTCCAGGCTTCGCAGTGACTTCAGGGGAAGATCTGAATTAAATGTTATCTGGTTAAAATCCAGGCTTCATAGAAAATTGCTTGAAGTTGAATTGTTATCTGGTCGGGTTCCAGGCTTCACAGTGACTTACTGTGGAAGATTAAATTAACTGTTATCTGGTCAGATTCCAGGCTTCGTAGAAAATTTCTTGGGAGGATGAAGTTAAATTGTTATCTAGACGGGTTCCAGGCTTCGCAACAACTTGCT
Source organism: Vicia faba (assembly GCA_948472305.1). Taxonomy (NCBI): domain Eukaryota; kingdom Viridiplantae; phylum Streptophyta; class Magnoliopsida; order Fabales; family Fabaceae; genus Vicia; species Vicia faba. The sequence goes on from OX451737.1 coordinate 392,259,609, forward strand.
TGAATAGATGAAGTTGAACTAATATCTAGTCGGATCCAGGCTTCACAGTAACTTGCTTGAAATTAGTTGTTATCTGATCCGATTCCAGGCTTCACAATAAATTTCTGAGGGAATAAAGTTAATTTCTATCTGGTCGGATTCCAGACTTCACAATAACTTGCTTGAAAAGATAAAGCTGAACTAATATTTGGTCGGGTCCAGGCTTCACAGTAACTTGTTGGGGTAGAGGCAAACTCTTATGGGGAAATAAAGTTAAACCCTTGTCTGGTGAAGTCCAGGTTTTTCAATATCTCGAAGAGTTAAACTATTATCTGATCGAGTCCAGGCTTCATAGTGTCTTGAGAAGTTAACTATTATCTGGTCGGGTCCAGGCTTCATAGTTACTAGAGTTAAACTATTATCTGGTCGGGTCCAGGCATCATAGTGACTGAAAGTTGAACTATTATCTGGTCGGGTCCAAGCTTCATAGCATTTGAAAGTTACACTATTATCTGGTCGGGTCCAGGCTTCATAGTATTTGAAAGTTGAACTATTATCTGGTCGAGTCTAGGCTTCATAGTATTGAAAGCTGAACTATTATCTGGTCGGGTCCAGTCTTCATAGTATTTGAAAGTTGAACTATTATATGGTCGGGTCCAGGCTTCATAGTAACTTGTTTGAAAGAATGAATTTGACTGTTATCTTGTCGGGCTCTAGGCTTTGTAGAAACTTTCGGAGATAACAATTACTTTGTTGGCGACTTCACTAGGGAAAAGAGGTCGCGGTCCTCCGATTTGTAATAGTCTGAGAGGCAAACTCAAACTGGAGAGGATAGACTCAGCCGAGGAAGACAGACTCAGCTGGGGAAATAAACCCTGTTGAGGAATATTTGACGAACTGCTGAGAAGGTGAGTTCTTTTAGGAAGAGATCCACAAGGATTCTTCTTTTAGGACCAACTCAACTGGGGGGAGGGCTGTCAAGAGATTGAGACTCTGGCTGGGGACTACCCTATGAAAAGGACTTTGTGGGGATAAAGTTAATGGAATAACTCTGTGGGGACATCCCAAATGCATAAAGTGATGCTTGTTACTGCTTGGCAGGACACATATGCTAAATAGTTTTAATTATGTTCACATGTGTTGCACCCTAAAATTTTCTCTCTCATTTTACTCAAAGCATACTCCTAGAGGTCCTCAATTGCTCAAGTTGACTAAGGATTGACCAGACAAATCCTCCTCCTAAGACAATGAGCCTCAAACTAGGGTTTCACTCTTCATCAAGATGTTTGAGTTCCAATGGTCCTAAGTGGTTTCCATTTCCCTAATATGTCCTCAAGGTCATCCATGCCAAGTTTCATGCCTTGCACAAGAAGTTTGCTCAGTCAACTGCTCAAATGCCTGAAAATCAACTGTACTAGGTCAAAAGTCAATTGTGACTCATATACAGTCAAACTTCAATATTTTTGGTCAAAATCAACATTTTGAAGTGTTATCCATCATTTTATCAAGGTTTGATCATGATTCCTCAAGCAATGCTCCTAATTCATCAAAACTGAAAAGTTGCTAAAGTAGGGTTCCTATTGGAAAAGTCAACCAAACTTTGACTAGGCATAACTTTCTCAGACTTTATCAGAAATTTCTCATCCAAGGCTCATTTTTAATATAATCTAATTCCCCACAACTCATCTTCATCCCTAAATGTCAAGAAACGCCTCAATCAGAAGATACAAGTTCATACATTATAGGTCATTTAAAAAGGTCAGCAAAAACACCTTTTGGGTCAAAGCTCTTCATATGAACATGGGAGATCCAATGGAGATGAAATCAAAATGTTTGTTTATAGGGCATCCTTAGCTTGACATCCTTAGCTTTCTAAAAAGTCCAAGAACACCTTCTTAGGGTCAAAATTGAGAGAGATATGCATTGTAAAAGTTGGCCATTTTTGGAAATTTTCACAAAGTCAACAATGTCCAAAATTGCATTTTGCCCACATGGGCCCATATTTTCAAGATTGAATCTTATCCCTAGCATGGTCCACGACCCATGGGACCCTCCTTGCCTCATTTATTTATTTATCTAATTTATTTTGATTTTATTTATTTAAAATTCAAATAAAATAAAATTAAATAAAAAATCAATCAATTAAATGGGATAAGATTTGTTTTGGCATTGATTGAATATCTCATGAGCTGTCAAATAGCCAAACAATTCGTGCAAGTTTGAGAATGGGAAGAAATATCCATGTTTGGAAAGATTGGAAGCAAACTTAAAGACTATAACATATTTTGATTCTTTCCAATTCTATTACCCTAGATTAATTCACTACTTATACCGGGACACTCAAGACCTAGAGGAAAAAAGGAATAAATGCGCAGCTAGCCTCAAAACAGAGAGAAAAATTCCAAATTTTCCAATAAAAAGTGCAGATCAGTTTCACTTCTAGAGGTCGATTCAAGTTGTTCTAAGGATCAAACAATAATCCTTGGACATCTAGGAAGCTATCACAATCATTCCCAAAGCTTGCAGTGTCCAGAACCGCGCCCTTGCACTCACGGTTTATTCTTATCTTTTCTAATCTCGATTTCACTCATTCATTCATTATAAAGATGATTTGATTGCATATTTGTGTTCATGATCATCATGTGAATGTTTCTGGATATTTCAATTTAAGCTTGAGTGCAGGTATAATCATTTGCCATTATAAGGGTTCCGAAGCTTCAAATTAAGGAACCCTAGCTAGAGGCAAAATTGGACAAAATTAGGGGTACTATCATGCTCAGGAGATCTTTTATAGTCAATCCATGTCTTTGGTTTAAATTTATGTTGCTTGTATCATGTTTTAGAATGTTGCAGGTTTGTAGCTACGAATAAAATTCGTCACTATAGCCTATAGTGACGGAAATAACTGTAGGTAAATGTCCATCATCTAAAACGACAGTTCCAACAAGGAAGATGAAGGCGTGTCAAAACCTGAGTGGCCAGTTTGAATGGCGTGCGTTTTTTCTTTTAACACTGACTCATTATTAAATATATTATATGTTGTTTGGTTTATATCAACGAATAGCAAGCTGGCTCTGTGGTACAAGCGAAGGGTTTCAGGGTGCGCGCGTGTAGGAGGTCAGGGGTTCGATCCCTGCCTCCCACATAATATTTTTGTTAATCTTTATCTGCAGATTCAATGGTCTCTTTCCAAGCGCGTACACCATAGGCCTCAAGATCCATCACCATTGGGTCATCCTTTCCCAGATCTAACGCTGCCAGGCTGCAGCTCATGATGGACATTCCTGGCATTATCACACCGAATCTAGCGTTGTGCTGGGCTATTGGATTGGGCCTTTTTTTGGACAGAATTTCAGTATGCAACCCTTCAATGTGGGTTTGCACCCCCTCGGGCACATCTCTTTCTTTCTTTATTTAATTATTCCACTTGTTTCATTTATTTTAAATCAATTTTTTTCATAAAATCAAAATCACAAAAAATAGGACTTAGTTCTTTTTTCAATAAATTAATTTTTGCAAATTAATTATTTCCATTAAATTTAATTTATTCTTCATTAATTAAAATTGATTATAAAAATTAGGTTAAATTCAAATCTTTTTCACAAAAAAAATCAAAAAAATATTTTTCAGTGAGCAAAATTAGATTTTTTAGGGTTTTGAACTTTTTTCCAAGTTTTTTTTCTCGCGCGTAATTACTTTTGCCTTACGATTATTTTTTTCCAATTAATGTAATTGCTCCAAGGTTTATAATAGTTAATTAGGTTATTTACTGCCCTTTCCCGTTCTACTATTCAAATCCCCAAAGTTTTGGTTATGTAATCCCCCTCCCCAAAGCCTTGTAATAGCTAGGTTTAAACTTCTCGCACTTTTACTTTCTGTCATTATAAACTGTTAGATGATTGATAATAGGATTATATGTGAAAGATAAATCAATATTTAAAGCAGTGGAAAACCCTAATTGTGCCAAGATAATTGACTGAAAAACAAACACTTGCATATTCTCACTCCTAGGGTTTTCCCTCCACTTCGATTGCCTTCGGAAAACGGTCACTATTCTCGAAACGCGAGAATTTTTAGTGGCTGTCCTCTAATTCAAAAGATCACTAGTCCCTCTATGACCCTTTCGATGTTCCCTTTCGATTGTCCCTTAAACTCCAACGATGGAGATACCTACTCCTTATTTGTAGGATAGCGTTGTCTAAAGGAAATAAGAAAATGAACAGTCTTTTTCGATTAGGTAGAAAATCTTAAGTACTTGCTCAAAATAATCTTTTACACCATACACCATCAAACATACTTTTCAAACAAAAGTTTTCAAAACGGTTTATCACACTCTTGAGGACTGATGCAAGAGTTACCATAAAGTGAAATGCCGCACTAAGGCATTTTTCAAAGCTTTTCAAACACACAAACAAAAGCAATTTAAAAATGAGAAAGTACCTAAGAGCCCGTGGAAAACCACTGATAGAAAGGGTATTAACACCTTCCCTTTCTATAATCTACCCCCCGTACTCAGAAACATCTCGAGAAAGGTTTTTTCTGTTCTTTTTCCCTTTTCCTTTGTTGGATAACATAAAAGCCGGTGGCGAATCTTGTTTACCGTACATTTGCGAACAAAAAACGCAAAACCAGTAGTAACAAAAATAGTCAGTTCTGCCACTGTATCACAGAACTGGAGACTCTGCTGGGGATTTATATAAAGTGGGGTTTACCTTATGATTTAGGTCATTTTAATTGCTTCTTTGGCTTGTCTTGTTTGATTTACTTTTAAGGGTATCTGTTTGAGTTGTTTGGATCCTAAACCCGGATCGGGGAATTCCTTTTAGGTAAGTAGCAATAAACTATGAGGGAGTTGTGTGGGGTATACCGACATGGTTGAAACAGTATCTACGTTGATGCGATACTTTGGTGTGTACCAGTAGCCCTTGAGTAATAAAGGAGAATACGGGGCCGCTGCGTGGTATCATACAACGTCAACTGACCTTAACACCTTAATTGACCAACTTGGATTTTTAGGACATAGTGAGATAGCCATCTTTGGTGTAAACCCAAGTCAATTGATACTCTATACTACTCATTGAGGTTTGAATCTTGAGTTTTGTTTGGTGGCAAGTCAATTGTCTATCAGAACGAAATTTAGGGGAAAGATCGGTGATATTGAGATCCCTTAGAACCCGGTTACTATATTTAGGACAGGTTGAACCAACCCAACTTCAAGAGGGTATTACCTTAAAATCCATGCAAGCGTTAAACCTAAGGTCTTTGTGTGATTTTATTGTGTTTGCTATATCTTCTATATCTGAGCATAATCATGACATCCTAACATAGCATATCATACTAACCATTTCAAGGATTCTTAGGGTTTATTTTTGTCTTGTTTTGTAGGACATGGCCCTCGCCCGCAGATTCACTATCCAAGTCAGTTTGGTAAAGGTACCTCCTCAGCTTAAGGAGTTAGTATCAAGGGTTCCTGAAAGCTCTCCCTTCACTGAAAGGCATGGTCGAATTCTCAGCTTGGTCACCTCAAACCCTGATGAAGAAATGTTAAAAGTGCTCTTTCAATTCTTTGACCCTCTACATCATTGCTTCACTTTTCCGGATTACCAGTTAGTACCTACTATGGAGGAGTTTTCTCTGTTATTGGGGGTGCCTATCCTTAAAAAGGTACATTTCAATGGTATGGAAAGAGACCCTAAACCTAGAGATATTTCTAAAGCTCTGACCTTACAACTGTATGACGTAGTGGCAAATTAGGAAACCAGGAGAGGTGTCAAGGGTTTCTTAGATAAGTTCTTATTTGAGAAAGCTCATCATTTTTGGGATACCCTGGAGTTACAAGATTTTGAAGAGGTGTTAGCCCTTATCATCTACGGGTTGGTATTGTTTCCTAATCCGGCTGTTGTACCCCAAAATTTGCCCTCCCATATTTCTCAAAACACTTCAAGAAAAATTCACAAGTCCAACCTGGCGCGTCATATTCAAGTATTCTTTCGCCAAGATATCTCTGATAACGTATTCTCAAATTCAGGTTCGGCTCAAGAGTCAATTCTTTAAAGAAGGTATCCGAATGTGTGAGTTTTCTTGAAGAAATATAGTGAAAAAGTGTGCTGAAAGTGCAGTTTTTACACGCTAAAAAATTCATAACTTGAAGATTGTGGCTCGTTTTGAACCCGTTCTGGTGGCCAAAATTCCATCTTGACATTATCTATGTTTTCATCTCTCACGGCTGGAAGCCAATTTCGATCAGAAGGTCTTCAAAAATGTGGATTTATCAAGTATTTTCGTGCAGAAATTTGTGACAGAAGTTTATTTGCGTCATGTTCAAAAAATCATAACTTGGTCGATTTTCATCGTATCGAGCTGGTTCCGGTGCCAAAATTTCACAAATTGAGTTGGCTACATTTTTACAGAAGGTATTGAGTTCAAACGGTATTCAAAAGGCCTTCGTTTTTTGCTCAGAGTGCGTGACACGCTGAAAATCCTAAATCCTGAATATTATTTCATCTGAGCCGAAACTTCGAAAATTCATAACTCGGTCAATTTTTATCGGATTGGGCTCATATTTTTACACAAGGTCCCTGACTCGTAGATCTACAACTTTGCTTCAAAAGTCGAGACCGGATTATGCTCCGATCAAAACCAGTTTTTTATTGAAGAACGTGTCAAAGTCGACACTGAAGCCCAAAATAAGTTTGTCTGAGCTGAAACTTCAAAAATTCATAACTAATTCACCGTTTATCCGATTGAGTCAATTTTCGGACAGGAGTTAGTTCTCGATGCCGGCTACATTTTGTTTTCACATTTCAACTTCAAAAAATGCACTTAAGTCCCTGCGATTTAGCCTGGAAGGTAACGAATTCAAGTGAATATTGGAGGCCCAATTGCACATTCAAAGCCCATTTGCTTTACCCTAATTTCCATTATATAATCACCTTCTTTTTACGCAAACCAGGAGAGAAGAAAAAGAGAGAAAAAACCTTGCCACAACACTGTCAGAATATCAAACTCTTTCAAGAACCCTAAAACCTTGAAATCCTTATTACAAATCCCTCTCTCACTACAAACAAGCCATCTCAGTTACAAACCAACATCTTATTACTTCTTCAGTAAGGGTAAGGCTGGCTTGATCTCCATGATCCAAAGGGCATAAAAGCATTCATGTCACTACTTTTCCAGTAAGGATTTAGACAGGATCCCATGCAGGTTCATTAAGGAACGTTGAGGCCAAAAGCCAAATGGCCAAAAACCAAAAGCCAAATGGCCAAAACAGAACATTTTACACATGACACCAATACGTGGCGAGACAGACATCCTGAGAAGATTAAGGAACGTTGAGGCCAGAACACAAATGGCCAAAAGCCAAAAGCCAAAAGCCAAATGGCCAAAGTAGAACAACTTATGCATGAAACTCAATCCAATGGCCAAAGAATGCAGACCACGGTACTCAGGAGTCAATACTTCAAAAAACCTCCCCTTGGGCCAGACACCCCCTATGGTTTGCTCAATTTTTAATTTTTATTTGTTTTTCCTTTTTATTCTTTTAATTGTTTTCTTTTAATTCCATAAAATAATTTTCATAATAAATATAAAATACAGGAAAAATCAAAAAAATGTTTATTTTATTAATATTAATTTTACTATTATTATTTTTGTAAATAAACTTTAAACAATTAATTAGATTAATTTAGGTTTCAAAACTTTAATATTTTTCTTAATAAATTAAATATGTAGAAATTAGGGTTTGTAACTTTTTCATCATTTTTTTTAATAAATAATTTTCTCATCATTATTATTATTATTAACTACTAATTTATTTTGTAAATAAACATGTACATAAATTCTTTAGTAAATTAAGTTAAACTTTAACATTTTTCTCAAATAATTAAAAATAACTTAGAATTAGGGTTTCTTTTAATTTTAATTTTAATTTTCTTATTTCATAAATACAAAAAAAACACTTCTTTTATTTCAATAAATAATTAATTAATTTTTAATTTCAATTTAACTTCAAAAGGGTCCAACGCCCTCGTTTTCAATTTTAATTCAATTCGCACATTTTATTTATTCCTTCTTTTAAATATTGATGTAATTCTCCCAAAGCCGTGTAAATATTTATCTTTCGCACTTTACTTTACTTTATTCCTTATTTTTCTGTCAAATCGGGTCCTGGAAATTTTGGCGATGTGGACCCGCGCCTTTGTAATAGTTTAGGAACTTTAATTTCCGCAACTTTTTTAACTGTTAATAATTGCATGCAAGAATGAATGTCTAAATAAAAACAAACGCATAGATCACCTTGACATGAATAAGACAAAATAACTGAACATGACACACAAATCACACACCACCCCTAGGGTACGCCTCACTGTTGCCTTGCCTCGAAAGGTGATCGTCGAGTAGAGGATGTCTTAGTAAGTCCTCATGATCCGGGAACCTGGCATGAGGGTAGCTTCTAAGGTGTCTTCCCATTGCTCTGGTGATCACCATGTCCCGAACCTCGAATTGACCCGAACACCTCCAACAGTGGTGCTACCTACCTCTCAATGGTGGGATGGCACTACTTTAAAGGACATCTACACAGACGAATTCCTTAGGGTAGGTAGACGAATCTAGATACTTGCTCTAAATTCAAAACAAATTCAAAAATACTTTTCACACCGACACCTTTTCAAAAAGCTTTCGAAAGCAATTTTTCAAACACTCTTGAGGACCGATACAAGAGTCGAACTGGAATTTTCAAAGAAACTTTTTAAAACCCACAATTGAAAAGCAAACAAATCATTTTTGAAAACACAAATGAGCAAGTATCTAAGAGCCCATGGATAACCATGGATAGAAAGGGTGCTAATACCTTCCCTTTCTATAACCTACCTCCCGAACCGAGAGCAATCTCTATAAGGAATTTTTCTGTGCTATTGTCCTTTCCATTTGGAGAAAATAAAAGACGGTGGCGACTCTTGCTTCCGCGACATTTCGCGAACCAGCGTTAAACAGTCAGTTCCAGATCCACCGATCACAGAACTGGCGACTCTGCTGGGGATATCTTTATAAAGTGAGGTGTACCTTAGGGTAGTTCATAACTATGTTTTCAATTGTATTGACTTGTCTGCTTTAACTTTGTGGGTTGCATGGGAGTTACATAGATCCTAACCCGGATCTGGGGATACCCTGTTTAGGTAGCATAAGCTGTGAGGGACCTGTCCGGCGTATACCGACATGGGTGAAGCAGTGGCTACGTTGGTGTGGCGCCTTGGTCTGTACCGATATCCCTCGTGTTGAAACGGGGAGAATATGGGTCTTCCAAGGAGTCATTAAGCACCAACAACCTTAGAACCTTAAATGACACAACTTGGCCATTAGAACAGTAGCAGTATGCTACGCCCATTGAGGCTAAACTCTCGTGATGGTTCTGGCCGCAAGAAAAGATTGCGATGCTGGAGTTATGACCGATTGAGGGTAGTCAATGATATTGGGATCCTCTAAGAACCCGGTTACTTTGATAGGACAGGTATGAACCAACCAACTGAAAGAGGGTAATACCTAGACCTCATGCTGGCTTAAACTCTAAGGGCATCTCTTGTGTGACTTGTGTGCCTTCGTACTTGACTATTTGCATGCTTGGTATCTAACACAGGAATTACTTGCAGGGTTTGCTTATAGTCCTTAATGGGGACTTATAGCAGGGTTTGTTAAGTTTTTGCAGGTTTTCGTCCATAGTCCTTAACTAGGACTCATAACAAGGCTTACTAAGTTTCTTGCAGGTTTTTGTTTTAGTCCTTAACTAGGACTCATAACAAGGTTTACCGAGTTTCTTGCAGGGTTTGTTTTAGCCCTCAATTGGGACTCATGACAGGTTTTACCGAGTTTCTTGCAGGTTTTGGTTTGCAGTCCTTAATTGGGACTCATAACAGGGTTACCTACATTACCCCATGCATCATGACATCATACCATTGCATACATCCTAACTCATTTCAAGGATCTCAAGGGTTTGTGATGCAGGTCAGGATGAATCAAACATCTAGCAAGGGGCAAAGAGGATTTATTTTCCTCTAGCCAAGGTTGTCAGAGGCTATGACCCACTTGATATGGTGAGCTTTGACTCCTGAAGAAGGTTCCCCTAGCCAAGGTTGTTCGGAAAGCAAAATAAGGTTGATGACTTGAGTCAGAGGCTATGACCCACGGGATATGGTGAGCCTTCGACCCTTGAAGAAGGACTCTCTACAACAGGAAGTTCCTTCAATCAAGCTACAGAATCCAAACGCTAACAAATTTTCTTGTTTACCCCGCGAGGTCCTTGAAAACATTACATGCATGTCATACTCATCATTACATAACAGGTATCTTTGTTGCAGGTCACTTACCTTTCTCGCTGTTTATTTCAGCAATGGCCTTCCAACCAGATAACCAGGACCTTCTTGCCCAAGAAACTCGGTTCGGGGAAACCCTCCTGAATCTATCCAAGGGGCAGGAGGAGCTAAAGACACTTCTCATGGAGACTTGGGTCAGGAACAGCGCTGAGGACGAACGGCTGAAACACTTGCAAGCTGGAATGGATGCAATGAAAGCCCAAATGCTGGGGCAGGTGACTGCCATTCAAGGGTTAGCTCAAAGACAAGATGAGCTCTGGTTTCTCGTCAACCAACTGCTTCAGGATAACCAGCTGAGGCAAAAGTCTAAGGGTAAAAAGCCAGTCATCGTTCGACCATCTTTGAGACAAAGAGGCAAGGAGAGAGCTCCTCAAATGGCTCCAATGTCACAAATTCAACATCACAACCAACAAAAGAGCGAGAGGAGGCAGTTCACTCGGCTCAGCATGACCTTATCCCAGATATTGCCACAATTGCTGGAGACCAAGCTGGTAACTCTAAAAGAGGCTTCGAAGTTTCAAAATACAACGTCACCAAAGTATAACCCCAACGCTCGCTGCGCTTATCATTCTGATAGCCCGGGGCATGATACAAATGAATGTTGGGCTCTGAAGAACAAGATCCAGGACCTGATTGATGAAGGGGCATTAGAGTTCACACAAGATGGTCAGGCCGAGTTCTTCTACTACCCCTGCAAGACTCACCATTTGAAGTGACAAATCATGAGACTGGAAAACTTTTGTTCATTCGAATGTTCAAGTTGCAGTTTTCTTTTGTTCAAACATTTACTCATGTTAAACATTGTTATTTCATTAATGCATCGCATATGTCTGTTTTGAAACAATATATTCGTATTCACTAAATGCAAATTATTTTCATATTTTTTCTGATGTCAACTCTTGATCATTAATTCTAAGCCTCTTGAGGGAGGATGACGAAAACGATACCGCAATCTTTACAGTATACTTTTGAACAGATCCCGCTGATGAGGTACAGGCATTGTTTCAATCCCTAAACACTGGAGTTATAAGGAAGATAATCCCTCGTTAACCCCTCTGAGCCAAAGAAGTAGGAGTTTTTCTTTTCGAAATTTAAAACCCTTAATCATAACCTGGGGCAGGGTAGTTCTCTCAGTTGATCCAAGTGCATAACAAATGGCACCAAAGAGGCCCTTACAAAACAAAGAAAGACGGTGATGGTTCCGAATAATCAATAAAGAAAGGCAGTCATTATCTCAAAAAATAAAAAGCCCATTAAGTCAAAACCCATGAAGGAGACTTACAAAACTGGGGCATCCCGCTGACTGTAATTCCAAAAAAGGAAACAGTTCAGGCAAAAAAAGAAAGGGATAACAAAAATCAAAAAAAGAAAGAGGTCTTACAAACCCTCAACAAAAAAGGAAGGACTGCCTATTCAAAATAAGTTATCAATATCCGAATCATCACCGAAAAATCAGAGCAAAGACTCAAACAAGGTCTAACGTATGATCAACTGAGTTTAGGTTTGGAGAACATCACGAAGAGCGAGTGGGTACAAATAATTTGAGCCTTTATCCTTTGTTTCTTAAACCGTGAACCAGGCCACGTTATAACCCTCAAAAGTCCTAGCTGAAGCATGGGTTAGTTCGAAAGCATACTGTTACGAAAGGTATCCTGACTCCTTAAGGCCTATGGTAAATACGGAGTTGACATCACGTTTTATAAACATCTAATTGTTTTATGAAAAAAGAATGCATTCTTAAAAACCTTCAAGACAGACATAGGCTTTGCATTTTTTAACATAACTTTGTTTGCATATGACTTTTTATTTGAACAGCAGGGAAATTCGCACGATGAATACCTAGTGAATAAAAGCACTTCCAATCAAGGGGCATGACATGACCATGGTCCATCATCTGGGGCAATCCAATCAAGATTCGGAGAATCTCTCAAAGGCCAAATAGCCTGGGGCAAATCTCCGCCTGAGTCACTTGGGACACTCCAGCGACGAATCTGGCCTGATCAAACACCTTCTGGTGGCATGACAAAACACTTCTGACAAGGGCAACTCCCTACCTTCTGAAAGCACGGATATAGTCGAAAAGAATACTACGCGTAATCAAAGACCCGCTAGGTTGACACACCTAGGCAAAAATAAGGGCTTCCCGGCGGACCAAAAGGGTTCGGGCAAAATGAGGGATGAAATGAAAAAATCTGTACACCCGGCAAGTCGAAAACCTGAAAAGGCGGCTTGGGCAAAAATGGGTATCCCGGTGGACTGAAAACCCAAAAGGGCGGTCCAGGCAAAAGTTAGGGATCAAAGCGTACGACTATGTCCTGTCATCTTGTCACCTGCCTACCAGAAGAAGGTTTGACCCTCAACAAATATCAGCATCCCACATGTGCCTCCCCCATAGAAACAGGGGCAATAACGGGTGGTTTAAGCAATCTGATTGTTTCCGTCCTCCAGGGTATCAAGGTAGGCTCAGCTAAAGAACATAACCAAATATCTTAATTCCCCAGAGAGTGAGCCAGCAAGTCAGTACACTCTCCCCAAGCAAAGCTACAGTCAGCCTTAAGGAAAGTTGGGTATCCCCCAGCAGATATCAACATTCCCCGGCAGTCTTGGTCTAAAGATTGTTCCCCGGCGGCATATCAAACATTCAAAGGAATCACTTCCCCCGCAGTTCAAAACCTATCCAGGAGAATCCAATCTAGTTCCCCAGGAAAGTTGGAATTCATACCCCCAAGCAATAAGCTTATCCCCAGTAAATTCTGGAAGCTTATCCTCGCAAAGCACGAACGCGTCGTCCGGCTCTATTCAAAGAGTTATTTCCTTAACAGGATATAACTGGGTTATCCTCAGCCAAAAGCCACGGAAAGATCGCCCTCGACGAAGTCCTCTTATCCCCAGCGAAGTCTATCAACACTTCCAATACAACAAGGATATCCTCAGCAAGTTACTATCAACAATTCAGCAGAGCATCTCTATCCCCACAGAGTATCACTCCCCAACATGGTCGTCAGAGTATTTTTCTCCCCGCAGAATCTTCCACTTGCCAAGTTTATTCCTCAACGGAGTCATCTTCTCCTATCGGTATTCTTGCAACTATCATCCCCAGCGGAAGCGAAATCTATTCTTCAACATCAGCCCAGGATATGACTTCCCGGCACCCGTCAAGGATTTACTTTCCTAGACAAAAACATACATTCATAAAATATCACATACATCATTATAGCATGCATAGACGCATTATATCATACAAATCTCATTTATGTTGAGAACATCATTGCTTGATCCATATCATGCATTGCATATGACTGACCTTTACCTTTCAGGAAAGATGCAGTTGAAATTCTCAATCATATTTCAAGACCTAGACCGGTTCAGTTAATCGACTCCAAAGATTTCTTATCCAGTCCCAGGCCTTCTCTAGTCCAGCTAAATCGACTCCCAACAGATTTTTCTGATAAAGAATCAGCAGAAGTTATTCCAGATTATAATTTCCTATTGGTCCTCTCTCCGACGGTGCATGAGATTTCCATTTTAGGGTTTTCTTTAAGATTATAATTTTCAGATGGGTTCCCTCTCCGACGGTGAGTGAGGTGGTAAGTCCTTTTCAGATGGTTCCCTCTCCGACGGTGAGTGAGGTGATAATCTACTATGGTTCCCTCTCCGACGGTGAGTGAGGTGGTAAGTCCTTCTCAGATGGTTCCCTCTCCGACGGTGAGTGAGGTGGTAAGTCCTTTTCAGATGTTTCCCTCTCCAACAGTGAGTGAGGTGATAGTCTCCTATGGTTCCCTCTCCGACGGTGAGTGAGGTGGTAAGTCCTTTTCAGATGTTTCCCTCTCCGACGGTGAGTGAGGTGATAGTCTCCTATGGTTCCCTCTCCGACGGTGAGTGAGGTGGTAAGTCCTTTTCAGATGTTTCCCTCTCCGACGGTGAGTGAGGTGATAGTCTCCTATGGTTCCCTCTCCGACGGTGAGTGAGGTGGTAAGTCCTTTTCAGATGTTTCCCTCTCCGACGGTGAGTGAGGTGATAATCTCCTATGGTTCCCTCTCCGACGGTGAGTGAGGTGGTAAGTCCTTTTCAGATGTTTCCCTCTCCGACGGTGAGTGAGGTGATAGTCTCCTATGGTTCCCTCTCCGACGGTGAGTGAGGTGGTAAGTCCTTTTCAGATGTTTCCCTCTCTGACGGTGAGTGAGGTGATAGTCTCCTATGGTTCCCTCTCCGACGGTAAGTGAGGTGGTAAGTCCTTTTCAGATGTTTCCCTCTCCGACGGTGAGTGAGGTGATAGTCTCCTATGGTTCCCTCTCCGACGGTGAGTGAGGTGGTAAGTCCTTTTCAGATGTTTCCCTCTCCGACGGTGAGTGAGGTGATAGTCTCCTATGGTTCCCTCTCCGACGGTGAGTGAGGTGGTAAGTCCTTTTCAGATGTTTCCCTCTCCGACGGTGAGTGAGGTGATAGTCTCCTATGGTTCCCTCTCCGACGGTGAGTGAGGTGGTAAGTCCTTTTCAGATGTTTCCCTCTCCGACAGTGAGTGAGGTGATAGTCTCCTATGGTTCCCTCTCCGACGGTGAGTGAGGTGGTAAGTCCTTTTCAGATGTTTCCCTCTCCGACGGTGAGTGAGGTGATAGTCTCCTATGGTTCCCTCTCCGACGGTGAGTGAGGTGGTAAGTCCTTTTCAGATGTTTCCCTCTCCGACGGTGAGTGAGGTGATAGTCTCCTATGGTTCCCTCTCCGACGGTGAGTGAGGTGGTAAGTCCTTTTCATATGTTTCCCTCTCCGACGGTGAGTGAGGTGATAGTCTCCTATGGTTCCCTCTCCGACGGTGAGTGAGGTGGTAAGTCCTTTTCAGATGTTTCCCTCTCCGACGGTGAGTGAGGTGATAGTCTCCTATGGTTCCCTCTCTGACGGTGAGTGAGGCGATAATTCCT
This sequence comes from Vicia faba, assembly GCA_948472305.1. Classification (NCBI taxonomy): domain Eukaryota; kingdom Viridiplantae; phylum Streptophyta; class Magnoliopsida; order Fabales; family Fabaceae; genus Vicia; species Vicia faba. The sequence continues at coordinate 392,274,871 of OX451737.1, forward strand.
TTTCAGATGTTTCCCTCTCCGACGGTGAGTGAGGTGATAGTCTCCTATGGTTCCCTCTCCGACGGTGAGTGAGGCGATAATTCCTTTTCAGATGGTCCCCTCTCTGACGGTGAGTGAGGTGATAGTTCCTTTTCAGATGGTTCCCTCTCCAATGGTGCGTGAGGTGGTAATTCCTTTCCTAATGGTTCCCTCTCCGATGGTGCGTGAGGTGGTAATTCCTTTCCTAATGGTTCCCTCTCCAATGGTGCGTGAGGTGGTAATTCATTTCCTAATGGTTCCCTCTCCGACGGTGAGTGAGGTGATAATTCCTTTTCAGATGGTTCCCTCTCCGACGGTGAGTGAGGTGATAATTCCTTTTCAGATGGTTCCCTCTCCGACGGTGAGTGAGGTGATAATTCCTTTTCAGATGGTTCCCTCTCCGACGGTGAGTGAGGTGATAATTCCTTTTCAGATGGTTCCCTCTCCGACGGTGAGTGAGGTGATAATTCCTTTTCAGATGGTTCCCTCTCCGACGGTGAGTGAGGTGATAATTCCTTTTCCGATGGTTCCCTCTCCGACGGTGAGTGAGGTGATAATTCCTTTTCAGATGGTTCCCTCTCCGACGGTGAGTGAGGTGATAATTCCTTTTCAGATGGTTCCCTCTCCGACGGTGAGTGAGGTGATAATTCCTTTTCAGATTATAATTTCCTATGGTTCTCTCCCCGACGGTGCGTGAGATGTAATTCCCTTTCAGATTATAATTGCCTTTGGTTCTCTTCCCGATCCTGCGAAGATGGTAATTCCCACCAAGATTTGCTCAACGGGCGTTGTTGAAGTTAAAGTCACCCAAGGTTCTCTCAGCGTTCATGCTAAGGTAGTAACCATCCCTGGTTCATTCATCACCTTTTGAAGATCCAGACTCAGCTCCTGTAACCAGTCAGGACACATCTATACCAACCATCTGAAAACCAGTTCTTGCAACGTGTCAGGTACTCATTTTTCTTTTGCAGGTATGCAGGTTCTCGCTAAGGAATCTCTTACGCGATCAACATCCAGATGGCATCTATAAGCCCATCATCCTATTCATCAACCTCTAAATGGCATCGATAAGCCCATTCCCACCACATTGCTACTATGTGAGCGCAAATTTCTGGGCACTCTAGTGTCCAATCATCTTCTACCTTCGGATTACGAAAGGCACGTCAGCCAATCTGCATCCTCAGGTCTAAGAAGATTGAACAGGGGCAACTGTTGTACCCCAAAATTTGCCCTCCCATATTTCTCAAAACACTTCAAGAAAAATTCACAAGTCCAACCTGGCGCGTCATATTCAGGTATTCTTTCGCCAAGATATCTCTGATAACGTATTCTCAAATTCAGGTTCGGCTCAAGAGTCAATTCTTTAAATAAGGTATCCGAATGTGTGAGTTTTCTTGAAGAAATATAGTGAAAAAGTGTGCTGAAAGTGCAGTTTTTACACGCTAAAAAATTCATAACTTGAAGATTGTGGCTCGTTTTGAACCCGTTCTGGTGGCCAAAATTCCGTCTTGACATTATCTATGTTTTCATCTCTCACGGCTGGAAGCCAATTTCGATCAGAAGGTCTTCAAAAATGTGGATTTATCAAGTATTTTCGTGCAGAAATTTGTGACAGAAGTTTATTTGCGTCATGTTCAAAAAATCATAACTTGGTCGATTTTCATCGTATCGAGCTGGTTCCGGTGCCAAAATTTCACAAATTGAGTTGGCTACATTTTCACAGAAGGTATTGAGTTCAAACGGTATTCAAAAGGCCTTCGTTTTTTGCTCAGAGTGCGTGACAAGCTGAAAATCCTAAATCCTGAATATTATTTCATCTGAGCCGAAACTTCGAAAATTCATAACTCGGTCAATTTTTATCGGATTGGGCTCATATTTTTACACAAGGTCCCTGACTCGTAGATCTACAACTTTGCTTCAAAAGTCGAGACCGGATTATGCTCCGATCAATACCAGTTTTTTATTGAAGAACGTGTCAGAGTCGACACTGAAGCCCAAAATAAGTTTGTCTGAGCTGAAACTTCAAAAATTCATAACTAATTCACCGTTTATCCGATTGAGTCGATTTTTGGACAGGAGTTAGTTCTCGATGCCGGCTACATTTTGTTTTCACATTTCAACTTCAAAAAATGCACTTAAGTCCCTGCGATTTAGCCTGGAAGGTAACGAATTCAAGTGAATATTGGAGGCCCAATTGCACATTCAAAGCCCATTTGCTTTACCTTAATTTCCATTATATAATCACCTTCTTTTTACGCAAACCAGGAGAGAAGAAAAAGAGAGAAAAAACCTTGCCACAACACTGTCAGAATATCAAACTCTTTCAAGAACCATAAAACCTTGAAATCCTTATTACAAATCCCTCTCTCACTACAAACAAGCCATCTCAGTTACAAACCAACATCTTATTACTTCTTCAGTAAGGGTAAGGCTGGCTTGATCTCCATGATCCAAAGGGCATAAAAGCATTCATGTCACTACTTTTCCAGTAAGGATTTAGACAGGATCCCATGCAGGTTCATTAAGGAACGTTGAGGCCAAAAGCCAAATGGCCAAAAACCAAAAGCCAAATGGCCAAAACAGAACATTTTACACATGACACCAATACGTGGCGAGACAGACATCCTGAGAAGATTAAGGAACGTTGAGGCCAGAACACAAATGGCCAAAAGCCAAAAGCCAAAAGCCAAATGGCCAAAGTAGAACAACTTATGCATGAAACTTAATCCAATGGCCAAAGAATGCAGACCACGGTACTCAGGAGTCAATACTTCAAAAAACCTCCCCTTGGGCCAGACACCCCCTATGGTTTGCTCAATTTTTAATTTTTATTTGTTTTTCCTTTTTATTCTTTTAATTGTTTTCTTTTAATTCCATAAAATAATTTTCATAATAAATATAAAATACAGGAAAAATCAAAAAAATGTTTATTTTATTAATATTAATTTTACTATTATTATTTTTGTAAATAAACTTTAAACAATTAATTAGATTAATTTAGGTTTCAAAACTTTAATATTTTTCTTAATAAATTAAATATGTAGAAATTAGGGTTTGTAACTTTTTCATCATTTTTTTTAATAAATAATTTTCTCATCATTATTATTATTATTAACTACTAATTTATTTTGTAAATAAACATGTACATAAATTCTTTAGTAAATTAAGTTAAACTTTAACATTTTTCTCAAATAATTAAAAATAACTTAGAATTAGGGTTTCTTTTAATTTTAATTTTAATTTTCTTATTTCATAAATACAAAAAAAACACTTCTTTTATTTCAATAAATAATTAATTAATTTTTAATTTCAATTTAACTTCAAAAGGGTCCAACGCCCTCGTTTTCAATTTTAATTCAATTCGCACATTTTATTTATTCCTTCTTTTAAATATTGATGTAATTCTCCCAAAGCCGTGTAAATATTTATCTTTCGCACTTTACTTTACTTTATTCCTTATTTTTCTGTCAAATCGGGTCCTGGAAATTTTGGCGATGTGGACCCGCGCCTTTGTAATAGTTTAGGAACTTTAATTTCCGCAACTTTTTTAACTGTTAATAATTGCATGCAAGAATGAATGTCTAAATAAAAACAAACGCATAGATCACCTTGACATGAATAAGACAAAATAACTGAACATGACACACAAATCACACACCACCCCTAGGGTACGCCTCACTGTTGCCTTGCCTCGAAAGGTGATCGTCGAGTAGAGGATGTCTTAGTAAGTCCTCATGATCCGGGAACCTGGCATGAGGGTAGCTTCTAAGGTGTCTTCCCATTGCTCTGGTGATCACCATGTCCCGAACCTCGAATTGACCCGAACACCTCCAACAGTGGTGCTACCTACCTCTCAATGGTGGGATGGCACTACTTTAAAGGACATCTACACAGACGAATTCCTTAGGGTAGGTAGACGACTCTAAATACTTGCTCTAAATTCAAAACAAATTCAAAAATACTTTTCACACCGACACCTTTTCAAAAAGCTTTCGAAAGCAATTTTTTAAACACTCTTGAGGACCGATACAAGAGTCGAACTGGAATTTTCAAAGAAACTTTTTAAAACCCACAATTGAAAAGCAAACAAACCATTTTTGAAAACACAAATGAGCAAGTATCTAAGAGCCCATGGATAACCATGGATAGAAAGGGTGCTAATACCTTCCCTTTCTATAACCTACCTCCCGAACCGAGAGCAATCTCTATAAGGAATTTTTCTGTGCTATTGTCCTTTCCATTTGGAGAAAATAAAAGACGGTGGCGACTCTTGCTTCCGCGACATTTCACGAACCAGCGTTAAACAGTCAGTTCCAGATCCACCGATCACACCGGCCAACTCATAGACGTGAATGCAGTTATGGTTTTCCTGTCACGTAATCTGGTACATACTCTGCTTGGAGATATCCTACATTCTCTGCATACTCGCACTATAAAGAAAAGAGGGACCCTTATGTGTTACACTCCTCTTTTGGATAGGTGGTTTATTTCGCACCTACCTCGATCCGTCTGTAGCGGTAGAAATGTTTAAGACTAATCCATGTGATTAACTAGACTTGTACAAATCAGAATAGAAATCTCCACTGCGCTTTATTGTTTCCAAAGGAATGGGAAAAGAGCTAGTAACCCAAAAAAGAGGGGGGGGGGGAGATTCAAGGCAAGGGGTTGGTTATGTAAAGGGAAGGTATTAGCACCATAAACATCTACGGTACTCCAAAGGAACCTCTTTGTAAAATCTGTATATTTTGGCTATGAAATGTTGTGTAAAAATGGATGGTGGAGGTGAGAAAAGAAATATATTTTTTATGGTTTTTGCACCCACCGTCGTTGTGAATCTTTAGTGCCTACGTACCACCTTTTCATGCAATAGGGGATCAGGGTACACATAATTCCTCTTTAAAAAAATTTAAAATACAAGTGTGTTGGTTAATTTTATGAGATAAGACATCACCGTCATTGTCCGTGTGGAAAACATACCTACTACCCACAATCATGAGAAATGAGAATTTGCATCATCTCAAAGTGGAGGATATGGCTTGGATTTTAAAATCAACAATGCCTCACGCAACACCCAAGTGGAAAATATCTCACTTAACTATATATCATAGAAGTATAGTTGTTTGCATCACTACAAGGATTGACAAGAGTCTAATCTTTTGAGAAAAGTTTTAAAGATAAGAGCCAAAATGGAAAAATGGTTTTAAATGAGATTGATTGACTTTTAGTATTCTAAAAAAATGTCAAGGTATTGTTAAGTTGATTGAAGTTTACTTGTGAAAAGGTTTTTAAAAATGCATGGACCTAAGTCCAAGTTCATTATGAAAGTGGTTCAGGTTTTAAAGGAAGAAGATTTTTCAAAAGGAGAAAGAAGATTTTTGAAATTAAAGAGGATGGGAGGAGAAGAAGAGACTATCCTAATGCATAAGGTAAAAGCTAGGGATAAGAACCATCTAACCAACAAGAAGCCAATACTTGAAACTATGAGCCAAGATAGAATTCTCATTCATTGGATTGAAACCAAGCAAGCAAAGATATTATACCTCTTGTGAGAACCAAACTTCAAGTGTATTAAGTCTTCACAAAAATTGGACAGAGTAACGGCTGTATACGGGTGAATTTCAGACTACAAACAAGGAATGTAATCATAAGAACCTGCACACAAAACAAACAAACAACCTAATGTCTTAAGGTAAACCCCAAGAACTCCAGACAAAATATCAATTAAGGTCACAAGGTCTCCAACATACGCCAAGGTTTCTAACCCTAAGTCGAAGAAGTCCAATACTCCATAATGCCAAGGATAGTAACCAAATAGTCCAAGTATCATTAAAGATTTTTAGGGTTCATATTGATTATTAGGTTTCTTGAAAAAGAAAAGTAAAGCTCAAGTGAGCAAAAATAAAAATGACAAGAAAGGAAATGGGCTCAAGTGAGCAAAGATGAAAAATAGCATGAAATGTAAATGCTAAATAAATGGTACATAAAGCATAAAAAATAAAATGGGCACAAAGTAAAAGCAATTTAATAATTAGTGGTTAGTTGGATGACCATCTTGAAACTTGCATTTGGAACTCATTAGAGGATTGGTAGAACCAAAGCCTCTACACAACAAGTTGCATTTGCTTTTTGTCAAGTATATCATCCATTTGGAATCCTCAAAAGTGACATTTAATGATCAATGATATTTAAGTGATCCGCGTTGACCAAAAGTGTTATAGATCCATTAGAGGATTGGTAGAACCAAAGCCTCCACACAATGAATCTCAAGGTTATTGGATCAAATAGATCAAATTAACATACTTGGGCTTGCAAACATAGATTTGGGCCACAAATGATCATTTATTCGAGTCGGGACAAAATTTAGCGCTATGTTAAGCAATCTTAAGTGGACTTATGTAGAAGTCATACCTATTTTGAAGTCGGTCAATAGCAATCTATGCACCATTTATTTTGAGACATGATATAAAGATCATGCTCCAATAACACTTAGTGCAATAAGAAAGGGATGAGATGAAGAGGGGTGGGAAAGAATATACAAACCATATTTGAATTAAAATTTAATCAAACTATTATTAAAATCATTCATCCATTTTTGTGGAGTTAAACTCAACACCATGGATCCAATGATGTTAATAAAGTTCATGATAAAAAATTCAACCCAAGATTAGCCAGAAAATAATCACAATATAATAATGCATTTTAATATATATATATATATATATATATATATATATATATATATATATATATATATATATATATATATATATATATATATATATATATATATATATATATATATATATATATATATATATATATATATATATATATATATATATATATATATATATATATATATATATATTAAAAAAAGGTTTTAGAAATATTTAAAATAGAAATAAGGGATAAAAATATCAACTATGTTCAAACTAATCAAGAAATAAAAAGTAAGACCACAGAAAAATCAGAAATGGACTCAAATATTTTTATAAATTTTTTGGTAATTTTTTAAAGTCAGAAACTATTTTTAAAATTAAAAGAAATGAGTAAAATAAACCAAAAATGATTTAAAAAAATACCAAAGTCGGAAATAAAAAATAAGTGAGGTCACTAATATTTGTCACAATATCATTGGATCATTCCTTTTTTTTCTTCTTCAGAATTTAAAAATGCATAAAAGTATTTTTAAACATTTAAAACAAATCAAATAAAGTGAAAATTTATAAAAAATACCAAAATACAAAATAAAATTGTGAAAAAATAAAAATCAGAAAGAGAAAAATCAAAAATATTTTTCATAATTTTTTCTGTTTTTTTGGACTAAGAATTAATTTTCTATGACTTTTTGAAATTTAAAACAATTAAATATAAAAATCAGAAAAGAAAATAAAAATCAAAAAAATATGGGCCATCTGATCAATGTCAAAACGCGTTAGTAAACAGATCAAGTGGACCTGGCACGCTGTGCATGTTATGGACTTTAGTGGTCATCTTCAACCTCCAGCCAACGTGAATTGCAGGTCTCTCAAACTATAAAATTAGAAGCTCAGACCTATGTCATTCGCTTCGTCTCTTCAAGACGAAGATAACCACACCTTCGCGACAAATTTATATAAACTGTAGCTCAAGCAAATTGGAAGGAAAGTTTTGAAAAGGGAATTGAAATTTCATTGTCAAAACAAGTTTCCATATGAAAGTAAGTGTTGTGACTAGAACCGGGGCAATGAGAGCATCACAATGATATCATAGTTTTGAAGAATTGATGAAGGAATCTACCTATTGATGTTGATTTATAGAGCTTTGAAACTGGACTTCTATGGAGCAATCTAAGGCATGATTCTTGAATGTAATTATATGGTTAGCTTCAGGGAAGATCAAGGAAGGTGAATTGATGGAAAAATTGGATTGAAAAAGGCTTGAAAGCAGATTTCGAAGTAGCAAAATTTTGATTTATGGAACAAGTTTGGCAGGGTGATTCTGGCTATACAAGCTTAAGGAAATGAATGGGGGATAACCCTCTATTTATAGGGAATCAAATGGAATGTCCAAGCGTGTGAAATGATGAAGTTTGGAGGGAAATCGTGTGAAGTTGCAAACAAGAAAAGTGTGACTTCCAATTTGATCAAAACTCATCCAAAACGCGCGTTTTGTTGTGCTAATCAATTCTGGAACTTCACTAAACATGTTTAGAGGCAAAAACGCGTGGAAAACTTGTGATTAGAAGCCAAAACAAATATTTAAAATTCTGACTTATGGAGAAACTTCAGTTCCAAGTTACCAAGTTCAATCCAATGGAATTCTTAGCTCAAGGGGTCTTAAGGCATGATTATTGATGCTTTATAAATATGAGGTTACAAGCTTTGAAATGGAAAAAGAATGGAATCAAATGGATGCTTGAGTTGAAAGTTTCATTGAGTTAAAGTTGGAAAAAAAAGAAGTTGACTTTCCATACTTAGAAATATTTCAAGTTTTTCTTCAAAAATGACCTATAATGTTTTGCATCCAAACATGGACTTCCTATTGTAATTTGCTCTTAACCAAAAAATATGGAATGAAACAGACATCTTGAATGACATTTTGAAACTTGAACCATTCAAAATATCCAAAAAATTAGAGAGTTATGGATTGTTGAAGTTGGAAAACAATCATGAAATGACCTATAATCCTTTGTATCCTTAGGGCATCTTCCATCCATTTTATCACTTTGCACATAAAAGAAGGAATAAATTGAACACCCTCAAGATCATTATGGAAAAATAGTGGGATCAAGGTGATAAAAATTGACCAAGTTATGATCATTTGAAGTCACACATAGGAAAATGAGGGTTCATTTAGAGGACTTGTAATCTTTCTTCATCATCAAGTTTCTTCCACATGAAGACTCCTTGGAACTTTTGAATTGATTTGTTGATAACCCTTTAAAGAGAAGTATGTCTTTAGAATCACTCCAAAATACCAAAAGATGAGCAATATATGCTTCTTTGAAGTTCAAAACCCTAGCTCCTTGATCAAGAAAAATGCCTTGAGGAACTTTGACAATTTTGAACAAACTTCTTGTACCAACACAGATGCTTTGTAAATATAAGTTGTTGAGGATGATAATGAGAACTCATAGCAACCACAACAATTTCCATATCTTGAGAATTTAGAGAAATATGCACTCATGATCAATGGGAACAAGACCTTCTCCAACCATGACAACTTCTTCCATCAATCCCTTGTACTTTTGAACCAAATTTGATAATATTGAAATGTGGTGAACCAAAATAGCCTTGCCATGCCATTTACTCTAAAACAAATCCAATGGCGAGGTTTGAAATTCTCAAGCTTTATTGACTAGGGCATGGAAATAAACTCATGAACCCATGAAGCAACTTGCTGAATCTCACTGCCTTTACCTACATGAGCAACAAGCAAGACAAACCAACATTGCATTTTATTAATTAAAAGAAGAAATCAAGACAAAAAATATTCATGATCACAAAAGAACACAAGTCAAGGTGCTTGGTGATTCCTCAAAGAGCAAATCTAAATATAGGGAGGGGTAACCAAGAATCCTAATGTGATCTTGTTGTGATGGAATCAACATGGTATGATGAGGGGGTCTTAGGGGAAAAATTAGGGTACAACAATTTCCCTTATTTAAGTTTCTTCTACCCGGAGATACGAAGGTTGAAAATTTTCGTGTCGACGTGATCGAAGATGCTTAAATATAAAAACAAACCCTATTTTTGGCCCTAAGATGCCATGCAGTGCTTATGAGCATGAATGCATATGAACGAAACCAAGGCGACGCAAAACACCATTGGGGATGTAGAAAATAAAATACCAAAACAAAAGAGAAACCCGACCAGGAAAATAAATCACAGGTGGATCAAAACACATGTCTTAACGGATGGTAAAAAGTAAAAGGATACACCAACTTCTACTGAAGGCAAAACTACCAACGTTCACTGAAGGTGGAAAGAGGAAAGAAATAACAACACTGACGTTCACTGAAGGTGAGCTACCAATGTTCACTGAAGGTGAGCTACCAATGTTCACTGAAGGTAGAGAGAAAATAAAATATCATAGCATCGCCGTTCACTGACGATGAATTACCAATGTTCACTGAAGATAGAAAAAAGATAACAATCGCCAAATTTCATTGAAGGTGACCTACCAACTTTCATTGAAGGTAGAGAGAAAATATATCATAGCACCACCATTCACTGACGATGAACTACCTACATTTACTGAAGGTAGCAAAAAGATAACAATCACCAACTTTCACTGAAGGTGACCTACCAACTTTCACTGAAGGTGGAGAGAAAATATATCATAGCACCACCGTTCACTGACGATGAACTACCTACGTTCACTAAAGGTAGCAAAAAGATAACAATCACCAACTTTCACTGAAGGCGACCTACCAACTTTCACTGAAGGTAGAGAGAAAATATATCATAGCACTGCCGTTCACTAACGATGAACTGCCTACGTTCACTGAAGGTAGAAAAAAAGATAACAATCACCAACTTTTACTGAAGGTGACCTACCAACTTTCACTGAAGGTAGAGAGAAAATATACCATAGCACCGCCGTTCACTAACGATGAACTACCTACATTCACTGAAGGTAGCAAAAAGATAACAATCACTAACTTTCACTAAAGGTAGAGAGAAAATATAAGTTTCCCTGAAATTCTGGCATTTCACCTAGAACGGGTCTCAACTTCTTATTTAACCAAAGCATTCTGCCTGGAAAGGGTAATACATAAGTTGTCTCAAATAAAGAGACTACCACTTGTAAAAATTTCACAATGACCTGTCTCTGCGATATTGAAAGCCCTGTCATCCATTGGGGTAATTTAGGCAGCGGGCAGCAAACTATTAAATCATAGAGAAGATAGCAAAAAAAAACAGTTACGTCGACTTTTACTGGGTGTATAGGTTGCTCAAATAAAGAGACCTGCCACTTACTGTCATGGAGGATTGTAAAAATGACTCTCTGGGGAGAACAATATGGCTTCCTGGGGAAAGAAATATGACTCCCTGGGAGATGCCAATATATTTATGATGAGGAGATAAAGTCTTCTCGTGCAAAATAAATGCACATTCTCAAACCAAGGATCGAAGCCTGCAGATATCATAAGTAATAATATTGTTGAGGATTAAAGATTCAAACCAGAAATAAACTGGGATGGAACAGTCAACCATAATACATCATTTGAAGAATAAACTCAAGAGGGAAACCCAAATCATCCAGACAAAGAGCTGTTCAAGAAGGATAAAGCAACAATCTTCCACGAGGGATAACTCAATGGGGAAATTGAAAGAATATACGCTTTCTTCTTAAGGCCAACACTCTATTGGAGAGAGGATAATGTAACTTTGCAAAACAGGGTGATATGTCAACAAAATATTAACAAATGTGAATGAGCAATGATTTTCCAATTTTAGATATGAATGATGTATGTATGAATGTGTTGTACCCCAAAATTTGCACTCTCATTTTACTCAACATATGCCCATTGAGGTCCTTAACTTGCTCAAGGATGCCCAAGAGTTGACCAAACAAACTCTCTCCTAAGGCAATGTATCTCAAACTAGGGTTTCCATTTTTATCAAGATGTGTGAACTCCAAAGGTCCAAAATTCCTTCCATGGTCCCAATATGTTCTCAAGAGCATCCATGTCAAATTTCAAGCCTTGCACAAGAAGTTTGCTCAGTCAATTGCTCAGATGCTTGAGAATCGATTGTATTAGGTCAAAAGTCAATTGTGGCCCACATACAGTCAAACTTCAAGATTTTTGGTCAACGTCGACATTTTGAAGTTATATTCATCATTTGATTAAGGGTTGATCATGATTCCTCAAGGAATGCTCCTAATTCATCAAAACTCAAAAGTTGCTAAATTAGGGTTTCTTAGGAAAAGTCAATCAAACTTTGACCAAGCATAACTTCTTCATACTTTATCAGACATTTTCCATCCAAGGCTCATTTTGAAGAGGATGAAATTACCTATAACTCATCTTCATCCCTCAATTTCAAAATATGTACTCATAAAAAGATATGAATTTCTACATTATAGGTCCTTTTGAAAAGTCAACAAAAACACCTTTTGGGTCAAAGCTTCTTACATGAACATGGAATACCCAATTGAGATGAGACAAAAAGGGTTGTTTAGGGGACATCCTTAGCTTTCTAAAAAGTCCAAGAAAACCTCTCTAGGGTTAAAATTGGAAGAGTTATGCATTGTCAAAGTTTACCTTTTTTGGAAAATTGCCAAAAGTCAAATGTGCTCACAAATGCATTTTTTGCCAAATTGGCGTAAATTTTTAAGCTTGCATTATGCTTCCAACATGGTCCACGACCCAAACACTCCACCATATATTATTGAACTTATTTATTTAATTTATTTTGATTTTTTATCATTTAAAAGCCAAATTAAATCAAATAAATGATATAAAATATGGAAGATTTGTTTTTGATATGATTTTCAATGGAATCATAATGCAAATATGCTATCAAACCAAATCAAATCGTTCCAAAGATGATTGGGATGAAAATGGTATGATTGGGCTTGATATAGAAACATATCATACAAGATAAAAACCAAATCAAATCTCCATGAATGAAAAAGCTACCAACTGTTTTTGTTGACCTAATTAGTTCTATTACATATATAGAACACAACCAGTGCACAAAGAGGAGGATTGGAGGTTGAAAAAGCTGCAAACAAAAACTGAAAAATTGTCCAAAAAGTGGTAGATCGATTTCCAATTTAGAGGCCGATTCAAAGACTTTCAAAGCCACCAATCGATTCCCGGGCATCTCCAAAACACGTTCCAATCATTTTCCAGTTCTCCCAAGCCCAGAAACAGGACATACGATCGTCATGATCATGTGCATCATGCCTCCAAACGTCCATTATGCAACCCAGGATCTCAACCACTGGGTTCATCATCAATCCAAAACCAACGCCCATCAATGAAAGACTATGGTATACCTTCCAAACTTGGCCAACACAGAATCAAGCGCGCTGGCTGGGCTCAGCTCTTTGGGCCTAAAGACAAATTCCTCATGGCACCCTCCCAATTGCTGAAACAGGCCTAGTTTCTATCTTTTCTATTTTTATTTCTTTTAACTATTTTCTAAATTATTTTCTTTTTACAAAATAACACAAAATCATATTTTTTTATTAACTCAAAATCACAAAAAAGCATAAAAATCTTTTTTTCATAAAATATTTTATTTTCTTTAATTAATTAGTTTAATTATTTAGGGAAATTTAATTGTTTTTCTACATAATTTAAATTAATTAGAAATTAGGTTTTTAATTTGTACATAACTTAATTAATTTTCTCAAAAAAATAAATAACAATAACCTAATTATTTTTTTCAATTAGATTGTTAGGGTCCTTTAATTCTCGCATTTAAATTTGCCGCGCGCATTGTTTTAATTTCCTTTTATTATTATTGTAACTGTTTCGAGGTTGTAATAGTAATTAGGGTTTATATTCCGCATTTTTATCCAAGACGATTATGTATATGCAAAAGCCCTGTAATAGCATAGGACCTTTACCTTCTCGCTTTTATATTATGCATGCTTGTATATAACTGTTAGCAACTTAGGCGTGCATGACTAATGAATCAATCCTAGATCACTAAATTACAAGATAAATAACTGAAATCAAACACTTTTGCACACTTTCACTCCTAGGGTTTGCCTCACTTGGTTTCCTCATAAATAATGGTCATGTCCCTCGAACGTAGGGGTACCTTAGCAATGACCCGCGATTCAAAGTCGTCATAAAGATCACAGTCCCTACTTGTCCCTCGAGTTGCCTACGAATTGATCTTATGACGATGGTCCCTTCAAACGCTAAGGTATCCTTACTTGTTGGCTTCAGTGACCATTCCGTCCCTTCGAACGTCCCTTTAAAACTCCAACGACGGTGCTACCTATTCCTTAATAATAGGATAGTTCTATCAAAAGGAAAATGAACAGTCTTTTTTGAGTAGGTAGAAAACTCTTAAGTACTTGCTCAAACAAACAAATATTTTTTCACACGATACACTTTCAAACACTTTTCAAACAAAGTTTTCAAAAACAACTTTGTAACACTCTTGAGGATAGAAACAAGGGTTGAAACGAAGTAAAACAAAACTTTTCAAAACAAAGCACACACAAGAAATTTAAAAATGAGCAAGTACCTAAGAGCCCGTAGAAAACTACAGATAGAAAGGGTTTTAACACCTTCCCTTTCTATAATCTACCCCCCGTGCTCAGAAACATCTCAAAATTGGTTTTTTATGTTCTTTTTCCTTTTCCTTTATTGGATGAAATAAAAGTCGGTGGCGACTCTTGCTTACCGCGACATTTTGAAAACAAAAACGCAAAAGTAAACCAGTATTAATAGTCAGTTCTTCCACCGTATCACAGAATGTATAAGTGTTATCGTGCGTATGCTGACAAAACAGATATACAACACTGGGAGTAACCAGGCAAAACCATCTCGGACACAAACAACACTCGGCTAAATTACATTCAACATGAACAATCCGAGAAAAAGTAAGCGCCAACTGAGGAAACAAAACCTACTTCCTGGTTTAACTTTACTGGGGAGAAACGTAATCCGGAAGTAAACAAAACATAGCGACCAAACAGTACAGATACAAAGATACAACATCCTTCTCCAGGCTTTACCAGGTGTAGCACTCAGACTTCAGCGGGAAATCAAATATTTTCAACAATAATGCTTCTACTGGGGATTTTGAAAAATCAATTTCAAGTAGAGCAGACGGTCATCAAATCATCAAAACATTCACTTGGGAATTCAAGACCATTTTGAAAGAGGAAACACACAAACTTTATTAAGGCGTATAATGTCCTATCATCAAGCCATTAACTAGGGATTTCACACTGACTTCATTGGGGAGGTTAACACCAAATCCTCGAAGGGAAAACCAATATACATTCTTAACTAGAGAAACCAGAGACCTACGTTCTTCAAGAGTAGTTATTGTACCAACTTCTCTGGGCAGAAAGAACCTCTATTAAACAAACGAAAACCTTTACTGGAGGAATCTAGGATTGAATCTTCATATCATGCAAACTTGGAAAAGAGGAGAAATGAACCACAACTTAACCGGGGACACTGGAGTCACAAACCCGATACAGCGAGAACATCTTGAGAAAAACTTCCCCGAGAAACAAAACTTCTCAAAACAACTGGAGTCCGTCCATTCCTGGGATCACCACTTTTGTTTTCCTATTGCGTCACAAATTTTAAAGTAATAGTAAATTGTAAATTCTTTTTGAAAATCGATATTGTTATTTTAATGTTTTTGCTTTGAAAATTATTATCAACAATAAATGGAGTCTTTGAAAGCTAAATAAAATAAGAACTACAAAGAATTGGGTAAAAGCTCAAATTTCATTAATAGAATGGTAGTCTGCGAATGGCAAGACTCCATGGATGATTACAAAGTTCGGAAAATGGTAATATATAATGGAAAAGATACATTGAGATACAATGACCACTATCCCCTCTAACAACTTTTGAAATCCTGAGCAGCAACTTCTGTTGAAGTATGATGAGGATCCAAGAAGATTGTTGCTCCAACAATCAAGTCTTGTCTGATGTAGTTACTCGCCAAGAAAGCCCCTAACTTTTGCCTAAGCTGCCCTTGTGGGTTTTAAACTTAGCGGGAAATTTATTTTGTTTATGTCTCTATTTTTTTCCTAGACCGCCCTTTCGGGTTTTCGGCCTACCGAGATGCTCTTTTTTGCCTAAGCCGCCCTTTCGGGTTTTCAACTTACCGAGTTGTTCTTTTATTTCTTTAGGCGAAGTATTTCTTAACTGCATCATCATTATAGGACATGGGAACTCCTCTCCATCCATAGTTTCAAGAATTAATGCACCGCCAGAGAAGGCTTTCTTGACAACACATGGGGCTTCAAAATTGGGAGTCCACTTTCCCCTTGAATCAGTGTTGAAAGACACGATCTTCCTGAGCACGAGGTCGCCTTCTACGAATTCACGAGGTTTGACCTTCTTATCGAAAGCTTTCTTCATTCTTTTCTGATATAACTGTCCATGACACAAAGTTGTCATTCTCTTTTCTTCGATCAAATTCAATTGGTCAAACCTGTTATGGACCCATTCATCCTCTGACAACTTGGTTTCCATTATCACACACAAAGAGGGGATCTCAACCTCGACTGGGAGTACAAATTCCATTCCATACACAAGGGCAAACGGGGTTGCTCCTGTTGAGGTGCAGACAGATGTTCGATATCCATGCAAAGCAAAAGGGAGCATTTCATGCCAATCCTTATAAGTAACAACCATATTCTGGATAATTTTCTTGATATTCTTATTAGCAGCTTCAACAGCCCCATTCATCTTTGGCATGTACGGAGAGTAATTATGATGGACAATCTTGAATTCTTCACACAGTTCTGTCATCATTTTATTATTCAGATTTAAGCCATTGTCGGTGATAATTATTCTCGGCACATCATACTGACATATAAGATTATTCTTAATGAAGCGCACAACCACCTGCTTAGTGACATTAGCATATGAAGCAACCTCCACCCACTTGGTGAAGTAATCAATTTCTACCAAGATGAAACGGTGTCCATTTGAAGCTTTGGGTTCTATCATCCCAATCATGTCAATACCCCACATAGAGAAAGGCCACGGGGAGGAAATCACATTAAGAAGTGTCTGAGGCACATGGACCCTATCTGCATAAATCTGGCATTTATGACACTTCTTTGCAAATTTGTAATAATTAGATTCCATTGTCAGCCAATAGTAACCTGCCCTTAGCATCTTTTTAGCCATCGAATGTCCATTGGCATGAGTGCCAAATGAACCTTCATGAACCTCATGCATCAACATGTCTGCTTCGTGTCTATGCACGCATCTGAGCAAGACCATGTCATAATTTCTCTTGTACAACACATTTTCACTGAGGAAGAAACTGCCTGCCAATCTTCTCAATGTCTTTATATCTTTCTCCGAAGCACCAATCGGGTATTCCTGAGTCTGGAGAAAATGCTTGATATCATAATACCAAGGATTCTCATCTACTACCTCCTCTGTTGTAAACATATGAGCGGGCCCATCGAGTCGCTGAACTATAATTCGAGGCGTATCATTCCAAGTATTCACTTGATACATAGAAGCCAGAGTTGCCAGAGCATCCGCCATTTGATTTTCATCTCTAGGAATGTGATGGAATTCAACTTTATTAAAGAAGGGTAACAACCTTCTAGCATAATCTTTGTAAGGGATCAAGTCGGGGTGACGAGTATCCCATTTTCCTTTAATCTGATTTATTACCAAAGTTGAATCACCATACACATCTAGAATTTTAATTCTGAGATCAATAGCTTCCTCGAGACCCATGATGCAAGCCTTATGTTCTACCATATTATTAGTACAATCAAATGTCAACCTTACAGTAAAAGGAATGTGAGATCCATGTGGAGTGACAATCAAAACACCAATTCCTTTACCATAAGCATTCACAGCTCCATCAAATATCATACTCCAACGAGATTCAGGGTCAGGACCTTCCTCGGGAAATGGTTTATCATAATCTTTCACTTTCAGGAACATCACATCCTCATCGGGGAATTCATACTCCACAGAGTGATGATCCTCCACTGGTTGATGAGCAAGATAATCTGCCAACACACTGGTTTTAATAGCTTTTTGAGTGCGGTATTCGATATCATATTCAGATAGAAACATCTGCCAGCGGGCAATTCTCCTAGTAAGAGCAGGCTTTTCAAAAATGTACTTGATTAGATCCATTTTGGAGATCAACTAAGTAGTGCGATTCAACATATACTGCCGCAAATGTTTTGTCGCCCAGGCTAGATCACATCATGTCTTTTCCAGCATGGAATACCGCGACTCACAATCAGTAAACTTTTTACTAAGATAATAAATGGCATACTCTTTCTTCCTTGTTTCATCTTATTGTTCTAGAATATAACCCATGGATTTATCTAACACTGTCAGATACATAATCAACGGTCTTCCTTTGACAGGAGGGAGCAAGATAGGAGGTTCAAGCATATATTCTTTAATACTTTCAAATTACCTTTGGCAGTCATCATCCACACACAACCTTGATATTTCTTTAACAACTTAAAGATCAATTCACACGTTGCAGTCATGTGGGAAATGAATCTGGAAATATAATTCAAACGCCTGAGGAACCATCTAACTTGTTTTTCAGTTCTCGGTGCTGACATCTCTTGAATTGCTTTGAATTTATCAGGGTCAACTTCAATTCCTTTCTGGCTAACAATGAAACCCAACAATTTTCCTGATCGAACACCGAAGGCGCATTTATTTGGATTCAAGCGGAGACGATACTTCCTCAAATGCTGAAACAACTTCAACAAATCTTCTACATGCCCTTCTTCCATCTGGGATTTATAAATCATCATCAACATATACCTCGATTTCCTTGTAAATCAGATCTGAAATAGGGTTGTCATATCCCTCTGGTACATTGCACCAGTGTTCTTCAACCCGAAGGGCATCACTCTGTAACAGAATGTTCCCCAGGGTGTGATGAACTTTGTTTTTTCCATATCCTCTGGAGCCACTCTTATCTGATTATAACCAGAAAATCTGTCCATGAACAAGAATACCTTGAATTTTGTTGTGCTATCCACTAACATATCAATGTGTGGCAATGGAAAATCATATTTTGGACTAGCTTTATTTAGATCTCTCTAATCTACGCACATGTGGACTTTTCCGTCTTTTTTAGGTACTGGGACAATATTCGCAATCCATTGAGGATACACTGACGTCACAAGAAAACTAGCATTAATCTGCTTTAGAACCTCCTCTTTGATCTTCACTGCCATATCTGGGTGAGTTCTTCTCAACTTCTGTTTGATTGGCAGAAACTCTGGTTTCAACGGTAAACGGTGCTCCACAATATATGTATCTAGACCAGGCATATCTTGGTAAGACAAAGCAAAAATATCCACATACTCTTTCAACAGCTCAATCAACCTGCTCTTCATATCAGGATGTAGCGATGCTCCAATCTTGACTTCTTTCGGATCTTCTTCTGAACCCAAATTGATCACTTCCAATGGCTCTTTATATGGCTAAATGGTATTTTCCTCGTGCTCAAGCATCCGTGAGACCTCTTCTGGAATCTCATCATAGTCTTCTTCTTCGGCCCCATACACAGGACATTCAAGGTTGGGAGAGGGTGCAAGGTTATTGTATTCAACAGTTTTTTTAATTAATCTGCACATATGATTTATGATTGCTTTTAGAAACTGACACATATAACAAGTGATCATGCAGATTGATTTTAGTTATTATTTATTTTGAAGGTTTTTTTTTCTGATTACCATTTTCCAAGGAAAAGCAGAAAATAAAGACACAATTTGGGAAACAAAGACAACTTTTATTATTGATTTTAAAAGTCACAACAAACAGATAAGCCCTACAACATTAATACTTCTACTTTGAGAAGAGTGAAAGCTTTTCAAAAAGATTAACAAAACAAATTACTTTAAAGCATGTATGCAAGGGGGAACATCAATGGTGATCCAGTTCTAAACCCTAACTCCGTGCGTCACATAATTCGGCATTTCCTGCTCTGCTTCATCTTCCACAATGGCATTAATCTCAGAAACAATTGGATGAAGATAACCCCCGCTACAGAATATGTTTTGATACTTGCCTGCAGTAGACTTCGGATTCATGATCTTACCTTTGTCATTCTTCAAAGAGAACCCCAAGCCGAATCTGTTCTTGTTTACAGGTGGATCCACAATCTGTCCCCATACCTCGCTATGACCCTTTCGCACAACTTGTTGCGCATCCTTAAGAGAAACCATAGAATTCTCATTTCCTCTTATGTTGTCAATAGATAAACTTGGAATTGAGTCCCAACAGCAGCTTCATCCGCCTCCACAATGCTGAAAGAGGACAAATGAGATATCAATAATTTATGTTCCCCATTTATGATTACTACTTTCCCTTCACGTACAAATTTCAGTTTCTGGTGTAAAGTTGAAGTGACATCCCCTGCCTCATGAATCCACGACCGTCGCAACAAACAACTATAAGCGGGAATAATGTCCATGACCTGGAAAGTTATCTGAAACAAATGTGGTCCTATATGAATAGGCAAGTCCACTTCACTAATAACAGATTTCCTTGATCCATTAAATGCTTTCACAATGATGCCACTCGGGCGCATAGGCGTTCCTTGATATTTCAACTTCATAAGAGTGCTCCTCGGTATAACGTTCAAAACGGATCCATTATCAATCAACACATTGGATAGTGAATCATTCTTGCAGTTCATAGAGATGTGGAGGGCCATGTTATGATTCCTTCCTTCATCTGGAAATTTATCATCGCAGAAACTCAAGTTATTACATGATGTAATGTTCCCTATTACGCTGTTGAATTGGTCTACTGGCATATCACTCTCCACAAAAGCTTGGTCCAATACTCTCATCAAGGATTCTCTATGAACAGATGAGTTCATCAATAAAGCTAATATAGATATTTTTGAAGGAGTCTACAATAGCTGATCTACAATTTTGTAGTTGCTCATCTTGATTATCTTAAAAAATATCATCCACTTATTTATCTAAAGTATCCCCACTAGTCTCACCCATATCCTTCTTGGATTCAACCTTCTCAGCAATTTTCTTTTCAGTATTAACATCTCCTCGAATAATTGGTGCAAACACACGACCGCTGCAGGTCACCCTGCTATTCTCAGCGATATTTCTGACATCAGGCATTGGTTGGATGGGAACTTCCACTCCATCCTCTAAGATTGTAGCATTGTATTTGTAGGGCACAACCTTATCTGACTTGTAGGGAACATGACTCGACAAACTAATCACCAATGGGGTAACAACTGGCTTGCTATAATATTCAACTTCAAGATGGGAGGGTGCCCCAAAACAAGGTACAATGACGTTTACCCCTTCTTCAACATAATCAGTCATTATTGAGTCATTTCTGGAAAACAAATCCTCATCTAAGGATAAATACTCATCTGTAGAGGCGTACTCTTTATCCGACTCTTCTTTAGTCAAACAAACCTCAACCATATAAAATTCATGGTAATCATCCCTTTGACCTGTAACCTTGATAGTTCCATCATCTAACAACAATTGAACACCTTTCTTCATGATTAAACATCCTCGGGAGTCCCGACAACAAATTCAGCAAGACCCATACTAGTGTTCTACTTGACCAGCCATATGGCAAAAAGTAGCATGCAATTGCATAAGGTCCTCATTCATATACTCTACATAAAAAAATTCTGAATTCTCTAGGACATCCAGAAACCATATTCACCTCCTCTTCATACTCTGCCCTAGGCCTGATTATGTGGATGAGGCCCTCATCCATCATCTCCTGTAAATCAGCCTTTATCTTATTACAACCCTGTATGTCTATACTGCAAATAGCACAACCAGAATGGTCATGCGTATAGTAGCTAAATTCACAGAGGTCTGCATGCATTTTCACCAAATCTCCTCTAACCAGATTAATATCAAAAATCCAGAAGTCTCCTGGACATCCGGCCACCATATTTATAACATTTACTCCTCCATGCTTGGGTAGAGGATTGTCTTTCACATTAGGTCCCCACATCCTTGAAAGATAGAATACTAGACTTCACCAATTTCTACACCTCAGTCTTCAAAGGATAACAATTCTCAACATTACGCCCTGGTGCTCCCTGATGAAAAGCACATGTTTGGTCTTCCTTATAATACCAAGGCAATGGTGATGGTACAACGGGAGGTGGTCGAGTCTGAACCAACTTTTTCTGAATCAATGTCGGTAGTAACTTTGTATAGCTCATAGGAATAGGGTCATAACTCTCCCTTCTATGATTATACCCTTGATTCCCCTACGAGGACGGTCTCTGATAAGCAATGGTAGTTGGAGCTACACTCACAACTGGAGTAACTGAGGCGACTTGCTGTTGACGCTAGGAATTCCTTCTAGGAGTATTAACTCTCATCTCTTGCATGACTACATTTGCATCCCCTTCCTTATTCTTGGTAAACCCATAAGATGGCTTCTTCACACCTTCAGATCCTTCACTTCTCGTTAAACAGCCCTCTCTTACAGCCTCTTCTAAGCGGATACCCATGCCTACCATTTCAGTAAAGTCACTTGGCGCACTCGCTACCATTCTCTCGTAGTATAAAGCACCCAGCATTTTCAAGAAAATCTTAGTCATCTCCTTCTCTTCCATGGGAGGAATCACTTGGGCGGCTACCTCACACCATCTCTGTGAATATTCTTTGAATGATTCCCTGTCTTTCTGAACCATGGCCCTGAGTTGATCACGGCCAGACGCCATGTCCATGTTGTACTTGTATTGTTTGATGAACTCTTCTCCCAAGTCATTGAAAGTATGGATGTTGATGTTGTCCAAACTCATATACCACTTCATCACAACACCGGTTAAACTATCCTGAAAAAAGTAAATCAACAGACGCTGTTCATCAGTATGGGTAGACATTCTCCTTACATACATCACCAGATGAGCATGGGGGAAAGTGTTTCCCTTGTACTTATCAAACTCCGGGACCTTAAACTTAGCAGGTATCTTAACATTCGGGACCAAGCATAATTCATTCACATTCTTCCCGAATAACTCTTTTCCCATGAGGTCCTTCATCTCCCTCTGCATCTTGTCAGACTGTTCTTGAAAATCATCCATTCTGTCATAAAGACCCAAGTCCTCACTTGGTGGAGGGAAAAGACGACACAAATCATCTTTAACAAACGGAACCATATTCACCTAAGGAGGTGCAACAGGAGCATCATGCACCACAGGAGGTGCAAGAGTAACAATAGTCTGAACAATTAGAGTATCTTGAGGACCAAGGTTGAAACCTTCAAGTGCAAAATTCTATGGCATTTTCCAAGGGTAACCTTGAGGCATGCGATTCTGAATAATAGTTGGAGTATCAGATACAGGAACAGCCGGAGCTTCAGTAGTAACCCTTGTTGGTTAAGGTTGAATACTCGGTGGCTGATTCTGATCAGCCACCAGAGATTCCATCAGAGCAGTAAGATTGGCCATGTCGGCCTTCAAAGCAGAAACCTCCTCGCACAACTCGCGATTCTCTTGTTCTAAGTTTTCCATCTTCTTTCTGAAATTAGCCCAAGTGTTGTAGTGATGAGTGCATGATATGATGCATGATATGCAATGCACATGATTTTATTTTATTATTTAATATTTCAAGGGATTTAAAATTTATGGATATGTTGCAACTATCAAAGTAATAACGCATTTGAAAATACTGAAAATTTTTATTATAACAATTTCAAAATGGATTACAAGTCTCAACAATCCCAAGTACAAGATGAAAATAAAGTCTAAAACCCTAAAAAGCGAAGCTGATGGAGATCACTCTACGCGCTGGCGCTTCCTTGTGAGCCTGGCAATCTGAGCCTTCAGCTTCTGGTTTTCTTCCGCATACCTGGTGGCAACCTCCTTCTAATCTCCTGAATCAGGAAGCGAGCAACTAGCATCTGACTGATGCTTAGGAGAAAATAAATCCCCTTGCCTCTCCATGGTCTCTACTGCTCGACTCTCAAAGATCTCAATCAAGTCGTCTTTCTCCTTCAAGTCCGCTCTATAGGAAATCTCTAAAGTTTGGCACTTATTCTTCCAAGCGTCTTTTTCTTGTTGCATCCTGACCAAAGTAAGCTGGAACTCTTCTAGATCATCTAATAGGGGGGGCGGTCTTCACGAACAAATCAGGCATAGGTGTTTCTCAGGAATATGGCATCTTCAACTGAATGGCTCTCGTCTGGACCCACTGCAGATATGGCTCCAAAGAAACAGCACCCCTAGGTCCCAAATCCTTCATACTCTTCTTATGAATGTGACGTCAGGCCTTCGTAATCTACTCCCTAGCTTCCTTATGGTCTTCTCCCTGCTTCAGAAAGAAACTACTCAAATGAATACTATTTGGTTTATCCCTCATCGGATAACCAAGTTGTCGTCATGCAAGAACATGGTTATAGTTAATTCCTCCCTTTGTACCAAGAAGAGGTACATTGGGGAAACTACCACAACTATCAATAATCTATATATCATGGTAAGCTCGTTGATACCAATCAATATCCGAGTGAGTAAGTTCCATGATCTTAGGAGCCCAACGGGGTTCCTTCTTGCGTCCCAAAAAGCATCAGACTGAGGCATATGAGAGATAAAACACAGGTACAACAAAGGCGTGCAATAAATAATCATCCCCCCATGATAAGAATTCCTAAGATGAATAGAGTAATAAGCATCACATAAAAATGTAGGAACTGGGTTTCCAATCATGAAGATCCTGATAGCATTAATGTCAACAAACCTGTCCACATTAGGAAATAAGAACAGTCCATAAGCAAGTAGAGCAAAGATGGCCTCAAAAGCGACTGTACTCTTCATCCTGGCAAAGTAGCAAGCTTTCTCCAATAAGAACTGAGCTGGTAATCCTCTAATCCCTCCTTTAGTAGTCATATGGGCTTCAACCTCAGACTTCCCCAGATGGATCAAAGCAGCAATCTCATGTGATTTTGGCTCATCCTTTAAGTCATTAAAAGGAATAGATCGGTAACAGGTAAATCCAATAGATAAGAATACTCCTCTAGTGTAGGCATCAACTGATAGTCGGGAAAAGTAAAGCAATGATACATCAGATCATAGAACTGGACCAAGGTCAATAGAATACCCTCTTTCATCTTTAACTTCATGAGAGGAATGATGGATCCATACTTCTTCCGAAAATCTACAAAACACTCAATCACGGGAATTAGACTGATCAACTCATCTATCTTGGGATCCTTGAAACTGTACATCCCGTTCTTTCTTTTTCCAGAATCCATGGTTAAAAAGTACCTGAGATATTCACAAATGGTCAACTTTTAAATCCCTTGAAATAAGATTTCTTCAAAAGATGCTTATGAGTGCATGGATGTATGATGCAGCAATCACGCACAAGATCACACATATAGGGTTCATAGGTTTAACGTCACGAGCGTGAGGTCGAAGGTACTACCCATAAGGTATGGTCTAAAATTTATCACCTGGCGAACAAGGTTCTAGAGGTTCCCATAGTCTACATCCTTCCTTCGGATATTACCAACTTCCTGATTAACTCAGTAATTAGTAATATTCTCAAGAAAGACTCATCTGAGCGTAGCATCGCGTGACAACTATTTTCGGATTACTCCATCATAGCTTCTGCACTACACCTAAAAGGCCAAGATGGGTTTGGTATTCTACGGTCCTCAGCTTCAGCAGGCTCCCAGGTCGAAAGCAGTACGTCTTCCCGATTACTTGATAAACGACATTACAGTCAAAGGAGCCTTCATTGAGTGGGGGATCTCATGCCTCCTTTTTAGGGATTACTCCCTCAAAGTTAAAATGACTATACCGCCCGTTCTATCTTAAAGTTTTCCCAAGTCCGAGTATAGGACTTATGAGTAATCACCAAGCACCCTGAAAACCAGGAAAATCCAGATAAACATATATTCAACATATAACACATAAATGACAATAGCATATACATAGATATAAACAAAGATAGGCTCAACCCACTTAGGGATGGACCAGCAAGAGGTCAATATTTCCCCAGTGAAGTCTCCATTTTTCTGTAGCGGTAGAAATGTTTAAGACTAAGCCATGGGATTGACTAGACTTGTACAAATCAGAATAAAAATCGCCACCACGCTTTATTGTTTCCAAAGTAATGGAAAAAGAGTGAGTAACCCAAAAAAGAGGGGGAAAATTCAAGGTAAGGGGGTTGGTTATGTAAAGGGAAGGTATTATCACCCTATACATCCACGGTACTCCGCAGGAACCTCTTTGTAAAATCTGTATATTTTGGCTATGAAATGTTGTGTAAAAATGGATGGTGGAGGTGAGAAAAGAAATATATTTTGTATGGTTTTTGCACCCGCCGCGGTTGCGAACCTTTAGTGCCTACGTACCACCTTTTCATGAAATAGGGGCTCAGGGTACACGTAGTTCCTCTTTAAAAAAAATTTAAAATACAAGTGTGTTGGTTAATTTTATGAGATAAGACATCATCGTCATTGTCCGTGTGGAAAACATACCTACTACCCACAATCATGAGAAAGGAGAATTTTCATCATCTCAAAGTGGAGGATATGGCTTGGATTTTAAAATCAACAATGCCTCACTCAACACCCAAGTGGAAAATATATCACTTCACTACATATCGTAGAAGTATAGTTGTTTGCATCACTACAAGGATTGACAAGAGTCTAATCTTTTGAGAAAAGTTTTAAAGATAAGAGCCAAAATGGGAAAATGGTTTGAAATGAGATTGATTTACTTTTAGTCTTCTCAAAAAAAATGTCAAGGTATTGTTAAGTTGATTGAAGATTACTTGTGAAAAGCTTTTTTAAAAATGCATGGACCTAAGTCCAAGTTTATTATGAAAATGGTTCAGGTTTAAAAGGAAAAATAGTTTTCAAAAGGAGGAAGAATATTTTTGAAATTTAAGAAGATGGGAGGAGAAGAAGAGACTATCCTAATGCATAAGGTAAAAGCTAGGGATAGGAACCATCTAACCAACAAGAAGCCAATACTTGACACTATGAGCCAAGATAGAATTCCAATTCTTTGGATTAAAACCATGCAAACAAAGATACTAGACCTCTTGTGAGAACCAAACTTCAAGTGTATTAAGTCTTCACAAAAATTGGGCAGAGTGACAGTTGTATACGGGTGAATTCCAAACTACAAACAAGGAATGTAATCACAACAACCTGCACACAAAACAAACAAACAACCCAATTTCTTGAGGTAAACCCCAAGAACTCCAGACAAAATATCAATTAAGGTCACAAAGTCTCTAACATAGGCCAAGGTTTCTAACCTTAAGTCCAAGAAGTCCAATACTCCATAAGGCCAAGAATAGTAACTAAATAGTCCAAGTATCATTAAAGATTTTTAGGGTTCATGTTGATAATTAGATGTCTTGAAAAAGAAAAGTGAAGCTCAAGTGAGCAAAAATAAAAATGACAAGAAAGTAAATGGGCTCAAGTGAGCAAAGATGAAAAGTAGCATGAAATGTAAATGCTAAATAAATGGTACATAAAGCATAAAAAATAAAAGGGGCACAAAGTAAAAGCAATTTAATAATTAGTGATTAGTTGGATGACCATCTTGAAACTTGCATTTGGAACTCATTAGAGGATTTGTAGAACCAAAGCTTCCACACAACAAGTTGCATTTGCTTTTTGTCAAGTATATCATCCATTTGGAATCCTTAAAAGTGCCACTAATGATCAATGATGTTTAAGTGATCCGCATTAACCAAAAGTGTTGTAGATCCATTAGAGGATTGGTATAACCAAAGCCTCCACACAATGAATCTCAAGGTTATTGGATCAAAGAGATCAAATTAACATACTTGGGCTTGCAAACATAGATTTGGGCCACAAATGATCATTTATTCGAGCCGGGACAAAATTTAGCGCTATGTTAAGTAATCGTAAGTGGACTTATGTAGAAGTCACACCTATTTTGAGGTCGGTCAATAGCAATCTATGCATCATTTGTTTTGAGACATGATATAGAGATTATGCTCCAATAACACTTAGTGCAATAATAAAGGGATGAGATGAAGAGGGATGAGAAAGAATATATAAACCATATTTGAATTAAAATTTAATCAAACTATTATTAAAATCATTCATTCATTTTTATGGAGTTAAACTCAACACCATGGATCCAATGATGTTAATAAAGTTCATGAACAAAAATTCAACCCAAGATTAGCCAATATATATATATATATATATATATATATATATATATATATATATATATATATATATATATATATATATATATATATATATATATATATATATATATATATATATATATATATATATATATATATATATATATATATATATATATATATATATATATATATATATATATATATATATATATATATATTTAAAATAGAAATAAGGGATAAAGATATCAACTATGTTCAAATTAATCAAGAAATAAAAAGCAAGACCATAGAAAAATCAGAAATGGACTCAAATATTTTTATAAATTTTTTTAGAATTTTTTAAAGTCAGAAACTATTTTTATAATTAAAATAAATGAGTAAAATAAACCAAAAATGATAAAAAAAAATGCTAAAGTCAGAAACAAAAATTAAGTGAGGTCACCAATATTTGTCACAATATCATTGGATCATTCCATATTTTTTTCATAATTTAAAAATGCATAAAAGTATTTTTAAACATTTAAAAAAAACATCAAATAAAGTGAAAATTTATAAAAAAATACCAAAACACAAAATAAAATTGTGAAAAAATAAAACTTTTAAAGAGAAAAATCAAAAATATTTTTCATAATTTTTTCAGATTTTTTGGACTAAAAATGAATCTTCTATGATTTTTTGAAATTTAAAACAATTAAATATAAAAATCAGAAAAGATAATAAAAAACAAAAAAATATGGGTCATCTGATCAATGTCAAAACGCGTTAGTAAATAGATCAAGTGGACCTGGCGCGTTGTGCATGTTATGGACTTTAGTGGATAATGCATTGAATCATTAATTAAATCAGATTTCAAAAAATACAAGTGGCGTGCCATCATTGGTTGGAAGATGACACGTTGGTCATCTTCAACCTCCAGCCAACGTGAATTGCAGGTCTCTCAAACTGTAAAATCAGAAGCCCAGACCTATGTCATTCGCTTCGTCTCTTCAAGACGAAGACAACCACACCTTCGCGACAAATTTATATAAACTGTAGCTCAAGCAAATTGGAAGGAAAGTTTTGAAAAGGGATTTGAAATTTCGTGGTCAAAATAAGTTTCCAGATGAAAGTAAGTGTTGCGACTAGAACCAGGGAAATGAGAGCATCACAATGATATCAGAGTTTTGAAGAATTGATGAAGGAATCTACCTATTGAAGTTGAGTTGCAGAGCTCTGAAATTGGACTTCTATGGAGCAATGTAAGGCATGATTCTTGAATGTAATTATATGGTTAGCTTCAGGGAAGATCAAGGAAGGTGAATTGATGGAAAAATTGGATTGAAAAAGGCTTGAAAGCAGATTTCGAAGTAGCAAAATTTTGAGTTATGAAACAAGTTTGGCAGGGTGATTCTGGCTATACAAGCTTAAGGAAATGAATGGGGGATGACCCTCTATTTATAGGGAATCAAATGGAATGTCCAAGCGTGTGAAATGATGAAGTTTGGAGGGAAATCGTGTGAAGTTGCAAACAAGAAAAGTGTAACTTCCAATTTGATCAAAACTCATCCAAAACGCGCATTTTGTTGTGCTAATCAATTCTGGAACTTCACTAAACATGTTTAGAGGAAAAAACGTGTGGAAAACTTGTGATTAGAAGCCAAAACAAATATTTCAAATTCTAACTTATGGAGAAACTTCAGTTCCAAGTTACCTAGTTCAATCCAATGACATTCTCAGCTCAAGGGGTCTTAAGGTATGATTCCTGATGCTTTAGAAAGATGAGGTTACAAGATTTGCAATGGAAAAATAATGGAATCAAATTGATGCTTGATCTGAAAGTTGCATTGAGTCAAAGTTGAAAAAAGAAGAAGTTGACTTTCCATACTTAGAAATATTTCAAGTTTTTCTTCAAAAATGACCTATAACGTTTTACATCTGAACATGGCCTTCCTATTGGAATTTGCTCTTGACCAAAACAGATGGCATGAAATAGACCTCTTGAATGACATTTTGAAACTCAAACCATTCAAAATATCCAAAAATTGAGAGAGTTATGGATTGTTGAAGTTGGAGAAAAAAAATCATGAAATGACCTATAATCTTTTGTATCCTTAGGGCATCTTCCTTCCATTTTCTCACTTTGAACATAAAATAAGGAATAAATTTCACATCTTCAAGATCATTATGGAAAAAGAGTAGGCTCAAGGTGATAAAAATTTACCAAGTTATGCTCATTTGAAGTCACACATAGGAAAATGGGGGTTCATCTGGAGGACTTGTAATCTTTCTTCATCATCAAGTTTCTTCCAAGTGAAAACTCCTTGGAACTTTTGAAGTGATTTGTTGATAACCTTTTAAAGAGAAGGATGTCTTTGGAATAACTCCAAAATACCAAAATATGAGAAGATATGCTTCTTTGAATTTCAAAACCCTAGCTCCTAGATCAAGAAAAATGCCTTGAGGAACTTTGACAATTTTGAAAAAACTTCTTGTACCAACACAAATGCTTTATAAATATAAGTTGTTGAGGATGATAATGAGAGCTAATAGAAACTAAAACCACTTCCATATCTTGATAATTGATATAAATATGCACTTGTGATCAATGGGAACAAGTCCTTGTCCAACCATGACAACTTCTTCCATCGATCCCTTGTACTTTTGAACCAAATTTGATAATCTTGAAATGTGGTGAACAAAATTAACCTTGCCATGCCATTTCCTCCAAAACAAATCCAATGGTGAGGTTTGAACTTCTCAAGCTTTATTGACTAGGGCATGGAAATAAACTCATGAACCCATGGAGCAACTTGCTGAATCTCATTGCCTTTACCTACATGAGCAACAAGCAAGACAAACCAACATTGCACTTTATTAATTAAAAGAAGAAATCAAGACAAAAAATATTCATGACCACAAAAGAACACAAGTCAAGGTGCTTGGTGATTCCTCAAAGAGCAAAGCTAAATATAGGGAGGGGGAACCAAGAATCCTAATGTGGTCTTGTTGTGATGGAATCAACATGGTATGATGAGGGGATCTTAGGGGGGGAAATTGGGGTACAACACCATCTTGAAGAATGAACAGGGTTTGAGATGGTCTCATAGGCTAATGCCTCTTACACATTCAGGTATTCATTGGTGTCCTCGATCCTTGGAGAATGTTACCATCATTGATTGATGCAGAGAATTCCCTAATGTAGGGGAGGAATCGCTTATAATCCTTGTTTGGCACTGCGACAGTTCGGATATGCGAGAAGGATGGTCCACATGATACACTTATCCAAGGAATCGCATTCGACTATGAGAATGATGCTCAGGGTTACCGTAAAAAGTTCATGTGAGCTTGGGGCATGGTACATAGAGTTGATAGCAAGACATTGGGGAACAAAAATTCAATCCCTCTTGAGCCTTATCTCAAATGGGTACGAGCCCATGCTTAAAGTCTTATGATGCCTTACCCCGCCATCCTACCTATGATTATGGAACTGATTTCTAAAGGAGACACTTCTTATCTTGTTCTTCATCCTGACATGCCAACTGATCATGAGGAGTTACGGAAATCCTGGGTTCAACTTAAGGAGGAGCGGAATACGTTTGAAGCTTAATTCTACGCCAGCAAGAAGAAAGTCCTGGAACTCACTAAGCTACTTCATGAAGAGATGAATATAAACGCCTACATTGCACCAAAGAGGATGCGCTTATGGGAAACTTAATTTTCTTTTTTGCTTTAAGTTTTATTTTGTTTGATTGTAAGCCTAAAGGGCACTCTTTGTAACAATTCGAACTTATTAATATAATTAACATGTGTTTCTTTCGGTTAAGCAAATTTGAGCCTTTAAGAATCCTTGAAATCATTGCATACGCATATCATCCTTGACATTGCATAAACAGCTTTCATAACAGGTTTCTCATCTTCTTCGTTGTCTATTTCAGCAATAATGACTTCTGAACAAAGTATCAAGGATCTCCAAGCACAAAATGCCCAATTTCAGCAAATGTTCGTAGCTTTGGCTAAAGGACAGGAAGATCTGAAGGCCCTTATTCTGAAAGATAGAAAGAAGAAGGCGAAGAAGACCGCTGGTGTCCTGAATCTGGGAAGAAGATTCAAGGGATCGTTGAAGCAAATGATTGATCTGACCTCATCATCCAAAGAAGGATAGAACCAAGAGGGTGAGACAAGGAAGGAAGACCCTAGTCCAGTGGAATCTGATAATGACACTGATTACAATGAAGAGCAGTATTCTCCGGATGACGAAAGGTACAAACAGCTAGAGGATCGTCTGAATGCAATGGAGATCTAAAGAGTAACAGGACTGGATTTTGAAGAGCTGGGTTTGGTATCTGGGGTTGTCATCCCATAGAAGTTCAAGGTTCCAGTATTTGCAAAGTATGATGGGGTTTCTTTTCCCAAGCTTCATCTTTGTTCTTATGTGAGGAAGATTCAGCCTCACACTGCTGATAGAAACTTATAGGTCCATTTCTTTCAAGACAGTATGTCCAGGACTCAGCTTGAGTGGTTCTATCAGCTGGAGGGAATCAATGTCTGCAACTGGGAAGATCTGGCTGCTGCTTTTTATAAGCAGTATCAATATAACGCTGACCTTGCTTCTACCCGTACTCAACTCCAGAGTATGTATATGGGTGTAAGTGAAGGTTTTAAAGACTACGCTCAGAAGTGGATATATTTGGAAGGGAGAGTCCAACCCCCTTTGTTTGATAGGGAGTTGGTGGACATGTTTCTTGGTACTATATCTGGTACGTTCTTTAATCACTTGATTGGTAGCTCCTTAGCTGGTTTTATTGAGCTGATGTTGACTGGAGAAAGGGTAGAAGTTGGGATCCGAAGTGACAAGATCCAGAAAGATACCTCTTCAAGTATAGTGAAAAAGCCACTCACAGGTAAGAAGGAGGTCAATTCTATTTACAAACCAAGAAGTCAGGATAGAACCGAGTACCGTCCAACGGTAGGGGCTGTGATGATACCTAGGCCTGTGGCTACTCAACAACAAAACAATCAGCCAAGGGTAGAAAGACCTCAAAGGCAGTTCACCCAGATCACTATGACATTGTCTGAGGTTTTATCCCATATGTTAAAATCTAATTTTTCAACCTTAAGGGAGGCTCCCAAGAACCCCAAAACCATATCTCCTCTTTATAATCCAAACGCTCGATGTGCTTACCATTCTGAGAGTCCAGGCCACGATACAAATGACTGTTGGGCTCTGAAGATTAAGATACAAGATCTGATAAAGGTGAAGGAGATTGAGTTTGATGCTCCTGAGATGCCTAATGTCATAACTGCTCCCATGCCCAAGCACAACCGTGGTGTTAATGCCGTTGATATTGATCTATTCGTTACTTCTATTGATGAAGTTTATACTCCTCTCATGTACGTCAAGAAGAATTTGTTGCTAGCCGATTTATTTCCGGGTTATGGTGAAGGTTGCCACATGTGTTTATCTCTGCCTTCTGGTTGTTATTTGCTGAAAGTAGGTGTTCAACGCCTGATGGATAACACAAATATGTTGTTCGAAAAGACTCTGTTTCCAACTGTTCTACATAAAGATGTTGCTATCATAACCATTTCCACCACACCTTCCAAGGTCTCCTCCAAAAGACCTGTTAGGATTACATCTGCTCCAAGAGTTTCTCCATTAATAATCACTTTTCCTGGCCCTGTATCGTATTCCTCAGACAAAGTTGTTCCTTGGAATTATGGTGCTGACGTTTACTACCATGGAATCAAGCAGGATTTGTTAACCATTAAAGACGGAAAAACTGAAGAGGATAATCTCGATATTAGTAACATTGTCGGGACTAACAAAGTTACTCGAATTGGAAGGGTCTTCTCTCCCGAGATCTCCCCAAAGACTACTGTTAAGCCTGTTGTTATTCTATCTGTTGTTCCGGTTGGTACTTCTTCTACTACTCCCATCCTTACTCTAGTTGTTACCCCAGCCGATGAGTCATCTAGGACTCGGGGCAAAGAAGCAATAGGTGAGCCTTCCCGGACGGAGGCACCTAGAGAAGTTATTTTGGAATCCTCTAAACAAGAAATGGAGGAGATTTTAAAGATAATCAAGAAGAGCGACTGCAATGTAGTCGAACAGCTGGAGCAGACCCCTTCGAAGATATCAATGATGGCTCTGCTATTGTGTTTTGAGGCCCATGCAAAGGCTTTGGTTACATTTCTCAAGACTGCGCATGTGTCACAAGAAACCTCCGCTGACCAATTCAAGGACTGTGTGGCCAGTTTAACTACTGATAATGGATTGGGTTTTTCTGATGCTTATTTGACATTGTTGTACCCTAAAATTTTCCCTCTCATATTACTCAACACATGCTCATTGAGATCCTTAACTTGCTCAAGGATGCCCAAGAGTTGACCAGACTAACTCTATCTTAAAGCAATGAACCTCCAACTAGGGTTTCCATTTTCATCAAGATGGGTGAGCTCCAAAGGTCTCAAACCTTTTCCATGGTCCTAATATGTTCTCAAGATCATGCATGCCAAGTTTCATGCCTTGCACAAGAAGTTTGCTCAGTCAACTGCCCAAATGCCTGAAAATAAACTTTGTTAGGTCAAAAGTCAACAGTGAGTCACATATAGTCAAACTTCAAGATTTTTGGTCAACATCAACATTTTTAAGTAATACCCATCATTTTATCAAGGGTTGATCATGATTCCTCAATAAATGCTCCTAATTCATCAAAACTCAAAAGTTGCTAAATTAGGGTTTCTTAGGAAAAGTCAACCAAACTTTGACCAAGCATAACTTTCACATACTTTATCATACATTTATAACCCAAGGCTCATTTTGAATATAATCCAATTCCCTACAACTCATTTTCATCCTTAAAGTTAAAGAAATGCACTCATGAAAAGATATAAATTCATACATTATGTGTCCTTTTCAAAAGTCAACAAAAATACCTTTTGGGTCAAAGCTCCTTACATGAACATGGAGGATCCAATTGAGATGAAACCAAAAGGGTTGTTTAGGGGAAATCCTAAGCTTTCTAAAAGTCTAAGAAAACCCTCTTAGGGTCAAAATTGAAGGAGATATGCATTGTCAAAGTTGGCCATTTTTGGAAAATTGTCAAAAGTCAATAATACCCAAAATTGCATTTTTTTTGTCAAATGGGCCTAACTTTTTATGCTTGCATATTACTTCTAACATGGTCCACAACCCAAACACTCTCCCACATATTATTGGCTTTATTTATTTAATTTATTTTGATTTTAATCATTTAAAAATCAAACTAAATCAAATAAATGATATAAATTAATAAAGATTTGTTTTTGATCTGATTTTGAATAGAATCACAATCCATTATACTGTCAAACAAAGTCAAATCGTGCAAAGGATGATTGGGATGAGAATGGCATGATTTGGATTGATTTAGGAAGAAATAATGCAAAGAGTAAATTAAATTAAATCATGATACTTTGCAAAAATATGAATGCTTTTTGTTGATCTAATTCAGTCTACTACATATATAGAACAATTCCCAAGCACAAGAACAGGGGTTGATCGTGTGAAACAGCAAGGACAAGTTACAATTTTTTGTCAAAAAATCTCAAATAGGATTCCATATTAGAGCCATCCTCAAGGAGATTTATGGATTGCAACCCGTTCCTGGACACCTATAGAAGCTTTTCCAACCATTTGCACGCATTAAGACGCCCAAAATAAGCCTTCACATCTCTCACGGTTTTCCATATATCTTGAATTCGATTTTGATTATTTGCACATGGTTAACATTGTTTAAGCATACCTTCATGTTTATACTATCATTTGGAACGTATTGGTATGATTAATTATAAGTTTTGATGCTTATATGGACAATTGCCATTATTAGGGTTTATGCTTGCATTTTAGGGCTTTGTGATACAGGTAAAATCAGGGCAAAATATGGGCATCATCATGCTCCCGAGATCAAGCCTGGTTGATTGGCATAATTAGATTTCATTTATCTTGTTTGTTTGAGATTTTTTGAGATGAACAAGTTTTAGTTACAGGCATTGAACCGTAGGTAAAAGCCTTTACCTAATACGACGGTGCTGAGGAAGAAGAAGACTGTGTGGCAATCTCCCATTGGACCATTTGAATATTAACGCATTTTTTCTGGGCACTATGCGTGTTTTAATTATATATTATTTCGTGTATTTGTATTAACAAAAGGCCAATTGTAGGTTCTATATGCTTCAGCATCCGGTGTCCACCATACACCACCATGAACCATCAAAAGGAAATCCAATGGGATTAGGCGTGTGATCGGTGGATCTGGAACTGACTGTTTAACGTTGGTTCGCGAAATGTCGCGGAAGCAAGAGTCGCCACCGTCTTTTATTTTCTCCAAATGGAAAGGACAAAAGAACAGAAAAATTCCTTATAGAGATTGCTCTCGGTTCGGGAGGTAGATTATAGAAAGGGAAGGTGTTAGCACCCTTTCTATCCATGGTTATCCATGGGCTCTTAGATACTTGCTCATTGTGTTTTCAAAAGGTTTGTTTGCTTTTCAACTGTGGGTTTAAAAAAAGTTTCTTTGGAAATTTCAGTTCGACTCTTGTATCGGTCCTCAAGAGTGTTTGAAAAGTTGCTTTCGAAAGCTTTTTTGAAAAGGTGTCGGTGTGAAAAGTATTTTTGATTTGTTTTGAAATTAGAGCAAGTATCTACGAGTTCTCTACCTACCCTAAGGAGTTCGTCTGTGTAAATGTCCTTAAAGTAGTGTCATCCCACCATTGAGGGGTAGGTAGCACCACCGTTAGAGATGTTCAGGTCAATTCGAAGGTTCGGGACATGGTGATCACCGGAGCAATAGGAAGACACCTTAGAAGCTACCCTCATGCCATGTTCATGGACATGAGGACTTACTAAAACGCCCTCTACTCGACGACCACCTTTCGAGGGGCAAGGCAACAGTGAGACGTACCCTAGGGGTGGTGTGTGATTTGTGTGTCATTTTCAATTATATTTATCTTGTCATGTATTGGTGATCTACGCTTTGTTTTTATTTTTGACATTCATTCTTTCATGCAAATTATTAACAGTTAAAAAGATGCGGAATTAAAAGTCCTACGCTATTACAAAGGCGCGGGTCTACATCGCCAAATTAATCCAAGACCCGATTTAAAAATAAATAAAATGCGGAAAATAAATGTCTAATTAATCTATCACATAGCTTTGGGAGAATTACATGAATATTCACAAAAAGAAATAAAAATGCAAAGAGTATTAAAGTCGGGAATGCGAGGGCGTTGGACCCTTTTTAGGAAATTAAATTACGATTAACAAATTAATTAAGTTTAAATAAAATGAAGAAATTTTTTGGAGTTTTTGCATTTATGGAGTTTGATGAGAATTAATGGAATTAAAAAAAGAAAAATTAATTAACCCTAATTCTAAATTGTTTTTAATTTATTAAAGAAAATGTTTAAATTAGACCTAATTTACATTAATTATTTACATGGCAAATTTTATTTACAAAATAATAATCAATAATTAAATAGGGTAAAAAAGAAAAAAAAGGAATAAAAGTATAAAACCCTAATTCTACATTTTTTAGTTTATTACAAAAAACATTAAAATTTAAACCTAGAATTAACTTAATTGTTAAATTTATTCACAAAGAAAACATTAAATAAAATATATTTTTATTTTTGTCTTTCTGATTTTTTTTTGTTATTTTTTTATGTTAAAGAAAACAAATTAATTTAAAGAATTAAATTAAAATTAAACAAAACAAATAAAATAGAAAAAGATAAAAAGAATGAAAGAAAGCAAACCAATGGGGGTGTTGACCCCAATTTGGAGGTCATGTTGTAGCAATCAGGCCCAATCATTGGAGGCCTGTTTGACTTCTGGTAGTCACGTGTGGCTTCTTTGACCAATGCATAGGGTGCTCCTCAGATCATGGCCATTGGATTGAGATCAGTGGGCGCGTGGCAAACACAGACAAGAAGACGCATGGTAGACCCTGGGGTTGAAACTGCATGGAATCACGTTGAAACAAAATATATTAAGAAAGTGAGGGGACCTGGGAATCGAACCCAGGTCCCAGAGTTTACCAAATCAACGCCTTGCCATCTGAACCATTTACGCGCTTTGTGTATAATATAACAAATAAACAATATAATGCAAAACGATGGTTAGTGGTGTTTTTTCGCGCGAAATTCAAACGCACCAACCGCTGGTTTACACCTCATCTTCTTCTCCACTCATTCTGCATTTTTGCCTGAAAAAACAAACTAAATAGCGGGGGTTTTAAACCCCCACAATCTGACATACAGAAAAATAGCGAATAGGAATTAACCAAATATAAAAAAGGCGCGATGGATGTTTTAGATTCCTTGGAACGTCACGATTTCAATGGTACAAGTCTTGCTGGCTAATTTTTCCATATGCAAAAGTCCCCAATTCAAGGTTTCTGAAACCCTAGGCATCGTTCATGGTAACTCTCTCTATACGCAAGCATTCTTCAATTAAATTATACTATTAGCTTCAGAATCAACACATTAGTATAAAACAATAATAAAAATGCACTGATATGGCGTGTAGATTCGAATACGATTAAGGAAAAATTTATGTACAGGGTGACTGCATTCTACCGTTTCTTGAGGCACAGAGGTCTGATTTCGATTGGAGAAGATTCCTGGATGTATCAGGAGTGCAATGGAATAGTTGTTTTGCTTTGAAACCTGTTGAAACTAGGAAAACAGTTTTGAAATTTTCTTCAAAAATGCAAAGTTTGTCTATGGTTTTAGGCGCAGCTTTTGAGGTCGTGTGCATTAGGGTTAGGTTTTTGCTTGTATAAGGAACGGTTTTGGTCAATAATCCAAGCCCAAAGCTTTGTCTTTAATGGTTTTCAAGATTTGGTTTTTATGAATCTTTTTCAATATTTTCTTCATGAAGAACATGCCAATTTGCACCCAATCTTTCCTTTTTTGGTATGCACGAGATCTTGAGTCTTTAAGGAGTCTATTAGCTGTATCACAAGATTCAAAACACATGCTTTGCTATTTTTGTCATATTTCTTTAATTAAATGAATTAATGGTGATTAAAAATTCAAATAAATAATAAAAAATGGTGAAATAACTTCCCTTTGGGCCAATGGTCGTGCATAGCCTTTGGATGATGATTCTTGGAAGAAATTGTGGCCCATTAGCAATTTTGAGGCATTTGAAGCAAAGTTGACTTTTCAAAATTCCCAAAAATTTCCCAACTTCCACAAGGCATATCTTGCTCAATTTTTAAGCTTTGATCATGTTCTTGGACATTTTGGAAAGGTCTTGAAGTCCTATAACCAATTCCTTTGGTCCCATGTCATTTTGATTTACCAATCTCAAGTTATGGTCTTTGACTTAAAGTGCCTTTTTGTTGACTTTTGAAAATGACCTATAATGTTGAAATTGATAACTTTGTGTGTGAGCATTGTTTGGACTTGAAGTGTGAAGAGGAGTTGTAGGAAATGTCTTTCTCTTCAAAATGAGCTTTGGATGCAATTTTTCTGATAAACCATGTGGAAGTTATGCCTTGGTCAAGTTACAGTTGACTTTTTCAACTGTCCAAATATGGAAACTTTTGCATCTTGAGACTTTTTGAGCCATGCCTTGAGAATCATGATCAAGAATTGATCAAATGATGTTTGTGGCTTCAAAATAATATGTTGACCAAAAATTTGAACTTTTGACTGTCAAATGACCATTTTGCCCCTACAGTTGACTGTTGAGCAATTAGGGTTTTTGACTGTGCAATTTTGTGCTGTGAGTCTTGAAACTTGGTATGAGGATGCTTGACCATGTTTGTAGGCATGTGGGACTTGTTTGGACCCTTGGAAACCTCAACTTCTTTGTCAGAACCAAAACCCTAGTTTTTGACTGTTATGAGGCCCTTGAATTATGCAAACCTTGGGGAGATTTTGAAGCATGCTCTTTGCAAATCTTGAAGAATATGGGAGGGCAAATTTTGGGGTACAACAGTTGCCCCTGTTCAATCTTATTAGACCTGAGGATGCAGATTGGCTGACGTGCCTTTCGGAATCCGAAGGTGGAAGATGATTGGACACTAGAGTGCCCAGAAATTTGCGCTTACATAGTAGTGTGATGGGGGAATGGGCTTATAGATGCCATTTGGAGATTGATGGATTGGATGATGGGCTTATAGATGCCATGCTAAGAGATGATTGATAGGTGGATGGGCTTATAGATTCCATCTGGGTGTCGATCGCATAAGAGATTCCTTAGCGAGAACTTGCGTACCTGAAAAAGAAAATGATTACCTGGCCTATTACAGGAGCTGGTCTTCAAACTCTTTGTATAGATGCGCCCTGACTGGTTACAGGAATTGAATCTGGAGCTTCAAACGGCGATGAATGAACCAGGGATGGTTACTACCTCAACAGGAACGGTGAGAGAACCTTGGATGATTACGCCCTCAACAGGAACGCTGAGAGAGTCCGGGGACGATCACTACCTCAACAGGAACGCCGAGAGAATCTGGGGACGACTTCAACCTCAACAGTAACACTGAGAGAATCTTGGGCGACTTCAACCTCAACAGTAACGCTGAGAGAATCTTGGGTGACTTCAACCTCAACAGTAACGCTGAGAGAATCTTGGGTGACTTCAACCTCAACAGTAACGCTGAGAGAATCTTGGGCGACTTCAACCTCAACAGTAACGCTGAGAGAATCTTGGGCGACTTCAACCTCAACAGTAACGCTGAGAGAATCTTGGGCGACTTCAACCTCAACAGGAACGCTGAGAGAATCTTGGGCGACTTCAACCTCAACAGTAACGCTGAGAGAATCTTGGGAGATTACTATCTCAACAGGAACGCTGAGAGAATCTTGGATGTCTTCTACTGAGTCTTTATCAGGAAAATCTTTTAGGGATCGATTTAACTGGACTAGAGAAGGCCTTTGACTGGATAAGAATCAGAAAAATCTTAGGGTCGATTTAACTGAACCAGACAAGGTCTTGGAATAACTTCAACTGGGCAAGAATCAGGGAGATCTTAGGGTCGATCCGACTGAACCAGAGAAGGCCTTTGACTGGGTAAGAATCAGGAAAATCTTAGGGTCGATTTAACTGTACCAGGCTAGGTCTTGAAATCTTCAACTGGATAAGAATCAGGGAGATCTTAGGGTCGATCTGACTGAACCAGAGAAGGCCTTTGACCGGATAAGAATCAGGAAAATCTTAGGGTCGATTTAACTGAACCGGACAAGGTCTTGAAATCTTCAACTGGGTAAGAATCAGGGAGATCTTAGGGTCGATCTGACTGAACCAGAGAAGGCCTTTGACTGGATAAGAAACAGGAAAATCTTAGGGTCGATTTAACTGAACCAGACAAGGTCTTGAAATCTTCAACTGGGTAAGAATCAGGGAGATCTTAGGGTCGATCTGACTGAACCAGAGAAGGCCTTTGACTGGATAAGAATCAGGAAAATCTTAGGGTCGATTTAACTGAACCGGACAAGGTCTTGAAATCTTCAACTGGGTAAGAATCAGGGAGATCTTAGGGTCGATCTGACTGAACCAGAGAAGGCCTTTGACTGGATAAGAATCAGGAAAATCTTAGGGTCGATTTAACTGAACCAGACTAAAGTCTTGAAATATAGTTGAGAACTTAACTGGATCTTTCCTGAAAGGTAGAGGTCAGTCATATGCAAGGCATGATATGAATCAAGCGATGATGTTCTTAACATAAATGAGATTTGTAAGATATGATGCGTATATGCATGTTATAATGTATGAAAATGTGATGTTTATGAATGTATCTTTTTGTCTTAGGAAAATAAATCCTTGACGGGTGCCGGGAAGTCACTCCCGGGCTCATGCGGGAGAACAAATCTTCGCTTCCGCCGGGGATGATAGTTGCAAGAATACCGGTAGGAGAAGATAACTCCGTTGGGGAATAAACTTGGTGAATGAATTACTCTGCAGGGAAAAAAGTACTCTAGTGATCTTGCTGGGAAGCAATACTCTGTGGGGGAGGAATACTTTGTTGGGATATCGATGGTAACTTCGCCGGGGATACCATTGTTGTGTTGGAAGTGTTAATAGACTTCGCTGGGGATAAGAAGACTTCGTCGAGAACGATCTTTCCGTGGCTTTTGGCTGAGGATAACCCAGTTATATCCTGGTAAGGAAATAACTCTTTGAATAAAGCTGGGAGACGCGTTCGTGCTCTGCGAGGATAAGCTTCCAGAATCTACTGGGGATAAGCTTACTGCTTGGGGATATGGATTCCAACTTTCCTAGGGAACTAGATTGGACTCTCCTGGGGAAGTTGTGAATTGTATTGGGGAAGTGACTCCATTGAATGTCTGGTATACCGCCGGGGAACAATCTTAGATCAAGATTGCCAGGGATGCTTGTTAAGAATATCCGTATATTAATGGGGAACATTGAGATTTGCTGGGGGATACCCAACTTCCCTAAGGTTGACTGTATAGCTCTGCTTGGGGAGAGTGTATTGACTTGCTGGTTCACTCTCTGGGGGGTTAAGACATACTGGTTGTGTTCTTCTGTCGAACTTACCTTGGTACCCTGATGGACAGAACAATTAGATTGCTTAGACAACTCATCATTGCCCCTGTTTCTGAGGTGGGAGAGGAAGACCTGTGAGGTGCTGATAGTTGTTGGTGGGCAAACCTTTTTCTGGTAAGCAAGTGACAAGATGCCGGGACATAGTCGTACGCTTTTGATCCCTAACTTTTGCCTGGACCGCCCTTTCGGGTTTTCAGTCCACCGGGATACCCATTTTTGCCAAAGCCGCCTTTTCAGGTTTTCGACTTGTTGGGTGTACCTGTTTTTTCATTTCATCCCTCATTTTGCCCGAACCCTTTTGGTTCGCCGGGAAGCCCTTATTTTTGCCTAGGTGTGTCAACCTAGCGGGTCTTTGATTACGCGTAGTATTCTTTTCGACTATATCCACGCTCTCAGAATGTAGGGAGTTTCCCCTGTTAGAAGTGTTTTGTCATGCCACCAGAAGGTATTTGATCAGGAAAGATTTGTTGTTGGAATGCCCCCAGTGACCTAGGCGGAGATTTGCCCCAGGCTACTTGGCCTTTGAGAGATTCTCCGAATCTTGACTTAACTGCCCCAGATGATGGACAATAGTCATACCTGCCCCTTGATTGGAAGTGCTTTTGTTCACTAGGTATTCATCGTGCGAATTTCCCTGCTGTTCAAACAAATATTCATATGCAAACAAAGTTATGTTAAAAATGCAAAGCTTATGTCTGTTTCGAAGTTTTTGGAAATGCATTCTTTTTCATAAAACAAGTGAATGTTTGTAAAACGTGATGTCAACTCTGTATTTTATCGCAAGCCTTAAGGAGTCAGGATACCTTTCGTAACAGTATGCTTTCGAACTAACCCATGCTTTAGCTAGGACTTTTGAGGGTTATAACGTGGCCTGGTTCACGGTTTAAGAAACAAAGGATAAAGGCTCAAATTATTTGTACCCACCCGTTCTTCGTGATGTTCTTCAAACCTAAACTCAGCTGATCGTGCGTTAGACCTTGTTTGAGTTTTTGTCCTGATGTTCCAATGATGGTTCAGATATTGATATTTTGTTTTGAATGGGAAGTCATTTCTTTTTTGGTTGAGGGTTTGTAGGACCTCTTTCTTTTTTGATTTTGTTGTCCCTGTTTTTTGCCTGAGCTGTTTCCTTTTTGGAATTACAGTCAGCGGGATGCCCCAGTTTTGTAAGTCTCCTTCATAGGTTTTGACTTATTGGGTTTTCATTTTTGAGATATAATGACTGCCTATCCTTATGATTATTCAGAACCATTACTGTCTTTCTTTGTTTTGTAAGGACCTCTTTGGTGCCATTCGTTATGCACTTGGATCAACTGAGAGAACTACCCTGCCCCTGGTTATGATTAAGGGTTTTAATTTTCGAAAAGAAAAACTCCTACTTCTTTGGCTTAGGGGGGTTGACGAGGGATTATCTTCCTTATAACTCCAGTGTTTAGGGATTGAAACAATGCCTGTACCTCATCAGCGGGGTTTGTTCAAAAACATACTGTAGATTGTGGTATCGTTTTCGTCATCCTCCCTCAAGAGGCTTAGCATTTATTAATCGAGCGTTGATCATCAGAAAAAATATGAAAATAATTTGCGTATAGTGAATACGAATATATTGCTTCAAAACAGACATATGCGATGCATTAATGAAATAACAACGTTTAACATGAGTAAATGTTTGAACAAAAGAAAGTTACAACTTGAAAATCCTAATGAACAAAAGTCTTTTCATCTCAGGGCTTGTTATTTCAAATGGTGAGCCTTGGAGGGATGGTAGAAAAACTCAGCCTGACCATCTTGTGTGAACTCTAATTCTCCTTCATCGATCAGGTCCTGGATCTTGTTCTTCAGAGCCCAGCACTCATTTGTATCATGTCCTGGACTGGCAGAGTGGTAGGCACACCTTTTATTGGGGTGATAGGTAGGAGATGTTGTGTTGGGGTTCCGGGGATGAGCCCTTAATGTGATCAGATTCAATCTCAACAGGCGTTGTAGAGCTTGAAACAGCGACATGTTGAGCTGGGTGAATTGCCTCCTGGGCTTGTCTGGCTGAAGCTGGTGAGGTTGATGCTGAATTTGTGACACTGGAACCATTCGAGGAGCTCTCCCCTTATCTCCTTGTCTCAAAGATGGTTGAATGATGACTGGGTCTTTACCCTTAGACGTTTTCCCCAGTTGGTTACCCTGAAGCAGTTGGTTGATGAGAACTCCGAGCTCTTCTTGTCTTTGAGCTAAGCCTTGAATGGCAGTCACCTGCCCCAGCATCTGGGCTCTCATTGCATCCACTTCAGCTTGCAGATGTTTCATCCGTTCGTCTTCAGCGTTGTTCCTGACCAAAGTCTCCATGAGAAGTGTCCTTAGCTCCTCCTGCCCCTTGGATAGATTCAGGAGGATCTCCCCGAACCGA
The DNA here is from genome assembly GCA_948472305.1 of Vicia faba. NCBI lineage: Eukaryota > Viridiplantae > Streptophyta > Magnoliopsida > Fabales > Fabaceae > Vicia > Vicia faba. The sequence continues at coordinate 392,319,639 of OX451737.1, forward strand.
GTCTCTTGAGCAAGAAGGTCCTGGTTATCTTGTTGGGAAGCCATTGCTGAAATAAACAGCGAGAAAGGTAAGTGACCTGCAACAAGGATACCTGTTATGCAATGATGTGTATGACATGCATGTAATGTTTTCAAGGACCTCGCGGGATAAACAAGAAAATTTGTTAGAATTTGGGTCCGGTAGTTTGATTGAAGGAACTGCATATTATTGAGAGTCCTTATTCAAAGGGTCAAAGGCTCACCATATCCAGTGGGTCATAGCCCCTGACAACCTTGGCTAGAGGAAAATAAATCCCCTTTGCCCCTTGCTGGACAGTTGGTTCGTCCTGACCTGCATCACAGACCCTTGAGATCCTTGAAATGGGTTAGGATGTATGCAATGGTATGATGTTATGGTATGCATGGAGTGATGTAAGTAAACCCCGTTATGAGTCCCCCTTAAGGACTATAAACAAAACCTGCAAGAAACTCAGTACACTCTGTTATGAGTCCCAATTAAGGACTATGAACAAAACCTGCAAGTAGCTTATGTGTCAGATAACAAGCATGCAAGTAGTCAAGTACGAAGGCACACAAGTCACACAAGAGAAGCCCTTAGAGTTTAGGCCAGCATGAGGTCTATGTATTACCCTCTTTCAGTTTGTTGGTTCATACCTGTCCTATCAAAGTAACCGGGTTCTTAGAGGATCCCACTATCATTGACTACCCTCAATCGGTCATAACTCCAACATCGCAATCTTTTCTTGCGGCCAGAACCATCACGAGAGTTTAGCCTCAATGGGCGTAGCATACTGCTACTGTTCTAATGGCCAAGTTGTGTCATTTAAGGTTCTAAGGTCTGTTGGTGCTTAATGACTCCTCAGAAGACCCATATTCTCCTCGTTGCAACACAAGGGATATCGGTACAGACCAAGGTGCCACACCAACATAGCCACTGCTTCACCCGTGTCGGTCTATGTCGGACAGGTCCCTCACAGCTTATGCTACCTAAACAGGGTATCCCCAGATCCGGGTTAGGATCTATGTAACTCCCATGCAACCCACCATTTTAAAGCAAGCAAGTCAATACAATTGAAAACACAGTTATGAACTATCCTAAGGTACACCTCACTTTATAAGATTACCCAGCAGAGTCGCCAGTTCTGTGATCGGTGGATCTGGAACTGACTGTTTAACGCTGGTTCGCGAAATGTCGCGGAAGCAAGAGTCGCCACCGTCTTTTATTTTCTCCAAATGGAAAGGACAAAAGCACAGAAAAATTCCTTATAGAGATTGCTCTCGGTTCGGGAGGTAGATTATAGAAAGGGAAGGTGTTAGCACCCTTTCTATCCATGGTTATCCATGGGCTCTTAGATACTTGCTAATTGTGTTTTCAAATGGTTTGTTTGCTTTTCAACTGTGGGTTTAAAAAAAGTTTCTTTGGAAATTTCAGTTCGACTCTTGTATCGATCCTCAAGAGTGTTTGAAAAGTTGCTTTCGAAAGCTTTTTTGAAAAGGTGTCGGTGTGAAAAGTATTTTTGATTTGTTTTGAAATTAGAGCAAGTATCTACGAGTTCTCTACCTACCCTAAGGAGTTCGTCTGTGTAAATGTCCTTGAAGTAGTGCCATCCCACCATTGAGGGGTAGGTAGCACCACCGTTGGAGATGTTCGGGTCAATTCGAAGGTTCGGGACATGGTGATCACCAGAGCAATAGGAAGACACCTTAGAAGCTACCCTCATGCCATGTTCATGGACATGAGGACTTACTAAAATGTCCTCTACTCGACGACCACCTTTCGAGGGGAAAGGCAACAGTGAGACGTACCCTAGGGGTGGTGTGTGATTTGTGTGTCATTTTCAATTATATTTATCTTGTCATGTATTGGTGATTTACGCTTTGTTTTTATTTTTGACATTCATTCTTTCATGCAAATTATTAACAGTTAAAAAGATGCGGAATTAAAATTCCTACGCTATTACAAAGGCGCGGGTCTACATCGCCAAATTAATCCAATACCCGATTTAAAAATAAATAAAATGCGGAAAATAAATGTCTAATTAATCTATCACATAACTTTGGGAGAATTACATGAATATTCACAAAAAGAAATAAAAATGCAAAGAGAATTAAAGTCGGGAATGCGAGGGCGTTGGACCCTTTTTAGGAAATTAAATTACGATTAACAAATTAATTAAGTTTAAATAAAATGAAGAAATTTTTTGGAGTTTTTGCATTTATGGAGTTTGATGAGAATTAATGGAATTAAAAAAAGAAAAATTAATTAACCCTAATTCTAAATTGTTTTTAATTTATTAAAGAAAATGTTTAAATTAGACCTAATTTACATTAATTATTTACATGGCAAATTTTATTTACAAAATAATAATCAATAATTAAATAGGGTAAAAAAGAAAAAAAAGGAATAAAAATATAAAACCCTAATTCTACATTTTTTAGTTTATTACAAAATACATTAAAATTTAAACCTAGAATTAACTTAATTGTTAAATTTATTCACAAAGAAAACATTAAATAAAATATATTTTTATTTTTGTCTTTCTGATTTTTTTTTGTTATTTTTTTTATGTTAAAGAAAACAAATTAATTTAAAGAATTAAATTAAAATTAAACAAAACAAATAAAATAGAAAAAGATAAAAAGAATGAAAGAAAGCAAACCAATGGGGGTGTTGACCCCAATTTGGAGGTCATGTTGTAGCAATCAGGCCCAATCATTGGAGGCCTGTTTGACTTCTGGTAGTCACGTGTGGCTTCTTTGACCAATGCATAGGGTGCTCCTCAGATCATGGCCATTGGATTGAGATCAGTGGGCGCGTGGCAAACACAGACAAGAAGACGCATGGTAGACCCTGGGGTTGAAACTGCATGGAATCACGTTGAAACAAAATATATTAAGAAAGTGAGGGGACCTGGGAATCGAACCCAGGTCCCAGAGTTTACCAAATCAACGCCTTGCCATCTGAACCATTTACGCTCTTTGTGTATAATATAACAAATAAACAATATAATGCAAAACGATGGTTAGTGGTGTTTTTTCGCGCGAAATTCAAACGCACCAACCGCTGGTTTACACCTCATCTTCTTCTCCACTCGTTCTGCATTTTTGCCTGAAAAAACAAACTAAATAGCGGGGGTTTTAAACCCCCACAATCTGACATACAGAAAAATAGCGAATAGGAATTAACCAAATATAAAAAAGGCGCGATGGATATTTTAGATTCCTTGGAACGTCACGATTTCAATGGTACAAGTCTTGCTGGCTAATTTTTCCATATGCAAAAGTCCCCAATTCAAGGTTTCTGAAACCCTAGGCATCGTTCATGGTAACTCTCTCTATACGCAAGCATTCTTCAATTAAATTATACTATTAGCTTCAGAATCAACACATTAGTATAAAACAATAATAAAAATGCATTGATATGGCGTGTAGATTCGAATACGATTAAGGAAAAATTTATGTACAGGGTGACTGCATTCTACCGTTTCTTGAGGCGCAGAGGTCTGATTTCGATTGGAGAAGATTCCTGGATGTATCAGGAGTGCAATGGAATAGTTGTTTTGCTTTGAAACCTGTTGAAACTAGGAAAACAGTTTTGAAATTTTCTTCAAAAATGCAAAGTTTGTCTATGGTTTTAGGCGCAGCTTTTGAGGTCGTGTGCATTAGGGTTAGGTTTTTGCTTGTATAAGGAACGATTTTGGTCAATAATCCAAGCCCAAAGCTTTGTCTTTAATGGTTTTCAAGATTTGATTTTTATGAATCTTTTTCAATATTTTCTTCATGAAGAACATGCCAATTTGCACCCAATCTTTCCTTTTTTGGTATGCACGAGATCTTGAGTCTTTAAGGAGTCTATTAGCTGTATCACAAGATTCAAAACACATGCTTTGCTATTTTTGTCATATTTCTTTAATTAAATGAATTAATGGTGATTAAAAATTCAAATAAATAATAAAAAATGGTGAAATAACTTCCCTTTGGGCCAATGGTCGTGCATAGCCTTTGGATGATGATTCTTGGAAGAAATTGTGGCCCATTAGCAATTTTGAGGCATTTGAAGCAAAGTTGACTTTTCAAAATTCCCAAAAATTTCCCAACTTCCACAAGGCATATCTTGCTCAATTTTTAAGCTTTGATCATGTTCTTGGACATTTTGGAAAGGTCTTGAAGTCCTATAACCAATTCCTTTGGTCCCATGTCATTTTGATTTACCAATCTCAAGTTATGGTCTTTGACTTAAAGTGCCTTTTTGTTGACTTTTGAAAATGACCTATAATGTTGAAATTGATAACTTTGTGTGTGAGCATTGTTTGGACTTGAAGTGTGAAGAGGAGTTGTAGGAAATGTCATTCCCTTCAAAATGAGCTTTGGATGGAATTTTTCTGATAAAACATGTGGAAGTTATGCCTTGGTCAAGTTACAATTGACTTTTTCAACTATCCAAATATGGAAACTTTTGCATCTTGAGACTTTTTGAGCCATGCCTTGAGAATCATGATCAAGAATTGATCAAATGATGTTTGTGGCTTCAAAATAAGATGTTGACCAAAAATTTTAACTTTTGACTGTCAAATGACCATTTTGCCCCTACAGTTGACTGTTGAGCAATTAGGGTTTTTGACTGTGCAATTTTGTGCTGTGAGTCTTGAAACTTGGTATGAGGATGCTTGACCATGTTTGTAGGCATGTGGGACTTGTTTGGACCCTTGGAAACCTCAACTTCTTTGTCAGAACCAAAACCCTAGTTTTTGACTGTTAGGAGGCCCTTGAACTGTGCAAACCTTGGGGAGATTTTGAAGCATGCTCTTTGCAAATCTTGAAGAATATGGGAGGGCAAATTTTGGGGTACAACAAGGCGCAAGACATTTGAGCCAACAAACTGGGCCTTTGCACATTCAGGCAGCACACCCCCAAATTGCTTCTCACAAATGAGGCCCAATTCCAATTCTTTTTTATTTCTTTTATTTTATTATTTGTCTTAATTATTTTTTTTACAAAATCATTTATTATTATTATTATTAAATCATAAAATCAGAAAGTTACAAAAAATATTAGGTTTAGTTTTTTTATAAAATATTTATTTGCATTAATTAATTAGTTTAATTAGGTTAACTTAAATACTCTTTTTGTAATTAAAATTTAATAGAAATTAGGTTAACTTAAATAATTTTTTTCCATAATTAGAATTTAATAGAAATTAGGTTAATTTGCAAAGTTAATTAGATTTTTCACAAAAAATCCAAAAAATATCTTTTCTTTATTTGCAAATTAATTATTTCTAAACTTGCCATTAATTCCCCGTATTTAATTTTGTCGCGCGCATTATTTTCCCCCTATTTTATTAATTATTGTAACTTCTTCGAGTTTGTAATAGTTAATTAGGTTTACTACTTTGCATTTACTATTTTCCCCAGTTTTTTGATTATGTAATCCCCCTCCCCAAAGCCTTCTAATAGCTAGGGTTTTTAATTTCTCGGACTTTACTTTCCACAATTATAAACTGCCTAGATGTATGGATAATACGATTGAATGGCAAGATAACAATTTAAAACGGTAGATAACCCTAAATGCGCAAGATAAATGAAACTGAAATCAAACACTTGCACACACTCACTCCTAGGGTTTGCCCCACTTTGGTTGCCTTCGGTAAACGGTCATGAAGCACAAGGAATTTTAGTGGTTGCCCTCTAGTCCCAAAAGATAAAAAATGACCCGTTCGAATGTTGCCTCGGAAAGATATTTAGGATTTTATGGTAACTACTAAAGCTTCCTAATCATTGCTTATGTGATCATATTCGTCCCTTCGAATGTCCCTTAAAACTCCAACGACTGAGCTACCTACTCCTTAATAGTAGGATAACAATGTCTAAAGGAAACGAGAACGAACAATCTTTTTTTGAGTAGGTAGAACATCTTAAGTACTTGCGCAAATAAACTCTTTCCCACAAACACTTTCAAAACAATTTCAAAAACCACTTCGTCACGGTCTTGAGGACGATACAAGAGTTATCACGAAGTTACACAAAACTTTTTGCAAAACACACACAAGCAATTTCAAAAATGAGCAAGTACCTAAGAGCCCGTGGAAAACCACAGATAGAAAGGGTGCTAACACCTTCCCTTTCTATAATCTACCCCTCATACTCAAAAACTCTCGAAAAAAGGTTTTTTCTATTCTTTTCCCTTTCCTTAGTTGGATGAAATAAAAGTTGGTGGAGACTCTTGCTTACCGCACATTTGCAAATACAAAACACAAACCAGTATTAACAGTCGGTTCTGCCACCGTATCACAGAATTGGCGACTCTGCTGGGGATTTAAATAAGTGGGGTATACCTTAGGATCTAGGTCACTTTTAAAATTGATTTCTTGTTTGCTTTGCCTGCTTTATATTCAAGGGTTTTGTTTGGGTATTATTGAAGATCCTACACCCGGATTGGGGAACACCTTTTAGGCAAGTAGCAATAAACTGTGAGGGAACTGTGCGGGGTATACCGACACAGTTGAAGCAGTAGCTACGTTGATGTGACACTTTGGTTGGTACCGGTAACCCTTGAGTCAATCAGGGAGAGTACGGGGCCTCCGCGTGGTGTCATAAAGCATCAACTAACCTTAGAACCTTTAATTGCACAACTTGGCCAGTAGGACGTAGCGAGATAACCGGCTTTGGTGTATTCCCAAGGTCGACAAATAATCGATGCTACACTCATTGAGGTTTGACTCATGACTTTTGTTAGGTTGCGAGTAAATCGCCTATTGAACGAAGATTGGGGGAAAGATCAGTGATATTGAGATCCCTTAGAATCCAGTTACTATTTATAGGACAGGTTGAACCAATCCAGCTTCAAGAGGGTATGACCTTAAAACTCATGTAGGCCTTAAACCTAAGGCTACTTGTGTGACTTATTTGCTTTCTTTGCCTAACAATTTGAACTCATTACAGGGCTTTGTTTGTATTCCTTGCAGAATCTTGTTTGTATAAATCCAATAAATTGGTTTCTTACCCTATATTTTTGCTTGATGCATAGCATACACATCATAACATTCAAGGACTTTTGTATAAATCTTGTTTGTATAAATTCAAGGATCTCAAGGGCATGTGATGCAGGTTATGATGAACCAGAAGTCTAGCAAGGGGAAAGGGGATTTATTTTCCTCTAGCCAATGTCGTCAAAAGATCAAAACACGAAAACTTGAGTCAGGGGCTATGACCCACTTGATATGGTGAGCTTGACTCTTGTAGAAGGACTCTCAACGATACAAAGTTCTTCAATCAAAGCTGCAAAATTTCAACTTCTGACATTTCTTGTTTACCTCATAAGATCCTTGAAAACACTGCATATATATGTCATACACATCATTGCATATCAGGTACCATAACAGGTTTCTTATCTTCTTCGCTGTTTAATTCAGCAGTAATGTCTTCTGAACAAAGAATCAAGGATCTACAGGCAAAAAATGCCCAATTTCAGCAAATGTTCGTAGCCTTAGCTAAGGGTAAGGAAGATATGAAGGCCTTATTCTAAAGGAGAAAAAGAAGAAGAAGAAGAAGAAGAAGAAGAAGAAGAAGACTGTCGGTGTCCTAAATTTGGGCAGAAGATTTAGGGGACTGTTGAAGCAAATGGTTGATCTGACCTCTTCATCCAAAGAAGGGGAGAACCAAGAGAGAGAAACAAGGGAGGAAGACCCTAGTCCGAGAGTTTCTGAGGATGAATCTGACTACAACGATGAACAGTATCCCCTGGATGAGGATAGGTACAAACAGTTAGAGGATCGTCTGAGCATGATGGAGATCCAAAGAATACCGAGACTAGATTTCGAAGAGCTGGGTTTGATATCTGGGGTAGTCATCCCACAGAAGTTCAAGGCTCCGATATTTGCGAAGTAGGATGGGGTGTCTTGTCCTAAACTTCATCTTCGTTCCTATGTGAGGAAGATTCAGCCTCACACTACTGATAGGAATTTATGGGTCCATTTCTTTCAAGACAGTCTATCTGGGACTCATCTTGAATGGTTCTATCAACTAGAGGTAACCAATGTCCGCAACTGGGAGGATCTGGCTGCTTCTTTTTACAAGCAGTATCAATATAATGCTGACCTTGCCCCTACCCGTACTCAACTCTAGAGTATGTCCATGGGTGCAAGCGAAGGTTTCAAGGACTATGTGCAGAAGTGGAGAGATCTGGAAGGGAGAGTCCAACCCCATTTGTCTTATAGGGAGTTGGTGGATATGTTCCTTGGTACGTTGTCTGGTCCGTTCTTAAATCACTTGATTGGTAGCTCCTCAGTTGTTTTCACCGAGCTGATATTGACTGGAGAAAGAGTAGAAGCTGGGATCCGGAGTGGCAAGATCCAGAAAAATACCTCTTCAAGTACAAAGAAGAAGTCATTTGGTGGCAAGAGGGAAGCCAATGCTGTGCACGGCCAGGAGGGGCGTAGCAAGGCAGACTACCACCAATCTGTGGGGGCAGTGTTGATCTCTAATTTGGCACGCGCACAACAACCTCAACAATGAAGCAATCAGCCAAGGGTGGAAAGACCTCAAAGGAAGTTCACTCAAATCAACATGCCACTGTCACAAGCAATTCAACACATGTTGAAGATGAATCTAATTATGGTGATAAACCCTCATCTGAACCCTAAGACTTCCTCTCCTAACTACAATCCAGATGCAAGGAGTGCTTATCATTCTGGCAGCCTGGGGCACGATACTAACGATTGTTGGGCGCTGAAATACAAGATTCAGAATATGATTGACACCAAGGAGATTGAATTCGACCCTCCTGAGACTCCCAACGTGATCACTGCTCCCTTGCCAAAACATGGCTAGAATCGGAAGCATTTTGTTCATTTGAATTCTCAAGTTGTATTTTCTTTGTTTATTCGAACAATTATTGTCATGTCAAAACTTTGTTATTTCATTAATGCATTACACACGTTTGTATTGAATTAATCTGTTTTCATTATGCTTAAACTGCTTTATACTTCCTTTTCGTGATATTCAACTCTCTATTAAAATCTCAAAGCCTTAGAGGGAGGATGACAAAAACGGTACCATAATCTCTACAGTATGCTTTTGAGCAGACCTTGCTGACGATGTACAAACATTGTTTCAAATCCTAAACAATGGAGTTATAAGGAAGATAATCCCTAGTCAACCCCTTTGAGCCAAATAAGTAGGAGTTTTTCTTTCACACAAATTAAAACCCTTAATCATAACCTGGGGCAGGGTAGTTTTCTCAGTCAATTCAGACGCACATTCAGTCGCAATCTTCTGCTTCGTATACAATGAATGGCCTCGAGGACGTCCTTCCAAATCAGAAGATGGTGATGGTTCTGCATAATCATTAAAGCAGGCTGTCATTATCTCTCAAAATAAAAGCCCATTAAGTCAAAACCTATGAAGGAGACTTAAGAAAAAAACTGGGGCATCCCGCTGACTGTAATCACAAAAAGAAACAGTTTAGGCAAAAGAAAGGATAACAAAATCAAAAAATAAAGAGGTCCTACAAATCCTCAATAGAAAGGAGATTACAAAATGACCGCCTATTCAAAATAAACTTTCAGTATTCGAACCATCACCAGAACATCAAGGACAGTACTCCAGGACTCAACTGGGATTCTAAACGCGCAATTAACTGAGCGTAGGACTGAAGGACATCACGAAGAACGGGTGGGTACAAATAAATTTTGAGCCTTTATCCTTTGTTTCTTAAACCGTGAACCAAGCAACGTTATAACCCTTAAAAGTCCTAGCTGGAGCATGGGTTAATTTGAGAGCATATTGTTACAAAGGTATCCTGACTCCTGTAGGACTTGTTACGAATCCTGAGTTGATATCACATTCTTGCAAATTTTGTTTTACTACGCAAAACACATTTTCAAAAAAAATTTAAGACAGACATGAGTTTGCATTCTTTAAATGACATTGTTTGCATATGACTAGTTGTTCGACAGCAGAGAAATCTGCACAATGGATATCCAATGAACAAACATCCTCTCAATAGACAGAATCACCTCAGCAGGAAAGACACTTCCAATAACAGGTCTTCCATAAGTAAGGGGCATGACATGATGTCTAACACAGCTGGGGAAGTCTCTCCAAAAGTGCCAAATAACCAGGGGCAGATCTTCATCTGAATCACTTGGGGCATTCCATACGCATTCCAGCAACGAATCATGTGCCATCAAGAAAACATCTTGACAGTACTACAACACAACACTATGGACGGTGATAACTCCCTACATCCTGAGAACATGGACATAGTCGGAAAAGACCACGCATGAAAAAGACCCGCTAGGTCGACTGGCCTAGGAAAAAATAAGGGCATCCCGGCGAACCAAAAAAGTTCGGGCAAAAATTAGGGATAAAAACAAAAAAATCTGTATACCCGGCAAGTCAAAAACTTGAAAAGGCGGCTTGGGCAAAAAAGGGTATCCCGGTGGACTGAAAATCTGAAAAGACAGTCCAGGCAAAAGTTAGGGATTAAAGCGTACGACTATGTCCCGTCATCTTGTCACTTGCCTATCAGTAGAAGACTTATCATTTTGATCGGCATTTACCAAGCACCTCATGAGATGGGATAACACTTAAGCTATCCATAAAGCCTCTGCAAGTAATTTCTCCAGTAGGTACAGGGGCAGAAAGGTTCTGATGCAAAGTCATTGTCGTATCCTCAGCATGCGTCCCCGTGACACCTACACTCCCCACAGAGTAGAGGCAACTAAAGCTTTGGCATCGAATTCCCCAAACAGGAGTTAATATCCCCAGCCAAGTTCCTTTAGAAAACTGACATCTATATTCCCTGGCCGAATTTCATAATCGCAAGTGGGTCATAAAGTTTTCTCCTGAGCAGAGTTTATTTCTATGAATACATAATCTCAATCTCCGATAGAGTTTATCCCTTCAGCTACGGAAGTTCATCCTCCAACAGAGTTATGCTCCCGCAGAGTTATTCTCAAACAGAGTCTCTCCCCTAGTAGAGTATCTGTAAACAAGGAGCAAATCTCCAGCATAGTCATCTCCGTTCACCATCCCCAGCGGGAGTAGAAGAACCACTTTTTCTACGATGGTCAAGAATTCAATTTCCAATACTCTCCAACAGTAGTCAGAGATTTATTTTCCCAGACTCGGACGTGTCACAATAGCATTTCATGTTCATACATCATGACATGTGCATACATATCGCATACAACATAATCTCATTTATTTTGAGAACATCATCATATAATGCATTCCATGCATCACATATAATTAATCATGCACCTTTTCAAGAAAGATGGTTATCATCAACAATTTCCAGCAGGTCCAAGATTAGCTCCTGAAACTAAACAGAGTAATTATATGTGCGACCAAATGCAGCTTTACACGGGTTCGTCATGAAGCAATCTTACAGGGTTTCTCCTAAATGCAGCTTCACACGGGTTTATCCTGAAAAATCTTACACGGGTTTCTCCTAAATTTCCAAATAAAGTTTCACATGGACTTATCCCGAAGTAACCTTATCCAGGTTCCTTCTGAAGTTTTAAACGAACTTATCACAAAGTAACCTTACCCATGTTCCTTATAAATTTTCACACTGACTCATCACAAAGTAACCTCACCCAAGTTCCTCCTAAAGTTTTACACGGACTTATCCCGAAGTGACCTTACCTAGGTTCCTTCTCGGTTCCGATGTAGTTTTACCCAAACTCCTCACGAAGAAACCTTACCTAGGTTCCTTCTCGGTTCCGATGTAGTTTTACCCAAACTCATCACGAAGCAACCTTACCTAGGTTCCTTCTCGGTTCCGATGTAGTTTTACCCAAACTCCTCACGAAGCAACCTTACCTAGGTTCCTTCTCGGTTCCGATGTAGTTTTACCCAAACTCCTCACGAAGCAACCTTACCTAGGTTCCTTCTCGGTTCAGATGTAGTTTTACCCAAACTCCCCACGTAGCAACCTTACCTAGGTTCCTTCTCGGTTCAGATGTAGTTTTACCCAAACTCCCCACCAAGCAACCTTACCTAGGTTCCTTCTCGGTTCAGATGCATTTTTACCTAAACTCCTCATAAAGCAACCTTACCTAAGTTCCTTCTCGGTTCAAATGCAGTTTTACCTAAACTCCTCACGAAGCAACCTTACCTAGGTTCCTTCTTGGTTCAGATGCAGTTTTACCTAAACTCCTCACCAAGAAACCTTACCTAGGTTCCTTCTCGGTTCAGATGCAGTTTTACCCAAACTCCCCATGAAGTAAACCTACGATCCAGGTTCCTTCCCATAATCCATACTATCCAGGCTTTTATTCCAAAGTAACCCTATTATCCAGGTTTCTTCCCATAGCCCTACTATCCAGACTTTCACCTCGAAGTAACCTTACTATCCAGGTTCCTTCCCATAAGCCCTACTATCCGTGCTTTTATTCCGAAGTAACCCTACTATCCAGGTTTCTTCCCATAGCCCTACTATCCAGGCTTTCACCTTGAAGTAACTGTACTATCCAGGTTCCTTCCCATAAGCCCTACTATCCAGGATTTCATCTCGAAGTAACCCTACTATCTAGGTTCCTTCCCATAAGCCCTACTATCTAGGCTTTCATTTTGAAGCAACCCTACTATCCAGGTTTCTTATCCCTTATCTCCAGACAACAGTTTACAACACTGTAAGACCTGGACCTGACCAGATAGGTCGATCTCACATTTCCCCAGTAAGTCGCGGTGACTCCTGGACCCTAACCAAATATGCAGCTTACTCCCCACATCCTCAATCAGGAGTTAATTCCCCAATAGATTAGTGGGTAATTGAAGCTCCTATACTATATTTCCCAGGACGTACACTGACATTCCCTGGTAAAGCCCCTCTCAACGGTAGGTACATGAAATCTCACAAAGGAATCTCTTATGCAACCGATATCTTTTCTGGATGGCATCTTTAAGCCCATCTTCGATGATCTTTCATCATCTTCTTCCAAATGGAATCTGTAATTCCATTCCCGATATTACCTACACTACCAGTATCATTTCAGACGAGTGCAAATTTCAGGGCACTCTAGTGTTCAATCATCTTCCACCTTCAGATCACGAAAGGCAGACCAACCAATCTACATCCTCAGGTTTAAGAAGATTGAACAGGGGTAGCTGTTGTACCCCAAAATTTGACCTCTCATCTTACTCAACACATGCTCATTGAGATCCTCAACTTGCTCAAGGATACCCAAGAGTTGACCAGACAAACTCTATCCTAAAGCAATGAACCTCCAACTAGGGTTTCCATTTTCATCAAGATGGGTGAAATCCAAAGGTCTCAAACCTTTTCAATGGTCCTAATATGTTCTCAAGATCATCCATGCCAAGTTTCATGTCTTGCACAAGAATTTTGCTCAGTCAACTGCCCAAATGCCTAAAAATCAACCGTGTTAGGTCAAAAGTCATATGTGACTCACATACAGTCAAACTTCAATATTTTTGGTCAAAATCAAAATTTTGAAGTAATGCCCATCATTTTATCAAGGGTTGATCATGATTCCCCAATAAATGCTCCTAATTCATCAAAACTCAAAAGTTGCTATATTAGGGTTTCTTAGGAAAAGTCAACCAAACTTTGACCAAGCATAACTTTCTCATACTTTATCAGAAATTTCTCATTCAATGCTCATTTTGAAGAGAATCCAATTCTATACAACTCATCTTCATCACTAAAGTTCAAGAAATGCACTCATGAAAAGATATAAATTCATACATTATGGATCCTTTTCAAAAGTCAACAAAAACACCTTTGGGTCAAAGCTTCTTACATGAACATGGAGGATCCAATTGAGATGAAACCAAAAGGATTGTTTAGGGGACATCCTAAGATTTCTAAAAAGTCCAAGAATACCCTCTTAGGGTAAAATTGAAGGAGATATGCATTGTAAAAGTTGGCCATTTTTGGTCAATTGTCAAAAGTCAACAATACCCAAAATTGCATTTTTTGTCAAATGGGCCAAACTTTTTATGCTTGCATCTTACTTTTAACATGGTCCACGACCCAAAAATTCTCCCACATATTATTGGCTTTATTTATTTAATTTATTTTGATTTTAATCATTTAAAAATCAAACTAAATCAAATAAATGATATAAATTAGTAAAGATTTGTTTTTTATCTGATTTTGAATAGAATCAAAATCCAATTATGTTGTCAAACAAAGTCAAATCGTGCAAAGGATGATTGGGATGAGAATGGCATGATTTGGCTTGATTTAGGAAGAAATAATGCAAAGAGGAAATCAAATCAAATCTTGATAATTTGCAAAGATATGAATTCTTTTTGTTGACCTAATTCAGTCTACTACATATATAGAACAATTCCCAAGCACAAGAACAGGGGTTGATCGTGTGAAACAACAAGGACAAGTTACAACTTTTTGTCAAAAAATCTCAAATCGGATTCCATATTAGAGCCATCCTCAAGGAGATTTAAGGATTGCAACACGTTCCTGGACACCTACAGAAGCTTTTCCAACCATTTGCACGCATTAAGATGCCTAGAATAAGCCTCCACATCTCTTACGGTTTACCATATTTCTTGAATTAGATTTTGATTATTTGCGCATGGTTAACATTTTATTAAGCATACCTTCATGTTTATACTGTCATTTGGAACATATTGGTATGATTAACTATAAGTTTTGATGCATATATGGACAAGTGCCATTATTAGGGTTTATGCTTGCATTTTAGGGCTTTGGGATACAGGTAAAATCAGGGAAGAATATGGGCATCATCATGCTCACGAGATCAAGCCTGGTTGATTGGTATACTTAGATTTCATTTATCTTATTTGTTTGAGATATTTTGAGATGAACATGTTTTAGTTACAGGCATTGAACGGAAGGTAAAAGCGTTTACCTAATACGACGATGTTGAGGAAGAAGAAGACTGTGTGGCAACGTCCCATTGGACCATTTGAATATTAGCGCATTTTTTCTGGGCACTATACGTGTTTTCATTATATATTATTTCGTGTATTGGTATTAACAAAAGGCCAACTGGCCCAGTGGCATGCAGGAAGGATGTTAAGGCGCTATAAGTGAGAGGTCAGGGGTTCGACCCCTACCTCAAACATTTGTCATTTTTCTTTCAAATACTTTGCAGGTTCTATATGTTTCAGCATCCGGTGTCCACCATATGCCCCAGATCTCATCCTTGGGATCCATCATCATGTAGATCCAACGCCCCAGCCTTAAGGGTCCACCATGAACCATCAGAAGGAAATCCCATGGGATCAGGCACATGACATTTGGGCCAACAAACTGGGCCTTTGCACATTCAGGCAGCACACCCCCAAATTGCTTCTTACAATCAGGCCCAATTCCAATTCTTTTTTATTTCTTTTATTTTATTATTTATCTTTATTATTTTTTTTACAAAATAATTTATTATTATTATTATTAAATCAGAAAATTACAAAAAATATTAGGTTTAGTTTTTTTCATAAAATATTTATTTGCATTAATTAATTAGTTTAATTAGGTTAACTTAAATACTTTTTTTTGTAATTAAAATTTAATAGAAATTAGGTTAACTTAAATACTTTTTTTCATAATTAGAATTTAATAGAAATTAGGTTAATTTGCAAAGTTAATTAATTTTTTCACAAAAAATCCAAAAAAATATATTTCCTTTATTCGCAAATTAATTGTTTCTAAACTTGACATTAATTCCCCATATTTAATTTTGTCGTGCACATTCTCTTTCCCATATTTTATTAATTATTGTAACTGCTCCGAGTTTGTAATAGTTAATTAGGTTTACTACTTCGCATTTACTATTTTCCCCAATTTTTTGATTATGTAATCCCTCTCCCCAAAGCCTTGTAATAGAAAGGGTTTTTAATTTCTCGCACTTTACTTTCCGCAATTATAAACTGCCTAGATGTATGGATAATAGGATTGAATGGAAATGTAACAATTTAAAACGGTAGATAACCCTAAATGCGCAAGATAAATGAAACTGAAATCAAACACTTGCACATGCTCACTCCTAGGGTTTGCCCCACTTCAGTTGCCTTCGATAAAAGGACATAAAGCACATGGAATTTTAGTGGTTGCCCTCTAGTCCCAAAAGATAAAAAATGACCCGTTCGAATGTTGCCTCGGAAAGATCTTTAGGATTTTAGGGTAACTACTAAAGCTTCTTAATCATTGCTTATGCGATCATATTCGTCCCTTCGAATGTCCCTTAAAACTCCAACGACTGAGCTACCTACTCCTTAATAGTAGGATAGCGCTGTCTAAAGGAAACAAGAACGAACAATCTTTTTTCGAGTAGGTAGAACATCTTTAGTACTTGCTCAAATAAACTCTTTCCCACAAACACTTTCAAAATAATTTCAAAAACCACTTCGTCGCGCTCTTGAGGACCGATACAAGAGTTATCACGAAGTTAAACAATTTTTTTTGCAAAACACATACAAGCAATTTAAAAAATGAGAAAGTACCTAAGAGCCCGTGGAAAACCACGGATAGAAAGGGTGCTAACACCTTCCCCGTACTCAAAAAATCTCGAAAAAAAGGTTTTTTTTGTTCTTTTCGCTTTCCTTAGTTGGATGAAATGAAAGCTGGTGGCGACTCTTGCTTACCGCACACTTGCGAATACAAAACGCAAACCAGTATTAACAGTCGATTTTGCCACCGTATCACAGACACCCAAGGGGAGGAAGCATAATGATGCTTGTATGTCTCGATCGAATGCAGGGGCACTACTATGGCCCATGTACTAGTGGACACTGGATCGTCACTGAATGTTCTGCCTAAGAAGGCTCTTTATAGGCTAGATTGTGAAGGTTTGACCTTAAAGCCCAGTAACATTGTGTTGAGGGCTTTCGATGGTTCAAAAATAATGGTGCACGGGGAGGTGGACATCCCTGTCAAAGTGGGTTCTCATACCTTTGAATCCACCTTCTACATGATGGATATCAGGCCATCTTATTCTTGTTTGTAGGGTCATCCTTGGATCCATGAAGCTGGAGATGTTACTTCTATGCTACACCAAATGTTGAAGTATCCGGTGAAGGGGAAGATTGTCACTGTGCATGGTGAACAGGAGTACATGGTGAGCCATCTGAACTCTTTCAAGTATATGGAGATGGAAGGTGAGTTCATAGAGACCCCTTGTCAAAATTTTGAAGAGGTTCCCCAGACTATGGCATCAACCGAGACTATCACTAGTGTGCCGAAGATCACCAGACCTCCTTCAAAGATGGCTTCTCTCAAGGACGCCAGAGCAGTAGTTGAATAAGGTGGGTGTACCATTTAGGGACAACTCCCTGATTTTCCTTACAAAAATGATAAATTTGGTTTGGGCTTTACTTCATGAGCTCAAAGGGATGTTCGACGTGCTCGGGCTGGAGGACCTCCCATACGTATCAACAATCGTGGGGTCAATGTTATAGAAGACAATGATGAGGATTCTGATATTAACAACTGGATCTACCCTACTACCAACGATGGACCTAGTAACTGGACGACCAAAGATTTTGTGCCGATTACTTTTGTTGAGTAGTAATTGTCTTACTTGTTTTTCGTATTTGTAATAAACAATATAAACTCTATGGTCTCGTGTCTTACCCGAGGCACAATGGTTTATTTGTGAGGGTTATTATATGTCATTATCATATGTAATCAATAAAACATTGGACGTTCTTGCATACAAGTTTTGCGCTCTCTGTTTTTCTTTTCTGCTTTTCACTTTATCAATACAGCTACGCTCTTACACACACTCACATATCAAACTGCAGATCCATATCCACTCTGGATCCCATTGATAACATTTATGCTATTGTCAGTTATAACTTCGAAAATCCGATCAACCAAGCCGAGGATGAAGGTGAGGAAGATTGTGAGGTACCTGGAGAACTTGCTAGGCTGTTACAGCAGGAAGAGAGGGCTATATAGCCTCATGAAGAGCCAGTTGAGACAATAAACTTGGGCACAGAGGTAGACAAAAAAGAAGTCAAGATTGGCGCAAATATGAAGCTTTATGTCAAACAGCAGTTGATACAAATGTTGCATGACTTTGTCGAGATCTTCGCATGGTCATATGAAGACATGTTGGGACTAGACACAAATATAGTGGTTCATCGGCTGCCGACTAAATAAGATTTCCCTCTGGTAAAGCAAAAGGTCCGTCGTATGCGCCCTGAAATGTCAGAGAAGATCAAAGCAGAGGTTATGAAATAACTCAACACTGGTTTCTTAGCTGTCACCTCCTATCCGTAGTGGGTTGCTAACGTGGTCCCGGTACCTAAGAAAGACGGTAAGGTACGGATGTGTGTGGACTACAGAGATTTAAACAGGGTGAGCCCTAAATATGACTTTCCGTTCCCCCACATCAACATTCTGGTTGATGACACCGTGCAACACAAGATCTTTTCCTTCATGGATGGTTTCTCTTGTTACAATCAGATCAAGATGGCACCTGAATACATGGAGAAGACAACCTTCGTCATACAATGAGGCACTTTCTGTTACAAGGTGATGGCTTTTGGGTTAAAGAATGCTGGGGGAAATTATCAGCGAGCCATGGTATCTTTGTTCCATGATATGATTCACCATGAGATAGAGGTTTATGTTGATGACATATGTGATACGGTGGGAAGAACTGACTGTTTTTGGAATGCTGGTTTGCGTTTTGCATTTGTTTTCGCAAAATGTCGCGGTAAGCAAGAGTCGCCATCGACTTTTATTTTATCCAACAAGGAAAGGAAAAAAGCACAGTAAAATTCCTTTTCTGAGATATTTCTGAGTACAGGGGGTAGATTATAGAAAGGGAATGTATTAGCACCCTTTCTATCCGTAGTTATCTACGGGCTCTTAGGTACTTGCTCAATTGTTTTCAAAATTGTTTTCTTTGTCCTTGTGGGTTTGAAAAAGTTTTTGTTTTAAAACTTCGATTTAACTCTTGCTTCTGTCCTCAAGAGTGTAATGAAGTGTTTTTGAAAACTTTGTTCAAAAATGAGTGTAAGTGTGAAAATTTTGTTTTGTTTTGAATGAGCAAGTATCTAAGAACTATCTACCTACTCGAAAAAAGAATCGTTCTATGCTTATTTCCTTTAGACAATGCTATCCCACTATTAGTGAGTAGGTAGCACCGTCGTTGGAGTTTGAGGGTCAATTCGAATGAGGGACATACGGTAACCAAAGCAATGTTAGGACGCCTTAGCGGTAACCCTAATGTCTTAGATCATTTGTTTGAGGCAACAATATCCGAGGCAACCATTTTGAGGCGACTATGATCTTTTAGACAAGAGGACGACCTCTAAAACGACCTATACTCAATGACCGTGTACGAAGGCAACCAAGTGGGGTGTACCCTAAGAGTGTGCATGTGCGAGTGTGTCGTTTTCATTTATTTTTATCTTTGCACATGTTAAGGGTGATCTAATTTGATTTTAAGATTAAACACTCAGTCTTGTCATGCAAACCCTATTATCAAACATCTAGCAGTTATAATTTGCAGAATAAAAATGCGGAAATTAAATTACAAGGCGTCGGGTATTTACATCGCCAAAAGAAACCCTTTGAAAATAAAATAAAGCGGTAAATAAATAAAATGTCCTAATTATCTATTACATACTGGAAGCAGATACAAAATTGGATAAAAATAAATAAAGCACGCGGGAAATTAAATCGAATGTGAATTAGGGTTTTGACCCTTTTGATTAAAGAAAATGTTTTTTTTTTTTTTTTATTTTTATTTAAGAAAAGAAATTAAATCCTAAATTAAATACTAGATTAGTTATTAAATAAATTGTTTGATGAAAAAAATAATAAAAGACATATTTTTGGAGTTTTTGTTAATTTAAGAAAGAAAATAAAATTAATTAAATGAATTAAAATCTAATGATTTCTAATTAATTTTTAAATATTTACAAAAATAAATTAATGTTTCCTAGATTAAAAACCTAATTAATTAATTAGAATTTATTAAAGAAAATAAAATTCTGAGTTAAAAAGTATTTTGGTGATTTTTAGATGAAAAAAGAAAATATGTGATTGGTTAGTAAATTATTTAATTAAAATAAAGCAATTAAATTAAACAAAAATAGAAGAAGAAAAAGAGGAATTGGGCCTGATTTGGAGGTGTTGGAAGCAATTTTCTTGGCCCATTTGAAGCTGATCCGTTGGACTTTTGGAATCTAGTACACACGCGTTGACTAGCACTTTGGTGGACCTTCAACATTTGACCACCAGATCTGGCCCTTTGGCCATCTGGCGCTTGGATTGGTGAGGGAGTATGGTGTGAATCTGGCCTGTGCACGCACCTAATCGCCTGAAAGAAATTGAAAAAAAGGCAAATTGCTGGAGGCAGGGATCGAACCCCTGACCTCCAGCCTTTTGGTCTTTGAACGCCTATGTGGCCACCACTAGGCCAAGTTGTTGCTTTTGTTATTATAACGCAAATGAAACATAATATATGAAAACAAATCAAATTCCAGAAGAAGAAAAAAACACGTAATATTTGAATGGGCAAATGGACGGATGACACCTCATCGTCCCTGTCCTCCCAGCACTGTAACTTTACATGTGGATTTCTATCCGCAGCTAAAAACGCAGCTTCGATCCAAAATTCTCCTCAGGCTATGAAAATGAGTTCTAAGGCTAGGGTTGT
This sequence comes from Vicia faba, assembly GCA_948472305.1. Taxonomy (NCBI): domain Eukaryota; kingdom Viridiplantae; phylum Streptophyta; class Magnoliopsida; order Fabales; family Fabaceae; genus Vicia; species Vicia faba. The sequence continues at coordinate 392,340,267 of OX451737.1, forward strand.
GTTCGTCTCAACCTCCTGGACACAACCATGTCCATCATGTAGATCAATTTTACCTGAAACGAGAAAACCCAAAACAATCGAAGAAACCCTAACTATGGTGGTTCTTGTTACAGATCAGATAAATGAAATTCGTTAATACCAAAAGCTTGCAAATGTTATTGTGATCACAAATATGCAATTATTTTACTCAATGGATGCCAGAATAAAGCGAATCGAAATCAAGAATGTAGCTATGTTATGAAGGACTTACAGTGCACTAGGGGGTCTGGAAATGCTTGGTTTGGATTGGGTTAGCTTCTGGAGATGGCCAGGAAGCGATTGGGATACGTCTCAAGTCTTGAAAATGTCTCCAACCTTGATTTCGATCTCAAGCTTTTTTGTGATTTTTGCTACTTTGGTTCTGCCTCCACGAGTGCTCTCTAACCCTTATTCTTGTGCCTTTTGCTTGCTTATGTATTGTGCATTGGATTAGGGTCACAAACTTTGTCCAAATCTCTCTCCATTAAGGATTTGATATTTGATTTGATTTGCCTTTACAAACTTTCCAAATTGGCTTAACTTCAATCTTTTTTGCACATGATTCATTTGATACGAATTTGATGATGGCCAGCTGCATAATGGAACCTGAAATCAACACAAAATCTTTGTTATCAATGCCTTTGGATTTTTATTTGATTTATTTTGATTTAAATTAAATTAATTCAAATAAAATCAAAATAATTAATAAAAAAATGATATGGATATATGGCCAAGGCTGGAACACGTGGGCTACAATGCAAACTCAAAACAAGTGAAAAAGAATGGGCCTAAACCCTAAACCCTAAACCCTAAGAGTGGAAGCTGGGATCCGGAGTGGCAAGATCCAGAAAAATACCTCTTCAAGTACAAAGATGAAGTCATTTGGTGGCAAGAGGGAAGCCAATGCTGTGCACGGCCAGGAGGGGCGTAGCAAGGCAGACTACCACCAATATGTGGGGGCAGTGTTGATCTCTAATTTGGCACGCGCACAACAACCTCAACAATGAAGCAATCAGCCAAGGGTGGAAAGACCTCAAAGGAAGTTCACTCAAATCAACATACCACTGTCACAAGCAATTCAACACATGTTGAAGATGAATCTAATTATGGTGATAAACCCTCATCTGAACCCTAAGACTTCCTCTCCTAACTACAATCCAGATGCAAGGAGTGCTTATCATTCTGGCAGCCTGGGGCACGATACTAACGATTGTTGGGCGCTGAAATACAAGATTCAGAATATGATTGACACCAAGGAGATTGAATTCGACCCTCCTGAGACTCCCAACGTGATCACTGCTCCCTTGCCAAAACATGGCTAGAATCGGAAGCATTTTGTTCATTTGAATTCTCAAGTTGTATTTTCTTTGTTTATTCGAACAATTATTGTCATGTCAAAACTTTGTTATTTCATTAATGCATTACACACGTTTGTATTGAATTAATCTGTTTTCATTATGCTTAAACTGCTTTATACTTCCTTTTCGTGATATTCAACTCTCGATTAAAATCTCAAAGCCTTAGAGGGAGGATGACAAAAACGGTACCATAATCTCTACAGTATGCTTTTGAGCAGACCTTGCTGACGATGTACAAACATTGTTTCAAATCCTAAATAATGGAGTTATAAGGAAGATAATCCCTAGTCAACCCCTTTGAGCCAAATAAGTAGGAGTTTTTCTTTCACACAAATTAAAACCCTTAATCATAACCTGGGGCAGGGTAGTTTTCTCAGTCAATTCAGACGCACATTCAGTCGCAATCTTCCGCTTCGTATACAATGAATGGCCTCGAGGACGTCCTTCCAAATCAGAAGATGGTGATGGTTCTGCATAATCATTAAAGCAGGCTGTCATTATCTCTCAAAATAAAAGCCCATTAAGTCAAAACCTATGAAGGAGACTTAAGAAAAAAACTGGGGCATCCCGCTGACTGTAATCACAAAAAGAAACAGTTTAGGCAAAAGAAAGGATAACAAAATCAAAAAATAAAGAGGTCCTACAAATCCTCAATAGAAAGGAGATTACAAAATGACCGCCTATTCAAAATAAACTTTCAGTATTCGAACCATCACCAGAACATCAAGGACAGTACTCCAGGACTCAACTGGGATTCTAAACGCGCAATTAACTGAGCGTAGGACTGAAGGACATCACGAAGAACGGGTGGGTACAAATAAATTTTGAGCCTTTATCCTTTGTTTCTTAAACCGTGAACCAAGCAACGTTATAACCCTTAAAAGTCCTAGCTGGAGCATGGGTTAATTTGAGAGCATATTGTTACAAAGGTATCCTGACTCCTGTAGGACTTGTTACGAATCCTGAGTTGATATCACATTCTTGCAAATTTTGTTTTACTACGCAAAACACATTTTCAAAAAAAATTTAAGACAGACATGAGTTTGCATTCTTTAAATGACATTGTTTGCATATGACTAGTTGTTCGACAGCAGAGAAATCTGCACAATGGATATCCAATGAACAAACATCCTCTCAATAGACAGAATCACCTCAGCAGGAAAGACACTTCCAACAACAGGTCTTCCATAAGTAAGGGGCATGACATGATGTCTAACACAGCTGGGGAAGTCTCTCCAAAAGTGCCAAATAACTAGGGGCAGATCTTCACCTGAATCACTTGGGGCATTCCATACGCATTCCAGCAACGAATCATGTGCCATCAAGAAAACATCTTGACAGTACTACAACACAACACTATGGACGGTGATAACTCCCTACATCCTGAGAACATGGACATAGTCGGAAAAGACCACGCATGAAAAAGACCCGCTAGGTCGACTGGCCTAGGAAAAAATAAGGGCATCCCGGCGAACCAAAAAAGTTCGGGCAAAAATTAGGGATAAAAACAAAAAAATCTGTATACCCGGCAAGTCAAAAACTTGAAAAGGCGGCTTGGGCAAAAAAGGGTATCCCGGTGGACTGAAAATCTGAAAAGACAGTCCAGGCAAAAGTTAGGGATTAAAGCGTACGACTATGTCCCGTCATCTTGTCACTTGCCTATCAGTAGAAGACTTATCATTTTGATCGGCATTTACCAAGCACCTCATGAGATGGGATAACACTTAAGCTATCCATAAAGCCTCTGCAAGTAATTTCTCCAGTAGGTACAGGGGCAGAAAGGTTCTGATGCAAAGTCATTGTCGTATCCTCAGCATGCGTCCCCGTGACACCTACACTCCCCACAGAGTAGAGGAAACTAAAGCTTTGGCATCGAATTCCCCAAACAGGAGTTAATATCCCCAGCCAAGTTCCTTTAGAAAACTGACATCTATATTCCCTGGCCGAATTTCATAATCGCAAGTGGGTCATAAATTTTTCTCCTGAGCAGAGTTTATTTCTATGAATACATAATCTCAATCTCCGATAGAGTTTATCCCTTCAGCTACGGAAGTTCATCCTCCAACAGAGTTATGCTCCCGCAGAGTTATTCTCAAACAGAGTCTCTCCCCTGGTAGAGTAGCTGTAAACAAGGAGCAAATCTCCAGCATAGTCATCTCCGTTCACCATCCCCAGCGGGAGTAGAAGAACCACTTTTTCTACGATGGTCAAGAATTCAATTTCCAATACTCTCCAACAGTAGTCAGGGATTTATTTTCCCAGACTCGGACGTGTCACAATAGCATTTCATGTTCATACATCATGACATGTGCATACATATCGCATACAACATAATCTCATTTATTTTGAGAACATCATCATATAATGCATTCCATGCATCACATATAACTAATCATGCACCTTTTCAAGAAAGATGGTTATCATCAACAATTTCCAGCAGGTCCAAGATTAGCTCCTGAAACTAAACAGAGTAATTATATGTGCGACCAAATGCAGCTTTACACGGGTTCGTCATGAAGCAATCTTACACGGGTTTCTCCTAAATGCAGCTTCACACGGGTTTATCCTGAAAAATCTTACACGGGTTTCTCCTAAATTTCCAAATAAAGTTTCACATGGACTTATCCCGAAGTAACCTTATCCAGGTTCCTTCTGAAGTTTTAAACGAACTTATCACAAAGTAACCTTACCCATGTTCCTTATAAATTTTCACACTGACTCATCACAAAGTAACCTCACCCAAGTTCCTCCTAAAGTTTTACACGGACTTATCCCGAAGTGACCTTACCTAGGTTCCTTCTCGGTTCCGATGTAGTTTTACCCAAACTCCTCACGAAGAAACCTTACCTAGGTTCCTTCTCGGTTCCGATGTAGTTTTACCCAAACTCATCACGAAGCAACCTTACCTAGGTTCCTTCTCGGTTCCGATGTAGTTTTACCCAAACTCCTCACGAAGCAACCTTACCTAGGTTCCTTCTCGGTTCCGATGTAGTTTTACCCAAACTCCTCACGAAGCAACCTTACCTAGGTTCCTTCTCGGTTCAGATGTAGTTTTACCCAAACTCCCCACGTAGCAACCTTACCTAGGTTCCTTCTCGGTTCAGATGTAGTTTTACCCAAACTCCCCACGAAGCAACCTTACCTAGGTTCCTTCTCGGTTCAGATGCATTTTTACCTAAACTCCTCATAAAGCAACCTTACCTAAGTTCCTTCTCGGTTCAAATGCAGTTTTACCTAAACTCCTCACGAAGCAACCTTACCTAGGTTCCTTCTTGGTTCAGATGCAGTTTTACCTAAACTCCTCACCAAGAAACCTTACCTAGGTTCCTTCTCGGTTCAGATGCAGTTTTACCCAAACTCCCCATGAAGTAAACCTACGATCCAGGTTCCTTCCCATAATCCATACTATCCAGGCTTTTATTCCAAAGTAACCCTATTATCCAGGTTTCTTCCCATAGCCCTACTATCCAGACTTTCACCTCGAAGTAACCTTACTATCCAGGTTCCTTCCCATAAGCCCTACTATCCGTGCTTTTATTCCAAAGTAACCCTACTATCCAGGTTTCTTCCCATAGCCCTACTATCCAGGCTTTCACCTTGAAGTAACTGTACTATCCAGGTTCCTTCCCATAAGCCCTACTATCCAGGATTTCATCTCGAAGTAACCCTACTATCCAGGTTCCTTCCCATAAGCCCTACTATCTAGGCTTTCATTTTGAAGCAACCCTACTATCCAGGTTTCTTATCCCTTATCTCCAGACAACAGTTTACAACACTGTAAGACCTGGACCTGACCAGATAGGTCGATCTCACATTTCCCCAGTAAGTCGCGGTGACTCCTGGACCCTAACCAAATATGCAGCTTACTCCCCACATCCTCAATCAGGAGTTAATTCCCCAATAGATTAGTGGGTAATTGAAGCTCCTATACTATATTTCCCAGGACGTACACTGACATTCCCTGGTAAAGCCCCTCTCAACGGTAGGTACATGAAATCTCACAAAGGAATCTCTTATGCAACCGATATCTTTTCTGGATGGCATCTTTAAGCCCATCTTCGATGATCTTTCATCATCTTCTTCCAAATGGAATCTGTAATTCCATTCCCGATATTACCTACACTACCAGTATCATTTCAGACGAGTGCAAATTTCAGGGCACTCTAGTGTTCAATCATCTTCCACCTTCAGATCACGAAAGGCAGACCAACCAATCTACATCCTCAGGTTTAAGAAGATTGAACAGGGGTAGCTGTTGTACCCCAAAATTTGACCTCTCATCTTACTCAACACATGCTCATTGAGATCCTCAACTTGCTCAAGGATACCCAAGAGTTGACCAGACAAACTCTATCCTAAAGCAATGAACCTCCAACTAGGGTTTCCATTTTCATCAAGATGGGTGAAATCCAAAGGTCTCAAACCTTTTCAATGGTCCTAATATGTTCTCAAGATCATCCATGCCAAGTTTCATGTCTTGCACAAGAATTTTGCTCAGTCAACTGCCCAAATGCCTAAAAATCAACCGTGTTAGGTCAAAAGTCATATGTGACTCACATACAGTCAAACTTCAATATTTTTGGTCAAAATCAAAATTTTGAAGTAATGCCCATCATTTTATCAAGGGTTGATCATGATTCCCCAATAAATGCTCCTAATTCATCAAAACTCAAAAGTTGCTATATTAGGGTTTCTTAGGAAAAGTCAACCAAACTTTGACCAAGCATAACTTTCTCATACTTTATCAGAAATTTCTCATTCAATGCTCATTTTGAAGAGAATCCAATTCTATACAACTCATCTTCATCACTAAAGTTCAAGAAATGCACTCATGAAAAGATATAAATTCATACATTATGGATCCTTTTCAAAAGTCAACAAAAACACCTTTGGGTCAAAGCTTCTTACATGAACATGGAGGATCCAATTGAGATGAAACCAAAAGGATTGTTTAGGGGACATCCTAAGATTTCTAAAAAGTCCAAGAATACCCTCTTAGGGTAAAATTGAAGGAGATATGCATTGTAAAAGTTGGCCATTTTTGGTCAATTGTCAAAAGTCAACAATACCCAAAATTGCATTTTTTGTCAAATGGGCCAAACTTTTTATGCTTGCATCTTACTTTTAACATGGTCCACGACCCAAAAATTCTCCCACATATTATTGGCTTTATTTATTTAATTTATTTTGATTTTAATCATTTAAAAATCAAACTAAATCAAATAAATGATATAAATTAGTAAAGATTTGTTTTTTATCTGATTTTGAATAGAATCAAAATCCAATTATGTTGTCAAACAAAGTCAAATCGTGCAAAGGATGATTGGGATGAGAATGGCATGATTTGGCTTGATTTAGGAAGAAATAATGCAAAGAGGAAATCAAATCAAATCTTGATAATTTGCAAAGATATGAATTCTTTTTGTTGACCTAATTCAGTCTACTACATATATAGAACAATTCCCAAGCACAAGAACAGGGGTTGATCGTGTGAAACAACAAGGACAAGTTACAACTTTTTGTCAAAAAATCTCAAATCGGATTCCATATTAGAGCCATCCTCAAGGAGATTTAAGGATTGCAACACGTTCCTGGACACCTACAGAAGCTTTTCCAACCATTTGCACGCATTAAGATGCCTAGAATAAGCCTCCACATCTCTTACGGTTTACCATATTTCTTGAATTAGATTTTGATTATTTGCGCATGGTTAACATTTTATTAAGCATACCTTCATGTTTATACTGTCATTTGGAACATATTGGTATGATTAACTATAAGTTTTGATGCATATATGGACAAGTGCCATTATTAGGGTTTATGCTTGCATTTTAGGGCTTTGGGATACAGGTAAAATCAGGGAAGAATATGGGCATCATCATGCTCACGAGATCAAGCCTGGTTGATTGGTATACTTAGATTTCATTTATCTTATTTGTTTGAGATATTTTGAGATGAACATGTTTTAGTTACAGGCATTGAACGGAAGGTAAAAGCGTTTACCTAATACGACGATGTTGAGGAAGAAGAAGACTGTGTGGCAACGTCCCATTGGACCATTTGAATATTAGCGCATTTTTTCTGGGCACTATACGTGTTTTCATTATATATTATTTCGTGTATTGGTATTAACAAAAGGCCAACTGGCCCAGTGGCATGCAGGAAGGATGTTAAGGCGCTATAAGTGAGAGGTCAGGGGTTCGACCCCTACCTCAAACATTTGTCATTTTTCTTTCAAATACTTTGCAGGTTCTATATGTTTCAGCATCCGGTGTCCACCATATGCCCCAGATCTCATCCTTGGGATCCATCATCATGTAGATCCAACGCCCCAGCCTTAAGGGTCCACCATGAACCATCAGAAGGAAATCCCATGGGATCAGGCACAGGACATTTGGGCCAACAAACTGGGCCTTTGCACATTCAGGCAGCACACCCCCAAATTGCTTCTTACAATCAGGCCCAATTCCAATTCTTTTTTATTTCTTTTATTTTATTATTTATCTTTATTATTTTTTTTACAAAATAATTTATTATTATTATTATTAAATCAGAAAATTACAAAAAATATTAGGTTTAGTTTTTTTCATAAAATATTTATTTGCATTAATTAATTAGTTTAATTAGGTTAACTTAAATACTTTTTTTTGTAATTAAAATTTAATAGAAATTAGGTTAACTTAAATACTTTTTTTCATAATTAGAATTTAATAGAAATTAGGTTAATTTGCAAAGTTAATTAATTTTTTCACAAAAAATCCAAAAAAATATATTTCCTTTATTCGCAAATTAATTGTTTCTAAACTTGACATTAATTCCCCGTATTTAATTTTGTCGTGCACATTCTCTTTCCCCTATTTTATTAATTATTGTAACTGCTCCGAGTTTGTAATAGTTAATTAGGTTTACTACTTCGCATTTACTATTTTCCCCAATTTTTTGATTATGTAATCCCCCTCCCCAAAGCCTTGTAATAGAAAGGGTTTTTAATTTCTCGCACTTTACTTTCCGCAATTATAAACTGCCTAGATGTATGGATAATAGGATTGAATGGAAATGTAACAATTTAAAACGGTAGATAACCCTAAATGCGCAAGATAAATGAAACTGAAATCAAACACTTGCACATGCTCACTCCTAGGGTTTGCCCCACTTCAGTTGCCTTCGATAAAAGGACATAAAGCACATGGAATTTTAGTGGTTGCCCTCTAGTCCCAAAAGATAAAAAATGACCCGTTCGAATGTTGCCTCGGAAAGATCTTTAGGATTTTAGGGTAACTACTAAAGCTTCTTAATCATTGCTTATGCGATCATATTCGTCCCTTCGAATGTCCCTTAAAACTCCAACGACTGAGCTACCTACTCCTTAATAGTAGGATAGCGCTGTCTAAAGGAAACAAGAACGAACAATCTTTTTTCGAGTAGGTAGAACATCTTTAGTACTTGCTCAAATAAACTCTTTCCCACAAACACTTTCAAAATAATTTCAAAAACCACTTCGTCGCGCTCTTGAGGACCGATACAAGAGTTATCACGAAGTTAAACAATTTTTTTTGCAAAACACATACAAGCAATTTAAAAAATGAGAAAGTACCTAAGAGCCCGTGGAAAACCACGGATAGAAAGGGTGCTAACACCTTCCCTTTCTATAATCTACCCCCCGTACTCAAAAAATCTCGAAAAAAAGGTTTTTTTTGTTCTTTTCGCTTTCCTTAGTTGGATGAAATGAAAGCTGGTGGCGACTCTTGCTTACCGCACACTTGCGAATACAAAACGCAAACCAGTATTAACAGTCGATTTTGCCACCGTATCACAGACACCCAAGGGGAGGAAGCATAATGATGCTTGTATGTCTCGATCGAATGCAGGGGCACTACTATGGCCCATGTACTAGTGGACACTGGATCGTCACTGAATGTTCTGCCTAAGAAGGCTCTTTATAGGCTAGATTGTGAAGGTTTGACCTTAAAGCCCAGTAACATTGTGTTGAGGGCTTTCGATGGTTCAAAAATAATGGTGCACGGGGAGGTGGACATCCCTGTCAAAGTGGGTTCTCATACCTTTGAATCCACCTTCTACATGATGGATATCAGGCCATCTTATTCTTGTTTGTAGGGTCATCCTTGGATCCATGAAGCTGGAGATGTTACTTCTATGCTACACCAAATGTTGAAGTATCCGGTGAAGGGGAAGATTGTCACTGTGCATGGTGAACAGGAGTACATGGTGAGCCATCTGAACTCTTTCAAGTATATGGAGATGGAAGGTGAGTTCATAGAGACCCCTTGTCAAAATTTTGAAGAGGTTCCCCAGACTATGGCATCAACCGAGACTATCACTAGTGTGCCGAAGATCACCAGACCTCCTTCAAAGATGGCTTCTCTCAAGGACGCCAGAGCAGTAGTTGAATAAGGTGGGTGTACCATTTAGGGACAACTCCCTGATTTTCCTTACAAAAATGATAAATTTGGTTTGGGCTTTACTTCATGAGCTCAAAGGGATGTTCGACGTGCTCGGGCTGGAGGACCTCCCATACGTATCAACAATCGTGGGGTCAATGTTATAGAAGACAATGATGAGGATTCTGATATTAACAACTGGATCTACCCTACTACCAACGATGGACCTAGTAACTGGACGACCAAAGATTTTGTGCCGATTACTTTTGTTGAGTAGTAATTGTCTTACTTGTTTTTCGTATTTGTAATAAACAATATAAACTATATGGTCTCGTGTCTTACCCGAGGCACAATGGTTTATTTGTGAGGGTTATTATATGTCATTATCATATGTAATCAATAAAACATTGGACGTTCTTGCATACAAGTTTTGCGCTCTCTGTTTTTCTTTTCTGCTTTTCACTTTATCAATACAGCTACGCTCTTACACACACTCACATATCAAACTGCAGATCCATATCCACTCTGGATCCCATTGATAACATTTATGCTATTGTCAGTTATAACTTCGAAAATCCGATCAACCAAGCCGAGGATGAAGGTGAGGAAGATTGTGAGGTACCTGGAGAACTTGCTAGACTGTTACAGCAGGAAGAGAGGGCTATATAGCCTCATGAAGAGCCAGTTGAGACAATAAACTTTGGCACAGAGGTAGACAAAAAAGAAGTCAAGATTGGCGCAAATATGAAGCTTTATGTCAAACAGCAGTTGATACAAATGTTGCATGACTTTGTCGAGATCTTCGCATGGTCATATGAAGACATGTTGGGACTAGACACAAATATAGTGGTTCATCGGCTGCCGACTAAATAAGATTTCCCTCTGGTAAAGCAAAAGGTCCGTCGTATGCGCCCTGAAATGTCAGAGAAGATCAAAGCAGAGGTTATGAAATAACTCAACACTGGTTTCTTAGCTGTCACCTCCTATCCGTAGTGGGTTGCTAACGTGGTCCCGGTACCTAAGAAAGACGGTAAGGTACGGATGTGTGTGGACTACAGAGATTTAAACAGGGTGAGCCCTAAATATGACTTTCCGTTCCCCCACATCAACATTCTGGTTGATGACACCGTGCAACACAAGATCTTTTCCTTCATGGATGGTTTCTCTTGTTACAATCAGATCAAGATGGCACCTGAATACATGGAGAAGACAACCTTCGTCATACAATGAGGCACTTTCTGTTACAAGGTGATGGCTTTTGGGTTAAAGAATGCTGGGGGAAATTATCAGCGAGCCATGGTAGCTTTGTTCCATGATATGATTCACCATGAGATAGAGGTTTATGTTGATGACATATGTGATACGGTGGGAAGAACTGACTGTTTTTGGAATGCTGGTTTGCGTTTTGCATTTGTTTTCGCAAAATGTCGCGGTAAGCAAGAGTCGCCATCGACTTTTATTTTATCCAACAAGGAAAGGAAAAAAGCACAGTAAAATTCCTTTTCTGAGATATTTCTGAGTACAGGGGGTAGATTATAGAAAGGGAATGTATTAGCACCCTTTCTATCCGTAGTTATCTACGGGCTCTTAGGTACTTGCTCAATTGTTTTCAAAATTGTTTTCTTTGTCCTTGTGGGTTTGAAAAAGTTTTTGTTTTAAAACTTCGATTTAACTCTTGCTTCTGTCCTCAAGAGTGTAATGAAGTGTTTTTGAAAACTTTGTTCGAAAATGAGTGTAAGTGTGAAAATTTTGTTTTGTTTTGAATGAGCAAGTATCTAAGAACTATCTACCTACTCGAAAAAAGAATCGTTCTATGCTTATTTCCTTTAGACAATGCTATCCCACTATTAGTGAGTAGGTAGCACCGTCGTTGGAGTTTGAGGGTCAATTCGAATGAGGGACATACGGTAACCAAAGCAATGTTAGGACGCCTTAGCGGTAACCCTAATGTCTTAGATCATTTGTTTGAGGCAACAATATCCGAGGCAACCATTTTGAGGCGACTATGATCTTTTAGACAAGAGGACGACCTCTAAAACGACCTATACTCAATGACCGTGTACGAAGGCAACCAAGTGGGGTGTACCCTAAGAGTGCGCATGTGCGAGTGTGTCGTTTTCATTTATTTTTATCTTTGCACATGTTAAGGGTGATCTAATTTGATTTTAAGATTAAACACTCAGTCTTGTCATGCAAACCCTATTATCAAACATCTAGCAGTTATAATTTGCAGAATAAAAATGCGGAAATTAAATTACAAGGCGTCGGGTATTTACATCGCCAAAATAAACCCTTTGAAAATAAAATAAAGCGGTAAATAAATAAAATGTCCTAATTATCTATTACATACTGGAAGCAGATACAAAATTGGATAAAAATAAATAAAGCACGCGGGAAATTAAATCGAATGTGAATTAGGGTTTTGACCCTTTTGATTAAAGAAAATGTTTTTTTTTTGTTTTTTATTTTTATTTAAGAAAAGAAATTAAATCCTAAATTAAATACTAGATTAGTTATTAAATAAATTGTTTGATGAAAAAAATAATAAAAGACATATTTTTGGAGTTTTTGTTAATTTAAGAAAGAAAATAAAATTAATTAAATGAATTAAAATCTAATGATTTCTAATTAATTTTTAAATATTTACAAAAATAAATTAATGTTTCCTAGATTAAAAACCTAATTAATTAATTAGAATTTATTAAAGAAAATAAAATTCTGAGTTAAAAAGTATTTTGGTGATTTTTAGATGAAAAAAGAAAATATGTGATTGGTTAGTAAATTATTTAATTAAAATAAAGCAATTAAATTAAACAAAAATAGAAGAAGAAAAAGAGGAATTGGGCCTGATTTGGAGGTGTTGGAAGCAATTTTCTTGGCCCATTTGAAGCTGATCCGTTGGACTTTTGGAATCTAGTACACACGCGTTGACTAGCACTTTGGTGGACCTTCAACATTTGACCACCAGATCTGGCCCTTTGGCCATCTGGCGCTTGGATTGGTGAGGGAGTATGGTGTGAATCTGGCCTGTGCACGCACCTAATCGCCTGAAAGAAATTGAAAAAAAGGCAAATTGCTGGAGGCAGGGATCGAACCCCTGACCTCCAGCCTTTTGGTCTTTGAACGCCTATGTGGCCACCACTAGGCCAAGTTGTTGCTTTTGTTATTATAACGCAAATGAAACATAATATATGAAAACAAATCAAATTCCAGAAGAAGAAAAAAACACGTAATATTTGAATGGGCAAATGGACGGATGACACCTCATCGTCCCTGTCCTCCCAGCACTGTAACTTTACATGTGGATTTCTATCCGCAGCTAAAAACGCAGCTTCGATCCAAAATTCTCCTCAGGCTATGAAAATGAGTTCTAAGGCTAGGGTTGTGTTCGTCTCAACCTCCTGGACACAACCATGTCCATCATGTAGATCAATTTTACCTGAAACGAGAAAACCCAAAACAATCGAAGAAACCCTAACTATGGTGGTTCTTGTTACAGATCAGATAAATGAAATTCGTTAATACCAAAAGCTTGCAAATGTTATTGTGATCACAAATATGCAATTATTTTACTCAATGGATGCCAGAATAAAGCGAATCGAAATCAAGAATGTAGCTATGTTATGAAGGACTTACAGTGCACTAGGGGGTCTGGAAATGCTTGGTTTGGATTGGGTTAGCTTCTGGAGATGGCCAAGAAGCGATTGGGATACGTCTCAAGTCTTGAAAATGTCTCCAACCTTGATTTCGATCTCAAGCTTTTTTGTGATTTTTGCTACTTTGGTTCTGCCTCCACGAGTGCTCTCTAACCCTTATTCTTGTGCCTTTTGCTTGCTTATGTATTGTGCATTGGATTAGGGTCACAAACTTTGTCCAAATCTCTCTCCATTAAGGATTTGATATTTGATTTGATTTGCCTTTACAAACTTTCCAAATTGGCTTAACTTCAATCTTTTTTGCACATGATTCATTTGATACGAATTTGATGATGGCCAGCTGCATAATGGAACCTGAAATCAACACAAAATCTTTGTTATCAATGCCTTTGGATTTTTATTTGATTTATTTTGATTTAAATTAAATTAATTCAAATAAAATCAAAATAATTAATAAAAAAATGATATGGATATATGGCCAAGGCTGGAACACGTGGGCTACAATGCAAACTCAAAACAAGTGAAAAAGAATGGGCCTATTTGGAAAAATTTGATGTTTTGGGGATAGTTGACTTTTGGCAATTTTGCAAAAAAGTACAACTTCAACAATGCATAACTTCTTCAATTTTGAACTTTTGGAGGTGTTCTTGGACTTTTTAGAAAAAATGCTTTTTAGTAGATAAAATAATTTTTGTAAGAAAATTCAACACAGGATTTGGAGTAAAGCCTTACAGGAGTTAGGATACCTTATGTAACAGTATGCTTTCGAACTAACCCATGCTTCAATTAGGACTTTTGAAGGTTGTAACGTGTCTTGGTTCACGTTTTAAGAAACAAAGGATAAGGTTCAAAGTGTATTTTATACCCGTCCGTTCTTCGTGATGTTCTTCAGTCCCTAAACTCAGTTAATTATGTGTTTGAACTCCAATTTAGGCTGGAATGACTTTTGGTGTTGGTTCAAAAATTTGGGAGTTTATTTGTTGGAAGGAAGTCATTTTTGCCATATTCCTATGTTGTCAAGGATATGTAGTGGCCTCTTTTTGATTTATCATCCTTAATTTTTTTTGCCTGACTGTTCTTTGTTTTGAGATTACAGCCAGCAGGATGCCCCTGTTTTTCTTAAGTCTCCTTCGTAGGCTTTGACTTAGTGGGGTTTTCTTTTGAGAGATAATGATTGCCTATTTGATAGGGAACCATCACCATCTTTTGGTTCAGAAGGAATGTTTTTGATGTCATTCGTTGTGTACTGAACGCGCGTTTGAACTAACTGAGAGACTACCTTGCCCCAGGTTTTGATTAAAGGTTTCAATTTGTGTAAAAAGGAAACTCCTACTTCTTTGGATCAAATGGGTTGACTAGGGATTATCCTCCTTATAAATCCAGTGTTTAGGAATTGAAAGAACGCATGTACATCGTCAGCAAGGTCTGTCCAAAAGCATATTGTATGAGATTATGGAATTGTTTTTGTCATCCTCCCTCTAAAGGCTTGCAACTTTTTGAAACGAGAGTTGAATATCATAAAGGGAGTAAAAATCATAGTTTAAATAGAATTAAAATGAATGGATTAATTTAAGACAAACATATTTAATTCATTAGTGAGATTAACCAAAGTCTGACATAAAGATAGGTGTTTAAGCAAACAAAGAAATTACAACTGAAAATTCGAATAAATAGAAAATTTTCTCGCCTAGAATGCCACTTCATATGGATGCTCTTGAGGGATGATAAAAAATCTCCAGTTGACTGTCTTGTGTGAACTCCGACGCCCCTTCGTCGATCAGGTCTTGGATCTTGTTTTTCAACGTTCAACAGTTATCAGTATTG
Organism: Vicia faba; assembly: GCA_948472305.1. Taxonomy (NCBI): domain Eukaryota; kingdom Viridiplantae; phylum Streptophyta; class Magnoliopsida; order Fabales; family Fabaceae; genus Vicia; species Vicia faba. Next base: position 392,355,522 of record OX451737.1, read on the forward strand.
TGCCTCGGACTGTCGAAGTGATAGGCGTGCCTTGCCTTGGGATCATAGCGGGGGGAAGCAGTATTGGGGTTTGGATGAGGTCATATCAACGTGATCAAATTCATCCTCAACATGTGTTGAAATACTTGAGACAATGGCATGTTGATGTTAGTAAACTATCTCTCGGGATTGTTTTGCCTTTGCTGATTTTCCCGTTGATGTTGACGAGGTCGTTGTTGGGCCCGTGACGTGGCAAAAATTTGGGAAGGTTTACTCTCCCTCAAACAGGTTTCTAGTCTCATGGGAAGCTGAATAATGACTTGATCCCCAATCTCGACTGTTTGCTTCATATGATTGCAATTGTCTTGATGATGTTTGTTGACGAGGGTCCTTAGCTCCTCTTGTCCCCGAGCTAAGTTTTGGATAAGAGCCATCTGGCTCACCAGTTGTCCCATCATATGGATCTTCATTGTTGCCATTTCACTTTGTAGCCGTTCCAACTGGTCATCCTTGTTGTCCTCAGGATTCCCCATGATCATGCCCCTAGTGAAGAGTGCTTTCACCTCTTCTTGTCCCTTGGACAGGTTCAAAAACATTTCCTGAAGTTGAGCATTTTGAGTATGAATATCTTTGATAGTCTGTTCTAGAGCCATCTCTACTGAAATAAACAGTAAGCAGATGAGAGACCTGTTGTAAGAAACATGTTTGTGTTATGATGAATGAAAATGCATATGCAAATGATTTCAAGGAGATTAGAGATTTAAATTTGCTTTAGACAAAAAGGAACAGACGTTGCATTAATAAATCCAAGTTTGAGTACATCATGCCTTTTTGGGCTTACAAAGGAAGAAATAAAATACAAAAACTCCTAAGACAAAAAGGTTGAACACATCCTCTTCGGTGCGATGTAGGCGTTCAAACTCTGTTCTTCGTGAAGCTACTTGGTGAGTTCTAGAACTTTCTTCTCACTAGCGTAGAATTGGGCTTCGAAAGTGTATCGTTCTTCATTTAGATGAATCCAATACTTTTGCAAGTATTTGAGATAGGTAGGCATGTTGGGATGAAGGATAGTATACGAGACATCTCCTTCAATCACATGTTCTATGATGATAGGAAGGATGGAGGGGTAAGGCATTACGAGACTCTGAGCATGAGCTCGTACCCACCTAAGGTAAGGCTCAAGGGGAATGGAATTCTTGTGTCCCAATGTCCTACTATCCACTTTGTTTACCATCCTACAAGCTCTTATAAACCTATGACGGTAGCCTTGATCGTCGCTTTCGTAGTCGAACACCATACCTTGGATGAGCGCATCATGTGGACCATCTCTTCGTGCGTAACCAAACTGTCGCAAAGCTAAGCAAGGGTTATAAGTGATACCTCCCCTAATGCCAAGCAAAGGGACATTAGGTAATTCCCTACAATGATCGATGATAGTAATGGCCTCCAATGATAGAGAACACTAGTGGATATCTGAATGTGTGAGTGACATCAGCCTATTGGACCACCTCAAACCTTGCTCGTTCTTCAAAATGGATCGGGGAAGATGCGAAACAAACCATTTAACCAATAGAGGAGTACAACACATGAGTGTTCCTCTTCTCTTCATGGTTCGAGAGTGGAAAGAATGCAAGATATCTCCCAATAAAGTAGGCACTAGATTGTGAGGTAAAAAGATTTTGACAGCATTCACATCTATAAGTTGGTCAGGATTTGGAAATAGTACCAACCCATAGATGAGAAGAACCAAAATTTCTTCAAAAGCTCGTAAATCCAAATTTTTCCAATAGTCTTGAGCTTTTTCCAATAAGAATTTGAATAAGAACCCTTTTACACCACTTCTTGTTTCCCAATTAGCCGTGACGTCGGATTGTTGCAAGTATAAAGCTCGGGCAACCTCTTCAGGGCTTGGGTCTCTTTCAGTACCGTTGAAAGGTAGTTGATCGAGAATAGGTATCCCCAAGAGTTGAGATAACTCTTCCATAGTTGGTACAGGCTGGTAATCAGGGAAGGTGAAGCAATGGTGCAAAGGGTCAAAGAATTGGAAAAACACTTTCATCATATCTTCCTCAAAGCTTGAGGTGACCAAGTTGAGGAGTCGTCCATTCCTTTTGGTGAACGGAGAATTCTCAGGGACCCCTGATGCTAACTATTTGAGCTGAAAAGGTACTTGTACAAGGTTGACTTAGATTGTATTCCTGCGAGTGGGAGTCATATCCTACAAAACAGAACAAAGATGAATCTCAAAATCCTTGAAATGGTTAGTCTAAAATGCTATGGTATGATGTCATGATGTTATGTACAAGCATATGCACAAGTCAAACAAATCCTTAGGTTTATGCTTGCATGAGGTTTATAGGTAAGTACCCTCTTGAAGTTTAGTTGGTTCAACCTGTCCTAAAAAGTAACGGGTTCTAGGGAATCTCAATATCACTGATCTTTCTTCATCGGACATTATTTCAGCGCAAGCGTCTTTAATGGCGACCGAAATATCCCGAAAGTCTGATCTCAATGAGTGTAGCATCGAGTACCAACCAACTTTAGATTGCACCAAAGCCGGCTACCTCACTACTTTCTAATGGCCAAGTTGGTCAAGTAAGGTTCTAAAGTCAGTTAGTGCTTCATGACACCACACAACGGCCCCGCATTCTCCTTGACTACTCAAGGGCTACCGGTACCAACAAGTGTGTCACACTAACATAGATATTGCTTAGACCATGTCGGTATACCCTGCACGGTTTCCACAATCTATTTATACTTACCTAAAAGGTGCCCTAGATCCGGGTAGAGGATCAAAACAATCCCAAACAAGGAACCATAATGTAAAGCATGTAAGTCAAACAAGGAAAGTAAGTAAAGGTGATCTAGTCTTAAGGTAACCCCACTTTTAAGTATGATTCCCCAGCAGAGTCGCCAGTTCTGTAACACGGTGGGAGAACTAACTTGGGTATTTTGCATTTGATCGCAATTGTTGCGGTTAGCAAGAGTCGCCACCGACTTTTCTTTTATCCAATGAAGGAAAGGCTGAAATGAACAGGAAAGAACTTTGAGATATTTTCTGGAGTTCGGGGGGTAGATTATAAAAAGGGAAGGTGTTAGAACCCTTTTTATCCGTAGTTATCTACAGGATCTCAGTTGCTTGCTAGATCACTTGCTTTTGTTTGAAAATGTGCTTGTGGTGTGGGTTTTGAAAGTATTTTGAAAAAGAATGTCTTTCTAATGGTTCTCGTCTCTATAGGAACGCGTACAAAGTGTTTTGTCTTTTGAAAAATGTTTAAAAGTGAAGTTGTAGGTGTAATATGTTTTTGTTATGAGCAAGCGAGCAACTAGGAGTAACCTATCTACTCAAAAGGTCTTAAATGTTCTTTTCCTCCTCCTTTAGATGTTGTTATCTTACCATTGTTTTGGTAAGAAACCCCATCGTTGGATGTGAAGGGACGGGCGCGAGACATTTTTGTATAGTCATATAAGGAAACCTATGGGATGTTTTAGCAATATCATTTAGGGACTAGATCGTTTATCGAAGGCAACATTGTGGGTCATCGAGGGACTACGATCTTTTATCGAGGGTCTTTGCTAAAACGCCCATATTCGAGGGACATGACTATTTTCCGAAAGGCAATAAAGCGAGATCACCCTAGAGGTTCTAGTGTGCAAGTGTTTTTGATTTACATGCATTTTGTCTTTGATTAGGGTTATCTTCTTGTTGATTTTATGTCTTACCATACAAACCCTAATTACTAGCATTTATATTTAAAAGCGATAAATTGCAGAAATGTAAAGTCCTACACTATTACATCATTTAGGGATGGGGGTACATAATTACAAATGGGGATTTGGAATAATTTAAACCCTAATTATCTATTACAACCATATTGAATTGTACAATATAAGAAAAGGAAAAAACTTGTTTTAAAAATGTTTTTTGTCTTAATGAATTAGAAGAAAAAAGGAAATAAATAGTTAATAAAAAAAGAAAATATTTTTATGTCTTTTTTATATTAATAAAAATAATACTAATAATAAAATAAAGAGAGAAAAAAGGAAAAATAAAGAGAAATAGGATCAGCATGTTGCTGAAAGCAAAACAAAGGGGATCAGAAGTTCTGATGCCAGGCGCGTTGTGGTTCAGAATGAAACGTCAGAGGGGATCAAAAGTTCTGGGTTGATGCCATTGGAATCTTGAAATAAACGTTAGAGGGGAAAAACAGAAGTTCTGGGTTGTGTTTAGAAAGTGGGCAACAAGTCAGAAATTTTGTGTCGTGTTAAATAGTGAGTGAAAAGTCAGAAGTTCTGTGTTTGTGTTAAACAGTGAGTAAAAATCAGAAGTTTTGTGTTGTGTTAATGAATGAGTAAAAATCAGAAGTTTTGTGTGTTAAAACAGTGGGGAGAACTCAGAAGTTCTGTGCGGTGTTAAAATAGTGAGAAAGTCTAGAAGTTATGTGTTTAAATAGTGAGGTGAACTCAGAAGTTATGTGTTGTGCTAAAACAGTGGGAAAGAAAAACCCAGAAGTTTTGTGTTACACTTCAACTCCCTCCTTACTTTAATCAACTCATCAGCAAATTGTTCAGTTCTTAACAACAGCAAAATCAGACAAATAAAATCGCAATAGTTCATAGAAGTTCTAATCTTAATTCTGAGCCTAGCTTTATTCAAGAAGTTCTGATCCACAGTCTTTTCTACCTATGCAATGATATGGACAACATCAATACTATGATATTTACATATTTAATGATGTTCTGAATGAAAAGATTCAAAGTCAGAAAGACTTACCTTGAATATGGAACATGTATTTGGGACTTGAGTTGCTGCCTTCAGATGTTCTGGAGTCTGTAAGAACAACGGAACAGAAAATGCTATGTTCTTTGATTCAAAGAGAAGAACAAAGGTTTTGGTTTTGTTTAGTAATTCTGAGTTTATGAATGCTTTACTGTTTTCTCTTCTCTTTTTTTTTGTATTTGATAATTCTCTCCTTTCAAAAGCCAGTCCTTTAAAAGTGTAATGGAGCAACTTATTTATAGGTGAGTTTGATGTGGTTTGGGGGGGGGGGAAACAAAATGGGATTTAAACCTTTTTCATATATTGTTCCATTGCTTTTTAATCATAGTTTTTGTATGCTAATTTGGTGCAAATATGGGGTTTGAGAAAGTGCAGGTGTGGACTGGATCAGCAGCTGGTTGCAGGACTGTGTTACAGCACGGCAGCAGGCTGCTTAAACGAGGTTTTGGGATTTGATGATGTTCTGATCGCAGAAGATCAGAAACATAACCTCCATATGATGAAGAGTCATGTTATGACTGAAGAACATTGCTTCCATATGTTCTGATTGAAGCATCATGTTCTGAACCGTGTTTGCAAATTCTTACTGCACTTGCGTGGAGGCTGGCCCAGAAGTTCTAAAGTATCATATTCTCTTAACACTTAGAAAATTTTCTAAATGTTTAGAAATTTGATTTTTTTCAAGGTAATTTTTGACTTCTGATTTTGATGAACTAATTTCATGTCTTGATGAAATATAATTGTTGAAACTTGATTTTTTATCCAAAAGTCAAAGTTTGACTTTTCAGTGTGATTTTGACCATTTTGCCCTTGCGAATGACTTTCTTGGAAAATTGTAATCCAAGACTTGAAACTTGATAGAAGCAACCCTGAGGGTCCAGGATGATCCTTTGAGAAATGAGAGGGCAAATTTTGGGGTACAACAGAATGCAAAGCTTATATCTATCTTGAAGTTTGAAAATTCATTTTTTAGTAAAACAAACAAATTTTGTAAAAGTGTGATATCAGCTCAGGATTTATAGCGAATCCTACAGGAGTCAGGATACCTTTTGTAACAGTATGCTTTCGAACTAACCCATTCTTCAACTAGGACTTTTAAGGGTTATAATGTGGCATGGTTCACGGTTTAAGAAAAAAAGGATAAAGGCTCAAAACTTATTTGTACCCAACTCGTTCTTCGTGATGTTCTTCAGTCCTATGCTAGTTAATTGTGCGTTTAAATCCTGATTGAGTCTGGAATCTTTGCCCTGATATTATGGTGATGGTTCAGAAGTTGAACGTTTGTTTGAGAAGGCAGTCATTTTTGTAACTTTTACGAGGATTTATAGCGACCACCTTTTTTGTTTTTATTATCCCTAATTTTTGTCTGAACTGTTTCTTTTGTGATAACAGTCAGCGAGATGCCCCAGTTTTTTTCTTAAGTCTCCTTCATAGATTTTGACTTAGCGGGCTTTTCTTTTGAGAGACAATGATGCTTGCCTTGACGATTATGTGGACCCATCACCCTCTTTTGGAGAGCATCTTCTATACTATTTTGCGTGCATGAAGGGGGAAGTTTGTGATTGAATGCACATCTGAATTAACTGACAAAACTACCCTGCCCCGGGTTATGATTAAGGGTTTTAATTTGTGTGAAAATAAAAACTCCTACTTCTTAGGCTCAAAGGGGTTGACTAGGGATTATATTCCTTATAACGCCACTATTTGGGATTTGAAACAATGCTTGTACATCGTCAGTGGGGTCTGTTCAAAAGCGTACTATAGAGATCATGGTATTGTTTTTGTCATCCTCCCTCTAAAGGCTTAGAGATTTTTAATCAGGAGTTGAATATCACAAAAGAGGAAGTAAAAACACAATTTGAATATAATGAATACGAATGAAATAATTCAAGACAAACATATGCAATGTATTAATATGAATACCCAAAGTTTGACATAAAGATAAATGTTTTAAGCAACAACGAAATTACAACTGATAATTCAAATGAAATAAACGCTCTCAATTTTGACCATGATTTGGCATGGGAGCAGTGATCACACTGGGGTCTTAGGAGAGTCACATTCGATCTCCTTGTTGTCGATTAAATCCTGAATCTTGTTCTTCAAAGTCCAATAGCTATCAATGTCGTTCCCGGGACTATCAGAATGGTAAGCACATTTTACATTTGGATTGTACTTAGGAGAAGAGGTGTCAGGTTTTTGAGGAGGATCCTTTAGTGTAATCAGCTCCGCCTTTAGAAATTGTTGTAACGTTTGAGACAAAGGCATATTAATATTAGTGAACTTCCTCTCTTGATACTTTATCCTACGCTTATTGACCCGTTTATGTTGAACAGGTGTAGGATTAGACATTAACACTGCTCCCACGGAATGATGGTGGTTATTTTACTATGGATCTTTTGGCCATAGACATCATTAATTTCTTTTTTGCCACCGAATGGCTTCTTCTCAGCATTAGAAGATGCAGCCATCGGAATCTTCCCACTCTTAATATCGGCTTCTACTCTTTCACCTGTTAGTATCAGCTCTGTGAACCCAGCCGAAGAACTTCCAATCAAGGGGTTGAAGAATGGACCAGACAAAGTTCCTAAGAACATGTCCACCAACTCTCTATCAGATATAGGGGGTTGGACTCTCCCTGCAAGATCTCTCCATTTCTGGGTGTAATCCTTGAAGCCCTCGCTAGAACCCATAGACATGCTTTAAAGTTGAGTACGGGTTGGAGCGAGGTCAGCATTATATTGGTACTTCCTGTAGAAAGCAGCAGCCAAGTCTTCCCAGGTGTGAATGTCGATTCCTTCCAACTAATAGAACCACTCCAATTGAGTGCCAGCCAAACTTTCTTGGAAGAAATGAACCCATAACTTCCGGTCAGCAGTGTGAGGCTAGATTTTTCTGACATATGATCTTAAGTGAAGTTTGGGACAAGAAACCCCGTCATATTTGGTAAATGTGGGAACCTTGAATTTTGGTGGGATGATCACGCCAGAAACCAACCCTAATTATTCAAAGTCCAAGCCAGCTATCTGCTGAATCTCCATAGCATTGAGACGATCCTCTAGCTGTTTGTATTTATCATCAACATGAGGATATTGCTCCTTAGAGTAATCAGCTTCATCTTCATCAGTCTTTGGGTTATTATCATCTTCATGATTATCCCCCTCATTCGATGGAGTTGAGAGATCTATAGCTCTCTTGGTAGGTCCTCTGAGTCTTCTTCCCAAATTCAAAACACCAATTGGTTTCTTTGCCTTCTTATTCTTCACTTTGATGATGAGAGCTTTCAGTTCTTCCTGTCCCTTAGCCAGAGCCAGGAACATTGGTTGGAACTGAGCATTTTGGGCTTGAAGCTCTTTTGTTGTCTTTTCAAGAGCCATTTCTTTTGCTTAAATAAAAAGCGAAGGGATAAGAAGCCTGTCCGAAGAATACATGTTATGCATTGACATGTATGATATGTAAATGTTTTCAAGGATCTCACGGGTTAAACAAGAAAATGTCAGAAGTTGGATTTTGCAGCTTTGATTGAAGAACTTCATATCGTTGAAGGTCCTTCTACGAGAGTCAAGCTCACCATGTCGAGTAGGTCATAGCCTCTGACTTAAGTTATCGTGTTTTGATCTTTTAACGATATTGGCTAGAGGAAAATAAATCCCCTTTCCCCTTGTTGGACGTTTGGTTCATCATAACCTGCATCACAGACCCTTGAGATCCTTGAAATGGTTAAGGAGATTCTATGGGATGATGTTATAATGTGTATGCTATGCATTAAGCAAAAGTGCATGGTGATGAAGACAAGTATGTCTTGCAAGAAAAACAATTTATTGGATAATGTATACAAACAAGGTCCTGCAAGGAATACAAACAAAAGCCATGCAATGAGTTCAAGTTGTTAGATAATGAAGGAAAACAAGTCACACAAGCAGCCTTAGGTTCAGGCTTGCATGGGGTTTGTAGTTAAGTACCATCTTGAAGTTTAGTTGGTTCAACCTGTCTTAGAAAAGTAAACAGGTTTTAAAGAATCTTAATATCATTGGTCTTTCTTTATCGAGCGTTATTTCAGCTTAGCAATCTTTTCTTGAGGCCGAAACATATTGAAAGTTCGATCTCAATGAGTGTAGCATCGAGTATCAACAATCCCCAGCTTTACACATAGGCCGGCTATCTCACTACTTTCTAATGGCTAAGTTTGTTCAACTAAGATTCTAAGGTGCGTTAGTGCTTCAAGACACCACGCGAAGGCCCCGTGTTCTCCTTGATTCAACATAAGGGATATTGGTACCAACCAAAGTGTCACCCCAACACAGCTATCGCTTTAACCATATCGGTCTACGCCATACAGTCTCCAAGATTTATTACTGTTTACCTAAAAATATGCCCCCAGATCCGGGTGTAGGATCTATAGTAACAACCCAAACAACCCTCCAAGGATAAAGCATACAAAGCAAGCAATTAAAACATTTTTAAAATGAACTAACTCTTAAGGTAACCCCAATTTTTATTCATATTCCCCAGCAGAGTTGTCAGTTCTGTGATACGGTGGCAGAACTGACTGTTATATATTGGTTTTGCATTTGTATTTACAAATGTTGCGGTAAGCAAGAGTCGTCACCGACTTTTCTTTTATCCAAATTAAGGAAAAGGGTGAAAAGAACAGAAAAGGACCTTTTCGAGATTATTTCTGAGTAAGGGGGATAGATTATGGAAAGGGAAGGTGTTAGCACCCTTTTCATCTGTAGTTATGTAAGGGCTCTTAGATGCTTAACTCATTTGAAAAATACCTTGTGCTTTGTGCTTTTTTGAAAAAATGTTTTAGAATGCCTTAGTGCGGAGATTTGCTTTGTGTTAACTCCTGTATCAATCCTCAAGAGTGTTGACAAAGCAAATGTCTTTTTGAAAGTTATTTTTGAAATGTGTAGGTGTAAAAAAGTTTGTTTTACTTGAGCAAGTATTTAACAACTATATACTTCGACTCAAAAAGGTCTGTTCTTTTCCTCCTATCCTTTAGACAGTGTTATCCTACTATTAGTGAGTAGGTAGCCCTAGTCGTAGGATGTAAGAGGGACATTCGATGGGACGTTACGGTCACGAAGGAAACTTGGCAAGGAATTTTAGTAGCTGTCCTAAAGTTCTAAGATCACTTTTTACCGAGGCAACATCGAGAGGGTCATCGAGGGACTTGTGATCTTTCAAACTAGAGGACAATCACTAAAAATTCTCACGTTTCGAGAATTGTGACCGTTTTTTTCGAAGGCAACCAAAGTGGGGTACCCTAGAGGTGTATATGTGCAATGTGTGTTATGTTCAGTTATTTTTTTATCTTTTGTGTTAGATTTGCTAACCTTTTGTTATTAGTCTTTCTATACAAGCCTAATTACTAACAGTTAATATGTACACAAAAAATGTAAAGTGCGAAAATATAACCCTACGCTATTACATGGCTTCGGGGAGGGGGATATTTACAATGTACAGAGCTTGGGGGAAGAAAAATAAGGAAAGCGGTAGAAATCCTAATTAGTCTATTACATTCAGTATACAGGTATAACAATGTAAAAAATGCGAGAATAAATAACGCGCGAAAGGTAATGACGTCAAAAGCCTAAAATAAATCTAAATGAAATAAGAAAATCTTTTTTTGTTTATTTTAAATTATTTTAAGAAAATAACTAAGTGAAATTAATACCTAAAATTTAATTAGAAAAGAAAATTAACTAAAAATAAATAAAATCTAAGTTTTTTGTTGTTTTTATTATGAAAAGAATATAATTAAAGCTAAATTAGATCCAAAATTCTAATTCATTTTAAATTAAAGAATATAGTTAAAATATTTATTTAATTTATTTACAAAATTAGTTTAATTAAAAAAATACTAACTTAATATTTTTTGTGATTTTTTATGATTATTTTTTTAATTAATAAATAAAGAAAACAAAAATAAATAAAACTAAAACAATACACAAAAATGATAGATGGGCCTCATAGAAAAAGAAATATAGGGGGTGCCGTTTGAAATTGCTGGGCCCAATTGAAATTAAGCACAGGCTCTGCGCATAATCCAATGTTACTGGCTCTTGAAGATCCATCATGGACATCTGGATCTTGATCGTTTGATCTGGCGCTGATGAGATCCAACGGCAATGATGATGGAACGTATGATACACGCGCTTGGATTTAGTACACAGGATCTGCAAAGTATGTGTTAGAAAAATAAAATTCCCTTGCGCCTGGATCGAACCCAGGATCTGCAAGGGATATCCCTTTATAACGCGCGCTACCACTGGACCATGTTGTTTTTCTGATATCAATCTGAAACAAATAAAACAAAAATAAGAATAAATACTATGGTCGGAGAAGCGCCGGAGCCCTAGCTCCGGTCATCTTCTCCAGGGATTTGTAATTTGCAAAAATACACAAATATGATTTTTAAAGCTCTGAAAAGCCATGTCCCCCCTAAATTGAGCCCTCTGATTCCAAATCCATCCTTATTTTTGGCTAAAGATGGCTGGATCATGTGTTTCAAATCAAAGTATACCAAATCAAAGATAAAATGGCTTAGGACGATATTGCGTGCATGAAGCTATCCTACCAGTTCAGACCTGTTCAGGCACTACTCAGAATCATGTTAGAAACATCAATCATACCTAAAACTAAACTAATTAAAAGAAACAGATCTTTGAGAAAAAAACTCCAAAAGTTTATGATATGCAATTTTAGTGCGTTTTGGATCATGGAGATTGATCCAAGCTTAGTCTACGTTCTTGTTGAGAGTGAATCGAAAGGCTTTTTGCAACGAGGAGGCTTGAAATAGTGGTTTTAGAATTTGACAACTTTGGCAAAAAAAAATTGCAAATTTTGTAGAGTTCTTCTAGGATGTTTTTCTTGTGTTTGAAGCTTGCTAGTATGCTCCTTATATAGAGGGAATGGAGGGGACAAGAGGGAAAAGGAATAAATAGCCATTAATTTAGTGTTTTAAGGCCATGAATATCACTTTGAAACTTTTCCAAAGACATGGTTTGTTGTCCCTTTTTGAATTTTCTATGAACTTGGACATATTTGACTTTCAAATGCCTCCTTCGAATGACTCTGATTACCTCCTTCAAATGGCCTAGAGTCTTGATTCAAAGTGTTCAGAAACCTCCTTATTAGAGCTTCTTCAATTGAGTCTATCTACTTTCCCTAGCTGCTTGATTCAAACAACTCAAACGAAAACTTCAATATGGCCAATCGAAAACCTCCTTTGTCACCACTTTCGAATGCTAATGCACAAGAGGCCTGGGCCTGGCCACATGTAGCACCAAGACCCATCACAAAGCAAACTTGTTTTCAATAGTCATTTGTCCTTCGAAAGGACCAATGAGTGCTTCTTTGAAGGGACCACATAAATGCGCCTTCGAAGGCACTATCATGCGTGTTGAAGTGTGGAAAACGGTTTCAAAGGGGACCATTTCCAAATCGAAGCTGGCACAAAGGCAGCCAATGCCTTATGGGTCGAAGGAAACCTTTTTCCTGGTGGATTGAAAGCAAATCTAAAGGAGTCTTGGCCTTGTGTGCTGAAGGAAAGCTGAAGAGGGAGCCTTTGCCTTGTGAATCAAAGGCATGGATGAAGCATCCCTTTGTCTTGTGAATTGAAGACCAGCGAAAGGGTCCTTTTGCCTTGTAGATCGAAGGCCAGTTGATGGGTCTTTGCCTTATGAAACCAAGGCAAGCATAAGGAAGCTTTGTGAATTAAGCTTGATCGAAAGAGATTCAGCGCCCAATCGAAGCTTGTATGCAGAAGTTCACTGCTGGTGAATCGAAGCAAACTTATAGGGGATTCTTGCTTTGTATGCTGAAGACACACACAAAGGGAGTATTTGACTAGTGCACTAAAGGCACGCACAAAGGGAACTGCTAGAATGATACTCGTGGACCAAAGCTTGCTCGAAGGCAAACCAACGCACAATCGAAGTTGATGGGCCAATGCTTGGTCGAAAGGGTTTTTAGGAGCTCAGTCGAAGCTTGTTGTTATGCCAATCAAAGGACACTGTTTAGATACCAATCGAAGGACATTGTTGAACTGCCAATCGAAAGTCACTTTGCTAACATTCAAAAATTTCATTTTCTTTGGGCAAGTGTTTATAACCACCCATATAAGAGACAAAAACCTTGGGAAACATGAGAGGGAAAATTTTTGGGTTACAACACTAATAGAATATATTATTAGTAGCAGTAGTAAAGGCCTATGCTAGAATGCTTAAAATTAGGATTTTAAGGCTATATTGTGTTGGATTCGAGTGGAATAGGGTCGGTGTTAGTGTATAAATTCACAGTTATGAGAAATACAATGTAGCAGAAAAATTTAGTACAAAACAGCATGAGTCGACCTTAGCACAGGGGGGGTTGACCTAAGCACACCCGATGCATACATAATTCCTCAAATTTTACCAATGCGTTGACCTGAAGGGGTCATGAGTGACTCATGCAAGTTCAAGACTCATTATGCGTCGACCTAAGGGTCGACCTAAGCAGTGCCGAGTGGTATCCAATTTTTGATAGATTTTTCTAAAGGCCATTGTTGTACCCCAAAATTTGCCCTCCCATATTCTTCAAGAAATTGCCAAGTCAAGCTTCAAAATCTCCCCAAGGGTTGCACAGTTCAAGGGCCTCCTAAGCAGTCAAAATTAGGGTTTTGGTTATGACAAAGTAAATGAAGTTTCCAAGGGTCCAATCAAGTCCCACATGCCTATAAATATGGTCAAGCATCCTCATACCAGGTTTCAAGACTTTCAGCACAAAATTGCACGGTCAAAAACCCTAATTGCACTACAGTCAACTGTAGAGGCAAAATGGTCATTTGACAGTCAAAAGTCCAAATTTTTGGTAAACATCTCATTTTGAAGCCAAAAAAATCATTTGATCAATGCTTGATCATGATTCTCAAATCTTGGCTCAAAAATCATCAAGATGCAAAAGTTTCCATATTTGGACAGTTGAAAAAGTCAACTGTAAATTGACCAGGGCATAACTTTCACATGGATTATCAGAAAAATTCCATCCAAAGCTCATTTTGGAGATAAAGACATTTCCTACAACTCCTCTTCACACTTCAAGTCCAAGAAATGCTCTCACAAAAAGTTATCAATTTCAACATTATAGGTCATTTTCAAAAGTCAACAAAAAGGGACTTTAAGTCAAAGACCATAACTTAATATTGGTGAATCAAAATGACATGGGACCATAGGCATTGGTTAGAGGACTCAAAGACCTTTCCAAAATGTCCAAGAACATGAGCAAAGCTTAAAAATTGAGCAAGTTATGCCTTGTAGAAGTTGGGAAATTTTTGGATATTTTGAAAAGTCAACATTGATTCAAATGACCTAAAATTGCTAATGGGCCTCTTTTTCTTCCATAATTCATTATCCAAGGCATGTGCACGACCATTTGGCCCAAAGGGAAGTTTTTCTTCATTTTTTATTTATTTATTTGGATTTTTATTATTAATAATTCATTTAATTAATTAAAATACATGAAAAATGTTAAACCTAATGTTTCAAATCTTTTTGTGCATAAAACATCTCCAAGATTTCGTGCAAATCAGATTAGGAAAGAATCAAAGGAAATTGGATGTGATTGGCATCAAAAACATTTGAAAAAGATTGCAAAATAATGGCTTGAAAATCAAATATCCCTTTCATCAATTCATGGATTTGTTGATCAATTTCTTTGACCTAAATCATTCTCACATAAATACCAAGTGCAACCCTAATGCTAAGGAGGTCCAAGCTGCGCCATATACAGAAAACCATACTTGAGTTTCTTGCAAAAAAATTCAAAACAGAAATCGTGATTCCAAAGCATTTCAAGGCAAAGTAATCAGTTCATTGCATCCCTGGGACATCAAGCAACGTACCTGGATCAAGAACACCAACTCTAACGCCTTAAATCATTGTACAGAAATCGAATTTTTTTCATATAAATGCATATTCGTATTCTGAGTTCTAGGCATTTTCATGGCATTTTGTTTGTGTATTCATACTAAATGATGTATTCTGAAGCTAACCACATGGATTAATTGCGTTTTTATACACTATATGCAAATCTGCCATTGTTGTCTTTTAGGGTTTGTGAAGCTTTGAATTGGGGTTTCCCAGCTAAGGTAAAATTGGACGTTCTCAATACCATAACTGGATTCAGCGTGCTTGGACGAAAAAGATAGGACCCTCGCGCCTAATTTATGCTCAAAGATGGCTTAATCACTATTATTGTATATGGCCTGTTTTGGGGGGGTTCAAAACCCCCGCTAACCATTCTCTATTTTCAGGATAGAAACAAGACCAGGAGGAAGATGATGATGTGTAGAGCGATGGTTGGTCCATTTAAAAATTCGCGCGCAAAAGGCACTAACGCATTATTCTATTTTATAATATTTGTTTGTTATTTGATATACAGAAAGCGCGTTTGGTTCGTTTGGCAAGGCATAGCATTGGTATTCATCAAGACCTGGGTTCGAGCCCCAGGTCCTTCACTCTTTCCATATTATTTTTCCACTAATGATTCTATGCAGATTCAGTACAAGGCGCCTACCATACAACGCTCCATCCAACACGCCACTTGGCCAATCTCATCAATCCAAGGGACCAGATCTAGTGAATACCATGGGTTGCAGTCAACACTTCCACACGCTGGCACAAAAGTCAACCAGGCTTTGCAAAAGATGGGCCCAAATTGCTACAATTCACCTCTTATTGGGGACAGAAACCCCCTAGGTTTGCAAGTTTTTTTACATTTTTTCATTCTTTTTATTTATTTCAATTATTATTTTTAATTAGTTCTTTAATTTAAATATTTTCATAAAAAATATAAAAAACAATATAAAAATCAGAAAAGACAAAAAATAAGTATTTTATTTAATCAATATATTTTTTGTAAATAAATATTATTCATTAATTGTGGTTATTAAATTAGGTTTAAATCTTAACATTTTCTTAAATAATTTAAAATTTGGTAGAATTAGGGTTTGTAATAATTTTTATCCTTTTTTCTTTTCTTTCATAATAATTAATTATTAAAATATTATTAATTTTTATAAATCAAAATTCCATGTAATTAATTAGGTTAATTTAGATTTAACTTTAATATTTTCTTAATAAACTAAAAAAACAATTAGAATTAGGGTTAGTATTTTAATTTCAATTAATCTTTTTCATTAAAATCATAAAATACAAAAATACCAAAAATAACTTCCTTTCATTTTAATTTTAATTAATTTAATCATTTAATTTAATTTTGCAAAAAGGGTCCAACGCCCTCGTTTTTTAATTCTTATTTAATTCGCGTGTTTATTTCTTTTTCGTATGATTTTTATGTACCTCTCCCAAAGCCGTGTAATTTCATACTTTCTCGCACTTTTACTTTAATTCTTTATTTTCTGTCAAATCGGGTCCTGGATTAAATTTGGCGATGTGGACCCGCGCCTTTTGTAATAGCTTTAGAATTTTTATCTTTCTCGCAATTTTTAACTGCTAATAAATGCATGCAAGAATGAATGGCCTTAAATAAAAACAAACGCGTAGATCATCAATAACATGACAAGATAAAATAACTGAATACGACACACAAATCGCACACACCACCCCTAGGGTACGCCTCACTGTTGCCTTGCCTCGAAAGGTGCTCGTCGAGTAGAGGACGTCTTAGTAAGTCCTCATGATCCGGGAACCTGGCATGAGGGTAGCTTCTAAGGTGTCTTCCCATTGCTCCGGTGATCACCATGTCCCGAACCTTCGAATTGACCCGAACACCTCCAACGGTGGTGCTACCTACCTCTCAATGGTGGGATGGCACTACTTTAAAGGGCATCTACACAGACGAATTCCTTAGGGTAGGTAGACGACTCTAGATACTTGCTCTAATTTCAAAAACAAATCAAAAAATACTTTTCACACCGACACATTTTCAAAAGCTTTCGAAAGCAAATTTTTCAAACACTCTTGAGGACCGATACAAGAGTCGAACTGAAATTTTCAAAGAAACTTTTTAAAACCCACAGTTGAAAAGCAAACAAACCATTTTTGAAAACATAAATGAGCAAGTATCTAAGAGCCCATGGATAACCATGGATAGAAAGGGTGCTAACACCTTCCCTTTCTATAATCTACCTCCCGAACCGAGAGCAATCTCTATAAGGAATTTTTCTGTGCTTTTGTCCTTTCCATTTGGAGAAAATAAAAGACGGTGGCGACTCTTGCTTCCGCGACATTTCGCGAACCAGCGTTAAACAGTCAGTTCCAGATCCACCGATCACAGAACTGGCGACTCTGCTGGGGACTTAAACTTAAAGTGAGGGGTACCTTAGGACTAAGATCACTGTGTTTTCAATTGCTTTCCTTGCTTGCTTTATTATTGTAGGTTGCTTGGGAGTTCTATAGATCCTAACCCGGATCTGGGGATACCTTTCTTAGAAAGTAGCAACAAGGCTGTGAGGGAACTGTGCGGGGTATACCGACATGGTTGAAACAGTCTTCTACGTTGATGTGACACTTTGGTGTGTACCGGTAACCCTTGAGTTCATTCAAGGAGAGTACGGGGCCTCCGCGTGGTGTCGTGAAGCATCAACTGACCTTAGGAACCCTAATTGAACCATCTTGGCCTCTTTAGGGTAGTGAGATAACTGACTTTGGTGCAGTCCGAGGTTGGTTGATACTCGATACTACACTCAATTGAGGGTTGCTTTCTTGGAATATTCCGGTCGCCAGTTCAGTGGCTAAATCGAAACGATGAACAATGAAAGCAATCCAGTGATATTGGGACCCTTACAACCCGGTTACTTCTAATAGGACAGGTTGAGCCCACCAACTTCAAGAGGGTAGTACCTAGACCTCATGCTGGCCTTAAACCCTAAGGACTTGTTTTGTGTGACTTGTGTGCCTTCCAACTTGACTATTTGCATGCTTGTTATCTGACACTTGAGTTTCTTGCAGGTTTTGTTTATAGTCCTTAATAGGGACTCATAACAGGGTATACTAAGTTTCTTACAGGTTTTGGTTTATAGTCCTTAATAGGGACTCATAACAGGGTATACTAAGTTTCTTACAGGTTTTGGTTTGCAGTCCTTAATTAGGACTCATAACAGGGTTTACCGAGTTTCTTGCAGGTTTTGTTTTTTAGTCCTTAACTGGGACTCATGACAGGTTTTACTTGAGTTTCTTGCAGGTTTCTGTTTATAGTCCTTAATAAGGGCTCATAACAGGGTTTATTCATATTACCCCATGCATCATGACATCATACCATTGCATACATCCTAACCCATTTCAAGGATCTCAAGGGCTTGTGATGCAGGTCATGATGAATCAAACATCTAGCAAGGGGCAAAGAGGATTTATTTTCCTCTAGCCAAAGTTGTCAGAGGCTATGACCCACTTGATATGGTGAGCTTTGACTCCTAAAGAAGGTTCCCCTAGCCAAGGTTGTTTGGAAAGCAAAATAAGGTTGATGACTTGAGTCAGGGGCTATGACCCACTTGATATGGTGAGCCTTTGACCCTTGGAAGAAAGACTCTCAACAAATATGAAGTTCTTTCAATCAAGCTACCGGATCCAAATGCTAACAAATTTTCTTGTTTACCCTGCGAGGTCCTTGAAAACATTGCATGAATATCATACATATCATTGCATGATAGGTACCCTTTGGACAGGTCACTTACCATCTCCGCTGTTTATTTCAGCAATGGCTTCCCAACAAGATAACCAGGACCTTCCTGCTCAAGAGACTCGGTTCGAGGAAATCCTCCTGAATCTATCCAAGGGGCAGGAGGAGCTAAGGACACTTCTCATGGAGACTTTGGTCAAGAACAGTGTTGAGGATGAAAGGCTGAAACACCTGCAAGCTGAGGTGGATGCCTTGAAAGCCCAGATGCTGGGGCAGGTGATTGCCATTCAAGGGTTAGCTCAAAGACAAGACGAGCTCGGGGTTCTCGTCAACCAACTGCTTCAGGGTAACCAGCTGGGGCAAACGTCTAAGGATAAAAAGCCAGTCATCGTTCAACCGCCTTTGAGACAAGGAGATAAGGGGAGAGCTCCTCAAAGGGCTCAAGTGTCACAAATTCAGCATCAACCTCACCGGCTTCAGCCAGACAAGCCTAGGAGGCAATTCACCCAGCTTAACATGTCGCTGTTTCAAGCTTTACAACGCCTGCTGAGATTGAATCTAATCACACTAAGGGCTCATCCCCGGAACCCCAACACAGCATCTCCTATCTATGATCCCAACAAAAGGTGTGCCTACCACTCTTCCTGTCCAGGACATGATACAAACGAGTGTTGGGCTTTGAAAAACAAGATCCAGGATCTGATTGATGAAGGGGCATTGGAGTTCACCCAAGATGGTCAGGCTGAATTTTTCTACCATCCCTCCAAGACTCACCAGTTGAAGTAACAGGCCCTGAGAAGAGAAAACTTTTGTTCATTCGAATGTTCAAGTTGTAATTTTCTTTTGTTCAAACATTTACTCATGTTAAACATCGTTATTTCATTAATGCATCGCATATGTCTGTTTTGAAGCAATATATTCGTATTCACTCTATGCAAATTATTTTCATATCTTTTCTGATGATCAACTCTCAATAATTCTAATCCTCTTGAGGGAGGATGACGAAAACGATACCATAATCTACAGTATTCTTTTGAACAGACCCCGCTGATGAGGTACAGGCATTGTTTCAATCCCTAAACACTGGAGTTATAAGGATGATAATCCCTCGTCAACCCCTCTGAGCCAAAGAAGTAGGAGTTTTTCTTTTCGAAATTCAAAACCCTTCATCATAACCTGGGGCAGGGTAGTTCTCTCAGTTGATCCAAGTGCATAACGAATGACACCAAAGAGGTCCTTACAAAACAAAGAAAGACAATGATGGTTCCGAATAATCAATAAAGAAAGGCAGTCATTATATCTCTCAAAATAAAAAAAGAAAAAAGCCCAATAAGTCAAAACCCATGAAGGAGACTTACGAAACTGGGGCATCCCGCTGACTGTAATTCCAAAAAAGGAAACAGTTCAGGCAAAAAAAGAAAGGGATAACAAAAATCAGACAAGAAAGAGGTATTACAAACCCTCAACAAAAAAGGAATGACTGCCTATTTAAAATAAATCATCAACATCCGAATCATCACCGGAAAATCAGAGCAAAGACTCAAACAAGGTCTAACGCATGATCAACTGAGGTTAGGTTTGGAGAACATCACGAAGAGCGGGTGGGTACAAATAAATTCGAGCCTTTATCCTTTGTTTCTTAAACCGTGAACCAAGCCACGTTATAACCCTTAAAAGTCCTAGCTGAAGCATGGGTTAGTTCGAAAGCATACTGTTATGAAAGGTATCCTGACTCCTGAAGGCCTACGGTAAATACGGAGTTGACATCACGTTTTACAAACATTCATTTGTTTTATGAAAAAGAATGCATTTTAAAAATCGTCAAGACAGACATAAGCTTTGCATTATTGACATAACTTTGTTTGCATATGACTTTTGTTTGAACAGCAGGGAAATTCGCACGATGAATACCTAGTGAACAGAAGTACTTCCAATCAAGGGGCAGACACGATCATGGTCCATCATCTGGGGCAGTCCAATCAAGATTCGGAGAATCTCTCAAAGGCCAAAATAGCCTGGGTAAAATCTCCGCCTGAGTCACTTGGGGGCATTCCAGCAACGAATCTTGCCCGATCAAACACCTTCTGGTGACATGACAAAACACTTCTAACAGGGGCAACTCCCTACATTCTAAGAGCATGGACATAGTCGGAAAAAATACTATGCACAATCAAAGACCCGCTAGGTTGACATACCTAGGCAAAAATTAGGGCTCCCGGCGAACCAAAAGGGTTCGGGCAAAATGAAGGGATGAAATGAAAAATCTGTACACCCGGCAAGTCGAAAACCTGAAAAGGCGGCTTGGGCAAAAATGGGTATCCCGGTGGACTGAAAACCCGAAAGGGCGGTCCAGGCAAAAGTTAGGGATTAAAGCGTACGACTATGTCCTGTCATCCTGTCACCTGCCTACCAGAAGAAGGTTTGTCCATCAACAACTATCAGCACCTCACAGGTCTTCCTCTCCCACCTCAGAAACAGGGGCAATAAAGAGTCGTCCAAACGATCTAATGGCTCTGTCCATCAAAGTGTAAAGGTAGGTTTAGCTAAAGAACATAACCAGATCTCTTAACTCCCCAGAGAGTGAGCCAGCAAGTCAGTGCACTCTCCCCAAGCTATATTATCAAACCTTAAGGAAATTGGGTATCCCCCGCAGATCTCAACATTCCCCAGCACAGTATATGGATATTCTTAACGAGCATCCCCGGCAGTCTTGGTCTAAAGATTGTTCCCCGGCGGCATATCAAATATTCAGTGGATTCCCTTCCAATACAATTCAAAACTTCCCCAAGAGAGTCCAATCTAGTTTCCCCAGGAAAGTTGGAATCC
Organism: Vicia faba; assembly: GCA_948472305.1. Taxonomy (NCBI): domain Eukaryota; kingdom Viridiplantae; phylum Streptophyta; class Magnoliopsida; order Fabales; family Fabaceae; genus Vicia; species Vicia faba. The sequence goes on from OX451737.1 coordinate 392,376,730, forward strand.
ATCTCCCTGAGCAGTGAGCTTATCCCCAGTAGATTCTGGAAGCTTATCCGCGCAGAGCACGAACGCGTTTCCCGGCTTTATTCAAAGAGTTATTTCCTTACCATGATATAACTGAGTTATCCTCAGCCAAAAGCCACGGAAAGATTGTTCTCGACGAAGTCTTCTTACCCCAGCGAAGTCTATTAACACTTCCAACACAACAAGGGTATCCCCAGCAAATTATTATCAACATTCCAGCAAAGTATCCCTCTCCCCACAGAGTTTTGCTTCCCAGCAAGATCATTAGAGCACTTTCCTCCCCGCAGAATATTCCATTCGCCAAGTTTATTCCCCAACGGAGTTATCTCCTCCTACCGGTATTCTTGCAACTATCATCCCCAGCGGAAGCGAAAATCTATTCTTCAACATCAGCCTAGGATATGACTTCCCGGCACCCGTCAAGGATTTACTTTCCTAGACGAAAACATACATTCTTAAACATCACATACATCATTATAGCATGCATATACGCATCATATCTTACAAATCTCATTTATGTTGAGAACATCATTGCTTGATCCATATCATGCATTGCATATGACTGACCTTTACCTTTCAGGAAAGATTCAGTTAAGTTCTCAGCTATTTCAAGACCTAGACCGGTTCAGTTAATCGACCCTAAGATTCTCTGTTTCTTATCCAGTCCAAGGCCTTCTCTAGTCCAGTTAAATCGACCCCAAACAGATTTTCCTGATAAAGACTTAGTAGAAGTTATCCATGGTTCTCTCCCCGATACTGCGGAGGTGGTAATCCCAGATTTCGCTCAACGATTGCTGTTGAAGTTGAAGTTATCCAAGGTTCTCTCAATGTTTGCTGTTGAGGTGGTAATCGCCTATGGTTCTCTCCCCGATCCTGTGGAGGTGGTAATCCCAGATTTCGCTCAACGATTGCTGTTGAAGTTGAAGTTATCCAAGGTTCTCTCAATGTTTGCTGTTGAGGTGGTAATCGCCTATGGTTCTCTCCCCGATCCTGCGGAGGTGGTAATCCCAGATTTCGCTCAACGATTGCTGTTGAAGTTGAAGTTATCCAAGGTTCTCTCAATGTTTGATGTTGAGGTGGTAATCGCATATGGTTCTCTCCCCGATACTGCGGAGGTGGTAATCCCAGATTTCGCTCAACGATTGCTGTTGAAGTTGAAGTTATCCAAGGTTCTCTCAATGTTTGCTGTTGAGGTGGTAATCTCCTATGGTTCTCTCCCCGATCCTGCGGAGGTGGTAATCCCAGATTTCGCTCAACGATTGCTGTTGAAGTTGAAGTTATCCAAGGTTCTCTCAATGTTTGCTGTTGAGGTGGTAATCGCCTATGGTTCTCTCCCCGATACTGCGGAGGTGGTAATCCCAGATTTCGCTCAACGATTGTTGTTGAAGTTGAAGTTATCCAAGGTTCTCTCAATGTTTGCTGTTGAGGTGGTAATCGCCTATGGTTCTCTCCCCGATCCTGCGGAGGTGGTAATCCCAGATTTCGCTCAACGATTGCTGTTGAAGTTGAAGTTATCCAAGGTTCTCTCAATGTTTGCTGTTGAGGTGGTAATCGCCTATGGTTCTCTCCCCGATCCTGCGGAGGTGGTAATCCCAGATTTCGCTCAACGATTGCTGTTGAAGTTGAAGTTATCCAAGGTTCTCTCAATGTTTGCTGTTGAGGTGGTAATCGCCTATGGTTCTCTCCCCGATCCTGCGGAGGTGGTAATCCCATATTTCGCTCAACGATTGCTGTTGAAGTTGAAGTTATCCATGGTTCTCTCCCCGATACTGCGGAGGTGGTAATCCCAGATTTCGCTCAACGATTGCTGTTGAAGTTGAAGTTATCCAAGGTTCTCTCAATGTTTGCTGTTGAGGTGGTAATCGCCTATGGTTCTCTCCCCGATACTGCGGAGGTGGTAATCCCAAGATTATCTCAATGATTGCTGTTGAGGTTAAAGTCACCCAAGGTTCTCTCACCGTTCCTGTTGAGGTAGTAACCATCCCTGGTTCATTCATCATCGTTTGAAGCTCCAGATTCAGCTCCTGTAACCAGTCAGGACACATCTACACAAAGAATTTGAAGACCAGCTCCCGTAACAGGTCAGGTAATCATTTTTCTTTTGCAGGTACGCAGGTTCTCGCTAAGGAATCTCTTACGCGATCAACATCCAGATGGCATCTATAAGCCCATCCACCTTCCATCATCCCTTAGCATGGCATCTATAAGCCCATCATCCTATCCATCAATCTCCAAATGGCATCTATAAGCCCATTCCACCATCACATTGTTACTATGTGAGCGCAAATTTCTGGGCACTCTAGTGTTCAATCATCTTCCACCCTCGGATTACGAAAGGCACGTCAGCCAATCTGCATCCTCAGGTCTAAGAAGATTGAACAGGGGCAACTGTTGTACCCCAAAATTTGCCCTCCCATATTCTTCAAGAAATTGCCAAGTCAAGCTTCAAAATCTCCCCAAGGGTTGCACAGTTCAAGGGCCTCCTAAGCAGTCAAAATTAGGGTTTTGGTTCTGACAAAGTAAATGAAGTTTCCAAGGGTCCAATCAAGTCCCACATGCCTATAAATATGGTCAAGCATCCTCATACCAGGTTTCAAGACTTTCAGCACAAAATTGCACAATCAAAAACCCTAATTGCACTACAGTCAACTGTAGGGGCAAAATGGTCATTTGACATTCAAAAGTCCAAATTTTTGGTAAACATCTCATTTTGAAGCCACAAACATCATTTGATCAATGCTTGATCATGATTCTCAAAGCTTGGCTCAAAAATCATCAAGATGCAAAAGTTTCCATATTTGGACAGTTGAAAAAGTCAACTGTAAATTGACCAGGGCATAACTTTCACATGGATTATCAGAAAAATTCCATCCAAAGCTCATTTTGAAGATAAAGACATTTCCTACAACTCCTCTTCACACTTCAAGTCCAAGAAATGCTCTCACAAAAAGTTATCAATTTCAACATTATAGGTCATTTTCAAAAGTCAACAAAAAGGGACTTTAAGTCAAAGACCATAACTTGAGATTGGTGAATCAAAATGACATGGGACAAAATGCATTGGTTAGAGGACTCAAAGACCTTTCCAAAATGTCCACGAACATGAGCAGAGCTTAAAAATTGAGCAAATTATATTTTGTAGAAGTTGGGAAATTTTTGGATATTTTGAAAAGTCAACATTGATTCAAATGACCTAAAATTGCTAATGGGCCTCTTTTTCTTCCATAATTCATTATCCAAGGCATGTGCACGACCATTTGGCCCAAAGGGAAGTTTTTCTTCATTTTTTATTTATTTATTTGGATTTTTATTATTAATAATTCATTTAATTAATTAAAATACATGAAAAATGTTAAACCTAATGTTTCAAATCTTTTTGTGCATAAAACATCTCCAAGATTTCGTGCAAATCAGATTAGGAAAGAATCAAAGGCAATTGGATGTGATTGGCATCAAAAACATGTGAAAAATATTGCAAAATAATGGCTTGAAAATCAAATATCCCTTTCATCAATTCATGGATTTGTTGATCAATTTATTTGACCTAAATCATTCTCACATAAATACCAAGTGCAACCCTAATGCTAAAGAGGTCCAAGCTGCGCCATATACAGAAAACCATACTTGAGTTTCTTGCAAAAAAATTCAAAACAGAAATCGTGATTCCAAAGCATTTCAAGGCAAAGTAATCAGTCCATTGCATCCCTGGGACATCAAGCAACGTACCTGGATCAAGAACACCAACTCTAACGCCTTAAATCATTGTACAGAAATCGAATTTTTTTCATATAAATGCATATTCGTATTCTGAGTTCTAGGCATTTTCATGGCATTTTGTTTGTGTATTCATACTAAATGATGTATTCTGAAGCTAACCACATGGATTAATTGCGTTTTTATACACTATATGAAAATCTGCCATTGTTGTCTTTTAGGGTTTGTGAAGCTTTGAATTGGGGTTTCCCAGCTAAGGTAAAATTGGACGTTCTCAATACCATAACTGGATTCAGCGTGCTTGGACGAAAAAGATAGGACCCTCGCGCCTAATTTATGCTCAAAGATGGCTTAATCGCTATTATTGTATATGGCCTCTTTTGGGGGGGTTCAAAACCCCCGCTAACCATTCTCTATTTTCAGGAAAGAAACAAGACCAGGAGGAAGATGATGATGTGTAGAGCGATGGTTGGTCCATTTAAAAATTCACGCGCAAAAGGCACTAACGCATTATTCTATTTTATAATATTTGTTTGTTATTTGATATACAGAAAGCGCGTTTGGTTCGTTTGGCAAGGCATAGCATTGGTATTCATCAAGACCTGGGTTCGAGCCCCAGGTCCTTCACTCTTTCCATATTATTTTTCCACTAATGATTCTATGCAGATTCAGTACAAGGCGCCTACCATACAACGCTCCATCCAACACGCCACTTGGCCAATCTCATCAATCCAAGGGACCAGATCTAGTGAATACCATGGGTTGCAGTCAACACTTCCACACGCTGGCACAAAAGTCAACCAGGCTTTGCAAAAGATGGGCCCAAATTGCTACAATTCACCTCTTATTGGGGACAGAAACCCCCTAGGTTTGCAAGTTTTTTTACATTTTTTCATTCTTTTTTTTTATTTCAATTATTATTTTTAATTAGTTCTTTAATTTAAATATTTTCATAAAAAATATAAAAAACAATATAAAAATCAGAAAAGACAAAAAATAAGTATTTTATTTAATCAATATATTTTTTGTAAATAAATATTATTCATTAATTGTGGTTATTAAATTAGGTTTAAATCTTAACATTTTCTTAAATAATTTAAAATTTGGTAGAATTAGGGTTTGTAATAATTTTTATCCTTTTTTCTTTTCTTTCATAATAATTAATTATTAAAATATTATTAATTTTTATAAATCAAAATTCCATGTAATTAATTAGGTTAATTTAGATTTAACTTTAATATTTTCTTAATAAACTAAAAAAACAATTAGAATTAGGGTTAGTATTTTAATTTCAATTAATCTTTTTCATTAAAATCATAAAATACAAAAATACCAAAAATAACTTCCTTTCATTTTAATTTTAATTAATTTAATCATTTAATTTAATTTTGCAAAAAGGGTCCAACGCCCTCGTTTTTTAATTCTTATTTAATTCGCGTGTTTATTTCTTTTTCGTATGATTTTTATGTACCTCTCCCAAAGCCGTGTAATTTCATACTTTCTCGCACTTTTACTTTAATTCTTTATTTTCTGTCAAATCGGGTTCTGGATTAAATTTGGCGATGTGGACCCGCGCCTTTTGTAATAGCTTTAGAATTTTTATCTTTCTCGCAATTTTTAACTGCTAATAAATGCATGCAAGAATGAATGGCCTTAAATAAAAACAAACGCGTAGATCATCAATAACATGACAAGATAAAATAACTGAATACGACACACAAATCGCACACACCACCCCTAGGGTACGCCTCACTGTTGCCTTGCCTCGAAAGGTGCTCGTCGAGTAGAGGACATCTTAGTAAGTCCTCATGATCCGGGAACCTGGCATGAGGGTAGCTTCTAAGGTGTCTTCCCATTGCTCCGGTGATCACCATGTCCCGAACCTTCGAATTGACCCGAACACCTCCAACGGTGGTGCTACCTACCTCTCAATGCTGGGATGGCACTACCTTAAAGGGCATCTACACAGACGAATTCCTTAGGGTAGGTAGACGACTCTAGATACTTGCTCTAATTTCAAAAACAAATCAAAAAATACTTTTCACACCGACACATTTTCAAAAGCTTTCGAAAGCAAATTTTTCAAACACTCTTGAGGACCGATACAAGAGTCGAACTGAAATTTTCAAAGAAACTTTTTAAAACCCACAGTTGAAAAGCAAACAAACCATTTTTGAAAACACAAATGAGAAAGTATCTAAGAGCCCATGGATAACCATGGATAGAAAGGGTGCTAACACCTTCCCTTTCTATAATCTACCTCCCGAACCGAGAGCAATCTCTATAAGGAATTTTTCTGTGCTTTTGTCCTTTCCATTTGGAGAAAATAAAAGATGGTGGCGACTCTTGCTTCCGCGACATTTCGCGAACCAGCGTTAAACAGTCAGTTCCAGATCCACCGATCACAGCCATAACTTGAGTTTTCGGACCCCATTGGATGCCCGTTTGAAGGGTTGGAAAGCTAATGAAATGAACTATAACTTGGTAAAATAAAATGATTCATAGTATGTAGTTTTATAGTTCTTGAATTAGTATCAATTGATGAACTATGTAGTTCTAACATAGGAAGTATGCTTTTTGCTATGAATTGACATAACCATGTCTTGATACAACTTGATGGGTGTTTTATTTATGATGATATGGTGCCATTGTGATAATGATTTATGCTTCTGATGATGTTTTAATGATAATTGTGAACTATTAGTCGTTGTGAATTATTTTGATCCCTTTTTAATGGCTTATGATTGTATGGACATTCATGAGGAATGTCGGTGATTCAGAAGGAATCATGGTGAGTATGTGACTCACGGGTGATCCTGAGGATCATATGTTATGAAGAACTGACTTGAGGGTTTTGCGTTTAATTGCAAATGTTGCGGTTAGCAAGAGTCGCCACTGACTTTTCTTTTATCCAAAAGGAAAGGTGAAAAAGCACAGGAAATACCTTTGAGATTGTTTCTTGAGTTCGGGGGGTAGATTATGAAAAGGGAAGGTATTAGCACCCTTTTTATCCATGGTTTTCCATGGGCTCTTAGTTACTTGCTATCACTTGCTTTTGTTTGAAATTGTGCTTTGTGTGGTTTTTGAAAGTATTTTTGTAAAGAGGCCATTGTTTAGGCAATATTTGTAATGATTCTCGTTCGTAAGAATGTATACAAAGATGTTGATCTTTTGAAAATGTTAATTTTGTAAGATGTTTTAAAATTTGTAGGTGTTTGTTTTGAAAATAGCAAGGATGTTTTGTTTAAAATGGAGCACGTAATTAGGAGTAATCTACCTACTCAAATGACTTTCTTGTTCATTTTCTTTTCCTTTGATATTTTTGTCTTACCATTGATTTGGTAAGCAATCCTATCTTTGGATGTAAACGGGACGGGCGTGGGTCATCGTATAACCATAATTAGAAATGTTGCAAGATGTCTTAGCATTATTTTGAGGGACTAAGATCATTTTGTAAGGCAACTTTGAATAGCGTCATCGAGGGACTATGATCTTGTATTTGTTTGTTTTTGCTAAGACACCTTACATGCGTAATATGGCCATTTTGTATAAGGCAACCAAGTGGGATAACCCTAGGGGTGCTTGTGTGCAAAAGGTGTCATTTTCATACTTGTTTTTGTCTTGGATTAGGGTTTTCTATTTGATTTTTTTTATCTTGCCATACAAACCCTAATTACTAGCATGTTATGTAAAAGCGATAAATTGTGAAATTTAAAGTTACTACGCTATTACAACACTTGTGGGAGGGGGTATACAATTTATGAATGAGGATTGCAATAATATAAACCTAATTAATCTATTACAACCAAATTGAATTTGTGCAAGAATTGGAATAAACAATATACAAGATGAATTAAATATGCAAGAATTAGAAATGTAAAGAAAAAAAAGACTTTTTGTTTGGTTTCTTAATATGAAGGAGGTTTTGACCTAAACCTAATTAGAGAAAAAAAGTAATTAAATTAATTTAAACTTAAGTTAAATAAAGAAATTATTTAAGAAAATGTTTTTGGATGAAACGCTAAATCTATTTTAGTTGATTAAAAGAAAATAAGTTTAAAGAAAAAGTTTTTTTTTTTTGTATTTTTATATTTTTTGTCTTAAAAAATAGATTGTGGTATTATGAAATATTTTTGGTCTTTTTAACATTAAAATAAATATATTTAGATAAATAGTAACCTAGTTTTATTTTAATATTTACAAGAAAATAAATAAAAGTATATAAAGTATGGTGAATAAAATAATTTTTTTATGTAGAAAAATATTTAAATTATGCCAAAATATATATCTATATTTTTTACACATTTTATGATTTTTTTTGGTATTTTAGAAAATAAATTTAAAAGAAAAAGAAATAAATAAATAAAAATAAAATAAAATGGGCCAGGGAGGTGCTACAAGTAAACAGTGGGGGTGAGCTAGCAAAAAAAACAATGTCAGGCCCAAAGGGCCCAGCGCCTGCAAATATGTGTTATGAAATTAGAAAAATGGAAAAAATGCAAAAGGCAGCGCGCTGAGGCTCGAACCCATGACCTCTAGCAATAATGTGTGTTGCCTTACCACTGGGGTGGCTGTACATTCGTTTATATAAACAAAGCCATAAATATATATTAGAAACTGCTTTCTGAAGGAAACTTCATCTTCAACCTTGAGTCATGGTCGGACCACCTGTATCTTCCTCATTTCTCCACAAAAATGGAAAGTTTAAACATGAAATTTGTGGTGTTTCTTCCCATGAATTCAACCATATAACTTACGTAAACTAAAAGTCAAAGATAAAATCTAATTTTATAGGACCTAAATTGAAACCTAATTTTCACAGAAATTTCAAATCCAAAATTCTCTATACACAGTTAATATAAATGGAAACTATGAACATGGTTAGCTTTAGAGCAAGGATATCTACATTTTGTTTTCACAAATCAGCATCAAATGATGCTTGCATGAAGAGATAGAAGTTTGAGTTTTTACCTCTTGCAGTTGGAGTCGTGAATGGAGTTTGAGCAACTTTTGAGATGGCCTGAGGATCTGTTTAGCTTGCCTAGACCTCCTTGAGTGTATCCCAACTCTTACTTTACCTTGAATGTCCCTGAATATCTCTACTCAAGTCAACCTGCAAGCTTAGTTTTTGAAAATTGTGGATAGTGATGGAGGAGCTACAGTCTTGAAATAGGGGCCTGGACTGCTTTGGTATGATGTATAGAAGGTGTTTGAGTGATTAGTTTTCAAAACGCACGAGTGGGAATGAAGATCATGAGTTTGGTTCAAAATTGTATGTTAATGGTATTCTTGAACAGGTTTTTGGCTTTTGGATGTTTGAGGTGGTTTCAGGGTAATAGCATTTGTGTGTCCACTTGAAAATAGTGTGTCTACTTATAAGCAAGAGGTTTTAAGACTTGTAACAACTCAGATTTCAAAAACTCACATGTTTTGCTTGGTTACTTGTTTTTGAAGCAAAGCTAGCAAGCATGGTTTCAAGGTGAAGTACAAAGCTTGTAGGTGGGATGAGACCTTTAAACACACTTGTTATAATTGTGTGGAGTGTGTTTGAGCAGAAAGAACAAATGCAAGGCTCAATGCAAGCTGACTTTGCATAAAGCTTACTTTTCTAAAATGGCAATGTTGCCTTTCTCCCCAAAATGGATTAACTTTGTACAATGCATTGAATGCTTGGATTAAAGCTTCTAACAGCTGTGAAAACATTAAATTATGGAGCGAAAGTCAAGTTAGAAGCCTGCAAAGTGGGATTTGTACAGCATGCTTGAGGATTGGATCCAATGTTCTTCACAAAATGGCTTGTAATCCAAGTGACAAAACACCAACTTCATCTCTTCGATTCTCCCTACTAAAGAATGATCTCAATGAGTTCTTGGACATTTTGGAAATCTTGCAATGTGATATACAACTCATCTTTGAATTACTTTTGAATATTCCCCTTGGAACCATGTGAAAAATTTCCATGAAGTTAGGTCAAAAATCTGCCTAACTAGGGCAAAATTTCACTAAGTTATTTTTAGTTCATGAGCATGTATTCACAAAATTATAACTTGAGATACAAGAATTTTTAGGAGAAGTGGTGTGAAGAAAAGTTTTAGATTTCATGGAGATCTACAACTTTCATGTTGGAAGTTTCCTTTGAATCATCTTGCATCATGGTGAAAACTTAGCTCAAAGTTGTGAAAAAATAAGAAATTTTCTATACTTGGAAAAAATTCTAAGTTAAGAAATTTCATCTTTTCAAAACAAAATATTGAATTCTTGATTTCTTGATGAACAAGTTTCATATTTTTGACATGTTTTGATGAATTATGATCTTTCGCATTTGATTTTGACCAAAAAGTCAATGTTTGACTTTTCAGTATACAGTTGACTTTTGATCAGTTGACTACAAAATTCATATGTCAATCCAATGGATTTTTAATGTTTTGAATCATGTTATTAGGTCAAAATGATGCAATTGAACTCTTGAAATTATGCTTCAAACCAATTTACATTTTCTAGGTCAAAAATCAGAAATTGCCCTTTCTCAATCAAAACCCTAATTTTGACCATTTTGCCCTTTTAATGATTTGATCAAATCTCTTGAGGAATTGTGGTCCAAACTTGATTAAATGATACATATGGGTCTAAAATGTTGATGTGGATAAAAATTTATGAAGTTTGACTGTAAATTGTCTATGGTTGACTTTTTCCCCAATACAGTTGATTTTTAGGTCAACTGTTCAATTGACTGGTCAAAAGTGTGATCCAAGGCTAGAAACTTGACATGAGTAATCTTGGTGGTCCATAATGATCCTTGAAAGTCATATGAAGCATTGATAGTCCAAAAATCCTTGTGCAAATTCAAGCCCTAATTTTGGTCATTAGTGCACAAGGAGGTGTCTTGAGCTGATCAAACCCTAGTGCAGTCTTGAACCCAATGAGATCTTGTGAGCAAATTCTTGATAAATGAGAGGGAAAATTTTGGGGTACAATATATATATATATATATATATATATATATATATATATATATATATATATATATATATATATATATATATATATATATATATATATATATATATATATATATATATATATATATATATATATATATATATCATGCATTCATTGTGTCGTGTTGTGATGAGATGAGCCTAGGTGGGAATCCTTATTGGGTGCCTAGTCTCGTCTGGACTCTTGAAGACAGTCCACTGGAGATAAGTCAAGTTCAAGGATAACATGATTGGCTTATCCGGATTCCGACGAGAACCTGGTTCATATGAATGAACCGTATTAGTTGTGTTGGTATCGCATGCATGGTGTAGAGTACATGGAGTCATATTTCATACTGTGATGAGCTATGTATAATGACGGTGCTAGTTTATATTTGTGATAATTGGTGTGCATTGTAACCATGTGATTGTATATGTATTCGTTTACTACTCCTTAGCATGCAATTTCTCACCGCTTATATTATTGAATGTAATTCTCACCCCTTTTCTCTTGTTGCGTATGTGCTCCTTGGAGAGAACAAATAATCGGGTATTTGAGTAGTTCCTGGATGCTTGTGTTACCTTTGGATCGAGTAGTAGGAGTCGTTGTGATACGTAACACCAGGATGGGAATTTAGTTCTATGTTGTTTCTTTTGAGTTGTTGTTACGTATCTTTATTTTCAAAATTTTGTTGGACCACCAAGGAGTGGGAGTTTTATTTGATTTGGAGCCTTGAGGGCTTGATGTGAATTATTTGAAAATATTTTTCGTTGTTTTAATCCAATCGATTGAGATACTATGCTATGAAGTGAAATAATACTTCTAGTATTTTATTTATTTGAGGATGTGACATCCCACTAATGAGTACTCTGATTTGTCTACAAAACTATCTTATTTGGAAATCTAGTCAGTTCTTAATTTAACTGAAAAAAGGGAAAGTGAGGTATTACAGTTGGTATCAGAGCAAGTCGGTCCGTCCAACCAAGTTGTCGAGTCAGTAGATTAGTGTGATAGTTGAATACTGTCAGTATATTTCTGTTAACTATTATTTTGTGTAATGACGTGAAATAGAGAAATGGCTGGAAGGAATGATGTCGCGATAGCTGTTGTGTTACAAGTTGTTGCTCAGGTTGTGTAAAATCAACCTAACGCTGGTGGGAACGATGAGTCTCATACTTTGAGAACGTTTCAGAGGGAGAATTCGCCTACGTTCAGGGGTAAGTATGATCCTGATGAAGCACAAACTTGGCTGAAGGAGATGGAAAGGATTTTCCGAGTGATGGATTTCTCTAAGGCGCAGAAGGTGAGATATGGAACTCATATGTTAGTGTTGTACCCTAAATTCCGCCCCTAACTTTTTCAGTCGCACTTTCAAATCATATTTTTTCATTTGGTCATAATCATTAATAAATATCTTCATTCATCACATTTGCATCCTATCTTTAAGTTTTCTCTTGTGTTGTTGACTAACTTCTAATCAAAGTATAAAAAATATTTGTCTTTGTCTTTGCATATTTGTGTTTTGTAGGTACCGAGTCAAAGCATCTGACAAATAGGGATTTCTCTTATTATTTTCCTAAAATCTCTATTTTGCAAAGAAAAAGAATTAAAAATTTTCATTTTTTAAACTGTACAATCGATTGCTCCAAGAGTGCAATCGATTGCACAAAGTGCATTTTGCGCAATTTTTCAAAAAATACACTGTGCAAATCGATTTGCACTATAGTGCAATCGATTGCACAACGTGAAAATTTGAAAGAAAATCAGCATTTTCAAGCTTGTCAAATTTTGGCTCCAATTTTCTTCTAATTTTTGAAAGAATTATCATTAATTCATATTTTGGCTCCAAGAATCAATTACCAAATTACCACTAATCCCAATCTTAAAATCTATAAATAGAGCCCTCATTTCATTCAAATCTCAAGCTTTTGATAGCCAAAATCACTTTGCTAAAAAATCTCTCAATTCTCTCCATTTATCAAATTCACTCAAAGCCCCATTTTCAAAAAAAGTTAGTAAGCTTTGCATTGAAGCTTACTAATCTTTGAGCTAAACCTTCATCCAAACACTTTTTTCTCTCTACATCCAAGCTTGGCAATTGATTCTTGTGGTTGAATTGAAGCAAATTCTTGAAGTTGTGTTGATAATTCTCTAGATCTACCTTTGGTAAGTTGGATAATTCATCTTTGACAATGTGATTTCTTGGAGATCTTTGGGATTGATTCATTGAGCACTGTTATGTGATTCCATTGGTGCTATTTTCTCATAATTTGATGGAATTTTCATGCTCAATTGAATCCATGATCATAAGGTGTTTGATGGAAAGTTTGAATAAGAATTTGGCCTTTTAAAATGTTGTTTTGCTGTCTGTAACAGCGTGCAATCGATTGCTGTAACAGTACAATCGATTGCACTAAGTGAAATTTTCTCAAATTTTTGAAAACTTCACTGTGCAAATCGATTTACAAAGTAATGCAATCGATTTGCACAGAGATAGGATGCATTTTTTTTCTTTGTTTTAGGGCAGCTTTGATCCAAAATGTTTTTTCTACTCACTCCTTTTGATTGTTGGTTTGGATTGCAATTTTAAATGTCTAATTTCTCTTTATATTCAATGGACTTTATGATGTAGATGAAGTTGCATAAATGTTCATCAATTCAAATATACCTAAGAGTGAATTATTTAATTTATTTTTGGTGCTTTGGATTAATGATATGTTTAGTGCTTTAACCCATCTAGACGAGTGGTTGAATTTAAAGATGAAAGAATTTTGAGGTGGTAATCCAAATTAGCTTATCATTCCCCTCCCTCTTTATCTTATCCATTTCTTTTTTAATTGTGCTACATGTTAAGGGATGATAATCTCTATATCATTTATCCAAACATGAAGTACATAGATTGCTATTGACCGACATCAAAATAGGTGTGACTTCTACATAAGTCCACTTACGATTACTTAACATAGCGCTAAATTTTGTCCTGATTCGAATAAATGATCATTTATGGCCCAAACCTATGTTTGCAAGCCCGAGTATGTTAATTTGATCTCTTTGATCTAATAACCTTGAGATTCATTATGTGGAGGCTTTGGTTCTACCAATCCTCTAATGGATCTACATCACTTTTGGTCAACGCGGATCACTTAAACATCGTTGATTATTAAATGTTACTTTTGAGAATTCCAAAATAGATGATATACTTGACAAAAAGCAAATGCAACTTTTTATGTGGAGACTTTGGTTCTACCAATCCTCTAATGAATTCCAAATGCAAGTTTCAAGATGGTCATCCAACTAACCATTAATTTCTAACAATTTACTTTACATTATGCTTTTATTTTTTATTATTTGTGTACCATTTACCTTAAGCATTTATATTTCATGCCATTTTCATTTTGCTCACTTAAGCATTTACTTTTATGCTATTTTTATCTTTGCTCACTTGAACATTTACTTTTATACCATTTTTATTTTGCTCACTTGAGCTTTTCTTTTCTTTTTTAATATACTTAATAATCAACATGGACCATAAAAAACATTAATGATACTTGGACTATTTGGTTACTATCCTTGGCATTATGGAGTATTGGACTTCTTGGACTTAAGATCGGAGACCTTGGCTTATATTGGAGACCTTGGCTTATATTGGAGACCTTGTGACCTTAATGGATATTTTGTATGGAGATCTTGAGGTTTACCTCAAGACATTGGGTTGTTTATTTGTTTTGTGTGCAGGTTATTGCAATTACATACTTTGTTTGTAATATGGAATTCATCTGTATACAGTCGTTACTCTGCCCAAATTTTTCGAAGACTTAACACACTTGAAGTTTGGTTCTCTCAAGAGGTCTTTAATCTTTACTTGCTTGGTTTAAATCCAAAGAATGGGAATTCTACATTGGCTCATTTTGTCAATTGTTGGCTTCTAGTTGGTTAGATGGTTATTTTCCCTAACTTTTACCTTATCTTTTACCCTCCTGTACATGGACACTCTCTTCATCTCCTCCCATCTTCTTTAATTTTCAAAATCTTCTCATGTTTTTTCAAAATCTTCTTTGTTTATAAAAACAAACCGCTTTCATAATAATCCCAGAATTTGTTGAGTTACTTTTCTTTTAAAACTTCTTTTATTTAAACAAACTTTAATTCACTTAACCATACTTCGGCATCTTTCGAAATTAACAAAAACACTTTAACTCATTCAAAACTTTTTGTTCGCTCGAGCACCTCTTACATTCAAACTTTTTTTCAATATGAGACATGATTCATTAATAGTCGAGCAACATTCTCCTATCCTCATGGTTATAAAGGTATATACTTTTCCACTTGAGTACTAGAGGTGTTCTCAAACCCTCACTCTTGCTGACGCAGGGCCCGTCTTTCTCACACCTTATGGGCATTACTCGAGATTTCTCTCCTAACAATGACGACTTGTCTCCTTGTTTAAAATCAACCAATAGACAAGTCTTTTCTTGCCGAACTATGGTGCTCTGACTTTCCCATTGCACGAGGGAGTACGTAGGCACTAAGTCTTACGACCCAAGGCGAGCAACAAAAATAATAAAAAAACATTTCATTTTCTTTTGTTTACAAATACTCATTCATTCTTTTCCTTTAGAAAGTAAACCTTTACATAATACTCCTTTTAAAAGAAACCAAATAAAGTGGATCTTGTAGAGTACCATAGATGCTTAGGGTGCTAATACCTTTCCTTTGCATAACTGACCCCCATACCTCGATCTCTGATCTTTTTGGGTTTTGTTCGCTTTTTTCTCATTTCCCTTTGGAAACAATAAAGTGTGGTGGAGACTTCATTGTGTTGAGATAAGTCAATTGATGGCTTAATCTCAAATATTTACCGCTACATTTTCTTTACATATCATCACTGTCGCAATTGAGTTCATCTCTTTGCTCTAATTTGTGCGCATGCGACAGGAAAGTGGCGACTTCACTGGGGACAGATTAACCTATTGTTGGTCCATTCCTAAGTGGGTCAATCCTAGCTTTGTTTATTTCTCATCTATGAGTGTGTATATATTGTTTTACTTGTTGTTTATTACTTCCCATTATTCTGTATATATGTTTGTCTGGATTTTCCTTGTTTTCAGGGGCTTGGTGATTTCTTATAAGTCCTCTACCTGGACTTAGGAAAACTAAGATAGGACGGGTGGTATAGTAATGTTAACTTTGAGGGAGTAATCCCAAAAAAGGAGACATGAGATCCCCCACTGAAGCTGAGGATCATAGATTACCTAACCCATCTTGGCCTTTTAGATGTAGTGCGGAAACTATGACAGAGTAATCCGGAAATAGTTGTCACGCGATACTACAATCAGACGAGTTTTTCCTGAGAATATTGCTAATTACCGAGTTAATCGGGACGTGGGTAATATCCGAAGAAAGGATGTAGACTCTGGGAACCTCTTAGAACCTTGTTCGGCAGGTTAAAACAGTTAGTCCATACCTTATAGGTTGTACCTTTGACTCCAGGCTCGTGACTCTAAACCATGTGATTCTGTTACCGTGCAGTGCATTGCATAACATTTCATATCATTTGCATCCTCTGCATCATTCTACATACATCCATATTGTTCAGGATTGTATTCCTAGTTTCTTCTTTCTTCCAGTTAGTCATCTACCGTCAAGCTGATTCCTCAACACAACTACAGGACTAGAGCTGCTGTCAGATTGAGAATGGAAAACCAAGAACAACACAACATGGAAGTCAGAATGGAAATCAATGAGCTGAAGTCAGGCATGGCCAAACTTACTGAGATGATGCAAGTCCTGATTTCCAGAGGAGAGCCACCTCAAAGGACAGTGATATCTGAAATCCCAACTGTTGTTATTGACACTCAACCTATCCAGCATACATCTACTACATGGCTAGAGTTTGGGTTACCTCAAAACTACTCTCCGCCTATTGAAATTACTTTAATAGTTGGCCAGTATTCCCAACCAGTCTTTCAGGCTCCAGTTTTCGTTGAACCTCAACCAATTTTTCATACTGCTTCTCATCAACCTGCTGCACAAGCTACTTTTGGGAATCCTCTCTTTGAGTACCATGCTGCCAATCCTCGAAGTATGAGTCAGGGAGACTTTGGTGAGTTTGAAGAGTTCAAAGAACAATATCAGACTTTAGAGAAGAGACTCCGAGCTATCGAAGGTAACGATGTCTTTGGTATTGCTACTGAAAATATGTGCCTAGTTTCTGATCTGGTTATGCCTGCAGAGTTCAAGACTCCCGCGTTTGAGAAATATGAGGGGCGTACTTGTCCAAGAATCCACTTGGTGATGTACTTTCAAAAGATGTCTGCTTACACCATGAATGACAAGCTGCTTATCCATTGTTTCCAAGATAGTCTGAGTGGAGCTTCATTGAAATGGTATATGGGACTTGAGAAAGGTCGTATCCAATGCTTCCAAGATCTTGTTGATGCTTTCATAAATCAATATAAATACAACCTTGACATGGCACATGATCGTCGCCAATTGAAAAATATGTCTCAGAATGAGAAAGAATCTTTCAAGGAGTATGCTCAATGATGGAGAGAATTGGCATCTCAAGTAGAACCACCTCTAGTAGAGAAAGAGCTAACTGGATTTTTCATGGATACTCTGTACCCTTTCTTTTGGGAGAAGATGATTGGTAGTGTGTTCTCTAGCTTCACAGACCTGGTGACTATCGGCCAAAGATTAGAAGAAGGAATCAAGAATGGTAAAGTGTTTAAAGCGGTTGAATCTTCTAATGGTGCAAAGAAATACCTTGGGAACTTTCAGAAGAAGAAAGAGGTAGAATCCAATGTTGTCTCGACTGAGAGAAGAGGACCTCGTTGTAGGCCTCAATACACTGATCAACCACAAGTAGCGGTTGTTACTCCTGTGGTCAATGCTCAACCAGTTCAGGTTCCTCAACGATATAATGTTGCGTAGAATCAGAATCGGAATAGGGCTCAATTTGATCCCATCCCTATGACATACACTGAATTGTATCCTGCATTGGTGCAGAAGGGCTTGATTACAACTAGGCCTCTGATTCCTCAAAATCCTCCTCCAGCCGGGTTCAGATCTGACCTTCACTGTGAATTTCATCAGGGAGCTGCCGGTCATGATTTAGAAAGTTGTTATGCATTGAAAAACAGAGTGCAAGAATTGGTGAAAGCAAATATTCTCATTTTCAAAGAGGCAGGTCCAAATGTTATCAACAATCCTTTTCCAAAACAAAGTGGCTGAAGATTGAGTCGGGGTACCCTCAAGTCACTTCCTAAAGCCAGTGTTTCAGACATGACAACTCATCCTTGTTACTGATTAGTCACTAGGCCATCTTTCTTTATGTTTGCATTTTCCCTTATTTAAGTTAAAATTGTTGCTTTCATTTTGTTTGTACTTTCATGTTAAGTTTAATGAAATGAGCATTGCAATGTTTTGATTCAAATCATTTTCATTTACTGCTTTCAAATATATTTCTCTTGTTTACTCTCTTTATCAACCTTTTGTTTATGCAAAGATTTGAGAGAGGATGATGAAAACGAAATACCCATAATTGTTGTTGGTATGCTTTAGAATAAAACTTTGTTGATGATATACAGGCATTGTTTCAACTCCTAAACACTAGAGAAATAAGGAAGTTAATCCCTCGTTCACCCCTTTTGAACCTAGAAGTTGGAGTTTCTTTCTATACGAAAAAACCTGCAATCTTAACCTGGGGATGGGTAGTTCTCAGTTAATTTGGTTGTTCATTCAATTACAAGAGAAATCGTGCAAGACACCTTTCAATAAAGGTCGTAATCAAGCTTTCCTTTGCACACAACAATAAGTGTCAAAGATTCTCTCAAACAAAAATGACAAAGATGGTTCCCCGTAATATTTGAGCAAGGCAGTCATTATCTTTCCAAAAATAAAAATGAAATGAAAAGAAAAATCAAAAGAAAAATCCTGCTAAGTCAAAACCTCTGAAGGAGACTTAGGCAAAAAAATTGGGGCATCCCGCTGACTGTAATCTCAAATGAAACATTTCAGGAAAAAGTTGGGAATAATAAATTCAATCAGAAGAGGTCTTCAAATCCTCAAAATTCTCCGGCAGAGTTGACAAAAGTCCTCAAAATAACAAAATGATGTAAGAAGAAGTGACTGTCGTCTCAAAAATTCCTTAACTTCTGAGCCATCGGCATTGCTACCATCAGTGCAATTCCAAAATCTCTTGGAACCTGAATGCATATTCTGAATTAAATGAACGTAGGGCTGAAGAACATCATGAAGATTGGGTTGGGTACAAATAAACTTTGAGCCTTTATCCTTTATTTCTTAAACCGTGAACCAGACCATGTTACAACCCTTAAAAGACCTAATTGAAGCCAGGTTTCTTTTGAAAGCATACTATAGCAAGGTTGCGTAAACTGACTCCTAAGATCTTTTGCGAATCATTTGTTTTGGTATCATACCTTTGCTTTCACTTTAAAAGTATAAACCATTGTGTTTTAACCAGTGATGCATTTTCTATACACCAATAACATCATTTTAAAAATGATTTTGATTTCAAAAACTTTTGCATGAACTTTGCATTAAAATTACCATGTTTGAATAAACAATTTTGCTTGCAAACAAGCTTTCCTCGTCAAGGAATTTCAAACAGTTGAGAAACTTAGTCAGTGACTCTATCAAGGGTAAGTATCATCTAGGTCCAGTTGTGAATCAGTTCAAGATTTGTTGCTCAGTGCAAGTTTGCTCAGAATTGGTTAGCCAAAAGATCATTTTCAAGACTCATACTAGGGGCATTCCTTTCCAACAGTCACTTCAAGAACTGAAGCCATGATCAACTTATTTCCAGCAACTTTCGACTGAAGCCATGATCAGTTTATCTTCAACAGTCAGCTAATCTGGGACAAATCCCCAAGCAGCTCTCCATGTCTTTCCTCGGAAGATCATCAGTTCAATACAGCTTACAAGTGTGACAAATTTGGGCTCAAGACATTTTCTTTCCAATCAAATCTGGCAGAGTTCTCCGTGTTGAGGAATCAAACTTCCAATCTTACCTCCACAAAAGAGTCAAACTCCATTTTCATAAACATCGACATTACATGCATAGATCATTCACATATCATGCATAACAAAATTCATACATAATGCATAACAAGAGTGCTTCATCCTCATTTTCATTTCCCGAGGTCTTGTTGCAGTTGACATGTCACCTTGACATCAAAGTCCAACTTACTTGGCACCTACCAAAGCAGATGTCAGTTAAGCTGTCTCTCTTTCGTCCAATGCTAATCTTGGATGAGTTGTTTTCTTTCATCCAAATCCAATATTGGATGCCACCACCTTTTCTTTCATTCAAAGCCAGTATTGAATGTCAAGATCTTTTGTTTCCATTCAAAGCCAGTATTGGATGTTGTTACCTTCTCCTTCATTCAAAGCCAGTATTGAATGCAAGATCTCTTTTTCCATCCAAAGCCAGTATTGGATGTTGTTACCTTCTCCTTCATTCAAAGCCAATATTGAATGTCAAGATCTCTTTTTTCTATCCAAAGCCAGTATTGGATGTTGTTACCTTTTCTCTCGTTTAAAGCCATTACTAGATGTTGAGTTTTCCCTTCATTCAAAGCCAGTATTGGATGTTGTGATCTTTTCCCTCGTCTAAAGACATTATTAGATGTTGAGGTTTCCCTTCATTTAAATCCATTATTGAATGTCAGAATCTTTTGTTGTCGTTCAAAGCCAGTATTGGACGCCTTGATATTTTTTTCTCACCTCATTCAAAGCCAATATTGGAGGTTGTGATATTTTCTCTCGTCTAAAGTCATTATTAGACGTTGAGCTTTTCTTTTATTCAAAGCCAGTATTGAATGCCAGGATCTTTTGTTTTCATCCAAAGCCAGTATTGGATGTTGTGATATTTTCTCTCGTTTAAAGCCATTATTAGACGTTGAATTTTCCCTTCATCCAAAGCCAATATTGGATGTCGTATTTTTCTTCCGTCCAGCGTCTTTCCTGGATGACTCTGATGTAGCTTCAGATTTGGTCTCATCCCACATCTAATGTTCTTCTAGATGTTTCTGATTGTCTTTTCCAGAGAGCTACTCACCTCATTCAATGCCATTCTTGAGTGTCACTACTTTCCTTCTCGAGTTTTATCTCTTTTTCCAAGTATTGATGGTTACTCTTTGTCACCCTGACATATATCCAGAATATCTTATTGTTTCCTAAGCGTGTATTTCCACGTCATTTCATATGAACTACCATAAGTTTCCAGTTTCGAGTCTTTCCATATTTCCACAAAGTTTGTCTCATCTCATACATCATTCAAAAAATATATGTCAAAAAAGAGTCCATGCATTCATTCATAACATACGATATCATCTCATCGCATCTGGGACAAAATTCAAGCATGTTTGTATTTAATTACTTTCCGCCTATCTGGTAGAAAGATAATTAAATAGGGGAAGTTGTTGTACCCTAAACCTTGCCCCTAACTTTTTCAGTCGCACTTTCATATCATATTTTGTCATTTGGTCACAATCATTAATAAATATCTTCATTCATCATATTTGCATCCTATCTTTAAGTTTGCTCTTGTGTTGTTGACTAACTTCTAATCAAAATACAAAAAATATTCGTCTTTGTCTATGCATATTTGTGTTTTATAGGTACCGAGTCAAAGCATCTGACAAATAGGGATTTCTGGTATTATTTTCCTAAAATCTCTATTTTGCAAAGAAAAAGAATTAAAAAATTTACATTTTTTTCACTGTACAATCGATTGCTCCTAGAGCGCAATCGATTGCACAAAGTGCATTTTACACAATTTTTGAAAAAATACATTGTGCAAATTAGTTTGCACTGTAGTGCAATCGATTGCACAGCGTGAAAATTTGAAAAAAAATCAGCATTTTCAAGCTTGTCAAATTTTGGCTCCAATTTTCCTCTAATTTTTGAAAGAATTATAATTAATTCAAATTTTGGCTCCAAGAATCAATTACCAAATTACCACTAATCACAATCTTAAACTCTAAAAATAGAGCCCTCATTTCATTCAAATCTCAAGCTTTTGATACCCAAAATCACTTTTCTAAAAAATCTCTCAATTCTCTTCATCTATCAAATTCACTCAAAGCTCCATTTTCAAAAAAAGTTAGTAAGCTTTGCATTGTATCTTACTAATCTTTGAGCTAAACCTTCATCCAAACACTTTTTCTTCATCAACTCTCTACATCCAAGCTTGGCAATTGATTCTTGTGGTTGAATGGAAGCAAACTCTTGAAGTTGTGTTGATAATTCTCTAGATCTACCTTTGGTAAGTTGGATAATTCATCTTTGACAATGTGATTTCTTGGTGATCTTTGGGATTGATTCATTGAGCATTGTTTTGTGATTCCATTGCTACTATTTTCTCATAATTTGATGGAACTTTCATACTCAATTGAATCCATGATCATAAGGTGTTTGATGGAAAGTTTGAACAAGAATTTGGCCTTTTAAAATGTTGCTTTGCTGTCTGTAATAGCGTGTAATTGATTGCTGTAACAGTGCAATCGATTGCACTAAGTGAAATTTGCTCAAATTTTTGAAAACTTCACTGTGCAAATCAATTTACACAGTAATGCAATCGATTTGCACAGAGACATAATGTATTTTTTTGCCTTGTTTTGGGGCAACTTTGATCCAAAATGCTTTTTCTACTCACTCATTTTGATTGTTGTTTTGGATTGCAATTTTAAATGTCCAATTTCTCTTTAAATTCAATGGACTTTGTAATGTAGATGAAGTTGGATAAATGTTAATCAATTCAAATCTACCTAAGAGTGAATTATTTAATTTATTTTTGGTGCTTTGGATTAATGATATGTTTAGTGCTTTAATCCATCTAGAGGAGTGGTTGAATTTAAAGATGAAAGAACTTTGAGGTGGTAATCCAAATTAGCTTATCATTCCCCTCCCTCTTAATCTTATCCCTTTCTTTTTTAGTTGTGCTACATGTTAAGGGATGATTATCTCTATATCATTTATCCAAACATGAAGTACATAGATTTCTATTGACCGACCTCAAAATAGGTGTGACTTCTACATAAGTCCACTTACGATTGCTTAACATAGCGCTAAATTTTGTCCTGATTCGAATAAATGATCATTCGTGGACAAACCTATGTTTGCAAGCCCAAGTGTGTTAATTTGATCTCTTTGATCCAATAACCTGGAGATTCATTGTATGGAGGCTTTGGTTATACAAATCCTCTAATGGATCTACATCACTTTTGGTCAACGCGGATCACTTAAACATCGTTGATCATTAAATGTTACTTTTGAGAATTTCAAAATGGATGATATACTTAACAAAAAGCAAATGCAACTTGTTATGTGGAGGATTTGGTTCTACCAATCCTCTAATGAGTTCCAAATGCAAGTTTCAAGATGGCATCCAACTAACCACTAATTTCTAACAATTGACTTTACTTCATGCTTTTATTTTTTTTGCTTTATGTACCATTTACTTTAAGCATTTACATTTCATGTCATTTTCATTTTTGCTCACTTGAGTATTTACTTTTATGCTATTTTCATCTTTGCTCACTTGAGAATTTACTTTTATGCCATTTTTATTTTGCTCGGTTATGCTTTTCTTTTCTTCTTGAAGATACTTAATAATCAACATGAACCATAAAAACCATTAATGATACTTGGACTATTTGGTTACTATCCTTGGCATTATGGAGTATTGGACTTCTTGGACTTAGGATCAGAGACTTTGGCTTATATTGGAGACCTTGTGACCTTAATGGATATTTTGTATAGAGCTCTTGAGGTTTACCTCAAGACATTAGGTTGTTTGTTTGTTTTGTGTGATGGTTATTGCGATTACATACTTTGTCTGTAATCTGGAATTCATCTGTATACAGCCATTACTCTGCCAAATTTTTTTGAAGACTTAACACACTTGAAGTTTGGTTCTTTCAAGAGGTATAGTATCTTTGCTTGCTTGGTTTCAATCCAAAAAATGGGAATTCTACATTTGCTCATTATGTCAATTATTGGCTTCTTGTTGGTTAGACGGTTCTTTTCCCTAACTTTTACCTTATCTTTTACCCTCATGTACATAGGACACTCTCTTCATCTCCTCCCATCTTCTTTAATTTTCAAAATCTTCTCATATTTTTTCAAAATCTTCTTTGTTTATAAACACAAACCACTTTCATAATAATCCTCGGCTTTGTCGAGTTCCTTTTATTTTAAAACTTCTTTTCTTTAAATAAACTTCAATTCACTTAACCATACTTCGACATCTTTTGAAATTAACAAAAACACTTCAACTCATTCAAACCTTTTTGTTCGCTCGAACACCTTTTACATTCAAAATTTTTTTCAAGATGAGACATGATTCATTGATAGTCGAGAAACATTCTCCTATCCTCATGGTTATAAAGGTGTTGAATTTTCCACTTGAGTACTAAAGGCGTTCTCAAACCCTCACTCTTGCTGACGCAGGGTCCATCTTTCTCACACCTTGTGGGCGTTAGTCGAGATTTCTCTCCTAACAATGACTACTTGTCTCCTTGTTTAAAATCAACCAATAGATAAGTCTTTTCTAACCGAACTACGGTGCTCTGACTTTCCCATTGCACGGGGGAGTACATAGGCACTAAGTCTTACGACCCAAGGTGAGCAACAAAAATAAAAAAAAAACATTTCATTTTCTTTTGTTTACAAATACTCATTCATTCTTTTCCTTTAGCAAGTAAACCTTTACATAACACTCCTTTTAAAAGAAACAAAACAAAGTGGATCCTGTGGAGTACCGTAGATGCTTAGGGTGCTAATACTTTCCCTTTGCATAACCGACCTCCGTACCTCGATCTCTGATCTTTTTGGGTTTTGTTCGCTTTTTTCCAATTTCCCTTTAGAAACAATAAAGTGAGGTGGCGACTTCATTGTTTTGAGATAAGTCAATTGATGGCTTAATCTCAAATCTTTACTGCTACATTTTCTTTACATATCATCATTGTCGCAATTGAGTTCATCTCTTTGCTCTGATTTGCGTGCGTGCGACAGTTAGCTGCTGAGGCTGACGATTTGTGGGTGGGCAATCATCAAATATTGGAAGTTGTGGGTGAAGTTATAACTTGGGCTGTCTTCAGTAGGTAATTCTTGAGAAAGTACTTTCCTAAAGATGTTCGCGGTAAGAAGGAGATTTAGTTTCTCGAACTGAAGCAGGGGAACTCGACCATTACGGAGTATGCTGCCAAGTTTTTAGAGCTTGTGAAATTCTACCCGCACTACAGTGCTGTAACTGCTGAGTTCTCTAAATGTATCAAGTTTGAGAATAGGTTGCAAACAGAGATCAAGCGGTCTATAGGCTACCAACAGATCCTCAATTTTTCAGAATTGGTGAATAGTTGTCGGGTTTATGAAGAGGACGGTAGAGATCATTCAGCTCACTACAAAATTTTGAATGAGAGGTGGGAAAAACCAAATATGAATCGCGGGAAACCTTATAGCTCTCTAGCTAATAAAGGAAAATATAGATCTTATAATGACAAGAGACAAAGTGGAGGAGGAGTTGTTCCTTCCAATGTGCTCAAGTGTTCCCGGTGCGGTGGCATTGGTCATCATGCTAGTGAATGTCAATCTGATGTGAAAAAATGTTTCAAGTGTGGTAGACCAGGTCATGTTGTGGTAGACTATAGGGTCAGTATACCTACTTGTTACAACTGTGGAGAATATGGTCACATTAGCACCAACTATGAGAAGTCAAAGAAGTCGCAGGTAGATGGGAAGGTATTTTCATTGGGAGAGTCTCAACCTACTAGTGCAGATCGTTTGACCAAAGGTACTTTCTATGTCCATGATACTCTTTTGATTGCTATAATTGATACGGGTGCAACTCACTTGTTTATCTCTGTTGATTGTGTGAGAAAATTGGGGATTGTGTCGTCTACTTTGAGTAGGGAAATGGTGATTGATACTCCGTCCATGGGTTTAGTAACCACTTCCCTTATATGTTTGAACTATTCTTTATCAATTCTGGATAGATATTTTAGAGTGGATTTGATATGTCTACCACTCAGTGAGTTAGATATTATTCTGGGGATGAACTTGTTAGAGTTCAACATGGTATATATCAATTGTTTCGACAAGATGTTGTTGTTCCTTACTCCAGAAGAGGAAGAGTGGGATAAATGCATAACTACCAAAGAGTTGAAGGAATTGCTAGAAGATGAAGCCAACGTGTTTGAATTGTTTTCCTCGTTATTTGTTAAGGGCAAAAAGTCCATTAGTGATTACCAGTGGTGTGCGAGTTTCCAGAGGTATTTCCAGAAGACATTTCAGAGTTGCCTCCGAAAAGGGAGATTGAATTTACAATTGATCTTATTAAGGGTACCAGACCTATATCCATGGCGCCATACATAATGTCAGCATCAGAGTTGGCGGAATTGAAATCTCAGCTAGGAGAGCTACTGGATAAAAATATATATTAGGCCTAGCGTGTACTGGGGAGCCCCAGTGTTGTTGGTTAAGAAGAAGGACGATCATGCGTCTGTGTATTGATTATCATCAGTTGAACAAAGTGACTATAAAAAATAAGTATCTGCTTCCAAGGATTGACGACTTGATGGATCAACTTAGAGGAGATCGAGTATTCGGTAAGATTGATTTGAGATCGGGTTATCACTAGATTCGAGTGAAGGATGGTGATATTCTGAAAACGGCATTCAGGATGCGATATGGACATTATGAATATGCAGTGATTCCTTTTGGAGTATCTAATGCGTCAGGCACGTCCATGGAGTACATGAATCGTATTTTTCATGATTACTTAGATCAATTTGTGGTAGTCTTTATTGATGATATTCTGATTTACTCCAAGTCAGAAGATGAACATGTGAGACATCTAAAAATTGCGTTGCAAGTGTTGAAGGATAACAAGTTATTCGCGAAGCTTTCAAAGTGCAAATTCTGGTTACAGGAAGTGAGTTTTCTCGGGCATGTAATTTCTAGTGATGGAATTACAGTGGATCCATCTAAAGTAAGTGGTGTACTTTAGTGGGAACCTTCGAAAACAGTGATAGAAATTATAAGTTTCTTGGGTTTAGTAGTTTATTATCGTAGATTCATTGAATGGTTTTCTAAATTGGCTCTTCTCTTGACTCAATTGACTAGAAAGGGACAAGCCTTTGTGTGGGATATCTTGTGTGAAAATAGTTTCAGAAAATTAAAGAAGAGATTGACTTCAGCGCCGGTGTTAGTTCTGCCGAATCCGCATGAACCATTTGGGGTATATTGTGATGCGTTCAAGATGGGATTAAGAGGAGTTTTGATGCAAGATGGTAAAGTTATGGAATATTCCTTACGATAATTGAAGGTGCATGAAATGAATTATCTTACTCATGATCTTGAGTTAGCGGCGGTGGTTTTTGTGCTGAAGATTTATAGGCACTATCTATACGGGTCGAGGTTTGTGGTATTCAGTGTCCATAAGAGTATGAAATATTTGTTCGACCAGAAAGAGTTGAATATGCAGTAGAGAAGATGGTTGGAATTCTTTAAAGACTACGACTTCAACTTAAGTTACCATCCTGGTAAAGCTAATGTTGTGGCAAATGCTTTAAGTCGGAAGATGATTCATATGTCAACTTTGATGAGTAGGGAGTTAGATTTAATCGAACAATTTTGAGACTTAATTATGGTGTGCGAAGTAACTCTGAATAGTGTGATGTTGGGTGTGCTGAAAATTAATAATGATTTCCTCAATGAAGTTAGGGAGAATCAGAAACTTTATTTGAAGTTGGTAGATTTAATGCCTACAGGAGAATTGAATGTTAATAGTGACTTTAAATTGGATGACTTCGGCGTGTTGAGATTTCGAGGCAGAATTTGTGTACCGGATAATTCTAAGTTAAAGAAAATGATTTTAGAAGAGAGTCACCGGAGTAGCTTGAGTATTTATCCGAGTGCGATGAATATGTATCAAGACCTTAAGAAATTTTTCTAGTGGTCAGGTATGAAGAAAGATGTGTCTTATTTCGTGTATGCTTGTTTGACTAGCCAAAAGTCAAAAGTTGAACATCATATGCCTTCGGGTTTGATGCAACCTTTAGATATTCCATAATGGAATGGGATAGTATTTCTATGAACTTTGTAACTAGGTTGTCGAATACTGCGCGAGGTTTTGATACTATTTGGGTAATGGTGGATAGGCTGACAAAATTGACACACTTTATACCGATTAATATCAGTTTTCCATTATCGAAGTTGGTCGAAATTTATATCAAAGTAATTGTGAAGTTTCACGGTGTTCCTTTGAGCATAGCGTCAGATAGAGATCTAAGATTTACTTCTGGGTTTTTGAAGAGTTTTCAAGAAGCGTTGGGAACAGATCTGAAGGTGAGTTCTGCTTATCATCCACAGACGGATGGACAGACAGAGAGGACCATCCAATCCTTAGACGATTTGTTGAGAACTTGTCTACTTAAACAAGGTGGGTCTTGGGATGGTCATTTGTCGTTGATTGAGTTCACTTATAATAATAGTTATCATTCTAGTATTGGGAGGACACCTTTTGAAGCATTATATGGTAGGAGGTGCAGGATGCCTCTATGTTAGTATGGGTCAGATGAAAGCATGGTGTTTGGTCCGAAAATTGTACAACAGACCATTGAGAAAATCAAGGTGATTAGAGAGAAGATGCAGGCATCACAAAGTAGGCAGAAAAACTATCATGATAAGAGAAGAAAATTTTTAGAGTTTAACAAGGATGACCATATGTTTTTGCGAGTCAATCTTGTGACCGGTGTGGGTCAAGCATTGAAATCGAAGAAGCTAGATCCTAAGTTTATTGGGTCATATCAGGTCATGGAGAGGATTGGAACAATTGCGTATAGGTTTGCGTTGCCACCAGAGCTTTAGAACTTGCATGATATGTTTCATGTGTCACAACTTCAGAAGTATGTTTATGATCTGTCTCATGTAATTCAAAGAGATGAAGTGCAGATTCGTGATAGCCTTACGGTAGAGATAATGCCGATAAGGATTGAATATTGTAAGATGAAGAAATTAAGGGGCAAGGATATTCCCTTAGTGAGAGTATCTTGAGGAGGAGTTACTGGAAGGAGTGTGACATGGGAATTGGAAAGCAAGATGCGTGAGCCGTATCCAGAGCTGTTTGCACTACGTACATTTTCATGGACAAAAATATTCTAAGTGGGGGAGAGTTATAACACCCTAAAATAAATTGTTTGATTTATTTTTAATAATTGATTTCTGTGTTGAATTATGCTTGTAATGCCTTGTTAGTGAGTTATGGTTTGGAGGCCTTGGGAATGATAATTTCCTTAAACTAGGGGATGTGTACTATTGATGGGGTTGTGAGTGAGTAAAAGTGTAGAGGCATGGGTGTATGAAGAATATTATTTTATTATTATTATTGTTAGGATAATAATTATATTATTGTTAAATAAAGTTATTAATAAGAATTAGGGTAAGGGTGTTATAGTAAGTGTAGGTGGGCTAAGTAGGGGCATAAGGGGAAAGTCCTAATGTGGTCCAGCGATAAAACAAAGAAGGGAATAGAATTGGGATCATTCTATCAATCGTGAAATTTTGGAGAAACAGGGGAAGGGGAGAAGCAATGAAATACTAGGTCAAAGAGAGGTTCTACCATTGTTAGAGGCAAGCTTTGGAAAATCAAGGTAAGGGGGTCAAATGGGTTCTCTAATTTGGTAATTATAACATGAGAGGATAGTGAGGGTTCCTTTCCCTCTTAGGTTTTCTTAATTTTGTATTCCTTGTGTGTTTCATTTGATTGTGAAGATGAATGTTGTGATTTCATTTGCATTGAATTGTGTTGGCATAATTGTGATAATTGTGATATGAAATTCTTGATCATTATGGATTTCTATGGGGGAAAACCTTTAAAAGAATATATCAGAGAACATAGGTTTCCCTTAGGTATTGGGTTATAATCCTTAGAATTGATAATGAATTGGTAATAGAGTGTATTATTAGTAGCAATAGTAAAGGCCTATGTTAGAATGCTTAAAATTAGGATTTTAAGGCTATACCGTGTTGGATTCGAGTGGAATATGGTCGATGTTAGTGTAGAAATTCATAGCCATGAGAAATACAATGTAGCAGAAAAATTTAGTACAAAACAACATGAGTCGACCTTAGCACAGGGGGGTCGACCTGAGCTCACTCGATGTAGACATAATTCCTCAAATTTTACCGATGCATCGACCTGAAGGGGTCATGATGTAATAGCGTAATAGTAATTAGGTTTTAATTGCTTTATGTTCCCCATTTGTAATTTGTATCCCCATTCCCAAATGATGTAATAGCGTAGAACGTTAAAATTCCACAATTTATCACTTTCAATATTATTGCTAGTAATTAGGATTTGTATGACAAGACTTAAAACCAATACTAGACAACCCTAATTCAAGATAAAAATACGTGAAAATAAAACACTTTGCGCTCTTGCACCTCTAGGGTTAACCCACACTTGTTGCCTTAGAATAAAACAGTCATGTGCCTCGAACGTGGGATACTTTAGAAAAGACCCTAGATTACGAGATCGTAGTCCCTAGATGAGCCTTCAACATTGCCTTTGATAAACGATCTTTGACCCTCATAACAAATTGCTAAGGTATCCTACAATGTTTCCTTCTATGACTGTACTATGACCCACGTTTGTCCCTTACATCCAATGATAAGGTTGCTTACCAACTAATGGTAAGACAGCACTATCTAAAGGAGGAGGAAAAGAACAAAGAATTTTTGAGTAGGTAGAACATTCGTAGTTGTTTCCTCACAAACATTTCAAAACATCTTTCAAACACACTAACATTTTCCATGAAATATTTTCAAAAGTCAACACTTTGTATATATTCTTATAGAGACGAGAATCATTACAAAGTTCGCCTAAACAAAGGCACTTTTCAAAAATAATTTCAAAACAAATCATAAACATATTTACAAAGCATTTCAAACTGAGCTAGTAACTAAGAGCCCGTAGATAACTACGGATGAAAAGGGTGCTAACACCTTCCCTTTTCATAACCTACCCCTCGAACTCAAGAAAATTCTTGAAAGGCCTTTCCTATTATTTTCACCCTTTCCTTTGGATAAAAGAAAAGTCGATGGCGACTCTTGCTATCCGCAACAATTGCGATCAAATGCAAAACATCCAAGTCAGTTCTCCCACCGTATAACACTTGCTCACAAACATTTCAAAACAAACATCTTCCAAACACAACAACGCTCTCACGAAATCTTTTCAAAAGTCAACACTTTGTATACATTCTTATAGAGACGGGAATCATTACAAAGTTTGCCTAAACGAAGGCACTTTTCAAAAATACTTTCAAACAAACACAAACACATTTACAAAGCATTTCAAAATGAGCTAGCAACTAAGAGCCCATAGATAACTACGGATGAAAAGGGTGCTAACACCTTCCCTTTTCATAACCTACCCCCCGAACTCAAGAAAACTTTCAAAAGGTCTTTCCTATTCTTTTCACCCTTTCCTTTATTGGATAAAAGAAAAGTCGGTGGCGACTCTTGCTATTCGCAACAATTACGATAAAACGCAAAACACCAAGTCAGTTCTCCCACCGTATTACAGAAAGCATTTTCGGTTAGCGAACTAGGGAAGTATTTTATTATTAAGTTTTCATTATTCGCTATATCCCCGACCTCGGTAAGATATCTGGTTATATGTTCAACTGTTGATTCACTGGTGTCACCAGAGAATTTTGTGAACTTTGGAACTTTTCAACCCCTAGGAAATTCAGTTTGCAAAATATACTCAGGTAAAGGAGAAGTATAATTTGGCCTTCGAAAGACAATATTTACCCCCATTCCATGCCATGATTCTTTTTACCATAGCATCCAAATTGTCATTTCCCACCATACCATCATGCCAAATCCCTTGGAGTACTTCATCAACATCCTAGTTTCGATTTACCATCACAACTCTTCATGGTTCCTCCCTAGGTATTGCTTGTTAGACTCTTGGTTGTTCGATGCATACCCCTTGGTTAAATTTACCAGCATTTTGCATGATTGGTTGGACTTGGTTAATAGTGGGTTCTTCCTGAAACACTAAACCTTGATTTTCCCTTATCCATTTGTACTGGGGTTATCGAACCGGTACCCTTGGATCCCTAAAGAAATATGCTATTCGTCTCATTTGTGCTGCCATTTTCTGGTTCGCTTGGGCATTTTGAAGGTTTATCTAGGTGGCATTTTGGATTAAAGGGTTGAAAGTTATACTCATTTCACCAGCGAGTACCCCCACCATTTCATGGTTACTATCATCTATCTGTTGCCTCCATATTGTCTGTGAATTCGTAGAAAGGGGGGCAATTGGGTAACAAATCCTAGTAGTTGAGCGGTTCGAATTACATTATTAACGCCTGAACCAGACCCTTGTACTGGTGAGAAAGTGGTTATTAAAGGATTTATGTATGTGGACATACTATTGTGTAATCCTATCATAAAAGATGCTGACATACCATGCACTAGGTCTGTAGTTGGGATTGAGAAACTTGGGGCATAAGTTCTAGACCCATTACCCCTAGATTTCTTGGGGTCAAAGGTTGACCCTGACTAGCTACATAGGTTAAGGTTAGTACACTTTGTGAGTTAGATGGTATGGTCGTCGAATTTACAGACGAAGGAATAATTGTAACGCCTTAAAATAAATTGTTTGATTTATTTTTAATAATTGATTTATGTGTTGAATTATGCTTGTAATGCCTTGCTAGTGAGTTAGTGGTTCGAAGGCATTGGGAAGGATAATTGCCTTAAACTAGGGGGATGTGTAGTTTTAAAAGAGGGGGTGTGAGTAAAAGTGTAGAAACATGGGTGTATGAAGAATATTATTTTATTATTATTAGTAGTAGTATTGTTAGAATAATAATTATATTATTTTTAAATAAACTTATTAATAATAATTAGGGTAAGGGTGTTATAGTAAGTGTAGGTGGACTAAGTAGGGGCATAAGGGGAAAATCCTAATGTGGTCCAGTGATAAAACAAAGAAGGGGAGAGAATTGGGATCATTCTATTAATTGTGAAATTTTGGAGAAACTGAGGAAGGGGAGAAGCAAGGAAAGTCCTGGTCAAAGAGAGGTTCTACCATTGTTAGAGGCAAGCTTTGTAAAATCAAGGTAAGGGGAGGAGAATGAGTTCTCTAATTTTGTGATTATAGCATGAGAGGGTAGTGAGGGTTCCTTTCCTTCTTAGGTTTTCTTAATTTTGTATTCCTGTTTCGTTTGATTGTGAATATGAATGTTGTGATTTCATTTGCATTGAATTGTGTTGACATAATTGTGATACGGGATTCTTGATCATTGTGGATTACTATGGGGAAAAAATTTAAAAAGAATAGATTAGAGAACATAGGTTTCTCTTAGGTATGTGGTTTAAAACCTTAGAATTGATAATGAATTGGTAATAGAATTATTATTAGTAGCAATAGTAAAGGCCTATGTTAGAAACTTAGTATTTTGAGGCTATACTATGTTGGATTCATTGTTCTTGCATAGGAACACTAAACGGATAGCTTCCCTATAGGAATAGAGAGAGCCTCAAAGGTAGATTTCTGTAAGTATGATTAGGGATTTGAGAGTTATGTTTGCTTTGCATATTGTCTCAAGAATCAGTGTCTTGCTTATCCCTCAGTTGGGAGCCCTATATATAGACTTCCATTAAGTGCTATATTTATGAAGTGACTCTTCATTTGTTCAGTTTTGGACATCTTGCAACGTCCGCTGCCACCCATAATTGCTTGTATTTAACCTTTCATAACGTAGGTGTTTAATGAACTGGTGACATTTTCAGGAGTTATGTCTAGGCTCTATGACTTTTCATCTGGTGTTTAGGTCTCGTCCTAGGTCAGGTTACCCGATAATGGATCCTGGTTGTCTTCACCAACCTTACCCGGATAATAATCCTAGTTGTATTCATCAACCCTACCTGGATTATGGACTTGGTGCCCTAATATGATCTCTTCTTGATATTATCTCTTGTTTAAGGTCTCGGATACCAATTGAAGTTCTCGGGGATATAACAAGCCCCTCGAGAACGAGACCCTTTTATGGGACGAGGTGCTCGGTCATGAAGAACCTGGAACTTACCCTCCAAACGGACCATACTTTTAATTACGTGGCAGGAATATGATGAGTTGCGATCTTTTGTGGAGATTTTCTCTTTGTAGTGTAATGATGATTTTAATAGGGTGCATGTTCACAATCTGTTGCACTGTTTACTGAGTCTCTTTATTAAACCCTGGTTTTCCTCCTTTTTTCCATTACTCCTTACCATTTGCATTTCTTTGTAACACTCTCCTCATCAGCGAACCTTTTTCAAACTCAGAGCACGCTTTTACTAGGTATTATCTTCTTCTACTTTATTTTTAATTTCTATTCCCTACTATTTTTAATAAGAATGGTTATCATAAGAGAGTGCGATAGCGCTGGAAATGACATGAAACTCAAAAATAGGGAAGAGAGAAAAACCAGGGTGATGGAAACCTATGCTCCCTTTAATTGTAGATGAATATACTCGGGTCATGAATAAAGTTTATAGCGAGATCCTCACTTCTGAAAGTGATTCTGACTCCACTTCTTCATCCTCGGGTTCTGTAGAAATGGTGATGGAAACCTATGCTCCCTTTGACCTAGAGGAAATGGGTTATAAAGATAGCATGTTTGATGAAGTGGAGATAGGTAAGCTTCGCTCCCTAAAAGCTATTTCTTCCACCGGGAACAAAGATGACATCCTATTGGAGGCATGCGCTCATTGAGAGAGAGTATGTATTCTCCATCCTGAGAGCTCTAAAGAGGAATTCTTCTATTTTTATCCAGGGATATTGGATGATTTCCAGGTTTGTATCCTCTTCTCATATTTTGAAGCGGACATTCTCAAGGTCATGAATGTAGCTCCCTCTCAACTCTGCCCCAATAGTTGGGGCTTTATAAGAGCTTTCGAAAGGGTTTGTGAAGCTCTGAACATTATCCCTACCGTGGGTTTGTTCTTCTTATATTTTAAGGTGAAAGGAGTTGAGAAGCATAGTTGGGTTCAAATTAGCGGTATCACTCAAAGGAGTTTTCTTCAAGTTTATACTAGCAAGTACAAAGGGTTTAAGAATCATTTTATGAGAGTCAAGTGTGGACCGAGGTGCCCTCAAGTGCTATTGAATATAGACGGGCAACCTCGTTTTCCCCGTTATTGGACCCTAGATCCTTTCTCTATTTTCGGGTTCTCATATGAGAAACTAAGTGAATTAGAGATTAAATATTTGGAAGTCTTAGAATCCTTTAGAATGATGAAGGTGACGGGTTTGATGCCTCTAAACAATAAAGAACTTCTTGTTTTCTTGGTAATTGTTTTAATAATTAGTCCTTTTAACGAGCATATCATGGACTTACCTCTTAATTTTGTAGAATGCTTACTTCTGTTTTATTTTCTTCTTTTTGTAGACAAGATAACCGACCTTTCTGTTGCTGAATAGAAGAAATTGATGTTAGTTGCCCGAGCTGCATGGAAGGAAATTGAAGGATCTTCTTCATCCGAATCGGACCTTGCTGGTCTTGAGACTCGGCCTCAGAAGATAAAGAAGGTGATAGGTACCAAGACCGTTTCGTCTTCGACAGAGCCTTCATCTTCACTTCCTCTCGTTGAAGACACTCATGGTACTTCTAAGAAAATGAAGACCTTGATGGGTAATGAGTTTTGCCAAGATGATATGGAGATTTCCTCTTTATTTCAAGGCTCTAGGGAGGGTGCTTCTGACTCGGCCAGGGAGTTCAAATTCTGGTCTAATAACTTTGATGGAATTAAGTTCTTTTATTTCCATCTCAAAGCAGATGATGATGTTAAGAAGTTGAAGTTTTTTGACCATCAGAAGATGTTTCAGAACCTCAGTTCTTATCTTATAAGGTGTGTCGTCTTGACGAGGGGTTTGTTTTAATCCAGTGATGACTATTAGCAGAATGAGCTGAAGCTCAAAAAGGAGATCTCTGACTTGAAAGATGATAAAAAGACCAAATTTGACAAGATGCTTTGGAGAAAAGTCTCTTGGAAGAGAAGAATCAGAGGGAGACTTTGGAGGCGGATAGTGGGAATTCCCTCACTCAGCTCACAGACAAGCTTAAGTCTGCCAAGACTATTAATGATGAGCTCAAAAAGTCCCTTAAGAAGTCTCAGACGGATGTCCTCTCTACTGGGGACAAAGCTTTTAGCCGGGATAAAGACTGGGAAATATGCCTTTATCCGGGTCTGGATTTATCCGAAATGGACTACTTTAAGGTGGTGCAGGATGACCGCATGTAGATCTTGAGGATGAGGAAAAGACACAGTCCCCTGAGCCAAACCCTGAAGACCCTACTGGTGTCGAGAAACACAATGTCGAGAACCACCTAGCTACCTAATTTTCTCATTGGTTTTGTTAGTCATCCGATAAGGATGCACTAATGTAATTATATGTTTTTGTTTTGGGGAGTGTGGTTTCTTCCCCCTCTTTCTATGTAATGACCTCTCGCCTTCGGGCGCTATGTTTTAGATTTTGCCTCTTATGGCCTTATGCTAATGTCTTTATCAGACTTATTTTCTGTTTATTTTTTGTTTTTGATTTCATACCAATTTTAAAAATATAATCCATGTATCCTAGCCCCTCAGACACGAAGTCCATAGGACTTTGAGTATTCTTTCATGAAACACTAGGGTTTATTTTCAGCCTACAGGCTTCTATCTTCTTTTTCCACAAGCTTATTCTTTTGAGATACTCAGACCATCTGGGTTGCCATGTTTGGGCATATTAGTGCTTCTGGACTTAAGAGCCCCAAGAATTTGTTTCACATGTCTTTCAAGTTGTACCCCTTTCTATTATAGGCGGGTTTGCTATTCGTGCTTTAAAGGTTGATGATGCCAACCCGTATGTACATACAAATTGTATCCTTTCAATAGGATTTTTTGCAAAATATCTGTTTTATGCATGGGGAATATCCGTCTCCAACGTTTCTGTCATTTTAAAGTATGCCTTAACTGTTAGTCTTTTGATGAGCTCGATGCTCTTATGACTGGGATTTGTCAAAGCCCCGTGCAAGCATACACCGGGAACAGTTTCAAATCCTTGGCAAGGTTGATTGTACGATAGGCTTTGAGTGCACTTCGACTGTAATCTGGCAAAACCTTCTTGCCGAGAGGTGAGGTGGACCATGTGAGAGGCTTAGAATATACATCGACTTAATCCAGTCATACCTTCTTGCCCGGAGGCGAGGTGTACCGTGCGGGAGGCTTAGAGTATGGATCGACTTAACCCGGTCAGACCTTCTTTCTCGTAGGCGAGGTGGACCGTGCGAGAGGCTTAGAGTATGAATCGACTTAATCCATATAAACCTTATTTCCTGGAGGCGAGGTGGACCATGCCAAAGGCTTGGAGTGCGCTTGGTCTTATATCTTATCAGAGTATTACAATGATTTTTGAATCTGGGTGCCTCATTAAAAACCCATGCCCTTGCAAGGGAAAAGAGTGCATCCCTTACATTTATTCATAGTTTGAATTACATAATTTTAATTGAAATAAGTCCTAAAATTATATATGTTCCAAGTCCTAAGCACTTCTACACCATCTAAAGTTTTCAGCTTGTAAGCCCCATTTTCAACTTCTGGAGGACTCGAAATTGGCCCTCCCAATTTGGAGATAACTTCTCCTTATTTTTGGGATCAATGATTCGTTTGAGGACTAAGTCACCTCTTTGAAAACCCATTTGTCTTACCTTCAAGTTGAACCTTTTCGTCAGTTTCTCCTTTGTTGTGAATTCTCGGATATGGGTGGCTTCCCTAACTTCATTGAGCAGGTCAGCCGAGATGTTCAAGTCCTCTTGGTTGACATCTTTGCTGGAGTGTTATTGTCTCCTTGTTAGAGTGTTGATCTCTATGGGGATCATTAGTCAGCACCGTATACCATCCGGAAAGGAGTCTCCTGGGTAGTTGAATATGGTGTTGTATGATATGACCATAAAATCTCATGGAGATACTCACACCAAATGCCCTTGAATTCATCCAGCTTCTTTTTTCATCCCGGATAATATTGTCTTATTAGCTGCTTCAGGTTGACCATTTGCCTGAGGATGTTCTACTAATGTAAATCTTTTATGGATACCCAAATCTCTGCAGAATTCCACTACAGAGGTACTTGCAAATTGAGTTCCATTGTTAGAAACAATGACTCTTGGTAGACCGAATCTATATATGATATTCTTCCAGTAAAACTGTCGTACCCTTTCAGCCATGATACAGGCTATAACTTATGCTTCTAACCACTTTGTGAAGTATTCGACTATGACTATTAAAAACTTGAGTTGACCCGGGGAAGTTGGGAATAGACCCAAGTTGTCTTCTCCCCACTAATAAAACGACCACGAAGAGAAAATGGAATGTAATAACTCGGATGATGAGTGTATGAAGGGTGCACATACCTGACATTTCTCACATTTGTTGACAAAATTTGTGCATTCTTGTAACATGCAAGGCCAATAGTACCCGACTCTGAGGAATTTTCCTGATAAAGCCATTCCACCAATGTGGCTTCCACACGCTCCCTCGTGGACCTCTCTGATTACTAGCTTAATCTCACATTCTTCTACACACCTCAACATGGGTGTGGATCTTCCCATCTTATATAGCTTGTTGGCAACTATAAGATATCGTGTAAATACTCTTTTTACGCGCTTGGCTTCGTTGTTTTCCTCAGGTAGAATCCCTTGTGTTAGGTACTAAACTATTGGATCCATTCAGCCGATTAGGTTCCCGACTGTCATGGCTTCTTCTTTCTCTATACTCAATTTCTCAATGATTTCTTGTATCACTATTTTATTCATCCCCGGTCTTTTGGTGCTAGCAAGCTTGGCTAGCACATCAACCCATGCATTTTGCTCTCTCGGAATATGTTTCATCTCGAACTCAGAGAAGGTTTTGGATAGTCTCAACATGATCTGCAAATATTTTAATAAAGCGGGATCCTTTATTTGATACTCTCCAGTTACTTGTATGAATACCAATTGTGAGTCTGTTTTAATCATTAGATGGGTTATTCTAACCTCTTTAGCCAACCTTATTCCGACTAGCAGTGCTTTGTGCTCTGCATGATTATTTCTAGTCTGAAAATTAAAAACCAAAGAGTATTCAAGTATGAATTCTCATGGCCCTTCAAGGACGATCCCGAATCCACTTCCTTTCAAGTTTGAGGATCCATCTACATGGAGAGTCCACCTGGATGGGTTATCTTCAGGGGATGGTGCACTTAATTCCACCAGGAAATCAACTAATACATGAGATTTGATGCTTGTTGTTGGAGTGAATTCAACATCATAATCGGATAACTTTATAGCCCATGTAACCATTCTTCTGACCAGGTCTAGCTTTTTCAAAATTCGCTTTATTGGATAGTTAGTTCTCACTGTTATCGGATGGCCTTGGAAGTAATATCTTAGCTTTCTTGCTGTTATCACATGCGTTAGTGCCGATCTTTCAATTTTCTGGTATCGGGTTTCAGCTCCTTTGAGAACCTTGTTAACAAAGTAAACTGGTATCTCTCCATCTTCCCCCTCTTGTACGAGGACGAAGCTCATGGCCCTGTCAAATACGACCAAATACCAGATTAATGGTGTATTTTCTCTAGGCCTTGCTAGAATAGGAGGAGAAGATAAAAAACACTTTACGTCTTGGAAAACTTCTTCGCATGCCGCACTCCATTCAAACTCCTTGGATTTTCTGAGAGCTGCAAAGAAATGAATTGATCTATCACCTGCAAGGATAAAAAACGTGATAAGGCAACCAGTCTCCTGGTTCTCTGTTGAACCTTCTTATTTGAAGACAGACTTCGCATGTGAATAATTTCCTGGCATTTATCTGGGTTAGCTTCAATTCCACGGTTTGTGAGCATAAACCCTAGGAACTTTCTGACTTTTTCCCCAAAGATACACTTGTCCGGGTTTAGCCTCATGTTGTAGCTCCTTATTGATGCAAAAGTATTTGTGAGATCTTCAACATGTCAACTTTTCGAGATTGTTTTCACCACCATATCATCCACATA
This sequence comes from Vicia faba, assembly GCA_948472305.1. NCBI lineage: Eukaryota > Viridiplantae > Streptophyta > Magnoliopsida > Fabales > Fabaceae > Vicia > Vicia faba. The sequence continues at coordinate 392,416,532 of OX451737.1, forward strand.
GACCTCTAGGTTTCTTCCAATTTGGGTTGCAAATACCCTATCCATAAGCCTTTGATAGGTAGCTCATGTGTTTTTGAGATAAAAAGGCATTACCTCATAGTAATAATTGTTTCTATCAGTCATGAAAGCCATTTTTGGAGCGTCGATCGGGTTCATACGTGTTGTACCCCAAAATTTGCCCACCCATTTTCACTCAATACATGCCTCTAGAGGTCCTCAATTTCTCAAGGATGACCAAGAATGGACCAAACAAATTCTCTTCCTAAGGCAACAAGCCTCAACTAGGGTTTCAATTTCAAGCAATATGTATGAGTCTAAAGGATCCCAAATGTTCTCCATTGTCTTAATATGTCCTCAAGATCATCCATGCCAAGTTTCATGTCTTGCACAACAAGTTTGCCCAGCCAACTGCTCAAATGCCTGAAAATCAACTATACTAGGTCAAAAGTCAATTGTGGCCCAAATACAGTCAAACTTCAAGATTTTTGGTCAACATCAATATTTTGAAGTAATATCCATCATTTTATCAAGGGTTGATCATGATTCCTCAAGAAATGCTCCTAACTTATCAAAAGTCAAAAATGGCAAATTAGGGTTTCTATAGGAAAAGTCAACCAAACTTTGACCAGACATAACTTTCTCATACTTTATCAGAAAGTTTCCAACCAAGGCTCATTTTGAAAAGAATCCAATTCCCTATAACTTATCTTCATCCCTCAAGGTCAAGAAATGCTTCAATCAAAAGATACAAGTTCATACATTATAGGTCATTTCAAAAAGTCAACAAAAACACCTTTTAGGTCAAAGCTCCTTACAGGAACATGGAAGATCCAATTGAGATGAAACCAAAAGGGTTGTTTATAAGACATCCTAAGCTTTCTAAAAAGTCCAAAAACACCCTCTTAGGGTCAAAAATGAGAGAGATCTATGCTATCATTTTCTATTTTCTCAATATTTCCTTGCCTCCAACATTTTCTATTTTCTCAATATTTCCTTGCAGATTTTATGCTATCATCACAAGCGTGCTCACTTTATACTTCTAGATCATCACCCTTGGATCAATCAGTGCTCAGATCTAACGCTTCTAATGAAGCTCCCCATGGTAGACACTCCTGGCACAATCATATTGGATCTCACGTTGCTATGGGCCACAGAATGTTGGGCTTTGGTCAGAATTTCAGCATGCCACCCTTCATTTGGGCTCATACCCCCTCAGGCCCATTTCTTTTCACCTCTTCTATTATTTTTTTATTTAATTTCTTTTTTTGTTCTAATTATTTCAAAACAAATCAATGTTTTTTTATAAAAATCAAATAATCACAAAAAATAGGATTTAGTTTTATTTTTATTAAATTAATTTTTTTGCAAATTAATAATTTCAATTAACTTTAATTTTGTTTCATTAATTAAAATTACTTAGGAAAAATTAGGTCAAAATTCAATTCTTTTTCTCATAAAATCCCAAAATATTTTTAATAATCAAATTATATTTTAAGGGTTTTGAATCTTTTCTCCAGTTATTTCTCACGCATAATTATTTTTGCCGCACGATTTATTTTTCATTATTGATGTAACTGTGCTCGGTTTGTAATAGCTTAATTAGGGTTTTTGAATTCCGCATTTTTACTTTTCAGTCATTAATTATGTAATTGCACCAAAGCCTTGTAATAGTTATGAACTTTTTCTTTTCGCCATTTATTTTCCCTTACGATAAACTGCCTAGATGAATGTTTAATAGGGTTTCATGAAAAATAATGATTAACTGAACCTAGATAACCCTAATTGCGCCAGATAAATGAACAGAATCAAGCACACTTGCACACTTGCACCCTTAAGGTATACCTCACTCGGTTGCCTTCAAATTACGGTCACAATTCTCGAAATGTGAGAATTTTTAGTGGTTGTCCTTAAGTCTAGAGATCACTAGTCCCTCGATGACCCTCTCGAAAGTTGCCTCGGTATAAAAGTGATCTTAGGGCTTTAGGACATTTACTAAGAGATCTTTCCCTGTTGCCTTAGTGGTCGTATGTCCCTTTCGATGGTCCCTCAAGCATCCAACGACTAGGGATACCTACTCTCTAATAGTAGGATAGCACTGTCTAAAGGATAGGAGGAAAATAACAAACTTTTTTCGAGTAGGTAGATAACTGTTAGGTACTTGCTCAAACAATTCTTTTTACACACCACACTTTCAAACATTTTTCAAACAAAGTTTTCAAAATGCTTTATCACACTCTTGAGGACTGATACAAGAGTTACCATAAAGTGAATCGCCGCTCTAAGGCAATTTTTAAAGCTTTTCAAAAACACAGACACACAAACACAAGAAATTTTAGAAAATGAGCAAGTACCTAAGAGCCCATGGAAAACCATGGATGGAAAGGGTGCTAACACCTTTCCTTTCCGTAATCCATCCCCCTTACTTAGAAAATCTCGAAAAAGGTCTTTTTCTGTTCTTTTCACCCTTTCCTTTGTTGGATAAAAGAAAAGTCAGTGGCGACTCTTGCTTACCGCGACATTTGCAAATACAAACACAAACCAGTATTAACAGTCGGTTCTGCCACAGTAACACAGAACTGGCGACTATGTTGGGGAATCACATATAAAGTGGGGTTCACCTTAGGGTCTAGATCATTTTAAATTTGATTTCTTTGTTTGCTTTGACTGCTTTATCTTTGAGGGCTTGTTGGGGTATTCTTGTAAATATCCTACACCCGGATCTGGGGTACTGTATTAGGTAAGTAGTAATAAATCATGGAGGTTGTACAACGTAGACCGATACGGACAAAGTGGTGGCTACGTTAGCGCGATACTTTGGATTGTACTAATGTTCCTTGAGTAAGTTAAGGATAACATTAGGCTTCCTCATAGTGTCACTAAGCACTAACTGACCTTTAGAACCTTTAGTTGACTCATCCTAGCCATTAGGAATTAGTGAGATAATCGGCTTTGGTTCCAACCGAAGATTAGTTGATACTCGATACTACACCCATTGAGGCTGGACTTTCAGGATTTTTTGGCCGGAATACTTCGGTGCGGAGGTGAAACAATTTCTGAAGGGAAGGTCAGTGATATTAAGGCTCCTTAGAACCCAGTTACTATTAATAGGACAGGTTGAGCCAACTGAACATTCAAGAGGGTACTTCCCTATAAACCCCATGCAAGCCTAAACCTAAGGCTGCTTGTGTAACTTGTTTGCCTTCATTGTCTAATAACTTGAATTATTTGCAGGGTTGTGTTTGTCACTTTACATTTTTGCTTAACGCATAGCATATACATCATAACATCATGCCACAGCATTTCCTTAACCATTTCAATGATCTCAAGGGCCTGTGATGCAGGTTATGAGAAACCAGACGTCTAGCAAGGGGCAAGGGGATTTATTTTCCTCCGGCCAATGCTGTTAAAAGATCAAAACATGATAACTTGAGTCATGGGCTATAACCCACTTGATATGGTGAGCTTGACTCTCGTAGAAGGACCTTCAACGATAAGAGGTGCTTCAATCAAAGCTATAATTTTAACTTCTGACATTTCTTGTTTACCCCGCGAGATCCTTGAAAACATTACATGCATATCATTGCATAATAGGTCTTCCAATACAGGTTTCTCATCTTTTCACTGTTTATTTTAGCAAAAAATGGCTCTTGAACAAACAATCAAAGACCTTCAGGCTCAAAATTCCCAGTTTCAACAAATGTTCCTGACTCTGACCCAGGGGCAAAAAGACCTGAAAGCTCTGATCATCAAAAAGAAGGCTAAGAGGGCAAAGAAATCAGTTTGTGTTTCAAGTGTGGGAAGAAGAAGGCCAGCTAACCGAGCTCTAGATTTTTCAACCCCATCAAAGGGAGGAGGTAATCAAGAGAAAAAAGATGAGGAATCAGATGAAGGAGACAAAAACCCAACGTCAGAAGAAGATGAATCTGATTATGATGAGGAGCAGTATCCTCCTGCGGATGAAAAATACAAACAACTGGAGGATCGACTCAATGTCATGGAGATCCAAAGGGTTCCCGGTCTGGATTTTGAAGAGTTGGGTTTGGTTCTGAGGGTGGTCATCCCACCTAATTTCAAGGTCCCCATCTTCGCAAAGTATGATGGTGTTTCCTGTCCCAAACTTCACTTGAGGTCATATGTCAGAAAGATTCAGCCTCACACTTCTGACCGGAAGTTATAGGTCCATTACTTCCAAGAAAGTTTGGCTGGAACTCAACTGGATTGGTTATATCAGCTAGAAGGAACTGACATCCATACCTGGGAAGACTTAGCTACTTCTTTCTACAAGCAGTACCAATACAATGTTGACCTGGCACCAACTCGAGTGCAACTGCAGAATATGTCCATGGGCTTGAGAGAAGGGTTCAAGGAATATGCCAAAAATGGATGGATCTAGCTGGCAGGGTTCAACCTAGTCTAACTGATTGGGAAATGGTGGACATGTTCACGGGCACTCTGACATGCCCATTCTTTAATTTGTTGATTGGGAGTTCCTCATTCGGGTTCACAGAGATGGTTCTGACTTGAGAGAGGATCAAAAGTGATATCAGGAGAGGGAAGATCCTGATGGTTGCATCTTCTAATGTTGAGAAGAAGCTATTTGGTGGTAAGAGGGAAGCCAATGTTGTGCACAGCCAGAAGGGTCGTAATAAGTCAGACTACCACCAATCTGTGGGGGCAGTGTTGGTCTCTAATTTGGCACGCGTGTAACGACCACAACAACAGGGTAATCAGTGAAGGCAAGACGAGCCTAAGAGACAGTTTACTCAAACCAACATGCCATTGTCACTAGCATTGCAAGACATGTTGAAGATGAATCTGATTACGGTGATAGGCCCTCATCCAAACCCTAAGACTTCCTCTCCTAACTACAATCCGGATGCAATGTGTGCTTATCATTCTGGCAGTCTGGGGCACAATACTAACGATTGTTGGGCGCTAAAATACAAAATTCAAAATATGATTGACACCAAGGAGATTGAGTTCGACCCTCCTTAGACTCCCAACGTGATCACTGCTCCCATGCCAAATCATGGCTAGGATTGAAAGCATTTTTGTTCATTTGAATTCTCAAGTTGTATTTTATTTGTTTATCCAAACAATTATTGTCATGTCAAAACTTTGTTATTTAATTATTGCATTACACATGTTTGTCTTGAATTAATTTGTTTTCATGCTTAAACTGCTTTATACTTCCTTTTCGTGATATTCAACTCTCGATCAAAAGTTCTAAGCCTTTAGAAGGAGGATGGCAAAGACGATACCACAATCCATACAGTGTGCTTTTGAACAGACCTTGCTAACGTTGTACAGGTGTTGTTTCAAATCCTAAACAGTGGAGTTATATGGAAGATAATCCCTAGTCAACCCCTTTGAGCCTAAGAAGTAGGAGTTTTTCTTTTCACACAAATTAAAACCTTTAATCATAACCTGGGGCAGGGTAGTTTCCTCAATTAATTCAGGTGCGCATTTAGTCGCAATCTTCCGCTTCGTACACAATGAATGGCATCAAAGATGTCCTTCCAAATCAGAAGATGGTAATAGTTCTGCATAATCATCACGACAGGCAGTCATTATTTCTCACAATAAAAGCCCATTAAGTCAAAGCTTATGAAGGATACTTAAGAAAAAAACAGGGGCATCCCGCTGACTGTAATCACAAAAGAAACAGCTCAGGCAAAAGACAGGGATAGAAAAATCAAAAAAAGAGGTTACTACAAATCCTCGACAAAAAAGAAAAGGTTACAAAAGTGACTGCCTTCTTCAAACAAACGTTCAATAGCTGAACTATCACCAGAATATCAAGGACAAGATGCCAAACTCAATTGGGATTCAAAATGCACAATTAACTGAGCATAAGACTGAAGAACATCACGAAGAAAGGGTGGGTACAAATAAATTTTGATCCTTTATCCTTTGTTTCTTAAACCGTGAACCGGGCCACGTTACAACCCTTAAAAGTCCTAGCTGAAGCATGGGTTAGTTTGAGAGCATACTGTTACAAAGGTATCCTGACTCCTGTAGGACTTGCTACGAATCCTGAGTTGATATCACATTCTTGCAAATTTTGTTTTACTACACAAAACACATTTTAAAAAAAAAATTCAAGACAGACATGAGTTTTGCATTCTTTAAATAACATTGTTTGCACATGGTTAATTGTTCAAATGGCAGAGAAATTCACACAATGAATATTAAGTGAACAAAAACCTTCTCAATGAAAAGGATCACCTCAAGCTGAAAAACACTTCAAACCAAAGGGGAACGGCATGATCATTGTCCATCAGCTGGGGAAGTCAAGTCAAGACTCAAGGAATCTCTCAAAGATGCCAAATAGCCAGGGGCAGATCTCCATTTGAATCACTTGGGGCATTGGGTATGAATCCCAATAATGAATCTTGTATGATCAAACAAACATCTTTTGGCAGTGTGGCAACACCTACTACTATGGACAATGACAATTCGTTGTACCCGGTGAACATGGACATTATCGGAAAATACTACGCATGAACAAGGACCCGCTAGGTTGACTGGCCTAGGCAAAAATAAGGGCATCCCAACGAACCAAAAGGGTTTGGGCAAAAATTAGGGATAAAAACAAAAAAAAAATTGTACACCCAGTAAGTCGAAAACCTGAAAAGGCAGCTTGGGCAAAAAAGGGTATCCCGGTGGACTGAAAATATGAAAAGACAATCCAGGCAAAATTTAGGGATTAAAGCGTATGACTACGTCCCATCATCTCGTCACTTGTTTAGTCAGTAGAAGGTTTATCATCCTGATCAACATTTACCAAGCACCTCAAGAGTTGGAATGCCATTCAACCATCTACAAAGTCTCTGCAGGTACTTTCTCCAGCAGGTACAGAGGCAGGGGCATCTTACACAAGGTCGCCGCTATATCCTCAGTTTACAGCCTAATGATGTTAGGTGTTCTTGTATCCCCGACAGAACAGGAATTTCCAACTACTGCTCCGACATCAGGTTTTCCCCAGTGAAGTTATCAAACTTCTCAGGATTCCCCAATAGGATTTCAAAAAATCCTCAGGCAGTGCACAGAGCTTTCTTCCCCAACAGAGTTTATTCCTCTAGTAGCGGAAGATCATCTCTCAGCAGTTCAACTTTAACAAAATCCAAAGACCTACATTCTTCATCGCCAACTGCAATCAGGGATTTATTTTCCCTAATTCAACAACGCTGCAATAAAACAACTGATACATTCACATATTGCATTCATACATCATTCTACAAACGTCATAGCATATGCAGTACAAATGCATACGACACAATCTCATTTATTTTGAGAACATCATTACACAATTCATTTCATACATCATGACATTGCATACAGCTAACGCTTTAGTTTTTCAGGAAAGATCAATCAACAGATATTTATCATCAACAATTTCCAGCAGGTCCAAGATTAGCTCCTGAAACTAAACAAAGTAATTATCTGCGCGACCAAATACAGCTTTACACGGGCTCTTCATGAAGCAATCTTATGTGGGTTCTTTCTTCTTCTGAAATACAGCTTTACATGGGCTCAACATGAAGCAATCTTACAGGGGTTTCTTCTGACTTCCAAAAACAGTTTTACACAGACTTATCCTGAAGAAACCCTACCCAGGTTCCCTCTGAAGTTTTACACAGACTCATCCTGAGGCAACCTACCCAGGTTCTCTCTGAAGTTTTACACGGACTTATCCCAAAGTAACCCTACCCAGGTTCCTTATGAATTTTTACACGGACTTATCATGAAGTAACCCTACCCAGGTTCCTTTTGAAGTTTTACACAGACTTATCCCGAAGTAACCTCACCCAGGTTCCTTCTCAGTTCATATGCATTTTTACCCAGACTCATCATGAAGCAACCCTACCCAGGTTCCTTCTTAATTCAGATGCAGTTTTATCCGGACTCATCATGAAGCAACCCTACCCAGGTTCCTTCTCAGTTTAGATGCAGTTTTACCCGGACCCATCATGAAGCAACCCTACCCAGGTTCCTTCTTATAATTTCCAGATGTAGTTTTACCCGGACTCATCCTGAAGCAACCCTACCCAGGTTCCTTCTTACAATTTCCCAATGTAGTTTTACCCGGACTCATCCTGAACCTTCCCTACCTAGGCTCCCTCTCATATATCTCCTGAAGTAATCCTGCCCAGGTTCCTTCTCTTACACTTCCAGATGACATCTCACTCGGACTCATCCTGAAACAGCCCCACACATGTTTCTTCTGATACATTTCCAGGTAACAGTTAATTTCATTCTCTCCAACAAATTACTACCAAGCCTAGATTTCAACCAAAAAATAGCAAACTTTCATCTCTCCAATCCAGAGATAACTCCTCAATAGAGCCATGGACAACTGAAGTTCCTAGACTCTATTCCCCACAGAGTTCTCCACAAGTAAGAGAACAACAAAAATCAACATTCTCCAGTGGAGTCCTCCTCAAACAACAGGAACAAGAATCCCTATAAAGAGACTTCTTATGAAGTTAGCATCTACTTCTGGATGGCATCTTTAAGCCCATCTCCAATGATCTTCCGTCACCTTATCCAAATGGCATTTGTAAGCCCATTCCCGATATTACGTACACAGTCAAGTATGTTTCAGACGAGTGCAAATTTCTGGGCACTCTAGTGTTCAATCATCTTCCACCTTCAGATCACAAAAGGCAGACCAGCCAATCTACATCCTCAAGTTTAAGAATATTAAATAGGGGCAACTGTTGTACGCCAAAATTTTCCCTCCCATTTTCACTCAATACATGCCTCTAGAGGTCCTCAATTGCTCAAGGATGACCAAGAATGGACCAAACAAATTCTCTTCCTAAGGCAATAAGCCTCAACTAGGGTTTCAACTTCAAGCAAGATGTATGAGTCTAAAGGATCCAAAATGTTCTTCGTTGTCTTAATATGTCCTCAAGATCATCCATGCCAAGTTTCACGCCTTGCACAACAAGTTTTCTCAGTCAACTGCTCAAATGCTTGAAAATCAACTATACTAGGTCAAAAGTCAATTGTGGCTCAAATACAGTCAAACTTCAAGATTTTTGGTCAACATCAACATTTTGAAGTAATATACATCACTTGATCAAGGGTTGATCATGATTCTTCAAGAAATGCTTCTAACTTATCAAAAGTCAAAAATGGCAAATTAGGGTTTCTATAGGAAAAGTCAACCAAACTTTGACCAGGCATAAATTTCTCATACTTTATCAGAAATTTTCCAACCAACGCTCATTTTGAAGAGAATCCAATTCCCTACAACTTCTCTTCAGCCCTCAAGGTCAAGAAATTCCTCAATCAGAAGATACAAGTTCATACATTATAGGTCATTTCAAAAAGTCAACAAAAACACCTTTTGGGTCAAAGCTCCTTACAGGAAAATGGAAGATCCAATTGAGATTAAACCAAAAGGGTTGTTTAGAAGACATCCTAAGCTTTATAAAAAGTCCAAGAACACCCTCTTAGGGTCAAAAATGAGAGAGATGTGCATTGCTAAAGTTGACCAATTTTTGAAAATGGGCATGAAGTCAACATTGATCAAAAATGATTTTTTCCAAATGGGCCCATGTTTTCTTGTTTGAAACTTGTTCCTAAGATGGCCCATGACCCCTGAGCTTATCCACTTATTATTTTATTATTTTTATTATTTGTTTTGATTTTTTATTCATTAAAATCAAAATAAATCATTTAAAATAATGGAATAATGAAATAAAATCAAAGATTGGGTTTTATGAGCACATTATGGATCCATGATCAGCTGGCAAATCATATAATTCGTACAAGGGCTATTTGGATTGGAAAAGATCATGATTTGGCCTATTTTAGAAATAAAGTATACAAGGCACAAATCAAATCATTTCTCATCAATTTGCAAAGGTTCAACTCAATTTTATTGACCTAATTGCTTCTACTATATATGCATAACAAACCCTGATGATAAAAAGGAGGATTGGCCGTGTAGAATTGAGAGAGAAAAACTTAAATTTTTTACAAGAAAGTGGTGGTCGAATTTTTGTCCACAAGGAGATTCAAAGCATTTTGAAGGTTGCAATCCATTCCTGGAAGCATTTGGAAACAACCTGAATCATTCCCACGCATCAAGACTTCCAGAATCATCCTCCACGACCTCATGGTTTGCACACTTATTCTTGAATCTGATTTTGAATATACACGCATGATAAATGAATTCTAACTACATATTCATGTTTGTATAATCATTTAGAACATGTTTGCATAATTAATTGTATGTTTTGATGTATATTTAGCTGACTGCCATTGTTAGGGTTTCAAGCTTCGTTTTAAGGTTTCTTGTTTCAGGCAAAATCAGGGCTAAAGATGAGTACCATTGTACTCATGAGATCAAACCCAGTTGGTCTGTATTCTTGGATTTCATTTTTATTACGTGATTGTGATTCTTGAGATATGCAGGTTTATAGCTATAACATATGTCCGTAGGTAAAAGTCTTGAACCTAAAACGACAGTCTCTTGGGGAAGACGACTGCGTGTCAAAGCCTGGTTGGGTAGTTTGAACTTGGCGCGTGTTTTGTTACAGCCACTAAACATTATTCAATATATTATATTTTGTTTATTTATATTAACAAAAGACCAATTGCCCCAGTGACAAGCAGGAAGGGTGTTAAAGCGTTATGTGTGGGAGGTCAGGGGTTCGACCCCTGCCTCCAACATTTTCTATTTTCTCAATATTTCCTTGCAGATTCTAGCGTGCTCACTGTATACCTCTAGATCATCACCCTTGGATCAATCAGTGCTCAGATCTAACGCTTCTAATGAAGCTCCCCGTGGTAGACACTCCTGGCACAATCACACTGGATCTCACGTTGCTATGGGCCACAAAATATTGGGCTTTGGTCAGAATTTCATCATGCCACCCTCCATTTGGGCTCATACCCCCTCAGGCCCATTTCTTTTCACATCTTCTATTATTTTTTAATTAATTTCTTTTTTTGTTCTAATTATTTCAAAACAAATCAATATTTTTTAATAAAAATCATAAAATCAAATAATCACAAAAAATAGGATTTAGTTTTATTTTTAATAAATTAATTTTTTTGAAAATTAATAATTTCAATTAACTTTAATTTTGTTTCATTAATTAAAATTAATTAGGAAAAATTAGGTCAAAATTCAATTCTTTTTCTCATAAAATCCCAAAATATTTTTAATAATTAAATTAGATTTTTAGGGTTTTGAATGTTTTCTCCAGTTAATTCTCACGCGTAATTATTTTTGCCGCACGATTTATTTTTCATTATTGATGTAACTGCGCCCGGTTTGTAATAGTTTAATTAGGGTTTTTCAATTCCACATTTTTACTTTTCAGTCATTAATTATATAATTGCACCAAAGCCTTGTAATAGTTAGGAACTTTCTCTTTCCGTCATTTATTTTCCCGTACGATAAACTGCCTAGATGAATGTTTAATAGGGTTGCATGAAAGATAATGATTAATTGAACCTAGATAACCCTAATTGCGCCAGATGAATGAACAGAATCAAGCACACTTGCACACTTGCATCCTTAGGGTATACCTCACTCAATTGCCTTCGAATTACGATCACAATTATCGAAACATGAGAATTTTAGTGGTTGTCCTTAAGTCTAGAGATCACTAGTCCCTCAATGACCCTCTCGATTGTTGCCTCGGTATAAAAGTGATCTTAGGGCTTTAGGACAGTTACTAAGAGATCTTGCCATGTTTCCTTAGTGACCGTACGTCCCTTTCGATAATCCCTCAAGCATCCAATGACTAGGGATACCTACTCACTAGTAGTAGGATAGCACTGTCTAAAGAATAGGAGGGAAATAACAAACTTTTTTCGAGTAGGTAGATAATTGTTAGGTACTTGCTCAAACAATTCTTTTTACACACCACACTTTCAAAAAAAATTTAAACAATGTTTTCAAAACGCTTTATCACACTCTTGAGGACTGATACAAGAGTTACCATAAAGTGAATCGCCGCACTGAGGAAATTTACAAAGCTTTTCAAACACACAAACACGAGTAATTTTAGAAAATGAGCAAGTACCTAAGAGCCCATGGAAAACCATGGATGAAAAGGGTGCTAACACCTTCCCTTTCCATAATCTACCCCCCTTACTCAGAAAATCTCGAAAAAAAAGGTCTTTTTCTATTCTTTTCACCCTTTCCTTTGTTGGATAAAAGAAAAGTCAATGGCGAATCTTGCTTACCACGACATTTGCGAATACAAATGCAAATCAGTATTAATAGTCAATTCTGCCACCGTATCACAATACGGATGTTGTTGTACCTGGAGTAGGCATCCATAAAGATGAGTAGCTGGTACTTGCAGGTTTCATCAATGAGTATGTATATTTGAGGTAGTGGATATGGGTCTTTGGGGTAGGCTTTGTTGAGGTTTGTGAAGTCCACATACATCCGCCATTTCCCATTTTTCTTCTTTACCATTACCACGTTGGACAGCCACATCGGGTATTTGATTTCCTTAATCAAGCCTACATCTAATAATTTTTTACCTCTTTTGTCACAACTTCCTCTTCTCATCGCCACCTTTACGTTTCCTCTGAGAAATCAGTTTAGTATCTTGTTTTAAAGCCAAGTGATGACAAATGAAGTTGGGATTTATTCCTGACATGTCAGATAGCTTCTAGGCAAATAGATCCATATTCTCTCTTAGTGCTATTATTATCTCCTTCTCTTCTTTCGATAAAAGGTGGGTCCTGATGTAAGTTACCTCCAAGGGCGAGTTTCTAATTTGAATCTTCTTGGTTTCTTCATGAGGAGATAAACCACCTTTTGGAGATTCATCCTGAGGATCAATGTCTATCATATTGACTTTAAGGCCATGTAAGAAATAGGTTTCTCCGGGTTGGCTCTTCTTTTTCAGTTTCAAGTTATCCTTTTAACATTTTCGTGCTAACCTTGATCGCCTTTGACCACCCCTACCATTCCTTCCCCCAGCAGGTGCTTCATGGTGATGGACAAGGTGGATAAAGTAGCTTCTAGGCAGTTGAAAGATGGTCTTCTCATGATGATGTTATAAGGTGAGGCAACATTAACAATGAGGTATCTTACCTTTATTGATTTTACATTCCCTCCATTTCTGAAGGTAGTAAGTACTGGTAAATATCCCAGCACTTAAACTTGTTCTCATGAGAACCCGACTAAAGAGTGGTTGAAGGGCAGTGTAACACGGTGGAAGAACTGACTTGGTTGTTTTGCGTTTTATTGCAAATGTTGCGGTTAGCAAGAGTCGGCACCGACTTTTCTTTTATTCAAAAGGAAAGGCTGAAAAGAACAGGAAAGATCTTTCAGATGTTTTCTTGAGTTCGGGGGGTAGATTATGAAAAGGGAAGGTGTTAGCACCCTTTTCATCCATGGTTTTCCATGGGCTATTAGTTACTTGCTAGATCACTTTCTTTTGTTTGAAAGTGTGCTTTGTGTGGTTTTTGAAATTATTTTGAAAAGGCGCCATCGTTTAGGAAAACTTTGTAATGATTCTCGTTCGTAAGAATGTATACAAAGTGTCAATCTTTTGAAAAATGTTTTCAAGTTTGAAAGGTGTTTTGAAAGTGTTGGTGTTTGTTTTGAAAATAGCAAGGATGTTTTAGTTTGGAAATTGAGCAAGCAACTAGGAACAATCTATCTACTCAAAAGTATTTCATGTTTATTTCCTCTTTCCTTTGACATTGTCATCTTACCATTGATTTGGTAAGTAACCCTATCTTAGGATGTAAAAGGGACGGGCATGGGTCATCATATAGCCATGATTAGCAATGTTGTAAGATACCTTAGTATTTTCTTTAGGGGCTAAGATCATTTTGAAAGGCAACATGGATAGCGTCATCGAGGGACTATGATCTTGTATTTTTTTATTGTTTTTGCTAAGATACCTCACATGTATAATATGGCCATTTTTGTAAGTAAACAAAGTGGATTTACCCTAGGGATGTAAGTGTGCCAGTGTGTTGATTTACATGCTTGACTTGTCTTGATTAGGGTTTGCTATTTGTTGATTTTTATATTTCCATGCAAACCCTAATTATTAGCATTGGTATATAAAGCATTTAAATTGCATAAAATAAAATTACTAAACTATTACATCATTTATGGGAGGGGTGTACAAATTACAAATGGGGAATTGCAAGAAATTAAAACTAAATAATTATTACAACCATATTGAATATTGTACAAAAATGAATAAATAAAAATGCAAGAATGTAAATGTAAAAAGAAATGTGATTTTTGTTTGGTTTTCATGAAAAGGGTTTTTTGACCTAATTAATTAAAATAAAATAATTGACTAAAAATAAATAAAAAAATTAATATTTAGTTAGTAAAATAAATTAATTTAAAGAAAACAAGTTTTTTAGGGTTTTTGTTTATGAAAATGTTTTAAATATAATATGAAAATTAATTAATTAAAATAAACATAAGTTCTATGTTAATTTTAATTACAAGAAAATAATATAATGGTTAAACCTAAAATATTAATATTTAAGAAATAAATTAATTTATTAAGCAATGTTTTTGTTCTATTGTTTTTATGAAGAAAAATAAACTAAATAAATATAAATAATAAAATATAAATATTTTTGGATTTTTTATTGATAAAAATAATAATGATAATAAAAATAATAAATAAAATAAAATAAAAATAAAATATAAAGAAAAGTCAGGGGTTTGAAAATTAAAAGAGAGGTTAGAAAGTAACTCTTTTGAGAAATTAGGCCCAAGGCCATTTTTTGTATAACCAGAATAAATAAAATAAAATAAAAGGTATCTGGGCTGCATGACATGAGCAAACAGGGGGATATTAGTGAGTAAAATGAATCAGGCCCAAGGGAGAGAGCCCAAACACGCTGGCTGCAAAAGAAGAAACAAAAATAAAAGAAAAAATGACAAAACAGACGTTGGGGCTCGAACCCAGGTCCTAAAGGTGAAAGGCGCGCGCTTCGACCACTAGGGTGGCTATACATCCGTTAACTTAAATGAAAGAATAAATACATAATGTAAAACGTCTCCATGACATGTACTTCGTCTTCAACCTTCATCCAGCTAGACCACTTGTATCTCATTCATTTCTCAACAAAAATGGAAAATGCAAACATGAAAGTTGTGCTATTTTTCCTCACGAATCTAACCATGTAAACAACTAAAGTTATAGATCAAAGATGAATGAGAATTTCTCTGGCCCTAATTTGAATCCTAATTTTTTCAGAAACTTCAAACTTAAAAATCTCTAAGCTCAAGCCATGTAAATGAAAACTAAAGATATGTACAGCTTCAGGGCCATGAGGTCTACATGTTATCTTCACAAATGAATCAATAATGATACTTGTAGAGAGAGTTCAAAGTTAAGGAAACTTACCTCAAAACTGGAAATCGTATTCTGAGTTTGAGCACTCCTTAAGGTGTTGTGATGATTAAAATAGCTTCAGTGACCCTCTAGGATGTTAATGCAATACTTAGTTTGTACTAGAGATGGCTGAATCGTGCTAGAGAAGTTCAAGTGCAAAACTCTATTTTTGAAAATGGAAGATGGTGCAAATGGTGTTACAATCATGTAACAGGGTCAGGGATGAGTTATATTTTATGTTTAGAAGCTTTAGGAACCAAAAGGCTTGAAAACGCACGAGGGAGATGTGAGTTTCATGTTTGTGGTCAGAATGTGCAACAATGGTGATTTTTTATTCAGTTCCGAGTTCTTGTGTGTTTTAGGGCTTGTGTATGCGTGTGTTTTCTTGCAAACAACTTGTGTATATGTATGAAAAAGTTTTGGATACTTGAGGTGGTCATAAGTACAAGATCACATGTTTTTGCTTCTTGACTTGTTTTTGAAGTAAGGTTGACAAAAATGGTTTCAATGCATAGTACAAAGCTATCTAGAGTGGTTACCAAATTTAAACATGCTTATCTGACTTTGTAGAGGAAGTTTATGTCGACAGAACAAGTGCAAAGCTCAATGCAAGTTGACTTTGCATAAAGCTTGCTTTATGTAAATGGCAATGGTGCCTTTGTGCCATTAATGGAAAATTAACTTGGATATAGCTTGAATCAAATGGATAATAGCTCAAAAGAAAGTGTAATCTTCTGATTAGAGAGAGATTTTGAGGTTTAGAGGCCTGTAAAGCAAGATTGTGCAGCATAGGCGTGAGATTTGAATTCTTGTTCATCACAAATTTTGCCTTGTAAAACAACTTGAAACCCCAACTTCTTGCCTTCGATTGTCCTTCCTCATAAATAATCTCAAGGAGTTCTTGGACATTTTGGAAAGCTTGTAATGTTCTCTACAACCCCTCTTTGAATCACGTTTGCAAAATCCAAATGGAACTATGTGAAACTTGGGTCAGAAGTTAGGTCAAAATCCTGACCAAAAATGCTCAAAATTTCACTAAGTGTTTTAGTTTCATGACCATGACTTCATGGATTAATAACTTGAGATCCAAGCATTTCTAGGAGAAGTTGTGTAAAGCAATGTTTTAGATCTCATGGAGACCTAAAACTTTCATGTTTAAAGTTTCTTTTGAATCATCTTGCATCATGGTGAAAAATTGGCTCAAAGTTGTGAAAAAATATGAAGTTTTCAACACTTAGAAAAATTTCTAAGTTTGAAAACTTTGACTTTTCAAAATGAAATCTTGACTTTTTGATTTCTTGATGAACAAGTTTCATATTTTTACATTTTTACATTTTTTGATGAATTGTGATCTTTGACACTTGATTTTTACCTCAGTGTACAGTTGACTTTTGATCAGTTGACTGAAAATCAACTATCAATCAAATGACCTTGAGCAATTTTTTGAGTCATACCATCAGGTCAAAATGATGCAATTGAATTCTTGAGATCATGCCTCAAACCCATTAACCATTTTCTAGGTCAAAAATCAGAAATTTCCCTTTCTTAGTTAAAACCCTAATTTTGACCATTTTGCCCCTTTGATGATCTGATCAAATTTCTTGAGGAATTGTGGTCCAAACTTGATCAAATGACATATAGGAGTTCATAATGTTGATATGGATCAAAAATTATGAATTTTTACTGTAAATTGACCACAGTTGACTTTTTCCCCAATACAACTGATTTTTAGGTCAACTGTTCAATTGACTGAGCAAAAATGTGATCCAAGACTTGAAACTTGACATGAGAAATCTTGGGGGTCCATAATGATTTATGAAAGTCATATGAGGAATTAAAAGTTCAATTATCCTTGTGCAATCTCAAACCCTAATTTCAGTCATCAGTGCTTAAGAACGTGTCTTGAGCTGATCAACCCTTGTGCAGTCTTGAACCAGGAGAAATCTTGTGAGAAAATATTTGATAAATGAGAGGGAATATTTTGGGGTACAACATCTGCCCCTGTTCAATCTTCTTAAACCTGAAGAGTTAGATTGGAGGATATGACATTCGTGACTTGAAGGTGGAAAATGATTGGACACTAGAGTGCCCAAAAATTTGCACTCGAAGATGAATTGTGAATAGGCTTATAGATGCCATTTGGAGGAATGATGGAGATTTTCCGGAGATGGGCTTGTAGATGCCATCCAAAGGTGACTGTTGACAGAAAAATGGACTAAGTCTGACCTTGATTTCAACTGGAAAAGAATCAGAATAAATCTTCGGAGCGATTTATCTGAACCAGGAGAAGTCTTGTATGTTGTTTGACTGGGAAGAATCAGAATAAATCTTGGAGCGATTTATCTGAACCAGAAATGTTCCTTTGGAAAGTATCAGGATAAACTGTTGAGGGGTTCAAACTGAACCAAAAGATATATTTAATATTCTTTAACTGGAAAGAATCAGAGTAAATCTTTATACGATTTATCTGAACCAAAGAAAGCGTCTGTGGGAAAGAATCAGAATAAACCGTTGAGAGATTTAAAATGAATCGTCGGGGATCTGGAGAAGAATCAGAACAAATCATTGAGAGATTTATCTGAACCAGAGAAGACGTCTGCGGGAAAGAATCAGAATAAACAGTTGAGAGATTTATCTGAACCCGAAGTGTTCCTTTGGAAAGTATCAGGATGAACCGTTGAGGGGTTTAAGCTGAACCAAAAGAGATCTTGAATATTCTTTAACTAGAAAGAATCAGAGTAAATCTTTAAGTCATTTATCTGAACCAGAGAAAGCGTCTGCGGGAAAGAATCAGAATAAACCATTGAGAGATTTAAACTGAACCAGCAGTGTTCCTTTGGAAAGTACCAGGATAAACTATTGAGGGGATTAAACTGAACCAAAAGAGATCTTGAATATTCTTTAACTGGAAAAAATCAGAGTAAACCTTTGAGTGATTTATCTAAACCAGAAAAAGTGTCTGCGGGAAAGAATCAGAATAAATCATTGAGATTTAAACTGAACTGGCAGGGATCTGAAAGAAATATATATTGCGTAGATGGTTGACCAGTCCTTTCTTGGGAATTTGTCTGTAATTGACTTATTGAAAACTTTGACGATAATTTTCTGTTGATTGATCTTTCCTGAAAAGATGAAAGGTTAGTTTCATGCAATGTCGTGATGTATGAAATGCATGGTACAATAATGTTCTCAAAATAAATGAGATTGTGTCGTATGTATCTGTGTTGTCAATGTTATGACGTATGGACGTAATGTATTGACACATTAATTGTTATGCTGAAGTGTTGTTGGAGTTGGGGAAAATAAATTCCTGAGCATTACTGAGTGTAAGTC
The DNA here is from genome assembly GCA_948472305.1 of Vicia faba. Lineage (NCBI taxonomy): Eukaryota > Viridiplantae > Streptophyta > Magnoliopsida > Fabales > Fabaceae > Vicia > Vicia faba. The sequence goes on from OX451737.1 coordinate 392,435,230, forward strand.
TTCATGTTTTGAAGTGTTGATGGGTTTCCATTTGTTAGAGAAATAAACTATATTGTGTAAGGGAAACGCCGTGCATTGCTTGTAGACGTCTTGAAATCCTGCTGGGAGGTCATGAGAAGCTGGGCGACCTTCACCGGGGAATCTTCGGAGTGGTAACCGGAAGTTTTGTTCTGTCTGGGATGTGAAAGAGCTTGATATCATTAAGCTACATACTGGAGATATGTTAGTGATCCTGTAGTGGGCTGTCCTAGATTTCCGTTCTTGTTGAAAAAGGTACTCGTGGGGAATTTTATGGAATAGTCTAAAGATATTATCCTATTTCTTAAAGCCATTAGTGATTGTCTTTCTATTTTTTGTTCCCCTTGTTTTTGTTCATTTGTAAACGGTAGTCACGTTCAAATGCATATGTTCAAAAATAAATCATTGGACGTTTTTGTAAACAAAACACAGAAGTAAAGAAAAACAGATAGTTTTGCACTTTCAAAGGGATATCTTTGTATTTAACTTGAATAAGTATTTTTGTACAATGAGACGAGCATTCTAGTAAGAGAATATCATCGTAAAAAATGAAAATTGATACAAAGAAAAGATAGTTATGTGAAATAATCCCATGGGGTTCCCATTCTGCTATAGCCTTCGTGTCTCTGAGTGTCTTGTCTGCTTGCTGCCTTGTCTGAAGCTGATTGGATTGATTAGAACTGTTTGAGCTTATCAGTCGATGCTAAAGGTTGTCTGTAAGGTGATCCAACAGGACATAGTCATATGCTTTAATTTCCCTAACTTTTTCCTGGACCGCCCTTTCAGGTTTTCAGTCCACCGGGATACCCTTTTTTGCCCAAGCCTCCCTTTCGGGTTTTCAGCTTGCCGGGTGTACAGATTTTTTTGTATTTATCCCTAATTTTTGCCCGAACCTTTTTGGTTCGCCGAAATGCCCTTGTTTTGCCTAGGTGTGTTAACCTAGCGGGTCTCTTGTGCGTAGTATCTTTTGACTATGTCCGCGTTCACAGGGTGTGGAAGGTCGTCGCCATCCATAATGGTTAAGATCATTTCTCCACCAGAGAATATGCTTTTGATCATAAACGGTCCCTCGTATGTAGGAGTCAATTTGCCCCTGGGATCACCTTGTGGCAATATGATACACTTGATTACCAAGTCCCCAACCTGATATACCTAACGTTTGGCCTTTTTGTTAAAAGCTTTGATCATACATTTTTGGTACATCTGGCCGTGACAGACAACCGTAAGCCTCTTCTCATCAATTAGGTTCAACTGGTCAAGTCGGGTTTGGATCCAGTCATCTTCACTTAGCCCTGCATCCTTTATGATTCTCAGAGAGGGTATTTGGACTTCAATTGGTAGAACATCTTCCATGTCGTATACCAAGGAAAAGGGAGTTGCCCCTGTTGATGTGCGCGTTGTAGTATGGTAACCGTGGAGAGCGAATGGTAGCATATCATGCTAGTCCTTGTAGGTTACTGTCATCTTTTGTATGATCTTTTTTATGTTTTTATTTGCGGCTTCGACAGCACCATTCATATTTGGTCGGTAAGGGAAAGAATTATGGTGTTGAATCTTGAATTGCACGCACAGTGAGGTGATCATAGTGTTGTTGAGATTCGTACCATTGTCTGTGATGATTCTCTCCGGGATATCGTACCGACAAATGAGATTTTGTTTGATGAATCGGGCTACAACATTCTTGGCAACGGAAGCGAAAGAAGCTGCCTCAACCCACTTCATGAAATAGTCAATGGCCACCAAGATGAAATGGTGCCCATTAGAAGTTGTAGGTTTGATTTCTCCAATCATATCGATGCCCCACATTGCGAATGGCCAGGGAGAAGTTAGGACGTTTAGAGGCACTGGAGGCACATTCACTTTGTCAGCATAGATCTGACACTTGTGACAGGTTTGTGAATGCTGATAGCAATCTGCTTCCATGGTAGACCAATAGTATCTTGCCTGCAGGATCTTTTTATCCATCGTTTTCCCACTAGAATGGGTGCCAAAAGTACCTTCATGTAGATCAGTCATGATCTTTTCTGCCTCAACCTTGTCTATGCAATGAAGCAAAACAGAGTCGTGGTTGCGCTTGTATAGAATTACATTGCTGAGGAAGAACTTAGCAGAGAATCTCCTCAAGAACTTCTTATCATTGACTGAAGCTCCTTCCGGATACTCTTGAGCCTCGAGATACCTCTTAACTTCATGGAACCAAGGCTGGTCCACTACTTCTTCAGTATCGATCTCGTGACAGTAAGTTGGTTCATCCATCCGCTCAATGGTGATCTGGGGAGCCTCGTTACCCTACTTGAGTTTAAACATGGATGACATAGTGGCTAGCGCGTCCGCTAGTTGATTTTCCTCTCGTGGAAAATGCTCAAAGGTAATTTCCTCGAAATGTGGGATTAATGTCAACACATGTTCTTTGTAGGGGATGAGGTTAGGGTGCTTCGTGTCCCATTCTCCTTTGATCTGACTGATGACTAAGGCTGAATCTCCAAATACACTTAAGGACTTGATTCCCAAATCTATGGCAGCTTTGAGACCAAAAATACACGCTTCGTATTCTGCCATGTTATTGGTACAGTTGAAACAAAGTCTTGCAGTGAAGGGAGTATGACAACCTTCAGGGGATATGATTATAGCACCTATGACATTGTTGAGTGCATTTGAGGCTCCATTAAAAATCAAGGTCCATCGGGATCCTTGTTCAGGTCCGTCATATGGTCTGAGTTCTTCACAATTGTTTACCATCATGATGTCTTCATCTGGGAACTCGAGTTTCATGGACTGGTAGTCATCCACAGCCTGATGAGCAAGGTGATCGGCTAGCACACTGCCCTTTATTGCCTTTTGGGTAGTGTACTGAATGTCGTACTCAGTCAGGATCATCTTCCATCTTGTTGTTCTCCCAGATAGGTCAGGCTTCTCGAATATGTATTTAATTGGATCCATCTTGGATATCAATAAGGTAGTATGGGTCAGCATATACTAAATTAGCCGGCGAGCAGCCCATGCCAGAGTGCAACAAGTTTTCTCGAGCAGTGAATATCTTGTTTCACAGTCGGTAAACTTTTTACTCAGGTAATAGATAGCATGCTCTTTTCGGCTAAACTCGTCATGCTGCCCCAGCACACACCCCATTGAATTTTCCAGGACAGTTAGATACATGATCAAAGGTCTTCCCTCGACTAGAGGCATCAAAACAGGAGGCTCTTGTAGGTACTCCTTGATCTTGTCGAAGGAAGCTTGGCATTCATAATCCCAATTGACTACTTGATCTTTCTTCAGTAATTTGAATATTGGTTCATAAGTAGTGGTTAGGTGAGAAATGAATCTGGTGATGTAGTTAAGCCGTTCTAAGAATCCTCTGACTTCCTTCTCAGTGCGAGGAGCAGGCATTTCTTGTATTGCTTTCACCTTGGCAAGGTCCACTTCGATACCTTTACCGCTAACGACGAAGCCTTGGATTTTACCAGATCTCACCCCAAATATGCATTTATTCGGGTTCAACCTTAGCTTGTATTTCTTTAGCCTTTCAAACAGTTTCTGCAAATGGTCAAGATGTTCCTCTTTAGTTTGAGATCTGGCTATCATGCCATCCACATAGACCTCTATTTCATGATGGATCATGTCGTGAAATAGAGCTACCATGGAACGCTGATAAGTTTCCCCAGCATTATTCAACCCAAATGGCATAACCTTGTAACAGAATATGCCCCACTGTGTGACGAAGTTCGTTTTATCCATGTCCTCAGGGGCCATTTTGATTTGATTGTAGCCTGAAAAACCATCCATGAAGGAAAATACTTTATGTTATGCGGTGTTGTCAACCAAAATATCGATATGGGGAAGTGGGAAATCATCCTTAGGGCTTGCCCTATTCAAATCTTGGTAATCCACACACATGCGCATTTTGCCATCCTTTTTAGGTACTGGGACAACATTGGCGACCCACTGTGGATAAGAGGTGACGGCTAAGAATCCGGTGTTGAATTGTTTCATGATTTCCGTCTTGATCTTCTCTGACATGTCTGGTCATATACGACGGACTTTCTGTTTTATCGGAGGGCGGTCTTCTTTTGTTGGTAGACGATAGACCATGATATCAGCATCAAGTCCTGGCATGTCTCCGTACAACCAGGAAAAGACCTCAACATAGTCATGTAGTAAGTGAATTAAGCGCTTCTTGACACTAGGTTCTAGATTGGCTCCTACCTTGACTTCTTTCTTGTCCTCTTCGGTACCTAAGTTAACTGTGTCCACTGGTTCTTCGTGGGGTTGTATGGTTCTTTCTTCTTGTTGTAGTAACCTAGTTAGTTCCCCTGGAACTTCACAATCTTCCTCTCCTTCGTCTTCGGCTTGGTAGATTAGATTTTCAGAGTCACAATAGGCCATAGCAGAATCATTACCTATAGGATCCTGAGTGGATGTAGATCTGCATTTTGATATGTGAGTGTGTGTAAGAGCATAGCTATTATTGAAAGAAATAAAAATGTAAAAAAAAGAAAGACAAAGAGCACAAAGTTTGTATGCAAAAACTTCCATGATTCATTGATGACATATGAAAATGAGGTAACAACCCTTACAAATGTACCGTTGTGCCTCGGGTAAGACACAAGGTTTTAAAAGTCTGAATTGTTTAGTTATTACAAGTCTGAAAAAATTTAAAGATGATTACTGTTGGATAAAAGTAATTGGGACAAAATCTTTAGCTTCCCAGTTGCTGAGTCCTCCGTTGATAGTTGGGAAAATCCATCCTCCAGGTTGTAGCTGTCATCATCATCTTCCATTGCGTTGACTCTATGGTTGCTTATCTTTAAAGGTGGTCCCCCAGCACGAGAACAACGAACAGCTTTCTGGGATCCTTAAGTGAAACCCAAACCAAATTTGTCATATTTGTCAGGGATATCCGGGATTTGGTCCCAAATAGTACGCCCACCTTCTTCGACCACTACCATGGCATCTTTCAGAGAAGACATCTTTAGCGGAGGTCTTGTAATCTTTGGGACTTGGGAGACAGTCTTGGTTGCTGCTACTATTTGTGGAACTTCCTCGAAATGTTGAAACGGAGTTTCAATGAATTCACCATCCAATTCCACGTATCTGAAGGAGTTCAAGTGATTGACCATATATTCCTCTTCTCATTGAAAGTAATGATTTTTCCCTTGGTTGGGTATTTCAGCATCTGATGTAATGTAGAGGTGACGGCAGCAGCGTTGTGAATCCAAGGTCGGCCCAATAAACAGGAATAGGAAGGGTGAATGTCCATCACGTAGAAAGTTGAATCAAAGGTTTGAGTTCTAACTTTTATGGGGATGTCCACCTCCCCATGCACCATTCTCTTTGAACCATCGAAGGCTCTTACCACTATGTTGTTGGGTTTTAAAGTCAAACCTTCACAATCGAGTCTATCAATAGCTTTCTTAGGCAGCACATTCAAAGATGAACCAGTGTCAACCAGGACATGGGCCAAAGTTATTCCCCTGCATTCGACAGAGATATGCAATGCCTCATTGTGTTTCCTCCCTCTAGGTGTCAGGTCAGCATTGGAAAATCCTAAACCATTGTCAGCTGTTAAACTGGCCACACAGTCTTGGAATTAATCAGTAGAGGTTTCCTGTGGCACGTGGGCAGTTTTAAGAAATTTCACCAAGGCCTTTGCATGAGCCTCAGAGCACAATAGTAAAGCTAGCATAGTAATCTTTGACGGAGTCTTCCCTAGCTGTTCAACTACGTTGTATTCGCTTCTCTTTATAATTTTCATAATTTTTTCCATCTCCTTTTTGGAGGATTCCTGGATAGATACTGATTGCGCCTTCTTCCGGACAGGCTCAACCAAAATTCCTTTTCCTCGAGTCTCGGTTGACTCGGTGGTAGGGATGTCAGTAGGGGTAACCATAGGGATTGTAGTAGTAGTGTCAACAGGAACAAAAGCAGGGATGATCACAGGACCGGTAGTAGTTTTCGGAGGAGAAATCTCTGGGGAGAATACTCTTCCACTTCGGGTTATTTTGCTGGTTCCCGCAATGTTGCCGATGTCGGGGTCAGCCTTCTCAAAAATCGAGTCTTTATTAGCTATCCAATCTTGCTTGACGCTGTGATAATATATATCACCCCCATAGTTCCAGGGGATAGTTTTATCTGATGAGTACGGGATTGGTCCAGGCATAGTAATTATCAATGGAGTCACCTTAGGAACTAATGTAATCCTAACGGGTCTTTTGATGGAGACCCTGGAAGGATTGGCGGAAATGGTTACTATTGAAACATCTTTGTAAGAAATGGTTGGAATGGGAGTCTTTTCAAACAAAATCTCTTTGTCATCCATTAGGCGTTGGACACCTGCTTTCAATAAATGAAAACCAGTTGGTAGGGATAAAAAGAGGTGACATCCTTCGCCACAGCCGGAAATAAACCGGCCTTCAACAGGTTCCTCTTGACGGTCAGGAGAGGAGTAATAAGTTCATCAACAACATTAACAAACATATCATCTTCAACAGTGTTAACATCACGAACATACTTGGGCATAGGAGCGGTGATAACATTTGGGATCTCAGGAGCATCAAATTCAATTTCTTTTGCCTCGAGAAGGTCTTGTACCTTGTTTTTCAAAGCTCAGCAGTTGTTGGTATCATGGCCTGGACTTTCTGAATGGTAAGCACAGCGAGCATTAGGGTGGTAATGAGGAGAGGCGGTGTTGGAATTTTTTGGGGCTTCCTTCAAAGTTACCAGATTAGATCTCAACAAATGTGGTAGGACTTGAGACAGCATCATATTTATCCGGGTAAACTGTCTTACTGGTCTTTCTGTTCTAGGCTGGTTGCTCCTTTGTTGAGTAGGTGCAGGCTTAGGGATCATGATGGCCCCTACCGTTGGACGGTGTTCAGTTATGTACTGATTCCTTTAAGGGTATACATCACCAACGTCTTTTTCCCAATAAATGGTTTTCTCACGGCACTAGAGGATGTGTCTTTTTGGATCTTCCCACTCTTAATCCCAGCTTCCACTCTTTCCCCGGTCAAGATTAATTCAGTGAAGCCTGCTGAGGAGCTTCCAATTAGATTATTAAAGAAATGATCGGACAGGGTACCCAGAAACATGTCTACTAGCTCTCTGTCAGAAAGGGGAGGCTGGACTCTTCCTGCTAAGTCCTTCCATTTCTGAGCGTAGTCTTTGAAACCTTCGCTTGAAACCATAGCCATACTTTGGAGTTGAGTACGGGTGGGAGCAAGGTATGCGTTATATTGATACTGTTTATAAAAAGCAGCAACAAGGTCTTCCCAATTATGGATATTGGCCTTTTCCAGTTGATAGAACCAATCTAGCTGAGTCCCGGATAGACTATCCTGAAATAAGTGGACCCACAAATCTCTGTCAGCAGTGTGAGGTTGTATCTTCCTCACATAAGATCGGAGATGCATCATGGGACACTAAACCCCGTCGTACTTAACAAATATTGGTGCCTTAAACTTTGGTGGAATAACAATCCCAGACACCAAACCCAGCTCTTCAAATTCCAGCCTGGGCACTTTCTGAATCTCCATTGCACTTAGACGCTCTTACAGATGTTTGTATTTGTCGTCAGCCAGAGGATACTGTTCTTCAGAGTAATCCTCTTCTTCTTCCTCTTCAGATTCTGGATGGGCAATTACTTCCTTGTTTTTCCCTTCTTGATTATCCTTTTCACCAGATGATGTTGCGAAGTCTAGGGTCCGTGTGGCTGGCCCTGGGAACCTTCTTCCTAGATTCAAAACACTAGTTGCTTTCTTTGCTTTCTTCTTCTTTTCTTCGATCAACAAATTTTTCAAACCCTCTTGTCCTTTGGCTAGAGTCAAGAACATTTGTTGAAACTGAGAATTCTACTCTTGGAGATCTTTTATCGTCTGTTCCATGTCCATCTTACTGAAATAAACAGTAGAAAGATGAGGAGATCTGTTGTAAGAAACCTGCTTATGTTATGATGAATGAAGATGCATGTGCAATGATTTCAAATAAATTAGAGATTTAAATTTCCTTTAGACAAAAAAGGAACATACGTCATATTAATAAATCAAAGTTTGAGTACATCATGCCTCTTTGGGCTTACAAAGAAATACAAAAACTCTAAGATAAAAAAGTTGAACGCATCCTCTTCGGTGCGATGTAGGCGTTCAGACTCCGCTCCTCATGAAGCTGCTTGGTGAGTTCCATAACCTTCTTCTTGCTGGCTTAGAATTGGGCCTTGAAAGTGTTTCGCTCCCCCTTAAGTTGTATCCAATCCCTTTTCAAGTCTTTAAGAGAGGTAGGCATGTTAGGATGAAGGATAGTGTATGAGACATCTCCTTCCACAACAGGCTCTATGATAACCGGGAGAATGGAGGGGTAAGGCATCATAAGACTTTGAGCATGAGCCCGTACCCATTTAAGGTAAGGCTCAAGAGGGATGTAATTCTTATGCCCCAATGTCTTGCTATCTACCTTGTTCAACATTCTCCAATCTCGGATAAACCTCTGGCGGTGACCTTGATTGTCGTTCTCGTAGTCAAATACCAACCCTTTAATAAGGATCTCATGTGGACCATCCCTTCGGGCGTAACCAAACTGTCTTAAGGCTAAACAGGGGTTGTAGGTGATACCTCCTCTAATTCCAAGTAAGGGGACATTAGGGAATTCTCCATAACGGTCAATGATAGTAACATTCTCTACAGATCGGGAACACCAATGAATGTCTGAATGTTTGAGCGTCATCAACCTATGTGACCACCTTGAACCTTGCTCGTTCTTCAATACAGATTGGGGAAGATGCGAAATAAACCATCTTTCTAAGAGAGGAGTACAACACATGAGAATAACCCTTTTCCTCATAGTGCGAGTGTGAAAATAATGTAGGATGTCTCTTAACAAAGTAGGCACCGGGTTACGAGACATGAAGATTTTGACGGCGTTTACATCTATGAGTTGGTCAGGATTTGGAAACAAAACCATACCATAGATGAGGAGAGCTAAAATTTCCTCAAAAGCTTGCAAGTCCAAGGAGTTCCAACAGTTTTGAGCTTTCTCAAACAAGAATTTGGCTAAGAAACCTTTGACACCACTCCTTGTTTCCCAATTAGTTGTGATATCATATGATTGCAAGTGTAGGGCTTGAGCAATCTCTTCTTGTTTTGGATCTTTTTCTATACCATTGAAAGGTAGTTGATTGAGAATGGGAATCCTCAAAAGTTGAGATAATTCCTCCAAAGTTGGCACAAGTTGATAATCGGGAAATGTCAAGCAATGGTGTAGAGGATCAAAGAACTGGAAGAGCACCTTCATCATGTCCTCATCAGTGTTGGAGGTAACCAAGCTTAGGAGGCGACCATGTCTTTTGGTAAATGGAGATTTTCAGGAACCCTTGATGCTAACTCTTTAAGTTGAGTAGGGATCCTTACAAGATTGACTTGAATGGTTTTCCTGCGAAAAGAATCCATGTCCTACAAAACAGAACAAAGATAAATCTCAAAATCCTTGAAATGGTTAGTGAGTATGAGTATGATGTTATGTACAACTAAATATATACAAACAAAACAAACAAGTCCTTAGGCTTAGGCTTGTATGGAGTCTCATAGGTAAGTATCCTCTTAAAGTTTAGTTGGCTCAAACATGTTCTAACAATAGTAATCGGGTTCTAAGGGAGCTCAATATCACTGAGTTTTTTTCCTCGGGCATTGTTTCAGCGCAAACCTCTTTAATGGCGACCGAAATATCCCAAAAAACCAAAACTCAATGAATGTAGTATCGAGTATCTACCAACTTCAGAATGCACCAAAGTTGGTCATCTCACTACGTCCTAATGGCCAAGTTGGTCAAGTAAAGGTTCTAGAAGTTAGTTAGTGCTTCATAACATCACTCAGTGGCCCCATATTCTCCTTGACTACTCAAGGGCTACCGGTACCCATAAATATGTCACACTAACGTAGCTATTGCTTAGACCATGTCGGTATACCCTACACAGTTTCTATAACGTATTGCTACTTACCTATAAGGTATCCCAAATCCGGGTAGAGGATTCAAATCCAAACAAAGAACCAAAATGTAAAGCATATAAGTCAAACAATGAAAGCAATTAAATGTGATCTAACCCTAAGGTAACCCCCCCTTTAATAAATCTTCCCAGCAGAGTCGCCACTTCTGTAACACGGTGGGAGAACTGACTTGGTTATTTTGCATTTTATTGCAAATGTTACGGTTAGCAAGAGTCGCCACCGACTTTTCTTTTATCCAAAAGGAAAGGCTGAAAAGAACAGGAAAGACCTTTGAGATGTTTTCTTGAGTTCGGGGGGTAGATTATGAAAAGGAAAGGTATTAGCACCCTTTTCATCCATGGTTTTCCATGGGCTCTTAGTTACTTGCTAGATCACTTGCTTTTGTGTGAAAACATGCTTTGTGTGGTTTTTGAAAGTACTTTGAAAAGGTGTCGTCGTTTAGGAAAACTTTGTAATGATTCTCGTTTGTAAGAATGTATACAAAGTGTCAATCTTTTAAAAAATGTTTTCAAGTTTGAAAGTTGTTTTGAAAGTGTTGGTGTTTGTTTTGAAAATAGCAAGGATGTTTTGGTTTTGAAATTGAGCAAGCAACTAGGAACAATCTATCTACTCAAAAGTCTTTCATATTTATTTCCTCTTTCCTTTGACATTGTCATCTTACCATTGATTTGGTAAGTAACTCTATCTTTGGATGTAAAAGGGACGGACATGGGTCATCGTATAGTCATGATTGGCAATGTTGTAAGATACCTTAGTATTTTCTTTATGGGCTAAGATCATTTTGAAAGACAACGTGGATAGCGTCATCGAGGGACTATGATCTTGTATTTTTTTTATTGTTTTTGCTAAGATACATCACATGCATAATATGTCCATTTTTGTAAGGCAACAAAGTGGATTTACCCTAGGGGTGTAAGTGTGCAAGTGTGTTGATTTACATGCTTGATTTGTCTTGATTAGGGTTTGCTATTTGTTGATTTTTATCTTTCCATACAAACCCTAATTACTAGCATTGGTATATAAAGCATTTAAATTGCAGAAGAAAAAAATACTAAACTATTACATCATTTAGGGGAGGAGGTGTACAAATTACAAATGGGGAATTGCAAGAAATTAAAACTAAATAATTATTACAACCATATTGAATATTGTACAAAAATGAATAAATGAAAATGCAAGAATGTAAATGTAAAAAGAAATGTGATTTTTGTTTGGTTTTCATGAAAAGGGTTTTTTGACCTAATTAATTAAAATAAAATAATTAACTAAAAATAAAAATAAAAAAGATTAAGTTAGTAAAATAAATTAATTTACAGAAAACAAGTTTTTTAGGATTTTTGTTTATGAAAAGGTTTTAAATATAATATGAAAATTAATTAATTAAAATAAACCTAAGTTCTATGTTAATTTTAATTATAAGAAAATAATATAATGGTTAAACCTAAAATATTGATATTTAAGAAAGAAATTAATTTATTAAGCAATGTTTTTGTTCTTTTGTTTTTATGAAGAAAAATAAACTAAATAAATATAAATAATAAAATATAAATATTTTTGGATTTTTTATTGATAAAAATAATAATAAAAATAAAAATAATAAAAATAAAAATAATAAAGAAAATAAAGTAAAAATAAAATATAAAGAAAAGTCAGGGGTTTGAAAATTAAAAGAGAGGTTAGAAAGTAATTCTTTTGAGAAATTAGGTCCAAGGCCATTTTTTGTATAACCAGAATAAATAAAATAAAAAAAGGTATGTGAACTGCATGACATGAGCAAACAGGGGGGTATTAGTGAGTAAAATGAATCAGGCCCAAGGGAGAGAGCCCAAACGCGCTGGCTGCAAACAAAGAAACAAAAATGAAAGAAAAAATGACAAAACGGACGCTAGGGCTCGAACCCAGGTCCTAAAGGTGAAAGGCGGGCGCTTCTACCACTAGGGTGGCTATACATCCGTTAACTTAAATGAAAGAATAAATATATAATGTAAAACGTCTCCATGACATGTACTTCGTCTTCAACCTTCAGCCATCCAGACCACCTGTATCTCATTTATTTCTCAACAAAAATGGAAAATGCAAACATGAAAGTTGTGTTATTTTTCCTCACGAATCTAACCATGTAAACAACTAAAGCTATAGATAAAAGATGAATGAGAATTTCTCTGGCCCTAATTTGAACCCTAATTTTTTTAGAAACTTCAAACTTAAAATTCTCTAAGCTCAAGCCATGTAAATGAAAACTAAGGATATGTACAGCTTCAGGGCCATGAGGTCTATATTTTATCTTCACAAATGAATCAATAATGATGCTTGTAGAGAGAGTTCAAAGTTAAGGAAACTTACCTCAAAACTGGAAATCGTATTCTGAGTTTGAGAACTCCTCAAGGTGTTTTGATGATCAGAATAGCTTCAGTGACCCTCTAGGATGCTAATGCAATTCTTAGTTTGTACTAGAGATGGCTGAATCGTGCTGGAGAAGTCCAAGTGCAAAGCTCTGTTTTTGAAAATGGAAGATGGTGCAAATGGTGTTACAGTCGTGTAACAGGGTCAGAGATGAGTTGTATTTGATGTTTATAAGCTTTAGGAACCAAAAGGCTTGAAAACGCACGAGGGATATGTGAGTTTAAATTTTGTGGTTAGAATGTGCAACAATGGTGATTTTTGATTCAGTTCTGATTTCTTGTGTGTTTAGGGCTTGTGTATGCATGTGTTTTCTTGCAAACAACTTATGTATATGTATGGAAAAGGTTTAAATACTTGAGGTGGTCAGAAGTACAAGATCACGTGTTTTTGCTTCTTGGCTTGTTTTTGAAGTAAGATTGACAAACATGGTTTCAATGCATAATACAAATCTATCTAGAGTGGTTACCAACTTTAAACATGCTTATCTGACTTTATAGAGGAAGTTTTTGCAGAAGGAACAAGTGCAAAGCTCAATGCAAGTTGACTTTGCATAAAGCTTGCTTTATATAAATGGCAATGGTGCCTTTGTGCCATTAATGGAAAATTAACTTGGATATAACTTGAATCAAATGGATAATAGCTCAAAAGTAAGTATAATATTATGATTAGGGAGAGATTTTGAGGTTTAGAGGCCTACAAAGCAATATTGTACAGCATAGGCTTGAGATTTGAATTCTTGTTCATCACAAATTTTGCCTTGTAAAACAACTTGAAACCCCAACTTCTAGCCTTCGATTCTCCTTTCTCACAAATGATCTCAAGGATTTCTTAGACATTTTTGAAATCTTGTAATCTGCTCTACAACCCTCTTTGAATCACTTTTGCAAAATCCAAATGGAACTATGTGAAACTTGGGTCAGAAGTTAGGTCAAAATCCTGACCAAAAATGCTCAAAATTTCACTAAGTGTTTTAGTTTCATGACCATGACTTCATGGATTAATAACTTGAGATACAAATATTTCTAGGAGAGGTTGTGTAAAGCAATGTTTTATATCTCATGCAGATATACAACTTTCATGTTGAAAGTTTCTTTTGAATCATCTTGCATCATGGTGAAAAATTAGCTCAAAGTTGTGAAAAAATATGAAGTTTTCAACACTTAGAAAATTTTTTAAGTTTGGAAACTTTGACTTTTCAAAATGAAATCTTGACTTTTTGATTTCTTGATGAACAAGTTTCATATTTTGACATGTTTTGATGAATTGTAATCTTTGACACTTGATTTTGACCAAAAAGTCAAAGTTTGACTTTTCAATGTACAGTTGACTGAAAATCAACTATCAACCAAATGACCTTAAGCAATGTTTTGAGTCATGCCATTAGGTTAAAATGATGCAATTGAATTCTTGAGATCATGCCTCAAACCAATTAACCATTTGCTATGTCAAAAATCAGAAATTGCCCATTCTCAATTAAAATCCTAATTTTGACCATTTTGCCCCTTTGATGATCTGATCAAATTTCTTGAGGAATTAGGTCCAAACTTGATCAAATGACATATAGGAGTTCACAATGTTGATATGGATAAAAAATTATAAAGTTTGACTGTAAATTGACCACAGTTGACTTTTTCCCCAATACAACTGATTTTTAGGTCAAATATTCAATTGACTGAGCAAAAATGTGATCAAAGACTTGAAACTTGACATGAGCAATATTGGGGTCCATAATGATTTATGAAAGTCATATGAGGCATTAAAATTTCAATTATCCTTGTGCAATCTCAAACCCTAATTTCAGTCATCAGTGCTTAAGGAGGTGTCTTGGCTGATCAACCCTTATGCAGTCTTGAACCAGGAGAGATCTTGTGAGAAAGTATTTGATAAATGAGAGGACAAATTTTGGGGTACAACAGGCAGCAACTCGGCCGTATCAAACTGCATCCCTTTGAAGGCTTCCCAATATAAAACGCCAGCTGAGCTCCCCAGATCTATCAGTACTCTCTTCAAGCTCCAATCTCGGAATTTGGACCTTAATTACTGTAACACCTTATTTTCCCCATCATTAATCAAATGAAATCAGAGTAATTAAAAATTTCCAATCAACATCAAAATAGGATATCACATTTTATAATCTCAAAATTTTCCCAAACATTAACAAACGGCATGCTCTGGACTTGATTCCAGGGATGCTGCTCCCTCAACTAAATCCAAAATTCCACCTTCGACCTCCAACGTAATGTTGGAACGCATAGCTAGCAACCTCTCTTCTGAGAGTCCACAGGTAAATTGAACTTTAAATCTCTGACAAAATAATTATTCATTACCTTGGTGCATGCTTTTAATATTCTTTTGCCTCTGTAGGATATTTTGAATCCAGCTCTTACCACTTCGACTTCACCATCAAAAACTGCTGCTCCGATCAACTCTTCTCCTCAAGGGGATTCCAGCAACCTTGTGCAGAACAAAGGTTCCTCCAATATGGCGGTTCTGGCTGGGGCTTCAGAGCAGCAAGATGATCAGAGTACTTCTCCTCCTCTAAAAGAAACAAATGAAGCAACGCTTCATGAATCTGCAGAGGCTTTACAAAGAACTTCTCTTCAAAAGTCCCCTCTTGAAACCCTTCAAGAGGATCCAAAGGACATTCACACTGAAGGAGAGAAAGCTGATTCTGATCAAAGAAACAAAGAATCTGCAGAGGAAGGGTCTGAGGAAGGAGATGCCAATGATGGTTCGACTGTTGGGCCAGAGTCAGACGCAAATAGCAGCGAGAACGAAGATATCGAAGTGGTGGATTTGGATGATAATGAAGAAGACGATGAGCATGAAATGAATGAAGGTGACGGTGACGCGACCAATAAATCCATGGAAGTCGAAATGGATGTGACTCCCCTGCGCGTGGAACTCCCTCAACCGTCTCTGTCCCGAATGACTGAAGAGGAGCTTGCTCTCCTGAGACGAAATGGCCCTATTGGGTACATGAAGGCGAAGCTGGCTCAAAGGGATATTCCACCTGCTAGGGCTGGTACAAGTTCGAATAGCCATCCGTTGCCCACAGATGATAGAATTGTACTTCTTAACAGGATTAGGAGAACAATTCTTGATGTGGATTTGTTCGAAGTGCTCAAACAAGATAGCACAGCTTGCTACACTATGAAGGAGTTACTTACAAAAGTCAACCTTGCTACCTGCTCCTTGCCAGTTAGCACTATCTTGTTCGATCTTCAATCTTTGCTAGACAACGTGACTGGGTACCTTCTCCAAGATGAATTTGCTGCCAGAAAGGTTCAAGAAAAACGAACTGCAATGGATGCTGCTTATGAGCATGCTTCGAAACTCTCTCAAGAAGCTGAGGGTCAAGCCATGCATCTAAAGCAAGCAAAAACTGATTATGAGGCTCGAGCTGAGTCCATCCTTCTCTGGGAAAGGAAAATTCAGGAACTTCAACAGAAGGTTAAAGAGGCTCAAGAACAACAATTAGCCTACGAAACCAATACTGCTGGCAACCAATTCGAAGAGCTCCTCAACAAGGGGCTTGCAGAAATGGAAACTGCAGAACAACTCAAAGGAGAAGTGGCTACCTTAGAGGGAGCAAGACGTTTTGCTCAACAAAGGCTTGAGTCTTTTCGAAGTACCTTTAACAGATTGAAGAATAATGCCTATTTCTAAATCTTAGTGTTGATTTGGTTAAAATTTGGTTTTTTGTATGTAACATTTGAACAACGCCATTTTGACAACCCCATATTGCCATTTTGGCATTTTTATGATATTTTGATTACGTTGTTACTATTCGAATCTCCTGCAGGCATGGCTTATATTTCTTTAAATACTTCCCATTAACCTTTAGGATACGTTTATCATCCATCAGCTCTTCGATTTCATATGCATTATTTGAGAATACCTTTATTATTTGAAAAGGCCCTTCCCAATGAGGTGACCATTTACCTAACGTTTTATTTTTCTTGTCCATGGGCAATATGACTTTCCAGACTAAGTCATTAATAGTGAATGCTTTTCCTTTCACCCTTTTGTTATATGTCCTGGCCACTCTTTCTTTTTGTCTCATCAGGATTTCCAATGCATGCAATCTAACTTCGTCCAACTCAACTAACTCATTCATCATCATTTCCCAATATAATGCAGTTGGGATTTCGTTTTGTCTTTGAATTCGAACTGATTGTAAATGAATTTCTACTGGCAGAACTGCATCATGACCAAATGTGAGTTGGAAAGGTGTGGTGTTAGTAGCTTCTTTAGGAGATGTTCTACAGGCCCATAGTATTTGGTCCAAAGTTTTGTGCCAGTTCCTTGGCTTTTTACCAATATGTTTCTTGATTAACCCTATTATCACTTTATTAGCTGCTTCGACCTTGCCATTTGCTTGAGCATAATATGGCGTTGATGTTAGTAATCTAAACCCCATTTCTTGAGCAAATTCTTGCATCTTTCTACCAGTAAACACAGAACCTTGGTCTGTGGTTATGCTCCCTGGAAATCCGAACCTATAGATAATTTGTTTCTGTATAAACTCAATAATAGCCTCTTGATCAGCAACTATTAATGGTATTGCTTCGATCCACTTGGTAAAATAATCTATTCCTACCAAGATATATTTCTGTCCTTTAGACGAAGCAGGATTTATTTCTCCTATTAAATCCAATGCCCATCCTCTAAATGGCCATGGTTTAATGATTGAATGTAACTCACTTGCAGGGGCATGTTGAATCCCTGCATGTTTCTTATATTCTTCACAACCTTTAGCAAAGTCTATACAATCTTTGAGCATGCTGGGCCAATACATGCCATATCGAAATAACAGCCATTTCATTTTATGACCTACTTGATGTGCCCCACATGCCCCATTGTGGACTTCTGACAATGCTAAGTATGCCTCACTTTCTCCTAGGCATTTCAGTAACACGCCTTCTTGGGTCTTTTTGAACAACTCGTTTCCCATGAGGACATATGACAATGCTCTATATTTTATCTTCCTATCAACATTCAGAGTTGGGTTTGTTAAATAACTCACAAGTGGACTTCGCCAATCTGCATCTGATAAAGTGTTTATGGCTAATATTTTGAATCTCTGTTTCTCAGCATAACCCAATTTCATACTCTCTAGATCTGATGGTGTGAATCTAGTAGCCATAACTCTACCCCTTAATTCAACTAAATCCTCAAAGTTTCTGGCAGAAACTTTATAACCTGAAGCCAATTGTGCTAAGTCATTTGCTTCTTGGTTTTCTATTCTTGGTATATGTTGAATATCCATGTATTCAAATTTTCTAAGTAGCCTGTTAACTATGACGAAGTATATCATCAGGTTTTCCTTTATGCATTTATACTCCTTTTTTATTTGCTTGACCACTAATTCTGAGTCTCCTTTAATTTCGACTCTAGTTGCCCCCAATTCCAACAAAGCTTCAAGTCCAACAATAAGCGCTTCATACTCAGCTTCGTTGTTCGAGCAACGAGGACCATCTAATTTATACTTGAATTTTGTTGGAATTCCTTCAGGAGAAATTAGAAGGACTCCAACACCACTTCCATTCCTGTGGGTCGAACCATCAAAGTATAATTTCCATGGTTGCATTTCGACGTAACTCATGACAGTCTGTTCAACCAATGAATGTTCCACAATGAAATCAGAAATCACTTGGCCTTTCACAGCTTTTAAAGGCATGAAAGTCAAAGAATATTCTGTTAAGGCTAAGGCCCATTTACCAACTCTGCTATGCATTATTGGTTTCGAAAGCATGTGTTTAATGACATCGAAATGAGATGAAACATAAACATCAACAGGCTTTATATAATACTTGAGTTTCATACAAGAGAAGTACAAACAGAGACATAGCTTTTCTAAATTGCTATATCTAGTCTCTGTATCATTCAATACTCTACCTAAATAGTATATAGCTCTTTCGATGCCATTGTTATCTTCTTGTGCTAACATACTACCTATACTACCTTCAGAGGCAGATATGTACAATCTCATGGGCTTTCCCCATGAAGGTGGAGACAAGATGGGAGGCTGAGAGAGGTATCTTTTTATCTTGTCAAATGCCTCCTGATGGGCTTCGTTCCACTCGAAGGCTTGGCCTTGCTTTAAACGAAGCAACGGAGAGAAAGCTTGGGTTCTTCCACTCAGATTCGAAATGAACCTTCTGAGAAAGTTAATCTTCCCTAGCAAAGATTGCAGCTCCCTTTTTGACGTAGGTGCTTTTGTCTCCATTATGGATTTGGTTTTGTTCTGGTTGATCTCAATTCCTTTCTTGTGAACTACAAAGCCAAAGAAATCTCCAGCCTGCACAAAAAATGCACATTTAAGGGGATTCATCTTTAAGCCATGTTTTCTCATTCGTTCGAATGATTGGCTCAAATGATGCAAATGGGTTTCTGCAGATATAGATTTGATGACTATATCATCAATATACACCTGCATAAAGGTTTCAATGAAATCATGGAAAATCGAATTCATTGCCCTTTGATAAGTTGCCCCAGCATTTTTTAAACCAAAAGGCATCACCACCCATTCGTAGGTGTCTAAGGCTCCTGGGCAACAAAATGTTGTCTTGGCAACATCTTCTTCAGCAATAAAAATCTGATTATACCCAGAGTATCCATCTAACATACTTAAATATTCAAATCCTGCAGCAGAGTCTACTAGCATTTCTGCCACAGGCATGGAGTACTCATCCTTAGGGGTTGCAGTGTTTAATTCCCTAAAATCTATGCAGATTCTCAAAGAACCATTTTTCTTAATAACAGGTACTATATTTGCTAACCATTCGACATACCTTGTGGTTCTGATGAATCTGCAACGCAGCAACCTTTCGATCTCAGCTTTAATCTTTGTGAGAACTGCTGGTGCGAATCTTCTAGGAGTTTGTTTGATGGGCTTCTTGCCATCTTTGATTGGAAGTCTGTGTTCGACTAACTCCCTCTTTAAACCAGGCATTTCGTCATAATCCCATGCGAAGCAATCTTTGTTTTTCTTGAGGACTTCGATCACTTCCTGCTTGAGGCCTGGGCTAAGTTTTGCACTTATGTAGGTTATTCTTTTCGTGTTCTCATCCCCTAAGTTCACTTCTTCGAGTGGATCCTGCGCCAACATTTTGGCACCTGAGTCTATGGGGTCCCTCTCGAAGCCTAAGGGTTCTTTATCATAGATGGCGTCCATCCTTTGATCTATCCCAAGTTCTTTAAAGGGTGAGCATTTCGAGCTATCCCCCTTTATTTCGTTCATCTTTACAGCTAGTTTATTCATTTCAGCCTCTAAGGCCGCCTTTGATTCGTTCTTAGCCATATAGGCCGAAATCCTTTCGAAAAAGGAGGACTCAGTCATGAGTAAGGTTGTCGAATTCCCAGCCTGCTGGCCGTCTTTGTATAGTACTTTCGACTCCTTCGTCTTCACTGATTATTCTTCTATCCCAATATATGCCATCATGGCGAAGGGTCATATAGTAGTGGGCGTTTCTGGTTTCGTTGATTTCATCATTTGGGACACAAGGAGCAATCTTTGCCAGATGTTTGTCATAATTCCTCTTGTCAACTAAGTTGACTGCTGACATGAAGTAACTCTGGTCCGCTTCAATGTTTTCCACGATCCCATCTTCTCTCCATAAAACTAATCGCTGGTGCATTGACGAAGGAACTGCCCCTACGCCATGGATACACTCCCTTCCCAGCAACATGTTGTAGTTGGCCTTGGCTTCGATCACCATGAACATGGTGGGCCTACAGCTTGAGCCTATTGTTAAGTCCAATTGAACCACCCCCAGTATTTTGCCTACTTTCCCTTCATAATTGGATAGAACCATGTTGTGTGGCTTGATGTCTCCTTCGCGTATTTCTAACCTTTTCAGCATGAAATGGGGTATTAAGTTAACTGCAGCGCCCCCATCCACTAGAACCTTATTCACGCCATGGGCACCAACCTTTTCCCGAATAAATAGTGGCTTAAGATGGTTCTTCATAGCTGGTTCTGGATGCTCGAAGAACACATTCTGCTCCTCGACAGCTCCATTATCCATCACATAGTAGCACACAGGCATGTGCTTCATCATATCTATGGTATCTTCTTCCTCATACTCGTCAATTTCAGTTTCCTGTCCAAACTCACAAGGAAGCACAGATACCACATTGCAATTGAGGTTGAACGAAGACTCCCTCTCTGATTCGAAGTTGTCCGTTATCATATCTTCGTCTTCTTCTGGACCTGGAGTGTATTCCTTTGGTTCATCTAGTTGTACTTCAGAGAAGAGCCTCCTATTAACTGGGGGTTTGTCTTCAGTTTGATTTTTTGGTGTGGGTTTGTTGGTGCTAGATTCACCTTGGTTCTTTATTGAAGTTTCCCCTTTATTTGCCACAGCTTCCCTTTCATCCTTTCGAATTCTCTGTTGCCTTCGCCATTGAGATCTTGACATGGGGTTTCTTCCTTTGTAGTTCTCTAATCTCACCTCTTCCCTCATCTCTATGTTGAACTGCCTTCTATATGTCATAGCATGGCGTGCGTTTTGTTCAGTGTTTCTCCATTTATCTTTGCCTTTGTCATTTCTGACTTGCAGCCATCTGTCTGTTGGCACTTCAGTAGGGATTTTGAACGTCAATCTTCGAGCACCCTTGGGATGGGGACTATCAGGCCTTCGTTGTTTGTATTTGCTATCGAAACGTGGGCCCATCTGAACAGTTTCTTGATGGTTCCAGCAAGGGGCGAAAGGGATTGTTTCGAAGGCTCTGGCCATGCTTTGATCATACACAGTGGAACACCTTGGGCATATCAAGCACTTGGTTGCCCCTTTGTAGCAGCGAAACAAAAATTCCAGCAAGCTTTCTCCAGCCTTAGGATAACACCTGAATAACTGGTTATCCTGGCGCCAGTTGTTGCCAGTTCGCGCCCTTTGTACTCTCTCGAAGTTTGCAGCGATTCTCTGATTGCAGAGGATGCTGCACCTAGGGCATAGTATCATCCCTGTATCTCCTTTGTGGCACATCATGAGGTAATCCTTGAGACTAGCATCTCCAGCATGATTATCCTCCATTTTATACTTCTCTTTTTCTAAGTATCTCTCTACCTCCTCCATCTCAGAGCGAGGTCTCTCCATACCCACCATGTTTACCTCAACATCCTCCCCCTTAGCGTCATCATCTCCCCATCCTGTGGGTTTTATATCTTCAATGTGAACCTTTGAACTCTCTGGGGCAGAATATTTGACCAAGTAGTCAAACTTTCCACTGGGTTCCCCTAAAGTATCCCATATTTCTTTCTGAGGGGAGGTTGGCTTCGTGATTTGGACTTTCTCCAATTCTAGCCTCAGGCCTTCAGTAACCTGTGTCAACTCTTGGTTTTCCTGTCCTTCAGTAGCCTGGATTTCCTTTGAAACAGCTAAAGGTGCTGCTTCACTCGAAGTCTCTGGTTGCTTGTGGACGTCTTTAGTGACCCCCTTATTGACTTCGACTATCACCCAGCTTTCATTTTCAGTACCTTTCTCTCCTACTGGAGCGTCACTTTGGTCAGCTTCCACCATGTTTATTTCTCCAATGCATGCAGGCTCGGAGTAATTGGTGTCTACGATGTCCAAAGGGTCTTCGTCCACTTTCATTTTTGCTTTATCAGCAAACTTCAGTCTGCCATCTTTAATTGCATTCTGAATTAGGTCCCTGAAAAGAAAACACTGTGAGGTTTTGTGGCCTAGGAAACTATGATATTTGCAAAATCCTCTTTTCTTTCTTTGATCTAAAGGAGGTATTTTGACATTTGATGGCACAATGAGTTGGCCATCTTTGACAAGTAAATCAAAAATCTCGTCACATTTAGTGACATCGAAGGTATAAACCTTCTTTGGGAATTTGTCACTTTTCTCATTTTCAACAATTTCTTTCCCTTTTGTGGGAACTAATAATTTGCAGGAGTAAGGTGGTGCCTGTTTTAATTCAGCGAGGTCGATTTCGACCTCTTCGAATTCGAATTCAGGATAATCTTCTGCTTCCTCAGTTCCAACATAGGAGATCCTTTCCTTCTTGTTATTTTTAAAGACTCTGGCCTTTTCGGCCTTTAGCCTTTCGACCTGTCGAACCCTATCGGCTAATTGAGCCATATCCCTCAAGTATTGAGTGTCTAATTTCTTTCGAATAGAGTAATCCAGGCCGCCAGCAGCCATTTCGACTAACTCATGTTCAGGCACTACTGTAAAGCATCTAGATTTCAAGAGCCTGAATCTATTCAGATAATCATCTATGGGCTCAGTGAACTTCCTCTTGACACTGGCTAGTTCCTTCAGACTTATTTTTGATTGTCCCATGTAGAACTGTTCATGGAATAATCTCTCCAAAAGAACTCAAGTATCAATGGACCCAGGAGGCAAAGTGGTGAACCATGTGAAAGCGTTCTTAGTCAGGGAACTTGGGAAATATTTGATCCTAAGGTCTTCATTATTGGTTATATCTCCTGCTTCGGTTAGATACATGGCTATATGTTCGACTGTTGACTCATTGGTATCCCCATCAAACTTTGTGAACTTAGGGACTTTATATCCCCTTGGTAAATCAGTGTGCATTATGTAATCTAATATAGGGGAGGCATAATTTGGCCTTCTAATTCCTGTGTTGAGGCCATTCTGGGCCATGATTCTCTCTATCATGGTGGTTAAATTATTTTCTGCCAAGATGTTATCGTTTCGAATTCTATGAACGACTGCATCAGCATCTTGATTTCGACCCACCATGACAATCCCTCTAGGTTGTTCTTCTCGAAACTCTGGGACTTCCAGCCTTTCGACCCTTGCCCCTGGTTCCATAATTTCCCTTTGTGGGCCTTGGATCATTGGGGCTTCTAGCCTTTGCGCCCTTGCCCCCAAATTAACCTCCTCTCTGGCTGGTCTATAGGGTGGGTCGTTAGCAACTTGTTCTATAATAGGTACGTTCGCTCGAACTCCCGCCTGATTCTGCCTACGCCTCTCTGGGGGAGCGAAAAAATCTGCTATTCGACTCATATTATCTGCGTTTTCTCTGTTTGTCACAGTCACATTTTGTACTATTGGGGAAAATATCTCCTGCATAGTTTGTGCTAATACTCCTATCATATTATGGTTACTGTCATCCATTAATTGCCTAAAAGCCAACTGGTTTTCTGTGGTTAAAATAGGAATTGCACTATAACCCATTGACCCTTGATTATTTGTCATAAACTGATTTGCCCCAGACCCGGACCCTAATTGTGGTGATGAATTCGATGTGGAATTGTGTAAGCCTGCCATAAAAGATGTTGGCATTCCATAAGAGGAATTTCTGGTTCTATTACCATCGAAACCGGGTGGTCTAGTTAGTGGGGTGGCGAAATGGGTTTGTGTCCCTGATGGTGGGACGAATCCCCCAGGATAACCAATGGTTCCGGCATTTCTTAGGATCGAACTGTTAGTTGATATGCCACTTATTCCATTAGTGGCTATATTACTAGTAGAGGATGCAACAGACTGTGCATTCGAAGGGATCACATTAGATGTTCCCATCGAGGCGGAGATATTAGAGCCTGTTGTATGTGGGGCATTTTGTTCCCCTTGTTGATTGTCAAAATTAGACATCTTGTTCAAACGTTTTCTTCTGGATAAGGGTTGGTTGCTATTGGTTATTCTACCACTTCTAAGGTTCATAAAACAACAAACTTATCACTCTTAGAGTATTTTTACAATGGTTACGTCTCAACAATTTTTTACTCTGTTCTAAATTCCGTAATGGCCAATGACGCGTCCCACTGGGCGTGCCAATTTGTTTACAGTTATTTCTGGTAAACAACCGCTAGTCCTCCAAACTATCGAATAATCTTAATGACTGTTATTCAATCTCTCTGGTAACTCGCAAGATCGACTAGATTGATCCTAGGATGTATTGGTCATTTGGATAACTCTCATTATAGAACTGGTATTCATGGTTGGTATTTAGAATGTTGTTTAGGTGTTTAACTTACTTCGATTACTCTATTAAAGATCTAAAGGCGTGATCAAGTAAATGTGCGCGAAACTAAATTGCATGAATAAAGTTCAATTGTAAAGACATGTAAAACTGCAGAAAAGACAAGTAAATGACTTCGAAGCATAAAAACAAGTAATGTAAAAGATCCTCTGGAAAAAGATTCGAAATATGAAGAAAGCGTTTAAATGCAAGAAAACAGTAAAATGACTTTAAGTGAAAAAAGTGTTCGAATGATAAAAGCTTGAAGATAAAGGCATGTAATGTGCAAAAGTTTCTTAAATGTAAAGTATTTGAAATGGAAAGAAAGCATTTAAATGTAAGGCATCAGTAAAAAGACTTCGAATGACAATATTTTAATGCAAAGGCTTTTGAATGGTATTTACATGAAGATAGAGGAAAATACTGGAAATGATAAAGAGTTTTATTAAATTATAAACACTTGGTGTTATCATACGTACATTGCTCGTGCATTCGTTTCCCTAGACATGTGGTATTTTGAATGTTTACTGAGTTTTTTGTACAATAGATATGACACACGAAATCCTAATGCTAAGACTTCTATTTATACTACTTCGACCATAACGGTCTTGCTATAAGATCCTGCCACGTTCAGAACATGCAGAGCAATGCCTCTCTCTAGCTTCCACGCGTCTTCGAATGCTCCAGCGCATATATTTTAAATTTCGAACATCCCGCTTGCATTTGAATTTCAAATGTTTTGGCACTTCTTCGCTTCGAACGCATTTCTTGGACACAGCCTTGTTATCACTTCGAGAATTCTCTGAATATATCCTCATAACTGTCACTCGAAGCTCCTAGTTTTGATATGCTCATACGAAGCACTGCTTCTACCATTTCGAAACATGACATCTTGCTTTATTCCAATCGAAACGTCCAATTTTCTTCGCTTCTAATAATATCATCAAAATCTTCAGCCAACAAAATGCCCCTTTAAAATATGTATTTCGATTCCTTTGAGAAATACTTATTTTAAACATATACACAAGATTTTGATGTGACCTTCGAATCATCGTAACATTTATTGCATATGACTCCAGTCACGTCAATCATGACGCTTTTCAGATTCCTTAACCGCCTTGAACCATTTCATAGCATGGTGCGGTTACAAAACAATGATTATCATTTAATCACGCCTATTACCAATATTAACTTTACGCCACCTCCTTCTCAAACCAACCCACGACTACCACGTATCACAATCTTACTCAGTGGATGTTTAAACTTCCACATTATAAAAACTCATCAACTTAGTCTTTTCTTTTCTTCCCACATTCTAAATCTTTTCTTCCTCTTTTCTCACCGAAACTCTAAACTCCCAACATTCTTCCAACAATGTCTTCTTCAACTTCATCTTAACTGAAAAAAGCTTCCAAAAAGAAAGGAAAGAACACATGAACCATAATGGAAAGCAAGGTTGGCACCTACCAAGGTTAATCGGTTCTTATTCCTCAGATGATCTCAAAAGAGAATGAAATGCTCTATGCATCCCAGGTACTAATTCCTACTAACGCCGCTGGCAAGAGGTTAGCTTTAATGGGCCCTCTTACAGTCTTTGAAATCTTAAAAGACACCAGAAAAATTTTCCCTGTTTGTTATAATTTTAAACCTCTGTTTAATAAAATGGATACCCCTAAGACAGTAGAGTCTTCTGATTCGACCACCGTGGAAAATCTAATTATTCCCCCTAAGGACCCTTTTGTGCTAGATTATGTAAAGAGTAACTTCAAACCATTTCGATCTTGCCCCACCTCCGACACAGCTTATCACAACTGGTTTACCAAAGTAGAAGCTAAGAAATCCCAGCAATGGGAAGAATTAGGTATTTACAACTTGATTAAACTATCGAAACCAGGCTTTACCTATAGCCACCCATTATTATTCGCGTCCTTATATTTCTGGGACAGTACTTATAATACTTTCCATCTCCCTGGTGGAATGATTACACCCACCTTTTTTGACATAGTAGCCATTACTGGGTTATCACCAATAGGAGAAACCTATATTCCTGACAATGAAGAGCATTCGAGTATTATTGACTTCGAAGTCAAGCTAGCTAGCTTTTCAAAGTTTATCAGCCAATATCACACTGAAGGTGACAGTGTGTCGGATGTGGAACACATTGCTTTCATTACCTTATGGTTGTCAAGGTATGTCTTTTGCAGCAGATCCCTACAGGTAGCCAGTATGTTTATTCCTCTAGCTAGAGATTTTCATGAGAATCGAAGGGTGTGTTTAAGCGAACTGCTATTAGTTGATCTTTACGAAAGTCTAAGGTCAGCTGTTTCGAGTTTGAAATCTCACACCTCCAAAAACATCCTGCTAGCTGGCCCTTTCTGGTTACTCCAGTTATGGCTAAATGCCATGTTCAAACCTTCACTATCAACTGCCAACACTATTGCTGAACAAGACCCAAAAATAGCGGATAGAATCATCGAAGGCACTAGGCTGCGAAGACTTACCCCAAACGATGATAAGGATGACTTCAAAGTTCTCTTCTCAAAATATATCATGATTTTCTCCAAGAGGCATAAATTCGAAGAGACCATGGCGCCTTTTGCTTCAAGGACTCATGGACCCTCATGGTTCACCATGGCTCTCTCAGAAGCAGTCAAAAGCAAAGAAATTCAAGATGTATGGAGAGCCTTTTTGCTACCCAGACTAATCTCTTCACGAATTACTCATGCTAAGAATCAAATCTTCCTTTTTGCTTATCAACCCAACTTCGTTTCGAGACAATTTGGCTTGTGCCAACTAATCCCTGAACCCCTATTCCAAACAGAAAATGCCATCACCTCTGGGCGAACCTTCAAGGCGAGAGAAGCCAAACTACAGCAGGAACAATACCAAGGCTTTGCCCACTTTGAACTAATAACTTTCAAACCTACACACCTTACAGCAAAGGGGTTTCTGGAATGGTGGACAAAGTTCTATCAGACTTATATGTTCGATACTCTTACTATTCAGCAGAAACTAACTGATGCATTCGATGTGCAGGTACAATCCAAGAAAGGTATGTTCACTCATGCCAAAGAGATTAAGGATTTTCAAAATTATTTCGAAACTACTTATGATCCCACACACTTGGAATCCACTGTGCATCAAGCGGCTGAGACCTTGAAGGAAAAATTCAAAGAAAAAATTTCTAAGTTAAAACTTCCTTCAGGGTTGTCACCTGAGGATAGGTATAGATTGGCATTCGAAATGCATCCACCTAAATTTCCTAGATTACCTACCTCAGAACTGGCTCTGGCTTGGTTTCCTCCATACCCTTGGTGGTTCACTTGCAAAGAAATGTTCAAATATCTTCAAAAGAAACCAAAGCCATCTGAGACTGTGACATGGGCTCGACATTGGCTCCACGATTTCCCAGGACATCTTCACTATGACCTTTCTGCCATGTCGATTAAATCTGATCCAGGCACAGGTGCGAATGCTTGGGAAAATCCCAAATGTTTCTCATTTTCTACATTTTTAACTTTTGCCTTAATTGTTTCGATTTTCAGCCATCAGGATAAAGACTGCTGCTTCAAAGTCAAAAGAAGGGAGCGCCTCTCAGGCCTCTGTCGAAACCATTGATATTGTGACTCTATCCAAACCAACAACAACTGCTGCAACAACAACAACAACACCAGTAATAACCAGTGCTCCAACTCCACAGGTAATCACTTAACCTTGATGTTTCGAATACACTAATGTTTCATGATTTGCATCTAACTTATTGTTTAAATCTTTTCATACTAACAAACTCCCGCCAACCACTCCAAAGAAACGAAAAACAAACACTACTGGGGAAGACCCCAATGCTGGAGGGAATTTACCAGCTGCTTCGAAGAAGAAGCAGAAGAAGGAAATTTCCAAAAGTGTTGTACCAACTAGTGTCTCTGGACTCGATTCCAGGGATGCTGCTCCCTCAACTAAATCCAAAATTCCACCTTCGACCTCCAACGTAATGTTGGAACGCATAGCTAGCAACCTCTCTTCTGAGAGTCCACAGGTAAATTGAACTTTAAATCTCTGACAAAATAATTATTCATTACCTTGGTGCATGCTTTTAATATTCTTTTGCCTCTGTAGGATATTTTGAATCCAGCTCTTACCACTTCGACTTCACCATCAAAAACTGCTACTCCGATCAACTCTTCTCCTCAAGGGGATTCCAGCAACCTTGTGCAGAACAAAGGTTCCTCCAATATGGCGGTTCTGGCTGGGGCTTCAGAGCAGCAAGATGATCAAAGTACTTCTCCTCCTCTAAAAGAAACAAATGAAGCAACGCTTCATGAATCTGCAGAGACTTTACAAAGAACTTCTCTTCAAAAGTCCCCTCTTGAAACCCTTCAAGAGGATCCAAAGGACATTCACACTGAAGGAGAGAAAGCTGATTCTGATCAAAGAAACGAAGAATCTGCAGAGGAAGGGTCTGAGGAAGGAGATGCCAACGATGGTTCGACTGCTGGGCCAGAGTCAGACGCAAATAGCAGCGAGAACGAAGATATCGAAGTGGTGGATTTGGATGATAATGAAGAAGACGATGAGCATGAAATGAATGAAGGTGACGGTGACGCAACCAATAAATCCATGGAAGTCGAAATGGATGTGACTCCCCTGCGCGTGGAACTCCCTCAACCGTCTCTGTCCCGAATGACTGAAGAGGAGATTGCTCTCCTGAGACGAAATGACCCTATTGGGTACATGAAGGCGAAGCTGGCTCAAAGGGATATTCCACCTGCTAGGGCTGGTACAAGTTCGACTAGCCATCTGTTGCCCACAGATGATAGAATTGTACTTCTTAACAGGATTAGGAGAATAATTCTTGATGTGGATTTGTTCGAAGTGCTCAAACAAGATAGCACAGCTTGCTACATTATGAAGGAGTTACTTACAAAAGTCAACCTTGCTACCTGCTCCTTGCCAGTTAGCACTATCTTGTTCGATCTTCAATCTTTGCTAGACAACGTGACTGGGTACCTTCTCCAAGATGAATTTGCTGCCAGAAAGGTTCAAGAAAAACGAACTGCAATGGATGCTGCTTATGAGCATGCTTCGAAACTCTCTCAAGAAGCTGAGGATCAAGCCATGCATCTAAAGCAAGCAAAAACTGATCATGAGGCTCGAGCTGAGTCCATCCTTCTCTGGGAAAGGAAAATTCAGGAACTTCAACAGAAGGTTAAAGAGGCTCAAGAACAACAATTAGCCTACGAAATCAATACTGCTGGCAACCAATTCGAAGAGCTCCTCAACAAGGGGCTTGCAGAAATGGAAACTGCAGAACAACTCAAAGGAGAAGTGGCTACCTTAGAGGGAGCAAGACGTTTTGCTCAACAAAGGCTTGAGTCTTTTCGAAGTACCTTTAACAGATTGAAGAATAATGCCTATTTCTAAATCTTAGTGTTGATTTGGTTAAAATTTGGTTTTTTGTATGTAACATTTGAACAACGCCATTTTGGCAACCCCATATTGCCATTTTGGCATTTTTATGATATTTTGATTACGTTGTTACTATTCGAATCTCCTGCAGGCGTGGCTTATATTTCTTTAAATACTTCCCATTAACCTTTAGGATACGTTTATCATCCATCAGCTCTTCGATTTCATATGCATTGTTTGAGAATACCTTTATTATTTGAAAAGGCCCTTCCCAATGAGGTGACCATTTACCTAACGTTTTATTTTTCTTGTCCATAGGCAATATGACTTTCCAGACTAAGTCATTAATAGTGAATGCTTTTCCTTTCACCCTTTTGTTATATGTCCTGGCCACTCTTTCTTTTTGTCTCATCAGGATTTCCAATGCATGCAATCTAACTTCGTCCAACTCAACTAACTCATTCATCATCATTTCCCAATATAATGCAGTTGGGATTTCGTTTTGTCTTTGAATTCGAACTGATTGTAAATGAATTTCTACTGGCAGAACTGCATCATGACCAAATGTGAGTTGGAAAGGTGTGGTGTTAGTAGCTTCTTTAGGAGATGTTCTACAGGCCCATAGTATTTGGTCCAAAGTTTTGTGCCAGTTCCTTGGCTTTTTACCAATATGTTTCTTGATTAACCCTATTATCACTTTATTAGCTGCTTCGACCTGACCATTTGCTTGAGCATAATATGGCGTTGATGTTAGTAATCTAAACCCCATTTCTTGAGCAAATTCTTGCATCTTTCTACCAGTAAACACAGAACCTTGGTCTGTGGTTATGCTCCCTGGCAATCCGAACCTATAGATAATTTGTTTCTGTATAAACTCAATAATAGCCTCTTGATCAGCAACTATTAATGGTATTGCTTCGATCCACTTGGTAAAATAATCTATTCCTACCAAGATATATTTATGTCCTTTAGACGAAGCAGGATTTATTTCTCCTATTAAATCCAATGCCCATCCTCTAAATGGCCATGGTTTAATGATTGAATGTAACTCACTTGCAGGGGCATGTTGAATCCCTGCATGTTTCTGACATTCTTCACAACCTTTAGCAAAGTCTATACAATCTTTGAGCATGCTGGGCCAATACATGCCATATCGAAATAACAGCCATTTCATTTTATGACCTGCTTGATGTGCCCCACATGCCCCATTGTGGACTTCTGACAATGCTAAGTATGCCTCACTTTCTCCTAGGCATTTCAGTAACACGCCTTCTTGGGTCTTTTTGAACAACTCGTTTCCCATGAGAACATATGACAATGCTTTATATTTTATCTTCCTATCAACATTCAGAGTTGGGTTTGTTAAATAACTCACAAGTGGACTTCGCCAATCTGCATCTGATAAAGTGTTTATGGCTAATATTTCGAATCCCTGTTTCTCAGCATAACCCAATTTCATACTCTCTAGATCTGATGGTGTGAATCTAGTAGCCATAACTCTACCCCTTAATTCAACTAAATCCTCAAAGTTTCTGGCAGAAACTTTATAACCTGAAGCCAATTGTGCTAAGTCATTTGCTTCTTGGTTTTCTATTCTTGGTATATGTTGAATATCCATGTATTCAAATTTTCTAAGTAGCCTGTTAACTATGACGAAGTATATCATCAGGTTTTCCTTTATGCATTTATACTCCTTTGTTATTTGCTTGACCACTAATTTTAAGTCTCCTTTAATTTCGACTCTAGTTGCCCTCAATTCCAATAAAGCTTCAAGTCCAACAATAAGCGCTTCATACTCAGCTTCGTTGTTCGAGCAACGAGGACCATCTAATTTATACTTGAATTTTGTTGGAATTCCTTCAGGAGAAATTAGAAGGACTCCAACACCACTTCCATTCCTGTGGGTCGAACCATCAAAGTATAATTTCCATGGTTGCATTTCGACGTAACTCATGACAGTCTGTTCAACCAATGAATGTTCCACAATGAAATCAGAAATCACTTGGCCTTTCACAGCTTTTAAAGGCATGAAAGTAAAAGAATATTTTGTTAAGGCTAAGGCCCATTTACCAACTCTGCTATGCATTATTGGTTTCGAAAGCATGTGTTTAATGACATCGAAATGAGATGAAACATAAACATCAACAGGCTTTATATAATACTTGAGTTTCATACAAGAGAAGTACAAACAGAGACATAGCTTTTCTAAATTGCTATATCTAGTCTCTGCATCATTCAATACTCTACTTAAATAGTATATGGCTCTTTCGATGCCATTGCTATCTTCTTGTGCTAACATACTACCTATACTACCTTCAGAGGCAGATATGTACAATCTCATGGGATTTCCCCATGAAGGTGGAGACAAGATAGGAGGCTGAGAGAGGTATCTTTTTATCTTGTCAAATGCCTCCTGATGGGCTTCGTTCCACTCGAAGGCTTGGCCTTGCTTTAAACGAAGCAACGGAGAGAAAGCTTGGGTTCTTCCACTCAGATTCGAAATGAACCTTCTGAGAAAGTTAATCTTCCCTAGCAAAGATTGCAGCTCCCTTTTTGATGTAGGTGCTTTTGTCTCCATTATGGCTTTGGTTTTGTTCTGGTTGATCTCAATTCCCTTCTTGTGAACCACAAAGCCAAGGAAATCTCCATCCTGCACAAAAAATGCACATTTAAGGGGATTCATCTTTAAGCCATGTTTTCTCATTCGTTCGAATGATTGGCTCAAATGATGCAAATGGGTTTCTGCAGATATAGATTTGATGACTATATCATCAATATACACCTGCATAAAGGTTTCAATGAAATCATGGAAAATCGAATTCATTGCCCTTTGATAAGTTGCCCCAGCGTTTTTTAAACCAAAAGGCATCACCACTCATTCGTAGGTGCCTAAGGCTCCTGGGCAACGAAATGATGTCTTGGCAACATCTTCTTCAGCAATAAAAATCTGATTATACCCAGAGTATCCATCTAACATACTTAAATATTCAAATCCTGCAGCAGAGTCAACTAGCATTTCTGCCACAGGCATGGAGTACTCATCCTTAGGGGTTGCAGTGTTTAAATCCCTAAAATCTATGCAGATTCTCAAAGAACCATTTTTCTTAATAACATGTACTATATTTGCTAACCATTCGACATACCTTGTGGTTCTGATGAATCTGCAACGCAGCAACCTTTCGATCTCAGCTTTAATCTTTGTGAGAATTGCTGGTGCGAATCTTCTAGGAGTTTGTTTGATGAGCTTCTTGCCATCTTTGATTGGAAGTCTGTGTTCGACTAACTCCCTCTTTAAACCAGGCATTTCGTCATAATCCCATGCGAAGCAATCTTTGTTTTTCTTGAGGACTTCGATCACTTCCTGCTTGAGGCCTGGGCTAAGTTTTGCACTTATGTAGGTTATTCTTTTCGTGTTCTCATCCCCAAAGTTCACTTCTTCGAGTGGATCCTGCACCAACATTTTGGCACCTGAGTCTATGGGGTCCCTCTTGAAGCCTAAGGGTTCTTTATCATAGATGGCGTCCAGCCTTTGATCTATCCTAAGTTCTTTAAAGGGTGAGCATTTCGAGCTATCCCCCTTTATTTCGTTCATCTTTACAGCCAGTTTATTCATTTCAGCCTCTAAGGCCGCCTTTGATTCGTTCTTAGCCATATAGGTCGAAATCCTTTCGAAAAAGGAGGACTCAGTCATGAGTAAGGTTGTCGAATTCCCAGCCTGCTGGCCGTCTTTGTATAGTACTTTCGACTCCTTCGTCTTCACTGATTATTCTTCTATCCCAATATATGCCATCATGGCGAAGGGTCATATAGTAGTGGGCGTTTCTGGTTTCGTTGATTTCATCATTTGGGACACAAGGAGCAATCTTTGCCAGATGTTTGTCATAATTCCTCTTGTCAACTAAGTTGATTGTTGACATGAAGTAACTCTGGTCCGCTTCAATGTTTTCCACGATCCCATCTTCTCTCCATAAAACTAATCGCTGGTGCATTGACGAAGGAACTGCCCCTACGCCATGGATCCACTCCATTCCCAGCAACAAGTTGTAGTTGGCCTTGGCTTCGATCACCATGAACATGGTGGGCCTACAGCTTGAGCCTATTGTCAAGTCCAATTGAACCACCCCCAGTGTTTTGCCTACTTTCCCTTCATAATTGGATAGAACCATGTTGTGTGGCTTGATGTCTCCTTCGCGTATTTCTAACCTTTTCAGCATGAAATGGGGTATTAAGTTAACTGCAGCGCCCCCATCCACTAGAACCTTATTCACGCCATGGGCACCAACCTTTGCCCGAATAAATAGTGGCTTAAGATGGTTCTTCATAGCTGGTTCTGGACGCTCGAAGAACGCATTCTGCTCCTCGACAGCTCCATTATCCATCACATAGTAGCACACAGGCCTGTGCTTCATCAGATCTATGGTATCTTCTTCCTCATACTAGTCAATTTCAGTTTCCTGTCCAAACTCACAAGGAAGCACAGATACCACATTGCAATTGAGGTTGAACGAAGACTCCCCCTCTGATTCGAAGTTGTCCGTTATCATATCTTCGTCTTCTTCTGGACCTGGAGTGTATTCCTTTGGTTCATCTAGTTGTACTTCAGAGAAGAGCCTCCTATTAACTGGGGGTTTGTCTTCAGTTTGATTTTTTGGTGTGGGTTTGTTGGTGCTAGATTCACCTTGGTTCTTTATTGAAGTTTCCCCTTTATTTGCCACAGCTTCCCTTTCAGCCTTTCGAATTCTCTATTGCCTTCGCCATTGAGATCTTGACATGGGGTTTCTTCCTTTGTAGTTCTCTAATCTCACCTCTTCCCTCTTTGCTATGTTGAACTGCCTTCAATATATCATAGCATGGCGTGCGTTTCGTTCAGTGTTTCTCCATTTATCTTTGTCTTTGTCATTTCTGACTTGCAGCCATCTGTCTGTTGGCACTTCAGCAGGGATTTTGAACGTCACTCTTCGAGCACCCTTGGGATGGGGACTATCAGGGCTTCGTTGTTTGTATTTGCTATCGAAACGTGGGCCCATCTGAACAGTTTCTTGATGGTTCCAGCAAGGGGCGAAAGGGATTGTTTCGAAGGCTCTGGCCATGCTTTGATCATACACAGCGGAACACCTTGGGCATATCAAGCACTTGGTTGCCCCTTTGTAGCAGCGAAACAAAAATTCCAGCAAGCTTTCTCCAGCCTTAGGATAACACCTGAATAACTGGTTATCCTGGCGCCAGTTGTTGCCAGTTTGCGCCCTTTGTACTCTCTCGAAGTTTGCAGCGATTCTCTGATTACAGAGGATGCTGCACCTAGGGCATAGTATCATCCCTGTATCTCCTTTGTGGCACATCATGAGGTAATCCTTGAGACTAGCATCTCCAGCATGATTATCCTCCATTTTATACTTCTCTTTTTCTAAGTATCTCTCTACCTCCTCCATCTCAGAGCGAGGTCTCTCCATACCCACCATGTTTACCTCAACATCCTCCCCCTTAGCGTCATCATCTCCCAATCCTGTGGGTTTTATATCTTCAATGTGGACCTTTGAACTCTCCGGGGCAGAATATTTGACCAAGTAGTCAAACTTTCCACTGGGTTCCCCTAAAGTATCCCATATTTCTTTCTGAGGGGAGGTTGGCTTCGTGATTTGGACTTTCTCCAATTCTAGCCTCAGGCCTTCAGTAACTTGTGTCAACTCTTGGTTTTCCTGGCCTTCAGTAGCCTGGATTTCCTTTGCAACAGCTAAAGGTGCTGCTTCGCTCGAAGTCTATGGTTGCTTGTGGACGTCTTTAGTGACCCCCTTATTGACTTCGACTATCACCCAGCTTTCATTTTCAGTACCTTTCTCTCCCACTGGAGCGTCACTTTGGTCAGCTTCCACCATGTTTATTTCTCCAATGCATGCAGGCTCAGAGTAATTGGTGTCTGCGATGTCCAAAGGGTCTTCGTCCACTTTCATTTTTGCTTTATCAGCAAACTTCAGTCTGCCATCTTTAATTGCATTCTGAATTAGGTCCCTGAAAAGAAAACACTGTGAGGTTTTGTGGCCTAGGAAACTATGATATTTGCAAAATCCTCTTTTCTTTCTTTGATCTAAAAGAGGTATTTTGACATTTGATGGCACAATGAGTTGGTCATCTTTGACAAGTAAATCAAAAATCTCGTCACATTTAGTGACATCGAAGGTATAAACCTTCTTTGGGAATTTGTCACTTTTCTCATTTTCAACAATTTCTTTCCCTTTTGTGGGAACTAATAATTTGCAGGAGTAAGGTGGTGCCTGTTTTAATTCAGCGAGGTCGATTTCGACCTCTTCGAATTTGAATTCAGGATAATCTTCTGCTTCCTCAGTTCCAACATAGGAGATCCTTTCCTTCTTATTATTTTTAAAGACTCTGGCCTTTTTGGCCTTTAGCCTTTCGACCTGTCGAACCCTATCGGCTAATTGAGCCATATCCCTCAAGTATTGAGTGTCTAATTTCTTTCGAATAGAGTAATCCAGGCCGCCAGCAGCCATTTCGACTAACTCATGTTCAGGCACTACTGTAAAGCATCTAGATTTCAAGAGCCTGAATCTATTCAGATAATCATCTATGGGCTCAGTGAACTTCCTCTTGACACTGGCTAGTTCCTTCAGACTTATTTTTGATTGTCCCATGTAGAACTGTTCATGGAATAATCTCTCCAAAAGAGCCCAAGTATCAATGGACCCAGGAGGCAAAGTGGTGAGCCATGTGAAAGCGTTCTTAGTCAGGGAACTTGGGAAATATTTGATCCTAAGGTCTTCATTATTGGCTATATCTCCTGCTTCGGTTAGATACCTGGCTATATGTTCGACTGTTGACTCATTGGTATCCCCAGCAAACTTTGTGAACTTAGGGACTTTATATCCCCTTGGTAAATCAGTGTGCATTATGTAATCTAATATAGGGGAGGCATAATTTGGCCTTCTAATTCCTGTGTTGAGGCCATTCTGGGCCATGATTCTCTCTATCATGGTGGTTAAATTATTTTCTGCCAAGATGTTATCGTTTCGAATTCTATGAACGACTGCATCAGCATCTTGATTTCGACCCACCATGACAATCCCTCTAGGTTGTTCTTCTCGAAACTCTGGGACTTCCAGCCTTTCGACCCTTGCCCCTGGTTCCATAATTTCCCTTTGTGGGCCTTGGATCATTGGGGCTTCTAGCCTTTGCGCCCTTGTCCCCAAATTAACCTCCTCTCTGGCTGGTCTATAGGGTGGGTCGTTAGCAACTTGTTCTATAATAGGTACGTTCGCTCGAACTCCCGCCTAATTCTGCCTACGCCTCTCTGGGGGAGCGAAAAAATCTGCTATTCGACTCATATTATCTGCGTTTTCTCTGTTTGTCACAGTCACATTTTGTACTATTGGGGCAAATATCTCCTGCATAGTTTGTGCTAATACTCCTATCATATTATGGTTACTATCATCCATTAATTGCCTAAAAGCCAACTAGTTTTCTGTGGTTAAAATAGGCATTGCACTATAACCCATTGACCCTTGATTATTTGTCATAAACTGATTTGCCCCAGACCCGGGCCCTAATTGTGGTGATGAATTCGATGTGGAATTGTGTAAGCCTGCCATAAAAGATGTTGGCATTCCATAAGAGGAATTTCTGGTTCTATTACCATCGAAACCGGGTGGTCTAGTTAGTGGGGTGGCGAAATGGGTTTGTGTCCCTAATGGTGGGACGAATCCCCCAGGATAACCAATGGTTCCGGCATTTCCTAGGATCGAACTGTTAGTTGATATGCCACTTATTCCATTAGTGGCTATATTACTGGTAGAGGATGCAACAAACTGTGCATTCGAAGGGATCACATTAGATGTTCCCATCGAGGCGGAGATATTAGAGCCTGTTGTATGTGGGGCATTTTGTTCCCCTTGTTGATTGTCAGAATTAGACATCTTGTTCAAACGTTTTCTTCTGGATAAGGGTTGGTTGCTATTGGTTATTCTACCACTTCTAAGGTTCATAAAACAACAAACTTATCACTCAGAGAGTATTTTTACAATGGTTACGTCTCAACAATTTTTTACTCTGTTCTAAATTCCGTAATGGCCAATGACGCGTCCCACTGGGCGTGCCAATTTGTTTACAGTTATTTCTGGTAAACAACTGCTAGTCCTCCAAACTATCGAATAATCTTAATGACTGTTATTCAATCTCTCTGGTAACTCGCAGGATCGACTAGATTGATCCTAGGATGTATTGGTCATTTGGATAACTCTCATTATAGAACTGGTATTCATGGTTGGTATTTAGAATGTTGTGTAGGTGTTTAACTTACTTCGATTACTCTATTAAAGATCTAAAGGCGTGATCAAGTAAATGTGCGCGAAACTAAATTGCATGAATAAAGTTCAATTGTAAAGACATGTAAAACTGCAGAAAAGACAAGTAAATAACTTCGAAGCATAAAAACAAGTAATGTAAAAGATTCTCTGGAAAAAGATTCGAAATGTGAAGAAAGCGTTTAAATGCAAGAAAACAGTAAAATGACTTTAAGTGAAAAAAGTGTTTGAATGATAAAAGCTTGAAGATAAAGGCATGTAATGTGCAAAAGTTTCTGAAATGTAAAGTATTTGAAATGGAAAGAAAGCATTTAAATGTAAGGCATCAGTAAAAAGACTTCGAATGACAATATTTTAATGCAAAGGCTTTTGAATGGTATTGACATGAAGATAGAGGAAAATACTGGAAATGATAAAGAGTTTTATTAAATCATAAACACTTGGTGTTATCATACGTACATTGCTCGTGCATTCGTTTCCCTAGCCATGTGGTATTTTGAATGTTTACTGAGTTTTTTGTACAATAGATATGACACACAAAATCCTAATGCTAAGACTTCTATTTATACTACTTCGACCATAACGGTCTTGCTATAAGATCCTGCCACGTTCAGAACATGCAGAGCAATGCCTCTCTCTAGCTTCCACGCGTCTTCGAATGCTCCAGCGCATATATTTTAAATTTCGAACATCCCGCTTGCATTTGAATTTCAAATGTTT
Organism: Vicia faba; assembly: GCA_948472305.1. NCBI lineage: Eukaryota > Viridiplantae > Streptophyta > Magnoliopsida > Fabales > Fabaceae > Vicia > Vicia faba. The sequence goes on from OX451737.1 coordinate 392,474,027, forward strand.
TGGCACTTCTTCGCTTCGAACACATTTCTTGGACACAACCTTGTTATCACTCCGAGACTTCTCTGAATATATCCTCATAACTGTCACTCGAAGCTCCTAGTTTTGATATGCTCATACGAAGCACTGCTTCTACCATTTCGAAACATGACATCTTGCTTTATTCCAATCGAAACGTCCAATTTGCTTCGCTTCTAATAATATCATCAAAATCTTCAGCCAACAAAAGCCCCTTTAAAATATGTATTTCGATTCCTTTGAGAAATACTTATTTTAAACATATACACAAGATTTTGATGTGACCTTCGAATCATCGTAACATTTATTGCATATGACTCCGGTCACGTCAATCATGACGCTTTTCAGATTCCTTAACCGCCTTGAACCATTTCATAGCATGGTGCAGTTACAAAACAATGATTATCATTTAATCACGCCTATTACCAATATTAACTTTACGTCACCTCCTTCTCAAACCAACCCACGACTACCACGTATCACAATCTTACTCAGTGGATGTTTAAACTTCCACACTATAAAAACTCATCAACTTAGTCTTTTCTTTTCTTCCCACATTCTAAATCTTTTCTTCCTCTTTTCTCACCGAAACCCTAAACTCCCAACATTCTTCCAACAATGTCTTCTTCAACTTCATCTCAACTGAAAAAAGCTTCCAAAAAGAAAGGAAAGAACACAGGAACCATAATGGAAAGCAAGGTTGGCACCTACCAAGGTCAATCGGTTCTTATTCCTCAGATGATCTCAAAAGAGAAGGAAATGCTCTATGCATCCCAGGTACTAATTCCTACTAACGCCGCTGGCAAGAGGTTAGATTTAATGGGCCCTCTTACAGTCTTTGAAATCTTAAAAGACACCAGAAAATTTTTCCCTGTTTGTTATAATTTTAAACCTCTGTTTAATAAAATGGATACCCCTAAGACAGTAGAGTCTTCTGATTCGACCACCGTGGAAAATCCAATTATTCCCCCTAAGGACCCTTTTGTGCTAGATTATGTAAAGAGTAACTTCAAACCATTTCGATCTTGCCCCACCTCCGACACAGCTTATCACAACTGGTTTACCAAAGTAGAAGTTAAGAAATCCCAGCAATGGGAAGAATTAGGTATTTACAACTTGATTAAACTATCGAAACCAGGCTTTACCTATAGCCACCCATTATTATTCGCGTCCTTATATTTCTGGGACAGTACTTACAATACTTTCCATCTCCTTGGTGGAATGATTACACCCACCTTTTTTGACATAGCAGCCATTATTGGGTTATCACCAATAGGAGAAACCTATATTCCTGACAATGAAGAGCATTCGAGTATTATTGACTTCGAAGTCAAGCTAGCTAGCTTTTCAAATTTTATCAACCACTATCACACTGAAGGTGACAGTGTGTCGGATGTGGAACACATTGCTTTCCTTACCTTATGGTTGTCAAGGTATGTCTTTTGCAGCAGATCCCTACAGGTAGCCAGTAGGTTTATTCCTCTAGCTAGAGATTTTCATGAGAATCGGAGGGTGTGTTTAAGCGAACTGCTATTAGTTGATCTTTACGAAAGTCTAAGGTCAGCTGTTTCGAGTTTGAAATCTCACACCTCTAAAAACATCCTGCTAGCTGGCCCTTTCTGGTTACTCCAGTTATGGCTAAATGCCATGTTCGAACCTTCACTATCAACTGCCAACACTATTGCTGAACAAGACCCAAAAATAGCGGATAGAATCATCGAAGGCACTAGGCTGCGAAGACTTACCCCAAACGATGATAAGGATGACTTCAAAGTTCTCTTCTCAAAATATATCATGATTTTCTCCAAGAGGCATAAATTCGAAGAGACCATGGCGCCTTTTGCTTCAAGGACTCATGGACCCTCATGGTTCACCATGGCTCTCTCAGAAGCAGTCAAAAGCAAAGAAATTCAAGATGTATGGAGAGCCTTTTTGCTACCCAGACTAATCTCTTCATGAATTACTCATGCTAAGAATCAAATCTTCCTTTTTGCTTATCAACCCAACTTCGTTTCGAGACAATTTGGCTTGTGCCAACTAATCCCTGAACCCCTATTCCAAACAGAAAATGCCATCACCTCTGGGCGAACCTTCAAGGCGAGAGAAGCCAAACTACAGCAGGAACAATACCAAGGCTTTGCCCACTTTGAACTAATAACTTTCGAACTTACACACCTTACAGCAAAGGGGTTTCTGGAATGGTGGACAAAGTTCTTTCAGACTTATATGTTCGATACTCTTACTATTCAGCAGAAACTAACTGATGCATTCGATGTGCAGGTACAATCCAAGAAAGGTATGTTCACTCATGCCAAAGAGATTAAGGCTTTTCAAAATTATTTCGAAACTACTTATGATCCCACACACTTGGAATCCACTGTGCATCAAGCGGCTGAGACCTTGAAGGAAAAATTCAAAGAAAAAATTTCTAAGTTAAAACTTCCTTCAGGGTTGTCACCTGAGGATAGGTATAGGTTGGCATTCGAAATGCATCCACCTAAATTTCCTAGATTACCTACCTCGGAACTGGCTCTGGCTTGGTTTCCTCCATACCCTTGGTGGTTCACTTGCAAAGAAATGTTCAAATATCTTCAAAAGAAACCAAAGCCATCTGAGACTGTGACATGGGCTCGACATTGGCTCCACGATTTCCCAGGACATATTCACTATGACCTTTCTTCCATGTCGATTAAATCTGATCAAGGCACAGGTGCGAATGCTTGGGAAAATCCCAAATGTTTCTCATTTTCTACAATTTTAACTTTTGCCTTAATTGTTTCGATTTTCAGCCATCAGGATAAAGACTGCTACTTCAAAGTTAAAAGAAGGGAGCGCCTCTCAGGCCTCTGTCGAAACCATTGATACTGTGACTCTATCCAAACCAACAACAACTGCTGCCACAACAACAACAACACCAGTAATAACCAGTGCTCCAACTCCACAGGTAATCACTTAGCCTTGATGTTTCGAATACACTAATGTTTCATGATTTGCATCTAACTTATTGTTTAAATCTTTTCAGACTAACAAACTCCCGCCAACCACTCCAAAGAAACGAAAAACAAACACTACGAGGAAGACCCCAATGCTGGAGGGAATTTACCAGCTGCTTCGAAGAAGAAGCAGAAGAAGGAAATTTCCAAAAGTGTTGTACCAACTAGTGTCTCTGGACTCGATTCCAGGGATGCTGCTCCCTCAACTAAATCCAAAATTCCACCTTCGACCTCCAACGTAATGTTGGAACGCATAGCTAGCAACCTCTCTTCTGAGAGTCCACAAGTAAATTGAACTTTAAATCTCTGACAAAATAATTATTCATTACCTTGGTGCATGCTTTTAATATTCTTTTGCCTCTAGGATATTTTGAATCCAGCTCTTACCACTTCGACCTCACCATCAAAAACTGCTGCTCCGATCAACTCTTCTCCTCAAGGGGATTCCAGCAACCTTGTGCAGAACAAAGGTTCCTCCAATATGGCGGTTCTGGCTGGGGCTTCAGAGCAGCAAGATGATCAGAGTACTTCTCCTCCTCTAAAAGAAACAAATGAAGCAACGCTTCATGAATCTGCAGAGACTTTACAAAGAACTTCTCTTCAAAAGTCCCCTCTTGAAACCCTTCAAGAGGATCCAAAGGACATTCACACTGAAGGAGAGAAAGCTGATTCTGATCAAAGAAACGAAGAATCTGCAGAGGAAGGGTCTGAGGAAGGAGATGCCAACGATGGTTCGACTGCTGGGCCAGAGTCAGACGCAAATAGCAGCGAGATAGAAGATATCGAAGTGGTGGATTTGGATGATAATGAAGAAGACGATGGGCATGAAATGAATGAAGGTGACGGTGACGCGACCAATAAATCCATGGAATTCGAAATGGATGTGACTCCCCTGCGCGTGGAACTCCCTCAACCGTCTCTGTCCCGAATGACTGAAGAGGAGCTTGCTCTCCTGAGACGAAATGACCCTATTGGGTACATGAAGGTGAAGCTGGCTCAAAGGTATATTCCACCTGCTAGGGCTGGTACAAGTTCGACTAGCCATCCGTTGCCCACAGATGATAGAATTGTACTTCTTAACAGGATTAGGAGAACAATTCATGATGTGGATTTGTTCGAAGTGCTCAAACAAGATAGCACAGCTTGCTACACTATGAAGGAGTTACTTACAAAAGTCAACCTTGCTACCTGCTCCTTGCCAGTTAGCACTATCTTGTTCGATCTTCAATCTTTGCTAGACAACGTGACTAGGTACCTTCTCCAAGATGAATTTGCTTCCAGAAAGGTTCAAGAAAAACGAACTGCAATGGATGCTGCTTATGAGCATGCTTCGAAACTCTCTCAAGAAGCTGATGATCAAGCCATGCATCTAAAGCAAGCAAAAACTGATTATGAGGCTCGAGCTGAGTTCATCCTTCTCTGGGAAAGGAAAATTCAGGAACTTCAACAGAAGGTTAAAGAGGCTCAAGAACAACAATTAGCCTACGAAACCAATACTGCTGGCAACCAATTCGAAGAGCTCCTCGACAAGGGGCTTGCAGAAATGGAAACTGCAGAACAACTCAAAGGAGAAGTGGCTACCTTAGAGGGAGCAAGACGTTTTGCTCAACAAAGGCTTGAGTCTTATCGAAGTACCTTTAACAGATTGAAGAATAATGCCTATTTCTAAATCTTAGTGTTGATTTGGTTAAAATTTGGTTTTTTGTATGTAACATTTGAACAACGCCATTTTGGCAACCCCATATTGCCATTTTGGCATTTTTATGATATTTTGATTACGTTGTTACTATTCGAATCTCCTGCAGGTGTGGCTTATATTTCTTTAAATACTTCCCATTAACCTTTAGGATACGTTTATCATCCATCAGCTCTTCGATTTCATATGCATTGTTTGAGAATACCTTTATTATTTGAAAAGGCCCTTCCCAATGAGGTGACCATTTACCTAACGTTTTATTTTTCTTGTCCATGGGCAATATGACTTTCCAGACTAAGTCATTAATAGTGAATGCTTTTCCTTTCACCCTTTTGTTATATGTCCTGGCCACTCTTTCTTTTTGTCTCATCAGGATTTCCAATGCATGCAATCTAACTTCGTCCAACTCAACTAACTCATTCATCATCATTTCCCAATATAATGCAGTTGGGATTTCGTTTTGTATTTGAATTCGAACTGATTGTAAATGAATTTCTACTAGCAGAACTGCATCATGACCAAATGTGAGTTGGAAAGGTGTGGTGTTAGTAGCTTCTTTAGGAGATGTTCTACAGGCCCATAGTATTTGGTCCAAAGTTTTGTGCCAGTTCCTTGGCTTTTTACCAATATGTTTCTTGATTAACCCTATTATCACTTTATTAGCTGCTTCGACCTGACCATTTGCTTGAGCATAATATGGCGTTGATGTTAGTAATCTAAACCCCATTTCTTGAGCAAATTCTTGCATCTTTCTACCAGTAAACACAGAACCTTGGTCTGTGGTTATGCTCCCTGGCAATCCGAACCTATAGATAATTTATTTCTGTATAAACTCAATAATAGCCTCTTGATCAGCAACTATTAATGGTATTGCTTCGATCCACTTGGTAAAATAATCTATTCCTACCAAGATATATTTATGTCCTTTAGACGAAGCAGGATTTATTTCTCCTATTAAATCCAATGCCCATCCTCTAAATGGCCATGGTTTAATGATTGAATGTAACTCGCTTGCAGGGGCATGTTGAATCCCTGCATGTTTCTGTCATTCTTCACAACCTTTAGCAAAGTCTATACAATCTTTGAGCATGCTGGGCCAATACATGCCATATCGAAATAACAGCCATTTCATTTTATGACCTGCTTGATGTGCCCCACATGCCCCATTGTGGACTTCTGACAATGCTAAGTATGCCTCACTTTCTCCTAGGCATTTCAGTAACACGCCTTCTTGGGTCTTTTTGAACAACTCGTTTCCCATGAGGACATATGACAATGCTCTATATTTTATCTTCCTATCAACATTCAGAGTTGGGTTTGTTAAATAACTCACAAGTGGACTTCGCCAATCTGCATCTGATAAAGTGTTTATGGCTAATATTTCGAATCCCTGTTTCTCAGCATAACCCAATTTCATACTCTCTAGATCTGATGGTGTGAATTTAGTAGCCATAACTCTACCCCTTAATTCAACTAAATCCTCAAAGTTTTTGGCAGAAACTTTATAACCTGAAGCCAATTGTGCTAAGTCATTTGCTTCTTGGTTTTCTATTCTTGGTATATGTTGAATATCCATGTATTCAAATTTTCTAAGTAGCCTGTTAACTATGACGAAGTATATCATCAGGTTTTCCTTTATGCATTTATACTCCTTTGTTATTTGCTTGACCACTAATTCTGAGTCTCCTTTAATTTCGACTCTAGTTGCCCCCAATTCCAACAAAGCTTCAAGTCCAACAATAATCGCTTCATACTCAGCTTCGTTGTTCGAGCAACGAGGACCATCTAATTTATACTTGAATTTTGTTGGAATTCCTTCAGGAGAAATTAGAAGGACTCCAACACCACTTCCATTCCTGTGGGTCGAACCATCAAAGTATAATTTACATGGTTGCATTTCGACGTAACTCATGACAGTCTGTTCAACCAATGAATGTTCCACAATGAAATCAGAAATCACTTGGCCTTTCACAGCTTTTAAAGGCATGAAAGTCAAAGAATATCCTGTTAAGGCTAAGGCCCATTTACCAACTCTGCTATGCATTATTGGTTTCGAAAGCATGTGTTTAATGACATCGAAATGAGATGAAACATAAACATCAACAGGCTTTATATAATACTTGAGTTTCATACAAGAGAAGTACAAACAGAGACATATCTTTTCTAAATTGCTATATCTAGTCTCTGCATCATTCAATACTCTACTTAAATAGTATATGGCTCTTTCGATGCCATTGCTATCTTCTTGTGCTAACATACTACCTATACTACCTTCAGAGGCAGATATGTACAATCTCATGGGCTTTCCCCATGAAGGTGGAGACAAGATGGGAGGCTGAGAGAGGTATCTTTTTATCTTGTCAAATGCCTCCTGATGGGCTTCGTTCCACTCGAAGGCTTGGCCTTGCTTTAAACGAAGCAACGGAGAGAAAGCTTGGGTTCTTCCACTCAGATTCGAAATGAACCTTCTGAGAAAGTTAATCTTCCCTAGCAAAGATTGCAGCTCCCTTTTTGACGTAGGTGCTTTTGTCTCCATTATGGCTTTGGTTTTGTTCTGGTTGATCTCAATTCCTTTCTTGTGAACCACAAAGCCAAGGAAATCTCCAGCCTGCACAAAAAATGCACATTTAAGGGGATTCATCTTTAAGCCATGTTTTCTCATTCGTTCGAATGATTGGCTCAAATGATGCAAATGGGTTTCTGCAGCTATAGATTTGATGATTATATCATCAATATACACCTGCATAAAGGTTTCAATGAAATCAGGGAAAATCGAATTCATTGCCCTTTGATAAGTTGCCCCAGCGTTTTTTAAACCAAAAGGCATCACCACCCATTCGTAGGTGCCTAAGGCTCCTGGGCAACGAAATGTTGTCTTGGCAACATCTTCTTCAGCAATAAAAATCTGATTATACCCAGAGTATCCATCTAACATACTTAAATATTCAAATCCTGCAGCAGAGTCAACTAGCATTTCTGCCACAGGCATGGAGTACTCATCCTTAGGGGTTGCAGTGTTTAAATCCCTAAAATCTATGCAGATTCTCAAAGAACCATTTTTCTTAATAACAGGTACTATATTTGCTAACCATTCGACATACCTTGTGGTTCTGATAAATCTGCAACGCAGCAACCTTTCGATCTCAGCTTTAATCTTTGTGAGAACTGTTGGTGCGAATCTTCTAGGAGTTTGTTTGATGGGCTTCTTGCCATCTTTGATTGGAAGTCTGTGTTCGACTAACTCCCTCTTTAAACCAGGAATTTCGTCATAATCCCATGCGAAGCAATCTTTTTTTTTCTTGAGGACTTCGATCACTTCCTGCTTGAGGCCTTGGCTAAGTTTTGCACTTATGTAGGTTATTCTTTTCGTGTTCTCATCCCCTAAGTTCACTTCTTCGAGTGAATCCTGCGCCAACATTTTGGCACCTGAGTCTATGGGGTCCCTCTCGAAGCCTAAGGGTTCTTTATCATAGATGGCGTCCAGCCTTTGATCTATCCCAAGTTCTTTAAAGGGTGAGCATTTCGAGCTATCCCCCTTTATTTCGTTCATCTTTACAGCCAGTTTATTCATTTCAGCCTCTAAGGCCGCCTTTGATTCGTTCTTAGCCATATAGGCCGAAATCCTTTCGAAAAAGGAGGACTCAGTCATGAGTAAGGTTGTCAAATTCCCAGCCTGCTGGCCGTCTTTGTATAGTACTTTCGACTCCTTCGTCTTCACTGATTATTCTTCTATCCCAATATATGCCATCATGGCGAAGGGTCATATAGTAGTGGGCGTTTCTGGTTTCGTTGATTTCATCATTTGGCACACAAGGAGCAATCTTTTCCAAATGTTTGTCATAATTCCTCTTGTCAACTAAGTTGACTGCTGACATGAAGTAACTCTGGTCCGCTTCAATGTTTTCCACGATCCCATCTTCTCTCCATAAAACTAATCGCTGGTGCATTGACGAAGGAACTGCCCCTACGCCATGGATCCACTCCCTTCCCAGCAACAAGTTGTAGTTGTCCTTGGCTTCGATCACCATGAACATGGTGGGCCTACAGCTTGAGCCTATTGTCAAGTCCAATTGAACCACCCCCAGTGTTTTGCCTACTTTCCCTTCATAATTGGATAGAACCATGTTGTGTGGCTTGATGTCTCCTTCGCGTATTTCTAACCTTTTCAGCATGAAATGGGGTATTAAGTTGACTGCAGCGCCCCCATCCACTAGAACCTTATTCACGCCATGGGCACCAACCTTTGCCCGAATAAATAGTGGCTTAAGATGGTTCTTCATAGCTGGTTCTGGACGCTCGAAGAACGCATTCTGCTCCTCGACAGCTCCATTATCCATCACATAGTAGCACACAGGCCTGTGCTTCATCAGATCTATGGTATCTTCTTCCTCATACTCGTCAATTTCAGTTTCCTTTCCAAACTCACAAGGAAGCACAGATACCACATTGCAATTGAGGTTGAACGAAGACTCCCCCTCTGATTCGAAGTTGTCCGTTATCATATCTTCGTCTTCTTCTGGACCTGGAGTGTATTCCTTTGGTTCATCTAGTTGTACTTCAGAGAAGAGCCTCCTATTAACTGGGGGTTTGTCTTCAGTTTGATTTTTTGGTGTGGGTTTGTTGGTGCTAGATTCACCTTGGTTCTTTATTGAAGTTTCCCCTTTATTTTCCACAGCTTCCCTTTCAGCCTTTCGAATTCTCTGTTGCCTTCGCCATTGAGATCCTGACATGGGGTTTCTTCCTTTGTAGTTCTCTAATCTCACCTATTCCCTCTTTGCTATGTTGAACTGCCTTCTATATGTCATAGCATGGCGTACATTTCGTTCAGTGTTTCTCCATTTATCTTTGCCTTTGTCATTTCTGACTTGCAACCATCTGTCTGTTGGCACTTCAGCAGGGATTTTGAACATCACTCTTCGAGCACCCTTGGGATGGGGACTATCAGGCCTTCGTTGTTTGTATTTGCTATCGAAACGTGGGCCCATCTGAACAGTTTCTTGATGGTTCCAGCAAGGGGCGAAAGGGATTGTTTCGAAGGCTCTGGCCATGCTTTGATCATACACAGCGGAACACCTTGGGCATATCAAGCACTTGGTTGCCCCTTTGTAGCAGCGAAACAAAAATTCCAGCAAGCTTTCTCCAGCCTTAGGATAACACCTGAATAACTGGTTATCCTGGCGCCAGTTGTTGCCAGTTCGCGCCCTTTGTACTCTCTCGAAGTTTGCAGCGATTCTCTGATTGCAGAGGATGCTGCACCTAGGGCATAGTATCATCCCTGTATCTCCTTTGTGGCACATCATGAGGTAATCCTTGAGACTAGCATCTCCAGCATGATTATCCTCCATTTTATACTTCTCTTTTTCTAAGTATCTCTCTACCTCCTCCATCTCAGAGCGAGGTCTCTCCATATCCACCATGTTTACCTCACCATCCTCCCCCTTAGCGTCATCATCTCCCCATCCTGTGGGTTTTATATCTTCAATGTGGACCTTTGAACTCTCTGGGGCAGAATATTTGACCAAGTAGTCAAACTTTCCACTGGGTTCCCCTAAAGTATCCCATATTTCTTTCTGAGGGGAGGTTGGCTTCGTGATTTGGACTTTCTCCAATTCTAGCCTCAGGCCTTCAGTAACCTGTGTCAACTCTTGGTTTTCCTGGCCTTCAGTAGCCTGGATTTCCTTTGCAACAGCTAAAGGTGCTGCTTCGCTCGAAGTCTCTGGTTGCTTGTGGACGTCTTTAGTGACCCCCTTATTGACTTCGACTATCACCCAACTTTCATTTTCAGTACCTTTCTCTCCTACTGGAGCGTCACTTTGGTCAGCTTCCACCATGTTTATTTCTCCAATGCATGCAGGCTCGGAGTAATTGGTGTCTGCGATGTCCAAAGGGTCTTCGTCCTCTTTCATTTTTGCTTTATCAGCAAACTTCAGTCTGCCATCTTTAATTGCATTCTGAATTAGGTCCCTGAAAAGAAAACACTGTGAGGTTTTGTGGCCTAGGAAACTATGATATTTGCAAAATCCTATTTTCTTTCTTTGATCTAAAGGAGGTATTTTGACATTTGATGGCACAATGAGTTGGCCATCTTTGACAAGTAAATCAAAAATCTCGTCACATTTAGTGACATCGAAGGTATAAACCTTCTTTGGGAATTTGTCACTTTTCTCATTTTCAACAATTTCTTTCCCTTTTGTGGGAACTAATAATTTGCAGGAGTAAGGTGGTGCCTGTTTTAATTCAGCGAGGTCGATTTCGACCTCTTCGAATTTGAATTCAGGATAATCTTCTGCTTCCTCAGTTCCAACATAGGAGATCCTTTCCTTCTTGTTATTTTTAAAGACTCTGGCCTTTTCGGCCTTTAGCCTTTCGACCTGTCAAACCCTATCGGCTAATTGAGCCATATCCCTCAAGTATTGAGTGTCTAATTTCTTTCGAATAGAGTAATCCAGGCCGCCAGCAACCATTTCGACTAACTCATGTTCAGGCACTACTGTAAAGCATCTAGATTTCAAGAGCCTGAATCTATTCAGATAATCATCTATGGGCTCAGTGAACTTCCTCTTGACACTGGCTAGTTCCTTCAGACTTATTTTTGATTGCCCCATGTAGAACTGTTCATGGAATAATCTCTCCAAAAGAGCCCAAGTATCAATGGACCCAGGAGGCAAAGTGGTGAACCATGTGAAAGCGTTCTTAGTCAGGGAACTTGGGAAATATTTGATCCTAAGGTCTTCATTATTGGCTATATCTCCTGCTTCGGTTAGATACCTGGCTATATGTTCGACTGTTGACTCATTGGTATCCCCAGCAAACTTTGTGAACTTAGGGACTTTATATCCCCTTGGTAAATCAGTGTGCATTATGTAATCTAATATAGGGGAGGCATAATTTGGCCTTCTAATTCCTGTGTTGAGGCCATTCTGGGCCATGATTCTCTCTATCATGGTGGTTAAATTATTTTCTGCCAAGATGTTATCGTTTCGAATTCTATGAACGACTGCATCAGCATCTTGATTTTGACCCACCATGACAATCCCTCTAGGTTGTTCTTCTCGAAACTCTGGGACTTCCAGCCTTTCGACCCTTGCCCCTGGTTCCATAATTTCCCTTTGTGGGCCTTGGATCATTGGGGCTTCTAGCCTTTGCGCCCTTTCCCCCAAATTAACCTCCTCTCTGGCTGGTCTATAGGGTGGGTCGTTAGCAACTTGTTCTATAATAGGTACGTTCGCTCGAACTCCCGCCTGATTCTGCCTACGCCTCTCTAGGGGAGCGAAAAAATCTGCTATTCGACTCATATTATCTGCGTTTTCTCTGTTTGTCACAGTCACATTTTGTACTATTGGGGCAAATATCTCCTGCATAGTTTGTGCTAATACTCCTATCATATTATGGTTACTGTCATCCATTAATTGCCTAAAAGCCAACTGGTTTTATGTGGTTAAAATAGGCATTGCACTATAACCCATTGACCCTTGATTATTTGTCATAAACTGATTTTCCCCAAACCCGGACCCTAATTATGGTGATGAATTCGATGTGGAATTGTGTAAGCCTGCCATAAAAGATGTTGGCATTCCATAAGAGGAATTTCTGGTTCTATTACCATCGAAATCGGGTGGTCTAGTTAGTGGGGTGGCGAAATGGGTTTGTGTCCCTGATGGTGGGACGAATCCCCCAGGATAACCAATGGTTCCGGCATTTCCTAGGATCGAACTGTTAGTTGATATGCCACTTATTCCATTAGTGGCTATATTACTGGTAGAGGATGCAACAGACTGTGCATTCGAAGGGATCACATTAGATGTTCCCATCGAGGCGGAGATATTAGAGCCTGTTGTATGTGGGGCATTTTGTTCCCCTTGTTGATTGTCAGAATTAGACATCTTGTTCAAACGTTTTCTTCTGGATAAGGGTTGGTTGCTATTGGTTATTCTACCACTTCTAAGGTTCATAAAACAACAAACTTATCACTCAGAGAGTATTTTTACAATGGTTACGTCTCAACAATTTTTTACTTTGTTCTAAATTCCGTAATGGCCAATGACGCGTCCCACTGGGTGTGCCAATTTGTTTACAGTTATTTCTGGTAAACAACCGCTAGTCCTCCAAACTATCGAATAATCTTAATGACTGTTATTCAATCTCTCTGGTAACTCGCAGGATCGACTAGATTGATCCTAGGATGTATTGGTCATTTGGATAACTCTCATTATAGAACTGGTATTCATGGTTGGTATTTAGAATGTTGTGTAGGTGTTTAACTTACTTCGATTACTCTATTAAAGATCTAAAGGCGTGATCAAGTAAATGTGCGCGAAACTAAATTGCATGAATAAAGTTCAATTGTAAAGACATCTAAAACTGCAGAAAAGACAAGTAAATGACTTTGAAGCATAAAAACAAGTAATGTAAAAGATTCTCTGGAAAAAGATTCGAAATATGAAGAAAGCGTTTAAATGCAAGAAAACAGTAAAATGACTTTAAGTGAAAAAAGTGTTCGAATGATAAAAGCTTGAAGATAAAGGCATGTAATGTACAAAAGTTTCTGAAATGTAAAGTATTTGAAATGGAAAGAAAGCATTTAAATGTAAGGCATCAGTAAAAAGACTTCGAATGACAATATTTTAATGCAAAGGCTTTTGAATGGTATTGACATGAAGATAGAGGAAAATACTGGAAATGATAAAGAGTTTTATTAAATCATAAACACTTGGTGTTATCATACGTACATTGCTCGTGCATTCGTTTCTCTAGCCATGTGGTATTTTGAATGTTTACTGATTTTTTTGTACAATAGATATGACACACGAAATCCTAATGCTAAGACTTCTATTTATACTACTTCGACCATAACGGTCTTGCTATAAGATCCTGCCACGTTCAGAACATGCAGAGCAATGCCTCTCTCTAGCTTCCACGCGTCTTCGAATGCTCCAACGCATATATTTTAAATTTCGAACATCCCGCTTGCATTTGAATTTCAAATGTTTTGGCACTTCTTCGCTTCGAACGCATTTCTTGGACACAGCCTTGTTATCACTTCGAGACTTCTCTGAATATATCCTCATAACTGTCACTCGAAGCTCCTAGTTTTGATATGCTCATTCGAAGCACTGCTTCTACCATTTCGAAACATGACATCTTGCTTTATTCCAATCGAAACGTCCAATTTGCTTCGCTTCTAATAATATCATCAAAATCTTCAGCCAACACCATCATAATGGAATTAGAAATTCGTTTGATGATCAAACCATCAATTACTAATAACAGTGTAATGCAATGAGACTTCATCATCATATTAACAATTCAACAATGTGCAATGCGACTGACACTGATGCAAAATGCATGTGATACCATTAGGGAAAAACCCTCATCTTAATAATGCCAACTTAGGGCAACAACTTCATAACACCAATACAGGCCATTGTAATAGGGCAAAAACTTCATCTTAATAATGCCAACTTGGGGCAACAACGCCAATACAAGCCATCTTTCGCCAATACAAGCCATCTTTAATGAATACATGCGACACTGATATGTAACAACATAATTTCACATTGATTACTTTTATTTATAAATTCTACGCCATTACAGGCCATCATCATCATTATCATGCATATCATGTCACACAATTAAAATGCAACATCATTATACTCAATCATAATACCAATCTCATTGATTCTATCATCATATTCACAACTTCACATTACATCAAAAAACATGAATAATACAAGAATCTAGAAAATCATATCATACTGTTTTCAAATCATTTTTATTGAGTAGAAAATATTTTTAGCTTTCTGTAGGTTCGAACGGCGCATCAAACGAACACCCGAGTTAAAAGTTATGAATTTTCAAAGATTTTCAAGAATCTGTCAGTTTCAGTAGGGTGCCCGGGTACCCATATATGGTAATCGGTTACCCCCTGTCAACACGGTCAAAAAACTATTTTTCGAGTGGTAACCGGGTACCCATATATGATAATCGATTCCCACTGTTCCAGAATAAAAAAACAGATTTTTATGTTACGAAAAACACTTATTTATCTGGTAAATATGTCTAACGTCCACTTATTATACCGTTAATGTTTATAATTGAACTTTCCACATTCATACCTCAATACCAACCATTTCAATTCACACAAAAACACAATTAAGCACTTAAATTAACTGATTCTTTTATCCAAATCAAAAATCATTATTATAGCAATTACACACAAACATCACCCATCAATCAACTTCATTTATACAACATAAAATATAAGAATTTCACATCTATTCGTCATCAACAATTGTCACATAGATAAATCACATAGAATACCCAATTCTCACAAAGATAAACATATAAATTATTATAATTTACATGTGTCCAAAATATAAATAAGAAAAATAAATTTTAAAAGAAAGATATATTTTAATATATGTATGAATCATTAATATAATGTTTTTATATATAAAAATATTTGGATGAATTGTAACTAATATTTTTTTTATTTTGATATTATATTTAAAATGTTTGTATAAAAAAATTGCTCCCATGTAAAATAAAATTAAATAACAATATGGTTATTAAATAAATTGTTGTTTAGAAAAAATTATGTCTTCCTGTTTGGTATGGTTCGAAGAGTCTTAGAGTTATGTGCCAAAAGTCACTCCAATCCAATATTATTCTATTACAAATTTAGAATATTGCAAGGGTCTAAGATTTTCAAGTGGCTATAGTTGAATTCTATGGATATTACCACTGCATATTTTCATCAAATGGTATACTAAGGCAAATTGGGGGAAATATTTCCTCTAGAAGTGTAGCACAAATGTTTCTCATCATATAGATTAACTGTATCTTCCGTATGCTACTCAGTATACAACATTTACCAATATAGAACGGTTTCATCATAATCAAACCTATATATATTGCATACTGTTTCTAGAATAATATATTGCTAATTAGAGCAATAATGAAGTAGATTATGAATATAAATGGGATAAAAAGAACCAAATGAATAGCAACCGAGTTCAGAATCCTCTTCAAGATTCAGTATGTTTGCTTTACTTGGGTCTGCAAACAGCAACTTTGACACAAGGTATCCTGCAATTGACCATGTCTGAAACAGTATAGAAAACTACAATCAAGTCTCTGACCATTTCTCAGTTATTTTCATGCAGAAAAACCATGCTAGTGTGATACATGTGCAAATTTTCAAAACATCTTCAAACAATAACATGACCTTACATTCTCAAAATGCAGAACCTGTTCTTATTGTTCTGTGTTGCAAACATAAAATCCGAATTGAACAACTTCCAGTTTAAATCCATTATTACTCACGAAATTAGTCTGGAATAGATTATATATTTCAACTTCCTCAAACCTTATAACATCATATTGCAGACAAACAGTGGAGCACTTGAAGAAACGGCGAAGTCGGTGTGGAGAAGAAGAAAGGAAGATATGGATGAAGAAGGAGTTGTGGGATAGTGTGATAACGTGTATGCAGTGTGCAAAAGCATATGGGATGGGTAGTGTGTAAAAGTGGGAAAAGATGGGTTCAGTTTGTATGCCATCGAGATTTCATTGGGCAACATTTATGTAGTTTGGATTTTAACCTCAAGTTTCTATGTTGCAAGGCATGTAGTTGGAACCAAAACATGTACTTCAATAGTTATAGTTCATGATATTGCATCTGTTGTTATCTTCACATTCTTGATATTGGTTAGCATGGATTGATGATGGTTTGCAGGGTGAAACCGAACCATTCAAGCCTTTTTCGCACCGATACCGTACTCCTTATATATTGAACGTAGTACAAAATGGAAGTATGTTTCTACCAAAAAACATAGCAATGTTCTTATGATAAAAGGAATTTTAGAAAAAAATCTTATAATACTATTAGTATCATTTCTATGATTTCTATGAAGAAAATTATTTTATGCAGAAACTTGAAACTTATTTGTATCATGCAGGATTTTAGGAAGTTTGTCGTTTGCTTCGCTTATGTCGCCAATCGTTGTTTTGTATAACTCGATGTCATTACTTTGCTTATTATCACAGCCGTAATTGAACTTTAACTTCAACTCCGAAACCTGGTGCTATCACTTTAATTTCAAAACTTGAAAATTGAATCAATAAACCAGAACACCATATCCGCATTAGGCTCCTATAAAAAAACTGTAATAATTTCCACTAAGACTTTTTATTCTAGATGGTCTAAATAGATCTACATGAAGGAGTTCAAGAGGTCTTGATGTAGAGATAACATTTTTAGATTTAAATGAGATCCTTGTTTATTTCTCCATTTGGCAAGCATCACATAAGTGATTTTTTGAAAATTTTATCTTGAGTAAACCAACAATTGAATCTTTTGAAACAATTTTATTTAACAAGTCAAAGTTAACATGCGCTAGTTGTCTATGCTTAAGTCATGAGTCTTCGTTCATGGAGACAAGACATTTAGTTCCGGTTAATGATACTTCATTCAAGTCGAACATGTATAAACACATCATCTTTCTTGTCATTATTTTCAATTATGCAACAATCTTTAAAAAAAAAGAGATTTTGTATCTTGTCACATAATTGACTAATACTAATAAGATTATATTTAAGACTTTCAATTAGAAGGACTAAAAGTCATTCAAGTTGTTGGATAACTTAATAAACCACTAGGCCAGTTTAACTTTAATGAAAATTTTACAACGATATCTCTTATCCTTTCATACTTTATATGCTATTCATACTTTCTCAACATCAATTTTCCAAAAACACATCAACCATGTCATATATATATATATATATATATATATATATATATATATATATATATATATATATTTTGTACACTCATTAATGAATACAAACGAAAGGACAAATTACTTAATTTTTAAGATTTATGAGAATATTTTACACTTTTTAAAAGATAAAAGACTAAAATAAATTTAAAACAAAATTAAGAAATAAAAAAAATATTTTCCCAAAAAAAATCAATTGTCACCTATTTTTCTTTTACCAAAAAGAAAAAAAGAGATCCAAAACTATTTAAATATAAAATGAGAATTGACGATTAAGGAAAAAATAGAATTTATTACTAGCAATTAAAAAAGAAATTCATAAAAATCATTTTTAAAGTATAAAAAAATTGATTTCACGGGATATTGCTTTGGTTCTTCTCCAGGACCCTCACGGCCAGCATCGCCTTCTAAACCTCTGCCTTAACCCTTCCCTCAATCGCTCTCGTAAGTTCTTATGAGTTTTATTTTCGCTTTTTTCCGTTGAATTTCACTTTAATCGATTCCTTCTTTTTTTTTTCTTTTTCGGTTGAATTGCAGGAGAAGGTGTTGCTGATTGACGAGAAGATGCATCCTCCTTTGACATTGCACAAACACCCTATGTGCACTGAAGTCAGTTTCTTTCTTTTATCACTTTTTTGTAATGTTTAATTATTTGTTATTAGAAGTGTTTATGATCTCATTGTTATGAGAAGTGTTTATCACCCTAGTTGGTAGGAATTCTGTTATTGAATACATCTTCAAGAAATGCAAGATCTTGCAGGTGGAATTGTTGGAACTATATGAGTTTAGAACAAACTCACAAGGGGTGTTTTTGAGTGTCCTGGTTCTATCATAAATTTCTAACCATTTCTGTCATAAATATTAGATAGTGTTTGGATGAAGAGAATTCAAACAATTAGAAATAGAGGAAGAAGACTTGAAAAACTATAAGAGATGTTATTAAAAAAAAAATCCTGAGATTAACAATTTGTATAGAAGTATGGTAGTGGAGAGAATATTATAGCGAATGTTGATCCATGTAGGAAACTCCACTAAGTAGGATACGGCTTGATTGTTGTTGTTATTGTCGTTGTTGATCTTTGTACTGTCAACAGGATTATTTCTATTTTCAATGACAATTGGACTCCTCAAGTTCGATTGGTCCAATCCCTATAGTAAACATGATTATTGGTTCCACATTTTTGAGTCCGATCTCCAGCTGTAAATATTGTTACAGGTGGAATTGCTTATGATTTATATTGTTGCGATGTAAATATTGGCAGATCATAGCGGACTTAAGAATTAATTTGTGAATTTACTCAATTTTGAAGTTTAGATCATTTATCTTATTCTTTTGGTAATGGAAGTTATCATATATTATGATCCAGCAAATACGAACAAGTGTATGTATTATATTATAGCATACTTTGATTCAGACTATACTTTTATGTATAGATTATTGAAGAGTTTCAAAAGTGTCATGTGGAACACCCTATTGCAAAATTCTTTGGCGAATGTACAGATTTGAAAATAAAATTGGATCGTTGCTTCAGAGCAGAAGTGAGGTTTTCAGTTTTTTTTATTATTTCTTACTTATTTTATTTATTTTAAAGTTCTTTGTTTAGATCTGGTTTTCCTGTGGTGTGTAAAAATTGTCTGTGTTCAAACAGAAAGCTGTGAAGAGAAAGGCCAACTTTGAAAAGAGCAAAGAGTTGAAGGAACAGTTGCGAGTTTTCAGAAAAGAAAATGCTGCAAACAGCAGTCAATAGAAGGATTAAAGAAAATGCTGCAAACAGCATTGAAGGATTTCCTGGTTCGTGAAAACCAAAACTGTTGTGCAAAAAATACGATTCTTAGCTTTGTACAATGGCATGATGTGATATTTTGCCATTTTCAAAACATTGAATTATTCTATTATCAATATTGTTAGAATTATTGTCATTCCTTTGTTAGAAAAAGGATTTCCTACACATTAGAGGTGTCGTGTAGCTTCTAAACAAATGTACGAAAACAAAATTCAAAATAAATGAAAAAATTATTGTTAAAGTGAGTGAGTGATCTATAAATACATGTTTTTTTTAAATTAATAACACATATTTTATATAATTTAACTGTTATACACTCAACATTAATAAGAGAGCACTCTATTTGTTTGAAA
The DNA here is from genome assembly GCA_948472305.1 of Vicia faba. Taxonomy (NCBI): domain Eukaryota; kingdom Viridiplantae; phylum Streptophyta; class Magnoliopsida; order Fabales; family Fabaceae; genus Vicia; species Vicia faba. The sequence continues at coordinate 392,493,650 of OX451737.1, forward strand.
AATAGAGGATTCCTACCTTTACCATTACCTAATAGAAAGAAACTTATCACTCAAATAAAGTTAGATTAAATTGCGCTATTTGCTTTTTACTCTACTAGAAGAGAACTTCACACAAAATTAGTCAATAACATATTGTGGAAGGTATAAAGAAAAAACATTGCATATATTGCTCAAATAAAACATGTTAGTCGATACCATGGTAGAAGAATTACAAAGATATAACATTACATGGGGTTTTAATTTGGGTCAAATCATGCATTTACTAATGAAACTTTGATTTGCCGCAGACTCAGCCGTGACCATAGGTATAGTTGGTATTCACTTTGCAATTTGAAAATTTCAAAAGTATCACTATGTCAGGCTTCCTATTTTGTGCTCAAATTGTATGACAGGGAGTACAATAGAATAAAAACATGTTAAAGATTCCCAGTAGCATATTTTTTTACCATTCACAGACTTGTTATGGATAAAATTCTTTTTCACTAGCAACATTACAAACAAGCACCTATATGGAGAAACGGAAATATAGAACTATCTAATCATCAATAGTGATGATGCATCCAATAGAGATCATCTCCTTTCATTTTGATTTACTCCTCTCGTTTGGGAGAAAAGAGCATAAGTGCATCCCTCAGAGGAATTGCCTCTCTTTCACTCTCACCTTCCTTCCATACCTTGAAATCTAAGGGAGAAGTTAAACCAGAAAGAGATTCAGAATAGATTTTGAGTACGGACAATGAAAACGGTCCTCTTTTTCCACTGTAAACACCCGAACAATGAAAGTTGGGAATTTCAGGAGTCTCCAATCTCTTTCTTCCGGCTGAAATGACTTCCGAACTTTCTACTCCTTTTCTTCTGCAGCTAGGAATTTCAGGAGTCTCCGATCTCTTTCTTCCAGCTGAAGTGATTTCTGGACTTTCTACTCCTTTTCTTCCTGCAGTAGTGGCTTTAGGAGTCTCAACTTCTTTTCTTTCAGATGAAGTGACTTTAATTTTTGAATCATCTTCATCGCTGTCACTTAACATAATAACATCTATGGCAGTGGCCTTAACAGAATCAGCAAGGGTAACACTTTGTCTTTCTTGTATTGTCTGATTGACATCCATGTTAACACTCAGATTTCTGTCATCTACATCAAAAGAATCAGATTTAGTGTTATTTGGTTGGACATACAAATATTCAACAGTGCCACAAAAGACTACCAAAAATATACTTGGTACAAACCCATGTATTGTGAGCTACATTTTATATATACTTAGTGGCACATTAAAATTTTTCCTGTGTGAAGAACCTCAAAGAAGGATATAAGCAATCAGATATAATAACAAAATAATAAAAAATATCACCCTTGGATTATAAATTCACTGAGAAAGTGACCCTTTACTGCATAATAAAACATTAAAGGCTATATTATATTGAACTGATACTGAGATATCAGAGTACATGAGTAGAAAATGGAAACAAGCAAATCTAAATCACAAACAGCAGCAGATAAATGCCAACTGCCTGCCTGAATAGGCCCAAAGCCAATTCCATCAAACCAAAATGCATCTTGCCTTCCATAAAAAACCATGTCCCTGCTCTCTTCACAACCACCTCCCGTCTTCTATTATTCCTTGGCCTTACTCAATTTCTAAAAAGCATAGCCTTCTCTAACCCTAAGTCTCCTCCATGTGTTCCTATCTTCCCTTTCCTGGAATATACCTTCCATATCTCGGCGCTATAACTCAACTGCTGTATTATTGGGCTATTAACACCAGCCAGCATATTTGGTTCCTGAGTAGTCACTGTAGAGAGGATCTTGATGAAATGATAAATCACAGCATGACAAAGAATGTGAAGATAACAACAGATGCAATATCTTGAACACAATGTAAAGAATGTTTAAAAATTGAAGTAGTTATAAGCATGCCATAGATATTGATGAAAGCAGAGAGTTTAGATAGGAAAGCCTGACAGACCTGCATCATCTGTTCTCTTATCCAGACACTGAGCAAAATCATCATGTGTGGAGTATTGTTCAACAGAGCTACAATTCTCGCCAATGGCTATTTCAGACAAATCATTTTGCTCAAGCTTATCTAGTCTGGAGGAGTCTTCTGGTGACAGATTGGTATCTACCATTTCAGGAATTACTTTTGGAATTTCACTTAATAAACATGATTGTTCTGATGGAAATTCAAGATTATCTTTTCTGGAGGAGTCTTCTGGTGACAGATTGGTATAAACCATTTCAGGAATTACATTTGGAATTTCACTTAATAAACGTGATTGTTCTGATGAAAATTCCAGCTTATCTTCTCTGGAGGAGTCTTCTGGTGACAGATTGGTATAAACCATTTCAGGAATTACATTTGGAATTTCACTTAATAAACGTGATTGTTCTGATGGAGATTCCAGCTTTATTTTTCGGTCTATGTACTGAGCAAGTGTATGAAAATATGGTTAAGGCACAAATTGTCAGGCATTAAATTAGGGAACAATTCAGAACATTGATTATAGCTTCTAATATGACGTAACATTAACAAAAATGTCATGAAAGGATATTCTCTCCTCCACCCCTTTTCATTGGCCAGATCAATACGATTTCGCAACACAGCTATCTCTCTTGAGATCCACTGCCATATAAGGACAAATATCAGTAACAAAATATGATAGATCAAAGGTTCTTCTATATTCTAAAGGAATCAGAAATGTTCAATAATTTTAATAAGTCATTAGATAAATGACCTGTTGGGGATAAAGGATTGAAGGGACAACTTAAGGGCGTATTTTAAATTTTCAGTATGATTTATAGATTTACGGCCTCCTGGCACATGCTCAAGTAAATTTCAGAATTATGTGAATGTAAATTTTATGCTTGTATAGTAAGTTTTTTGAATGCTGGAAAATAGTAAGTGAGATTTTGCGCTTGCTGAATATCATGATGCATAGCCCATGTCACATGCCAGATTCCAAGTAACTTCACTTTGAATTATATTCAGCTCTAAGTTAACAATAGGAAAGAAATGGATTTATTACACAGCACAATAATATTGATATGCGACTTACATGCTTCATGATATCTTCGTGCAGAGTTCTAGCTTTCTGCTCAAGCTCCAGCTGTGAAACACACAAGTGGTTATCATTTGGTCACTACAAATCGTATCAGTTACTATTTAACAAATCAAATACTTACTCATAAGAAACACAAAGCTCACACAAGGGAAAGCCCATAAAATAAATGCTGGCCAAAATGACAATAATTAAAGGTGACACAGAACTAAAGCAAAAAACAGAGTTTATGAGACATTAAATCAATAGTATGCTTATGTTTCTCAAGACAATAATCTGAAAATTCTAACCATCTGAAAGTTCTGAGCAGATGACCATATTATGATCCCGTAAGATGATAATAAATTCTAACTATTATGTTCCTCAAATAATATGGTCCCCGTACCCGTAATATGCTGACTATAGGCTGAATACTTAATATTATGTTTCTCAACACAATAGGCTGAAAATTCTAAATATAGTACAGTCAGATAATATAATATGGTCCCCGTAAGATAATAAATCCGAACTTCTAAAATCTGACTATTAAAATTCTAACTATTAAAATCTGAAGACTTATGGGGACCACATTATCATCTGAACAGATGACCAAGCATAAATGACTCACACACAGCAAACTTACTGTAGTTGGCTTTTTGAGCACACCGTTACTCATTCTCTGATACAGATCTTGACATTCTTCCTGCAGATAATGCTTATAATTAGAAATCCATGGAATATACATGAACAACAAGGGTGAGTGCAAACTTTACAGCAGAATCCATAGCCTAGGCACAATTTCCATGAAGAATACGGTTACACATATCATATCGGATACATCAACAAACTTTGAAATCAATACCATATAATCACTTTCACATAAGAAACCCAACTATGCTCTTACTTTGGAAATAATACACTATATTCAACATCTTATAGAAAAAATGGTTTAGAAAATCAGTTTCCACTTTTACTTGGAAACTGCTACCTTGTATGCAACCAGGTTTCAGAAATGGGTGAATAGCAGCAGAAAACACTGTTAGCACAGTATTAATACCTCAGAAAAGTCATCATCAGAAATTTTGTTGATAGGTACAGCTTTTGGCACGTTAGTAAGCCTGAGTAGAATTTCTTGGTTGATTTCGCCTTTTTTAGATGATTTATTAATTCCTGTGATGTGGATACAAATATCAATGTAAGCATATAAGAAAAGTATGATATCTAGTAAAAGAACATCACTTGTGTTGACTTCTGCAGTAATGCGATATGCCAAGAAAGAACACTACTTAAACCATTCAATTTTATACTTCATTATTCTTTTCTCAAGTTATTTTGAATACAGTGTATGACTTAGATATGTGCAATATTCTTTTCCTACCAATGAAAGCTCTGGATACAATGTATGATTTAGTTATGTGCAATATTCTTTTTATACCAATTATAGCAAATTGGTGTCAAAATTACATGTATTTAAAAATACATGTAATTTAGACTCATGAAGCAAAACCAAATTTGTCATGTACTTCATAAAATTAGATCTTAAATATACTATGAAAATTTTAATATTACTCAATCAGAAGAAAAAAATAGTATTTCACTCTAATCAAATTAGAAAAAATGAGAAACAACCAGTACATATACTAGAGCCATTTCACACAACATATCATTCTATACAACATCTTCTATAACATTATTTTATAACAAAGTTGTCTGTTTCAGTATTTTGTTGTTTTTAATATTCCATTTTTCCTTTATTTAACTCACGTGTTTTAAAGTGGTAATTCATTTCTAGTCAAATTTGAAGTCAATCATTACAATATACTAGTGTCATTTCCCACCATATATCATTCTATACAACATCTATAATTTTTACTTTATAACAAAAGTTGTCTGCTTCAATATGTACAACTCTGCAATTTCATTTTTCTTTCTTTAACTCCTTATTCTACCACAATGTCTAGGTTAAACAAGCATATCTTACTAAAAGCTGCAACATAAAAAATGTGCTACTATGCATTATTAGGGAATTGATGCTTTCGTTGAACTTATAACAATATTTTAGAAATAAAACCAAAAATACGACAATATGATATTATGGCAGTGTACTTGAAAACCTGAAGCTAGTAGAATTAACTACTAGACTTCTAGTATAAAAATCGCATGGTTGATTTTAAAAGACATGACCAAGATTACCTATTACTTGCAAGAGCAGATGGGAATTATTCTGTAAATAGTCATTTGGGTCGGACTTGGTTCTAACAAAACTTCCCAATACTTTGTCATCAAAGCTTTCTGGTTGCTTCAAAAGCTCCTCAATTAAGGTCCTCTTCAAGTAGACAAGTTTTAGGTTTGAAGTATTTATAGCTGCAAATCCACTTGGAACCTCTTGAGAAACTACGAGACAAGATTTTGTAGTTGAATTCAAATGTCTCTGCTCAGAAAACTTGAATGCTTCTTTGTCACCCATTTCTTCTGAACTACTGACCATATCATCTGTTTCCTCAAAATTCTCAACAAAATGTGACGCAAGAAGGTTTTGTATATTATTTTTATTCACTGATTTACGCCTTAGTAAATTATATAACTTTGCATCACATAATACCCTTTTCTTTTTCATGGGGTCAAAAAGCTGGTTTTTCTGGCAGTAGTCAATGATGATCGATTTAACATCAAGTTCTGAAAACGCTTGGGTAGTGTCTTTACCAATATTTTTAAGAAAATCTACTAGACTTCTTGAACCCCATCCATCAAAATCTTTTTTCTTATCTTTCCCTACTTTTCCTTTTATTGATTCTAGCTTTTTCATGCACTTCTTCTTTCTCCCCGAAGACTTAACTCCTGTTGTGACATCTAGGTCGTCACTATCCGAACCCATAAAATTACTCACATCAGATTCACCACTATCATCTTCCCCATCGTCTATTTCATTTGAATCCATGTCACACTTCTTTTTTCTATTTTTAATGATGTCACGGGCCATAAGAGCATGCTGAGGATTCAGCCCTTCCTTTCTTTTAATGACTTCATAATATTCTACAAAGTAACTTTCAAATGTAGCTGGATCTTTCATATTTACTTTTTCCTGCAAATGAAAAGGCACATTATTATAAGATATATAAAGAGGAATTTTATACTGCCTGGATAAAGAAATGGACTTTCTTTACTCAATTCAACGTTTCCCACCAACAAAAAAATGAAATAAACAATTTTATTCATTAAAGTGAAACATTCCATTCATCACAATTATTGCTGGGCATAATATAAGGCATGATTGAAAAAAAAATCTTACACCATCAGAATCAACGTCGGCATTTTTCTCAATTAGAAATGCAAGTTTTGAGCAGTGCCTACAAAATCCTTTGTTTCTTTTGACAGGAGCAAAATCAAAATCACAGTAACATTTTCCGCAAACAGCTGTTGGGCAGAAGAAGCACACAAACTTTGATGGTTTACCGCATAGGCAGCAATAATGTGACCCTATAAAAGTTATTCAAAAATCATTCAGCATAAGTATAATAATTAAAATACATTTTTCCATATTCTCTTAAACATGAACAGATAAAGATGGTATCCCGAGCAAGAACATACTTTCCAAAAACATTTAAGACGGCCAATTGTCATGGTGGTATGAAATGCATAAATATGTACTACCAGACCAGCAAAAGTAAAGGAAATGTATTTGAATGCCCCGGAATAAAGACAGAGATAAACAGGGAAGCAACTTACAACAACACCAAGTCTTGTTACTTGTCAAAAAGGAAGCGTCTTCACCCACGCATTCACCATGATAAGTTTTAAGGCAATCCCTTTAATCAACCATAAAAAAAAAAAGTAAGTCACAAACAAAACAAAATGTCTGTACAAAATGATCCAAGTATCCAATATTAAAGCATACTAATGATACTGACGACAAACTTTGGTAGTAAACCACAAAATCGATAAACAAAAAACCAAATAAAACCTAAATACCAGAAACTTCTGTATTAAAGCTACCTCGCGTTGCAGTAGCGTAAGGGCATTCGCGATTTTGGTTGGTCAGTACAGATATTACGACACTGAATGTAAATTAACCACAGATATTTCAATTTGTGGCGGCCGTTTTTTAAAACCTTATGATATGATAAATGTTACAAAATCATTATGAAGATCTAAAAAGGAAATTTTAGGGCATAAAACTAGGTTAATGTCAGTTGATGATGATTAATAAAGAAATTTCCCTAAAGTTTCCAAATATACAGTAACTTAGTAAGCATGAAAATTACCATAACAGAAGTTGATGAGAAAAATGAAATTAAACACTGAAATCGATTTTGATTTTGATTTTGATTTTAGAAAATCTAAAATAGCATGCATTGATGATTGAGAACTTACTTAAAATCACAGACTCTCATGTTACCACCATCCTTGCAAACGAAACAACAATCCTCAGCGATTTCTTCCTTCTTTCTTTTAACGTTTCTTTTCCGCATCTTTTTTGTTCAACAATGAGCTCAATGTAGCTGAAGAAAACGAAAATAAGAGAAAATGTGGATGATCGATTTCACAGAAAAAATCAAATTAGCGAAATCGGAAATGAAGCGACGAAAAGTTACCTTGCAAGGAACGTTGAAGGTTTTAGGAAGGTGAAAATGTGTTTGAGAGTAATGTTTGAGAATGAAAAGGGGAATAGGGTATATAACGAGAGAGAGAGAGAGAGAGAGAGAGAGAGAGAGAGAGAGAGAGAGAGAGAGAGAGAGAGAGAGAGAGATTTGATGATAGTGGGAGAGGAAATGGAGTGTGAGTGGAGTGGGAATGAATGGTAGTTTCTAAGTTTTTGTGGGACTGGAAACAAAACAAAACGGATTTTTGTGGAACGATACACCAACACCGCGACTCAATTCGAATCATTATTTCATTATTGTATTTTATTACATGAATTCTCTAACAAGGAGTAATAGACTCTCCAATGGCACACTTTCATCTTGGGGATGGCAAAACGGACCCGGTTTGATGGGTATGCCTGTTTTATCTGCACTTTAGTGTGAGGCAGATCAAGAATTTAGACATTCATCCTCTAATGTGACCGCTTCGTCCCGCCTCATTTTCTTTGTAGGTTTTTGCAGACATGATTATTAGCATAAATTTTTTCATTTTTAGGCCTAATAGGTGCAGTGTCCACGGGCTTTCCTCGTCCCGCACTCACTTTTTTGCAGGGTGGGCTTAGGTTTTAGGCCCTCATCCTCAACTAAGCCCGCTCTGCTCCGCCCCATTTTTTGTGGGCTTTTGCGGGGCAGGCCTAAACGGGGCAGGCATATGCCCGTTTGCCACCCCTACTTTCACTGATCCTAAAAACAATCCTGAATAAAAAATGAAATAAAATAGACAATTATTTCATTATCTATAGTATAAGAAAACTCATTCTACCGTAAAAGTTTATTTTGTCATTTTGTTCCAAAAACACAACACGTGGATAACTTCTTTGATCTCTATTTCATTTTTTCACAAATCTCTTAATTATTTTCTCAGATCTCAAACACGTGTTTTCTCAATTCTCAAATGTGGGAGCGCTCAAACTTCCCTTGTTCATCATCAGTTTCGTAACCGCTTTCTATTCCATATTCCATTTTCAAAAACCACCCCTTTCACTGCTTCACGATCTATATTTAGGGTTTTCTTTCACTTTTCTTACGCGTTTAGGGTTTCGTTTTTCCTTCAATTCAATATTCATCCACCATGAAACCTGCTGATAACATGTGAGTTTCTTCTCTCGGTTGCGTCGATTCAGTTTTGCAATTTGAATCTATTAGTTTTGCGTTCTTTTGTTCTAATGTTTCTGATCTCGTGTTCGTTTTTATTTGTTAGGTTAAAGCGCACGGGAGTTGGTGCTGGAACTAAGCAATTGAAGAGAAGCTGCGAAGGATCCTAACAAGCCTAAGAAACCTCCAAGTGCTTTCTTCGTTTTCATGTATGTTTTCGTGCTGAAAATTGTTCGATCTACTTTGTTTTTGTTGATATCGGTTTAGATTCGTTTTTTCAAGGTGAATCAGTTTCTGATTTATATTCTCGTGATTTTTCTATCGTTTTAGGTCTGAATTCATAGAGACATTCAAGAAGGAGAATGTGGTGAGTTTTGTGACGTTAAGTTACCGTTCTGTGATTGATTTCCTCCTGACTTTGATTTTCTATAACAGTTTGTGTTTCTATGTGTTGCAACTGCTTTTTTTAATAGAGTCGCCACCCTTAATTTTTATCCTAATGGAATGGAGTATAAAGGAATAACCCTATGAGAAATTCAGAGATTCTAGGTTTGGACTCAGTTCTAGACTAGGGGAAGGTGTTAGGCACCCCTCATCTACCCTGTTCGCAAGGATACTAGGTTTAGAAGCATATTTTTTAGGAAATAGGGTTTTATATAATTATTGGGGAAAAAGGGGTTGAATTTTTAGTTAGCGGGACTCGCCACGATTTTCGATCGTATGCCTACGTATCCTCTTATGAGGAATCAGAGTCATATTTTGTAGTTCGCGATTAGTTTGTGTTTTTTACGGATTACGCGAAATATTTTAATTTTCCCCGCACTTAGTTCGAATGTGTAGATAGCGGAAATTTTGAACTAAGCGCGAAGTTAATTAAAAAACTCTTTGTATTCTTTTTTGAAGATTAATTGTTTGATTTAATTTATTACAAAAAAAAAATTTAACGTTTGTTTGCGTATTTTTTAGACGTATATAACTGAAGAGTCTGATATAGCTCTCTTATCACGTGGCCAAATATTGGCCACGTGTCGCTTACAAATATTATGGCTAAAAAAATACGGGTTCTGATATATGGATATAAAGCATTAACCTAAATTATGTCGCGGATTTTTTTTTTAAGTGTGAGCTTTTAATAGGAATAAACCAATATATATATTCACTAAGTCTAAAAATCAATAATTAATTATGATAATAAGTAAATAATATATATATATATATATATATATATATATATATATATATATATATATATATATATATATATATATATATATATATATATATATATATATATATATATATATATATATATATATATATATATATATATATATATATATAAATAAATACAAAAATATAATTAAATAAATAAATATAAGAATAGATTTATAAAGAGAATATATAAAATAAAAATATATATAATTAGAGATGGGGTGTTGTTCCTAGTTAGCAAGTGAAAGGAGGGGTGCTAATAGTAGTCTGGCTAGGCCCAAGTAAGTTTTTAGATAGGGGGTACGAATGGTTTGGAGTCTTAGCAAGAGGAAAAAATTACAGCCTAACATGTCCAAAAACGCACCAAGAAAAGAAAGGTGGGTCGGGTCATTCTTCCTTGGCCTGATACACATTTTCTTTTATTCTTTCAATCTTTGTAACCTCCCCACCCTTCTCTCTTTCTCGTTCCATCCGCCTTTGTCAAAAAACAGTAGAAAGGGGGGTGTTGTTTTGAAGGTGATGGGTATCTCCTTGAATGAGGGTCCACTTGTTGCCTTTCTTCCTAACGAAAACACAAATCAAATCCAAATAATTTTTCCTTATGACTTTTTTTTTTACTTTAAAACATTTTCAAAAAGGATATGTTAACTCCTTTCTACACTAAAAAATGATGCATAGTCTCCAACGGCCGAGTGGCAACGTTAATTGCTAGAATGCGAATTTAACATCATCTATAAAAAAAACACAACAAACAAAACATTTAAAAAAAAAACTATAGTGTTCTGATTTCTTTGTGGATATGTAGGCATGGAGTTTCAATGCTCACGCGAACACACTAATAAAAACCTTTTCTTTTTTCCCAGTGAATGAATGCATACATTCTCCTTTAGCAAGTAAATTTTAGATAAACACACTCATTGAATAGAATAACAAGAGTGGATCCCGTGGATTACCACGAACGTGAGGGGTGCTAATATCCTCCCATTGTATAATTGACTCCCTTACCTGAGATTTGGTTGCGAGACCATGTTCTTTTCCTGATACCAAAGGTTTTCTCTATATTTTCCTTTCCCCATTCTTTGGGATAAATAAAGTTAGGTGGAGAATCAGTTTGTTCCATCAGAGGTTATATCGTTCTATATTTTTTCGAGTAGCTTCAAACCCCAAATCAACCAATGATATTGGAGGACAAACCCGATGATTCTTCCGGTTTAAGACCCTACAAATCTCAACCCAAACTCAATTGGAATCTCAAACTTCGTTTAGATGACACCCAAATAGAACATCATCACAATGTAATGTTAGTGTGTATGGATAGATTAGAAGGTTGAAGAAGAAGAACAAATATAGGCTAATTTTATGGTATCATCGAGTTGGAATGATGCATGAATGATATGTTTATAGTTGGACTTTTTTTAGTTAAAAGAGGGTAGTTTCAGAATGAAAAAATGATCCACAAAACATTATGTGTCAACCTGAAAAAGTTATGTGTTGACACATGTAAAACATTGGCTAAAAGCTTTAATAATGTAGTACATGTGTTGACCTGAAAATCATATGTGTCGACACATGTGCCTGTGTTTTAAAGTAGAAATGCTTAAAGTTTTAATAATGCAGTACATGTGTCGACCTATAAATCATATGTGTCGACACATACTGAAGCTTTTAAGAAAATGCATAAATGTAGAATTTATGTGTCGACACATAGAAATTTCAAGTCGACACATAAATGATGATTTTATGCAAAAAATGATTTTTCATGATTGAGACCAATATTAAAGTTATTTTAAATGATTCCTAAGACCTCTAATGCAAGGGAGTGTCACAAAGACATAAAGATATTGTCCACCATACTGAAATGCTAACTTTCTGAATTTTGACATCATACAAAACATCTAATAGTGAAGCTACACTCACATATTTCACATTGAATTTAAAATGAGTTACAGAGATTTATAACCCCACTAAATATATTAATTTTGAAAGAAAATAGCAATGAAATACCAAATAATTCATTCAAAATATATTAGTGAATATATAAATTACAATAGTTACTGCCACTGTATCACTACAAAGTATTAAGAGAGGTTTCTGCAATTAACTTATCATAAATCATATTATTAACATTAAACATATTTTCTAACAAAACCAATCCCAAAGGTGATGTTTGATAAAGGATAACTCTGCAATTAAAAAAGAAAATATATTAGGTCGCAGGTTATAGTATCAAGTATGAATTGATTTAGAGTAATAATAAATTGACTGTTTAATTTATATTATCATTATTCTTTGATAAGACATATCTAACCTCAACATTAGTATCACACTCATCCCTTAAGAACAACGTCAAAATATGACTCACATTTGTCCACATAAACTGTCAAATGAATATGTTAACAAACATTCAAATGAATTTGTCATGATATATTAATGAATGCTTTCCTCCAATTTCATCTATAATTAGAGTTTGGTAATCAATAAAATGCAATTCATGCTAGAAATTGTGTCTTCACTGCAATAACCAGTCTTTTCCCCGACCAAGAAATACATAAAGCTTAGCTAACATGTTCCAAAGAAAATCATAATGACTTGATAATATGGATGCTTCCAACATCCCCATAATTATACGATAGATACTAATATAACACTAGTAATATGAAAACATCGGTTTATACATCTAGACAATACAATAACTAATAACACTAGTAGAACCACAACACATGAATTTTAATGAAAAAGCGTTGCAGTGGAGAAGCATTATAATTTCTCACAAATTCTTCAACCCTTTGATCATTCTCAAGTGTGTTCGTGTTGTCTCCATATTGAGAATCTAACAATCCATATAAGGTTCATGCAACAGGAAAAACTCAGTTGTACCACTTCCACCATATTAATATCCTCTATGATTATTACAGGTTACACCGTAATTTGTACACCTATAAATATAATAGAAGAATACATTGACCCCATTGCATTAGAAAGATCTTACTCCTTTCTCTCTAAATATAATTCTTTTGAATTTCAATTCTCACATTTATTTATTAAGTTTTATTTCAATGCATTGTTTATTTTTGCACATACCTTGTTTATGTATATTGTGTATCGAAGTATAATTCCTTTGAACCTTGAGGAGGTATACTTAATTCTTATATCAATTATTTATTTCTCATAAACAATTACAAAGTATCAATAAGCAATTGATTATAACATTAGTGATTAATACAATAAGGTATAAAAAAAGTTCTAACTGGTACAATTCTGAGTTTCTGTAGACATTAGTGAAGTTGACCTGAAGATTTTTCTCTCATCCTGCTGATGTAACTTCTAACATCCATGTTGCAGGATTATAATCATCTTTGATCTTAGGAACTGCTTGAGTAGCCTATAATATTCATACACTAGGTGAATATGCTAATATTACATAAGCTACATTATAATATGCTCAACATCATTTACATTAGACTCACCTCAAAGTATTGAATCAAATGAGCACAGTTGCGGCCAAATGGATCGACATATATTTGCTCACCTCTCAATTTCATAAGTAGAAGCTGAAAAGGTTAATATTTTAAATTTAGAAAACAAAAGGCCAAAAAAAGTTCTACCTCAATGGAATTATGATTTGTTACCTCATCAAAGGCGTCAAAAATGTCAATACTTGGTTGATGGATCATGCAAACTACGGTACATCCTGTGTCCATGGTGTTCCTCACTGTTCTCATTACAATTGCAGCAACTTTAGCATATTCAAGATTGCTCCACCCGCCTGGTATTAGGCTAAGCTCTAGGCCTTCGAATGATTCAATCCAATGGCCAACCATGATTCCTGCATTGAACAAAAGGCGAGAAAACATTGGCAACTTCACATCCCATTTCAGGTCATGATACCAAGCATAGTAATCTCCGTACAACCGCTTCCGAACTAACATTAAAGAAAAAGAAGTAATGATATACAAAAAAGAAAACCGAAGGTCAACCTTCAAGGTAGACATTGAAATAAGCTTGTGGAACAAGGGTGAGCCATGTAAAATCGGATGTAACAATTGGCAATTGCTCAAATATGTTTGCCTCACCAAGCACGTGTTCCCGAAAGCAATATAACCCATAAGATGCAAGCACTACAACCACCAACCATGGCCGGTACATCCAAGTCCAGCTAAAATACATCCAGAAGAAAGGATTTAAGAGCATATTAATAGTGCATTTCATGTAGTTATGACAGGTAGTATCGTTGAAACACCCTATATTTAAGATTAATTATATTTATTTAATTAATTTAACGTAAATATATGAGTTATTGTGAAGTATTTAATATATATATATATATATATATATATATATATATATATATATATATATATATATATATATATATATATATATATATATATATATATATATATATATATATATATATATATATATATATATATATATATATATATATATATATATATAATGTTTTCGTGTTTTTAGGTGAGTAATTGTGATGTTTAATGAATATGAGGTATATTATGATGATGAGATGAATATGAAGTCTAATATGATGATTGGTGAGGTGAGTGATGAGATAATAAGAGATATTTATAATTTAAATAATTAGTTAGAATTGTTTAGATTTAATAGTAATTATTTGGATAAAATAAATAGAATAATTGATGTAAAAGAAATAAGGGAAAAATGGTAATTAGTTAATAGTTAAGTGAGGGCATGATGGGGAGTTCATTATTAGGGATCCAATGATTAGATAAGAAATATAGAGAAAAGTGTTCATTATGTACAATCGTGAAAAGATTAGACGTTGTGGAAAAAGAGAGTTATGGCACAAGAGCACAAGGAAGTTTTCGGTAGAACGCGGAGAGGAATCGGAGGCTAGCAATAATCTTAAGATAAGATAAGTTTTATCTTTATTATTATAATTGATTTAAGGTTTAGATAGTTGTAGGTTTTTGGTGAAGTTTTGATGGTGATGAATATGTGATGATTTGATGAAATAGATGATGTTTGTGGCCTTGAATTGTAGACAATTTGTACCTATAATATAGAATACATTGAATTGCTGATATTTGGTGAAAACCATGTAATTAGATAATGTTTTAGGACCTATAATATGCAGAAATCGCAAGGTTTGAGACTGATTTATGCAGGAAAACCCTATTCGTGCAGGATCGTCGAACGATGGAGTATCATCGTCGGACGATGGTGACAGGCTTGGTCGTCGCTGGGTAAGCCAAGAGGTGAGGAAGGACAGAAAATATGGATGCTAGTGGAGTGCATCACTCCAAGCAGTGGCAGAGCCAGAAAAATTATGAAGCATGGGCAAAAAATTTAAAGTCCACCAATTCACAATGTATATAATATAAAGACTGAAAATTTATATTGTAAACAAAATTTAAAGACCACAAGTTCACATTGTCAACAAAACTATTGTTTAAACTAAAAGAGATTAAACATAATCTTACAATAGCATGTTAAATAAATTAGGAGGCAAATGTCCTTTTCGAGACTTCTTTGCAGTGAATGTTCGAATAATATCGACATCATCAAGTGACTTGAATATCTCCCGCTCGGTGTAACATATCATTAAGTCATTGAACCACACATCGTTGATCTTATTGTGCAAATTAGACTTGATAATCTTCATTGCTGGAAAAGCTCTTTCAACAGATGGTATCGACACCAGCAATATCAAAGCTAACTCAATAAGTTTTTAAACCAATGGAAATATCAAATGTTTCTCAGTTTGAACCATCTTCATAGCAAAACTTTGAACAACTTCACAAGTGGAAAAGTAAGCATGTCTTTTCACGTGAAGAACATAAGTGTCAAGTTGATCCCTGATTGTTCCACGATCATCATCATAAAAGTCTGCATGATAAATATCAGCAATACGAGCAAGCTTATCAACATCAAACTCAGAGAAAGAGTTCTTGGGGTCAAGACATGAGAAGCAATCAAGGATAATGTTACTTTCTTCATTAAAGTGGTGATCCATCTCCACACATATTTTGTCAATAGAAACATAAAAAATATCTACACGATAATAATGAAGATTAGTGATAGTTCTTCATTCTATCCTTGAACGACCTCAAACCGGTGTTTCATCATCCATATTTGACACCGAAATACCTTTAGCAACACAAAATTCTTAGACATCGGCAAATAAATTATCCCAACCACTCTCTCTCATTGTGGCCAACCGAGCCTTAACATCATCAACTAATTCCATGGAAATAAAAATGTTAAGATCTTTTCTTTGCAAGACATTTGAAAGCTCGTTTGTGATACCAAACAACTTTAACATTAACTTCAAAATGAAAGAAAATTTAAAGCTCTCCATTTTTTTAATCAAACCCGCTGCTTGAGATGGTCCTTGTCCATCTTCATCAACCATACTAAGCACCTTTAACACGAAGGACCACATTTGATTCAAACGAAGTAATATAGTATGATGTGAACCCCATATAGTATCCCCATCTGGTTGCATTAGACCCTTCAATATATATTCCCTCCTCACTTGGTCTTGAATATTTGGAGCATACTCACTAATTTCTTTCCTACGACCTGGATCACACACAATCTAATTGGGTTAAACTCATTAACCACATTAGGAGATGGTTCTTATTCGGCTTCCTGTTGCATAACATTCACATTCTCAATACTTTCTCTATCAACCAAAAATCTCCTCATCTCTGAAAGTAAATGATCTTAAGTTAGTAAATGTAATTGGATCCAAAGACAAACTTATGAAATAAACTTGGACAAATGGACTAATATTAAAATCAACAATTTTCCAACTCAATGGACACAATTACTAGTAAAAGAAGATACTTTCCAAATTTAGAATAATAGATGAAATAAATTATTTTTTGGATCATGGTAAAAAAGTCTATAGAATCTTATTGGTGAATGAAATAGTGTTCACTATTCACATGTGCTTAGCCGTTAAAAAGCTGGAATTGGAGATAATATTTACAAACTTTTGGACTACTTGCACATTTTAGATATTTTTAATCATGTAGCCAAAGCAAAATCAAGTAGTACTTCTAAATAAAGTCGACTAACTGAGAGAAAGAAAGATAAAATAAAAATAACATGTTCCCTCTCTTCTTCTCTATTCACGCCCTTTCATCTCTCAATTTTGTATTCCTCTGTTTCTGTCAAATGCAGAAAAAATATCAACAATAAAAGAAAACTCAATCTCTTTGTGAATCAACATCAACATCAAATTATCTTACAACAAGAATATCAATAGAGAAATAGAAATAAAGGGTGGAGAAGGATACCACTAACCAGAGGAGGGCAGAGACGAAGTCATCGTCACGGAGATGAGAAGATTCATTCTTTTGTGTTGCTGAGCGTTTTTCCTTTTCTTTCATTTTTGTACATTTTTCTTTTTTTTTCCTTTCAATTTTTTGCCTTTTCTTTTATCTTTTACCTAAAAAACCATTTGAGCCAAAGTAAAGAGCCTGGGCAGTTGCCCATGCTAGCCGTATGGTGAAACCGCCCCTGACTCCAAGCGTCGCTAGGCGACGCAAGGTGCAAATGGTGTTTCGCCAAATGACGAGGAGCCTCGCCAGGCGATGGTGTCCGAAATTGAATGGTTGAGTTAGACTTTCTTAAAAGTACCGTAACTTGAGTTTTAGAACTCGGTTTAAGGTGTCGCTCAAAGTGTTGGATAGCTAACACAATGAACTTTAGTTATATGGAATAAAATGAGAAATAAGAAGTATATTGCCAATACCTAAGATAGGATAGAATTAGATTCCCCGTGTTAATTCGTAATGATGCTTTGCTTATGATGATGTTATGATGATGTGCTTACTGCATGATGATGTTATGATGATGTTTTGTTTATTATGATGTTATGATGATGTTTTGTTTATTATGATGTTATGATAATATTTTGTTTATTATGATGATGTTGTGATGAATTCATGGGAGATTATGCGTTTTGACTAGTCGTGGTCGTGTTTATTATGTTATTGCGCATCATACATTCATGGCATATTATAGGACTTCGGTCTAGTGATGTTTTGCAGGATATTGATCCAGTGATGTGTATAGGACGATATGGTCCAGCGATGGCCTCAACCCCATAGTGTGGATTGAGTGTAATTTTGTGAAGTGCTCTGGTTTCAAGTGGGAACCGATCCTATTAGTGGGGATCTTTGAAGATAACGATGACTGAGTCATCAACAAATTTTTGGTACCGCGTGCATGAGTCTAATGAAGTGCATTACATTATATGTGACATTTCATGATGATTGATTATATGATAATGACGTTGTGATGGTAATTATGATGCTCGACAACGTGTATTAGCATGATGATATAATAATGTGTTTAATATGAGTATATGATATCATGAGTATAACATGAGGAATTAAGGATGTGTGGGTTCTTGTTGTTGTGTCATTAACTACTATATTTATTCCTTATGTCTTTTATAATGATTATGATTTACTTACCCCTTTTGCTTGGAAATATTGCCTCTATACATGGGTAACTTGCAGGTGATCATGATTAGTGCAGGAAGCTTAGAGGATAGCTTCAGAATGCATTTATTTGTTTCTGTTGAATAAAAGGGAGTCTTACTTGATATGTAACATCGGGTTGGGATCGTTTGATTGAAAACTTTATGTCTTTAGTTTACTTTGAGTCTATGATGAGGATTTTTTTATGTACAATAATAATAAGACTTGTTTTGAGACTATGATTTTCGCTGCGATATTGGAAGTGATTATATGGTGAGACCAAAGTATTATACATTTTAAAAGTGTTTTGTAACCCGTGTTACATAGCATGATTTATTATTATTTGATATTTTATGAAGATGTGATGCCCTTCTGTGGTCTTTATTTGATTTTATTTTCGTAAACATATATGTGAAATATATATGAGTTTATAAGGGTGTTACATTAGTGGTATTAGAGCAGGTCGGTCTATTCGGCCAGGTTATTGAGTCTGTAGTGTACAAAAGTGGAATAATACCGAGATAGTTTCTAAACATTGTGACGTTATTGGTGAAATAGTGAAATGGCTGGAAGAAATGATAATGCACTTGTTGCTGCTTTGCAGGCTATTGCTCAGGTTGTGCATTAGTCTAATGATAGATCCCATGTTTTGGATATGTTTTAGAGGAACTGTTTGTCTGTTTTCAAAGGTAGATTCGACCCAGATAGAGTGCAAGTGTGTCTCAATGAGATTGAAAGAATCTTTTGGGTCAT
Source organism: Vicia faba (assembly GCA_948472305.1). Taxonomy (NCBI): domain Eukaryota; kingdom Viridiplantae; phylum Streptophyta; class Magnoliopsida; order Fabales; family Fabaceae; genus Vicia; species Vicia faba. Next base: position 392,512,860 of record OX451737.1, read on the forward strand.
GGGTTGCTCATAGGCACAGAAGGTGCAGTTTGGTATGCATCAACTAGAAGAGGAAGTTGATGAGTGGTGGATTGTGCTGAAGAGATAAAGCGGCAAAAAAAAGTTTTGGAAATATTCTTCTGGGAAATTTATCGTATCCACAGGATCAGTGCTACTGAATTTCTGTTCGACAATTTTTTGCATTTATGAGTTTAGGGGTTTAATTTGGTGGATTTGTATAGAAAGGGTAAAAACTATTGACAAGAAAATAAATGCATAACAAAGTAAAGGAAAAACTAATCCAGCACGAATGTACACTACTCATCACAAACTTAAACCTATGGACCAGTTGTACTCAACATATAATACTCATTAACATCATCATGTATCGCTCACAACAATGTCCATCTTGGAAACACTAAGTTGAGAGAAAAATCGTAATACTCTCGTCGATAATCTCTCAACCGACTCAAGCAACACGAAAGCATTAAGCTTAAATACCCACATTATTATTAGCTCTGAATCTATCTCTAGAATCTAGAAACCAATAGATTTACTTTCGTAATTAATATTTGTGAGATTTATCTCTACAATAACAGAAATCCAAACATAAATGCAAAAAGATCAAGGAAAGCACAAGATTGATTGGTAAAACATATATATTATATAACACCATGATCAATACATAACATGGGTTTAGAGTGAGAGTACAAACAAAACCTAATAAATAGAGAAATACACAAAGAAGAAGAGAAATGAACCATAAATATCCTGGTTTGTCAGCGCCTTATTGATGAGAAATCCACCCCAGATCATCTGTGTGCAAGCTCCATAGTTATTTTCTAGCTTTTCTAGACAAAAAATGTTTGATCGTGTTGGGACTCAAAAATACCATAAATTCATCGGTAGATGAAAAACACAAGCTCAATCATGAATCACACCTAGTAAAAATTCATCGGTAGATGAAAAACACAAAAAGTATGGATTTGACACTCATCCAACAATCTTGCAAATAAAAGACTAAATTATGCATTCATCTAAAAACTCATATTGAAAATACAAAAGCAAGAATCACAAGGGCTTTTCAAGATTGTAATGTGGTTTGGTTAACAAACAAGAGATAATTCCTAAAGCTAATTGAAACAAAAACTTTCCTAAATCTAAAGGAATGATCAATTCACCAAAGACTAAAGTAACACAATTTCAATCAAACTTCTTCAACACTCCCAATTTGTCACACCAAAACACCATACTTATTTGCACAATTATTTGAACTCTTTTTTTTCTTCTTTTTCAAAGATCTTTTCAATTTTTTCTTTCTTTTTCATTTCTTTTCTTTTTCACATTTTTTTTCTATTCTTTTTCATATTTTTTTCTTTTCTTTTTCTTTTCAACCTCATAGCAACAAATACATAAATGAGCAAACATTGTTTTCCCCAACTTGAATTTAACCAACATCAATATGTGAATACTCTCTACTTTCTAAGGCAAGGTAAAAATTCATACAACAATATATAGTTGAGGGTTCAAGAAACAAAGGAATCAACATCCATATAAAAAGAGAACAAAATACTTATAGACAAGCATCAAGTTCACAAACAACATGGACATTAATAAAAGGCTCAAAAGGGATTAACAAAAGTTCTCACACTCACAAGGTGAATTAACTATTTGATTAGGTAGTTGTGCTTAAAATGAAACAAAAATGTCTTGATCATTTTCATGCTTCTATACAATCAACACAAATAAAATATTAAACATAATAAAATCCAGTTAAAACAAGAATTGTGGCCTCCAGCATATATGAGCAATGGAAAGCTTCCTCACATTTGAGGGTAAAAAGGAACTAAAGTGATTCAATAAAAAACAAGTAATGTAAAAGAATTAATGACATGGTAATTATACAAATTATATGTTTCCTAAACACGTTATGCTATAGAAAGCGATAAACGAGTACCTGTCATGTACTAACTTCAAAATAATATCATTACCATACATTTGCAAGTTGAAACGGTTAACTTGGAAAATCACCAAATGTGACCTCAAACTATCGAACCAAAGTTAGAGTCCAAACAATCAACAAAAGAATTAAAACAACTAAACGGTCAGATGAAATTGAACTAAACAAGTTGAAAAGTGGAGATTTGAGAATTTTCAAAATTGATCTGATTTCAACTTGTTTAAACAAAAATTACCACTACCTAAACAAATAATATGAAAAACAATAAAACATGTTTGTTTTACGTTGTAAAATCGACTTCTGTTATTTACAAACGACACATTTCTTCGGACGGGGCAAATGCTTCACTCCCGCCTTTGCTCTCATCTCTTTGAGATCTAACCAGAACTACACATATAACCACACTGTTGACAAACGTGAAGCGAAAAAATACACTATATTCACAAGTATTGAAAACATGTACAAATTTGTGCACAAATATCATTTACAAGTTAATTTACAGAATATGAACAAAATAGACATTATGTACACAACTTAAAAACAAAGAAACTAATGCAATGTGATCCAATAAAACACCAATCCCCAGCAACAGAGCCATTTTGCTGAAGCGGTAAAGCGACAAGCAAAAGTTTTGAAAATATTCTTCTGAGAAATTTATCGTATCCATAGGGGTTAGTGCTACTAAATTATCGTTCGACAATTTCTCTCATTTATGAGTTTAAGGGTTGAATTTGATTGGTTTGTATAGAAAGGGTAAAAACAATGGACAAGAAAATAAATGCATAACAAAGTAAAGGAAAAAATAATCTAGCATGAATGTACACTACTCGTCACAAACTTAAACCTATTGACCAGTTGTACTCAACATACAATACTCATCAAAATCATCATGTATCGCTCACAACAATGTCCATCTCAGAAACACTAAGCTGAGAGAAAAACCGTATTACTCTCGTCGATAATCTCTCAATCGACTCAAATAACACAGAAGCATTAAGATTAAATACCCACAAGATTATTAGCTCTAAATATATCTCTAGCATATAGAAACTAATAAATTTCCTTCCCTAACCAAGACTTGTGAGGTCTATCTCTACAACAACACAAATCTAAACATAAATGCAAAAAGATTAATTAAATCACAAGATTGATTTGTAAAGCATATATATTATAAAACACCATGATCAATACATATACATAGGTTTAGAGTGAGAGTACAAACAAAACCCAACAAGTAGAGAAATACACAAAGAAGAAGAGAAATAAACCACAAATCTCCCGATTTATTAGCGCTTGATCAATGGTAAATCCACCTCAGATCATCTGCGTGCAAGCTCTATAGTTTTCTAGCTTCTCTAGAGAAAAACGGGCTTGATGGTGTTGGGACTCAAAAATATACAAACCATAAACTAAAAATGTGTTTTTTCACCTAAATATGTGTTTCTGCCTAGACAATTTTGCTCAGCGACCAAAACGGATCGTTTGGCTCTCCAAAACGCATTTTTTCACGCTTCTAATCACATATGCGTTGCCCAGCAACAAAGAGGCGACAACTGACAGTAAGTTGAAAACTAGCACAGTTTCGGTCATAACTTGAGAACCGTAACTCTGATTTACGCATGGCCGGAAGCGTTGGAAAGCTTATTCAATGCTCTATATTACAATGAATAAATATCAATTCTCGAATACCTACAAAAATGAGATAAAATTAATTAAACTCAATGATATTTACATTATAATGCAATATATACTCTATAACATAAATTATACCGAATATACACTAAAGTTGAGTTTTATTGCTAAAAAGCAAACAAAATAAGTCGACAAGTGCTAATTATTCACACTCAAATTCATAATAATTTAGTACTCACCAGGTTGGTACCCGTCAGAAACTAACAGCAATAGGCAAAGTGATTACCTGGGTTGTGTTTAGCAGGGAGTTTTTGAGAAAGTACTTTCCTGAGCGTGTGCATAGGAAGAAAGTGTTTGAGTTCCTAGAGTTAAAATAAGGGAATTTGACTGTGATTGAGTATGCTTCGAGGTTTGTGTAACTAGCGAAGTATTATCCATATTATAGTGAAGCGATTGTTGAGTTCTCAAAGTGTATCAAGTTTGAGAATGGTTTGTGTCCTGAGATCAAGAAGGCAATTGGATATCATCAGATCCGTAGGTTTTTAGATTTGGTGAATAGCTGCAGAATCTACAAGGAAGATAAAAAAGATCATTCGGCTCACTATAAGAGTATGAGTGAGAAAAGAGGAAAACCATATCAAGATTGTAGGAAGCCTTATGATGCCCTATCTAATAAAGGAAAACAAAAGGCTTATTATGGGAAGATGGCAAGTGAGGGAGGAGCTCCCGCTCCTGTCAAGTGTTAAAAATATGGTGAACAAGGTCATCATTCCAATTAATGGAGAATTGATATTATTTTCTGCTAAGCAAGTGAATGAGCTATTAGAAGATAAAGTGATGATGTTTGTAATGTTTGCATCATTGCAAGTTAATGGTAAAGATGCAAATATGGAAGTACCAATTGTCTGTGAATTTAGAGGTTTTTCTAGATGACATCAATAATTTACCTCCTGAACATGAAATGGAGTTTTCTATATATTTGGTTCTAGGTAAAAGTCTAATATAGAAGAGATGCTTAAGAAGAAGTTTGTTCGACCGAGTGTCTCTCCATGGAGTTATCCCGTCTTATTGGTCAAGAAGAAAGATGAAAGTATGAGGCTGTGTGTAGATTACAGACAGTTAAATAAAGTGACGATTAAGAATGGGTATCCATTGCCAAATATTGTTGATTTGATGGATCATTTGGTAGACATGTGTGTTTTCAGTAAGATTGATCTCAGGTCTGGTTATCACCAGATTCGAGTTAAACTCGATGATATTCTGAAGACGGATTTTCGAACGAGGTATGGTCATTATGAGTATACTGTGATGCCGTTTGGTGTATCTAATGCGCCAGGTGTTTTCATGGAATATATGAATAGAGCTTTTGGTTCCTACTTGGATAAGTTTTTAGTAGTCTTTATTGACGATATTCTTATCTATTCTAAGTCAGAAGAAGAGCATGCTGAGCATTTGCGAATGATGTTACAAGTGTTAAAGGAAAAGAAGTTAAATGCAAAGTTCTCGAAGTGTGAATTTTGGCTTAAAGAAGTTATTTTTCTTGGTCATGTGATTTCTAGTGGTGGAATTGTTATGGATCCTTCTAAAGTAGATGCAGTGCTGCAATGGGAGGCTCCAAAGTCTGTAACTGAGATTCGAAGTTTTCTTGGTTTGTCAGGTTACTATCAAAGGTTTATTGAAGGATTTTCTAAGTTGGCTTTGCCGTTGACTCAGTTGACTCAAAAGGGGAAAGCTTATGTTTACGATGTTATGTGTGAAGACATTTTTGTAGAATTAAAGAAGAGGTTGACAATAACTCCAATATTGATTTTTCCTAATCCGAGTGAGTCTTTTGTGGTGTATTGTGACGTGTCTAATATGGGTCTTGGTAGTGTGCTAATACATAAAGGACAAGTTTTTGCTTATACTTCAAGGCATTTCAGTGTTCATGAAAGGAATTATCCTACTCGTGACTTAGAGTTAGCAATGATGGTGTTTGTGTTAAATATTTGGAGGCATTATCTTTTTGGTTCTAAATTCAAAGTGTTTAGTGATCACAATAGTTTGAAGTATTTGTTTGACTAGAAAGAATTAAATATGAGGCAGAGAAGGTGGCTTGAGTTGTTGAAAGACTATGACTTTGATTTGAGTTACCATCCTGGTAAAGCAAATGTAGTTTCTGATGCATTGAGTAGGAAGTCACTACATATGTCGATGCTTATGGTTCGAGAGTTAGAGATGATCGAATAATTCAATGATATGAGTTTAGTGTGTGAAGAGACTTATAATAATGTAAATTTAGGAATGTTTAAGCTGGCTAGTGGCATAATAGAAGAAATTTGTGAGGTTCAGAAGTTTGATTTGAGGTTAGTCAACCATTGGACTTTGATTAACCAAGGTAAAAGAGACAAGTTCAAAACTGATGAGAATGGTGTGATGAGGTTTGGCAATAAGGTGTGTATTCTAGATGTTCCAGAACTTAAGCAAAGTGTTCTTGATGAATGGCATATAAGGGGGTTAAGCATTCATCCTGGTGCTACTAAGATGTATCAGGACTTGAAGAAATTGTTCCGGTGGCCTGGTATGAAAAAGGAAATTGCTAAAAAAATTTATGCTTGTTTGACTTGTCAAAAGTCGAAAATTGAGCATCAGAAGTCGATGGCCCTTATGCAACCATTGAGTATTCTAGAATGGAAGTGGGATAGTGTTTCGATGGACTTCGTGTCAGGTTTGTCGAAGACTGCTAAAGACAATGATTCAATTTGGGTGATTATAGACAGGTTAACTAAGTCGGCTCATTTCTTACCAATGAAGATCAATCACTTGATGGAGAAGCTAGCCGGGATGTATATTGAGAAAATTGTGAGATTTCATGGGATACCCTCGAGTATCATGTCAGATAGGGATCCGAGGTTTACGTCAAAATTTCGGACAGGTTTGCATAATGCTTTTGGCACTAAGTTGAGGTTAAGTTTTGCATATAATCCGCAAATAGATGGTTAGACATAGAGGAATATTCAGTCTTTAGAGGATTTGCTGAGGGCTTATATGTTGGAACAAGGGGGTGTGCTTAGGACAACAACTTGACTTTAATTGATTTTGCATTCAACAATAGTTCCCATTCTAGTATTGGAATGACACCGTACAAAGTATTGTATGGTAGGAGGTGTAGAACTCCATTGTGTTGGTATGAGTAAGATGTGAGTGTTGTGCTCAGACCTGAAGTTGTACAAGAGACAACTGGAAAGATAAAGATGATCCAAGAGAAGATGAAAGCTTCTCAAAGTTTTCAGAAGAGCTATCGTGATAAGAGGAGGAAGGATATTGAGTTTCAAGAAGGTGATCATGTGTTTTTAAGAGTTATGCCGGTAACCGGCGTTGGTAGAGCTTTGAAGTAAAGAAAGCTTACGTCATGTTTTTTTGGTCCATATTAAATGTCAGAGAAGATGGGTGAGGTGGCGTACCAGGTTACTTTGCCTCTGTCACTCGCGAATCTACATGATGTGTTTCATGTGTCTCAATTGAGAAAGTATATTTCGGATCCTTCGCATGTGATACAAATGGATGATGTGCATGTGAGAGACAACCTGACTATTAAAGCATTACCATTGCAAATAGAAGATCGAGAAGTGAAGCAATTGCGAGGCAAAGAAGTCGCTTAGTGAAGGTATTATGGGGTGGACCAACTAGTGACAGTTGGACTTGGGAATGCGAGGATCAAATGAAAGAGTCTTATCCAAACTTTTTTTCGCCAGGTAATTTTTGAGGGTGACAATTCTTTTAAGTGGGGGTGAGTTGTAACACCCCAAATTCTAGATTAATTATTTATTTAAATGATTTAGCATGAATATATGAATTATTATGAATTATTTGATATATATATATATATATATATATATATATATATATATATATATATATATATATATATATATATATATATATATATATATATATATATATATATATAATGCTTTGGTATTTTTAGGTGAGTAATTGTGATGTTTGATGAGTATGGGGTATATTATGATGATGAGATGAATATGATGTTTAATATGATGATTGGTGAAGTAAGTGATGAGATAATAAGAGATGTTTAGAATTTAAATAATTAGTTAGAATTGTTTAGATTTAATAGTAATTATTTAGATTAAATAAATAGAATAATTGATGTAGAAGAAATAAGGGCAAAGTGGTAATTAGTGAAGAGCTAAGTGAGGGCATGATGGAGAGTTCATTATTAGGTGTCTAAGAGTTAAAAAAGGAATAGGGAGAAATTTTTTTATTATGTGTGTCATACTCCAAATTTGTCATACCCTTAAATAAGGATCACCCGACTTATGCATCTTATGTCTTGCATATATATGTCTTACATTAAGTTATTTTTTTCATCACTATTTTTATCTATCTAAAATGTGTGTAAAGTCTATGTCTAAAGTTTACTGCTAAGAGGAATGCATGCAAAAGAAAATATAGGGAAAAGAAGGAATATTTACAAGTTTTGCTCGACTAGGCCCTGTGACCTGCTGCCTACGTATCCCTTTTAAGGAATCAAAGCGTCGTAGTTCGGCTCACATGTTTCTGTTTGTTTTGTGTTTTTTATGAACAATATTAATGTTGTATTCTGCCGCAGCTCGACCTTTGGAGACTCACGCGTTGGCACATAAAGGAACTAATACTTTCTTACCTGAAAAGTGTTAAGTGTCAACTTTTGAATAAATTTCATATCATTTATTGACACTTTCAAACCCTTTATTTTACTTTTAATTAGGATAAGCACTTATTTTAAGTCATTTTTCATGAATACAAATGATTTTGAATGTTTTAATTTGTTTGTTAGTGTTTCAACAAATTTTGTGCAGATAAGACGGTCAAGTGTATACTTTCTGCTTTTTATGCAAGGAAGCAAATGTTGTGTTTCTGTAATGGATCTCCCGGTGACAGGATGCATCGCCCGACGAAAATTATGAAGAAAGGGTGGATTTTCTTGGTTTGCTTCTGTAATGTTTCAGCCCTAGATCGCCTGGCGAAAGAAGGATCGCCCGGCGAAGCATCCTTGTTTCCCAGTGATGATAGATACTTTTTTGCTTGGGTATCACGCCTATATGGTCACGTGTGGCATCTAGCTAACACCGCCCAACAATGCTTTATAGTCTCCCAACGATGGTGTGCAGATTGCCATACTATTTGGCTACTTTTGCCATAATTTGAGGGAACTTTTCACCAACTTTTGTACTTTGGAGGAAAGATAAACCTCATTAAGGGAATAGAAACCCTTGTTCTACATATCATAACATAGAAACCCTTGTTCTTAGTTTTTTGGAGAGAAAAACATTCTTGCATCTTGAATCAAGGAGACTTGAAGATTGATGTTCATCAACATTCATTGTTTATTTATTAATCAAGGTATCATGACCATGAGTAGCTAAGCATCTTTTATGTCAAGGTTAAAAGTAGTTAACCTAGACTTTATGTATTTCTTTTAATCATTTTGTATATGAACTTGGTTGAAGATTAATACATGTTGAATATTTTTGTTATCTTTGTTCTTTTTTATGGTTTGGATCATTATTGAGAAGTAAGTTCCAAGCTTGACCTAAGATATTCATCTACTAATGAATAAGTTCTAGACATAAATTTGTGAGTTAGTATTCACTTGTATAAAGCTCTAAAGATTATCATGTTAATAGTTAGGTTGAGAGATCATTTAATGATTAACATGATAATACTCACAATATTGCTTAGACATGAGAAATATTGAGAGGATGCGTGAATGTATTGATCATTAATTAGTTCATATGCGTGATTAATCAAATATATTTGGAATAGGTTGATGAAAACTAATCTTGACATGCATTTTATCAAAACAAGTCTTTTCAAACAAAAATCTCTCTTTTATCCAAGTCACCATCTAGTGCATGAAACTTAATCTTTTGTTACTAAAAGCAAATACCAAAACTTTGTTTGATTCAAACACTTAAAGTCACTAAAACTATAGAACTACATTAATATCACACCAATCCATGAGGAAAACGATAATATAAATACTTGTGTTGAAAATATGTTACAACAAAATTGCACCGATGCTGGGGATTGGTGTTTGACTATTGTGGTACGGTGAGAGAACTGACTTGAGGGTTTTGCGTTTGATCGCAAATGTTGCAGTTAGCAAGAGTCGCCACCGACTTTTCTTTTATCCAAAAGGAAAGGTGAAAAAGCATAGGAATGACCTTTGAGATTATTTCCCTAGTTCGGGGGTAGATTATGAAAAGGGAAGGTATTAGCACCCTTTTCATCCATGGTTTTCCATGGGCTCTTAGTTACTTGCTAGATCACTTGCTTTTGTTTGAAATTGTGCTTTGTGTGGTTTTTGAAAGTATTTTGTAAAGAGGCCATTGTTTAGGAAAACTTTGTAAGGATGTAGGACAGTGTATGGAACATCTCCTTCCTTAACAGGCTCAAAGATTACCGGGAGAATGGAGGGATAAGGCATCATAAGACTCTGAGCACGAGTTCATTTGAGGTAAGGCTCAAGAGGGATGGAATTCTTATGTCCCAATGTCTTGCTATCTACCTTGTTCAACATCCTCCAAGCTCAAATAAATCTCTAGCAAAGACCTTGATCATTGTTCTTTTAGTCAAATACCAAACCTTAAATGAGCATCTCATGCGGGTCATCCCTTCGGGTGTAACCAAATTGTCTTAAGGCTAAGCAGGGGTTGCAGGTGATACCTACCATAATGCCAAGTAAAGGTACATTAGGGAATTCTCCACAACAGTCGACAATAGTAACATTCTCTATAGATCAGGAACACCAATGAATGTCTGAATGTTTGAGCGTCATCAACCTTTGTGACCACCTTGAACCTTTCTCGTTCTTTAATACAGATTGGGGAAGATGCGAAATAAACCATCTTGCCAAGAGAGGAGTGCAACATATAAGGACACCTCTTTTCCTCATAGTGCGAGTGTGAAAAGAATGTAGGATGTCCCCTAGCAAAATAGGCACCGAGTTATAGGATATGAATATTTTGACGGTGTTCACATCTATGAGTTGGTCAGGATTTGGAAACAAAATCATCCCATAGACGAGGAGAGCCACAATTTCCTCAAAGGCTTGCAAATCCAAGGAGTTCCAACAATTTTGGGCTTTCTCAAACAAGAACTTTGCTAGGAAACCTTTGACACCACTTCTTGTTTCCCAATTAGTTGTGACATCAGATGATTGCAAGTGTAAAGCTTGAGCAATCTCTTCCGGCTTTGGGTCTCTTTCTGTACTGTTGAAAGGTAGTTGGTTGAGAATGGGAATCCTAAAGAGTTGGGAGAATTCTTCCAAAGTAGGCACAAGTTGATAATCGGGAAATTTGAAGCAATGGTGTAAATGATCAAAGAACTGAAAGAGAACCTTCATCATGTCTTTATCAGTGTTGGGAGTGACCAAGTTGAGTAGGCGACCATGTCTCTCGGTGAATGGAGAATTTTCTGGAATCCTTGAAGCTAGCTCCTTAAGTTGTGGAGGGATCCTTACAAGATTGACTTGAATAGTTTTCCTACGAATATAATCCATGTCCTACAAAACAGAACAAAGATAAATCCCAAAATCCTTGAAATGGTTAGTGAATGAGTATGATGTTATGATGTTCACGATGTTATGTACAAGTATGTATATACAAACAAAGCAAACAAGTCCTTAGGTTTAGGCTTGCATGGAGTCTCATAGGTAAGTATCCTCTTGAAGTTTAGTTGGCTCAAACCTATCCTAGTAATAGTAACCGGGTTCTAAGGAGCTCAATATCACTGGTTTGTTTCCTTTGTCATTGTTTCAGCACAAGCCTCTTTAATGGCGACTGAAATATCCCAAAAAACCAAACCTCAATGAGAGTAGTATCGAGTATCTACCAACTTCGGACTTCACCAATGCCGGTCATCTCACTACGTCCTAAAGGCCAAGTTGGTCAAGTAAAGGTTCTAAAAGTTCATTAGTGCTTCATGACATCACTCAGCCGCCCCGTATTCTCCTTGATTAACTAAAGGGCTACCGGTATCCACAAATATGTCGCACTAATGTAGTTATTGCTTAAACCATGTCGGTATACCCCATACAGTTTCCACAATGTATTTCTAATTACCTATAAGTTATCCCAAATCCGAGTAGAGGATTCAAATCCAAACAAAGAACCATAATGTAAAGCATACAAGTCAAACAATGAAAGAAAGTAAATGTGATCTAACCCTAAGTTAACCCTAATTTTAGAATTGTCCCCAGCAGAGTCACCAGTTCTGTGGTACGGTGGGAGAACTGACTTGAGGGTTTTGCGTTTGATCGCAAATGTTGCGGTTAGCAATAGTCGCCACCGACTTTTCTTTTATCCAAAAGGAAAGGTGAAAAAGCACAAGAAAGACCTTTGAGATTATTTCTTGAGTTCGGGGGGTAGATTATGAAAAGGGAAGGTATTAACACCCTTTTCATCCATGGTTTTCCATGGGCTCTTAGTTACTTTCTAGATCACTTGCTTTTGTTTGAAATTTTGCTTTGTGTGGTTTTTGAAAGTATTTTGTATAGAGACCATTGTTTAGGAAAACTTTGTAATGATTCTCGTTCGTAAGAATGTATACAAAGTGTTTGATCTTTTGAAAATGTTTTCAAGTTTGTAGGATGTTTTGAAAGTATGGGTGTTTGTTTTTGAAAATAGCAAGGATGTTTGTTTTGAAATGGAGCAAGTAATTAGGAGCATTCTACCTACTCAAAAGTCTTTCTTGTTCATTTTCTTTTCCTTTGATATTTTTATCTTACCATTGATTTGGTAACTACGCAATTACAATACTTGTGGGAGGGGGGTGTACAAATTATAAATGGGGATTGCAAGAAGATAAACCTAAATAATCTATTACAACTATATTGAATTGGTATAAATGTACAAGAAATTAAATGAATACCATGTACAAAAATGAATAAATGTACAAAAATGTAAATATGAAGAAAATGGATATTTGTTTGGATTTTTTAGAGAACATGGGTTTTGATTTTAACCTAATTAACTAGAAGAAAATAATTAATTAAACCTAAATTTACTAAGAAAAGATTTTAAATAAAACCCTAAATCTATTAATTGATTAAAAGAAATTAATTTTAAGAAAAGTATTTTTGGTATTTTTTGTCTTGAAAAAAATTATAGTATTATAAAATATTTTGGTTTTTTTTGGTATTAAAATAATATATTTTAAATGGTGTAAAAGAAAATAACTAAAAAAACCTATTTTTAATTAAATCTACAAAGATAATTAGTAAAATAAATAAAGTATGATTAATAAAATAATTTTTTATGAGTAAAAAATAAATAAACAATGTCAAAATGTAAATCTATCATTTTTTGTATTTTTTATGATTTTTTAGTATTAGAAAAATATTTAAGAAAACAAATAAATAAAAAATAAGAAAAAGAAAATAAAATAGGGTCAGGGGTGTGTGAATGAAGCAGGAGGGTTAGCAAGCAAAAACAAAAAAACAGAAAGGCCCAAGGAGGCCCACCGCCTGCCAAAAAAGAGGTCAGAATGCAAAAAATATGAAAAAAATTAAAAGGGTACCACTAGGGCTCGAACCCAGGTCCATTTGGTTACAGGCGCGCGCTTCTACCACTGGGGTGGCTATACATCCGTTTATATAAATCAAACAATAAATACATATGGTAAACATGTTCCTGAGGCGAACTTCATCTTCAACCTCACGCACAGCCAGAAGCTCTGTAACTTGTTCAAATCTCAACAAAAATAAAAACTGTAAACATGAAACTTGTAGCAAATTTCCTCGCGGTTTCAGAAATGTAAAGCATTAAAACTATAGATCAAAGACAAACATGAATTTTGTTGGCCCTAATCTAAACCCTAAAAATCTCCGAAACTTCAATCTTAAAATTCTCTAAGCTCAAGCAAAATTAATGGAAACAATGGAAATGGTTAGCTTTAGGGCAATGATATCTACATGTTTCATTCACAAATAAATCATTGATGATGCCTGTATGAAAAGTTCCAAAGTTATAAAACTTACCTTGCAAGAGGGTATCGGGTTTGGAGTTTGAGTAGCTTTTAGTGAGTTCCAATGATTGGGTTAGCTTCCTCAAGTTCCCAGGAAGCTAATGGGATGCTTAGCTTGAGCTGAAAGTATATGAGGAGTTCTGGAGAAGTCCAAGTGCAAAGCTCTGTTTTTGAAAATGGAGGATGGTGTTAATGGTGTTACAGTTCTGTAACAGGGTGTGGGATCTGTTCTAAATGATGTTTAGAAGCTTTAGGAACCAAAAGGCTTGAAAACGCACGAGGGAGTTATGAGTTTCAAGTTTTTGGTCAATTTATGTGAAAATGGAGGTATGAGATGTGATTCTGAGCTCTTGGTGTTTTTAGGGGTCAAGCCTTCGTCTATTTTGTGGCAAATGGTTTGTGTATGTATAAGCAAAAGGGTTTGAGAGCTTTGGACAATCAGAAGTACACGTTTTCAGCTAATTGTTAGGTTACTTGATTTTCAAGAAAAATGGGAAAACAAGTTTCAAGAGGAGGTACAAGCATGGGCTGAGTGATTGTAAGTGTCTAACAAGTTTATTATGATTTATAGGACTTGTATGATCAGAAGAGAACAAGTGCAAGGCTCAAGAACAAGTTTTGTACAAAAAGTCACTTTATCAAAATGGCAATGTACACTTTCTTCCAAAGATGGATATAAAGCATGGCCTTACATTGAATGCTTGAAATGAGACCTCTAACAGCTGTGCAAGACATTAATTATGGAGTGAATAACAAGTTTTAGGCCTTCAAATTAGAGTTTATGCAGCATAACTTTGAATTTGAATTTTGTTCATCACAAAATGCCTTGTAATTCAAGTGATAAAACCCTAACTTCACCTCTTCGATTCTCCCTACTCAAGAATGATCTTAAGGAGTTCTTGGACATTTTGGAAAGATTTTAATGTTATATACAACCCATATTTGAATTGATTTTGAATATTCCCCTTGGAACTATATGAAAAAGTTCCATGAAGTTGGGTCAAAATCCTGACCAAATTAGGGCAAAATTTCACTAAGTGTTTTGTTTCATGACCACATGTTCTTAAAATTATAACTTGAGATCCAAGCACTTTTGGAAGGAGTTGTGTAAATAAAAGTTGTAGATTTCATGGATATCTACAACTTTCATGTTGGAAGTTTATCTTGAATCATCTTGCATCATGGTGAAAATTTTGCTCAAAGTTATGAAAAAAACATGAAATTTTCAACACTTAGAAAAATTTCTAAGTTTAGAAATTTTAACTTTTCAAAATGAAATCTTGAATTTTTGATTTCTTGATGAATAAGTTTCATATTTTGACATGTTTTGATGAATTGTGATCTTTGATATTTGAATTTGACCAAAAAGTCAAAGTTTGACTTTTCAGTATACAATTGACTTTTGATCAGTTGACTGAAAAATTCATCTGTCAATCCATTGGACTTGAGCAATGCTTTGAGCTATGTAATTAGGTCAAAATGATACAATTGGACTCTTGAGATCATGCCTTAAACCAATTTATCATTTGCTAGGTCAAAAATCATAAATTGCCCTTTCCTAGTCAAAACCCTAATTTTGACCATTTTGCCCTTTTGAAGATTTGATCAAATTTCTTGAGGAATTATGGTCTAAACTTGATCAAATGATACATATGAGTTTAAAATGTTGATGTGGATAAAAAATTATGAAGTTTGACTGTAAATTGACCATGGCTGACTTTTTCCCCAATACAGTTGATTTTTAGGTCAACTGCTCAATTGACTAAACAAAAGTGTGATCCAAAGCTTGAAACTTGACATGAGTAATCTTGATGGTCCATAATGATCCATGAAGGTCATATTGGGCATTGGAAGTTCAAAAATCCTTGTGCAAACTTAAACCCTAATTTTGGTCATCAGTGCTCAAGGAGGTGTCTTGAGTTGATCAACCCTAGTGCAGTCTTGAGCCAAAGGAGATCTTGTGAGTAAATTATTGATAAGTGAGAGGGAAAATTTTGGGGTACAAAAACTTCCCATTTTCAATCTTCTTAAGCCTGAAGAGTTAGATTGGCGAGTTTTGCCATTCGTGACTCGAAGGTGGAAGATGATTGGACACTAGAGTGCCTAAAAATTTGCAGTCGATGATGTGATGGTTGAGGGAATGGGCTTAAAGATTCCATTTGGAGAGATGATGGAAAGTTGTTGGATATGGGCTTGTAGATGCCATCTAGAAATGATTGTTGAGCCGTATCTGTAAGCTGAAACGGAATGAGTATCAGAATGGCGTCCGTGTCTGGAGCGTATATGAAATGTATCTGAAAGTTGAATCTGAATGAGTATCAGAATGACGTTTGTGTCTGGAGTGTATCTGAACTGTGTCTGAAAGTTGAATCTGAATGAGTATCAAAGTGGCGTCCATGTCTAGAGTGTATTTGAACTGTATCTGAAAGTTGAATCTAAATGAGTATCAGGATGGCATCCGTGTCTGGAGCCTATCTGAACTATATTTGAAAGCTGAATCTAAATGAGTATCAGGATGGCATCCGTGTTTGGAGCGTATCTGAACTGTATCTGAAGATTGAATCTGAATGAGTATTAGAATGACATCCGTGTTTGGAGCGTATCTGAACTGTATCTGAAAGTTGAATCTGAATGAGTGTCAAAATGGCATTCGTGTCTGGGAGCGTACCTGAACTATATCTGAAAAGCTGAATCTGAATGAGTATCAGAATGACATCCGTGTCTGGAGCGTATCTGAAATGTATCTGAGAAGCCTTTGAGCATTGTTAATGGTAGCTATCGATTAACCTTATCCTAAAAAGGGTAAAATGTTAGTTAATATGCAATGTCATGTTGTATGAAATTCATAGTGTAATGTATTCGTGTTATCAATGTTTATGATATATGGATACGATGTATGCGTATGTGAGCTAATCTGCTGCACTGCTGTTGGATTGGGGAAAATAAATCCCCGACTGCTGCTGAGGATATGGAGTGTAAGTCTTCATGTTGTGAAGTGTTTATAAATTTCCTCTTAGAGAAATAAACTCTGTTGTAAGGTAAATGCCATGTACTGCTTGTAAAATCCTTTTGGGGAATCCTGAGAAATTTGGTGACTTCTACTGGGGATTGAGAACTAGAAGTTTTGTTCCGCTGGGGATTGAACTGCACACTGTGGGGGACTTTATGGAAATACCTTATAGAGATTTCCCTACCTCTTAAAGCCATCAGTGATTGTCTGTCTATTTTGTTTATTTGTAAACAGTAATTATGTTCAAATGCATATGTTCAAAAATAAATCATTGGATGTTTTTGTAAACAAAACAACAAGAGTAAAGAAAAGCAGATAGTTTGCACTTTCGAAGGGATATCTTTGTATTGACTTTGAGTAAGTATTTTTGTACAATGAGACAAACATTCTAGTAAGAGAATGTTGTCATAAAAGGTAAAAATTTGATACAAATAAAAGATAGCTATGTGAAATAATCCCATGGGATTCCCATTCTTCTATAGCCTTTATGTCTCCGAGCATCTTATTTATTTTCTGCCTTGTCCAAAGTTGATCGAATTGATCAAAAATGTCGATTTTGTCAGGTTGTCCATAAGGTGATCCAACGGGACATAGTCATACGCTTTAATTCCCTAAATTTTGCCTGGACCGCCCTTTCGGGTTTTCAGCCCACCGGGACACCCTTTTTTGCCCAAGCCGCCCTTTCGGGTTTTCAGCTTGCTGGGTGTACAAATTTTTTTGTTTTATCCCTAATTTTTTCCCGAACCTTTTTGGTTTGCCGGGATGCCCTTGATTTTCCTAGGTGTGTCAACCTAGCATGTCTTTTTATGCGTAGTATCTTTTGACTATGTCTGCATTCACAGGGTGCGGCAGGTCGTTGCCATCCATGGTGGTCAAGATCATTGCCCCCACCAGAGAATATGCTTTTGATTACAAACGGTACTTCATATGTAGGAGTCCATTTGCCCCTGGGATCACCTTGCGGCAGTATGATACGTTTGATCACCAAATCCCCGACTTGATATACCTGGCATCTGACCTTTTTGTTGAAAGCCTTAATCATCCATTTTTGATACATCTGACCATGACAGACAGTAGTAAGCCTTTTCTCATCAATCAAGTTTAGTTGATCTAGTCGAGTCTAGATCCAATCATCTTCATTCAGCTCTGCATCCTTCATAATTCTTAGAGAGGGGATCAAGACCTCAATAGGCAAGATGGCCTCCATGTCGTATACCAGAGAGTAAGGTGTTTCCCCAGTTGATGTGCGCGCTATAGTACGATACCCTTGGAGAGCAAATGGTAGAATCTCATGCCAGTCTTTGTATGTGACTGTTATTTTCTGTATGATCTTTTTAATGTTCTTATTTGCGGCTTCGACAACACCATTCATCTTTGGCCGGTAAGGGGAAGAATTGTGATGCTGGATCTTGAATTGCTCGCACAGGGTGATGATCATAGTATTATTTAGATTCGTACCATTGTCCGTGATGATCCTCTCTGGGATACCGTAACGATAGATGAGATTATGCTTGATGAACCAGGCGACAACATTCTTGGTGACGGAAGCGAAAGAGGCTGCCTCAACCCACTTTGTAAAATAGTCAATGGCCACTAAGATGAAGCGGTGTCCATTAGAGGATGTTGACTTGATTTCACCAATCATATCGATACCCCACATAGCAAAGGGCCAAGGAGTCATTAAGACATTCAGAGGGACTAGAGGTACATGCACCTTGTCAGCATAGATCTGACACTTATGGCAGGTTCGAGAGTGTTGATAGCAATCTGCTTCCATGGTAGACCAACAATAGCCTGCCCGTAAGATTTTCTTTGCCATCGTATGCCAACTGGAATGGGTGCCAAAAGTGCCCTCATGTAGATCAGCCATGATCTTTTCTACCTCAACCTTGTCTATGCAACGGAGCAAAATAGAGTCATGGTTGCGTTTGTAGAGAATGCCATTATTAAGGAAGAACTTAGCAGAGAATCTCCTTAAGAACTTCTCATCATTGATTGAAGCTCCTTCCGGATATTCTTGGGCCTCGAGATACCTTTTGACTTCGTGAAACCAAGGATGGTCCACTACTTCTTCAGTATTAATCTCGTGACAGTGAGTTGGTTCATCCATTCGTTCAACGGTGATCTGGGGAGCCTCGTTATCCCATTTAAGTTTAAACATGAATGACATTGTGGCTAGCGCATCTGCTAGCTGATTTTCTTCTCGCAGGAAATGCTCGAAGGTAATCTTCTCAAAATGTGGGATTAAAGTCAACACATGTTCATTGTAAGGGATAAGGTTAGGGTGTTTAGTGTCCTATTCCCCTTTGATCTGGCTGATAACCGAAGCTAAATCTCTGAATACATTTAAGGATTTGATTCCCAAGTCTATGGCAGCTTTGATACCAAAAATGAATGCTTCGTATTCTGCCATGTTATTCGTACAATTGAAGTAGAGTCTTGCAGTAAAAGGAGTATGACACCCTTCAGGAGATATGAGTACAACACCAATACCATTACCGAGTGCATTGGATGCCCCATCAAAAACCAGGGTCCATCGGGATCCTTGCTCAGGCCAGTCATATGGCCTGAATTCTTCACCGTTGTTTACCATCATAATGTCTTCATCTGGGATTTCGAACTTCATGGACTGGTAGTCTTCCACAGCTTGGTGAGAAAGGTGATCAGCTAGCACACTCCCCTTTATTTCTTTCTGGGTAGTATATTGTATGTCATATTATGTCAGGATCATCTGTCATCTCGCTATTCTCCCAGAGAGGGCAGGTTTCTCAAAGATGTATTTTATTGGATCCATTTTAGATATCAATAAGGTAGTATGGGTCAGCATATACTATCTTAGCCGGCGAGCAGCCCATGCCAGAGCGCAGCAAGTTTTCTCGAGCAGTGAATATCTTGTTTCATAGTTGGTAAACTTTTTGCTCAGGTAATAAATAGCGTGTTCTTTTCGGCCAGACTCGTCATGCTGCCCCAACACACACCCCATTGAATTTTCCAAAACAGTCAGATAGATGATTGTGATACGGTGGGAGAACTGACTTGAGTTTTGCGTTTGTTTTCGCACTTGTTCGGTTTAGCAAGAGTCGCCACCGACTTTTTATTTTTCCTAAAGGAAAGGTTAAAAAACACAGGAAAAACCTTTGAGATGTTTTCGTGGGTTCGGGGGGTAGATTATGAAAAGGGAAGGTATTAGCACCCTTTTCATCCATGGTTATCCATGGGCTCTTAGTTACTTGTTTTAGATCACTTGCCTTGATTTTAAATTGTTTGAAATGGTGCTTTGTGTGTGTGGTTTTGAAAATGTTTTGAAAAAGATGCCTTGTCTAGGCAACCATTGAAATGACTCTTGTTTGAGTATATGCAAAGGTGTTTGTCTTTTTGAAAAGATATTTCAATGTTTTTGAAAGTTGTTTTGAAAGTGTGTTGTGGAGTGTGTTTTGAAAGTAGGCAAGTGTGTTTTGCAAGTTTGATCAAGTAACTAAGAGTTGTCTACCCCTAAATTTACTCAAAGATTTTTCTCATGTTTTAACCCTTTTAACAATATCGTTCCACCATTGTATTTGGTGGACAATCTTGTGTTAGGATGTTAACGGGACGGGCGCGGGTCATCGTATGGACCATGAATGCAATGGTGCCAAGTGTCTTTGGCAATTTTTGCTTGAAGGGACTATGATCATTTTGTTTAGGCAACTTCGAAAGCGTCATCGAGGGACTATGATCATTTGATTTGTTTTGTTTTGCCAAAGAAACTCAACATGCAACATGGCCCATTTTGGAAGGCAACAAGCGGGATTACCCTAGGGGTGCAAGTGTGAATTGTGTATTGATTGTCATGTATTTGTCTTGTATTAGGTTATCTAGCAGTTGATTTTGAATTTTCGCATACAAACCCTAATTACTATACAGTATATAGAAAGCGATAAATTGCGGGAATTTAAAGTCTAAGCTATTACAAATAAGTATCCGGGAATGGGGGTACAAATATTTACAAATGGGGATGAGACTTATCAGGATAGTAGTGTCCAAATAATATTTACAACCAAATTGAATCGTATTCTCAATGTAAAATGTAGCAATGTATAAGAATAAAAGCAATGTATCAAAAGTATTTGTGAATGTGATTATTTACAGTTGATGCAAATATGTATTTATTAAGTATTATTATCTTTTTTGTGTTTTTGTTAATATGTACAAACAAAAGTTTTTAAAGAAAAGAAAAGAAAAATGCTTTAAGTTTAAGAAAATTAATGTTTATGTATTTTAGTTAATATTTTTATGTACAAAATTAAAAAAGAATTTTAAGACAAAAGATCTATTAACCTAATTAAATCTAAAATTCACATATTTTTAAGTGCAATAATAAAAAAAATGATATTGTTAATAAAACTTAATGTGAACAATTAGTATATTAGTTTATTTAACAAAATAAGTTATGTAAAAAAGATATAATGTGATAAAAAAAGAGAGTATTAGTTTAAAAAAGGGAATTAAATGGGCTTTATGGGGGCTTTTGTGAGGGCAGGCCCAAAAGACAAATGCTGATTGAAACAAAAAAAAGGGGGTGCGTTCCAGATTTTGTTGGGCTTAAGCGTGTGGATGGGGCAAGGCCCAAGACGCGTTTTGCAAATTTGTTTAGGGTTTTCAATGTTGTTCTCAGAGTTAGGTTTTACAGTGTTGAGCTTAAAACGGCGCCACTTCCACCTTTGTCCTCTTCATCTCTTCCTCGCTCTTGAGCCACGCTTCTGATGTCCCTCCTTTTGTCTTAGCCGCCGGACGCCACCTCCATCTTCCTCTCCTCACAGTCGTTCAGACAATGACGAAAAGAAGGTAACAATCTCTGTTTTAGACGCTTTAGGGTTTTCAGTCTCTTGTCTCTTGCATGTTTAGCTTTTGACACGTTATTGATTTTTATGTACTATCTGCTTCTGTGTGAGGTGTGGAAAAGAAAGGGAAGAAATTACTACCTTTGGGGTTTTGGAGACGGAAGTTCTGGAAGTGGACAGGAGGCGTCCTAGGGCGGCCAAGGCGAGGGAGTATGATGCGCTATGAGCTTTGCTGGAAATCTGGTATTTGTATCTTTTAGCTTTTTGATGGTTTTATGATGAATACTGAAAACCTTTGTACAACTTCTTTTCCTCTGAAACTCCTTTGCTTCTTCTACTTGCTTGCCCTTTGCTTCTGTATGTTGAAATGTTGCTTTTGAAAACGCTTGTATGCTAATGAATTTGATGATTGGCAACTCTGAGATTGCCTTGATTTTTGTTTAGCCTATGATGAACCTTTGTTCTGAGGCATTTGGTTGGTTATTTGGATACTTGGATGGATTGGATTTTGAACAAAGATTGAGTGTGATACAGGCTTCTGGTTGGGTGCTTCAAGGCTTTTTCTGGTTTTTGTATGTGGTTTATGCTGTATTGGTATAGGCTTTGTGTTTTGTATATGGCTTGTGTTTGAAGCAGGTTAGGCTATGGCTTTGTTGGTTTTGATGTTTGTGGTTTGAAACAGGTCTACTGCCATCAGGCTGGTGTTTTGGCTTGAGGTGTTAGCAGGCTACAGGCTTGTGTAGAGGTTACAGGTTTTGTTGTGATATGTTGGCTTTTGAAAACTTAAGGTTTTGGCTTCAGGCTTTTGACACAGTTTGGAGCTTGAGAGGCTTCAGGACTTATGTTATGTTTGCTTTTGGTTTGAGGCTACAGGCTTGTATGGCTTTTGAAACTGAGTTTTTTAGGTTGACAAAGTTTGGTGGTTTGTTGAAGGCTTATGTTTATGCAGGCCTGAAACAGGTTGGAGGCAATTTGTGTTATTTTTCTTTGTATTTGGTTCTGCCTCTTCTATACTGTGTTCTGATAACTTTGTTATATATCTATTCAGCTTGCCTCAACAAACTGTAAGCCTCCTCCTCTTTTCTCTCTTTCTCTCTCCACAGATAAAAAGCATATTATATTGCTTAAATCTGTACTTGCTCTGAAAAAGTCTTGGCCTTGAAAATGATGTAAATTTGAATATGTTGCTTGCATTGTTTCTTTCCTCTGCATACTTCCTGCTTTTCTGTCTTGCTTTTGCTAGCTTGTAGGCAGCTTTGACAGTTCTTGGTTGACATCTCTTTTGGACAGTTCTGCACTTGGTTGGCCATTTTGACTTAGTTTGGTTATGTGCAGTTCAATTTGCCTTTGTGCATTGTTTGTTCAGTTATGCAGCTTTGTGCATTTTTATATTTGCAAGCATATAAATTCTTTCCCTCTTTGTGAACCAAGAGTTTTCTTGTGATTTGCAGAGAGGGCGAACAAACTGATTCGGGCCAACACTTTTAATGATGAGTCTTAAATTAACTGTCTGCCTTTGATTTCATCTGTGTCGACTTCTTTTCTTTTCTTTTTTTTGCAGATAAAAATTAATTGAGCAATGGGGAGCATCAGTAGAAGATGAAGACTTAGGAAACTTTAGGATAGCTTTATTTTATTTCCAATTATTTGTAATAACATTATTTGTAAATACTGCAAATGTATTCAAATAACATTTGTACTAATAATTAAAAATAAATAAAAGCTCTTTTGTCAATTAATCTCTTTTAATTCTTCTTCAATTGTTTATTTAATTATTTATATTTCTTAAATTATAATAATTGGAAAATATCCAATAATTTTAACTTAGAAATGATAAATAATCAATAAACGTCCGGTGTTCCGAATAATCAAAAGTATTGCACAGTCAATCATAATAAATGCACATATGTCCTTTCCTTTTACTGATTAAGCCAAACACTGCAAATTCTCAATTCAAATGCCTCAGCTTTTATCCCAGATGTTTAGACAGAAATCTTGAACAAACGTCACAACCATGTGACAGTCAATTAAAATACTGTGGATTCAAATTCTTTTGAAAATGCGCGTGCAAACCTTGATTCTTGATTTATTGTCAAAGAAACGTTCGCCTGATCAAACCCTGAGCCAAACTCAAACAAACCCTAATAATCTGCTTGAACTGTTCCAGAGTCCATGAAAACCCTAATTTGGATAGACTGATAAGAAAAAGTCTGTTTGACTGATTCTTACGACAATCTGAAAAGTCAGGGAAAACCCAAAGCTGTGATTTCTTGTGGAAAAATAGGAGGGCAAATTTTGGGGTACAACAATTGCCCTTATTCAATCTTCTTGAACCTGAAGAGTTAGATTGGTAAGTTTGCCTTTCGCGACTCGAGAGTAAAAGGAGATTGGACACTAGAGTGCCCAAAAAATTTGCACTCGGTGATGTGATGGTAGGGGGAATGGGCTTAAAGATGCCATTTGGTGATGGGCTTAGAGATGCCATCTAGGGATGTGACAGAATCTTATCGGGGGATGGGCTTAGAGATGCCATCTGGAAGTTGTTGGTAGGAGGATGGGCTTAGAGATGCCATCTGGAAATGTTTGTTGGAGGATGGCTTATAGATGCCATCTGAAGGTGATTGTTGAACTGTATGTCATTGGTGGGTGGATGAGTATCAGAACGGTATCCATGTTTTGGAAAATCTCTGAACTGGGGGTCTGAATAAGCAATAGATTGACATCCGTATCTGGAAGCATCCGTAAGCTGTCTTCAAAAGTTAAGTCTGAACAAGCGATAGATTAGCATCCATGTCTGGAGAATTCGTAAACTGTTTTCAGGAGTCTGAAGAATCTGAACAAGCGATAGGTTAACATCCGTGTCTAGAGAACCCGTAAACTGTTTTCAGAAGTCTTGAAATTGAATAAGCAATAGAGCAGCATCCATGTTGGGAAGCGTCCGTAAACTGTTTTCAAAAGTTGAGTCTGAACAAGTGATAGATTAACATCCGTGTCTGGAGAATCCGTAAACTGTTTTCAGAAGTTGAAGAATCTGAATAAGCGATAGGTTAACATCCGTGTCTGGAGAACCCGTAAACTGTTTTCAGAAGTCTTGAAGTGGAAAAGGAACCGGTGTAGGGTTTCCTGATGATGAGTCCGTGTAAAACTGCATCTGAATTTGAGAAGGAACCGGTGTAGGGTTTCCTGATGATGAGTCCGTGTAAAACTGCATCTGAATTTGAGAAGGAACCGGTGTAGGGTTTCCTGATGATGAGTCCGTGTAAAACTGCATCTGAAATTGTTAATGATAGCCTTTTATTCTTATCCTGAAAAGGACAAAATGTTAGCTAAACACAAAGTTATGTTGCATGAAATGTATGATGCAATATATGTTATATCAATATTTATGATATGAATGTGATGAATGCGCATGTAAGCTGATGAGCT
Organism: Vicia faba; assembly: GCA_948472305.1. NCBI lineage: Eukaryota > Viridiplantae > Streptophyta > Magnoliopsida > Fabales > Fabaceae > Vicia > Vicia faba. The sequence goes on from OX451737.1 coordinate 392,537,698, forward strand.
GTCTTGCTGAGGATAGATGAATCCTGGATGGCTGGAGATAAAAGAATCTTGACTGCTGCCAGGGAAAGTAATTCCTTGACTGCTGCAGGGGATTGCAAGAATCTTTTGATCGTTGAAAATGAGAAGTCCTGGGACCACCGTTTGGGAATCAGGATCTTGGGTTGTATGCCAATCTACTGGGGATTCCTGTCTTGAGGAGATCTTCACTGGGGAATATCTGAATATCCTGTGAGGAACTGAGAATGAGAGTCTTCATTCTGCTTAGGGATTGATAGTTGGAAGTTTTAGCTTCACTGGGGATTGACAGTTTTGGCTCCACTGGGGATTTTGAAACTTGACTCTGAGGGGAATTAGGTTCTGGAAGGCTCTCTGGCTGGGGAAATCAGCTTTTGAGAAAGCTCTTGTTCTGCTGAGGATCCTGAAGTTTAACTCTGTTCGGGGAATTAGGAACTGGGAGGCTCTCTGGCTGGGGAAATTAGCTTTGAGAAAGCTCTTGTTCTGCTGAGGATCCTGAAGTTTAACTCTGTTCGGGGAAATAGGAACTCAGGTTATATGCCACCTTGAGAATGAGAATCTTCATTCTGTCGGGAATGTCAGGAGCTTGGGTGTATGCCAATCTACTGGGGGTTCAAGGATGAGAGTCTTCATTCTTGAGAGAAACAGATTTTCAGTTGTCTGTTATCTTGTTGGTGGTTGTAATTTCCAGCAGGTGATGAAGGAAATTTTGACGATTACTACTCCAAAAGATGAAGGAACCTTGATGATTACTACTTCAAAAGATGAAGGAACCTTTGATGATTACTACTCCAAAATATGAAGGAACCTTGATGATTACTACTCCAAAAGATGAAGGAACCTTGGTGATTACTACTCCAAAAGATGAAGGAACCTTTGATTACTACTTCAAAAGATGAAGGAACCTTTGATTACTACTTCAAAATATGAAGGAACCTTGATGATTACTACTCCAAAAGATGAAGGAATCTTTGATTACTACTTCAAATGATGAAGGAACCTTGACGATTACTACTCCAAAAGATGAAGAAACCTTTGATGATTACTACTCCAAAAGATGAAGGAACCTTGATGATTACTACTTCAAAAGATGAAGGAACCTTAATGATTACTACTTCAAAAGATGAAGGAACCTTGATGATTACTACTCCAAAAGATGAAGGAACCTTGATGATTACTACTTCAAAAGATGAAGGAACCTTTGATTACTACTTCAAAAGATGAAGGAACCTTTGATTACTACTTCAAAATATGAAGGAACCTTGATGATTACTACTCCAAAAGATGAAGGAATCTTTGATTACTACTTCAAATGATGAAGGAACCTTGACGATTACTACTCCAAAAGATGAAGGAACCTTTGATGATTACTACTCCAAAAGATGAAGGAACCTTGATGATTACTACTTCAAAAGATGAAGGAACCTTGATGATTACTACTTCAAAAGATGAAGGAACCTTGATGATTACTACTCTAAAAGATGAAGGAATCTTTGATTACTACTTTAAATGATGAAGGAACCTTGACGATTACTACTCCAAAAGATGAAGGAACCTTTGATGATTACTACCCCAAAAGATGAAGGAACCTTGATGATTACTACTTCAAAAGATGAAGGAACCTTGATGATTACTACTTCAAAAGATGAAGGAACCTTGATGATTACTACTCCAAAAGATGAAGGAACCTTGATGATTACTACTTCAAAAGATGAAGGAACCTTTGATTACTACTTCAAAAGATGAAGGAACCTTTGATTACTACTTCAAAAGATGAAGGAACCTTGATGATTACTACTCCAAAAGATGAAGGAATCTTTGATTACTACTTCAAATGATGAAGGAACCTTGACGATTACTACTCCAAAAGATGAAGGAACCTTTGATGATTACTACTCCAAAAGATGAAGGAACCTTGATGATTACTACTTCAAAAGATGAAGGAACCTTGATGATTACTACTTCAAAAGATGAAGGAACCTTGATAATTACTACTCCAAAAGATGAAGGAACCTTGATGATTACTACTTCAAAAGATGAAGGAACCTTGATGATTATTACTTCAAAAGATGAAGGAACCTTGATGATTACTACTTCAAAAGATGAAGGAATCTGATGTTGATCGTAACTTCCAGCAGGTGATGAAGGAAATTTTGAACGACCTTGACTTTGACATTCGAATTCCCCAAGTGATGATGAAGGAGACTTGCCCCGGGTTACTTCTGCAAATTGAGAGATTTCTTGAAATCTTGACTGGACTGCCCCAGGTTAATTGAACTTTGAAAGATCTGTTGAAACCTTGACTGGACTGCCCCAGGTGTGCTGGATAGTGACATGTCATGCCCCCTTGTTGATAGGAGATTTGTCAATGGAAGTGTCGTTCCTTTTGAAATGATTTTGCTCACTGAGAGGGCTTTCGTTCATCGGATATTCATTGTGTGAATTTCTACGCTGTCAAACAAATAGCCAAATGCAAACAGTGATATTCAAGCAATGCAAAGTTTATGTTTGTCTCGAAGTTTTGAAAAATGCGTTTTTTAGCAGAAAACTTTTTATAAGACAAAATCAACACAAGATTTAGAGCAAAGCCTTACAGGAGTCAGGATACCTTTTGTAACAGTATGCTTTCGAACTAACCCATGCTTCAATTAGGACTTTTGCAGGGTTGTCATGTGGCCTGGTTCACGGTTTAAGAAACAAAGGATAAAGGCTCAAAGTATATTTGTACCCACCCGCTCTTCGTGATGTTCTTCAATCCTAAACTCAGTTAATTGTGCGTCGCACTCTATTCGAGTTTGGAACGACTCTTGGGTGATGGTTCCCCAGTTGGATTTTGGAAGACATTCATCATCTCCTTTTTCTTTTGCAACATTTTTCATGTTGTTGAGGATTTGTAACTACCTCGTTCTTTTGATTTGTTATCCCTAACTTTTGCCTGACTGTTCCTGTTTTCGAGATTACAGTCAGCGGGATGCCCCAGGTTTCTTAAGCCTCCTTTATAGGTTTTGGCTTAATGGGTCTTTTTTTCTTTTGAGAGATTGACTGCCTATGTGATAGGGAACCATCACTGCCTTTTGATTCCAAAGGAATGTCTTTCTTTTTTGATATCGTTCGTTGTATTACGAACTGAGAGTTTGCGACTTCAATGCACACCTTTTTTTTTTTGAATTAACTGAGCGATTACCCTGCCCCAGGTCTAATTAAAGGTTTTAATTCGTTTAGAACAAAAAACTCCTACTTCTTTGGCTCGAAGGGGTTGACTAGGGATTATCTTCCTTATAACTCCAGTGTTTGGGAATTGAAAGAAATGCCTGTACATCATCAGCACGGTCTGTTCAAAAGCATACTGTATGAGATTATGGTATTGTTTCATCATCCTCCCTCTAAAGGCTTGCAGCTTTTTGTCAAGAGTTAAATATCATAAAGAAATCATAAGAGTAGTGAAAACGAATGGATGAATTCAAGACAAACATATGCAATGCATTAATGAAACAGAGTTTGACATCAACACTTAATTGTTTGAATTACAACGTGAAAAATTCAGATGGAACAAAAAGTCTCTCAGTTCGAGCTTTGTCATCTTAGGTGGAGCACCCAAAGTGGAAGATTTTCATCTCACCATCCGGCATGAATTCCAGCACTCCTTCGTCAATCCAGTCTTGGATTTTGTTCTTCAGGGTCCAACAGTTGTCAGTGTCATGTCCTGGACTATAGGAGTGGTATGCACACCTTTCATTGGGATGATAGGTAGGAGCGGAAGTATTTGGGTTCCGGAGAGGAGCCTTCAATGTAATCAGCCCCGCCTGCAACATGCGTTGTAGCGCTTGAGCTAGCGACATGTTGATCTTGGTGAATTGTCTTTTAGGCGCGACTTTCTTACGCTGATGCCCCTGTCTTTGTTGAGCAGGTGTAAGATGTTGTTGGGCTTGTGACCCTGAAGCAAGCTGAGGAGCTTTTCCCTTGTCTTCTTGTCTCAGAAAAGGTTGAATGATGATTTGATCTTCAGCCCCAGTTATCTGTCCCACTTGATTATCTCGAAGCAGTTTGTTGACGAGAACCCCGAGCTCTTCTTGTCTTCAGGCTAGGCCTTGGATGAGAGCCATCTGGCTCACCAATTCCCCTTTCAATATGGCTACCTCAATTTGTAGCTCCAACTGGTCATCTCTGTCGTCCCCAGGATTTCCCATGATCATGCCCCTAGTGAGGAGCGTTTTGACCTCTTCTTGTCCCTTGGATAGGTTCAAGAACATCTCTTGAAGTTGGGCGCTTTGAGCCTGGATGTCCTTGAGAGTCTGCTCTAGAGCCATCTCTACTGAAATAAACAGTAGGAGAATAAGGAAACCTGAAAAGGAAAAGCTGTCACGATGCAATGCATGATATGTGAATGCATGTTTTCAAGGATCTCTTGGGGTAAACACAAGAGAATGTTAGAGGTTGAACTTCGATCTTTGATTGGAGAACTTTGCACCGGTGAATGTCTTTCCACGAGAATCAAGCTCACCATGTCAAGTGGGTCATAGCCCCTGATTCAAGTTGTTGCACTTGATCTTTGATGGCATTTGTTTAGAGGAGAAACCTCTTGCCCCTTGGTAGACGTCTGGTTCAACGTGACCCTGTATCAAAAGAACCTCGAGATCCTTGAAATGGTTATTGAAAATGCTATGGTATGATGTCATGATGTTATGTACATGTATGCAAAAGCAAGTAAGTGTATATATAGGTAATCATATTCACACAAAGCAAACAAGTCCTTAGGTTTAGGCTTGCATGGGGGTTGTAGGTAAGTACCCTCTTGAAGTTAGTTGGCTCATCCTGTCCTAAAATAGAAACCGGGTTCTAAGGAGCTCAATATCATTGGATTGTTTTTTGTGTTCATTGTTTTGGTTTAGCCACTTAACTGGCGACTAAAATATTCCAAGAAAACAACCCTCAATGAGTGTAGTATCGAGTATCTACCAACTTCGGACTGCACCAAAGTCGGTCATCTCACTACCCCTAAAAAGGCTAAGATGGTCAATTAAGGTTCTAAGAGTTTGTTAGTGCTTCATGACATCACTCAGCGGCCCCGTACTCTCCTTGATTGAACTCAAGGGTTACCGGTACTCACAAATATGTCGCACTAACATAGCTTACTGCTTCAACCATGTCGGTATACCCCGCACAATTCCCTCACAGTTTTATTGCTATTTACCTAAAAAGGTGCCCCCAAATCCGGGTGTAGGATTCACAACAAACCCAAACAAGGACCCAAAAAGTAAAGCAATCAAAGCAATCCAAGCAAGTATGTAAAGGTGATCTAAACCCTAAGGTAACCCCACTTTTAAAGGAGTCCCCAGCAGAGTCGCCAGTTCTGTGATACGGTGGGAGAACTGACTTGAGTTTTGCGTTTGTTTTCGCACTTGTTCGGTTTAGCAAGAGTCGCCACCGACTTTTTATTTTATCCTAAAGGAAAGGTTAAAAAGCACAGGAAAAACCTTTGAGATGTTTTCGTGGGTTCGGGGGGTAGATTATGAAAAGGGAAGGTATTAGCACCCTTTTCATCCATGGTTATCCATGGGCTCTTAGTTACTTGTTTTAGATCACTTGCCTTTATTTTCAATTGTTTGAAATGGTGCTTTGTGTGTGTGGTTTTGAAAATGTTTTGAAAAAGATGCCTTGTCTAGGCAACCATTGAAATGACTCTTGTTTGAGTATATGCAAAGGTGTTTGTCTTTTTGAAAAGATATTTCAATGTTTTTGAAAGTTGTTTTGAAAGTGTGTTGTGGAGTGTGTTTTGAAAGTAGGCAAGTGTGTTTTGCAAGTTTGATCAAGTAACTAAGAGTTGTCTACCCCTAAATTTACTCAAAGATTTTTCTCATGTTTTAACCCTTTTAACAATATCGTTCCACCATTGTATTTGGTGGACAATCTTGTGTTAGGATGTTAACGGGACGGGCGCGGGTCATCGTATGGACCATGAATGCAATGGTGCCAAGTGTCTTTGGCAATTTTTGCTTGAAGGGACTATGATCATTTTGTTTAGGCAACTTCGAAAGCGTCATCGAGGGACTATGATCATTTGATTTGTTTTGTTTTTCCAAAGAAACTCAACATGCAACATGGCCCATTTTGGAAGGCAACAAGCGGGATTACCTTAGGGGTGCAAGTGTGAATTGTGTATTGATTGTCATGCATTTGTCTTGTATTAGGTTATCTAGCGGTTGATTTTGAATCTTCGCATACAAACCCTAATTACTATACAGTATATAGAAAACGATAAATTGCGGGAATTTAAAGTCTAAGCTATTACAAATAAGTATCCGGGAATGGGGTTACAAATATTTATAGATGGGGATGAGACTTATCAGGATAGTAGTGTCCAAATAATATTTACAACCAAATTGAATCGTATTCTCAATGTAAAATGTAGCAATGTATAAGAATAAAAGCAATGTATCAAAAATATTTGTGAATGTGATTATTTACAATTGATGCAAATATGTATTTATTAAGTATTATTATCTTTTTTGTGTTTTTGTTAATATGTACAAACAAAAGTTTTTAAAGAAAAGAAAAGAAAAATGCTTTAAGTTTAAGAAAATTCATGTTTATGTATTTTAGTTAATATTTTTATGTACAAAATTAAAAAAGAATTTTAAGACAAAAGATCTATTAACCTAATTAAATCTAAAATTCACATATTTTTAAGTGCAATAATAAAAAAAATGATATTGTTAATAAAACTTAATGTGAACAATTAGTATATTAGTTTATTTAACAAAATAAGTTATGTAAAAAAGATATAATGTGATAAAAAAAGAGAGTATTAGTTTAAAAAATGGAATTGAATGGGCTTTATGGGGGCTTTTGTGAGGGCAGGCCCAAAAGACAAATGCTGATTGAAACAGAAAAAAGGGGGTGCGTTCCAGATTTTGTTGGGCTTAAGCGTGTGGATGGGGCAAGGCCCAAGACGCGTTTTGCAAATTTGTTTAGGGTTTTCAATGTTGTTCTCAGAGTTAGGTTTTACAGTGTTGAGCTTAGAACGGCGCTGCTTCCACCTTTGTCCTCTTCATCTCTTCCTCGCTCTTGAGCCACGCTTCTGATGTCCCTCCTTTTGTCTTAGCCGCCGGACGCCACCTCTATCTTCCTCTCCTCACAGTCGTTCAGACAATGACGAAAAGAAGGTAACAATCTCTGTTTTAGACGCTTTAGGGTTTTCAGTCTCTTGTCTCTTGCATGTTTAGCTTTTGACACGTTATTGATTTTTATGTACTATCTGCTTCTGTGTGAGGTGTGGAAAAGAAAGGGAAGAAATTACTACCTTTGGGGTTTTGGAGACGGAAGTTCTGGAAGTGGACAGGAGGCGTCCTAGGGCGGCCAAGGCGAGGGAGTATGATGCTCTGTGAGCTTTGCTGGAAATCTGGTATTTGTATCTTTTAGATTTTTGATGGTTTTATGATGAATACTGAAAACCTTTGTACAGCTTCTTTTCCTCTGAAACTCCTTTTCTTCTTCTACTTGCTTGCCCTTTGCTTCTGTATGTTGAAATGTTGCTTTTGAAAATGCTTGTATGCTAATGAATTTGATGATTGGCAACTATGAGATTGCCTTGATTTTTGTTTAGCCTATGACGAACCTTTGTTCTGAGGCATTTGGTTGGTTATTTAGATACTTTGATGGATTGGATTTTGAACAAAGATTGAGTGTGATACAGGCTTCTGGTTGGGTTCTTCAAGGCTTTTTCTGGTTTTTGTATGTGGTTTATGCTGTATTGGTATAGGCTTTGTGTTTTGTATATGGCTTGTGTTTGAAGCAGGTTAGGCTATGGCTTTGTTGGTTTTGATGTTTGTGGTTTGAAACAGGTCTACTACCTTCAGGCCGGTGTTTTGGCTTGAGGTGTTAGCAGGCTGCAGGCTTGTGTAGAGGTTACAGGTTTTGTTGTGATATGCTGGCTTTTGAAAACTTAAGGTTTTGGCTTCAGGCTTTTGACACAGTTTGGAGCTTGACAGGCTTCAGGACTTATGTTATGTTTGCTTTTGGTTTGAGGCTACAGGCTTGTATGGCTTTTGAAACTGAGTTTTTTAGGTTGACACAGTTTGGTGGTTTGTTGAAGGCTTATGTTTATGCAGGCCTGAAACAGGTTGGAGGCAATTTGTGTTATTTTTCTTTGTATTTGGTTCTGCCTCTTCTATACTGTGTTCTGATAACTTTGTTATATATCTATTCAGCTTGCCTCAACAAACTGTAAGCCTCCTCCTCTTTTCTCTCTTTCTCTCTCCACAGATAAAAAGCATATTATATTGCTTAAATCTGTACTTGCTCTGAAAAAGTCTTGGCCTTGAAAATGATGTAAATTTGAATATGTTGCTTGCATTGTTTCTTTCCTCTGCATACTTCCTGCTTTTCTGTCTTGCTTTTTCTAGCTTGTAGGCAGCTTTGACAGTTCTTGGTTGACATCTCTTTTGGACAGTTCTGCACTTGGTTGGCCATTTTGACTTAGTTTGGTTATGTGCAGTTCAGTTTGCCTTTGTGCATTGTTTGTTCAGTTATGCAGCTTTGTGCATTTTTATATTTGCAAGCATATAAATTCTTTCCCTCTTTGTGAACCAAGAGTTTTCTTGTGATTTGCAGAGAGGGCGAACAAACTGATTCGGGCCAACACTTTTAATGACGAGTCTTAAATTAACTGTCTGCCTTTGATTTCATCTGTGTTGACTTCTTTTCTTTTCTTTGTTTTTGCAGATAAAAATTAATTGAGCAATGGGGAGCATCAGTAGAAGATGAAGACTTAGGAAACTTTAGGATAGCTTTATTTTATTTCCAATTATTTGTAATAACATTATTTGTAAATACTGCAAATGTATTCAAATAACATTTGTACTAATTATTAAAAATAAATAAAAGCTCTTTTGTCAATTAATCTCTTTTAATTCTTCTTCAATTGTTTATTTAATTATTTATATTTCTTAAATTATAATAACTGGAAAATATCCAATAATTTTAACTTAGAAATGATAAATAATCAATAAACGTCTGGCGTTCCGAATAATCAAAAGTATTGCACAGTCAATCACAATAAATGCCCATATGTCCTTTCCTTTTACAGATTAAGCCAAACACTTCAAATTCTCAATTCAAATGCCTCAGCTTTTATCCCAGATGTTTAGACAGAAATCTTAAACAAACGTCACAACCATGTGGCAGTCAATTAAAACACTGTGGATTCAAATTCTTCTGAAAATGCGCATGCAAACCCTGATTCTTGATTTATTATCAAAGAAACGTTCGCCTGATCAAACCCTGAGCCAAACTCAAACAAACCCTAATAATCTGCTTGAACTGTTCCAGAGTCCATGAAAACCCTAATTTGGATAAACTGATAAGAAAAAGTCTGTTTGACTGATTTTTACGCCAATCTGAAAAGTCAGGGAAAACCCGAAGCTGTGATTTCTTATGGAAAAATAGGAGGGCAAATTTTGGGGTACAACAATGATTAACGGTCTTCCCTCGACTGGTGGCATCAAAACAGGAGGCTCTTGCACATAGTCTTTGATCTTGTCGAAAGCAGTTTGGCACTCATCATTCCATTTGACTACTTGATCTTTCTTCAGTAATTTGAAGATCGGTTCACAAGCAGCTGTCAGGTGAGAAATGAATCTGGAAATGTAGTTTAAACGTCCCAAAAATCCTCTGACTTCCTTCTCAGTACAAGGAGCAGACATCTTTTGTATCGCTTTCACCTTGGCGGGATCTACTTCAATACCCTTATTGCTGACGAAAAAGCCTAGGAGTTTACCAGACCTCACCCCAAATGTGCATTTATTTGGTTTCAACCTCAACTTGTACTTCTTCAGCCTCTCAAACAATTTCTGTAGATGATCCAGATGCACTTCTTCTGTTTAAGATCTGGCTACCATGTCGTCCATATAAACCTCTATTTCATGATGTATCATGTCGTGAAATAGAGCTACCATGGCATGTTGATGTGTTGCCCCAGCATTCTTCAGTCTGAATGGCATAACCTTGTAGCAGAATATGCCCCACTGTGTGATAAAGGTTATTTTCTCCATGTTCTCAGGCACCATTTTGATTTGGTTGTAGCCTGAGAAACCGTCCATGAAGGAAAACACTTTGTGATGTGCCGTATTGTCAACTAGAATATCAATATGGGGAAGTGGGAAATCATACTTAGGGCTTGCCCTATTCAAATCTCTGTAGTCCATGCACATTCGTACCTTGCCGTCCTTTTTGGGCACGGGAACAACATTGGCAACCCATTATGGATAAGAGGTGACAACCAAGAATCTGGTGTTGAATTGTTTCATGACTTCCACTTTGATCTTCTCAGACATATCTGGTCGCATGCGACAGACCTTTTGTTTCACCGGAGGGCAGTCCTCTTTTGTTGGTAAGTGATGTACCACAATATCTGCATCGAGTCCTGACATGTCTTCGTGCGACCAGGAAAATACCTCAACATAATCGTGTAACAACTGAATTAGACGCTCCTTGACACTGGGTTCCAGATTGGCACCCTGCTTTACTTCTCTTTTGTCTTCTTTGGTACCTAGGTTGATTGTGTCCACTGGTTCCTCGTGGGGCTGAATGGTCCTCTTTTCTTATTGCAGTAACCTGGCGAGTTTCCCTGGTGCTTCACAATCTTCCTCACCTTCGTCTTCGGCTTGGTAGATTAGATTTTCAGAGTCACAAAAGGCCATAGCAGAACCGTTACCCATGGGATCCCGAATGGATGTAGACCAACATTGTAAGTGTGAGTGTGTGTAAGAGTATAAATATCTTTGAAAGAAATGAAAATGTAAAAAAGAAAAACAATGAGCACAAAGTTTGTATGCAAAAAACGTCCATGACTCATTGATGTCATATGGAAATGAGATAATAACCCTTACAAATGGACCATTGTGCCTCGGGTAAGACACAAGGTTTTAAGAGTCTGAATTGTTTTAATATTACAAATCCGACAAAATTTAAAGACAAATTACTGTTGGATAAATGTGATCGGGACAAAATCTCTAGCCTCCCAATTGCTGAGCCCGCCACAACCTTGGTTACTGCCATAGTCTGCAGGACTTCTTCAAAGTGATGGAATGGAGTTTCAATAAATTCACCATCTAATTCCACATATCTGAAGGAATTTAGATGGCTGACCATATACTCTTTTTCTCCATGAACAATGATGATCTTCCCTTGAATTGGATATTTCAGCATTTGATGCAATGTAGAAGTAACAGCGCCAGCATTGTGGATCCACGGTCGGCCTAACAAGCAGGAATATGAAGGGCGAAAATCCATTACATAAAAAGTTGAATCAAATTTTTGGGTTCCAACTTTTATGGGGATGTCCACTTCCCCATGCACCATCCTTTTTAAGCCTTCAAAGGCCCTCACTACTATGTTGCTTGGTTGCAATGTCTATCCTTCACAGTCAAGCCTATCAAAAGCCATTTTAGGCAACACATTCAAAGATGAATCGGTGTCAACCAAGACATGATCCAGAGTTGTGCCCCTGCATTCCACTGAGACATACAATGCCTCATTATGCTTCCTCCCTCTTGGCGTTAAATAAGCATTCGAAAAACCTAAACCATTATCTGCAGTCAAGCTGGCTACACAGTCTTGGAACCGATCGATAGATGTTTCTTGGGATACATGGGCAGTTTTCAGGAATTTTACCAAGGCCTTTGCATGAGCCTCGGAACATAGTAATAAAGCCAGCATGGAAATTTTTGTTGGAGTTTTCCCCAGTTTCTCAACTACATTGTAGTCGCTTCTTTTTATGATCTTTAAAATTTCCTCCATCTCTTTCCGGGAGGTCTCAGGTGTGATACGGTGGGAGAACTGACTTGAGGTTTTGCATTTGTGTTTGCAAATGTTTAGGTTTAGCAAGAGTCGCCACCGACTTTTTATTTTATCCAAAGGAAATGTCAAAAAGCACAGGAAAGACCTTTGAGATGTTTTCTTGGGTTCGGGGGGTAGATTATGAAAATGGAAGGTGCTAGCACCCTTTTCATCTGATAACGAGAAAACATATCGTATAATTACCATGCTTTTTACCGATTTTATATTTCATTAAGTCGTCTAACCCCCGATTATTCCGAGATTATTTGTCTTTTTACATGTATAACACTTGTCGACTCAAACCGATGGAAAAGGACAACATGAAGAAGGCTAGACAATAAACAAAGAGAAAAAGAATAAAAAAAAATACAAAGTTTGGATTTCTGGAACAGTGACGGTCGTCACGTCCCTGTGACGGCGTAACACCCCCCAACATAAGGAAACGCTCGTCACACACCACTGACGAGCGTAATGCACTACTTCAGTGCGTGACGACCGTCACCCACCTGTGACGACCGTCACGCGCGTGAAGGTGGATGTTATGTGTGATACGGTGGGAGAACTGACTAGTGTTTTGCGTTCGTATTCGCACTTGTGCGGTTGAGCAAGAGTCGCCACCGACTTTTTATTTTATCCTAAAGGAAAGGTTAAAAAGCACAGCAAAAACCTTTTGAGATATTTCTTGGGTTCGGGGGGTAGATTATGAAAAGGGAAGGTATTAGCACCCTTTTCATCCATGGTTATCCATGGGCTCTTAGTTACTTGGTTTTTTAGATCACTTGCCTTGTTTTTTGATTGCTTTGAAAATGGTGTGTGTGGGTGCTTTTTGAAAATGTTTTGGAAAAAGATGCCTTGTCTTAGGCAACTAATGTATTTGACTCGTATTTGAGTGTTTTACAAAAGTGTGGATCTTTTCGAAAAGATGTTTTCAAATGTTTTTGAGAGTTTGTTTGAAAGTGTTGTGGATTGTGGTTTTTTTGAAAAGAAGGCAAGTGTTTTTGCAAGTCGATCTCAAGTAACTAAGAGTTTTGTCTACCCTATTGTACTCAAAGGTTTTTGTTATGTTTTAACCCCTTTTAACAATTTTGTTCCATCATTGAATTTGGTGGACAATCTTGCGTTTAGGAAGTTTATTCGGGACGGGCGCGGGTCATCGTATGGACCATGAATGCAATGGTGCCAAGTGTCTTTGGCAATTTGCTTTGAAGGGGCTATGATCATTCCGTTTAGGCAACACTTTGAGGGACTTATGATCATTTGGAATTCGTTTTGCCAAAGAAACTCGACGTGCAAGCATGGCCCATTTTGGAAGGCAACATGTGGGATTACCCTAGAGGGTGCAAGTGTGATTGTGTATTGATTACATGTATTTGTCTTGTATTAGGTTATCTAACGTTTGATTTTATGTACATGCAAACCCTAGGTCTAACCATGGTATAATTGGAAAACTGTAAATTGCGGAATGTAAAATCTACGCTAAAAATAGTGTCCGGGAGTGGGGGTATAAATGTACAAAAGGGGATGAGACTTATAGTATCCAATAAGTTACAACCAAATCGAATGTGCGATCAAATGTAAATATCGAATATACAAATATAAGATAAAAAATGTGTATAGGACAATGTGAATGTATTGTGTAAGTGTAAGTGTGGGATGTATATGTATTGTGTAATTATTTACAGGTGCGATATGTGAAATTGAAGCGTATTAGGGTATTTGACCTAGATATGCGTTTTAATGAATCTTTGATTTGTTTTAGTATATACAAAAGAAAATGTTCAAGTTTTAATTAAGAAATGTATCTTTATTTTAGTATGTACAAAAAGTATTTTAATCAAATGTTTGTGAATTTTAATATTAGAGAAAAAAATGTATTTTTATTATTATGTACAAATATGCATGTTAATTAAAAAGTTTTCAATTTTAATTATATGATAAAAAAATGTATAATATGTACAAATGTATTTTAATGTGTATTAAAAATGTTTTCAAGTTAATTGAATTAAGCATATATATAAAAAGGGTTTTAATTTTATTGTAAATATTAAAGAATGAAAAAATATATTTTGTCTATTAAAATGATTTTTGTAAAGAAAAGAAAAAAAATGTTTATGTAATATAAAGAAAAAGGGTTAGTATGATGTTTGTTTTTTAAAAAAAAAAAGTTTGAAATTCTAATGGGCTTAGATGAACATCAGAAACGGGTCAAGCCCACTGATTGCTGGAGCAGCGCTTTAGGGTTAGGAAATGTTATTCAGAATGAAGGCTTAGGGTTTGGGACGGCGCCGTTCACTTGAGTTTCGTTCATCTTCGCCTTCTGACCATAGCTCCTCCGTCCGGCCACCAGTGTCGCTCCCTCCAAATCTCTCTTCCCTCCATGACATGAGCTCAACGTCCTCTTGATACAAGGTTCGCTCCAACGTTTTATGTTTCCTTTTTCTTTTCTGAATTTGCGTGTGTTGTTTTAAGTTGTGTTTTGATTCTTAATTTTGTATTATTATGAGGTGGTGAAGAAGAAAGGGGGAGAAGATTGGCTACCTGACCTTGGAGGAGGAGGAGAGAAGAGGGGCTGTGGCGCTTAGGAGGCCGGGACGGCGTGAACGGCGATGGAGCTGGAAGCTTGCTTGGGAAAATTTGGTACTTTGTCCTTTCTTCTTCTTTAGGGATTTGATGATGATCTTTGTGCTGAAAATCTTACCTTGAATTCGCCCTTTTCTTCTTCTTCTTTAACACTGTACATTTGTCATCTTTTTTACACCTTATGAAGATGGCCTTGAGATGAACTTTTGATGGCCTTCATTGCCCTTCTGATTTATTGACCGTGATTCTTTCTTCTTCTTCTTGAACACTGTTGCCTTAGATTTTATCTCTTCTCCTTCTGGCCAGTATTGCCTTGGATGCTTGTATCTCTTGTGACTTCCTTGCCTATATGCTTGAAATATGCCTTTCTGAGATTGATTATCGCCCAGTGATGTTTATGCTGAGGGCCTAGGTTGCCTTTGAATTGTTGCTTTGAATTGTTGCCTTCTGAGATTTTTGTTGAGTTGGATGCCTTCTTCTATGCCCTTGATGAATTTCTTGGTATCAGTATATTTCTGGATGTTGGTTTCTTGCCCAATGATGTGTACACTGAGGGGTTTTGATGTCTCACCTGCGTTGCCTTGAATTGTTGAATGCTTGTTAGTTTGTTGACAGTATGGTGTTTTGGTAATGGTCAGGCTTGAGATTTGGCAATAGGCATGGTGATTCGGGTTATGGTTTTGGTGCTGGTATGAGGTTTGAGATGTGATTGATGGTTTGATTTGTACAGTTTTATGACAGGCAGGTTAGGGCATTAGCAGGTTTTGGTGCTGGTATACTGATATGGTTTCTTGGCTTTTAGTTGTTTATCAGGTTTTTGGTGGTTAAGGCTTGGATAATGCAGGCAGCAGGTAAGCTTGCAGTAGGTTATGTTGTTGGACAGTAAGGTGGTTCTTCAGGTCTTGTGCAGGTTTTCTATGCTTTTGAACTTGTAGTAGTTTAGGCTTTTGAGGTTGAGCTTTAGATTTTGTGAGGTTTGGCCTTGGGTTTGAACTTGGTTCTCGTTCACAGTTTTGTATATTTTTTTCCTATATCCTGCTTCTAGCCTAAAACCTGCATCTGCTTCTATTCTCTCTCTTCCTTCTCTCTATAGTGCAGTTGAATATATTATAATATGATTCTTTGTGTACTATCTTTTCTGAAGGGGCCCCTTTATGCTGGGAAATGATGACTTAGATTGCTTGCATAACACATTTTTCTGCATCTTTATCTTTTCCTTGATATCTTTTCCAAATCCTTTATGACAGTCTTGGCACTTTTGACAGCAATTGTACTTCTTGCTTTTTCTTTGATATCTTTTGAGTAGATTTTGGCATTTTGACAGTAAATTGCCTTTTTGCTTTGGATAGAAAGTGGAATTGGATTTGAACTATGCAGTTTGAACTTTGGAATTTATGCATTTTGAACTTTGGAATTTATGCATTTGACATTTTAAAAATTATGCATTTTGACATTTTCCCTTTATGATAAAAATCTTCCCTCTTTGTGAACCGGGAGAAATCCCATGATTTGCAGAGAGGGTCAACTGATCCCAGTCAGTGGCCCCTAATGATGAGCAAATTTTATCTGTCCTTTTTTATTCAACTGCTTTCTGACTTTTCTCTTTTCTTTTTGCAGATAAATAACGGAGCACCGGAACGAAGTGAAGAATGAAGAGATTAAGAACTTAGGATAGAATTTTATTTTCAATTTAATTTTTGTACACCATTATTATATTAAATACTTCGTAAATAAATACTTGTATCAAATAATAATTGTAACAAACATTAAATATGAAATAAAATTCTATTGATTCAATTAAATCTTCTCAATTCCTTTTCCTTAATTGTTTACTTGTTATTTATAATTCCTTAAATCAAATAAAATGAAGGTTAAATTTCAAGTATTTAATTCTTAGAACCATAAATAATCAACTAAACCTTGTTGATCAAAATAAATGAATTTGACGTCTCCATCATTCAAAACAACGCACAGTTGAACACAAAAAACTGATCAGACGCAATCCTCTTTTTCACTGATTCTTTGCCAAGCACTGTAGTTCCAAACTGCACACATCCTTTGACTGGCCCAAACAAAACAAACTGAATTCAAACCACTGTCTCCTCTTACTGATTAAATCAAGATAACGCGAATTTTAACCCGACTCTCGGAATAAACTGCAAAGTGCTGTGGAATTTAAATTCTTCTGAGAATATGCCCATAAAACCTTAACTCCTGATTAAATGCCAAATAACGCTCGCCTGATCAAAATTGAACTAGAAATCATCCAAACCCTAAGCCAACTGTGAAACAATCCAGAGTCCTAAAAATCAGTAAAAACCCTAATTTTGCTTGATTGTCAAGAAAAGTCCGTTTGTCCGATTCTTGAGCCAGTTTGAAAAGTCAGGAAATGTCTGAAGCTGAGATTGCTTGGGGAAAAATGCGAGGGCAAATTTTGGGGTACAACAGTTGCCCCTGTTCAATCTTCTTGGACCTGAAGAGTTAGATTGGCAAGTTTGCCTTTCGCGACTTGAAGGTAAAAGAAGATTGGACACTAAAGTGCCCAGAAAATTTGCACTCGGCGATGTGATGGTGGAGGTGAATGGGCTTAAAGGTGCCATTTGGTGATGGGCTTAAAGATGCCATCTGGTGCGGTAGAATTTTGTCGGGGGATGGGCTTAGAGATGCCATCTGAGAATGGGCTTACAGATGCCATTCGGCGACTGCTGGTAGGAGGATGGGCTTACAGATGCCATATGGTGATGTTGAACTGTACGTCAATGGTGAGTGGACAAGTATCAGAAGGGCATCCATGTTTTGGAACATCTCTGAATTAGGGGTCTGAACAAGCAACAGATTGACGTCCATGTCTGGAGAATCTGTAAACTATCTGAGACTGAATAAGCAATAGAGCAGTATCCGTTGTTGGGACATGTCCGTAAACTATTTTCAAAAAATTGAGAAGAGTCTGAATCAGTTGGTAGATTGACATCCGTCATAGGGAAGAATCTGTAAACTGTCTTCAAAAGTTGAGAAGAGTCTGAACAAGTCGGTAGATTGGCATCCGTTGTAGGGAAGAACCTGTAAACTGTCTTCAGAAGTTAAGAAGAGTCTGAATCAGTTGGTAGATTGACATCCGTTGTTGGGAAGAATCCATAAACTGTTTTCAGAAGTTTTGAAGTTGAAGAGGAACCGGTGTAGGGTTTCTCGATAATGCGTCTGGATGGATCTGGAATAAGTATCAGAATGTCGCCGTGTCTGGGTCACATCTGAACTATTTCTGAATGAATCTCGGGAGATGATCTGTGTCTGTCGACTGATCTTACCTGAAAAGGCAAAGGGTTAGTTGTATGCAATGTTATGATGCATGATGCAATGTACGTGACATCAATATTTATGATATGAATGTGATGAATGCGCATGTAAGCTGATGAGCTATTCCTGCCGAGGATACATGAATCCGAGATGGCTGAAGATAAAAGCATCTTGACTGCTGTCGGGGAGATAATTCCTTGGCTGCTGTTGGGAGAGAGAATTCCTGATGACTTCTACTGGGGAGTTCCAAACTAGTAGACTCATGCTGGGGAGGCCAGATTGAGAATCTTCGGCTTGATGGGAAGTAACCCTGGCGACTTCACCGGGGAACTCAAGGTTTGCCTTCCCAAAACTCTGTGGGGAGAAGGTTCAATGGTCTGGCTCCGCTGGGGATACTGAAGCTTAAACTCTGAGGGGAATTGAATTTCGGAGGATTCTCTGGCTGGGGATTTGCAAAGATGAGTTACTGCTGGGGAATTTTGATGAACTCCGCTGGGTATAGGGAGAATTTTGGCGAGCGCAATCTTCCGTGGTTGTTAGCTTGAGAAGAATCTGAACAAGCGATAGGTTAACATCCGTTACTTGGAGAACCCGTGAACTATTTTCAGAAATCTTGAAGTTGAATCAGCAATAGAGCCGCATCCGTTGTTGGGAAGCGTCCGTAAACTAATTTCAAAGGTTGCATCTAAACAAGCTGATAGATTAACATCCGTTACTTGGGAAGAATCCATGAACTGTTTTCAGCAGTCTTGAAGAGGAACCGGTGTAGGGCTTCCTGATGATGAGCTTGTGTAAAACTGCATCGGTTTTTGAACACTTTTGACATTCGAATGCCCCAAGTGGTGATGTAGATAAATTCCTGGCTTAATACAGGTGTTGATCTGGAATTCTTCAGACATGCCCTGGCTGGATACAGGAATCGAATCTGGAAAGGTGATAGTTGATAGATATGCCCTGGCTGGATACAGGAATCGAATCTTCAAACTCTTCAGACGTGCCCTGGCTAGATACAGGAATCGAGTCCGGAAATGTGATAGTTGATAGATATGCCCTGGCTGGATAAAGGAGTCGAATCTTCAAACTCTTCAGACATGCCCTGGCTAGATACAGGAATCGAGTCTGGAAATGTAGTCAACAAATATGCCCTGGCTGGATACAAGAGTCGAATCTGGAAATAGTCGTCAACAGATATGCCCTAGCTGGATACAGGAATCGAATCCTCGAACTCTTCAGACATGCCCTGGCTAGATACATGAATCGAGTCTGGAAATGTAGTCAACAGATATGCCCTGGCTGGATACAGGAGTCGAATCTTCAAACTTTTCAGACGTGCCCTGGCTAGATACAGGAATCGAGTCTGGAAACGTGGTCAACAGATATGCCCTGGCTGGATACAGGAGTCGAATCTGGAAATAGTCGTCAACAGATATGCCCTGGCTGGATACAGGAATCGAATCCTCGAACTCTTCAGACATGCCCTGGCTAGATACAGGAATCGAGTCTGGAAATGTAGTCAACAGATATGCCCTGGCTGGATACAGGAGTCGAATCTTCAAACTTTTCAGACGTGCCCTGGCTAGATACAGGAATCGAGTCTGGAAACGTGGTCAACAGATATGCCCTGGCTGGATACAGGAGTCGAATCTGGAAATAGTCGTCAACAGATATGCCCTGGCTGGATACAGGAATCGAATCCTCGAACTCTTCAGACATGCCCTGGCTAGATACAGGAATCGAGTCTGGAAATGTTGTAATTGACTTGTTGAACACTTTTGACATTCGAATGCCCCAAGTGGTTGTGAAGGAGTCTTGAATCAGATTACTCTGCATATTGAGAGATTTCTTGAAATCTTGACTGGACTGCCCCAGGTTAACTGAACTTTGAAAGATCTGTTGGACCTTGACTGGACTGCCCCAGGTTAACTGAACTTTGAAAGATCTGTTGGACCTTGACTGGACTGCCCCAGGTTAATTGAATTTTGAAAGATCTGCTGGACCTTGACTGGACTGCCCCAGGTTAATTGAATTTTGAAAGATCTGCTGGACCTTGACTGGACTGCCCCAGGTTAATTGAATTGTGACATGTCATGCCCCTTGTTGATAGGAGATTTGTAATGGAAGTGTCAACCATTTGAAATGATTTTTTGTTCACTGAGAGAGTTTTTGTTCCTTCGAACATTCGCTGTATGAATTTCTTCGCTGTCAAACAAAAGGGTCAAATGCAGACAGTGATATTTGAATAATGCAAAGTTTATGTTTGTCTCGAAGTTTTGAAAAATGCGTTTTTAGCAGAAAACTTTTCATAAGACAAGTTAACACAAGATTTAGAGCAAAGCCCTACAGGAGTCGGGATACCTTTTGTAACAGTATGCTTTCGAACTAACCCATGCTTCAATTAGGACTTTTGAAGGGTTGTAACGTGGCCTGGTTCACGGTTTAAGAAACGAAGGATAAAGGCTCAAAGTATATTTGTACCCACCCGCTCTTCGTGATGTTCTTCAACCTAAGCTCAGTTAATTGTGCGTCACACTCTGTTTTGAGTTTGGAACGACTTTTGGGTGATGGTTCACCAGTTGAATTCAGGGAGACAGTCATCATCTCTTTTTTCTTTTTCAACATTTTTCATGTTGTTGAGGATTTTATAATGACCTCACTATTTTGATTTTGATTTGTTATCCCTAACTTTTGCCTGACTGTTACCGTTTTCGGGATTACTGTCAGCGGGATGCCCCAGCTTTCTTAAGCCTCCTTTATAGGTTTTGGCTTGGTGGGCTCTTTCTCTTCTGAGAGATTGACTGTCTATATGATAGGGAACCACCCTTGTCTTTTGATTCCAAAGGAATGCTTTCTCTTTTTTGACGTCGTTCGTTGTATTACGAACTGAGAGTTTGCGACTTCAATGAGCGTTTTCTTTTGAATTAACTGAGAGACTACCCTGCCCCAGGTTTATATCAAAGGTTTTGATTGTATCAGAACAGGAAACTCCTACTTCTTTGGCTCGAAGGGGTTGACTAGGGATTAACTTCCTTATAAATCCAGTGTTTGGGAATTGAAAGAAATACCTGTACATCATCAGCAAGGTCTATTCAAAAGCATACTGTATAAGATCACGGTATTGTTTCGTCATTCTCCCTCTAAAGGCTTGCAGCCTTTTATCAAGAGTCAAATATCATAAATAAAAGCATAAGAGTAGTGAAACGAATGGATGAATTCAAGACAAACATATGCAATGCATTAATGAAAACAGAGTTTAACATCAACAAATAATTGTTTGACAGCAAAAGAAATTACAACTTTGAAAATTCAAAAAGAAGCAAAAAGTCTTCCAGCTCGAGCTTCGTCACTTCAAGTGGAGAACCCTCTAACGGAAGATTTTCATCTCGCCGTCTGGCATGAATTCCAGCACCCCAATGTCGATCAGATCTTGAATCTTGTTCTTCAAGGCCCAACAGTCATTGGTGCCGTGTCCCGGGCTGTAGGAGTGGTAAACACAGAATGCGTCAGGATTAAAGTGAGGAGAGGAGATATTGAGCTTCTGAGGAGGATCCTTTACGGTAAGCAAATTGACCTCCAACAGGCACTTCAGTATGAAGAATGATGGTATTTCAGTCTCCGTAAACTGTCTTCCCGACTTTTCTTGTTTACGCCGATTGCCCCGTTGACGCTGGCGAGGTTGTTGATGGGTTTGTGACCCTGAAGCAAGCAAAGGAGCTTTCCCCTTGTCTTCTTGAGTTGATGGAGGCTGAGCGGTGACTTGCTCTTCGACCTCAGATGTTTGCCCCAGTTGGTTGTTTGGAAGCAGTTGGCGGACAAGAACTCTGAGTTCCTCTTGTCTTTGAGATAGGTCTTGGATGAGAGCCATCTGGCCCACCAACTGTCCCATCATTTGGGTCCTCAGTGTTGTCAGATCAAACTGCAGCTCCGCAATCTGATCACCCCTGGCATTGTTGGAACTCCCCAAGCCTTTGGTGAGGAGAGCTTTCATCTCTTCTTGCCCCAGAGACAAGTTCAGGAACATCTCCTGCAGCTGAGCAGTCTGGTCTTGGATGTCTTTGACAGACCTTTCTAGAGCCATCTCTTGCTGAAATAAACAGCAGGAGAGTAAGGAAACCTGAAAAAGGAAAGATTGTCAAAATGCAATGCATGATATGTAGATGCATGCTTTCAAGGATCTCTTGGGGTAAACACAAGAAAATGTTAGAGGTTGAACTCTGCTCTTGGATTGGAGATCTTTGCACCGATGGACGTCCTTCCACGAGAATCAAGCTCACCATGTCGAGTGGGTCATAGCCACTGATTCAAGTTGTTGTTCTTGAACTTTGATTGGAGAGCTTTGTATCGGTGGATGTCTTTCCACTGGAATCAAGCTCACCATGTCGAGTGGGTCATAGCCACTGATTCAAGTTGTTGCACTTGATCTTTGATTGGAGAACTTTGTGTCGGTGGATGTCCTTCCACGAGAATCAAGCTCACCATGTCGAGTGGGTCATAGCCACTGATTCAAGTTGTTGCAATTGATCTTTGATTGGATTGGTTAGAGGAGAAACCCCCTTGCCCTTGGATAGATGTCTGGTTCAACGTAACCCTGCATCAAAAGAACCCTCGAGATCCTTGAAATGGTTATTGAAAATGCTATGGTATGATGTCATGATGTTATGTACATGTATGCACAAGCAAGTGAGTGTATATACAGGCAAACATATTCACACAAAGCACACAAGTCCTTAGGTTTAGGCTTGCATGAGGTTCAGGTACTACCCTCTTTCAGTTTGTTGGTTAAAACCTGTCCTATCAAAAGTAACCGGGTTCTAGAGGATCTCAAATCATTGGCTACCCTCAATCGGTCATAACTCCAGCATCGCAATCTTTTCTCGCGGCCAGAACTATCTCGAGAGTTTAGCCTCAATGAGTGTAGCATACTGCTACTGTCCTAATAGCCAAGTTGGTCAATTTAGGGTTCTAAGGTTGGTTGGTGCTTAATGACCCCTTAGAAGACCTATATTCTCCCCGTTACAACACAAGGGATATAGGTACAGAGTAAGATGCCACACCAACGTAGCCACTGCTTCACCCATGTCGGTCTACGCCGGACAGGTCCCTCACAAATTATGCTACCTAAAAGGGTATTTCCCAGATCCGGGTTAGGATCTATGAAACTCCGATGTAAAGCCCACAAATGTAAAGCAAACAAAGCGATCAATTGAAAACAAAGGTGATCTAAACCCTAAGGTAACCCCACTTTTAGAATTCTCCCCAGCAGAGTCGCCAGTTCTGTGATACGGTGGGAGAACTGACTAGTGTTTTGCGTTCGTATTCGCACTTGTGCGGTTGAGCAAGAGTCGCCACCGACTTTTTATTTTATCCTAAAGGAAAGGTTAAAAAGCACAGCAAAAACCTTTTGAGATATTTCTTGGGTTCGGGGGGTAGATTATGAAAAGGGAAGGTATTAGCATCCTTTTCATCCATGGTTATCCATGGGCTCTTAGTTACTTGGTTTTTTAGATCACTTGCCTTGTTTTTTGATTGCTTTGAAAATGGTGTGTGTGGGTGCTTTTTGAAAATGTTTTGGAAAAAGATGCCTTGTCTTAGGCAACTAATGTATTTGACTCGTATTTGAGTGTTTTACAAAAGTGTGGATCTTTTCGAAAAGATGTTTTCAAATGTTTTTGAGAGTTTGTTTGAAAGTGTTGTGGATTGTGGTTTTTTTGAAAAGAAGGCAAGTGTTTTTGCAAGTCGATCTCAAGTAACTAAGAGTTTTGTCTACCCTATTGTACTCAAAGGTTTTTGTTATGTTTTAACCCCTTTTAACAATTTTGTTCCATCATTGAATTTGGTGGACAATCTTGCGTTTAGGAAGTTTATTCGGGACGGGCGCGAGTCATCGTATGGACCATGAATGCAATGGTGCCAAGTGTCTTTGGCAATTTGCTTTGAAGGGGCTATGATCATTCCGTTTAGGCAACACTTTGAGGGACTTATGATCATTTGGAATTCGTTTTGCCAAAGAAACTCGACGTGCAAGCATGGCCCATTTTGGAAGGCAACATGTGGGATTACCCTAGAGGGTGCAAGTGTGATTGTGTATTGATTACATGTATTTGTCTTGTATTAGGTTATCTAACGTTTGATTTTATGTACATGCAAACCCTAGGTCTAACCATGGTATAATTGGAAAACTGTAAATTGCGGAATGTAAAATCTACGCTAAAAATAGTGTCCGGGAGTGGGGGTATAAATGTACAAAAGGGGATGAGACTTATAGTATCCAATAAGTTACAACCAAATCGAATGTGCGATCAAATGTAAATATCGAATATACAAATATAAGATAAAAAATGTGTATAGGACAATGTGAATGTATTGTGTAAGTGTAAGTGTGGGATGTATATGCATTGTGTAATTATTTACAGGTGCGATATGTGAAATTGAAGCGTATTAGGGTATTTGACCTAGATATGCGTTTTAATGAATCTTTGATTTGTTTTAGTATATACAAAAGAAAATGTTCAAGTTTTAATTAAGAAATGTATCTTTATTTTAGTATGTACAAAAAGTATTTTAATCAAATGTTTGTGAATTTTAATATTAGAGAAAAAATGTATTTTTATTATTATGTACAAATATGCATGTTAATTAAAATGTTTTCAATTTTAATTATATGATAAAAAAATGTATAATATGTACAAATGTATTTTAATGTGTATTAAAAATGTTTTCAAGTTAATTGAATTAAGCATATATATAAAAAGGGTTTTAATTTTATTGTAAATATTAAAGAATGAAAAAATATATTTTGTCTATTAAAATGATTTTTGTAAAGAAAAGAAAAAAATGTTTATGTAATATAAAGAAAAAGGGTTAGTATGATGTTTGTTTTTTTAAAAAAAAAGTTTGAAATTCTAATGGGCTTAGATGAACATTAGAAACGGGTCAAGCCCACTGATTGCTGGAGCAGCGCTTTAGGGTTAGGAAATGTTATTCAGAACGAAGGCTTAGGGTTTGGGACGGCGCCGTTCACTTGAGTTTCGTTCATCTTCGCCTTCTGACCATAGCTCCTCCGTCCGGCCACCAGTGTCGCTCCCTCCAAATCTCTCTTCCCTCCATGACATGAGCTCAACGTCCTCTTGATACAAGGTTCGCTCCAACGTTTTATGTTTCCTTTTTCTTTTCTGAATTTGCGTGTGTTGTTTTAAGTTGAGTTTTGATTCTTAATTTTGTATTATTATGAGGTGGTGAAGAAGAAAGGGGGAGAAGATTGGCTACCTGACCTTGGAGGAGGAGGAGAGAAGAGGGGCTGTGGCGCTTAGGAGGCCGGGACGGCGTGAATGGCGATGGAGCTGGAAGCTTGCTTGGGAAAATTTGGTACTTTGTCCTTTCTTCTTCTTTAGGGATTTGATGATGATCTTTGTGCTGAAAATCTTACCTTGAATTCGCCCTTTTCTTCTTCTTCTTTAACACTGTACATTTGTCATCTTTTTTACACCTTATGAAGATGGCCTTGAGATGAACTTTTGATGGCCTTCATTGCCCTTCTGATTTATTGACCGTGATTCTTTCTTCTTCTTCTTGAACACTGTTGCCTTAGATTTTATCTCTTCTCCTTCTGGCCAGTATTGCCTTGGATGCTTGTATCTCTTGTTACTTCCTTGCCTATATGCTTGAAATATGCCTTTCTGAGATTGATTATCGCCCAGTGATGTTTATGCTGAGGGCCTAGGTTGCCTTTGAATTGTTGCTTTGAATTGTTGCCTTCTGAGATTTTTGTTGAGTTGGATGCCTTCTTCTATGCCCTTGATGAATTTCTTGGTATCAGTATATTTCTGGATGTTGGTTTCTTGCCCAATGATGTGTACACTGAGGGGTTTTAATGTCTCACCTGCGTTGCCTTGAATTGTTGAATGCTTGTTAGTTTGTTGACAGTATGGTGTTTTGGTAATGGTCAGGCTTGAGATTTGGCAATAGGCATGGTGATTCGGGTTATGGTTTTGGTGCTGGTATACTGATATGGTTTCTTGGCTTTTAGTTGTTTATCAGGTTTTTGGTGGTTAAGGCTTGGATAATGCAGGCAGCAGGTAAGCTTGCAGTAGGTTATGTTGTTGGACAGTAAGGTGGTTCTTCAGGTCTTGTGCAGGTTTTCTATGCTTTTGAACTTGCAGTAGTTTAGGCTTTTGAGGTTGAGCTTTAGATTTTGTGAGGTTTGGCCTTGGGTTTGAACTTGGTTCTCGTTCACAGTTTTGTATATTTTTTTTCCTATATCCTGCTTCTAGCCTAAAACCTGCATCTGCTTCTATTCTCTCTCTTCCTTCTCTCTATAGTGCAGTTGAATATATTATAATATGATTCTTTGTGTACTATCTTTTCTGAAGGGGCCCCTTTATGCTGGGAAATGATGACTTAGATTGCTTGCATAACACATTTTTCTGCATCTTTATCTTTTCCTTGATATCTTTTCCAAATCCTTTATGACAGTCTTGGCACTTTTGACAGCAATTGTACTTCTTGCTTTTTCTTTGATATCTTTTGAGTAGATTTTGGCATTTTGACAGTAAATTGCCTTTTTGCTTTGGATAGAAAGTGGAATTGGATTTGAACTATGCAGTTTGAACTTTGGAATTTATGCATTTTGAACTTTGGAATTTATGCATTTGACATTTTAAAAATTATGCATTTTGACATTTTCCCTTTATGATAAAAATCTTCCCTCTTTGTGAACCGGGAGAAATCCCGTGATTTGCAGAGAGGGTCAACTGATCCCAGTCAGTGGCCCCTAATGATGAGCAAATTTTATCTGTCCTTTTTTATTCAACTGCTTTCTGACTTTTCTCTTTTCTTTTTGCAGATAAATAACGGAGCACCGGAACGAAGTGAAGAATGAAGAGATTAAGAACTTAGGATAGAATTTTATTTTCAATTTAATTTTTGTACACCATTATTATATTAAATACTTCGTAAATAAATACTTGTATCAAATAATAATTGTAACAAACATTAAATATGAAATAAAATTCTATTGATTCAATTAAATCTTCTCAATTCCTTTTCCTTAATTGTTTACTTGTTATTTATAATTCCTTAAATCAAATAAAATGAAGGTTAAATTTCAAGTATTTAATTCTTAGAACCATAAATAATCAACTAAACCTTGTTGATCAAAATAAATGAATTTGACGTCTCCATCATTCAAAACAACGCACAGTTGAACACAAAAAACTGATCAGACGCAATCCTCTTTTTCACTGATTCTTTGCCAAGCACTGTAGTTCCAAACTGCACACATCCTTTGACTGGCCCAAACAAAACAAACTGAATTCAAACCACTGTCTCCTCTTACTGATTAAATCAAGATAACGCGAATTTTAACCCGACTCTCGGAATAAACTGCAAAGTGCTGTGGAATTTAAATTCTTCTGAGAATATGCCCATAAAACCTTAACTCCTGATTAAATGCCAAATAACGCTCGCCTGATCAAAATTGAACCAGAAATCATCCAAACCCTAAGCCAACTGTGAAACAATCCAGAGTCCTAAAAATCAGTAAAAACCCTAATTTTGCTTGACTGTCAAGAAAAGTCCGTTTGTCCGATTCTTGAGCCAGTTTGAAAAGTCAGGAAATGTCTGAAGCTGAGATTGCTTGGGGAAAAATGCGAGGGCAAATTTTGGGGTACAACATTATGCATGGATTGAGACGTGGGCGTTAAGGGCAGACTCGTTCTCCCTTTTTCTACTGAGTCCCCTATTTTCTTGCCAACACTATTAGTGCTTATGTATTTTCTCCACTGAAGACTTCATCAAGAATTCAAAAACTGCTGATTTTTCCCATGCTATATATATGTGTACCAATGCACAGTTCAAGGGTCGAAGAATTTTCCTCAGAACAAATATTATTTTCTTTTTGCAATTATTTTCCAATTTGCTTGTTTTGAAATTCTGTTTTCACTTTCCTGTAATTTTCATTCAAAGTCTTAGTTTTTAGTTTTAAGTGTTAATTCTTCTTTCAAGAATTAACACGAATCATTTACTACAAGTCAAGCTCGAAGATTGGATTATTGTAATACCTCAAGATTACCATAGCAACTTTGATTCCAGGTTTTTTTATATTGCAAATATTATTCATTCAGTTTTTATAATATGCCAATTATTGCCATGAATTATATTTTGAACTGTATTGCTGTTAAGTTAATTATGTCTGGCTAAATTATTAATACCGGTATGTGACCGTAAGAACTAAAAGAATTCAGTGATACCTTGGCCAAAAATATTTATAAAACAATTTCTGGTTTCCAATTTCCAAGATTAACTTAACTATCCTTGTCACGAGAGTGAGAGGTTAATTAACACGATTTTGCCACGAGAGTGGGAAATTAATTAAGGCAAGAACCTGCATGCGAGAGCTGGGGTTCAACCCAGATAGTGGTAACGAAACATTGATTTTTAAATACACGAGAGTGTTTTAATAAATTAATTAAATTCAAATTGTTTTCAAAAAGTGTTATTAAATTTAAAGTGCATCCACTAGGTTTAGTAGCATTACTTATTTCATAAACACGAGAGTGTATGTCTCAGGTTTTTAAACGATTAGCTTTTACCGAAATACTTTATAGGCCAAGCGATTCACCGAATTCTCTAAGTCCGATTATCACATACCGGTATGATTAGTACTATTATTCTTAATTAAACTGTCTCCCCCAAAAATCGAATATTCATCGCTTAGTTAGACAAACTGTAGCATTAGATCGTATGCGATTGATCCTCAGTCTCTGTGGGTTCGATAATCTTTTAAAACTAGAACGACTGAACTGTATACTTGCAGTTAGTATCCTGACAGACTTATAAAGTCCCGATCAAGTTTTTGGCGCCGTTGCCGGGGACTGGTAGTCAATTAATTACGATTCTTCTGTTGCGCATTTAGACTAAGCAACAGACACCCTTTGTCGATTTGTATGCCAAGGACTCGCTCACAAGGCGAACCACTTGACAAATCGATGGACGAACCTGAACGCATTCTTTCCGTAAGACGTGCAGTCAGGGATTAATGTTTAAATCACGCTATTCCTTTACCTAAACCCGAAATCAAGATTGATTCTGAAACAGATTATAATTCTTCCTCTGAAACCGAAACCAATCCAGAATTAGACATGGCCGAAGAACAAAGGACCCGTCCACTGAAGGAGTACGCAGCTCCATCACAACAAGAACCCCATAACAACATTGCTGCTCCAGCAATAAACCGAAATGATTTCGAGTTGAAACCGTCATTGATATCAGCTATCCAACAACGCCAATTCTCTGGAGATCCTTCTGAGGATCCGAATGAACATCTTACAAAATTCGTTCAATTTGACGACACAGTTATAGCGAACGGTGTTAGTAAAGATGCGATAAGATTACGTCTTTTCCCTTTATCACTAAGAGATAGAGCTTGGGCTTGGTTGCAATCCTTGCCATCAAATTCCGTCACTACGTGGGAAGGACTGAAGATTGTATTCTTGGCACAATACTTTCCCCCAAGCAAGACCGCTGCACTAAGAGCCCAAATCAACGGATTTAGACAGAAGGATACTGAATCGCTATTCGATGCATGGGAGCGCTACAAAGATATGATGCGAATGTGCCCACATCATGGATTAGAAAAATGGCTGATAATCCACACATTTTATAATGGACTCTTGTACAACACAAGACTATCTATAGATACCGCCGCAGGTGGTACACTGATGGACAAGCCTTATGACGAAGCTAACCAACTCATTGAAAACATGGCTCAAAACCACTATCAGTGGGGAGGAGAAAGAACATCTGTGGAGAAAACTCAAGCCAAAGGCGGGATGTACGAGGTTAGTAGCCTAGATAAAGTTAATGCTAAGGTAGATGCTCTTACCCAAAAGATAGAAAGCTTGACCTTGCCTCCTGCAGCTACCGTGGCTGCAGTTAGCCCAAGCTGCGAAGTTTGTGGAGTACCTGGTCATGTTGGAACCGAATGTCAAATCTTAGCAGGAATATCAGCTGATCAGGTAAATTACGCTCAAGGAAATCCTTATGCCAATACCTATAATCCTGGTTGGAAGAACCATCCTAACTTCTCGTACAAGAGCAATAATGCTTTATATGCACCTGGCCAAGCACCTGCTGTACCTCCAGGGTATCAAAAACCCGCTGTCAATGTTCCTAACATTCCTAAGAAATCTAACCTTGAAATCCTAATGGAAAATTTTATCGCTAATCAAGCCCAACAAAACAAAGAATTTCTCAATCAAAACGTTCACACCGGTGAACAATTGAAGCTATTAGCAAACAAGGTAGATACCCTAGCTACTCACAACAAAATTTTAGAAACCCAAATCTCCCAAGTAGCACAACACCAAGCTAGTTCTGCCACACCTGCTGGTACATTTCCTGGACAGCCACAGCCCAATCCTAAAGGACATGTAAATGCTATTACATTACAAAGTGGGACAGCCCTTGATGGACTGGTAGATCCTAGACTCCAAAACCTGACCATGTATCAAAAACCTGAAAAAGAAATTGGGAAGTCGAAAGATCAATATGAAAATGTAGAGGAAGACGCGAATGAGAACAGAGAGGCTTCAGAAAAACCTTATGTGCCTCCACCACCATACAAACCACCAATTCCATACCCCGAAAGACTTGCCAAATCCAAGAACGAGGGACAGTTCAAGAAATTTGTAGAACTTCTGAAACAACTAAACGTCACTATTCCGTTTACAGAAGCTATAACCCAAATGCCGTCATATGCTAAATTCCTAAAAGAAATATTGGCTAATAAGAAAAAAATCGTTGAGAACGAAACCGTTATGCTAACTGCCGAATGTAGCGCCATAATTCAAAATAACATGCCTCCAAAGCTGAAAGATCCTGGTAGTTTCTCCATACCATGTGTAATTGGAAAATCTGTCATAGACAAAGCTCTATGCGATTTAGGAGCCAGTGTCAGTCTAATGCCCTTATCTATTTGCGAGAAGCTCAAATTAGGCGACATGAGACCTACCAAGATGTCCCTACAACTAGCCGACAGATCAGTCAAATTTCCTGTTGGTATGCTAGAGAACATTCCTGTACGAATAGGACAATTTGACATACCGACTGACTTTATAATAATGGACATCAAGGAAGATTCAAACATTCCCATCATACTAGGAAGACCATTTTTAGCTACTGCAGGAGCCATCATAGACGTTAAGAAAGGAAAACTTACCTTCGAGGTAGGAGAAGAAAAAGTAGAATTAATTATTTCCCAATTCTTTAAAGCCCCTTCTATAGATGACTCATGTTGTCTCTTAGACATCATTGATGAATGTGTCAAAGAACTTGAATGCCAAGAGGACACCTATTCTGAGATGCTGAAAATTCAGACACCAACTATCCTCAAGAACAAAGACTGGAAACAAGAACACTTAGATGCCAACCTAAGCGAATGTTTAGCCCTAACGTCCGATCCTGACCCACCTAATACGAAACCTGGTATAGAACTTAAAACATTACCCGAAGATCTTAGGTATGAATTCTTAGATAAAGAACTCGAACGACCAGTTATAGTCAATGCCAATTTAGGAGAGATCGAAACTGAAAAACTTCTTAGTGTGTTAAGGAAATATCCATCCGCATTAGGCTATAATATATCAGATCTAAAAGGAATTAGCCCTTCTCTCTGTATGCACCGCATTATACTGGAGGAGGACTGCAAGACTTCTAGAGAACATCAAAGACGAATAAATCCTATCCTAAGTGAAGACGTTAAGAAGGAAGTGCAGAAATTACTAGAAGCAGGCATCATATACCCAATATCAGATAGCAACTGGGTCAGTCCAGTTCATGTGGTGCCTAAGAAAGGAGGCGTTACGGTTATAACAAACACAAAAGGCGAATCGGTAGCACAATGTACTCAAACAGGATGGAGAATGTGTATCGATTATAGAAAATTAAACAAAGCTACGCGCAAAGACCATTTCCCATTACCATTCATTGATCAAATGCTCGAGCGTTTAGCCAAACATTCCCATTTCTGCTACCTTGATGGATACTCAGGATTCTTTCAAATTCCTATTCATCCTGATGATCAAGAGAAAACTATGTTCACATGTCCCTATGGTACCTTTGCATACCGGAGAATGCCATTTGGACTATGTAATGCACCTGCAACTTTCCAACGATGCATGATGGCGATCTTCGAAGATTTTTTAGACGGAATCGTGGAAGTATTCATGGACGATTTCTCTGTCTGTGGAGAGAGTTTCGACGGATGTTTATCAAACCTTGAATTAGTCCTGAAACGCTGTGTCAATGTCAACCTAGTGTTCAACTGGGAAAAATGTCACTTCATGGTGAGACAAGGAATCGTGTTGGGTCACATTGTATCAAACAGAGGGATTAAAGTCGACAAAGCAAAGATCGAAATTATCAAAAACCTTCAACCACCCAAAACAGTTAGAGAAATACGAAGTTTTCTAGGACACGCGGGTTTTTACCGACGTTTTATAAAAGATTTCTCTAAAATCACCAAGCCACTAACCGAATTATTAATGAAAGAGGCTGAGTTTATTTTCGACGATAAATGCTTGAACGCATTCGAGACACTTAAAGAGGCCTTAATCTCAACACCTATTATGCAACCTCCTGATTGGAACCTACCATTTGAAATAATGTGCGATGCGAGCGATTATGCTGTAGGCGCAGTCCTAGGACAACACAAAGAAAAGAAGCTTCACGCTATCTACTATGCAAGCAGAACGCTTGATCCTGCACAGATGAATTACGCCACTATGGAGAAGGAACTCTTAGCTGTAGTATTCGCGTTGGATAAATTTTACTCCTACTTAGTAGGCGCTAAAATCATTATTTATACGGATCATGCTGCGATCCGATGCTTACTAAGCAAGAAGGACGCCAAACCGCGACTACTCAGATGGATCTTACTCCTACAAGAGTTTGACTTAGAAATAAAAGACAAGAGAGGAACTGAAAACGTGGTAGCAGACCATTTATCGAGATTAGATGGAATCCAAACCGAGAGTGTTCCCATAAACGAAGATTTCCCTTATGAATGCCTTATTGCCAAGCTAGAGATAACCCTACCGACAGTTTAGATCAACATAATGAACCTTTAACAACTGCGGTAGTAAAAGCCATCTGTACTAACACCACACTGCCATGGTACGCTGACTTCGTCAACTATTTAGCTGTCGGTGTTTTACCACCTGATTTGACGTACCAACAGCGGAAGAAAATTTTCCATGACCTTAAACACTACTTTTGGGATGAACCATTACTCTTTAAAAGAGGCGCCGATGGTATCTACCGTTGCTGCGTTCCCAATGATGAAATAGACGACGTCATTTCCCATTGCCATTCCGCCCCTTATGGTGGACACGCTAGTACGTCAAAAACCTGTGCAAAAATACTTCAAGCTGGCTTCTTTTGGCCTACCTTATGGAAAGACGTCCACGTAGCAATTATGAACTGCGATAGATGTCAACGCACAGGAAATATATCTAGACGTGATGAAATGCCGCAAAAAGGAATCCTCGAAGTAGAAGTTTTCGATGTATGTTGATTTCATGGGACCTTTCCCCGCATCTTTTGGAAATAAATATATTTTGGTAGTCGTCGACTATGTATCAAAATGGATTGAAGCCATCGCCGCACCCACAAACGATACACGTGTGGTACTAAAACTATTCAAGAATATTATCTTCCCACGATTCGGTGTACCAAGACTAGTGATCAGCGATGGTGGCTCCCATTTTATCTCTAGAATTTTCGAAAAGTTACTTTCCAAATATGGCGTTAAACATCGCATAGCCACACCATACCATCCTCAAACGAGTGGACAAGTGGAAGTGTCAAATAGGGAGATCAAACAAATACTTGAGAAAACCGTAGCCACATCCAGAAAGGACTGGTCCTCCAAGCTAAACGATGCTCTTTGGGCATATCAGACAACTTTCAAAACCCCTATCGGAACAACGCCGTTCAAGTTAGTTTATGGAAAATCTTGTCATTTGCCAGTAGAATTAGAGCATAAAGCTTATTGGGCCATAAAAACCCTTAACTTAAATTATAAGAGTGCTGGCGAGAAACGAGTGTTAGATATCCATGAACTAGAAGAATTGCGTTTAGACGCTTATGAAAATGCTAAAATCTATAAAGAACGAACAAAAAAATGGCACGATAAGCGTATCTCACGGAAAGACTTTAAGGAAGGAGACATCGCACTCCTATTCAACTCTAGACTGAAACTTTTCTCGAGAAAATTACGTTCCAGATGGTCCGGACCGTTCGAAATTAACAAAGTTTTCCCAAGTGGTGCGATAGAAATTAAAGGTAGTTCTATAGAACCATTCATAGTTAATGGCCAGCGCCTAAAGCACTACTTTAACGTCGGAAATATCGACTACTCGGCTTATCTTCAGTTAAGTGAGCCGCCTACCCCAAATACCTAACTGAATAGGTGTTAACTGTCGAGCCGTCGACATAAAATAAAGGCGCTTCGTGGGAGGCAACCCGTGTTAATTATTTTTTTCTGCTTTAACATGCTTTTCTTTTTCTTTTTTTCTTAATCTTAAAACATTTTCATGATTGCATCTCTTACTCCTTTCTATTTTTCTTCTGTTTTTATTTTCCCTTTCTTCTTTCTTTTTCATTTTAATTTAACTTTGGCAATTTCCTAACCCGAAAATACTTACTTAATTTCTCTTTTTTTTCAAACATTTATCAAATATTTTCAGGGGGGGTAATTCTTTTACTTTCATATTTCGCGCTATGGATTGTGCAAACTTCATGAATGTCAAATTGAGAAGCCGACACCAAAGAAGACGATTTGTGGACCTGGGTGAACGGGAGATGTGCCCTACTATCTACGCAGATGATCATGCTATGGCTGCCCTTGGCATTCGTGAGAGTGTCATGTACTTGCTGCATCAGATTGGTTGGGACACTGCTCCTATCCGTCGACTCTTGAGTTCCTAAGCACCCTGAGTTTCATTCCAAATCATGGGATGGGATTCAACCGTGGGTTGATCACATTCAGAATGTTTAACATGGATTACACTTATAACCTGCGGGAGTTTAGCCAGCTGCTTGGGTTCCCTTTTGGACCCGATGTTATCAGTATGACACAGGAGAACCTCTTGCCTGAATTTGATCTTGATTATTTCTGGGGAAGCAGCGCTGGTAATAACCATCCGGAGCCGTCTGATCTTTACTTTGAATGCATCCGTAACCCGGCTATCAGGTATTTCCACAAGATCATAGCCCACACTATCTTTGGCAAACAGCAGAATGTCACATCTGTATCCCGCGATGAGTTGTTTATTATGTATTGTGCATCCCAGAGCCGTCCGGTGAACGGTGCAGCTTATATGCTCGCTAATATGGAGCGTATCATCCAGACTCCGAATGCACCGATCTTGTTGGGTGGGTTAGTTACCATGCTGTCTAATGCAATTAGACTCCGCCGGCCTATGCTCGGATCTGCCCCGCTTTATGGAATAAAGCCGATGGACATTGCATTTTGTTTCAACACTAGCATGATCGGAAACCTTGGACCAGATCAATTTGACCTGCTAGTTAATCATCAGATTGTTCACCAGTTTAAGCTTCCGGACCCTATCACCAGTGTGCACAACCGAGATAACTGGCTGTTTGACCTTCACCATCCTGCTTCACCGCCCTCCTCACCATCTACGGTTGACATTTATGAGGTTCCAAATACTACTAATGCTGATGAAGATCCTACTACACCGCCAAGATACCATGAGTTCCCTGATCCTTGGGAACAACAGGCTACTTCCGTTGAGACCGCGACCCAGGCTCATGAGACTACTCCACCTCCACCCACTGTTACCCTGGACTCCTTACATGAGGCTATTATGGACATGCGAGGCGAGCTGACTTCTCTCAGGGTGGACTTCATAACCTTCATGTACTTGGTGACTGATCAGTTGGACTACATGCATCAGCATATGTTTCCGCCTCCCCGTGGCTAGAGTTGCCATTGTTATTCATTTTCTTCTCTCTTGCATTTGTACGTACAGTGGGGACACTGTTTAGTTTCAGTGTGGGAGGGATTTTTGGTTATTATTTCAGCATTATCATTTTTTATTCCTAGTAACTTTGAAACAATTTGTCATGAATTTATTCAATTAAAGTTTATTTTAATTTTCATTTCTTTTCATTTCCAGTTTACTGTTTTATTTACTGTCTATGTTTATACGCAATATTTCTATTTCGTTATATACTGGTAACTAGCATTACAAAACTTTAATTATTAAAACACTTTTATATTTAAAACTCTAATTGATTAAAATATTTCAAATAAACCAAAAAAATAAAAATTCTTCAAAAACCTTATTACCAAGAAATTAATAAAATATAAAACTATAAACACCCCAACAGTCATGTAACGGTCGTCTTATTAATGACGCTGCCTGCGTTACGACCGTCACACCCTTGTGACGAGCGTAACGTGCCTTTTTGCCTCATGACGAGCGTCACACCCTCGTGACGACCGTCACGCAAACAGTGTATCAGAACAGCTATTGCAGGGAACCGTTCCAACTTTCAACCATCCCCTTCATAAACCCACTTCCTTCCTCCATTGTTACCACATCACACGAAAAACTACCCACTCACTCCATTTTTCTTCTAATTTATAAACTCCCAACACCAAATTACCATCCATACAATACCCCATTCTCATATTCCCAAATCAAATCCTACCTCCACCATGGCAAACAACCCACACGCTCAAGCCATCAATTTCAGAATCGGCGAACAGGGGGAAAATCAACGAGCAAAGTTTCAGAAATTTCAACGTCGAGGTCTCCAACCCACAAGGTATGTTGACATCGACTGCCTGAGGAGTTTGGGATTACTCGACAGTGTCCGCCGATTATTGCAAAGCGTGGATTTGTGGAACCTGTGCCGCGAACCAAGACCAATCTACGAAACTCTTACTCTTGAGTTCTTGAGTTTGTTTGTTTACCTCACTCCGTCGGATGTCACAAAGTAATTGTCGGGCCTGGCAAAATTCTGCATGTTTGGCGTTGAGCACGAGTTGCCTCAATCCGACATCGCGAGACTTCTAGGATTTTGTTCGGACGAAGGTGCTCATTTTCGGGTACCAAATAGTTTTGGTGAGGAGGCTTTCAACTTGTGGCACAGTTTAACGAACATCCGTGCCGGATCCTATGACCACCTCAATGCCACCCACATTCACAATCCGGCCATCCGCTACTTCCATCGCATCATTAGTAACACGATCTTCGCCCGCGACAGCAACCATAAGCTCAACTCCAAGGAGCTCTTCTTTTTACACTGCGCGTTCACTGGGCAAAAGATCAATGCCGCCCCGTTCCTGCTTGCCCACATCCACTCTATTTGTGCTAGAGGTGGAAAACCATTTTATTTCGGAGGGCTGGTTACTTCAATTGCCATTGGTCTAAACTACGGTGCTGCTCTCGCAACCTTGCCTTCTATGGCACCGACTTTGCTAACCTTGGATCACTGCAAAGCCGCACACCTCATCTACGAGCGGGAAGACGGCATATTCTACCATGTAATCAGGAATACTGTCTATCATAATATCATTTTGCCGAACAGGGACCGAATCGATCCAAGTAACCGAGCAAACTGGTTGTTCGACCCTGAAATTCCCGCATAGCCTGCACCTTCCCATGAAGACCAACTTGCAGCCGCCGCAGACGATATACAAGAAGAGTTGGATAGTGCTCCTCCTGTCCACGACATTCCAGGATCCTCATCTGCACCTCATCCTATTAATCTTGAAGACATCCTCCGCGCCCTCCACATGCAAAACCAAATGAATGCGGCGCTTGAAAGGAGGCAAGCCGAGCAATTTGAGTCTCTGTGCGCCCAAAACGCTCAGATCTTGACTGGGCAGCGCAACATGAATGAGAGGTTAGATGAGTCCCTGTCAAAGCTTAACGCTTTGAGGATAGATATGAACACCTTTGGCTTCCAAGACACCGACACTGAAGCCACTCCTACCAGACGCTCTCGCACCAGGAGTAGAGGACGTGGTCACCAGTAGTCTTTCTTTAATTTCTATGTAATTTGTTATTTTTCTGTTTCATTTCTTTTCCTTTTGTTTTTGTAATTGTACTTCCCCGCATATATACCGCAACATTGAGGACAATGTCGGATTTTGTGTGGGGAGGCACCTTTGAATCTTTTATAAACTAGTAAATTCTTACGATATGTCTCGATTCAAATTCTTCGCTTTATTTTGCCATACCGAAATTTTTTTATTATTCTCGCATTAGCCCGACATACCTATTTTAACGAAATCCCAGTTGAGGAAGCCGAAAACGACATAACAAGATTGATACGGTTCTGTCACCGTAGACTTCCTACTTACACGATCCGTTTCAATAACCATTATACCGATATCTGGAGTTTCAAGTTCTAGAAGTAACCCCTAGTAGTTTATACTAGTAGTCAGCACCGTCTTGACACAAACCACGTGGAGAATCGATGAATATAAGTGTTTGATGCCTGATTCTAAAAATATCCTTCCTATCTCGCTGCTAAAAGAAAAGAAAATCTGTGTACCAAAATATACAGGCACATATAAGAGCTGAGCAAATAATGAAGGAATCCAGTGTTGGTTGGTTCAGAGGTATCTGGTTCTGAACTCGGTAGGGCGTGCTACGGCCCGATCCCCCACAACCTCCAATTTGGATAACATATCCAGGGTTGCCACATTCATGTACCAGACCCCGTGCTAAAGGATCAAAGTCACTAACCGGTTACTCTACTACGTGCGTGCTAAGACAAAGGGCTTAATGTGATTGCGCCAGAACGAAACCGGGTGAAATAGATACGAGGAACTCCGGGCAGAGTTATAACGGAACTGTTGGATAGCTCGTTTAAAATGGAAGTTTACGGCTAAGCTTATTGCTTGCCTCATTAGCGTATCTTTAGTGTTTTACTTGAGTATTGGCCGAACCAACGAGGATTTCCCGAAACTACTTTAAAAATCCAAGGTATGTCATGCTTATGCGCTTGACAAAAACTTGTCCGACCTTTCGAATGACTATTTGCTTGAGGACAAGCAAAAGTTTAAGTATGGGGGAATTTGATAACGAGAAAACATATCGTATAATTACCATGCTTTTTACCGATTTTATATTTCATTAAGTCGTCTAACCCCCGATTATTCCGAGATTATTTGTCTTTTTACAGGTATAACACTTGTCGACTCAAACCGATGGAAAAGGACAACATGAAGAAGGCTAGACAATAAACAAAGAGAAAAAGAATTAAAAAAAAATACAAAGTTTGGATTTCTGGAACAGTGACGGTCGTCACGTCCCTGTGACGGGCGTAACACCCCCTAACATAAGGAAACGCTTGTCACACACCACTGACGAGCGTAATGCACTACTTCAGCGCGTGACGACCGTCACCCACCTGTGACGACCGTCACGCGCGTGAAGGTGGACGTTATGCATGGATTGAGACGTGTGCGTTAAGGGCAGACTCGTCCTCCCTTTTTCTACTGATTCCCCTATTTTCTTGCCACCACTATTAGTGCTCCTGTATTTTCTCCACTGAAGACTTCATCAAGAATTCAAAAACTGCTGATTTTTCCCATGCTATATATATGTGTACCAGTGCACAATTCAAGGGTCGAAGAATTTTCCTCAGAACAAATATTATTTTCTTTTTGCAATTATTTTCCAATTTGCTTGTTTTGAAATTCTGTTTTCACTTTCCTATAATTTTCATTCAAAGTCTTATTTTTTAGTTTTAAGTGTTAATTCTTCTTTTAAGAATTAACATGAATCGTTTACTACAAGTCAAGCTCGAAGATTGGATTATTGTAATACCTCAAGATTACCATAGCAACTTTGATTCCAGGTTTTTTTATATTGCAATTATTATTCATTCAGTTTTTATAATATGCTAATTATTGCCATGAATTATATTTTGAACTGTATTGCTGTTAAGTTAATTATGTCTGGCTAAATTATTAATACCGGTATGTGACCGTAAGAACTAAAAGAATTCAGTGATACCTTGGCCAAAAATATTTATAAAACAATTTCTGGTTTCTAATTTCCAAGATTAATTTAACTATCCTTGTCACGAGAGTGAGAGGTTAATTAACACGATTTTGCCACGAGAGTGGGAAATTAATTAAGGCAAGAACCTGCATGCGAGAGCTGGGGTTCAATCCAGATAGTGGTAACGAAACATTGATTTTTAAATACACGAGAGTGTTTTAATAAATTAATTAAATTCAAATTGTTTTCAAAAAGTGTTATTAAATTTAAAGTGCATCCACTAGGTTTAGTAGCATGACTTATTTCATAAACACGAGAGTGTATGTCATAGGTTTTTAAACGATTAGCTTTTACCGAAATACTTTATAGGCCAAGCGATTCACCGAATTCCCTAAGTCCGATTATCACATACCGGTATGATTAGTACTATTATTCTTAATTAAACTGTCTCCCCCAAAAATCGAATATTCATCGCTTAGTTAGACAAACTGTAGCATTAGATCGTATGCGATTGATCCTCAGTCTCTGTGGGTTCGATAATCTTTTAAAACTAGAACGACTGAACTGTATACTTACAGTTAGTATCCCGACAGACTTATAAAGTCCCGATCATCATCCATGGTTTTCCATGGGCTCTTAGTTACTTGTTTAGATCACTTGCTTTGCTTTTGCAATTGTTTGAAATGGTGCTTTGTGTGGTTTTGAAAGTATTTTGAAAAAGTGGCCATCGTTTTGGCAATCTTTGTAATGATTCTTGTTTGAAGAATGTATACAAAGATGTATGTCTTTTGAAAAATGTTTCAATGTTTGAAAGTTTGTTTTGGGAAATTGTTTTAAAATTGTGTGTGTATGTGTGTTTGAAAATAGCAAGGATGGTTTGCAAGAGATCAAGTAACTAGGAGTTGTCTACCCTACTCAAAGATCTTTCCTACACATTTTTAACCCTTTGACATTGTTGTTTTACCATTGTATTTGGTAAACAACCTTGTGTTTGGATGTTAAACGGGACGGCGTGGGTCATCGTATGACCATGATAACAATATTGCCAAGTATCTTTAGCAAGTTTTTGAGGGACTAGATCATTTTTGTTTAGGCAACCAAGATAGCGTCATCGAGGGACTATGATCTTTTGTTTTGTTTTTTTTTTGTTTTGCCAAGATACCTAACATGCATACCATGGCCATTTTAAGGCAACAAGTGGATGAAACCCTAGGGGTGCTTGTGTGTATTGTGTTGTCATTTTCATGCATTTTTTTCTTGTGTTTAGTCATGCTATTTGTTTTGATTTTTGGTTATCATACAAACCCTAATTTACTATCATGGCATATTAAAGCGATAAAATGCGTAAAGTAAATCTAAGACTATTACAACAATATTATAGGGAGGGGGATACAAGTTTGAATAGGGGATGTTGCTCAAAATAAAACCCTAAAACTATTATTACAACCAAATTGAAATATTGCACAAATAAATAAATAGACAAATATTTAAATGTACAAATAAATATAAATATGCAAAGGATGTTTTTTTTTGTATTTATTTCATGTATGTAAAATAAATTATTTATGTCTCAAAATAAGAAAAATAAAAATGATTATTTTTTGAAAGGGTGAAAACCCTAATTTTTGGTTTTAAAGAAAATATGATTATATTAATTATTTATTCATTTATGTACAAGAAAATAAATAAAAATATATACAAAAATGTTAAAAAAATAATATTTGTGAGAAAATAATATTTTAAGTATAAAAATAAAAATGTATAATATTTTTATATTATTTATAAGTTTATTTAAGAAAATAAAAGTATATTATTATTAGTAAACTATTTTTATGCCCAAAAAATATTAAAAATAATAAAATAAAAATGGAAAAATTAAGAAAATATTTTTGGTAATTTTTAAAATTTAGAAAAAATAATAAAAGTCAGAAAATATAAAAGAAATGAAAAATATGCAAAAAAATAAAGAAATGGGCCAAGGGGGTGCAGAAAGCAAGCAGGGGGTGTCAAAAGTCAGACAAAGCCAGACCCAACCCAATGTCCCTTCATCCCTGTCCTTGAGACAGAAAAACGCGTGCTTCTTGTTCAAATTGGTAACTCCTGCATACGTGCTTAAAAACAAAATCTTACAACATGAAAGTTATAGCTCATGATCTCACGATTCTAACCATGTAAAAAACTTGATCTAACTCTAAGAAACCAGGGAGAATTTCAGTGCCCCTAATTTATGACCTAGTTTTTTCAGCAACTTCAACTATCAAATACTCCTAGCTCAGTTAATATAAATGAAATCTACGCATATGTACAACTCAAAGACATTAGGACTACATTTTTGCTTCACAAATCTAAGCTTAATGATGCCTAAATAAGGAGTTAGAAACTTGAGAAATACCTGTTTCAGTCAAGTTCGAATATGGCAATGCAATAAATTTTGATGAGGCCTAAAGGACTTTTGAGCTTGCTTGATGTTCCCTTGACCTTTCCCAATGCTTAACTTGCTTTGAAATGGCTTGAATCTCTCTATAGAACTCAACCTGCAAACTCAGAATTTGAAAATGGTGAAGTGTGAAAATGGAGTTTCAATGGCTGAACAGGGACTTGGGTAGCTTGGATAGGATGTATGCAATGTGTCTGAAGTGGTTTGGGACAAAACGCACGAGTGGAATTTGTTTTGGAAGTGGTTCTGCAGGGCTTGCCCTGTTTTGGGCAGAAGTTGGTGTTTTTGTGTATTTGAGTGTTTGAGAGGTTGTGAGCTCGTGTTTCTGGCCTTAGACAATATGTAAAACTTGTTTGAAATGAGACTTAGACTTGCTCTTAACAGATGCACAAGACATGTGTACTTTTGCAAGTTACTTGCTTTTGAAGCAAAAGTTGATTTTGACAATGCCAAGGCCTGCTCCTTAGCTGCACATAGTTGGTGTACTTTGCCCCAAGTTGTGGACTTTGTTTGCTGCAAGAGATTGGGTTCAAGGCTCAAGGAAAACAAAATTTCATAAAGTGTGCTTTATGGAAATGACATTGTTATCTTTATGCCATAAATGGAATAAACCCTTGTACAAAGCTTCCAAGACAAAAACAATACCATTAAACATTGTATTTGTATTCAATTTATGAGTGTAGAAAGGATTAGAACCTGTAAACCAAGTACAAGCAAGGGTTGGACAGATTTGCAAGTTGTAGCAATGTGCAAAATGCCTTGGCCAAAAGTGATAATTTGCCATTTTCAAACTTTCGATTCTCCCTAACCACAAATGATCTTGGAGAGTTCTTAGACATTTTGGAAAGCTTGTGACATTCTCTACAATCTATATTTGAAATTAATT
Source organism: Vicia faba (assembly GCA_948472305.1). NCBI lineage: Eukaryota > Viridiplantae > Streptophyta > Magnoliopsida > Fabales > Fabaceae > Vicia > Vicia faba. The sequence goes on from OX451737.1 coordinate 392,580,791, forward strand.
TTGAGATTCCAATTGTAACTATGTGAAAAGTTTCCATGAAGATAGGTCAAAATCCTGCCTAAACTAGGACAAAATTTCACTAAGTTAAATGTTTCATGGACCCTTATTCACAAAATCATAACTTGATATCCAAGCATCTTTTGGGAAAACTTTGTGATTCAAAGTTGTAGATTTTGTGGAGGACTACAACTTTCATGTTGGAAATTTTCTTTGAGTTCAATTTCATCATGGTGAAAAAGTTGGGCAAATTTGGGAAAAAATAAGAAATTTTCATAACTTAGAAAATTTCTAAGTTATGAAAATTTTCCATTTTAAACCCTAATTTTCAAAATTAGGTTTCTTAGTGAACAAGTTTCATGTTTTGACACATCTTGATGAAAAATGACCCTTGGCACTTGATTTGACCAAAAAGTCAAAGTTTGACTTTTCAGTGTACAATTGATTTTTGATCAGTTGACTGGAAAATTCATCTGTCAATCCAATGCATTTGAGATCTTTTGAAACTTGTGATTAGGTCAAGATGATGCCATTGAGTCCTTGAAACCATGCTTGAACCCAATTTTCCATTGGCTAGGTTAAAAATCATAAATTGCCCTTCTGCAGTCAAAACCCTAAAAATGACCATTTTGCCCTTTTGAAGATTTGATCAAATTTCTTGAGGAGTTGTGGTCCAAACTTGATCAAATGGTTCATATGAGTCTATAATATTTACGTGGATAAAAAATTATGAGTTTTGACTGTAAATTGGCCACAATTGACTTTTTCCCCAATACAACTGATTTTTAGGTTAACTGTCCAATTGACTGGGCAAAAATTTGATTCAGGGCTTGAAACTTGGTATGAGAAATCTTAGAGGTCCAACATGAAGTATGAAATTCACATGAGCCATTAGAAGTCCAAAAATCCCTGTGCAAACTCAAACCCTAATTTCAGGTCAATAGTGCAAGGAGATGTCTTGAGCTGAGCAAACCCTAGTCCTGTCTGGAGTCCAAAGAGTCTTGTGAGGAGAAATCTTGATAAAATGAGAGGGTAAATTTTGGGGTACAACAGCTGCCCCTGTTCAATCTTCTTAGACCTGAAGAGTTAGATTGGCGAGTTTTTCCGTTCGTGAGTCGAAGGTAAAAGATGATTGGACACTAGAGTGCCCGTAAATTTGCACTCGTCAAAGTATAGTTGAGGGAATGGGCTTAAAGATGCCATTTGTAGAGGTGAAAAAATCTTGTCGGAGATGGGCTTAAAAGATGCCATCCAAGAATGTTTGTTGAACTGCATGTCGTAAGTCAAAAGAATGAGTATCAGAATGGTATCTGCGTCTGAAGCGTATCTGAACTGTTATCTGGAGACTGAGTCTGTATGAGCAAGGGAATAACATCCGTGTCTGGAGCATATCCGAGCTGTAATTGTGTTTGAATCTTGAATGAATAGCAGAATGACTTCCGTGTCTGGAGTGTATCTGGTATTATATCTGAGTAGGCGACAAAATATCATCCGTGTCTAGAGCATCTCTGAGCTGGGGAAAAAGTCAGAATAAGTGACAGCATGGCTACCGTGTCTGGAGCGTATCTGGACTGTATCTTGAATATGTGATAGAAATGACTTCCATATTTGAAGTGTATCTGAGCTAGGGAACATCATCATGAGTGATCAGCATGGCTACCGTGTTTGGAGCATATCTGGACTGTATCTGAACGTTGAAAACTTGAATGAGTATCAGAAATGACTTCTGTGGCGACTGCACTGGGGAGAATCGAACTTCTGGTGTAAGGGCCAGAATGGCATTCGTGTTTGGAGCGTATCTGAAATAGAATCTGAATGAGTAATAGAATGACTTCCGTGTCTGGAGTGTATCTGAAACTGTATCTTGACTTTGAATTCTGAATGAGTAATAGAATGACCTCCGTGTCTGGGGTGTATCCATACTGTATCTGAAATATTTGAATATCTGTTAAAGATAACTTTTAATCTTATCCTGAAAAGGTTAAAATGTTAGCTGAAACACAAAGTTATGTTGCATGAAATGTATGATGCAATAAAATGTGTTTTATCAATGTTTATGATATATGAATGTAATGTATGCGCATGTAAGCTGATTTGCTGTCTTGCTGAGGAAAATAAATCCTTGATAGCTGGGGATAATGAAATCTTTGACTGCTGCCGGGGAAAATAAATCCTTGACCGCTGCTGGAGATTCAAAATATTTGATAACTACTGTGGGGATATGATAATCCTTCATGACTTTCCTGGGGATAGGGATCCTTCAAGTCTTTGGAGTCGGAGGATGATAAACATTCTGCTTGGGGAAGTAACGCCATCTACTGCCCGAGAAATCTTCTTGGGGAATCCCGAGAACTTTGATGACTATAGCTGGGGATTACACAATGGGAATCCTTACTCGACTGGGGAATAGGGAACATTCTGATGATTCTACCGGGGATCAAACAAAGGAAAACCTTGATCTGCTGGAGAATAAGGAAGGCTCTGACGGATTCTGCGGGGAACTGAGAATGAGAATCTTCATTCTGCTAGGGGAATTTGAATCCTTGGGGACTTCATGCCGAGGAGTCAAGAATGAGAATCTTCGACCGGCATGGGATTGAAAATTCTGACAAATTCATGTTGGGGAGCAATGAAGGCTATGGCAACTTTACTGGAGAAGTGAGAATGAGAATCTTCATTCTGCTAGGGGATGAAAAACTCTGTAGGGAGTAACTATACTGCTGGGAAGTAGCTATCCTGCTTGGAGAGTAAGTTCAAGCATCTGGGGGAAAAAGCTTACTGCTGGGGAGTAGCTATCCTGCTGGGGAGATCAGGAGTTTGGGTTGTATGTTAATCTACTGGGGAATTATCCTAGGTTGGGGATAATACAAAAGTTAAATGTTATCTGGTTGATTCTCAGACTTTAAGACAACTTGCTGGGGAGTCTAGGGAAAACTGAATGGTTTTCGCTGTGGATTGATAGTTGAAAATTTGACTCCGTTGGGGAAGAAGGTTTCATCTCCGCTGAGGGTCTGTAGTTCAAAGTTTTTGCTCAGCTGGGTATTGGGAGTTTGAAGTTTTAACTCTGATGGGGATTTTTTTTTAGCTCCGCCGGGGATATGTGTTTCAAGGTTTTAGCTCCGCTGGGGATCTATATGATGTACTGCAGGGGATTTCTCTTGGAATAGCCTAAAGACGTTTTCCTATACTTTCAACCTGTCAGTAATTATTCTTTCCCATTTCGTTTATTTGTAAACATGTGATTATATTCAAATGCATATGCTCATTTAATAAATCATTGGATGTTTTCAAATAAAACACAAGTGTAAAAAAGAAGAAAAGGCAAATAGTTTTCTGCACTTTGAAATATCTTTGTATTAACTTTGTGTAAGTATTTTGTACAAAGGAGACAGACATCCTAGTAAGAGAATATTGTCATAAAAATTGAGAAAAATTTATACAAAGAAAGATGGCTATGTGTAAAAATTCCATGGGGTTCCCATTCTGCTATAGCCTTCGTAACTCCGAATATCTTGTCTATTTGCTGCTTCGTCCAAAGATGATTGGATTGATCGGAAGCCTGGAGTTTGTTTGTGAAGAGATTATCCTTAAAGTGATCCGACGAGACATAGTCATACGCTTTAATTCCCTAACTTTTTCCTGGACTGCCCTTTCGGGTTTTCGATCCACCGGGAAACCCTTTTTTTGCCCAAGTCGCCCTTTCGGGTTTTCAACTTGTCGGGTGTACAAATTTTTATTTATTTATCCCTAACTTTTGCCTGAACCGCCCTTTCGGGTTTTCGATTCACCGGGATGCCCTTTTTTGCCTAGGTGTATCAACCTAGCGGGTCATTTATGCGTAGTATCTTTTGACTATGTCTGCGTTCGCAGGGTGCGGCAGGTCGTCGCCGTCCATGGTGGTTAATATCATTGCCCCACCAGAAAAGATGTTTTTGATCACAAATGGTCCTTCGTAAGTAGGAGTCCATTTGCCCCTGGAATCACTTTGCGGCAAGATGATTCGCTTGATTACAAGATCCCCGACTTGATATACCTGGCGCCTGACTTTCTTGTTGAAAGTCTTGATCATCCATTTTTGATACGTCTGACCATGGAAAACAGCAGTAAGTCGCTTTTCGTCAATCAAGTTAAGTTGATCAAGCCGGGTCTGAATCCAATCGTCTTCACCCAAACTAGCATCCTTTATGATTCTCAAGGAGGGAATCTGAACCTCGATAGGTAAAACATCTTCCACGCTGTATACCAAAGAATATGATGTTGCCCCAGTTGATGTACGCGCCGTGGTACGGTACCCGTGGAGAGCAAACTGTAACATCTCATGCCAGTCCTTGTAGGTGACTGTCATCTTTTGTATGATCTTCTTGATATTTTTATTCGCAGCTTCGACAACACTGTTCATCTTCGGCCGATAGGGAGATGAATTGTGATGTTGAATCTGGAACTGCTCGCACAAGGCGGTGATCATAGTGATGTTAAGGTTTGTACTGTTGTCGGTGATGATCTTGTCGGGGATACCATACCGGCAAATGAGGTTCTGCTTGATGAAGCGGGCAACAACATTTTTTATGACGGATGCGAAGGAAGCTGCTTCGACCCATTTGGTGAAGTAATCAATGGCCACCAGGATGAAGCGGTGTCCATTAGATGCTGTAGGCTTGATCTCTCTAATCATGTCGATTCCCCACATAGAGAATGGCCAAGGAGCTGTTAAGATGTTGAGAGGAACTGAAGGTATATGTACCTTGTCAACATAGATTTGACATTTGTGACAAGTCCTGGAATATTGATGGTAGTCAGCTTCTATGGTAGACCAGTAATAGCCTGCCCGTAGAATCTTCTTAGCCATCGTATGCCCGCTTGAGTGGGTGCCAAAGGTACCATTATGCAGTTCAGCCATGATCTGTTCAGCTTCAACCTTGTCCACACAACGAAGCAGAATGCAATCGTGATTACGCTTGTATAGGATACCGTTGCTCAGGAAGAACTTGGCAGAGAATCTCCTCAAGAACTTTTTGTCGTTGACTGAAGCTCCTTCAGGATATTCTTGCACCTCGAGATACTTTTTGACTTCGTGAAACCAAGGTCGGTCCACTACTTCTTCGGTATTAATCTCGTGACAATATGCAGGTTCGTTCATTCGCTCGATGGTGATTTGGGGAGCCTCATTGTCCCAGTTAAGTTTAAACATGGATGACATTGTAGCTAGAGCATCTGCTAGCTGATTTTCTTCTCGCGGGAAGTGCTCGAAGGTAATCTTCTCGAAATGAGGTACCAATGTCAAGACATGTTCTTTGTAAGGGATGAGGTTGGGATGTTTAGTATCCCACTCTCCTTTGATCTGACTGATGACCAAATCTGAGTCTCCAAACACAACCAAAGATTTGACTCCCAGGTCTATTGCAGCCTTGAGACCAAAGATACAAGCTTCATACTCGGCCATGTTGTTGGTGCAGTTAAAGCAAAGTCTGGCGGTGAAAGGTGTATGGAAACCTTCTGGAGAGATGAGCACCGTGCCGATACCGTTGCCAAGTGCATTAGAGGCACCATCAAAGTACAGGGTCCATCAGAATCCTTGTTCAGGTCCGTCATATGGTCTGAAGTCTTCAATGTTATCCAATGTCATAATGTCTTCGTCGGGGAAGTCGAACTTCATGGATTGGTAATCTTCGACAGCTTGATGAGCCAGATGGTCAGCTAGTACACTCCCCTTTATAGCTTTTTGGGTCGTGTACTGTATATCGTATTCAGTTAGGATCATCTACCATCTAGCTATTGTTCCAGACAAAGCAGGCTTTTCGAAGATGTACTTAATCGGATCCATCTTAGATATTAGTAAAGTGGTATGATTCAACATATACTGCCTTAGCCGGCGAGCAACCCATACCAAAGTGCAGCAAGTTTTCTCGAGCAATGAGTATCGGGTCTCATAGTCGGTAAACTTTTTGCTAAGGTAATAAATGACATGCTCTTTTCGGCCAGACTCGCCATGTTGGCCCAATACGCACCCAATTGAATTATCCAAAACAGTCAGATACATGATTAGCGGTCTTCCTTCGACGGGAGGCATCAAGATAAGAGGTTCTAGCAAATACTCCTTGATTTTATCGAAAGCAACTTGACAGTCATCATTCCATTTAACCATCTGATCTTTCTTCAACAGCTTGAAGATTGACTCACAGGTAGATGTTAGGTGAGAAATGAACCTAGCAATGTAGTTTAGGCGTCCCAAGAAACCTCTGACCTCCTTCTCAGTGCGAGGAGCAGGCATTTCTTGTATAGCTTTGACTTTGGCAAGATCAACCTCGATGCCCTTGTTGCTGACAATGAAACCCAAGAGTTTACCGGACCTGACTCTGAAAGTGCACTTGTTAGGGTTTAATCTGAGCTTGTACTCCTTCAACCTGACAAACAAATTTTGCAAATGGTTGAGGTGTTCTTCTTCCATCTGTGAATGGGCTATCATGTCGTCTACGTAGACTTCAATCTCATGATGTATCATGTCATGAAACAAAGCTACCATGGCGCGCTGATAGGTTGCCCCGGTATTCTTCAATCCGAATGGCATCACTTTATAGCAGAACGTACCCCACTGTGTAACAAAAGTAGTTTTCTCCATGTCTTCGAGTGCCATTTTAATCTGGTTGTAACCTGAAAATCCATCCATGAAAGAAAATACCTTGTGCTGAGCTGTATTGTCAACCAAGATGTCAATGTGCGGAAGTGGAAAGTCATCTTTAGGGCTAGCCCTGTTTAAGTCTCTAATCCACGCACATTCTCACTTTTCTGTCCTTCTTAGGCACGGGCACAATGTTAGCAACCCATTGTGGATAGGATGTAACAACAAGAAATCCAACATTGAACTGCTTCATCACTTCTGCTTTGATCTTTTCTGACATGTCGGGCCTCATGCGGCGGACTTTCTGTTTAATTGGTGGACAATCTTCTCTTGCAGGGAGACGGTGCACCACAATATCTGTATCGAGTCCCGGCATGTCTTCGTATGACCAGGCGAAGATCTCAACATATTCATTCAAAAGCTGAACTAGGCGCTCTTTGACACTTGGCTCTAGGTTGGCACCCACTCTGACTTCTTTTCTGTCTTCATCAGTACCCAAGTTGATTGTCTCAAACAGCTCCTCATGGGGTAGAATATCCCTTTCTTCCTGTTGTAACAGTCTAGCCAACTCTCCTGGCACCTCACAATCTTCATCACCTTCGTATTCGACATGGTAGACCAGATCTTCAGAGTCACTGAAGGCCATAGCAGAATTGTTACCCATGGGATCTGGAATGGAAGGGTACCTGCATTTGTAAGTGTGGGTGTGTGTAAGGGATAGCCACCTTTAAACAAATAAAATGTAAAAAGAAATAAAATTAACACAAAAGTTTATATGTGAAAACGTCCATGATTCATTAAAATGGCATATGAAGATGAAAAATCAAACCCTTACAAATGGACCTATATGCCTCGGGTAAGGCACAAGGCAAAAAGTGTACGAATTGTTTTGAGAATTATTACAAACCAACAGAAATGTTTGAAAGATAAATTACTGATTTATGAAAGTAATGGGAATAAAGTCTTTTGCTTCCCAATTGCACAACCCTACGTCAACAGTTGGAAAGATCCAGTCTTCTAGGTTGCTCTCCTCTTCACTATCCTCCAAAGCGTTTAATCCATGATGGGTGATCTTCAATGGTGGTCCTCCAGCCTGGGAGCGGCGTACGGCCTTTTGAGCAGAAGTAGTGAACCCCAAGCCGAATTTATCAGATTTGAAAGGAAAGTCTGGTAGCTGACCCCAGATTGTGCTTCCTCCTTCTTCAATCACAACCTTTTCATCTTTGAGGGATGACATCCGAGGCACATGTTTGGTAATCAAGGGTACAGAAGAAATTGTCTTGGCTGCCGCAATCTCCTGAGCTACCTTTTCAAAGTGCTGAAAAGGGGTCTCGATGAATTCACCATCCAATTCAACATAGAGGAAATAATTTAGATGGCTTATCATGTACTCCTCTTCGCCGTGAACAGTTATAATTTTCCCCTGGACAGGGTACTTGAGCATTTGATGCAGAGAAGAAGTGACGACTCCAGCATTATGAATCCAAGGTATCCCCAACAAGCAAGAGTAGGAAGGACGGATGTCCATCAAATAGAATGTGGAGTTGAAGGTTTCAGTTCCCACTTTAATCAGGATGTCCACCTCCCCGTGGACCATCCTTTTAGAACCATCAAAGGCTCTGACAATGATATTGCTGGGCTTCAGGGTTAGGCCTTCACAGTCCAATCTATCCAAGGCTTTCTTCTAACAATGATCCACTACGACGTTTTCGGTTCCTTTCTTATCTTTAATTTCCAAGTCGAATTCTTGTAAAAGTAAGATCCATCGGAGGAGTCTGGGTTTTGCATCTTTCTTGGCAAGTAAATATCTGATAGCAGCGTGGTCCGTGTAAATGATGATTTTTGCTCCTACAAGGTAAGAACGGAATTTGTCAAGCGCGAAGACCACGGCTAAGAGTTCTTTTTCAGTGGTGGCGTAGTTCATCTGAGCTGAGTCTAGCGTTCTGCTGGCGTAGTAAATTGCGTGAAGTTTCTTATCTTTCCTTTGTCCAAGAACTGCACCTACAGCGTAATCACTTGCATCGCACATGATTTCGAAAGGTAACCTCCAATCGGGCGGTTGCATGATTGGTGCAGAAATAAGTGCGACTTTAAGGGTTTCAAAAGCTTTAAGACAATCGTCATCGAATATGAACTCAACATCCTTCATTAATAGACCGGTAAGTGGTTTTGTAATTTTTAAGAAATCTTTAATAAAGCGTCGGTAAAAACCGGCGTGTCCTAGAAAACTTCGTATCTCTCGAATGGTCTTTGGTGGTTGGAGTTCTTTAATCACTTCTATCTTAGCTTTATCAACTTCAATTCCTTTATTAGAAATAACATGTCCAAGTACGATTCCTTCTCTGACCATGAAATGGCATTTTTCCCAGTTGAGCACAAGGTTTACTTTCACACATCGTTCTAAAACACTTTCTAAATTAGATAGACATCCTTCAAAGCTTTGTCCACACACAGAGAAGTCGTCCATAAACACTTCCACGATGTTGTCAATGAAATCTGTGAAGATGGCCATCATACATCGTTGGAAAGTTGCGGGAGCATTACATAATCCAAATGGCATTCGTCTGTACGCGAACATTCCATAGGGACACGTGAATCTAGTCTTCTCTTGATCATCAGGGTGAATCGGAATTTGGAAAAATCCGGAATAACCGTCTAAATAGCAGAAATAGGAGTGTTTGGCTAATCGTTCTAACATTTGATCAATAAAGGGTAAAGGAAAATGGTCTTTCTGAGTAGCTTTGTTCAGTTTTCGATAATCAATTCACACTCTGTGTCCACTAACTACTCTTTGTGTTATCGATTCGCCTTGTGCGTTTTTCACGACAGTGACACCTCCTTTCTTAGGTAGGACATGCACTGGGCTAACCCATTTACTGTCGGAGATCGGGTATATAATTCCAGATTCCATTAGCTTTTTGATTTCATCTCTGACTACAGTGCTTAGAATCAGATTGATTCTTCTTTGAGGTTCTCGAGAGGTTTTGCAATCCTCTTCTAATAAAATACGGTGCATACAAATTGAAGGACAAATTCCTTTTAAGTCTGATATGTTGTAACCTAACGCAGTAGGGTATTTCCTTAGAACGTCTAAAAGTTTCTGAGTTTCGAGCGTTCCTAAACTGGATTTCACTATTACAGGTTGAGTTTGTTCAGTATCAAGGAATTCGTATTGTAGATTTTTAGGTAGAACTTTCAATTCTAGTTTTGGTTTCTTGGAACATGGCATATGATCGGGTGTAAGTGCTAGACTTTCGCTTAGACTGTCATCTTTATATGGTTCTCGCCAATTGTCGTCTTCGAATATCAGAGGGGTTTCAATTTTCATTATTTCGGAATATGTGTTTTGTTCAACTTCCATCTCTCTCACGCACTCGTCAATGACATCTATAAGATGACATGTGTCGTTCATGGCTGGTGCTTGTAAGAATTGAGTAAGGATGAATTCCACTTTTTCTTCCCCAACTTCGAACGTTAGTCTGCCCTTCTTTACATCAATTATAGCTCCGGCGGTGGCTAGGAAGGGTCTTCCTAGTATGATAGGGGTAACTGAGTCCTCGGTTATGTCCATGATGATGAAATCGGTAGGGATATAAAATTGACCTATTCTAACTGGAACGTTTTCCAGTATACCTACAGGGTATTTAACCGATCGGTCGGCTAATTGGACGATCATTTTCGTGGGTCTGAATTCTCCCATCTCTAGCTTTTTGCAAATAGATAAGGGCATGACACTTATACTTGCTCCTAATTTGCATAGAGCTTTGTCTATGACGAATTTTCCAATATTACAAGGTATAGAGAAACTACCTGGGTCTTTTAGCTTAGGAGGCATGTTATTCTGAATGATAGCACTACATTCAGCAGTGAGGGTAACTGTTCCGTTATCTTCTAACTTTTTCTTGTTAGATAGGATTTCCTTAAGAAATTTAGCATACGATGGCATCTGGGTAATGGCTTCTGTAAAAGGTATTATTATATTGAGTTGTTTCAGAAGTTCAACGAATTTCTTGAATTGGCCCATCGTTTTGGAATTTGTAAGTCTCTGAGGATACGGGATTGATGGTTTATAAGGTGGTGGAGGTACATAAGGCTTCTCTTTTTCTACAGCCTCTTGAGTTTTGTTTTCCTTTTCTTTTTCTCTAGGTTCATTGGCTTGTTCAGGCGGCTCGCTCTGTTTTTGGTACATGGCTGGATTTTCTAGTCTCGGGTCAACAGGTTCGTCGAGTTCTTTTCCACTTCTCAATATCACAGCATTAGCATGTCCTTTTGGGTTGGGTTGTGGTTGACCAGGAAAAATTCCAGCCGGTGCCGCAGTAGGTGCTTGTTGTTGAGCTACCTGTGAAATTTGCGTCTCAAGCATCTTGTTATGGGTGGCTAAAGCATCAACCTTGCTAGCTAATTGTTTTATCTGCTCATTAGTGTGTAAATTTTGATTCATAACGTCTTTATTAGTCTGAGCTTGGGAAGCAACAAAGTGCTTTATCATGATTTCTAGGTTAGATTTCCTAGGAGCATTAGGTCCATTACCAGGATGATTTGGGATAGCTTTTGGATAACCGGACGGTGTGGCAGGAGCTTGTACATGCGCGTATAACGCGTTGTTACTTTTGTATGAAAAGTTCGGATGATTTTTCCAGCCAGGGTTATAGGTATTGCTATAAGGGTTCCCTTGTACATAGTTTGCTTGTTCAGCTGGAACTCCTGTTAGAAGTGGGCATTCTGGAGCAAGATGTGATTGAAGACCACATAGATCGCAAGTTTGGACAACTGCAGCCACGGTAGCTGCAGGAGCAGTGGTAAGGTTTTCTAGCTTTTGGGTAAGAGCTTCCACTTTAGCATTGACTTGGTCCAGGATATTCACTTCAGAGATTCCACCTTTGGTTTGGGATTTCTCCACATTAGCTCTTTCGCTTCCCCATTGATAGTGGTTCTGGGCCATACTTTCGATAAGTTGATTTGCTTCGGCGTATGGTTTATCCATCAGTGCGCCACCAGCAGCGGCGTCTATAGTCATTCTTGTGTTATACAATAGACCGTTATAGAACGTATGAATGATTAGCCATTCTTCTAAACCATGATGAGGACAGAGTCTAATCATATCCTTGTAACGTTCCCATGCTTCGAAAAGTGATTCGTTATCTTTTTGTCTAAAACCGTTGATGTTAGCTCTAAGCATAGCAGTTTTGCTTGGTGGGAAATATCTAGCCAAGAGGACTTTTTTCAATTCATCCCATGTGGTGATTGAATTTGAAGGCAGGGATTGGAGCCAGGCTCGGGCTCTGTCTCTTAAAGAAAAAGGAAATAGGCGCAATCGTATCGCCTTGGGGTTTACACCATTCACTTTTACCGTGTCTGCGTACTGCACAAACACTGACAGATGTAGGTTAGGGTCGTCAGTAGGAGATCCAGAAAATTGGTTCTGCTGAACGGCGGATATAAGCGAAGGTTTCAGCTCGAAATCGTTTCGAGCGACAGCAGGTGCGGCAATGCTGTTGTGAGGTTCCGCTTGCGAAGGAACTGCGTAGTCCTTAAGAGCGTGAGGCAGATTTGGTACATCAGCCATTGTCGATTCTTCGATAGATTCCGATAACGGGATATTAGGAATTTTAGTCGGAGGAAGATTGTTGAGAGATCGGTATTCTTGAATTCGGTGTCTTAATCTTAAGTAACGCTCGATATCGTTAATTTGTAAATGCAAAGGCTCGTTTTGAGAACGAGTGTTTGGCATAGAACAGAGGTAAATATAAAAAGTTGCCTTAGTCTAGACAGCGTTGTTTTCAGATTACACTAGTGACTAAACTAAAGTCCCCGGCAACGGCGCCAAAAACTTGATGTGAGGTCTGCGATCGACCTAATGTGTCTAATGGTATCTTAACTGCAAGCGCACAGCCTATCGCGGTAGTAATAAAAGATTGTCGAATCCACAGGGACTTTGTAATCACTCTAGTGAGGGAAAGTAATGCTAGTTTAGCTAAGGCGGAAATTGTCACGTTTGGTTTTGGGAAGGTTAAGGAAGGTAAACTAATTGATTTTAAAGTAATTATAAAATGAAATGGTCGGTATGCAATAGAGTCGACCTAAAGGATCTAATCGGACCTAGGCATATAAGGATGGTCAACTTGGTTTATCTGTAGATTTAATCAGTTTAAAAACCCTCAACTCACACTTTCATGGTCTTATCTCGGATTATACGTCTAAAGCCCTATACCTGCTTTCGCTAGCCTATAAGTGTTTAGAAGTATTTTTTGGAAACTTAATTAATTCTAATTTGGTTTAAAGCGCTTTCACTGTATTTAAATCAAATGCCTAACTTTAGCTATCCGGTTAAAAACCTCACACTTTCGTGGTCTCGATCTAACTTATTTACTCTTCTTACTTTCGTAACAAAGGTTTTATTTTTAAGCATAAAAAGTTATAACCAGAGTTAAGTTGACTAAAGTTTTAGCCTAAGTTTGATCAGATGCCTAATGTCTCTTACTATCCCATACAGACGCTAAAGGTTTAGCTAGCCATGGAAATTATAATGAACGTACGGGAAATAAAAACAAACAAATATAGATTGGACATTATAAATAATAAATTAAACTTGCATTAATTAATTAAAAGGTATGTAATACAATTGCAAAATAGAAACCTGAAAATAAAGCCAATACTTCAATCCCTCTTCCACAAATCAGAAACTCGGACTTGGTATCGGTAATATGACAAATTCTGAGGCTTGAATAATAAATCCTAAACTATAATAATAATTTCCTGATGTTGGAAATTATTATTTGGGCAATGAAATTAAAAGAACGGAAATAAACGAATGCAGAAAAATAACAACTGAAGGAATAATGGGTTTGATTTCAGCAGAGCTTCCGCACAAGTAAACTGTAAAATGCTCTCCCCCTCTAACGTTGAATGTTGAGGTATTTATAGAGGAATGAATTTGGCAGTTGGCTTGAAGACTTGTCACGAAGCTTTCCTTAAAAATCTCCATAAATGTAGGAACGTGGGTAGTTGAGGAAGAAGTGGTGAACGTGGGGTTTGGCTGGAGAGAAATCAGGAGTTTGAAAACTCCTTCTGTTTTGCTTTGCCATGATCTGCACTTTCAAATAACTGGTATGCGCATTACGGTCGTCACTGAGGCGTTACGAGCAGGTTTGGTGTTTCTCCGTGTTACGGTCGTGGCAGATGTGTTACGGTCGTAACACGCTTCATGATGGCTTACGGTCGTGGCAGATGTGTTACGACCGTCACAGCTACAAAATCTGTAATTCTTGACAGATTTATCTTTTTCTTCTATTCTTTTGATGCTTTCTTGCATTGTTTCATGTTTTCTTCTGTTTTGAGCTGAGTTATGAATACCTGCAAAAAGTAATGACAAACTCGAAATATTCGGGAGTTAATCGGGTCAAAATAATACAGAACGGGTAAATTTCATGGAAAATAAACGATACAATTTCGTGTTATCATGCCATATGCTATCTGAATGATAAGCACACTTGGCATTTGAATGGTAAAAAGGAGAAGAAGTATCCGGGTTCTTCGGTGCCTCTTTCAGGGTTGTAAGGTTTAACTTCAAGAGATGGAGTAGAACCTGAGCAGGAGTCATGTTTATCCGGGTGTATTGCCGTGCAGGCCTTTCCACCCTTGCTTGGTTGGTTCTGGGTTGATTGTTTCTGGGCTGATCAGCTGCAGACTTCTGAATCATTACGGCCCCCACCGCTGGTCGACGCTCAACTCTTCCTTGTCCTCTTTGGGAGTAGACAACTGATACTTCTTTCTTTGCTGGAAAAAGGCTTTTTGATGGCAGCGGAAGCAGATGCATCTTTTTGAATTTTACCGCTTTTGATTCCAGCTTCAACTCTCTCACCAATTAGAATCAACTCAGTGAACCCCGCAGAAGAGCTTCCTATCAAGTGATTGAAGAAAGGCCCTGACAAAGTCCCTAAGAACATATCTACCAGCTCCCTCTCAGATAGAGGTGGTTGTACTTGTCCCGCCAAGTCTCTCTATTTTTGGGCATACTCCTTAAAGCCTTCATTTGAGACCATGCCCATACTCTATAATTGAGTACGGGTTGGTGCTAAGTCCGTATTATATTGATACTGCTTGTAGAAGGCAACAGCCAAATCCTCCCACTTGTGCACATCAGACCTCACTAGCTGGTAGAACCAATCCAATTGCGTCCCCGACAAACTATCCTGGAAGAAGTGTACCCACAGGTCTTTGTCAGAAGAATGTGGTTGGATTTTCCTGACGTAAGACCGCAGGTGCATCTTGGGAAAAAGCACCCCGTCGTATTTAGCAAAAAGAGGTACCTTGAACTTAGGAGGGATAAAAATTCCAGAAACCAACCATAAATCTTCAAAGTCCAGCCCAGGAACTCTCTGAACCTCCATGGCGGCTAGGCGTTCTTCCAGATTCTTGTATTTATCATCTGCAGGAGGATACTATTGTTCTGAGTAATCCTTATCTTCTTCTTCCTCAGCCTCAGAATCAGAAGGCACTGCAACTCCTTTACCCTTTCCTTCACCCTCTTCAGATGTTGATGGGAAATCTAGGACCCTTCTGGAGTGACCTTTAAATCTTCTGCCCAGAGTAGCCAGACCAACCCTCTTCTTCTTCTTTTTCTCTTTTTCCTTTTCTAGCAAATCTTTGAGCTCCTCCTGACTCTTAGCCAAGGTCATGAGTAGCTGTTGGAATTGTGAATTCTGCGCTTGTAAGTCTTTGACCGTCTGCTCAATATCCATCTTGCTGAAATAAATAGCAGAGAGATAAGGAAACCTGGTGTGAGGACTTGTTTATGCATATGATGAATGATATGTATTCATGTAATGCATTCAAGGATTTAGAAATTCAAGTTTGTTTTAAACAAAAAAGAAACACACGTCATATTAATAAGATAGAATCGTTAGTACATAAATGCCCCATGGGTAAAATAATACAAAATTCTAAGGTAAAAAGACGTTGTGCATCCTCTTTGGTGCAATGTAGGTGTTGGGATTCTGCTCTTCATGAAGTTAACGAGTAAGTTCCAAAACCTTCTTCTCACTGGCGTAGAATTGGGCTTCAAAAGTGTCGCATTCTCCCTTGAGATGTATCCAACTCCTTTGTAAATCTTCTAGTGATGTTGGCATGTCAGGATGTAGGAGGGTGTATGGAACCTCTCCTTCCATAACAAGCTCTTTAATCACAGGAAGAATGTAGGGGTAGGGCATCATAAGACTTTGGGCGCGGGTTCGTACCCACTTGAGGTAAGGCTCAAGGGGGATGGAATTCTTGTGTCCTAAGGTCTTACTGTCCACCTTGTTGGGCATCCTCCAAGCTCGGATAAACCTTTGTCAAAGTCCTTGAGCATCATTGTCGAAGTCAAAAACCAAATCTGGAATCAGCATGTCATGTGGGCCATCCCTTCGGGCATACCCAAACTATCTCAGAGCCAAGCAGGGGTTGTAGGTAATGCCTCCCCTAATGCCAAGTAATGGGACATTAGGGAATTTCCCACAACGATCAATGATGATAACATTTTCTCTGGATCGAGAACACCAATGAACATCTGAATGTGTAAGAGTCATCAATTGTTGTGACCACCTCAAGCCTTGCTCATTCTTCAAGATTGATTGGGGAAGGTGAGAAATAAACCACCTTGCTAGAAGAGGAGTGCAACATATGAGAACACCTCTTTTCCTCATTGTTCGAGTGTGAAATGAGTGAAGGATGTCCCCAAGCAAAGTAGGCACATGATTCCTAGACATGAAAATCTTGACAGCATTCACATCTATAAGCTGGTCAGGGTTTGGGAACAAGACCAAACCATAGATGAGAAGAGCTACAACCTCCTCAAAAGCTTGCAGATCTAGAGAATTCCAACAGTCTTGTGCCTTCTCAAACATGAACTTTGCCAAGAAACCCTTGACACCACTTCTGGTTTCCCAATGACCTATGACATCAGATGGTTGCGAGTGTAGGGCTTGAGCAACATCTTCAGGATTTGGATCTCTTTCTGTACCATTGAAAGGTAGTTGATGGAGAACAGGAATCCTCATGAGTTGAGAAAATTCCTCCAAAGTAGGCACTAGTTGGTAGTCAGGAAATGTGAAGCAGTGGTGTAGGGGGTCAAAGAATTGGAAGAGAACTTTCACCATGTCTTCCTCTGTGTTGGAGTTGACCAAGTTGAGAAGTCGACCATGTCTCTCAGTGAATGGGGAATGCTCTGGAATCTTGGAAGCAAGCTCTTTGAGTTGAAGAGGAATTCTCACAAGGTTGACTTGGATTGTTTTCCTTCGAAGTGATTCCATAACCTACAAAATAGGAACAAAGATGAAGATCCAAAATCCTTGAAATGGTTAGTAGATGCATATGATGCTTCATGATGTCCATGATGTTATGCACAAGTATATATGTACAAACAAATCACACAAGTTCCTAGTTTCAGCTTGCATGGGGTTTCATAGGTAAGTACCCTCTTGAAGCTTAGTTGGCTCAACCTATCCTATAAATAGTAACCGAGTTCTAAGGAGCTCAATATCACTGGATTATTTTCTGTGTTCATTGTTTCAGTTTAGCCACTTTACTGGCGACCAAAATATTCTAAGAAAACAACCCTCAATGAATATAGTATCGAGTATCTACCAACTTCGGACTGCACCAAAGCCGGTCATCTCACTACATCCTAAAAGGCCAAGATGGTCAAGTAAAGGTTCTAAAAGTCTATTAGTGCCTCATGACATCACTCAGCGGCCCCGTATTTCTCTTTGATTGACTCAAAGGCTACCGATACCCACAAATATGTTGCACTAATATAGCTATTGATTAGACCGTGTCGGTATACCCCATACAGTTTCCACAATGTATGGCTATTTACCTATGAATGTTTCCCAAATCCGGGTAGAGGATTCAAACCCAAACAATAGAACTAAATGTAAAGCAATCAAAGCAAAGAAGGTAAGCATGTAAAGGTTATCTAAACCCTAAGGTAACCCCACTTTTAAAACGATCCTCAGCAGAGTCGCCAGTTCTGTGATACGGTGGGAGAACTGACTTGAGGTTTTGCGTTTGTGTTCGCAAATGTTTCGGTTTAGCAAGAATCACCATCGACTTTTTATTTTATCCAAAGGAAAGGTTAAAAATCACAGGAAAGACCTTTGAGATGTTTTCTTGGGTTCGGGGGGTAGATTATGAAAATGGAAGGTGCTAGCACCCTTTTCATCCATGGTTTTCCATGGGCTCTTAGTTACTTGTTTAGATCACTTGCTTTGCTTTTTCAATTGTTTAAAATGGTGCTTTGTGTGGTTTTGAAAGTATTTTGAAAAATAGGCCATCGTTTTGGCAATCTTTGTAATGATTCTTGTTTGAAGAATGTATACAAAGATGTATGTCTTTTGAAAAATGTTTCAATGTTTGAAAGTTTGTTTTGGGAAATTATTTTAAAATTGTGTGTGTGTTTTTGAAAATAGAAAGGATGGTTTGCAAGAGATCAAGATACTAGGAGTTGTCTACCCTACTCAAAGATCTTTCCTACACATTTTTAACCCTTTGACATTGTTGTTTTACCATTGTATTTGGTAAACAACCTTGTGCTTGGATGTTAAACGGGACGGGCGTGGGTCATCGTATAACCATGATAACAATATTGCCAAGTATCTTTAGCAAGTTTTTGAGGGACTAGATCATTTTTATTTAGGCAACCAAGATAGCGTCATCGAGGGACTATGATCTTTCGTGTTGTTTTTTTCTGTTTTGCCAAGATACCTAGCATGCATACCATGGCCATTTTAAGGCAACAAGTGGATGAAACCTTAGGGGTGCTTGTGTGCATTGTGTTGTCATTTCATGCATTTTTGTCTTGTGTTTAGTCATGCTATTTGTTTTGATTTTTGGTTATCATACAAACCCTAATTTACTATCATGGCATATTAAAGCGATAAAATGCGTAAAGTAAATCTAAGACTATTACAACAATATTATGGGGAGGGGGATACAAGTTTGAATAGGGGATATTGCTCAAAATAAAACCCTAAAACTATTATTACAACCAAATTGAAATATTGCACAAATAAATAAATAGACAAATATTTAAATGTACAAATAAATATAAATATGCAAAGGATGTTTTTTTTTTGTATTTATTTCATGTATGTAAAATAAATTATTTATGTCTCAAAATAAGAAAAATAAAAATGATTATTTTTTGAAAGGGTGAAAACCCTAATTTTTGGTTTTAAAGAAAATATGCTTATATTAATTATTTATTCATTTATGTACAAGAAAATAAATAAAAATATATACAAAAATGTTAAAAAATAATATTTGTGAGAAAATAATATTTTAAGTATAAAAATAAAAATGTATAATATTTTTATATTATTTATAAGTTTATTTAAGAAAATAAAAGTATATTATTATTAGTAAACTATTTTTATGCCCAAAAAATATTAAAAATAATAAAATAAAAATGGAAAAATTAAGAAAATATTTTTGGTGATTTTTAAAATTTAGAAAAAATAATAAAAGTCAGAAAATATAAAAGAAACGAAAAATATGCAAAAAATAAAGAAACGAGCCAAGGGGGTGCAGAAAGCAAGCAGGGGGGTGTCAAAAGTCAGACAAAGCCAGGCCCAGCCCAATGTCCCTTCATCCCTGTCCTTGAGACAGAAAAACGCGCGCTTCTTGTTCAAACTGGTAACTCCTGCATACGTGCTCAAAAACAAAATCTTGCAACATGAAAGTTATAGCTCATGATCTCACGATTCTAACCATGTAAAAAACTTGATCTAACTCTAAGAAACCAGGGAGAATTTCAGTTCCCCTAATTTATGACCTAGTTTTTTTAGCAACTTCAACTATCAAATACTCCTAGCTCAGTTAATATAAATGAAATCTACGCATAGGTACAACTCAAGGACATTAAGAACTACATTTTTGCTTCACAAACCTAAGCTTAATGATGCCTAAATAAGGAGTTAGAAACTTGAGAAATACCTGTTTCAGTCAAGTTCGAATATGGCAATGCAGCAACTTTTGATGAGGCCTGAAGGACTTTTGAACTTGCTTGATGTTCCCTTGACCTTTCCCAATGCTTAGCTTGCTTTGAAATGGCTTGAATCTCTCTATAGAGCTCAACCTGCAAACTCATAATTTGAAAACGGTGAAGTGTGAAAATGGAGTTTCAGTGGCTAGACAAGGACTTGGGTAGCTTGGATAGGATGTATGCAATGTGTCTGAAGTGGTTTGGGACAAAACGCACGAGTGGAATTTGTTTTGGAAGTGGTTCTGCAAGGCTTGCCCTGTTTTGCGAAGAAGTTGGTGTTTTTTTGTATTTGAGTGTTTGAGAGGTTGTGAGCTCGTGTTTCTGGCCTTAGACAATATGTAAAACTTGTTTGAAATGAGACTTAGACTTGCTCTTAACAGATGCACAAGATATGTGGACTTTTGCAAGTTACTTGCTTTTGAAGCAAAAGTTGATTTTGACAATGCCAAGGCATGTACAGGCCTGCTCCTTAGCTGCACATAGTTGGTGTACTTTGCCCCAAGTTGTGGACTTTGTTTGCTGCAAGAGATTGGGTTCAAGGCTCAAGGAAAACAAAATTGCATAAAGTGTGCTTTATGGAAATGGCATTGTTATCTTTATGCCATAAATGGAATAAACCCTTGTACAAAGCTTCCAAGACAAAAACAATACCATTAACCATTGTATTTGCATTCAATTTATGAGTGTAGAAAGGATTAGAACCTGTAAACCAAGTACAAGCAAGGGTTGGACAGATTTGCAAGTTGTAGCAATGTGCAAAATGCCTTGGCCAAAAGTGATAATTTTCCATTTTCAAACTTTCGATTCTCCCTAACCACAAATGATATTGGAGAGTTATTTGACATTTTAGAAATCTTGTAACATGCTCTACAATCCATCTTTGAAATGCATTTTGAGATTCAAATTGGAACTATGTGAAAAGTTGCCATGAAGATAGGTCAAAATCCTGCCTAAACTAGGGCAAAATTTCACTAAGTTAAAAGTTTCATGGACCCTTATTCACAAAATCATAACTTGAGATCCAAGCATCTTTTGGGAAAACTTTATTAATAAAAGTTGTAGATTTTGTAGAGGACTACAACTTTCATGTTGGAAGTTTTCTTTGAATCCAATTTCATCATGGTGAAAAAGTTGGGCAAATTTGGGAAAAAATAAGAAATTTTCATAACTTAGAAAATTTCTAAGTTATGAAAATTTTCCATTTTAAACCCTAATTTTCAAAATTAGGTTTCTTAGTGAACAAGTTTCATGTTTTGACACATCTTGATGAAAAATGACCCTTGGCACTTGATTTTGACCAAAAAGTCAAAGTTTGACTTTTCAGTGTACAGTTGATTTTTGATCAGTTGATTGGAAAATTCATCTGTCAATTCAATGCATTTGAGATCTTTTGAACCTTGTGATTAGGTCAAGATGATGCCATTGAGTCCTTGAAACCATTCTTGAACCCAATTTGCCATTGGCTAGGTTAAAAATCAGAAATTGCCCTTCTGCAGTCAAAACCCTAAAAATGACCATTTTGCCCTTTTGAAGATCTGATCAAATTTCTTGAGGAGTTGTGGTCCAAACTTGATCAAATGGTTCATATGAGTCTATAATATTGATGTGGATAAAAAATTATGAGGTTTGACTGTAAATTGGCCACAATTGACTTTTTCCCCAATACAGGTGATTTTTAGGTCAACTGTCCAATTGACTCGGCAAAAATTTGATTCAGGGCTTGAAACTTGGTATGAGCAATCTTAGAGGTCCAAAATGAATTATGAAAGTCACATTAGGCATTGGAAGTCCAAAAATCCCTGTGCAAACTCAAACCCTAATTTCAGGTCAACAGTGCAAGTAGATGTCTTGAGCTGAGCAAACCCTAGTCCTGTCTGGAGTCCAAAGAGTCTTGTGAGGAGAAATCTTGATAAAATGAGAGGGCAAATTTTGGGGTACAACATCAGGGATAGACACTGATTGTGCCTTCATCTAGACAGGCTCAATCAAAATACCTTTACCTCGAGTCTCGGTTGACTTGGTTGTAGGAATGTCAGTAGGGGTGATAACAGGGATTGTAATAGTTTTGTCAACAAGAGTGTTAGAAGAGATAATTGTAGGACTGAGAATAACCTTTGGATGAGCAACAACAACATGAATGATTACGGGTCCAGAAACAGCTTTTGGAGGAGCAATTTTTGGAGAGAATACCCTTCCACTTCGGGTAATCTTGCTAGTCCCTGCAATATCACTAACATCGGAGCCAACTTTCTCAGAACTTGAATCTTCAGCAGCTGGCCAATCTTGCTTGATACTGTGGTAGTAGACATCCCCTCCATAATTCCATGGTACGGTTTTGTCTGATGAATACGGGATTGGTCCAAGCATTGTAATTATCAACAGAGCTACTCTTGGAACTGATGTAATTCTAACGGGTCTTTTGGTGGAGACCCTGGAAGATTTGTCGGAAATGGTCACGATGGAAACATCATTATAAGAAACAATTGGAATTGAAGCCTTCTCGAACAAAATTTCCTTGTTATCTATTAGGCACTGAACGCTTGCTTTTAACAAAGGAAAGCTGGTTGGTGAGGACAAACAGAAATGACAGCTTTCACCACAGCCTATGAATACACCGGCCTTCAATAAGTTCTTTTTGATAGTTAGGAGTGGGGTCACAAGTTCATAAAATTAAGTAACAAATATATCTTCTTCAACGGCGTTGACATCACGACCGTGCTTGGGCATATGGGCAGTAATGACATTGGGAATTTCTGGCGCATCGAATTCAATCTCTTTGGCTTCAAGAAGGTCTTGTACTTTGTTCTTCAGAGCCCAACAATTGTTAGTGTCATGGTCGGGACTCTCGGAATGGTATGCACAACGGGCATTAGGATGATAGTGAGGAGAGGTTGTGTTAGGGTTCTTTGGAGCTTCTTTCAAAGTCACTAGGTTGGATCTTAACAAGTGTGGTAATACTTGAGATATTGTCATATTAATTCGGGTGAACTGTCTGACTGGTCTTTCCATTCTTGGCTGGTTGCTTCTTTGCTGAGCTGGCGCAGGTTTAGGAATCATGACAACCCCCACCATTGAATGACGTTCAGTCCTATCTTGATTTCTCTGAGGATATACAATAACACCTTCTTTCTTTCCGATGAATGGTTTCCTTACAGCATCAAAGGATGCATCTTTTTAAATCTTTCCATTCTTATCCCAACTTCTACCCTTTCTTCGGTCAATATCAATTCGGTAAAACCTGCCGATGAACTTCCAATTAAGTGATTGAATAAAGGACCGGACAAGGTGCCCAAGAACATGTCTACTATTTCTCTTTCAGATAGAGGAGGTTGGACTCTTCCTGCTAAGTCCCTCCATTTTTGCGCATATTCCTTAAAGCCTTCTCTTGAAACCATGTGTGATCGGTGGATCTGGAACTGACTGTTTAACGCTGGTTCGCGAAATGTCCCAGAAGCAAGAGTCGCCACCGTCTTTTATTTTCTCCAACATGGAAAGGACAAAAGCACAGAAAAATTCCTTATGAGATTAGTTCTCGGTTCGGGAGGTAGATTTATAGAAAGGGAAGGTGTTAGCACCCTTTCTATCCATGGTTATCCATGGGCTCTTAGATACTTGCTCATTTGTGTTTTCAAAATGTTTGTTTGCTTTTCAATTGTGAATGGGTTTGAAAAAGTTTCGTTTAAAGTTTCAGATCGACTCTTGTATCAGTCCTCAAGAGTGTTTGAAAAATTGTTTTTTGAAAGCTTTTTGAAAAGTGTCGGTGTGAAAAGAAGTTTTTGATTTGTTTTGAATTAGAGCAAGCATCTACGAGTCATCTACCTACCCTAAGGAATTAGGCTGTGTAAATGTCCTTAAGGTAATGCCATCCCACCATTGAGAGGTAAGTAGCACCACCGTTGGAGGTGTTCGGGTCAATTCGTTTGTAGGGACAGTGTGGTCACCAGAGCAACAGTAGGACACCTTAGAAGCTACCCCCATGCCATGTTCATGGACATGAGGACTTACTAAAACGTCCTATACTCGACGACCACGTTTCGAGGGGAAAGGCAACAGTGAGACGTACCCTAAGAGTGGTGTGTGAATTGTGTGTCATTTTCAATTATGTTTTATCTTGATCATGCATTGGGTGAGCTACGCTTTGATTTTATTTGGGCCATTCATTCTTTCATGTGATTAGCAGTTAAAAGGTGCGGAAATTAAAATGCGGAAAATAAAAGTCCTACGCTATTACAAAGGCGCGGGTCTATACATCGCCAAATTAACGAAGACCCGTTTTTGAATAAAATGCGAAAAATAAATAAATGTCCTAATTACTATTACAAAGCTTTGGGGCAAATACATTATATTTAAAAAGGAAATAAAAACGTGCGAAAAGAAATTAGAATCGAGTGCGAGGGCGTTGGACCCTTTAAAGAAATTAAATTGAAATTGGAAGTGAATTAATTATTTAACGAAGAAAGGAAATTATTTTTTATGTTTTTTGTATTTAATGGAAATAAAGAGAATTAATTAAAATTAGAAATTAAATAAAACCCTAGTTCTAAATTGTTTTTAATTATTAAAGAAAAATATTTAAGTTTTGACCTAATTTATACTAATTATTTAATTACATGAGTTTTTACAAAATAAATTAATAATTAATAATAATAATAAGGAGAAAAAGTTATTTATTAAGAAAAGAGGATAAAAATGCTAAACCCTAATTTGTACATTTTTTAGTTATTTAAGAAAAAACATTAAAACTTTAACCTAAATTAACCTAAATTGATTATTAAATTTATTTTAAAAAAATATTAATGCATTAAATATTAAATAATTTTTTTTTATTTTTCTTGATTTCTGATTTTTTTGTATTTTTGTATTATGAAAATTAATTTGATGAATTAAAAGAAAATAATTAAAAGAATTTAAGAAAGATAATCAAATAAAAATAAGTGAGAAAAAGTGCAAACCATAGGGTATTCAGACACAATTTGGGAGGTGTATTTGAGAAGTTTGGCCCAAGAAATCTGGCCTTTTTTGACTTTCCAATGCTTGTGTGCAGAGTAGTTGACTAATGTGCATGGTGAGCTGCCCATTCTGGCCATTGGATTGATCTCCTGGGCGCGTGGCAAGCAAGCAAGTGAGGGCATATGGTATTCCTTTGCATGAGAGCTACGTTGGAACAAGTTAGTGAAAAAATTATGAAATACACAAAGGGACCTGGGAATCGAACCCGGGTCCCAATACTTGCATGCCAACGCAATGACCAACTGAGCCAACGCGCGTATTTGATGTTAATATGGAACGTGATTATTATGAGAGAGAACAAACGCTATTGGTAGAACACAAAAAACACGCGCGAATGTTTGAATCGTCCCATCATGTTATGACACATATGCATCGTCTTCCTCTTTCCCTGTAAAATAAAAGCAAATAGCGGGGGTTTTAAACCCCCACTAAACTCAAAACTGCAATAATAGTGATTAGAGTTTAAGCAAGCATAAAAAGGGCGCGATGGGTGATTTCAAATCGTTTGGACGTCACGATTCCAATGGTACTGGTTTCATGGCCTGATTTTTCCAGACGTGTAAAGCCCTAAATTCAAACTTCTGAAACCCTAGAATGCTTCCATGGTAACTTCTTGTACAGGGCTTAATAGTTCAATCCAAGCATGCCATTAGCTTCAGAACACTCATATTAGTACAAATCAACAATTAAAAATCACAAATAATGCATGGAATTTAAAACACGATTATGAATGATTTTATGAAAAGTGAGACTTCAATCTACCAATTCCTTGTGCGTGGAGACTTGATTTCAATTGCAAAAGCTTCCTGGTAGTGTCAGGAGTGAAGTGGAATAGTTTTTAGGCCTTGAAACAACCTCTAGATAGGTTTTCAGTTTTGAGATTTTTGTGAAAAAAGGTGCAAAGTGTTCTTGTGTTTTGGGCGCAGCTCTTGTGTCTCCAGCATTAGGTTTTGATTGTGCATATATGTGTGAATGAATTAGGTTAGAAAGACCAAGCCCAAAGCCTTTGCATTGATGATTTTGAATATTTGATCTTCCATATCTTTTTCCAATCTTTTTCAATCCTTTTTCATGCCAATCCTTGCCAATCATATTGAATCTTTCCTTATTGAATGGTGCACGAAATATTGAGTGAATTCTATGCACAAAAGGATTTGAAAAACATGGTTTAGTATTTTTCTCATAATTGATTTTAATTAAATGAATAAATAGGATTAAAAATTCAATTAATTAATTAAAAATAAGAAAATAACTCCCTTTAAAGTCAATGGGTCGTGCATAGCCTTTGGATAATGATTCATGGAAGAAATTGAGGCCCATTAGCAATTTTGAGGCATTTGAAGCAAAGTTGACTTTTCAAAATTCCCAAAAACTTCCCAACTTCCACAAGGCATATCTTGCTCAATTTTTAAGCTTTGATCATGTTCTTGGACATTTTGGAAAGGTCTTGAAGTCCTCTAACCAATGTCTTTGGTCCCATGTCATTTTGATTTACCAAACGCAAGTTATGGTC
The DNA here is from genome assembly GCA_948472305.1 of Vicia faba. Taxonomy (NCBI): domain Eukaryota; kingdom Viridiplantae; phylum Streptophyta; class Magnoliopsida; order Fabales; family Fabaceae; genus Vicia; species Vicia faba. The sequence continues at coordinate 392,606,948 of OX451737.1, forward strand.
TTTGAATTAAAGTGCCTTTTTGTTGACTTTTGAAAATGACCTATAATGTTGAGATTGATAACTTTTTGTGAGTGAATTTATTGGACTTGAAGTGTGAAGATGAGTTGTAGGAAATGTCATTCTCTTCAAAATGAGCTTTGGATGGAATTTTTCTGATAAACCATGTGGAAGTTATGCCTTGGTCAATTTGCAGTTGACTTTTTCAACTGTCCAAAAATAGAAACTTTTGCATCTTGAGACTTTTTGAGCCATGCCTTGAGAATCATGATCAAGAATTGATCAAATGATGTTTGTGGCTTCAAAATAAGATGTTAACAAAAATTTTTGACTTTTGACTGTCAAATGACCATTTTGCCCCTGTAGTTGACTGTGAAGCATTTATGGTTTTTGACTGTGCAATTTGGTGTTGTGAGTCTTGAAACTTGACATAAGGATGCTTGACAATGTTTATAGGCATGTGGGACTTGATTGGACCCTTGGAAACCTCAATTTCTTTGCCAGAACCAAAACCTTAATTTTTGACTGTTAGGAGGCAATTGGACTGTACAACCCTTGAGAGATTTTGAACCTTGATCTTGGCAAATCTTGAAGAATATGGGAGGGAAAATTTTGGGGTACAATAGTTGCCCCTGTTCAATCTTCTTAGACCTGAGGATGTAGATTGGCTGGCGTGCCTTTCGTGATCCGAAGGTGGAAGATGATTGAACACTAGAGTGCCCAGAAATTTGCACTCACATAGTAGAGTGTCAGCAGTATGATGGTGGGAATGGGCTTACAGATGCCATTTGGAGATTGATGGATAGAAAGATGGGCTTATAGATGCCATATTGAGAGGTGATGGATAGGTGGATGGGCTTATAGATGCCATCTGGGTGTCGATCGCGTAAGAGATTCCTTAGCGAGAATTTGCGTACCTGAGAAAGAAAATGATTACCTGGCCTGTTACAGGAGTTGGTCTTCAAACTCTTTATGTAGATGCGCCCTGGCTGGATACAGGAATCGGATCTTTAAACTCTTCAGACACACCCTGGCAAGATACAGGAATCGGGTCTGGTAATGTTAGTCGTCAACAGATACACCCTGGCAAGATACATGAATCGGATCCTCGAACTCTTCAGACGCACCCTGGCAAGATACAGGAATCGGGTCTGGTAATGCTAGTCGTCAACAGATACACCCTGGCAAGATACAGGAATCGGATCCTCAAACTCTTCAGACGCACCCTGGCAAGATACAGGAATCGGGTCTGGTAATGTTAGTCGTCAACAGATACACCCTGGCAAGATACAGGAATCGGATCCTCAAACTCTTCAGACGCACCCTGGCAAGATACAGGAATCGGGTCTGGTAATGCTAGTCGTCAACAGATACACCCTGGCAAGATACAGGAATCGGATCCTCAAACTCTTCAGACGCACCCTGGCAAGATACAGGAATCGGGTCTGGTAATGCTAGTCGTCAACAGATACACCCTGGCAAGATACAGGCATCGGATCCTCGAACTCTTCAGACGCACCCTGGCAAGATACAGGAATCGGGTCTAGTATCGATCATCAACAGATACACCCTGGCAAGATACAGGAATCGGATCTTTAGTTGCGACCATTGATAGTAATTATCTTTGTATTAACCTTTGTCCTGAAATGACAAAACGTTAGTTGTATGCGATGTCATGGTGTATGACATGCGAGATGTGATAAGTGAGATTGTATGTTCATGATGCGTATGTGCATGCTATAATATATGAAGATATGATGTTTATGTATGTTTTCGTCTAGGAAAGTAAATCCTTGACGGGTGCCGGGAAGTCACATCCTGGGCTGATGTTGAATAATAGTGCTTTGTTGTTTCCGCTGGGGATGATGATTGCAAGAATACCGGTAGGAGAAGATAACTCCGTTGGGGAATAAACTTGGCGAATGGATTACTCTGCAGGGAGAAAATTATTCTAGCGATCTTGCTGGGGAACAATACTCTGTGGGAAGAGAGGTACTCTGTTTGATGATAACTTCACTGGGGATACCGTTGTTATATATTGGAAGTTTTAATAGACTCCGCTGGGGATAAGAAGACTTTGTCGGGGACGATCTTTCCGTGGCTTTTGGCTGAGGATAACCCAGTTATAAGCTCTGGTGGAGAAATAACCTTTGAATAAAGCCGGGGGACGCGTTCGTGCTCTGCAGGGGATAAGCTTCCAGAATCTACTGGGGATAAGCTTACTGCTGGGGAGATGGATTGAACTCTCCTGGGGAGATTTTTGGACTGGACTCTCCTGGGGAATTTTTAAGATGTATTGGGGAAGTGGCTCCACTGAATGTCTGATATACCGTCGGGGAACAATCTTAGATCAAGATTGTCGGGGATACTTGTTAAGAATGCTCGTATATTGCGCTGGGGAATGTTGAGATCTGCTGGAGGATACCCAACTTCCTTAAGGCTGGCATGATAACTCTGCTTGGGGAGAGTATGTTGACTTGCTGGCTTACTCTCTGGGGAGTTAAGATATCTTGGTTATGTTCTTCGGCTGAACCTACCTTGGTACCTTGGTGGACAGAACAACTAGATCGCTTGGACAGATCATTATTGCCCCTGTTTCTAATGTTACCTGTAATTAATCCTTTGTTTCGTATGCAAATATTTATGAGTTAGCAATTAGTGTAAAATGCATATATCACAAATTGAACCTTGGACGTTCTTCGCAAAACAAAACAGAAAAGGAAAACAATTGGCAATTTTAGCTGAAAAGTGAATTTATATTGATTTTTGAATTTGCCTGTAAATGGGCGTTTTATGTACAAGAGGCTGACGTCCTAGTAAGAGAACGCCGCCGAACAAAAGAGTTTATACAAATTTGTACAAAGGGAAAATAAAACAGCTATGTGAAAAGAATAATCCCACTGGGTTCCGACTCTGCTATCGCCTTTATATCTTCGAGCGTTTCATCACTTTGCTACTCAGTTGACGATGAAGCTGATTGATCGATGCCGTTTGAACTTGATGTTGATACCGGATTCTGGGTGCAATGTGATCCAATGAGACATAGTATTACGCTTTAATCCCTAACTTTTGCCTGGACCGCCCTTTCGGGTTTTCGGTCCACCGGGATACCCATTTTTTCCCAAGCCGCCTTTTCAGGTTTTCGACTTGCCGGGCGTACAGAGTTTTTTCATTTCATCCCTCATTTTTCCCGAACCCTTTTGGTTCGCCGAGAAGCCCTAATTTTTGCCTAGGTATGTCAACCTAGCGGGTCTTTTGTCATGCGTAGTATCTTTTTACTATGTCTGCATTGGCGGGGTGAGGAAGGTCGTCACCATCCATGGTGGTTAGGATCATGGCTCCTCCTGAGAACACATGTTTAACCACAAATGGCCCTTCGTACGTAGGGGTCCATTTGCCCCTTGGATCACTCTGAGGAAGGATGATGCGTTTGATTACCAGATCCCCAACTTGATATTCTTGTGGTCTGACCTTTTTGTTAAATGCCCTGATCATCCGTTTTTGATACGTTTGACCATGACATATAGCAGTAAGTCTCTTTTCGTCGATTAGATTTAACTGATCAAGTCGTGTCTGGATCCAATCATCTTCGCTCAGATCTGCATCCTTCATTATCCGGAGAGAGGGTATTTGCACTTCAATTGGTAAGACTGCCTCCATGCCGTAGACCAAGGAAAAAGGAGTTGCCCCGGTTGACGTCCTTGCTGAGGTACGGTACCCGTGCAGAGCAAACAGTAACATCTCGTGCCAATCTTTATAGGTCACTGTCATCTTCTGCACAATCTTCTTGATATTCTTATTCGCTGCTTCTACAGCCCCATTCATCTTCGGCCGGTAAGGAGAAGAGTTGTGGTGCTGTATCTTGAATTGCTCGCAGAGCTCAGTGATCATCTTGTTATTGAGATTGGTACCGTTCTCCGTAATAATTCTTTCTGGGACGCCGTATCGATAGATCAGGTTATGCCGAATGAACCGTGCCACAACATTCTTGGTTACAGTGGCATAGGAAGCTACTTCAACCCACTTTGTAAAGTAATCGATCGCTACCAGGATGAAGCGATGCCCATTGGACGCTGTAGGTTTAATTTCCCCGATCATATCTATGCCCCACATTGCAAAAGGCCAAGGTGCAGTCAGAACATTTAGAGGAACTGGAGGAACATGCACCTTATCTGCATAAATCTGGCATTTATGACATGTCCGGGAATGTTGGTAACAGTCGGCTTCCATTGTGGACCAGAAATATCCTGCCCGAAGGATTTTCTTTGCCATGGTATGTCCACTGGAATGCGTTCCGAAGGTACCTTCGTGTAACTCCGCCATGATTCTTTCTGCTTCAGCTTTATCCACACAACGCAGTAAGTTCGAATCATGGTTTCGCTTGTACAGGATGCCGTTGCTAAGGAAGAACTTCGCTGTGAACCTTCTCAGAAACTTTTTATCATTGACAGATGCACCTTCAGGGTATTCCTGAGCTTCCAAGTATCTCTTCACCTCATGGTACCAAGGTTTCTCAGCCACTACCTCAGCCTCAAGATCACAACAGTATGCTGGTTCGTCCAGTTTCCAGATAATGATCCGGGGAGCCTCATTGTCCCACTTGACTTTGAACATGGAAGACATCGTAGCTAACGCGTCCGCCAACTGATTCTCCTCTCTTGGGAAATGTTCAAAAGTTATCTCTGTGAAATGGGGGATCAATGTCAACATACATTCTCTGTAAGGAATAAGATTCAGATGTTTCGTATCCCACTCGCCTTTTATCTGATTGATCACGAGAGCGGAATCTCCGAAGACACTCAGAAACTTGATCCTTAAGTCGATCGCAGCTTGAAGACCCATGATGCATGCCTCATACTCCGCCATGTTGTTGGTGTAGTTGAAACATAGCCGGGTAGTGAGTGGAGTATGAGTTCCTTGAGGGGATATGATCACAGCGCCGATACCGTTACCCAAAGCGTTGGATGCTCCGTCAAAGTGCATAGACCATCGGGATCCTTCCTCAGGTCCTTCATCCGGTCCAGGTACTTCACAATCAGTCACTATCATAATGCTCTCGTCCGGAAACTCGAAGTTCATTGACTGATAGTCGTCTACTGCCTGATGTGCCAAGTGGTCTGCCAATACACTTCCTTTGATAGCTTTCTGAGTCGTGTACTGGATATCGTACTCTGTCAAGATCATTTGCCATCTCGCTATTCTCCCAGACAGAGCAGGCTTTTCAAATATGTATTTTATAGGATCCATCTTTGAGATCAACAAGGTAGTGTGAGTCAGCATATACTGTCTCAGCCGGCGAGCAGCCCATACCAAAGCGCAGCAAGTTTTCTTGAGCAGTGAGTATCGGGTCTCACAGTCGGTAAACTTTTTGCTAAGGTAATAAATGGCATGCTCTTTTCGGCCAGACTCGTCATGCTGCCCCAGCACACACCCCATTGAGTTGTCAAGTACTGTCAAGTATAATATTAGAGGTCTCCCTTCAACCGGTGGCATAAGAATGGGTGGTTCTTGGAGATACTCTTTGATTCTGTTGAAAGCGGCCTGACATTCATCATTCCAACGTACTACCTGATCTTTCTTCAGCAGCTTGAAGATTGGCTCACAGGTAGCAGTTAGGTGCGAGATGAATCGAGCAATGTAGTTCAGGCGTCCTAAAAAGCCTCTGACCTCTTTCTCTGTCTTAGGAACTGGCAACTCTTGAATGGCTTTAACCTTGGCAGGGTCCACTTGAATACCCTTATCACTTACAACGAAGCCTAGCAATTTTCCAGATCTTACCCCGAAGGTGCACTTGTTCGAATTCAATCTCAGCTTATACAGTTTCAGACGGTCAAATAGTTTCTGCAGATGGTCAAGGTGTTCCTCCTCAGTTTGGGACCTTGCAATCATGTCGTCGACATACACTTCTATCTCATGATGGATCATGTCATGAAATAAAGAAACCATGGCACGTTGGTAGGTTGCCCCAGCATTTTTCAACCCGAATGGCATGACCTTGTAGCAGAAGGTGCCCCACTGAGTAACAAAGGTAGTCTTTTCCATGTCTTCAGGAGCCATCTTGATCTGATTATAACCTGAAAAACCATCCATGAAGGAGAACACCTTGTGTTGAGCAGTATTGTCAACCAGAACGTCAATGTGAGGTAGAGGGAAGTCATCCTTGGGGCTGGCCCTGTTCAGATCCCTGTAGTCAACACACATTCTGACCTTACCATCTTTCTTTGGTACCGGAACCACATTGGCAACCCACTGAGGGTAAGAAGTCACTGCAAGAAAACCGACATCGAATTGTTTCATAACCTCAGCTTTGATCTTCTCAGACATCTCTGGACGCATACGGCAGACCTTTTGCTTAACCAGAGGGCAGTCTTCCTTAGTAGGCAAATGATGGACCACAATGTCGGTATCCAACCCGGGCATGTCTTCGTAGGACCAGGCAAAGATCTCCACATAATCATGCAGCATCTGAATCAACTGTTGTTTTACGCTGAGCTCCAGATTGGCACCAATCTTAACCTCCTTCCTATCTGTCTCAGTACCCAAATTTATCGTTTCCACTGGCTCTTCATGTGGTTGAATTGCCCTCTCTTCCTGGAGTAACAGTCTTGCAAGCTCGCCAGGCACTTCGCAATCATCTTCACCTTTGTCTTCGGCTAAGTTGATCGGATTTTCAAAGTCATAACTGGCAGTAGCAGAGTCGTTACCAGTGAGATCCAGAGTGGATTGAAACCTGTATAGGTGAGTGTGTGTAAATACAGCTGTTTTGCAATATATAAAGAAAGTGAGAAAGAAAGGGAGCACAAGATTTGAAATGCGAAAAACGTCCAAGATCTTTATTCATGATATATAGAAATGACAGTTATAAGCCCTCACAAATGAAGCCAACGGTGCCTCGGGTAAGACACCGGGCCATAGAGTTTCAATTCATTGTTTATTACAAATAACAAAAACAAAGGAATTCATTACTGCGTAACAAAAGTAACAGGTGTATGATCTTTTGCGGTCCAATTGTTCAATCCACCGTCAGTCGTCGGGTAGATCCAGCTATCGAACTCTGATTCTTCTACTTCGTCTTCATCCCCAATAGCATTCACTCCTGGATTGGTGATGAGCACAGGAGGTCTTCCGATCCTAGCTTTACGCACAACCCTCTGAGCCTCTGCAGTAAAACCCAGTCCAAACTTGTCAGTTTTAGGAGTGAAGTCAGGGAGCCTGCCCCAGTTAGCACATTCACCTTTCTCGATTACAGCCCGGGCGTCCTTCAAGGAAGCCATCTTCAAAGGAAAGCTCTCTTCAGATACTGCTTCTGCCGCTGCCAATGTCGGAGGTACCTCTTCAAAATGTTGAAAGGGGGTTTCAATATACTCCCCATCCATCTCGATATACCGGAAGGAATTCAGATGACTAACCATATATTCTTCCTCCCCCTGCACAGTGACGATCTTCCCTCTGACAGGGTACTTGAGCTTTTGGTGTAGAGTGGATGTCACTGCCCCAGCTTTGTGAATCCAAGGTCGACCCAGTAAACAAGAATAAGATGGACGGATATCCATCACATAGAACGTTGAGTCAAAGACTTGGGAACCAACACGAATAGGAATGTCTACCTCTCCATGAACCATCCTCTTTGATCCGTCAAAGGCTCGAACAATGATGTTGCTAGGTTTCAACTCCAGGCCCTCATAATCCAACCGGTCTAAGGCCTTCTTGGGTAACACATTCAGGGAAGAACCGGTGTCCACCAACACGTGCGCCAGAGTAGTGCCCCTGCATTCTATGGAGACATGCAGGGCATCATTGTGGTTCTTTCCCTTGGCGGTAAGATCAACATCCGAGAAACCCAAACCATTGTCAGCTGTCAAATTGGCTACGCAATCAGTAAACTGGTCTGCAGATGTCTCTTGTGGCACATGGGCCGTCTTCAGAAATGAAATCAGAGCCTTGGCGTGGGCCTCTGAGCACAGCAGCAATGAGAGCATAGAGATCTTGGAGAGTGTATGCCCCAGCTGTTCAACGACATTGAAGTCGCTCTTCTTGATTATCTTGAGAATTTCCTCCATCTCTTGCTGGGAGGCTTCAACATTCACAGATTTTGGTGCCTCCATCCGGGCAGGCTCATCTTCAATCCCTTTGCCCCGAGTATTAGATGACTCGGCAGCAGGGGAAGCAACTTGATCAGAAGTGGAAACAGGCGCACTTGCAAGCATTATTATGAGAGGTCTTCGAATAGCTGGTGGCGCAATGTCAGGCGAGAAGAGCCTGCCACTGCGGGTTACTTTAGCGGGACCAGTGATATTGCTGATGCTGGTACCGGTGTTGAACTCTTGCTTTATTCCAAGTACATATACATCTGCCCCATAGTGCCATGGGACAACCTTATCAGATTCATAGGGGAGAGGCCCCGGAATAGTAATAATAATGGGTGCGACAGTCATGATTTTAACTGGCTTCCTCGGGGGAGCCTTGATTGGATTGTTGAAAATTGTAACGACGGATACTTCTTCCACAGGAACAAAGGGAACAGCGATCTTCTTGAACAGAATCTCTTTGCTGTCCATCAGGCTTTGGATGCCTAACTTCAGCAATGGACAACCAGTAAGGGAAACAACACACAAAAGGCAACCCTCGCTACAACCCGGAAATAAACCGGCTAGCAACAGGTTCCTCTTAACAGTCAACAGAGGAGTAGCCACATCATTCACAGAAACTGCATACAGATCTTCATCAACAGCATTTACTCCATGCTGGGGCATAGGAGCAGTTACCACATTTGGCCTCTCAGGCGCCTCAAATTGTATCTCCTTCGCATCAATAAGGTATTGCACCTTATTCCTTAGGGCCCAACAGTCATCAGTAGAATGCCCCGGGCTATCAAAGTGATAAGCACAACGGGCATTTGGATTATACTTGGGGGATGCAGTATTCACAACCTTTGGAGCCTCTCTGACAGTCACCAAGTTGGTTGATAACAATTACGGCAAGATTTGTGACAAGGTCATACTCAGCCGGGTAAATTCTCTTCTGGGTCTTTCAGCCCTTGGTTGGTTGGTTTGCCGAGGAGCGGCATCAGGTTTAGCAATCACCACCGCGTTGACAGATTGGCGGCACTCTGGTTTATCTTGCCTTCTAGGCCCATACACAGCACTGGCCTCCTTCTTGAAAGGTTTCTTCTCAGAACTTGAAGATGCACCTTTCTGAATCTTACCTGACTTCATACCAGCCTCTATCCTTTCCCCAGTCAGAATGAGGTCTGTGAACCCTGCAGACGAATTACCGATAAGATGATTGAAGAATGGCCCGGAGAGGGTCCCCAAGAACATATCCACTAGCTCACGGTCTGTTAACGGAGGCTGCACCCTGCCAGCCAGGTCCCTCCACTTCTGTGCATACTCTTTAAAACCTTCGCTTGATCCTAGCGACATACCCTGGAGTTGGGTACGTGTAGGAGCAAGGTCGGCATTATGTTGATACTGCTTGTAAAAAGCAGTAGCCAACTCCTCCCAGTTACGAGCCTTGGTTCCATCCAGCTGATAGAACCATTCGAGATGAGTCCCTGAAAGACTCTCCTGGAAGAAGTGGATCCACAAGTTCTTGTCCACTGTATACGGCTGAATCTTCCGCACATAGGATCTGAGATGTAACTTGGGGCAGGACGCCCCGTCATACTTGGTGAAAGATGGTGCTTTAAACTTGTGCGGGATGATCACACCAGAAGATAAACCCCAGTCTCTGAAATCCAAACCAGGCACTTGTTGAATTTCCATGGCGTTCAGACGGTCTTCCAACTGCTTGTATCTGTCTTCAGCCAGAGGATACTGTTCCTCATTAAAATGAGTCTCGTTGTCAGAGACCCCTGGACTTGGAGCCCTTCCCCCCTGGGGACTGTCTTTGCCTACAGAAGAACCAGCTTCCTCATTCTGCAGTGTGTTACCAAATCTCCGGCCCGTGTTGAATAGAACAGTTCTCTTCTTCTTTTTCTCCTTCTTCAGGAGCAAAGCCTTCAGCTCTTCTTGACCTTGAGCCAAACCCATGATCAGCTCCTGAAATTGTGCGTTCTGCGCCTGAAGGGCCTTGATAGACAGCTCGGTAGATGATTCAGGGTTCATGATGCTCAAATAAACAGCGAAGAGCAGTAAGCAACCTGAAAAGAAGAGTACCTGCTATGCACATGATGAATGATATGTGTTTATGCAATGCATTCAAGGGTTCGAAAGTTCAAATTTGTTGTAGACAAAAAGGAACGCACGTTATCATTAAGAAATAATTGTTCAGTATATCAAAGCCTCATGGGCAAAACATTACAAAAGTGAATCAATCCCAGAAGACACTACGCATCCTCTTCGGAGCAATGTAGGTGTTGAGATTCCTCTCCTCATGCAATAGGCGGGTGAGCTCCAAGACCTTCTTTTCACTAGCATGTAGACTGGTCTCAAGAGAATTCCGTTCTTCCTTAAGCTGGATCCAGCTCTTCTGCATCTCTTCCCAGGACGTGGGCATGTCAGGATGTTGAATGGTGTAGGACACCTCTCCTTCCAACACTGGCTCTTTGATCACAGGGAGAACATGAGGATAAGGCATTACTAACTTCTGGGAGCGGGCTCGTACCCACTTGAGATAAGGTTCCAACGGGATGGAGTTCCTGTGCCCCAGTGTCTTGTGTCTATCCTACTTGGCATCCTCCAAGCTCTGATAAATCTCTGGCGAAGTCCTTGTGCATCGTTGTCGAAGTCAAAAACTATGTCAGGAATTAACATGTCATGAGGGCCGTCCCTCCGAGCATAACCAAACTGTCTCCAAGCCAGGCACGGGTTGTAAGTAATACCTCCTCTGATTCCAAGTAAAGGAACATTAGGGTACTCCCCGCAACGATCAATGATAGTGACATCCTCTCTGGACCGAGAGCACCAATGTATATCAGCATGTGTAAGAGTCATCAATCGCTGTGACCATCTCAAACCCCGCTCGTTCTTCAAAACTGATTGTGGAAGGTGCGAAATAAACCACCTTCCCAGGAGAGGAGTGCAGCACATAAGAACACCTCTTTTTCTCATGTTTCGAGTGTAACATGAGTGAAGGATGTCCCCAAGCAACGTAGGTATAGGATTCCTGGACATGAAGATCTGGACAACACTGATATCTATAAGCTGATCTGGATTAGGGAACAACACCAAACCATAGACAAGAAGGGCCACAACTTCTTCAAAAGCTTGTAGGTCAAGGGAGTTCCAACATTCTTGGGCCTTTTCAAACAGAAACCTGGCTAAGAACCCTTTGATACCACTTCTAACTTCCCAATGTCCCTTGAGGTCAGATGGTTGTAGGTGTAAGGCTTTAGCAATCTCTTCAAGCTTGGGTTCCTTTTCCGTACCGTTGTAGGGTAGTTAATCAAGGATAGGGATCTTCAGAAGCCGGGAGAACTCTTCTAATGTAGGCACCAGTTGATAATCCAGGAAAGTGAAACAGTGGTGCAGAGGGTCAAAGAACTGGAATAGGACCTTTATCATATCTTCCTCAATGTTGGTGTTGACCAAGCTGATGAGTCTTCCATGTCTTTCACTGAATGAAGAGCTCTCGGGAATCCTGGATATAAGCTCCTTAAGCTGAGGAGGGATCCTTACAAGGCTGATCTGAATTGTCTTTCTGCGAACAATTTCCATGTCCTACAAAACAAGAACAAAGATGAAGATTTGAACCCCTGAAATGGTTAGTCAATGTATATGATGCTGTATGATGTTATGATGCTATGATTAAACACACCACAAATATTCACAAAGGTAAACATGGTAAGGCACATAAGTCACACAAGACAAGCCCTTAGAGTTTAGGCCAGCATGGGGTCTGGGTATTACCCTCTTGAAGTTGGTGGGCTCAACCTGTCCTATTAGAAGTAACTGGGTTCTAAGGGTCCCAATATCACTGGATTGCTTTCATTGTTCATTGTTTCGATTTAGCCACTGAACTGGCGACCGAAATATTCCAAGAAAACAACCCTCAATTGAGTGTAGTATCGAGTATCAACCAACATCGGACTGCACCAAAGTCAGTTATCTCACTACCATAAAGAGTCCAAGATAGTTCAATTAAGGTTCCTAAGGTCAGTTGATGCTTCACGACATCACGCGGAGGCCCCGTACTCTCCTTGACTGAACTCAAGGGTTACCGGTACACACCAAAGTGCCACATCAACGTAGCAGACTGTTTCAACCATGTCGGTATACCCGCACAGTTACCTCACAGCCTTGTTGCTACTTTCTAAGAAGGTATCCCCAGATACGGGTTAGGATCTATAGAACTCCCAAGACAGTCCCACAATAATAAAGCAAGCAAGTCAAAGCAATTGAAAACACAAGTGATCTTAGTCCTAAGGTACACCTCACTTTAAAAGAATCCCCAGCAGAGTCGCCAGTTCTGTGATCGGTGGATCTGGAACTGACTGTTTAACGCTGATTCGCGAAATGTCGCGGAAGCAAGAGTCGCCACCGTCTTTTATTTTCTCCAACATGGAAAGGACAAAAGCACAGAAAAATTCCTTATGAGATTAGTTCTCGGTTCGGGAGGTAGATTTATAGAAAGGGAAGGTGTTAGCACCCTTTCTATCCATGGTTATCCATGGGCTCTTAGATACTTGCTCATTTGTGTTTTCAAAATGTTTGTTTGCTTTTCAATTGTGAATGGGTTTGAAAAAGTTTCGTTTAAAGTTTCAGATCGACTCTTGTATCAGTCCTCAAGAGTGTTTGAAAAATTATTTTTTGAAAGCTTTTTGAAAAGTGTCGGTGTGAAAAGAAGTTTTTGATTTGTTTTGAATTAGAGCAAGCATCTACGAGTCATCTACCTACCCTAAGGAATTAGGCTGTGTAAATGTCCTTAAGGTAATGCCATCCCACCATTGAGAGGTAAGTAGCACCACCGTTGGAGGTGTTCGGGTCAATTCGTTTGTAGGGACAGTGTGGTCACCAGAGCAACAGTAGGACACCTTAGAAGCTACCCCCATGCCATGTTCATGGACATGAGGACTTACTAAAACGTCCTATACTCGACGACCACGTTTCGAGGGGAAAGGCAACAGTGAGACGTACCCTAAGAGTGGTGTGTGAATTGTGTGTCATTTTCAATTATGTTTTATCTTGATCATGCATTGGGTGAGCTACGCTTTGATTTTATTTGGGCCATTCATTCTTTCATGTGATTAGCAGTTAAAAGGTGCGGAAATTAAAATGCGGAAAATAAAAGTCCTACGCTATTACAAAGGCGCGGGTCTATACATCGCCAAATTAACGAAGACCCGTTTTTGAATAAAATGCGAAAAATAAATAAATGTCCTAATTACTATTACAAAGCTTTGGGGCAAATACATTATATTTAAAAAGGAAATAAAAACGTGCGAAAAGAAATTAGAATCGAGTGCGAGGGCGTTGGACCCTTTAAAGAAATTAAATTGAAATTGGAAGTGAATTAATTATTTAACGAAGAAAGGAAATTATTTTTTATGTTTTTTGTATTTAATGGAAATAAAGAGAATTAATTAAAATTAGAAATTAAATAAAACCCTAGTTCTAAATTGTTTTTAATTATTAAAGAAAAATATTTAAGTTTTGACCTAATTTATACTAATTATTTAATTACATGAGTTTTTACAAAATAAATTAATAATTAATAATAATAATAAGGAGAAAAAGTTATTTATTAAGAAAAGAGGATAAAAATGCTAAACCCTAATTTGTACATTTTTTAGTTATTTAAGAAAAAACATTAAAACTTTAACCTAAATTAACCTAAATTGATTATTAAATTTATTTAAAAAAAATATTAATGCATTAAATATTAAATAAATTTTTTTTATTTTTCTTGATTTCTGATTTTTTTGTATTTTTGTATTATGAAAATTAATTTGATGAATTAAAAGAAAATAATTAAAAGAATTTAAGAAAGATAATCAAATAAAAATAAGTGAGAAAAAGTGCAAACCATAGGGTATTCAGACCCAATTTGGGAGGTGTATTTGAGAAGTTTGGCCCAAGAAATCTGGCCTTTTTTGACTTTCCAATGCTTGTGTGCAGAGTAGTTGACTAATGTGCATGGTGAGCTGCCCATTCTGGCCATTGGATTGATCTCCTGGGCGCGTGGCAAGCAAGCAAGTGAGGGCATATGGTATTCCTTTGCATGAGAGCTACGTTGGAACAAGTTAGTGAAAAAATTATGAAATACACAAAGGGACCTGGGAATCGAACCCGGGTCCCAATACCTGCATGCCAACGCAATGACCAACTGAGCTAACGCGCGTATTTGATGTTAATATGGAACGTGATTATTATGAGAGAGAACAAACGCTATTGGTAGAACACAGAAAACACGCGCGAATGTTTGAATCGTCCCATCATGTTATGACACATATGCATCGTCTTCCTCTTTCCCTGTAAAATAAAAGCAAATAGCGGGGGTTTTAAACCCCCACTAAACTCAAAACTGCAATAATAGCGATTAGAGTTTAAGCAAGCATAAAAAGGGCGCGATGGGTGATTTCAAATCGTTTGGACGTCACGATTCCAATGGTACTGGTTTCATGGCCTGATTTTTCCAGACGTGTAAAGCCCTAAATTCAAACTTCTGAAACCCTAGAACGCTTCCATGGTAACTTCTTGTACAGGGCTTAATAGTTCAATCCAAGCATGCCATTAGCTTCAGAACACTCATATTAGTACAAATCAACAATTAAAAATCACAAATAATGCATGGAATTTAAAACACGATTATGAATGATTTTATGAAAAGTGAGACTTCAATCTACCAATTCCTTGTGCGTGGAGACTTGATTTCAATTGCAAAAGCTTCCTGGTAGTGTCAGGAGTGAAGTGGAATAGTTTTTAGGCCTTGAAACAACCTCTAGATAGGTTTTTAGTTTTGAGATTTTTGTGAAAAAAGGTGCAAAGTGTTCTTGTGTTTTGGGCGCAGCTCTTGTGTCTCCAGCATTAGGTTTTGATTGTGCATATATGTGTGAATGAATTAGGTTAGAAAGACCAAGCCCAAAGCCTTTGCATTGATGATTTTGAATATTTGATCTTCCATATCTTTTTCCAATCTTTTCCAATCCTTTTTCATGCCAATCCTTTCCAATCATATTGAATCTTTCCTTATTGAATGGTGCACGAAATATTGAGTGAATTCTATGCACAAAAAGATTTGAAAAACATGGTTTAGTATTTTTCTCATAATTGATTTTAATTAAATGAATAAATAGGATTAAAAATTCAATTAATTAATTAAAAATAATAAAATAACTCCCTTTAAAGTCAATGGGTCGTGCATAGCCTTTGGATAATGATTCATGGAAGAAATTGAGGCCCATTAGCAATTTTGAGGCATTTGAAGCAAAGTTGACTTTTCAAAATTCCCAAAAATTTCCCAACTTCCACAAGGCATATCTTGCTCAATTTTTAAGCTTTGATCATGTTCTTGGACATTTTGGAAAGGTCTTGAAGTCCACTAACCAATGTCTTTGGTCCCATGTAAATTTGATTTACCAATCTCAAGTTATGGTCTTTGACTTAAAGTGCCTTTTTGTTGACTTTTAAAAATGACCTATAATGTTGAGATTGATAACTTTTTGTGAGAGCATTTCTTGGAATTGAAGTGTGAATATGAGTTGTAGGAAATGTCATTATCTTCAAAATGAGCTTTGGATGGAATTTTTCTGATAAACCATGTGGAAGTTATGCCTTGTTCAATTTGCAGTTGACTTTTTCAACTGTCCAAAAATAGAAACTTTTGCATCTTGAGACTTTTTGAGCCATGCCTTGAGAATCATGATCAAGAATTGATCAAATGATGTTTGTGGCTTCAAAATAAGATGTTGACCAAAATTTTTGACTTTTGACTGTCAAATGACCATTTTGCCCCTGCAGTTGACTGTGAAGCATTTAGGGTTTTTGACTGTGCAATTTGGTGCTGTGAGTCTTGAAACTTGACATAAGGATGCTTGACAATGTTTATAGGCATGTGGGACTTGATTGGACCCTTGGAAACCTCAATTTCTTTGCCAGAACCAAAACCCTAATTTTTGACTGTTAGGAGGCAATTGGACTGTGCAACCCTTGAGAGATTTTGAACCTTGATCTTGGCAAATCTTGAAGAATATGGGAGGGAAAATTTTGGGGTACAACACCATGGCCATACTCTGGAGTTGAGCACGGGTGGGTGCAAGATCAGTGTTGTATTGGTATTGTTTGTAAAAGGCAGCGACCAAATCTTCCCAGTTATGAACATTGGCTCTTTCTAACTGATAAAACCAATCAAGTTGAGTACCAGACAGAATGTCTTGAAAGAAGTGTACCCTTAAATCCTTGTCAGCGGTATAAGGCTGGATTTTCCTCACATAAGACTGGATATGCATTTTGGGACATGAAACTCCATCATATTTGGCGAACATAGGTGCTTTGAGTTTTGGAGGAATGACAATCCCCGATACTAATCCCAACTCCTCAAAGTCCAATCCAGGCACTTTTTGTATTTCCATTGCACTTAACCGTTTCTATAGATGCTTATACTTGTCTTCGGATGGAGAGTATTGTTCTTCAAAATAATCTTCTTCTTCCTCTTCCTCTTCTGAATCAGGCTGAACAACTGTTTCCTTGCCTTTCCCATCTTGATTGTCTTTCTCGCTAGATGACGTTGCAAAGTCTAAGGTCCTTCTTGCTTGTCCTTGGAATCTTCTTCCCATGTTTAGAACTCCGTTTATTTTCTTTATTTTCTTTTTCTTCTCTTCAACCAGCAAGGTCTTCAACTCTTCTTGTCCTTTGGCTAGAGTTAAGAACATCTGTTGAAACTGAGCATTTTGAGCTTGGAGGTCCTTCACTGTTTGCTCGAGATACATCTTAATGAAATAAACAGTAGAAAGATGAGGAGACTTGTTGCAAGAAACCTGCTTATGTTATGATGAATGGTAAATGCATATGCAGTGATTTCAAGGATTTCAAAGATTCAAATTTGTTTTAGACAAAAAGGAAACACACGTTATATTAATAAATTAAAGCTTGAGTACATCAATGCCTCTTTGGGCAAAAAAATACAAAAAACTCTAAGATAAAAAGGTTGTACGCATCCTCTTTGGTGCGATGTAGGCATTCAGGTTCCGCTCCTCATGAAGTTGCTTAGTTAGTTCCAAAACCTTCTTCTCTCTAGCATAGAATTGGGCTTTGAAAGTGTCTCGCTCCCCCTTGAGTTGTATCCAATCTCTTTTTAAGTCTTCAAGAGAGGTGGGCATGTCCGGATGTAGGACAGTGTATGAAACATCTCCTTCCTTAACAGGCTCAAAGATTACCGGGAGAATGGAGGGATAAGCCATCATAAGACTCTGAGCATGAGTTTGTACCCATTTGAGGTAAGGCTCAAGAGGGATGGAATTCTTATGCCCCAATGTCTTGCTATCTACCTTGTTCAACATCCTCCAAGCTCGGATAAATCTTTGGCGAAGACCTTGATCGTCATTCTCGTAGTCAAATACCAAACCTTGAATGAGCATCTCATATGGGCCATCCCTTCGGGCGTAACCAAACTGTCTTAAGGCTAAGCAGGGGTTGTAGGTGATACCTCCATTAATTCCAAGTAAATGGAAATTAGGTAATTCTTCACAACGGTCGACAATAGTAACATTCTCTATAGATCGGGAACACCAATGGATGTCTGAATGTTTGAGTGTCATCAACCTTTGTGACCACCTTGAACCTTGCTCGTTCTTTAATACAGATTGGGGAAGATGAGAAATAAACTATCTTTCCAAGAGAGGAGTGCAACACATAAGGACACCTCTTTTCCTCATAGTGCGACTGTCAAAAGAATGTAGGATGTCCCCTAGCAAAGTAGGCACCGGGTTGCGGGATATGAAGATTTTGACGGTGTTCACATCTATGAGTTGGTCAGGATTTGGAAACAAAACCATCCCATAGATGAGGAGAGCCACAACTTCCTCAAAGGCTTGCAAATCCAAGGAGTTCCAACAGTTTTGGGCTTTCTCAAACAAGAAATTTGCTAGGAAACCTTTGACACCACTCCTTGTTTCCCAATTAGTTGTGACATCAGATGATTACAAGTGTAGAGCTTGAGCAATCTCTTCCAGCTTTGGGTCTCTTTCTGTACCGTTGAAAGGTAGTTGATTGAGAATGGGAATCCTCAAGAGTTGGGATAATTCTTCCAAAGTAGGCATAAGTTGATAATCGGGAAATATGGAGCAATGGTATAAAAGATCAAAGAACTGAAAGAGCACCTTCATCATGTCTTCACCAGTGTTGGGAGTGACCAAGTTGAGTAGGCGACCATGTCTCTCGGTGAATGGAGAATTTCCTGGAATCCTTGAAGCTAGATCCTTAAGTTGTGGAGGGATCCTTACAAGATTGACTTGAATAGTTTTCCTGCGAATAGAATCCATGTCCTACAAAATAGAACAAAGATAAATCCCAAAATCCTTGAAATGGTTAGTGAATGAGTATGATGTTATGATGTTCATGATGTTATGTACAAGTATGTATATACAAACAAAGCAAACAAGTCCTTATGTTTAGGCTTACATGGAGTCTCATAGGTAAGTACCCTCTTGAAGTTTAGTTGGCTCAAACATGTCCTAGTAATAGTAACCGGGTTCTAAGGAGCTCAATATCACTGGTTTGTTCCCTTGGTCATTGTTTCAGCACAAGCCTCTTTAATGGCGACTGAAATATCCCAAAAAACCAAACCTCAATGAGTGTAGTATCGAGTATCTACCAACTTCGGACTGCACCAAAGACGGTCATCTCACTACATCCTAAAGGCCAAGTTGGTCAAGTAAAGGTTCTAAAAGTTCATTAGTGCTTCATGACATCACTCAGCGGCCCCATATTCTCCTTGATTAACTCAAGGGCTATAGGTACCCACAAATATGTCACACTAACATAGCTATTGCTTAGACCATATCGGTTACCCCGCACAGTTTCCACAACGTATTGCTACTTACCTATAAGGTATCCCAAATCCGGGTAGAGGATTTAAACCCAAACAAAGAACCATAATGTAAAGCATACAAGTCAAACAATGAAAGCAAGTAAATGTGATATAACCATAAGGTAACCCCACTTTTAGAATTGTCCCTAGCAGAGTCGCCATTTCTGTGGTACGGTGGGAGAACTGACTTGAGGGTTTTGCGTTTGATCGCAAATGTTGCGGTTAGCAAGAGTCGCCACCAACTTTTCTTTTATCCAAAAGGAAAGGTGAAAAAGCACAGGAAAGACCTTTGAGATTATTTCTTGAGTTTGGGGGGTAGATTATGAAAAGGGAAGGTATTAGCACCCTTTTCATCCATGGTTTTCCACGGGCTCTTATTTACTTGCTAGATCACTTGCTTTTGTTTGAAATTATGCTTTGTGTGGTTTTTGAAAGTATTTTGTAAAGAGGCCACTGTTTAGGCAAACTTTGTAATGATTCTCGTTCGTAAGAATGTATACAAAGTGTTTGATCTTTTGAAAATGTTTGCAAGTTTGTAAGATGCTTTGAAAGTGTGGGTGTTTGTTTTTGAAAATCACAAGGATGTTTGTTTTGAAATGGAGCAAGTAATTAGGAGTATTCTACCTACTCAAAAGTCTTTCTTGTTCATTTTCTTTTCCTTTGATATTGTTGTTAAGTAACCCTATCTTTGGATGTAAACGGGACGGGCGTGGGTCATCGTATAACCATGATTAGCAATGTTTCAAGGTATCTTAGCATTCTCTCTTAGGGACTAAGATCATTTGAAAGGCAACTTAGATAGCGTCATCGAGGAACTATGATCTTGTATTTGCTTGTTTTTGCTAAGATACCTCACATGCGTAATATGGCCATTTTGTAAAGACAACCAAGTGGATTTACCCTAGGGGGTGCTTGTGTGCAAGTGTATTATTTTCATGCTTGATTTTATCTTGAATTAGGGTTTTCTAAGTATTGGTTTTAGTCTTTCCATACAAACCCTAATTACTAACATGTTATATATAAAGCGATAAATTGCGGAATTTAAAGTTACTACGCTATTACAATACTTGTGGGAGGGGGTGTACAAATTATAAATGGGGATTGCAACAAGATAAACCTAATTAATCTATTACAACCATATTGAATTGGTATAAATGTACAAGAAATTAAATGAATACCATGTACAAAATGAATAAATATACAAAAATGCAAATGTGAAGAAAATGGATATTTGTTTGGATTTTTTAGAGAAAATGGGTTTTGATTTTAACCTAAATTTACTAAGTAAATATTTTAAATAAAACCCTAATTCTATTAATTAATTAAAAGAAATTAATTTTAAGAAAAGTATTTTTGGTATTTTTTGTCTTGAAAATAAATTATAGTATTATAAAATATTTTGGTTTTTTTTGGTATTAAAATGATATATTTTAAATGGTGTAAAAGAAAATAACTAAAAAAACCTATTTTTAATTAAATCTACAAAGGTAATTAGTAAAATAAATAAAGTATGATTAATAAAATAAGTTTTATGAGGAAAAAATAAATAAATTATGTCAAAATGTAAATCTATTATTTTTTGTATTTTTTAATGATTTTTTAGTATTAGAAAAATATTTAAGAAAACAAATAAATAAAAAATAAGAAAAAGAAAATAAAACTGGGCCAGGGGTGTGTGAATGAAGCAGGGGGGTTAGCAAGCAAAAACAAAAAAAAACAGCAAGGCCTAAGGAGGCCCAGCGCCTGCCAAAAAAGAAGTCAGAATGCAAAAAATATGAAAAAAATCAAAAGGGTACCACTGGGGCTCGAACCCAGGTCCCTTTGGTTACAGGGGCGCGCTTCTACCACTGGGCTGGCTATACATCCGTTTATATAAATTAAACAATAAATACATATGTGTTCATAGTGATTTCTGGTGAACAATCGCTAGTCTTCCAAACTATCGAATAAACTTAATGACTGTTATTCAATTTCTCTGGTAACTTGCAGGATCGACTAGATTGATCCTATGGAACATAGTTGTTTGGTTAAGTCTAATTGTAAAACTGGTATTCATATTCAGGACTTCAAATTAGAATTGTTTCTAAGATATCCAATCCACTTCGATTACTATACTGAATGGTTCGAAGGATAACTTCTATATGGTATTAGGAATGTTCATGAAAAAAGTTTAAAGACTTAAAATTGGGTAAATGGCAGGATTAAATGAGTGGATGTAAAAGTTACTAAATGTTTAGAGGGTTCGAACATAAGAAAAGTATTTAAATGCAGAAAGGAATAAATGACTTCGAATGTAAAGGCTTTAATGTAAAGGCAAGAAACGTAAAATGTTTGAAGCACAAATGAAACGGAAATGAAAGACAAAACTGGAAAATGTAAAGAGTTTTCATTGAATTGTAAATGTTGGTATTATCATACGTACATCTTTCGAGCATTCGTTTCCCTATCCATGCGGTATTTTGAATGTTTATTGGATTTGTACAACAGATATGACACCCTGAAATCCTAATACTAAAACCTCTATTTATACTACTTCGACCATAACGGTCTTGCTATCAGAATCTGCCATGTTTGAAGCATGCAGAGCATTACTTCCCTCTGGCCTCCACGCGTCCTCGAACGTCCCAATGCTTATGTATTTTGAATTTCCAATATCCCGCTCACGTTTGAATTTCAAACGCCTTGGTACCTTCCTTTCGAATTTGTTTTGAAAACAAACCCTCACAAATATAGTCTCGTCAGTATTTCGAACAAGGCTTTAGACTTACACTCCACAACTACCATTTGAAACCTTGAACTTTAATATTTCCATTCGAAACAAACATTCTCTTCCATTCTAAATCATCAAACTTGCTTTATTCAAACAAAGCCCAATCATTTTATTTCGAATCATAATATCAAAATCTTCAGCCAACAATATGGTAAACATGTTTCTGAGGCCAACTTCATCTTCAACCTCACGCCCAGCCAGAAGCTCTGTAACTTGTCCAAATCTCAACAAAAATGAAAACTGTAAACATGAAACTTGTAGCAAAGTTCCTCACGGTTTCAGAAATGTAAAGCATTAAAACTATAGATCAAAGACAAACATGAATTTCATTGGCTCTAATCTGAACCCTAAAAATCTCAGAAACTTCAATCTTAAAATTCTCTAAGCTCAAGCAAAATTAATGCAAAACTATGGACATGGTTAGCTTTAGGGCAATGATATCTACATGTTTCATTCATAAATAAATCATTGATGATGCCTGTATGAAAAGTTACAAAGTTAGAAAACTTACCTTGCAAGAGGGTATCGAGTTTGGAGTTTGAGTAGCTTTTAGTGAGTTCCAATGATTGGGTTAGCTTCCTCAAGTTCCCAGGAAGCTAATGGGATGCCTAGCTTGAGCTGAAAGTACCTGAGGAGTTCTAGAGAAGTCCAAGTGCAAAGCTCTATTTTTAAAATGGAGGATGGTGTTAATGGTGTTACAGCTCTGTAATAGGGTGTGGGATCAGTTCTAAATGATGTTTAGAAGCTTTAGGAACCAAAAGGCTTGAAAATGCACGAGGGAGTTATGAGTTTCAAGTTTTTGGTCAGTTTATGTGAAAATGGAGGTATGAGATGTGATTCTCAGCTCTTGGTGTTTTTAGGGGCCAAGCCTTCGTGTATTTTATGGAAAATGGTTTATGTATGTATAAGCAAAGGGATTTGAGAGCTTTGGACAATCAGAAGTACAAGTTTTCAGCTAATTGCTAGGTTACTTGATTTTCAAGAAAAATGGGAAAACAAGTTTCAAGAGGAGATACAAGCATGGGCTGGGTGATTGTAAGTGTCTAACAAGTTTCTTATGAGTTATAGGACTTGTATGATCAGAAGAGAACAAGTTCAAGGCTCAAGAACAAGTTTTGTACAAAAAGTCACTTTATCAAAATGGCAATGTACACTTTCTTCCAAAAATGGATATAAAGCATGGTCTTGCATTAAATACTTGAAATGAGACCTCTAAAAGCTGTGAAAGCCATTAATTATGGAATGCCTAACAAGTTTGAGGCCTGCAAAGTAGAGTTTATGCAACATAACTTTGAATTTGAATTTTGTTCATCACAAAATGCCTTGTAACTCAAGTGATAAAACCCTAACTTCATCTCTTTGATTCTCCCTACTCAAGAATGATCTTAAGGAGTTCTTGGACATTTTGGAAAGCTTGTAATGTTATCTAAAACCCATATTTGAATTGATTTTGAATATTCCCCTTGTAACTATATGAAAAATTTCCATGAAGTTGGGTCAAAATCCTGACCAAATTAGGGCAAAATTTCACTAAGTGTTTTGTTTCATGACCACATGTTCTTAAAATTATAACTTTAGATCCAAGCACTTTTGGAAGTATTTGTGTAAAGAAAATTTGTATATTTCATGGAGATATACAACTTTCATGTTGGAAGTTTCTCTTGAATCATCTTGCATCATGGTGAAAATTTTGCTCAAAGTTGTGAAAAAAACATAAAATTTTAAACACTTAGAAAAATTTTTGAGTTTAGAAATTTTAACTTTTCAAAATGAAATCTTGAATTTTTTATTTCTTGATGAATAAGTTTCATATTTTTACATGTTTTGATGAATTGTGATCTTTGATATTTGAATTTGACCAAAAAGTCAAAGTTTGACTTTTCAGTATACAGTTGACTGAAAAACTCATCTGTTAATCCATTGGACTTGAGAAATGCTTTGAGCTATGTAATTAGGTAAAAATGATGCAATTGGACTCTTGAGATCATGCCTTAAACCAATTGATCATTTTCTAGGTCAAAAATCAGAAATTGCCCTTTCCCAATCAAAACCCTAATTTTGACCATTTTGCCCTTTTGAAGATTTGGTCAAATTTCTTGAGGAATTGTGGTCCAAACTTGATCAAATGATACATATGAGTTTAAAATATTGAAGTGGATCAAAAATTATGAATTTTTACTGTAAATTGACCATGGTTGACTTTTCCCCCAATACAGTTGATTTTTAGGTCAACTGCTCAATTGACTGAACAAAAGTGTAATCCAAAGCTTAAAACTTAACATGAGTAATCTTGATGGTCCATAATGATCCATGAAGGTCATATGGGGCATTGTAATTTAAAAAATCCTTGTTCAAAATTAAACCCTAATTTTGGTCATCAGTGCTCAAGGAGGTGTCTTGAGCTGATCAACCCTAGTGTAGTCTTGAGCCAAAGGAGATCTTGTAAGTAAATTCTTGATAAGTGAGAGGGAAAATTTTGGGGTACAACAACTATTGAAAGCATTGCAATAGTTTAAGTGTTTTAAGTTATTTTATCTTAATAATATATTTTGTTTTTCACTTGTTTTGTTAGTTTATGCGAGAAAGTATTTCTGAAAATCAACTCCTATTTGACCCTGAAATCGAAAGGACTTGCAGAAAACTTAATAGCAAGACTAGATGAAGGAGGAATATAGCTAAAGAAATAAGGGAAAGAGGAGAGGTATCCACTTCTGCTATACCCTTTAATTAAGATATAGAAGAAGTTATGGCAACAAATCCACCAAGAGGTCCCTGTGCAAATAGTCTAAGGTTAAACGCTCAATTTGCTAGAAATGCAGACCGAAGGCACTCAGAAATGAAAATTGGAATTCTACAAGTGTTGTATCATAACCCTTTCACTGGGTTATATCATGAAGACCCTTACACTCATCTCACAAAATTCTATGAGATAGCAGGTGCTATAGGAGATACGGAGGAGGATGAAGAACAAATTTTGTAAAGATTATTTCCATATTCGTTGATCGGTAAAGCTAAGGACTGGTATCTTGACCAACCTCATCAACTCATGATGGATTGGAATAGGCTTGAAGAAAAATTTCTTGAAAGTTTTTTCCAACAATCACATTTCTTGGAAGCCAAGACGGCTATATCGGTGTTCTCTCAAGGTGGAGTGGATTCATTAAATGAAGCTTGGGAAAGGTATAAATCTATGTTGAGAAAATGTCTGAGTCATGGTTTTGATGCCATTACCCAAATGCATATTTTTAAAAATGGACTATAACCACAACCAAAGCTTTTGTTAGATGCTACGGAGGGAGGATCACTTATGGCAAGTACAATGCAAGAGGCAGTTGAAATTATTGAAAGAATGGCAAGGAACGACCACCTAGTATAACATGATTGAAGTATGGTTCAAAAGAGAGAAGAGGCAAGTAATTCAAGATCAAATGAAGCTATTTTAGCCCAAAACAAATTGTTCGCTCAACAAGTGGAAGAATTAATAAAGCAAATTGCAAAGCTCCCTCAACAACTAAGAGAAATTCAAGAAAGACCTAGAAATCAAATACAACAAATTGCTTGTTGTGAGTTATGCAAGGGTGGTCATCAAACTGGATTTTATCCTCCAGTTGAAGAGGAAGCTAATTACATGGGAAATCAAGATCAAGGATACCAACAAAGGCAATCATATCAAAATAACCAAGGTTGTCATTAAAGAGTTAACCAAGGTTATCAACAAGGGTGGATACAAGATGCCAACAATCAAAATAGACAAAGTCCTTATCAAAACACAAATCAAAATTCACAACCTCAAGCTAGAAGCTCAAACTTACAAGACACTCTTGCTCAATTCATGCAAGCATCTATGGCAATCAAAAGAGTAATGAAGCAGCTATCAAAAATTTGGAGACTCAAGTGGGGAAACTAGCCAAGAAATTAGCCGATCAAAATTCCGGATCATCATTTTTGGCAAATACCCAATATAATCCTAAGGAGCATTGCAAGGAAATATTAACTAGGAGTGGTAGAGTAGTCGAAAATGGGGTCGGTAAAGAAATTGAAATTGAGGAAGTTGTAGAAGAAAAAGAGATTGAAGAAGAGATTGTAGTTGAAAATAATCATGAGGAGAAGTTAGTTGAAAAAGAGAAGTTGAAAAGAACCAAGAAGGAAAAAGTTACTACTTTACCGATTCAAATTTACCATATCCTCATGCTCCTTCCAAGAAGGATAATGCTAGGCACTATGCTAGATTCATGGATATCTTTAAGCAATTACAAATAAACATTCCATTTTCCGAAGCTATGTAACAACTGCCAAAGTATGCAAAGTTCATGAAAGATATCCTTAAAAAAAAAAGAAGATCAACGGATCAAGAAGTTATCATGGTTGATGCAAGTTGTAGTGCTATCATTCAACGAACTATACCGAAGAAGGAAAGTGATCCGGGAAGGGTTACTTTTCCGGTTACCATTGGTGATATTTATGTCGATAAGGGATTGATCGATCTGGGTTCTAGCATTAATTTTATTCCTTGGTCTTTTTGTGAAAAGATTAGGGAACATCGAGATGAAGTAGATAAAGATGACACTTTAACTAGCCGACAAATCTATTACTCGTCTTTATGGTGTAGCTCACGATTTTCTAGTGAAAGTGGATACATTTTTCTTCCCGGTTGATTTTGTTGTGATTGATATGGAGGAAGAACATGATGCACCTTTGATTCTTGGCCGACCATTCATGAAGACCACGAGAATGATGATTGACATCGATAATGGTTTGATGAAGGCCCGAGTTCAAGATGAAGAAGTAAGTTTTAATCTATTTGAAGCTATGAAACATTCTAATGATAAGGGAGCTTATTTTAAAGTTGATGCTATTGAAGAAGCTATTTGGGATGTTTCTAGTGAAGTTCATATTTCAACACCTCTTGAGAGAACATTGAATATTTTATTCAAGTTCTTGATGTTCATGAAGAAAATAAATTGGAGGAATGTGTGAAGGAACTTGAAGTTTAGAAGAAGTTCAATCTTGGGAGGAAGAAGTTGAAATTTTGAATAAGGAAGCTAAAGAAGAAGAGTCCAAAATTTAATTGAAGATGTTTTCATCTCACTTAAAGTGTTCATTTCTTGATGATGGTGGTAACAACCCGGTAATCATTAGTAACGCTTTATTGGAGAAGGAGGAGCATTTTTTAGTTCAAGTTTTAAAATAAAATCAAAGTGCAATAGGTTGGGTTTTAGCGGATTTAAAAGGCATAAGTCTGGCTTATTGTATTCACAAGATTTTTATGGAAGAGAACTTCAAACCTGTAGCTCAACCTCAACGACGCTTGAACCCGACAACGAAAGAGATCGTGAGAAAGGAAGTTATGAAACTATTAGATGTTGGGATGAATTATCCTATTTCTGATAGTACTTGGGTGAGTCTGGTGCATGTGGTTCCAAAAAAGGGTGGAATGACCGTAATAAGATATGAAAAGAATGAATTGATTCCGACAAGAATCATAATGGGATGGCGGGTGTGTATCGATTACCAGAGGCTTAATCAAGCAACTAGGAAAGATCACTTCCCTCTTCCTTTTATGGATCAAATTCTAGAAAGGTTATCGGGCCAAGAGTTCTACTGTTTTTTGGATGGGATTCTGGGTATAACCAAATTTCGTTAAATTCATAAGATCATGAGAAAACGGCTTTCACTTGTCCGTTTAGAGTTTTTTCGTATAAGAGGATGCCCTTTGGTTTGTGAAATGCACCAGAAACTTTTCAAAGGTGTATGCAAGCCATATTTTCCAATCTTATTGAGAAGACTATGGAAGTTTTCATGGACGAATTTTCCGTTTTTGGAGTATCTTTTGATCTTTGTTTGAAATATTTGGATACCATTTTGAAGAGATGTGTGGAATCCAACTTAGTGCTTAATTGGGAGAAATGTAACTTCTTGGTTACCGAGGGAATTGCTCTTGGTCACAAAGTTTCATCCAAGGGGATTGGTTCTATTGATTTCGCATTGGGATAATTCTTTTGTTTTTTAGTTTTGTAATTAATGTATATGTTGTATAGAAATTGTATATTAACTTGTATATGATATTTGTGTATATATGTGTTTTCACGTATTATTGTGAATTGTCTCATTTTCGTAACGTTTGTTGTGTGATTGTTAGGACACTTTCTTTAGGTTTGCACGGTGTGACAATACCATGGTATGACGAGAGAAGGTTACTAGCTTGAACAATAAATGCATCGAGCTTACGACGTAAAACAAGCATGTTTGTTTGTATTTATTTATGTGTGTGGTGATTTGTGTTTTAACAAGTTGAAACAAGAAAATATTCTGAATTTCAAATCTTCACTTTTCAACTTGTTAATTCATTTTCACCCGGTTTCATATTGTTATTTGTATTTGTTTTGTTATGTTAATTTGTGTTTTACGAAAGCTTGTCGTGTTTAGCTTGAGGAGTTTTGTTCATTGTAAATATTGTAAATTTTGTACATTGAAATTTTGTAGAAGTATTATTTTTCTAATTCTTTTATTGTTGTTTGGACTCAAGTATTGGTCCGGTAACTTGTAGAATATTGAGGTAATTTGTCAAGTTTGATCGTTTTAACTTGTGAATGCATGGTAATGATTTTGTTAAAGTTTTGTACACGTTTGAGGTATGTGTTTATCGCTTTCTATACTTTAGCATATTCATGATACTTAGAATTTTTACAATTTTATGCCATTTATTCTTTTGTATACTTGTTCATTTGTGAATCATTTTAGTTCCCACCTTTTTGTGAGGTAGCTTTCCATTGTTCACATATACTGGAGGCCACAATTGTTGTTTTAATTGGACTTTATTATGCTTAATCTTTTGTTTTGTGTTGGTTGTATGAATGCAATAAAAGGATCAAGGCATTTTTGTTTCATTTTGAGCACAACTATCTTAGCCAAATAATCAATTCACCTTGTGAGTGTGTGATCATTAGTAACCCTTTTGAGCTTTTTGTCGATATCCATGTTGTATTTGCTAAATGTTTGTCTATGAGTGTTTAGTTCCCCTTTTTGCATGGATGTTGATTCGTTATTTTCTTGAACCCTCAACCATTGTTTTGGTTTGAATTTTTACCTTGCCTTAGAAAGTATGGAGTATTCGCTAAGATGTTGGTTGAATTCAAGTTAGGGAGAGGAATGTTTATGTACTTATGTTGTAATTGCTATGAGGTTATGAAAATAAAAAGAAAGAAAAGAAAAAAATGTGAAAAGAAGTGATAGATAAAGGAAGGGAAAAAATAGAAAATCTTTGAAAAAGAAAAACAAAAAAGAGTATGGAATAATATTGTGTTAATAAGTGATGTCTGTTGGTGTAACACTTGTGATGAAGAAAAATTGTGATTGGAATTGTTTTGTTTGAAACTTTGTGGAAGTAATTACTCCCTTAGGTTTAGGTAAGTTTTTGTTTCGATTAGCTTTAGGACTTATCACTTGTTTTTTTACCCGACCATATTACAATCTTGAAAAGCCCTTGAGATTCTTGGTTTTTATGTTTTCAACATGATTTTTGGATGAGTGTATAATTTAGTCTATTGTTTGTAAGATTGTGGATGAGTGAAAATACCTCATTTTGTATGCTTTTTATCTACTGATGATTGTATTTGCTAGGTGTGATTCATTTGTGAACTAGTATTATTTTAGAATGTTTGGCATCATTTTTGTATTTAGCATTTTTTTTCATGTTTATGTTATAGTCGTAGTTTAGTGGTAAGTGTTTACTTTGTGTGTACTATTTTTTTCATTTGAACCATTGCATTTGTTTTCTGTTTTCAAAACCCGTTGATTCGTGATTCTTTGATTATAATTCTTTATTTCTTTGGGTTATTTGACTTTGTTTGAGGATAAACAATGTTTCAAGTTGGGGAGATTTTGATAAGTTCAATAGTTTAGTTATTTTTTATATACTTTGTTGTTAATATCGGTTGAATAACCCAAATTTTTATTGTAAATACGTTTAATTTTGTTCTGTGTACATATTGTATCATTTGATTAGTTTTGTATATATTTTGTAGGTATTTGAGCATGGTTTGAGAAATGAGGAATAAAGCTCCAAGATGAATTTTTGGATCAATAAAGGAATAAGGCCAAGATTGGAGACCAAGTGAAGTTATGTAGTGGAAGAAACAGAAGTTGTTGGACTGTCATGCATCGCCGGGTGAAATTTCTGTCGTCGGGCGACAGTGGGCGAGAAGACCAATTTTGATGTTTCCTCTACCTTGTTTCGCGTCTAGGTCGCCAGGAGAAAATAAAGAGAGTCGTTGGGTAAAGCAGTGTGTCACCGGGCGAAGTTAGATATTTGTTTCAGTTGAGGGTGTGGCGCAGTCTAGGCCAAGTATATAGAAGCCATCATCAGGCGATGTGTTTGTGTCGTTGGGCGATGCGTGCAGAACACAAATTCTTTATATTCCATTTTGTGTCATTTTTGTTATGGATGGTTTTAGGGGTGATTTTTATTCTCTCAACCCCATCAACCTCATTTTTGTAGTGGATTAGCTTAGATAACAACATTAGGGATTTACTTATGGATGATTGGAGGTGGATTTCTCATCGACTAGCATTGACAAACCGGAAGATTTGTGCTTTATCTCTTCTCGTCTCTATGTATTTCTCTTTTGTTGGGTTTTATATGTATTTTACTTTGAACTTATGTATATTTGTCGCCCATGGTGTTATATAAAGCTTGCTTTATAAATCTTTGTTGATTGTTGTCCTGGATTTTTGCTCCGTGCTAGGGATTTGAGTTGTTATAGACATATACTACTTAGATTCTTATCTAGGATGATTATCTATTAGCTTCTGAACTCTAGAGATAGATTTAGAGTTGACATCGACTTGGGTATCAAATATTAATGCCTATGTCTGGTTGTGATGTGCTGAGAGATCGTCAATGCAATTACATAGTTGTCTTATGTGTTGTTGAGGAGGTAGAGAGATTAAGTCCTTTGTGATACAGTTGGTCTCTCGATTTGGGTTATAAATGACTTAGGTTGTGAGTGATACGTAGTAACATTGATGAGTATTGTTAGGTTGAATGTAACTGGCCGATAGATTTAAGTCTGTGATGAGTAGATTATACGCAGGTTTGATAAGTTCTTCCTTAGTTTTTTCTTTTGTTCAAATTTATTTTCTGTTGATACTTTTCTATACAATTCAACCCAAACTCATGAATGAGAGATTTATCGAACGAAAGTTCAATACACCAATCCATGTGGACACGATACGATATAACCTAAATATCACCCAATAAATTAATAACTTACTTTTTTCTTTCCTCTATACCGCCGAAAGATCGATGGTGTCCAAAATTGGATGGTTGAGTTGGACTTTCTTAAAAGTACTGTAACATGAGTTTTAGAACTTGGTTTGAGGTGAAATTCAAAGCATTGGATAGATAACACAATCAAATTTAGTTATATGGAATAAAATGAGAAATAATAAGTATATTCCCAATAACTAAGATAGGATATAATTAGATTCCCCGTGTTGATTTGTAATGATGCTTTGTTTATGATGATGTTATGATGATGTGTTGACTGCATAATGATGTTATGATGATGTTTTGTTTATTATGATGTTATGACGGTGTTTTGTTTATTATGATGTTATTATGATATTGTGATGATTTTGTGATGAATTCATGGATGATGATGCATTTTAACTAGTTGTGGTCGTGTTTATTATGTTGTTGCGCATCATGCATTCATGGCATATTGTAGAACTTCGGTCCAATGACATTTTATAGGATATTTATCCAGTGATGTATATAGGACGATATGGTTCAGTGATAGCTGCAATCCCATAGTGTGGATTGAGTGTAATTTTGTGAAGTGCTCTGGTTCTAAGTGGGAACCGATCCTATTGGTGGGGATCTTTGGAGATAACGATGACTGAGTCATCAATGATGTTTTGGTACCACATACATGAGTCTAATAAAGTGCATTGGATTATATGTGACATTTCATGATAATTAATTATATGATAATGACGATGTGATGGTAATTGTGATGCTCGACGACGTGTATTAGCATGATGATATAATGATGTGTTTAATATGAGTATATGATAGCATGAGTATAACATGAGGAATTAATGTTGTATGGGTTCTTGTTGTTGTGCCATTAACTATTATATTTATTTATTATGTATTTTATAATGATTATGATTTACTCACTCTTTCTTCTTAGAAATGTTGCCTCTATACGTGGGTAACTTGCAGGGGATAAGGATTAGTGCAAGAAGCTTAGAGGATAGCTTTAGAATGCATTTATTTGTTTTCTGTTGAATAAAAAGGAGTCTTGCTCTGATATGTAACATCATGGTTGTGATTGTTTGATTGAGAACTTTATGTCTTTAGTTTACTTTGAGTTTATGATGAGCATTTTTGTGATGTACAATAATAATAAGGCTTGTTTTGAGACTATGATTTCCGCTGCGATTTTGGAAGCGATTATATGATGAGATCAAAGTATCATACATTTTACAACAAGTGTCACGAAGCAGGATTTATTGTTATTTGATGTTTTGGGAAGATGTGATGCCCTTCTGTGGTCTCTATTTAATTTTATTTTTGTAAACATATATGGGTTTAGAAGGGTGTTACCATTGTCGTCAACTTTACTATATCGATTGGAGTCAATTACATAATGGTAGATTTTATCGAATCAAATGATATGTTTTTGAAGTACTTTTGGTCTAGATTACTAGAATCTGTGTTGGCTTCATTGGAAATTGAGCATCTGGGAAGAGGTAATAAATCACCCCTTCTTCTAACAGGTTTAAGTAAGGAGGAAATGGGTTTTCCATAACTGCAACTGCAATTCAATTTAAAAGTCATATGCTTGGGTCTTGGGTGGAGTTGATTACTTTTATTAATGACATCGGTATGAAGTTGTTTGTTGAAGGGTCTCTGAGAGACATTGTTGCTCACAATAGAGAAACCAAAAGGTACAACTTTGGAGTGTGAAAAAACTTTTGCTGCTTCCATCATTGCTTGAGATAAAATCACATAAAACTATCAGAATCATTTTATAAAAATATCAAAAAGGGTTTCCATAATCAATCAATAATACTTGACTATCAGAAACAACAAAATCCAACAGAGTAAAGGAAAACAAAGCTAAAAACCCTAAAATACTAAACAAGCAAAAAACGAAAAAACAATAATACTCATAATCATTCATAGTAGAAAGGAATGAATAAAAACCATAATCAGAATCATTCATAGTAGAAAGGAATGAATAAAAACCCTAATCAAAATCGTTCATAGTAGAAAAAGACAATAATAATAACAATCAGAATAAAACACTTACATATTAATGGTCGGAATCAGAACCCTAATGATGCAACTTGGGTAAAAGAATAACAATAAGAATAAAGAAGAAAGAAGAAGAAAAGAAGTGAAATAACTTAAAATTTCACGGTGTGTTAGCGCAGGTGAAGGAATTATGGGGGACGACAGATGAAGTCACCGCTGTGACTCTTAATAATTCTGAGGAGAAGTTTTTACGCGTGAAGGGTTGAGTGGGGCGTCGGGTTACATAGCAGTTGCGACTCTTAATAGTTTTGAGAAAAGATTTTTATACATCAGGGGTTCAGTGGGGCGGTGGGTTACGTAACTGTCGTAGCTTATGTTTTAGAACGGTTTGGAAACAAACTGTTGTGACTTTTTATTATTTTAAAAAAAATAAAACGGAGGTTGTCCAAAAACATCTTGAAAACTGTCGCGAGTGGAGAAGAAGGATGGTTACCAAGTAACTGTTGTGACCTATGTGTCATAAAACTCCAATTTTTTTGTAGTGTTAAATAAGTGGGTATGGGTGCAGGTATGGACATCTTATTACTTTAATTTATATACTTTAATTTATATTATTATATTAAAATAAAATAAATATTAAAATAAAATAAATATTAAAATAAATGTCTATCAGTTTCTAAAAATACATCAATGTTAAACCATTACATATGTAACATAAGTGTTTGTTTATTTCATAATTCAACAATAAATATTTTGAAAACATTTAAATGTTCTTAAAACTTAAAATGATATGATATATTTATTTTTTAGTAGAAATGCGGGTAACAGGTACGGGTATGTGTACTTACATATCCATTGGATACGGGTACAAGTGCTAAAGTTGTTACCAAACAAATATGAGCTCGGGTACTGGGATTTTTTCCATCTGCATGTATGAGGATGAATACTATTCATAAGCATTTAAGCTTCTGTAAAATATCCATTGTCATCTGTACTATTCATAAGCCTTTAAACTCTCTGTAAAATATCAACTACTTCTGGTGTTAGGAAACCAAAAGTATTAAAGGATGTATATTTTTAGAACACACTTTCTCATAGTATAAATATTTTTTATTTTAAAACATGTATTGATCTTTATATTTAAGTAAACTGATTTGATAGTCATTTTAATATAGTTTATTCAGTATATCTTGTTGGTTTAGGTTTTTTTTTAATTATACTCTTTAGCTTATAAAAAGTGTCATTTACACTACTTTGTTTGAATAATATTTTATTTTTAGAATATTAATAAGCTTTTTTTAATAATATATCTATAACACCTCATACATATACGTCTAAAATAATATGGAGTGATGTCATACATATACGTCTAAAATAATATGTAGTGATGTCATATATAGTACATAGAACATACAAAAGCAGAAAAATGATATAAATAAAATCGTATACATTGCAATACCATAAATACGAGTGTATACAATTCATAAGTCTACAATAATGTACAACGGAAAGATAAGATCTGATGAATTCTTTCTGCCATCTGCTCATCCACAATCTTCAATATTCTAACATGTGCCTAAAAAAGATAATAAGATTGGGGTGAGATTACTAAATCTCAGTGAGTCCCCTATCTTAAGGACCCACTCAGCTATACAAGATACATGTATCAAATACGAATCAAACATTGATTCATGTTTCCTCATTTACCATTGTTGTACCCCAAAATTTTCTCTCTAATTTCTCAAGGGATCATCCTGGACCCTCAGGATTGCTTATGTCAAGTTTCAAGTCTCGGATTACAATTTTATAAGAAAGTCATTCGCAAGGGCAAAATGATCAAATGCACACTAAAAAGTCAAACTTTGACTTTTTGATCAAAATCAAATTTCAAAAATCATATTTCATCAAGACATAAAGTTGGTTCGTCAAGAAATCAAAAGTCAAAGATTACTTTGAAAAGTCAAACTTCTAAACACTTCGAAAATTTTCCAAATGTTAAGAAAATATGATAATTTTATAACTCTGGTCCAGTTTTTACGCAAGTACAATCAGAATTTGCAAAAGTGGTTCAGAACATGACCCTCCGATCAGAACATGACCCTTTGATCAGAACATATAAAAGCCCTACTCTTCGATCAGAACATGACCCTTCGATCAGAACATATGGAAGTTATGTTCTTCGATCAGAACATGACCCTTCAAATCTCATTCTTCAGCATATGGAGACTATGTTCTACTCTTCGATCAGAACATCGCCCTTTGAATCTCACTCTGGTCTTTCTACTCTTCAATCAGAACATCACCAAGCCTCAAAACCTCGTTTTGAATAGTCTAATGTACTGCTATAACATAGCCCTGCATCCAGCTGCCACAACACTCCAAAATTGCTGTTGGTCCAGTCCACGCTTGCATTTTTCTCAAACCCCATATTTGCACCAAATTAGAATATAATGTCTGTATTTAAAAAGCAATGGAATAGTATGCCAAAAGGGTTTAAATCCCATTTGTTTTCCCTTCCAAAACCACAACAAACTCATATATAAATAAATGGTTCCACCACACGTCTAAGGGGGCTGGGTTTTGAGGAGAGAGTTATTGAATACAAAAGGGAGAGAAGAAAACACTCAAACACTCTTAAACCCAGAATTCTCAAAAAAACAATACTCTTGTTCTTCCCTTCAAATTAAAGAACATAACATTTATGTTCTGTTTCTTACTAACCCCAGAACATTCGAAGGCAGCAGCTCAAGTCCCAAACACACACTTCAAATTCAAGGTAAGTCATCCTGACTTTGAACTTTTCATTCAGAATATCATTAAAAATATAGATATCATAGTGTTGAGACTGTACATATCATTGCCTAAGTAGAAAAATTATGGATCAGAACTTCTTGAAGAAAATTAGGCTCACAATTAGGACTAGAACTTCTAGGTTTTTATCACTGTTGTAACACGGCACATAGAACTTCTAGGTTTTTCTCACTGTTGTAACACAACACACAGAACTTCTAGGTCTTTCTCACTGTTGTAATAAAACACACAGAACTTTTAGGTTTTTCTCATTGTTTTAACACCACACAGAACTTCTAGGTCTTTCTCACTGTTGTAACACAGCACACAGAACTTCTAGGTCTTTCTCCCTGTTGTAACACAACACACATAACTTATAGGTCTTTCTCACTGTTTTAACACCACACAAAACTTTTAGGTCTTTCTCACTATTGTAACACAACACACAGAACTTCTAGGTCTTTCTCACTATTGTAACACATCACACAGAACTTCTAGGTCTTTCTCACTGTTGCATCATAACACATAGAACTTCTAGGTCTTTCTCATTGTTGTAACACAACACACAAAACTTCTAGGTTTTCCTCACTGTTTTAACACCCAGAACTCCAGCGTGCAACAACCTATAATTTATGGTTTCATCTAACGTTTCTTTCTGAACTATTGCGTGTCTAGCATCAGACCTTCTGGTCCCTCTCATTTTTGTTTTCAGCAACATGATGATCCTGTTTTCGTTATTCTTCCTTTTCTTTCTTATTTTTTTTCTTTTTAGGATTAATAATATTTTTATTAATATAAAAAATACATAAAAAAACATTTTCTTTTTATTAACTAATTAATTTTCTTTTAATTTATTAAGACCAAAAGACCCTTTTGTAAAATAAATCCTTTCCTTTTTTTTTGTATTGTACAATTCAATATGGTTGTAATAGATAATTAGGATTTAAATTCTTGCAATCCCCATTTGTAAATATGTATCCCCATCCCTGAAATGATGTAATAGCTTAGAATTTATTTTCCGCATTTTTATTGCTTTCATAGATTGTTAGTAATTAGGGTGTATGACAAGATAAAAACAACAAGTAGATAACCAAAAGTTCAAAAGACAAAATACATGCAATCAAACACACTATTCACACACATGCACCCATAGGATAATTCCACTTGTTGCCTCAGAAAAATAGTCATGTCCCTCGAATATGGGTGTTTTAGCAAAGACCCTCGATAAAATATCGTAGTCCCTCGATGACCCTCAATGTTGCCTTCGGTAAACGATCTAGTCCCTAAGCGACATTTCTAAACGTCCCATAGGTTTCCTTCCATGAATATACAAACGTCCCACGCCCATCCCTTCACATCCGATGATGGGGCTTCTTACCAAAACAATGGTAAGATAGCAACATCTAAAGGAGGAGAAAAAGAACATTTAAGACCTTTTGAGTAGGTAGGTTGCTCCTAGTTGCTCTCTTGCCCACAACAAAAACATTTTATACACCCACACTTTCATTTTGAAACCTTTTCAAAAGATAAAGCTTTTTTTACGCGTTCTTATAGAAACGAGAACCATTACAAAGACACCTTTTCAAAATCACTTTCAAAAACACATTCCATAAACACCTCTTTGAACTATTTTCAAAACAACACTTTGTACGCGTTCTTATAGAAATGAGAACCATTACAAAGAAGTTTTCAAAATACTTTCAAAACCCACACCACAAGCACACTTTCAAACAA
Source organism: Vicia faba (assembly GCA_948472305.1). Taxonomy (NCBI): domain Eukaryota; kingdom Viridiplantae; phylum Streptophyta; class Magnoliopsida; order Fabales; family Fabaceae; genus Vicia; species Vicia faba. Next base: position 392,644,471 of record OX451737.1, read on the forward strand.
AAGCAAGTGATCTAGCAAGCAACTAAGAGCTCGTAGATAACTACAGATGAAAAGGGTGCTAAAACCTTCCATTTTAATAACCTACCCCCCAAACTCAAGAAAACAATCTCAAAGGCCTTTCCTGCTCTTTTCAACCTTTCCTTATTAGATAAAATAAAAGTCAGTGGCGACTCTTGCTATTTGCAAAAATTGCGATCAAATGCAAAACACCCAAGTCAGTTCTCCCACCGCGTTACAAAATTGACGACTCTGCTGGGGACAATACTTAAAAGTGGGGTTACCTTAGGGTTAGATCACCTTTACTTGCTTTCTTTGTTTGACTTGCTTGCTTTACATTTTTTTAGGTCTTTGTTTGGGTTATTGTTAAAGATCATACACCCGGATCTGGGGCACCTTTATGGGTAAGTAGCAATAAATCATGGAGGTTGTACGGGGTATACTGATATGGACGAAGTGATAGCTATGTTAGCGTGATACTTTGGCTTGTACTAATGTTCCTTGAGTCAGTCAAGGATAACATTAGGCTTCCTTAATGTCATTAAGCGCTAACTGACCTTTAGAACCTTTTAATTGACTCATCCTTGGACATTAGGAAGTAGTGAGATAGCCGGCTTTGGTTTTGATCGAAGATTGGTTGATACTCGATACTACGCTCATTGAGATTCGACTCCCGAGTTTCGTTTAGTGGCAAGTCAGTTATCGATCTGAATGAAACTTGTGGGAAAGATCAGTGATATTGAGATCCCTTAGAATCCAGTTACTATTACTATGACATGTTGAGCCAACCAAACTTCAAGAGGGTACTTACCTATCAAACTCCATGCAATCCTAAACCTAAGGACTTGTCTGCTTTGTGTGTATATGACTATTTGTACATAACAACTTGCTTACTTTGCATACTTGTACATAACATCATGATACCATACCATAGCATTTTCAGTATCCATTTCAAGGATCTCGAGGGCCTTTGATGCAGGGTCACGTTGAACCAGACGTCTACCAAGGGGCAAGAGGATTTATTTTCCTCTAACCAAATGTCGTCAAGACCAAAGCACAGTAACTTGAGTCAAGGGCTATGACCCACTTGACATGGTGAGCTTAATTCTCGTGGAAGGACATCCACCTATACGAAGTTCTCCAATCAAGTTGTAAGTAATTTCTAACATATTCTCGTGCTTACCTCGCGAGATCCTTGAAAACATGGATCCACATATCATGCATCATACCATGACAGGTTTCTCCCATACATGTCTCATCATCTTCCTACTATTTATTTTAGTAAGATGGATATGGAACAAACGGTGAAGGATCTTCAAGCACAAAATTCCCAATTCCAAAGAATGTTCCTGGCTATGGCTAAGGGGCAAGAGGACTTGAAGACTCTTCTTCTCAAAGACAAGAAGAAAAAGTCAAATAAGTCAGTAGGCGTCCTGAACTTGGGAAGAAGACTTAGAGGACCGGTCAAGAGAGCTCTAGATCTCTCAACTCTATCCAACATGGGGAATAGTCATGAAGAAGATAATAGTTCAGGGAATGATGAAGTTGAAGCTGACTACTCTGAGGAGCAATATCCTCCCGCTGATGATAAATAAAAACAGTTGGAGGATCGCCTCAATGCTATGGAGATTCAGCAGATACCTGACTTGGACTTTGAAGAGTTAGGTTTGGTTTCCAGAGTGGTTATCCCACCAAAGTTCAAAATCCCTACCTTTTCCAAGTATGACGGGATCTCTTGTCCTAAAATTCATCTGAGGTTATATATCTGCAAGATTCAGCCTCACACTGCTAACCGGAAGCTTTGGGTCCATTTCTTCCAAGAAAGTTTGGTTGGCACTCAGCTGGAGTGGTTCTATCAGTTAGAAAGAACCGACATTCACACCTGGGAGGACTTGGTTGCGGCTTTCTACAAGCAGTATCAATATAATGCTGATCTTGCACCAACTCGTGTGCAATTGCAAAATATGACCCTGCATTCCAACGAGGGCTTCAAAGAGTACGCCAAAAAATGGAGAGACTTGGCAGGTAGAGTTCAACCACCATTAACCGATAGGGAGATGATTGACATCTTTATCGGAACTTTGACGGGACCTTTCTTCAATCACCTATTCGGAAGCTCTTCAGTCGAGTTCATCGAGCTAATACTGATTGGTGAAAGGGTCGAAGTTGGCATCAAAAGTGGAAAGATCCAAGGAGCTACATCCTCTTACACTCAGAAAAAGCCATACAATGGGAAGAAAGAGTCCAATGTTGTTTACAGCCAAAAGGGTCATAACAAGAGCCACCACGACCAACATGTGGGGGCAGTCTTTATCTTTGGTCCTACATCACGGTGACAACAACAAAGGGCAAATCAACGAAGGCCAGACGAGCCCAAAAGACAATTTACCAACATTAACATGTCGTTGTCTCAAGCACTACAATACTTGTTGAATTTGAATTTGATTACGTTGATAGGACCTCATCCAAACCCCAAAACTTCTTCTCCTAACTACAATCCTGATGCAATATGTGCATATCATTCCGGAAGTCCTGAGCACTATACTAACAATTGTTGGGCACTGAAATACAAGATTCAAAATATGATTGACGTCAAGGAGATTGAGTTCGACCCTCTAGAGACTCCCAACGTGACCACCACTCCCATTCCAAACCATTGAGCGTTCCAGTTCATTTTGAATTTTCAATTGTAATCTCTTTTGTTATTCAAACACTTATCTATTAATGTTAAACTCTGTTTCATTAATGCATCACATATGTTTGTCTTGAATTCATCCATTTGTTTTCATTATATTTAAAATGTGCTATCTTTACTCCTTTTATAATATTCAACTCTTGCTAAAATTTACAAGCCTTTAGAGGGAGGATGACGAAAACAATGCCATAATCTCATACAATATGCTTTTGGATAGACCTTGCTGATGATGTACATGTGTTTGTTTCAATTGCTAAACACAAGAGTTATAAGGAGGATAATCCCTAGTTAACCCCCTAGAGCCTAAGAAGTAGGAGCTTTCTTTTTTCCACAAAATCGAAACCTTTAATCAAAACCTGGGGCAGGGTAGTCTCTTAGTTAATTCAAATGCGCGTTCAGTCGCAAACTTTCACTTCGTATACAACGAATGACATCAAAAAAATTCCTATGGAATCAAAAGACGGTGATGGTTCCCTACTAAAATAGGCAGTCATTATCTCTCAAAAGAAAAGCCCGCTAAGTCAAAACCTACGAAGGAGACTTAAGAAAAACTGGGGCAAGCCGCTGACTGTAATCTCAAAAAAACAAGAACAGTCAGGAAAAATCAGGGATAATAGATCAAAAAAAGAGGATGCTACAGATCCTCAACAAACACGAAAAGTGTTGCAAAAATAACTGCCTTCCAACAAACTTAACTTGTCTGAACCATCACCAAAACGTAATTCCAGACTCAAGTGGATTTCAAACGCACCATTAACTGAGTTTAGGACTGAAGGACATCATGAAGAACGAGAGGGTATAAATACACTTTGAGCCTTATCCTTTGTTTCTTAAACCGTGAACCTAAACCACGATACAACCTTTCAACGTCCTAATTGAAGCATGGGTTAGTTCAAAAGCATACTATTACAAAAGGTATCCTGACTCCTGTAAGGCTTACTCTAAATCCTGATTTGAATTCACATACTTGCAAAACTCTTTTATCTGCTAAAACTCATTTTCAAAACTTCAAGACAAGCATAAACTTTGCATTATTTTGAATACCGCTGTTTGTATATGGCTAATTGTTTGACAGCAGAGAAATTCACACGACGAGTATTCAGCAAACAAAAGCTCTCTCAATGAACAAAATCATTTCAAATGGGATGAAACTTCCAACGACAACTCTCCTATAAGCAAGGGGGCATGGCGCGCCATTGTCCAAACTCACCTGGGGTAGTGCAATCAAAATTCCAAGAAATCTCTCAAGAAATGCTGAATAACCAGGAGCAGGTCTGTATCTGAATCACTTGGGACATTGAACGTGATTTCCAACAAAGGGTTACGTACGGTCAGGAAAACATTTCCTGGCAATACTACAAACACTTGCTACTAGGGGCAGCGACGAATTCCTCACAAAGTCCTTTCCACAGGGTGATCCCCAACCAAAATTTCAATTTCTGAAAACTTCTCCCTAACTGAGTTGATTTCAAGAACCCTCGAGGAGTTCTGCCAAGAGAAAGCACCTCTCCAACAAATTGGCGACAAGGTTTATTTCCCCAATAAACCACAAGATTCCCCAAATTTGCCTCCCAGACTATCACAAATCAAAGGACCACAACTCCTCTTCCCCAGTAGACTTTCCTACAATCCCCAGTAGAGCAACAGACAACTAAAACTCCTGAACTCCTTTTCCCAAGCAGGAATCAACACTCTCCACAAGGTTTTCTTCTCAAGCAAAATCAATATTTCCCAACGGAGGTCTCCTCAAACAACAAAACAGGAATCTCCAACGAAAACATTCTAAAAACAAGGTCTGGAAAGGTGCACATACTCTTCATCCCCAATGGCCGTCAGAGATTCAGCTTCTCAAAACTCCCCAATATTTGTCAAGGATTTATTTTCCAAGATAAAAATTTACATTCCAACATCATTTCGCATTAAATGCATGATAAAAGCATACATCATAATCTCATTTATTTTGAGAAACATCATTGTGCCATGCATTTAATACATCATGACATTACATACAACTGACTCTTTACATTTTCAGGAAAGATCAAACAACAGATGACTACTGTCAACAATTTTCAATAGTTCTAGATTAATACCTGTAACAAGACAGAAAAACTATCTATAGACGACCGATTATAGATTAATACCTGAAACAAGGCAGGAAAGCTATCTGCATGAATATATTGAAGATTAATACCTGAAACAAGCCATGATAACTATCTACACGGCCAGATGAAGTAACCCTACCCAGGTTCCCTCTTAGACATTTCTATATGAAGTTTTATACGGAATCATCATGAAGCAACCCTACCCATGTTCCTTCTCATTTCCAGATGCATTTTTACCCGGACCCATCATGAAACAACCCTACCCAGGTTCCTTCATATTTCCAGATGCAGTTTTACCCAGACTCATCATGAAGAAAACCTACCCAGGTTCCTTCGCATTTCCAGATGCAGTTTTACCTGGAATCATTATGAAGCAATCCTACCCAGGTTCCTTCTTATTTCTAGATGTAATTTTACCCAGATTCATCGTGAAGCAACCCTGCCCAGGTTCCTTCTCATTTTCAGATGCAGTTTTACCCAGACTCATCATGAAGCAATCTTACTCAGGTTCCTTCGCATTTCCAGATGCAGTTTTACCCAGACTCATCATGAAGCAACCCTACCCAGGTTCCTTCGCATTTCCAGAAGCAATTTTACCCGGACTCATCATCAAGCAATCCTACCCAGGTTCCTTCTCATTTCCAGATGCAGTTTTACCCGGACTCATCATGAAGCAACCCTACCCAGGTTCCTTCTCATTTCCAGATGCAGTTTTACCCGGACTCATCATGAAGCAACCCTACCCAGGTTCCTCCTTATTTTCAGATACAGTTCTACACAGACTCGTCCTAAAGCAACCTTATCTAGGTTCCTTCTCTTAAAATTCTAGATAAAGTTTCACGTGGATTCATCCTGAAGCAATCCTACCCAGGCTTCCCTCTCATATATCCCCTATAGAATCCTTGCACAGGCCCATCATAAATTGAAGAATATTTCAAGACCTCTGCTGGTTCAGTTTAAATATCTCAACGGTTTATCTTGATTCCTTTCCGGTAGACATTTTCTATGATTCAGATAAATCACTCCAAGATTTATTCTGATCCTTTTCTAGTTGAAGTCAAGATTGAACTTAGTCTAATTTTTGCCAACAATCACTTTTGGATGGCATCTTTAAGCCCATTCCCTGCACAATCAACCACCACATCATCGAGTGTAAATTTCTGGACACTCTAGTATTCAATCATCTTCCACCTTCAAGTTACGAATGGTAGGTTCGCCAATCTAACTCTCCAGGTTTAAGAAGATTGAACAAGGGAAGCTGTTGTACCACAAAATTTGTCCTCTCATTTCTCAAGGGATCATCCTGGACCCTCAGGAATGCTTCTGTCAAGTTTCAAGTCTCGGATTACAATTTTCCAAGAAAGTCATTCACAAGGGCAAAATGGTCAAATGCATACTGAAAAGTCAAACTTTGACTTTTTGTTCAAAATTAAGTTTCAAAAATCATATTTCATCAAGACATGAAGTTGGTTCGTCAAGAAATCAAAAGTCAAAGATTACTTTGAAAAGTCAAATTTCTAAACACGTAGAAAATTTTCTAAGTGTTAAGAAAATATGATAATTTCATAACTCTGGTCAAGTTTTCACACAAGTACAATCAGAATTTGCAAAAGTGATTCAGAATATGACCCTCCAATCAGAACATGACCCTTCAATTAGAACATATAGAAGCCCTACTCTTTGATCAGAACATGACCCTTCGATTAGAACATAACTCTTCGATCAGAACATGACCCTTCGATCAGAACATATGGAAGTTGTGTTCTTCGATAAGAACATATGGAAGTTGTGTTCTTCGATAAGAACATGACCCTTCAAATATCATTCTTCAGCATATGGAGACTATGTTCTACTCTTCGATCAGAACATCACCCTTTGAATCTCACTCTGGTCTTTCCAATCATCGATCAGAACATCACCAAGCCCAAAAACCTTGTTTTGAACAGTCTATTATAATGCTATGACACAACCCTGCATCCAGCTGCCACAACACTCCAAAACTGTTGTTGATCCAGTCCATGCCTGCATTTTTATCAAACCCCATATTTGCACCAAATTAGTACATAAAGGTTGTATTTAAAAAGAAATGGAACATTATGTCAAAAGGGTTCAAATCTCATTCGTCCCCCCCCCCCCCCCCCAAAACCACAACAAACTCATCTATAAATAAATGGTTCCACCACACGTCTAAGGGTGTTGGATTTTGAGGAGAGAGTTGTTGAATACAAAAAGAGAGAGAAGAAAACACTCAAACACTCTTAAACCCAGAATTCTAAAAAAAACAATACTCTTGTTCTTCCCTTCGAATCAAAGAACATGACATTTCTGTTCCGTTTCTTACTAACCCCAAAACATTCGAAGGCAGCAGCTCAAGTCCCAAACACATGCTTGAAGTTCAAGGTAAGTCATCCTGAATTTGAACTTTTCATTCAGAACATCATTAAAAATGTAGATATCATAGTGTTGAGACTGTACATATCATTGCCTAAGTAGAAAAATTATGGATCAGAACTTCTTGAAGAAAACTAGGCTCAGAATTAGGACTAGAACTTCTAGGTTTTTCTCACTGTTGTAACACAACACATAGAACTTCTAGGTTTTTCTCACTGTTGTAACACAACACGCAGAACTTCTAGGTCTTTCTCACTGTTGTAACACATCACACAGAACTTCTAGGTCTTTCTCACTGTTTTAACACCACACAGAACTTCTAGGTCTTTCTCACTGTTGTAACACAGCATACAGAACTTCTAGGTCTTTCTCACTATTTTAACACCACCCAGAACTTCTAGGTCTTTCACACTGTTGTAACACAACACACAGAACTTCTAGGTATTTCTCACTATTGTAACACAACACATAGAACTTCTAGGTATTTCTCACTGTTGTAATACAACACACATTTCTAGGTCTTTCTCACTATTGTAACACAACACACAGAACTTCTAGGTCTTTCTCATTGTTGTAAAAAAGCACACAGAACTTCTAGGTTTTCCTCATTGTTTTACCACCCAGAACTTCAGCGCGCAGCAACCCAGAACTTCTGGTTTCCTCTAACATTTCTTTCTGAACTACAACGTGCCTAGAATTAGAACTTCTGGTCCCTCTCATTTTTGTTTTCAGCAACATGCTGATCCCATTTTCGTTATTTTTCCTTTTCTTTCTTATTTTTATTATTTTTAGCATTAATACTATATTTATTAATATAAAAAATCCTTTTTATTAACTAATTATTTTTCTTTTAATTTATTAAGACCAAAAAACCCTTTTTTAAAACAAATCATTTCCTTTTTTTGTATTGTACAACTCAATATGGTTGTAATAGATAATTAGGATTTAAATTCTTGTAATCCCCATTTGTAAATATGTATCCCCGTCCCTGAAATGATGTAATAGCTTAGGATTTATTTTCTGCATTTTTATTGCTTTCATACATTGTTAGTAATTAGGGTGTATGACAAGATAAAAATAACAAGTAGATAACCAAAAGTTTAAAATACAAAATACATGCAATCAAACACACTACTCACACACATGCACCCCTAGGATAATTCCACTTGTTGCCTCGAAAAAATAGATATATCCCTCGAATATGGGCGTTTTAGCAAAGACCCTCGATAAAAGATCGTAGTCCCTCGATGACCCTCAATGTTGCCTTCGGTAAATGATCTAGTACCTAAACGACATTGCTAAATGTCCCATAGGTTACCTTCAATGACTATACAAACGTCCCATGTCCGTCCCTTCACATCCGATGATGGGGCTTCTTACCAAAACAATGGTAAGATAACAACATCTAAAGGAGGAGGAAAAGAACATTTAAGACCTTTTGAGTAGGTAGGTTGCTCCTAGTTGCTCGCTTGCTCACAACAAAAATATTTTATACACCCACACTTTCATTTTGAAATATTTTCAAAAGACAAAGCTTTTTGTACGCGTTCTTATAGAAACGAGAACCATTACAAAGATACATTTTCAAAATCACTTTCAAAAACACATTCCATAAACACCTCTTTGAACTATTTTCAAAATAACACTTTCTACGCGTTCTTATAGAAACGAGAGCCATTACAAAGACGTTTTCAAAATACTTTCAAAACCCACACCACAAGCACACTTTCAAACAAAAGCAAGTGATCTAGCAAGCAACTAAGAGCCCATAGATAACTACGGATGAAAAGGGTGCTAACACCTTCCCTTTTCATAACCTACCCCCCGAACTCAAGAAAACAATCTCAAAGATCTTTCCTGTTCTTTTTAACCTTTCATTATTGGATAAAATAAAAGTCGGTGGCGACTCTTGCTATCCGCAACAATTATGATCAAACGCAAAACACCCAAGTCAGTTCTCCCACTGTGTTACAACCATCATACAAATAATTCATATAAATTCTTAATTAACCAAATGTGGTATGCCTAAACACGAGAGACACTGTTACTTATTTAGTTCTTGTGATATATCACATCATGAACAAGCATGAGAGGGAATCACTTCATTCAGTCTATGTGATATATCACATCATACCAAGTATGAGAGGCCATCATGTTATTCAGTCTATGTGATATATCACATCATACCAAGTATGAGAGACCATCATGTTATCCACTCTATATGATATATCGCATCATACTAAGTATGAAAGGCCATCACTTTATCTACTCTATGTGATATATCGCGTCATACTAAGTATGATAGGCCATCACTTTATTCAGCTTATGTGATATATCGCATCATACTAAGTATGAGAGGCCATAATATTATTCAGTCTATCTTACATTGTTGGGAGTAATAATTCATGAGATAGTTCATTGCATGATGTCATAATTTATACTCATTCATTAAACATTATTAATATACATGCTTGATTTTCTCCATTCAGTAGTAATTTTCCATAACAACGAAATTAGTCAATTGGTGTATCAACTAACTTCGGTATATTACTAACATATATGCATGATGTTCTACATTCAGCAGTCATTTTCCATAACAACAAAATTAGTCAATTTGGTGTATCAAATAATTTCAGTATATTACTAATATACATGCATGGTTTTCTCCATTCAATAGTCATTTTCCATAACAATGAAATTAGTTCTTTAATGTATCAACTAACTTAGATATATTCATAGTAGACTACTCAATCAATTTGAGTACTAATTAAATTATTATCTCTTATATTTATATACATCATACAACTCAGATTAAGACATATATAAATAGCTCTTTTAACTAGCTTTTCATCGCTTCCGACTGGACATAAATCAGAGTTACAGAGCTCAAGATACACCATTTTAAATTTCTGAATTTCACACAATCAGTGATGTAACCGGTTATCTCGGCATGCAACCAGTTACTTGTAGAAAAAATAGTCCAAAAACTTTGTTTTTCACAGGTAACCGGTTACGCTTTGTATGTAACCGATTACACTGAGTAAAGAAACAAAAATTCACCTGTTTTCTCATATTTTCTCTATTCCAAACACATTGCAATCTATACTAACATATCATAACATCACAAACATGTAATAACATTAATTTTACCAAACTAACATATCATTAATTCATTAAAACATGCAAATGTTCATGACAAAACATAAATTTAACATGTAAGGAATAATCACCATGAAACACTCAAAATCCTACATTTCACACGCTTCAAGGTTCTCAAAATAAGTGGTATTCCTCTATCTAAATAGAACCCCACTTTTTCCTTCTCAATTCATCATCCACTCACCCCTAACATGCAACAACATAATAGAGAACTAAAACACATCAAAATCAGCACATGCAACACAAGAATCCAATGAAAATCCATTCATAAATACATTGCACGTAATCATCTCACTACCCCATTAACATGCAATTCATCCCATTCCTACCCAAGCATCTAACTATGAAACTCACCTTGCATTCATGGGAATGTTTGGATGATGATAATGCTGCTCTTAAGGTTCTTTCTTGATCAAAGATCCACTTCCATAGTCATCAAATCCGTAACTTCTTCTTACCCACTTTCAATATGAATATTTCAACTTCAAACACGTTTATATCCCTCATCACAAATAAGAAATTAACGAAATATATATGAAAATTGAAGGGAATTTCTTCTACTTTTCAAAATATCCATAATCGCTTAATTTTGAGTTACGAGTAAGGAGTTATTACCTTTTTTCGTAGAAGTTGTACCAAAGGTGCGAAAATGAAACATAAAGATGATGAACATGAGTTCTTCCTCTTCTTTCTTGCTTATAAGCTCCTTCTTTCTCCTTTCTTACTTATGATCTTTATGAATTATAGGGATGGAAATAATGATTTCTCCACTCCCTTTTCCTTGTTTCTCATAAGTTAAGAAATGTAGAAATAATAAGAATAGAGCTTATGCCAAACATGATCTCTCTCTATATATATATGAGTGGGGATCAACTTATTCCAAGAGTAAGTGTTTTTAAGTTACTCTACAATCTTAGTCTTTAAATTAGATTTAATCGAACGATTAATTCTAATTATAATTTTTAACCATTAGATTAAATCTAACTTAAAGGCTAAGATGATGGAGTAAGTTAAAAATACTTACTCTTTGAGTAAGTTGATCCCCACTCATATATATATATATATATATATATATATATATATATATATATATATATATATATATATATATATATATATATATATATATATATATATATATATATATATATATATATATATATATATATATATATATAAGATGTACCAAATGAGAACTTTAGCTATGATGAGAACTGAGAACTTTTAATGATAACCATTGCATTTAAATTAATGGCTCAGATTTATTTCAGATTTTGATATATTTATTTAATAGTTGGGTGAACAATTATGGATGCTTTAGCATCTTCATTATGTCGTCGACGAATCTTCAAATCCGCGTGTCCAACTCAATCGAAGCTCTAGTTATCCTACATCGAAATCATTTTCACATGGACTTCACATCTTCATCATTCTTCAACTCGATTAGGTTGTATTTAACCATTCCATTTGTATCAATCCAATCCTCCCAAAATTCGACCTTTGTCACCCTTCTGTTTTCATAATCAGGCAGCAAACCATTCAACGTTTCTTTCAAGGTGGCAAAGGATTCATAGTCACCTGGAAGCTTGAATTCAACAAGAGGGTTGTTGTCGTTGTAATACACTTCTCCTTAATCTGAAATTGAGGAAAAGACATTTTTTAAAGATGTGTTACCCTATAACCTTAGACCCTTATTTATACAAATAATGATACATTCTAGACCACACAAATTTGTCGGTGCAATCATAACCCTCCAAATATGTCGATAAAATCTCAACTATTAAAAAAATCTGAAATTAAAAGCTAACGGAAATTTCAATATAACTGAAATTTCTAATACTGACATCAAAATTTGAAATTTTCGATTAATCAGAATTTTTAAACGCACCACCAAAAGTTTACTATTATCGGAAATTTGACATAAATGTATCAAAAATTTAATCTGTATTGAAAATTTCAATTATTCTACCAAAAGTTTCGTCCGGAAATCTCTTTATATCTCATCAAAAACAAAATTATAATACAAAAAATTAAAACTGACATGTTTAATTTTGAGGCTAACATGTTAATTTTTGTAGTGCTTCTCATAAGTTAAAATTGTACAATGAAAACCAACGCCACTTTAATAAAGTAGGGTGAATTTATAGTTATTAAAGACAATTTATAATTATGGTCTACCTAACTCCTAATAATATGGTAAACTGAAATATTCTTAAACTAATTTATTACTCACAGTTCATGTGGCCGATGTTACTGGCTTATTTTATTGAGTAATAAAGTTGACACTGCTCATCATAAAAAAGTTGGGTACAACTACTTTAGGTAAAATATTTTAAAAATAATAAATCTTTTAAACTAATTAAAAATGATAAAATCAAATTAAATATTACTAAATGACTTAGACAAATATATAATATCCACATTTATGTCAAATTTTGAAGCAGGTTAAAGTGATCCATGATTTACTATAATAAACAAAGGTTTGTTAATACATACTAACATTTAACATTATTGGCCATATCTATCTTGAGCATAAAACTGAGAAAATTAACTACTAAAATTTCATCCTATAACACAACAAACATAAGGCTAAGCTAGCCACGGAAAGCAGGAGCAATATGGTCAGTGCTACTTGGTGGAACATCAAACTTGCTGAACAGCTTGTAAGAGGAAATGAGAGAAAGAATCACATAGCAAACCAGTGCTACAAACGTGATAGCTACTGAAGCTGTGACCTTATGACAAAACTGACCAAAAGAACCACAAGCTGAACTCCACACTGTTGCACTGTCTCCATTCTCAGCCAGGAACACCACATCCATCGAGGAAGCTCCCGCGCTCAAAACTATGTATGTTAATGCCTAAGAAAGAGAGCATATATATACACAGAAATATTTCAGTTTTCTTATGCCATTTGCATGCTCAAAGTCTCAAACGCATCTTGAAATATAAAGGGATTATATATCCAACCTGGTCGAGGAAGAAGAAAGTCCAAGCACGAGATATAGTGGGACGAGGGACAGCAACAAGAACTGCTGAAAGTAGAGAGTAACCTGCGCAAACACCATTGGCGTGTACCAAATACCTGCACACCATCATTTTGTTACTAAAAATACTCACATGCAAAATGTTTTCTGTAAAATATTTATATACCTGAAAGCTCCAAGGTCAGTGTAGGAGAGAGATCCATTATCGTTTTCTTCGGAGTTCTTAAGCATGAGGACAAGAGCTGTAACGCAAAGACCAATAGAAAGTAGACGCAAGAAAGTCTCAGCAGTGCGTAGGAAGGTAGGTTTGTTACCTTCTAGCTCCTGATCACCAGTTGCAGCAACAGAAGCTCCCATCATAAGTTGCATTGGAGATCTTGTAGCTGTAACTACAATACCAGTTCCTTTCTCCATCATTAAGATCAATGGATTACACAGTTGTGTGTGGTTTCTGGTTTGGTTTTGATGAATTTTGATAAGGGTAGAGAAGCATGTATTGTGTACTGGAGCAACTACTATTTGAGGTTTGGAAGGTAAAGGTCTGTGAGGAATTAATTGAGGGAAGTTAAGAAGAGAGTAAAGAGTGGAGGGTGGGAGAAGTAGGGTTAGGTATGGAGAAACTGAATAAGCAATCAATGCCATTATGACAATCTACATATTCCAATGACATTTTGATAGGAGTTTGCCTTTTCTCTCTCCCTCTCTCTATATATATACTTGCATTTCCCCCCTATTCATATAACCAACAACAGTCTCATTTTGTGTAAGCATAGATAGGAGTATCTAATGAAAAGCTACCGTTTCATTGCTTCTATTTATCATATAAATTATCATGACTATATTCTTTTCCCAATTCATTTCATTTTATTATTAAATAAAATATATGTATAACTTCTATGAGAAACTTTGATTTATTAACCTCTTTCATTCTCTTTCCTAAATTTAAAATTTTTCTTTTCTCTTTTTTTCTCACGTCCTCTCTATCTCTCTTCTTTTACTTTTTTCTCTATTTTTTTTAATTCTCAGATTTGTCTTCTTCAACTCTAATCCATATCATATCTCTTCAATTTTAAAATGTTGACAGATTCATAGACTAATGAAAATTCATATTTTTTCAATCCTAATCCATATCTTTTTTTAACATATTTTCTCCTTTGTTTTTTCAGGTTGAAGAGATCTGAATGTTTTAGGTGTGAATTTATGTTATCGAAGTTTAGTATTTCTTTAACATAAGGTATGATTTAAGTGTTCCAACTTTATATTCTTGTGTTGGTTAAATATTTTGTTGATAGGGTTTCTTGCAAATTTGTATGTCTTTCCTTTTCAAAATGTTAAATTTGTTTGATATTTGTTATATTCAAAAATTTATCCTCTAATTTTTCAAAGACAAATTGATTTAAGGTGCTCAAGTACTCAAAACTATTCAAGAATTGATCAGACAAATTCCCCTCTCAAGCAGTGACTTATAATTAGGGTTTTGGTTTTCTCAGAGGAAATTGAACTTCTAATGTCTCAAGTGGATTTTATGGTTTCTCATATACTTCAAAGTTTCAAGTCTTACATCACAAATTTGCTCAGTCAATTGCTCAGATGATTGAAAATCAACTGTATTGGATAAAAAGTCAATTGTGATCAACATACAGTCAAACCTCAAGATTTTTGTTCAACTTCAATATTTTGAAGTTACATTCATCATTTGATCAAGGGTTGATCATGATTCATCAAGAAAACTCAAGATTCATTAAAAGTCAAAAGATGCTAAATTAGGGTTTTCTTTAAGAGAAGTCAACTGAACTTTCACCAGGCACAACTTTCACATGCTTCATCAGATTTTTATCAACCAAAGCTCATTTTGAAGGAAGTTCAATTCTTTACAACTTTGTCTCTCTAAGCTCAAGTCCAAAAATACTTCATTTGAGAGATATGGACCAAAATATTATAGGTCATTTCAAAAGTCAATAAAAAGACACTTTTTATCAAGGCAACTTACATCAAGATAAAGTCTTCAAATGAAAAACTGATTAACATTGAGATTGTAGGGGACATCTTGAGCTTTTCAAAAAGTCCAAGATTATCTTCATATGATAAAAATTGAGAGATTTATGGATGGCACAAATTAGGCCATTTTGAGAAAATGCGTGAAATCCAATTTGATTAAACTTGAATTTTTGGACAAATAGGTTTATCTTTTAGAGTTCAAATGTTTTCTTGACCTTATTATGGACCTCTAAACTCATTCATGCACCATGATAATTTTTATCTTATTTATTTTGATTTTTATTTATTTAAAGTCAAATTAAATAAAAAAATATCAAAGGGAGGTGCAAGACTTAAAGGGCTTAAGATTTGATTTATTTTGGGGCCCCGAGATTATACAAAAACCGTGTGGAGTTTTACTTGGCATCAAATCTTCTTTGTCTTATTCAAGTTCTAATTTCAAACAAAATAAAAAGTTTTCATACAAAGGTCTAAGCCCATTCTTCTTGACCTAATTTTCCTCTATATATATATTCCTCACATTCAGACAACAGGACCACACGAAACCTTGCAAGAAACCACATTCCAAAAATTTTAAAATTTGTCAAAACTAGGGCAAATCGAAACCCTTCTTTCCAGCCTTCCTCAAGGCCAAATAGTTGTTCCAATCAATCCTTGAGACAGTACAAAGTAAGTATGGACCGATTGTGATGATCCAAGAGGCCTGAAACTCGTAACCATGTATCAGCGGTTTTCATTCTTGCATGAAATTCATATTTTCGTTTTTATTGTGCTTTAATCAAAATTAACATTGCTAACGTGCTTCTGAGATGTAGATATACAAGTTTGAACCATCGTATGACCCCTATGATGCCAGAATCATGTGTTTCCATTCTTGCACCGATTAACTTTGTTGTCTTTATATCTCTTCTTACAGGATGATTCAACAAAAACCATGGCCTCCATTAAATTTGCAAGGGTCAAATTAGGGGGGTAGGATCCCTTTGAACCACTAATGTTTGTTATTTTCCAGGAACAAAAAATGAAGTCGCTAGAGAAGACGACTGGAGCTAGGGATCTGACACCTTTCCGGCCCAATCTATTATGTTTATTTTATATTTATTGGTTTCCGTTCTCATACGGGATGTAACAGCCATCCCAGTGGCAAGGAAGCGCGCGTTAAGTCATTGGTCTCTTAGGGTGTGAGTTCGATCCCTACCTTTTGACGTTTTGTTTCATATTTTCTCAATTCTTGCAGGGTTTAATATGTATTGAGTTGCATCCATTCCCTAGACACCAGCGTATGCCTGGTGCAGTGGCAAACCATGTTGTTGTGAAGGAAAAGGGCGTGGGTTCAACACCCACCCTTGGTATTTTTTCTATTTGTTTGTCTCTAACCTTGTTTGTCATTGATTTTTCTTCCCTAATCCTATTTTTTTGGCTAACCCTAATTCTTTTTAACCTAATTTATTTTTAACTAACCTAAAAATAAATCTCTTTTAAAAAAACTCTAATTAATTAGATTTTTAGGTTTATAATTAACCTTTTAATAATTTAATTAATTGACTCTTTTTTTTCAATTTTTAAATTAATTAGATTTTAAAGTTTTATTTAATTAGTTGTCATCATAAATCATTTTTCTTCACAAAAACCCTAACAAACATTCAAACCACTTTTTTCTTGTTTCTTTTTCTTTCATTTCCTAGATCAAGTGTGTGATACGGTGGGAGAACTGACTTGGGGTTTTGCGTTTGTGTTCACAAATGTTTCGGTTTAGCAAGAGTCGTCACCGACTTTTTATTTTATCCTAAGGAAAGGTCAAAAAGCACAGGAAAGACCTTTGAGATGTTTTCTTGGGTTCGGGGAGTAGATTATGAAAAGGGAAGGTGCAAGCACCCTTTTCATCCATGGTTATCCATGGGCTCTTAGTTACTTGTTTAGATCACTTGCTTTGCTTTTCAATTGTTTGAAATGGTGCTCTTCAATTGTTTGAAATGGTGCTCTTCAATTGTTTGAAATGGTGCTTTGTGTGTGGTTTTGAAATATGTTTTTAAAAGAGGCCATCGTTGTGGCAACCTTTGTAATGATTCTTGTTTGAATATATACAAAGGTGTTTTTGTCTTTTGAAAAGTTTTCAATGTTTGAAAGTTGGATCTTTGAAATTGTGTTGTGAAGTGTGTTTGAAAATAGCAAGGATGTTTTTGCAAGCTTTTGATCAAGTAACTAAGAGCTATCTACCCTATTTTACTCAAAGAACTTTCTTATGTTTTTAACCCTTTTAACATTGTTGTTTCGCCATTGCTTTTGGTGAACAACCTTGTGTTAAGATGTTAAACGGGACAGGCGCGGGTCATCGTATAGACTATGATAGCAATTGTGTCAAGTATCTTTGGCAATTTTCTTGAGGGACTTGATCATTTTTGTTTACGCAACCAAGATAGAGACATCGAGGGACTATGATCTTTTGTTTTGATTTTGTTTTGCCAAAGTACTTAACATGCATACCATGACCCATTTTTGAAGGCAACAAGTGGATTGTAACCCTAGGGGTGCAAGTGTGCATTGTGTTTGTTTTTCATGCATTTTTGTCTTTGATTAGGTCAAACTACTTGTTAATTTGGATTTTGACATACAAACCCTAATTCTCTAATCATGGCATAATTGAAAGCGTTAAGTGCGAGAATTTAAATTCTAAGCTATTACAACATGATTATGGGGATGGGGGTACAATTTTTGAATAGGGGGTATTTGACAAGAAATATAAACCCTAGTTACTATTACATCCAAATTGAATCTCAAATGCAATCAATATTTAAATGTAAAATATTTAAATAAACAAAATAAATAAATATTAAGTAAAATGTATTATGCAAAAAAAAAAGTTTTCATGTATGTAAAGTATTTTTAATGTAAAGAAGTATAAAGAAATAAAGAAATAAAAAAGGATTAATTTTATTTATTAAAGGGGTAAACCCTAATTCTTTTAAGAAAATAATATATTATATTATTTATATACAAAAAATATATTAATATGTACAAAATAAAATATATTAGAAAAAAAGTGTGTTTTAGTACAAATAATAATAAAAATAAAAAATATTTACAAAAATAAAATATATTCAAGAAAATATTTTCAGTATGAATAAAAATAAGAAATGAAAGTAAAAGTATTATTTACATTGTTTTTAAATTTAAAAAAATAATAAAAAAAGTATTAATAATGTTTTAATGTTAGAAATAATAGAATAAAATGCCAAATAAATGTAAAAAAAATGTGAAAATATTTTTAAGCATTTTTCATATTTGGAAATAAATAAACAAAGTCAGAAATGAAATTAAAATACAAAAATAAAAAAATATAAAGAAAATGGGCCAGGGGGTGCAAAAAGTAAAGAGGGGGGTGTCAAAAGCAAGAACAAGCCAGCCCAGCCCAAAGTCCAGCTTTGTCCCTGTCCTTGTGACTGAAACACGCGCGCTTGCCCTGTTCAAATGCTAACTCCTGTATTTGTGATTTTTTGCCAAAACTCAAAACATGAAATTTGAGCATCAAACCACGATTCTAACCATATAAAAAACTTAATCTAACTCTCAAAGACCAGAGAGAATTTCTCTGGCCCTAAAATCTGACCTAGTTTTTTCAGCATGTTCATGGATGAAATTCTCTTAGCACGCTTAATATAAATGAAAACTGAGCATATGTACATCTTCATGGCAATGAGTACTACATCTTTCATTCACAAACCTAAGGCTAAATGTTCCTAAATAGAGAGATAGAAGTTTGAGAAATACCTGTTTCAGTCAAGCTCGAGTATGGCAATGCAACAACTTTCAGTGAGGCCTGAGGTTCTTTTGAGCTTGCTTGATGTTCCCTGGACCTTTCCCAATGCTTAGTTAGTTTTGAAATGGTCTGAATCTCTCTATAGAACTCAACCTGCAAAGCTTCAAAACAGAAATGGTGAACACTGTAAATGGAGTTACAGTTGGCAATGGAGGTTTGGGATAACTTGAGTGAGTTGAATGGAAGGTATTGGAACAAGTTTGAGGCCAAACACACGAGTGGTTTGTGTGATGGATGTGAATCTGCAGGGAGTGCCCTGTTTTGCAAGTTCTTGGTGTTTTGGTGTTTTGGAAGGCTTGAGGGTTCAACAATTCGTGTTTCTGCCTCAAGGCAATGCAAAAAACTTGTTTGGAATGTTTTCCAAAGTTGATTATATCAAATGTGTAAGTTGTTGACCTTTTGCACAATTACTTGGTTTTGAAGTAAAAAGTGAGAATTGACAATGCTATGGCTGTACTGGCTTGTAACCTAGATGCACAAAGTTGTTGAACTTTGCCTGACATTAGGGAGCCTTGTTTGCAGCAAAGGGCTTGGTGTATAGCTCAAGAAATGCAATTTGACATAAAGCATGCTTTATGTAAATGGAAGTGCTACCTTTATGCCCAAAATGGATTTATTCATTGTGCCAAGCTCTAATGGTCAGAATAACACCAATGTCCAATGAGTTTGCATTTAATTTTTGAGTGTTGAACGGTTTAGAGACCTGTAATTAAGTACAAAGCTAGTTTGTACGGATTTTGCAACTTGTATGAACATGTATTGGCCATGGATACAAAGTGAGTTTTTGCCAACTTCAAGCATTCGATTCTCCCTAACCACAAATGTGTTTGAGGAGTTCTTGGACAATTTGGAAAGCTTGTAACATGTACTATAATGCATCTTTGAAATGAAACTTGAGAATACAATTGGAACTATGTGAAAAATGGCCAAGAAGATGGGTCAAAATCCTGCCTAAACTAGGGCAAAATTTCTCTAAGTTAAAAGTTTTAGGGACCCTTGTTCCAAAAATCATAACTTGAGATCCAAGCTTCTTTTGAGAAAACTTTATGAATAAAAGTTGTAAATTTTTTGGAGGACTACAACTTTAATGTTGTAAGTTTTGTTTGAATCCATTTGCATCATGGTGAAAATGTGGGGCAAAGTTAGGAAAAATTAAGAAAATTTCATAACTTAGAAAAATTCTAAGTTATGAAAATTTTCAATTTCAAACCCTAATTTGCAATTTTGGGTTTCTTGATGAACAAGTTTCATAATTTGACACATCTTGATGAAAAATGAGCCTTGGCACTTGATTTTGACCAAAAAGTCAAAGTTTGACTTTTCAGTGTACAATCAAATTTTGATCAGTTGACTGAAAAATTCATCTGTCAATCCCATGCATTTGAGATATTTTGAACTTGTTGAATGGGTCAAGATGATTTCATTAAGTCCTTGAGTCCATGGTTGAGCTTAATTTGCCACTGGCTAGGTCAAACAGTCAAAAATTGCCTTTGTACAGTCAAAACCCTAAAAATGACCATTTTGCCCTTTTGGTGATCTGATCAAATTTCTTGTGGATTTGTTGTCCAAATTTGATCAAATGGTTCATATAAGTTCATAATGTTGATGTGGGTCAAAATTCATGAGGTTTGACTTTAAATTGGCCACAATTGACTTTTTCCCCAATACAATTGATTTCTAGGTCAACTGTCCAATTGACTGGGAAAAAATTTGATTCAAGGCTTGAAACTTGATATGGACAAACTTATGAGTCCAACATGAAGTGTGAAAGTCACTTTTGGCATTGTAGGTCAAAACATCCCTGTGCAAACTCAAACCCTAGTTTCAGGTCAACAATGCAAGGAGATGTCTTGAGCAGAGCAAACCCTAGCTTGGTCTTGAGTTCCAAGAGTCTTGTGATGAGAAATGTTGATAAAATGAGAGGGAAAATGTTGGGGTACAACAGTTGCCCCTGTTCAATCTTCTTGAAACTGAAGAGTTAGATTGACAAGTTTTGCCTTTCGGGACTCGAAGGTAAAAGAGGATAGGACACTAGAGTGCCTGTAAATCTGCACTCGTCAAAATATTGTTGAGGGAATGGGCTTAAAGATGCCATTTGGAGATGGTAGAATCTTGCTGGAGATGGGCTTAAAGATGCCGTCCAAGAATGTTTGTTGAACTGCAATGTTGTAGGTCAAAAGAATGAGCATCAAAATGGTATCCGTGTCTGGAATGCATTTGAACTGTATCTGGAGATTGAGTCCGTATGAGCAAAGGAATGGAGACCGTGTCTGGAGCGTATTCGAGTTGTAACTGTATTTGATATTTGAATGGATATCAGAATGACTGTCGTGTCTGGAGTGTATCTGTATTCTGAATGGGTAACAGAGAAACATCTGTATATGGAGCAACTGTATGTTAGGGATTAATTCCAAATGAGTGACAGAATGGCAACCGTGTCTGGGGCGTATCTAGACTATATCTGTAGTTGAGATCTGTATGAGTAGTAGAATGACTTCCATGTTTGGAGTGTATCTGAAACTGTAACGGGGATCTGAATAAGTGACAGAATAACTTTCGTGGCAACTGCACTGGGGAGAATCAAACTTCTGGTGTAAGGGCCAGAATGGCATCCGTGTTTGGAGCGTATCTAGTCTGTATCAGATTGCTGAAGTCTGAATGAGTAGTAGAATGACCGCCGTATCTGGGGTGTATCCATACTATATTTTGACTTGAAATTCTGAATGAGTAATAGAATGACCGCCGTGTCTGGGGTGTATCCATACTGTATCTGAATAATTGTTAACGATAGCCTTTTAATCTTATCCTGAAAAGGGTAAAATGTTAGCTAAAACACAAAGTTATGTTGCATGATATGTATGATTCAATGAACTGTGTTTCATCAATGTTTATGATATATGAATGTAATGGATGTGCATGTAAGCTGATTAGCTATCTTGCTGAGGAAAATAAATCCTTGATAACCGGAGATAATTAAATCTTTGACTGCTGCCGGAGGAAGTAAATTCCTGACCGATGTTGAGGATTCAAAAATCTTTGATTGTTGAAGATGAGAAATCCTTGCTGACTGCTTAGGGATTAAATATCTTTGATTGTTGAGAATGAGAAATCTTGGGACCACTGCTGGGGATTAAAAATCCTTTGGTGACTTGTGGGGATTTAACGAAAGCTTTGACAACTTCTGCGGGGAATGAGAATCCTTCATGACTTTCCTGGGAAATAAGGAAAACTCTGAAAATCTCTACTGGGGAATTAAAACCTGGGAGGCTTCAAGTGGAGAAACAGGAACTAAAATCCTTGTTCTGTCGGGAAATAACTCTGTGGGGAGAGTGTTTAATCAGCTGGGGAAATCAGGAGCTTGGGTTGTACGCCAATCTACTGGGGAAGTTGGGGAAAACTGAATGGTTCCCACTGGGGATCGGGAGTTCGGAAAATTGACTTCGCTGGGGAAGAAGGTTTAGAATATTCTAGCTCCGCTGGGGGATAGGTATTTCAGGGTGTTCGGGCTCCACTGGGGATCGGGAGTTTGAACTCTTATGGGAACTTTGAAACTTAACTCCGCTGGGGAATAAAGTTTAGAAAACACTGGCTTCGCCGGGGATCTTGAAATTTAACTCTGCTGGGGATATATACTCCAAGGTTTTAGCTTTATTGAGGATCTGAATGATGTACTGCAGGGGATTTCTTCTGGAATAGCCTAAAGACGTCTCCCTACCCTTTCAATCTACCAGTAATTATCCTTTCTCAATTTCGTTTTATTTGTAAGCAGTGATTATATTCAAATGCATATGCCTATTTAACAAAAGATTGGACGTTTTCAAATAAAACATAAGTGTAAAAAGAAAGGAAAGGCAAGCAAATTTTTGCACTTTGAAGTATTTTTGTATTAACTTTTGTAAGTATCTTTGTACAAAGGAGACAGACATCCTAGTAAGAGAATGTTGTCGTAAATTGAGAAAAATTTTATACAAAAGAAAGATGGCTATGTGCAATAATTCCATGGGGTTCCCATTCTGCTATAGCCTTCACAACTATGAGTATCTTGTCCATTCGTTGCTTCGTCCGCCGAAGATTGGATTGATCAGAAGCTTGGAGCTTGTTGGTGAAGAGATTGTCCTTAAAGTGATCCGACGAGACATAGTCATACGCTTTAATTCCTTAATTTTTGCCTGGACCGCTATTTCGGGTTTTCAGTCCACCGGGAAACCCTTTTTTGCCCAAGTCGCCCTTTCGGGTTTTAAACTTGCCGGGTGTACAGATTTTTTGTTTATCCCTAATTTTTGCGTGAACCTCCCTTTCGGGTTTTCGATTCACCGGGATGCCCATTTTTACCCAAATCGCCCTTTCGGGTTTTCGACTCGTCGGGTCATTTTATGCGTAGTATCTTTTGACTATATCTGCATTCGCAGGGTGCGGCAAGTCGTTACCGTCCATGGTGGTCAGAATCATTGGCCCACCAGAAAAGATGTTCTTGATCACAAATGGTCCTTCGTAAGTAGGAGTCCACTTGCCCCTGGGATCACTTTGCGGCAAGATGATCCGCTTGATTACAAGATCTCCGACTTGATATACTTGACACTTGACTTTCTTGTTGAAGGCCTTGATCATCCGTTTTTGATACGTCTGACCATGACAAACAACGGTAAGTCGCTTCTCGTCGATCAAGTTAAGTTGATCAAGCCGGGTCTGAATCCAATCATCTTCACTCAAACCAGCATCCTTCATAATCCTTAAGGAGGGAATCTGAACTTCCATAGGTAAAACAGCTTCCATGCCATATACCAAAGAAAAGAGGGTTTCCCCTGTTGAAGTACGTGCCATGGTACGATACCCGTGCAGAGAAAACAGTAACATCTCATGCCAGTCCTTGTAGGTGACTGTCATCTTTTGAATGATCTTCTTGATATTTTTGTTCGTGGCTTCAACAACACCGTTCATCTTTGGCTGATAGGGAGATGAATTGTGATGATAAATCTTGAATTGCTCGTACAGAGCGATGATCATAGTGTTATTCAAATTTGTACCGTTGTCTGTGATGATCCTGTCGGGGATACCGTACCGGCATATGAGGTTCTGCTTGATGAAGCGGGCAACCACATTCTTTGTAATGGAGGTGTAGGAAGCTGCTTCGACCCACTTGGTAAAGTAATCAATAGCCACCAGGATGAAGCGATGTCCATTGGATGCCGTAGGCTTGATCTCTCCAATCATGTCGATGCCCCACATTGCGAATGGCCAAGGAGCTGTCAAAACATTGAGAGGAACAGGAGGAGTATGTACCTTGTCAGCATAGACTTGGCATTTGTGACAAGTACGGGAATGTTGATGACAATCAGCTTCCATGGTAGACCAGTAGTAGCCTACCCTTAGAATCTTCTTAGCCATCGTATGTCCGCTTAAGTGGGTGCCAAATGTGCCACCATGTATCTCGGTCATGATCAAATCAGCTTCAACCTTGTCCACACAACGAAGTAGAACACAATCATGGCTGCGCTTATAAAGGATGCCATTGCTTAGGAAGAACTTGGCACCAGATCTCCTTAAGAACTTTTTGTCATTGACGGAAGCTCCTTCAGGGTATTCTCGAGTCTGGAGATACCTTTTGATTTCATGAAACCAGGGTTGTTCCACTACTTCTTTGGTATTAATCTCATGACAGTGCGCAAGTTCTTCCATTCGCTCGATGGTGATTTGGGGAGCCTCGTTATCCCAGTTGAGTTTAAACATGGAAGACATTGTAGCCAGAGCATCTGCTAGCTGATTTTCTTCTCGCGGGAAGTGCTCAAAAGTAATCTGCTCGAAATGAGGCAACAATGTCAAGACATGTTCTTTGTATGGGATAAGATTAGGATGTCTAGTGTCCCACTCTCCTTTGATTTGACTGATAACCAAAGCCGAGTCACCAAATACGACCAAAGATTTGATTCCCAAGTCTATAGAAGCCTTGAGACCAAAGATACAAGCTTCATATTCAGCCATGTTGTTGGTACAGCTGAAGCAAAGTCGAGCAGTGAAGGGTGTATGGCAACCTTCCAGAGAAATAAGTACCGCACCGATACCGTTGCCAAGCGCATTTGAAGCACCATCAAAGTACAGGGTCCATCGGGATCCTTGTTCAGGTCCGTCATACGGTCCGTTACCTTCAATGTTGTCCAATGTCATGATGTCCTCGTCAGGGAAGTCGAATCTCATAGATTGGTAATCTTCGTCGGCTTGATGAGCTAGATGGTCAGCTAGTACACTCCCCTTTATAGCTTTTTGGGTTGTGTACTGGATATCATACTCTGTCAGGATCATTTGCCATCTAGCGATTCTTCCAGATAAAGCAGGCTTCTCGAAGATATACTTGATCAGATCCATTTTAGAAATCAACAAAGTGGTATGAGTCAACATATACTGCCTTAGCCGGCGAGCAGCCCATACCAAAGCGCAACAAGTTTTCTCGAGCAGTGAGTAGTGAGTCTCACAGTCGGTAAACTTTTTACTAAGGTAATAAATGTCATTCTCTTTTCGGCCAGACTCGTCATGTTGGCCCAGTACGCACCCCATTGAGTTATCCAAAACAGTCAGATACGTGATTAATAACCTTCCTTCGACAGGTGGCATCAAGATAGGAGGTTCCAGCAAATACTCCTTGATCTTATCAAAAGCAACTTGACAATCATTGTTCCATTCAACTACCTGATCTTTCTTCAACAGCTTGAAGATTGGCTCACAGGTAGATGTCAGGTGAGAGATGAACCTTGCGATATAGTTTAAGCGTCCCAAGAAACCTCTAACCTTCTTTTTAGTGCGGGGGCAGGCATTTCCTGTATAGCCTTGACTTTAGCAGGATCAACTTCAATGCCTTTGTTGCTGACGATAAATCCCAAAAGTTTACCATACCTGACTCCAAAAGTGCACTTGCTTGGGTTTAGTCCGAGCTTATACTCCTTCAATCTGACAAACAACTTTTGCAGATGGTCGAGGTGTTCCTCTTCTGTCTGTGATCGGGCTATCATGTCGTCTACATAAACTTCAATCTCATGATGTATCATGTCATGAAACAAAGCTACCATGGCGCGTTGATAGGTTTCCCCGGCATTCTTCAGTCTGAGTGGTATCACTTTGTAGCAGAAGGTACCCCATTGCGTAACAAAAGTAGTTTTCTCCATGTCTTCGGGGGCCATTTTGATCTAGTTGTATCCCGAGAATCTATCCATGAAGGAAAATACCTTGTGTTGAGCTGTGTTGTCAACCAAGATGTCAATGTGTGGTAGGGGAAAATCATCTTTAGGGCTAGCCATGTTTAGGTCCCTATAGTCCACACACATTCTGACTTTGCCGTCCTTCTTAGGCACGGGCACAATGTTAGCAACCCATTATGGATAGGAAGTAACAACCAGAAATCCAGCATTGAATTGCTTCATTACCTCAGCTTTGATCTTCTCAGACATGTCGGGCCTCATTCGGCGGACCTTTTGTTTGATCAGTGGACAATCTTCTTTTGAAGGGAGACGGTGAACCACGATATCTGTGTCTAATCCCAGCATGTCTTCATAGGACCAGGCGAAGATTTCAACATATTCATTCAACAACTGCAGTAAGCACTCTTTGACACTTGGTTCCAGGTTGGCACCCACCTTAACCTATTTCTTGTCTTCCTCTGTTCCCAAGTTGATGGTTTCTAGCAACTATTCATGAGGCAAAATAGCCCTTTCCTCTTGTTGCAGAAGTCTCGCTAGCTCACCAGGCACTTCACAGTCTTCATCACCTTCGTACTCGACATGATTGACCAAATCTTCAGAGTCACCGAAGGCTAAAGCAGAATAGTCACCCATGGAATCCGGAGTGGATGGGTACCTGCATTTTGTGAGTGTGGGTGTGTGTAAGGGATAGCCATCCTTAAACAAAACAAAATGTAAAAAGAAAGAAAATGAACACAACAGTTTATAGATGAAAACGTCAAATGATTCATTAAACATGGCATATGATAATGAAAAAAATCAAGCCCTTACAAACGGACCTATATGCCCCGGGTAAGGCATAAGGTGAAAATAGTGTACGAATTGTTTAGTTATTACATACCAAAATAGGAAATTGTTCAAAGATAAATGACTGGTTGATGAAAGTGATGGGAATAAAGTCCTTCGCTTCCCAGTTGCTTAATCCTCCTTTGACGGTTGGAAAGATCCAATCTTCAAAGTTGTCTTCTTCATCATCATCTTCTAAGGCATTAATTCAATGGTGAGTGATTTTTACGGGTGGTCCTCCAGCCCTGGAGCGA
Source organism: Vicia faba (assembly GCA_948472305.1). Classification (NCBI taxonomy): domain Eukaryota; kingdom Viridiplantae; phylum Streptophyta; class Magnoliopsida; order Fabales; family Fabaceae; genus Vicia; species Vicia faba. The sequence continues at coordinate 392,671,883 of OX451737.1, forward strand.
CACACAGCTTTCTGGCTAGCAGCAGTAAAACCTAGTCCCAACTTGTCCGTCTTGTGAGGAAAATCAGGCAGTTGCCCCCATATTGTACTCCTTCCTTCTTTGATTACAGCCTCTGCATCTTTGAGACATGCCATCCTAGACACAAGCTTGGAAATAATAGGCACATCAGTCATTGTCTTCGCAACTGGGACTTCAAAAGGAACCTCTTCAAAATGTTGGAAAGGCGTTTCTATGAATTCGCCATCCAACTCCACATAACGGAAGGAGTTGAGGTGACTTATCATGTACTCTTCCTCACTGTGAACCGTTATAATCTTACCCTGAACAAGATACTTTAGCATTTGGTGTAAAGAGGAGGTAACTGCCCCAGCATAGTGGATCCATGGCCTTCCCAACAGATACGAATATGAAGGACGGATGTCCATCACATAAAAGGTAGAGTTGAAGGTCTCGGTGCCCACTTTGATAGGAATGTCCACTTCTCCATGAACCATCCTCTTAGAACCGTTGAAGGGTCTAACAACGATGTTACTGGGTTTGAGGGTCAATCCTTCGCAGTCCAATCTATCCAATGCCTTTTTCGGCAGCACATTCAAAGATGAACCGGTATCAACTAGGACATGGGCAAGTGTGGTTCCCCTGCATTCTATTGAGACATGCAGCACATCGTTGTGCTTCCTTCCCTTGGGGGTCAAATCAACATCGGAAAAACCAAGACCATTATCAGCAGTAAGGCTGGCCACACACTCTTGAAACTGGTCAGCCGAAGTTTCTTGAGGCACGTGTGCCGTCTTTAAAAATTTGATCAAGGCCTTAGCATGGGCCTCAGAGCAGAGTAGAAGAGCCAACATGGAGATTTTGGAAGGGGTCTGCCCTAGCTGTTCACGACATCGTAGTCGCTCCTCTTGATTATTTTTAAGATTTCTTCCATCTCTTTCTGGGTGGTCTCGGGGATTACCACAGTCTGAGCCTTCATCCTGACAGGCGATCTAGTATCCCCTTACCTTTGGTAGTAGCATCAGAGGGTCTAACTTCAGGTACATCAATTTCTTCAATTATCGGGCTTTGCATAGATGGCTTGACAGGTACAGAAACTCTCGAGGGTCCGAAGACTGCTCGTGGGGGAGCAATCTCCGGAGAGAATATGCTTCCGCTGCGAGTTATCTTGCTCGTTCCCGCAATATTCCCTATATCGGGGGTTTCATCATCAGAATTCTCTTGGACTGATTCAATCTGTTTGACACCATGGTAGAAGATTTCTCCTCCGTAGTTCCATGGTATCGTCTTGTTAGATTGATACGGGACAGGCCCCGACATGGTGATTTTTAACGGCACAAACTTAGGATCAGGCGTAATCTTGACAGGCCTTTTGCAGGCCTTGGGAAGATTGTCGGAGATGGTTATTATTGCAATGCCATTGGTAGGAGTAACAAAGGTAGCAAGAGTAACAGGAGTGAAGGTATCAACATGAGTCTTTTGAAATAGTATCTCTTGGGTATCCATCAGGCGTTGGATGCCTGATTTCAACAGTGGGCAGTCAACTCGCAAGTTTAAACAAAAGTAACAGTCTTTTCCACAGCCTGGGAATATCCCGGCTCTCATCAAATTCACTTTAATCACTGGTAACGGAGTTAAAAGGTAAGCAACATTGGTAACATGAAGGTCTTCTATAACGGCATGAACATTATGACAGTGCTTGGGCATTGGGGCAGAAATCACATTCGGCTTTTCGGGCGCATCGAATTCTCCCTCCTTGGCATCGATCAGGTCTTGGATTTTGTTCTTAAGAGCCCAACAGTTGTTGGTATCATGCCCTACACTGTCAGAGTGGTAAGCACATTTTGCATTGGAGTGGTAATATGGAGAAGAGGTATTAGGGTTCTTTGGCGCTTCCTTCAAATTGGTAAGATTCAGCTTTAGCAAATGAGGGAGTACTTGAGCCGGTGTTATGTTGATTCGGGTGAACTGCCGTTGTGGCCTTTCTACCCTTTGCTGATTAGATCTTGGCTGATTGCTGCGAGGTTGATCATTTGAAGAGTTTTAGATCATCACAGCCCCCACAGTTGGTTGGCGCTCGATTCTTCCTTGGTGTCTCTGGTTGTGAACAGCAGAAACTTCCTTCTTAGCCGGGAAGGTCTTCTTAATAGCAGTGGACGCGGAGGCATCTTTCTAAATCTTACCACTTTTAATGCCGACCTCGACCCTTTCACCGGTCAGAATTAGTTCGGTGAATCCCGCGGAGGAACTCCCAATTAAATGATTGAAGAAAGGGCCAGACAGGGTCCCTAGAAACATGTCAACCAGCTCTCTATCCGACAATGGTGGCTGCACCCTTCCAGCCAGATCACGCCACTTCTGGGCATACTCTTTAAATCCCTCGTTAGAAGCCATACCCATACTCTGTAGTTGAGTACGGGTGGGCGCTAAATCAGCGTTGTATTGGTATTGTCGATAGAAAGCAGCAGCTAAGTCTTCCCAGTTATGAACCTCTGATCTCTCGAGTTGATAGAACCAGTCTAATTGTGTGCCTGACAAACTGTCTTGGAAAAAATGGACCCAAAGATCCTTATCAGATGAGTGGGGTTGGATCTTTCTGACGTAGGATCTCAGATGCATTTTTGGACAGGACAAACCGTCATACTTAGCAAATGTAGGAACTTTGAACTTGGGAGGAATGACGATCCCAACGATCAACCCTAGTTCTTCGAAATCTAAACCAGGTACCCTTTGCAACTCCATGGCTGCCAACCGATCCTCAAGATTTTTAAATTTATCATCCGCCGGGGGATATTGTTGTTCGGAGTAATCTTCGTGTTCTTCCTCTTCCTCCTCTTCAACCTCAGATTCAGAAGGCATCGCTGTTCCTTTTCCTTTACCAACCCCTTCATCAGACGTTGAGGGGAACTCGAGAACTTTTCTAGCATGGTTTTCAAACCTCCTTCCCATAATGACCACACCGGGCCTTTTCTTCTTTTTCTCTTTATCTTTCTCCAACAGTGCTTTAAGGTCCTCTTGACCCTTTGCTAAGGTCATGAGGAGTTGCTGGAATTGAGAGTTCTACGCTTGCAGATCCTTAACCGTCTGCTCCAAATCCATCTTGCTGAAATAAACAGCAGAAAGATAAGGAAACCTGGTGTGAAGACTTGTTTATGCATATGATGAATGATATGTTATTCATGTAATGCATTCAAGGATTCAAAAATTCAAATTTGTTGCAAACAAAAAAGAACACCCGTCATATTAAGAAGAAATTTGTTAGTACATAAGTGCCCCATGGGCAAAATATTACAAAATTCTTAATGTAAAAAGACATTGCGCATCATCTTTGGTGCGATGTAAGTGTTGAGAGTTTCCTCCTCATGAAGTCGGCGGGTAAGCTCCAAAACCTTCTTCTCACTGGCATAAAAGCTGGCTTCAAAAGTATTCCGTTCTTCTTTGAGTTGGATCCAACTCTTTTGTAATTCTTCCAATGATGTTGGCATGTCAAGATGTAGGAGGGTGTATGGAACCTCTTCTCCCGTAACAAGCTCTTTGATCACGGGGAGAATGTGAGGATATGGCATCATACGATTTTTGGCGCGGGTTCGTACCCACTTGAGATAAGGCTCAAGGGGGATGGAATTCTTGTGCCCCGGTGTCTTACTATCCACCTTGTTGAGCATCCTCCAAGCTCTGATGAATCTTTGTCGAAGTTCTTGCGCATCATTGTCGAAGTCAAAAACCAAGTCAGGAATCAGCATGTCATGAGGGCCATCCCTCCGAGCATATCCAAATTGTCTCAAAGCTAAACAAGGGTTGTAGGTAATGCCTCCCCTAATGCCAAGTAACGGGACATTAGGGAATTCCCCACAATGATCAATGATGATGACATTTTCTCTGGACCGAGAACACCAATGAACATCAGAATGTGTGAGGGTCATCAACCGTTGTGACCACCTTAAACCCTGCTCATTCTTCAAAACTGTCTGAGGAAGGTGAGAAATAAACCACCTTGCTAGAAGAGGAGTACAACACATGATTCCGAGATATGAAAATCTTGACAGCATTCACATCTATAAGTTGATCAGGGTTTGGGAACAAGACCAACCCATAGATGAGAAGTGCTACAATATCCCCAAAAGCTTTTAGATCTAGAGAGTTCCAGCAGTCTTATGCCTTCTCAAACAGAAACTTTGCCAAGAAACCCTTGACACCACTTCTGGTTTCCCAATGACCCTTGATATCAGATGGTTGCAAGTGTAATGCTTGAGCAACATCTTCAAGCTTTGGTTATTTTTCTGTACCGTTGTAGGGTAGTTGATGAAGAATAGGAATTCTCAGGAGTTGAGAAAATTCCTCCAAAGTAGGTACTAGTTGGTAATCAGGGAATGTGAAACAATGGTGTAGGGGGTCAAAGAACTGGAAGAGAACTTTCACCATGTCTTCTTCAATGTTGGGGTTGACCAAGTTGAGAAGTCTACCATGTCTTTCACTGAAGAGAGAATTCTCTGGAATCTTGGAAGTAAGCTCCTTGAGTTGAGGAGGGATTCTCACAAGGTTGACTTGAATTGTTTTCCTGCGAAGAGATTCCATGACCTACAAAACAGGAACAAAGATGAAGATCCAAACCCTTGAAATGGTTAGTGGATGCATATGATGCTTTATGATGTTTATGATGTATGCACAAGCACATGTACAAGCAAGTCACACATGATCCTAGTTTCAGGCTTGCATGAGGTTTCATAGGTAAGTACCCTCTTGAAGTTAGTTGGCTCAACCTGTCCTATAAATAGTAACCGGGTTCTAAAGAGCTCAATATCACTGGATCATTTTATGTGTTCATTGTTTTGGTTTATCCACTTAACTGGCGACCAAAATATTCCAAGAAAACAACCCTCAATGAGTGTAGTATCGAGTATCTACCAACTTTGGACTGCACCAAAGCCGGTCATCTCACTACCCTTAAAAAAGGCCAAGATGGTCAAGTAAGGTTCTAAGAGTTCATTAGTGCTTCATGACATCACTCAGAGGCCCCGTATTCTCTTTGATTGACTCAAAGGCTACCGATACTCACAAATATATCACACTAATATAGCTATTGCTTTAACCATGTCGGTATACCCTGCACAGTTTCCATAACGTATTGCTATTTACCTATGAATGTTTCCCAAATCCGGGTAGAGGATTTCAAGCCCAAACAAGAGAACCAAATGTAAAGCAATCAAAGCAATCAAGATAAGCAAAGGTGATCTAAACCCTAAGGTTACTCCACTTCTAAAGATTGTCCCCAGCAGAGTCGCCAGTTCTGTGATACGGTGGGAGAACTGACTTGAGGTTTTGCGTTTGTGTTCGCAAATGTTTCGGTTTAGTAAGAGTCGCCACCGACTTTTTATTTTATCCTAAGGAAAGGTCAAAAAGCACAGGAAAGACCTTTGAGATGTTTTCTTGGGTTCGGGGAGTAGATTATGAAAAGTGAAGGTGCAAGCACCCTTTTCATCCATGGTTATCCATGGGCTCTTAGTTACTTGTTTAGATCACTTGCTTTGCTTTTCAATTGTTTGAAATGGTGCTCTTCAATTGTTTGAAATGGTGCTCTTCAATTGTTTGAAATGGTGCTTTGTGTGTGGTTCTGAAAGATGTTTTGAAAAGAGGCCATCATTGTGGCAACCTTTATAATGATTCTTGTTTGAATGTATACAAAGGTGTTTTTGTCTTTTGAAAAGTTTTCAATGTTTGAAAGTTGGATCTTTGAAATTGTGTTGTGAAGTGTGTTTGAAAATAGCAAGGATGTTTTTGCAAGCTTTTGATCAAGTAACTAAGAGCTATCTACCCTATTTTACTCAAAGAACTTTCTTATGTTTTTAACCCTTTTAACAGTGTTGTTTCACCATTGCTTTTGGTGAACAACCTTGTGTTAGGATGTTAAACATGACAGGCGCGGGTCATCGTATAGACCATGACAACAATTGTGTCAAGTATCTTTGGCAATTTTCTTGAGGGACTTGATCATTTTTCTTTAGGCAACAAAGATAGCGTCATCGAGGGACTATGATCTTTTGTTTTGATTTTGTTTTGCCAAAGTACTTAACATGCATACCATGGCCCATTTTTGAAGGCAACAAGTGGATTGTAACCCTAGGGGTGCAAGTGTGCATTGTGTTTGTTTTTCATGCATTTTTGTCTTTGATTAGGTCAAACTACTTGTTGATTTGGATTTTGACATACAAACCCTAATTCTCTAATCATGGCATAATTGAAAGCGTTAAGTGCGAGAATTTAAATTCTAAGCTATTACAACATGATTATGGGGATGGGGGTAGAATTTTTGAATAGGGGGTATTTGACAAGAAATATAAACCCTAGTTACTATTACATCCAAATTGAATCTCAAATGCAATCAATATTTAAATGTACAATATTTAAATAAACAAAATAAATAAATATTAAGTAAAATGTATTATGCAAAAAAAAGAAGTTTTTATGTATGTAAAGTATTTTTAATGTAAAGAAGTATAAATAAATAAATAAATAAAAAAGGATTAATTTTATTTATTAAAGGGGTAAACCCTAATTCTTTTAAGAAAATAATATATTATATTATTTATATACAAAAAATATATTAATATCTACAAAATAAAATATATTGGAAAAAAAGTGTTTTTTAGTACAAATGATAATAAAAATAAAAATGTAATATTTTTGTATTTTTATTCTATGTTTTTAATAAAAGAAAGGTATATATATATATATATATATATATATATATATATATATATATATATATATATATATATATATATATATATATATATATATATATATATATATATATATATATATATATATATATATATATATATATATATATATATATATATATATATATATATATATATATATATATATATATATATATATATATATATATATATATTAAATATGTATAAAATAAAATAAAATATTTAAAAAAATAAAATATATTCAAGAAAATATTTTCAGTATGAATAAAAATAAGAAATGAAAGTAAAAGTATTATTTACATTGTTTTTAAATTTAAACAAATAATAAAAAAAGTATTAATAATGTTTTAATGTTAGAAATAATAGAATAAAATGCCAAATAAATGTAAAAAAAATGTGAAAATATTTTTAAGCATTTTTCATATTTGGAAATAAATAAACAAAGTCAGAAATGAAATTAAAATACAAAAATAACAAAATATAAAGAAAATGGGCCAGGGGGTGTAAAAAGGAAAGAGGGGGTGTCAAAAGCAAGAACAAGCCAGCCCAGCCCAAAGTCCAGCTTCGTCCCTGTCCTTGTGACTGAAACACGTGCGCTTGCCCTGTTCAAATGCTAACTCCTGTATTTGTGATCTTTTGCCAAAACTCAACATGAAACTTGTAGAGCATCAAACCACGATTCTAACCATATAAAAAACTTAATCTAACTCTCAAAGACCAGAGAGAATTTCTCTGGCCCTAAAATCTGACCTAGTTTTTTCAGCATGTTCATGGATGAAATTCTCTTAGCACGCTTAATATAAATGAAAACTGAGCATATGTACAGCTTCATGGCAATGAGTACTACATCTTTCATTCACAAACCTAAGGCTAAATGTTCCTAAATAGAGAGATAAAAGTTTGAGAAATACCTGTTTCAGTCAAGCTCGAGTATGGCAATGCAGCAACTTTCAGTGAGGCCTGAGGTTCTTTTGAGCTTGCTTGATGTTCCCTGGACCTTTCCCAATGCTTAGTTGGTTTTGAAATGGTATGAATCTCTCTATAGAACTCAACCTGCAAAGCTTCAAAACAGAAATGGTGAATATTGTAAATGGAGTTACAGTTGGCAATGGAGGTTTAGGATAGCTTGAGTGAGTTGAATGGAAAGTATTGGAACAAGTTTGAGGCCAAATGCACAAGTGGTTTGTGTGATGGATGTGAATCTGCAGGGAGTGCCCTGTTTTGCAAGTTCTTGGTGTTTTGGTGTTTTGGAAGGCTTGAGGGTTCAACAATTCGTGTTTCTGCCTCAAGGCAATGCAAAAAACTTGTTTGGAATGTTTTCCAAAGTTGATTATATCAAATGTGTAAGTTGTTGACCTTTTGCACAATTACTTGGTTTTGAAGTAAAAAGTGAGAATTGACAATGCTATGGCTGTACTGGCTTGTAACCTAGCTGCACAAAGTTGTTTAACTTTGCCTGACATTAGGGAGCCTTGTTTGCAGCAAAGGGCTTGGTGTATGGCTCAAGAAATGCAATTTGACATAAAGCATGCTTTATGTAAATGGAAGTGCTACCTTTATGCCCAAAATGGATTTATTCATTGTGCCAAGCTCTAATGGTCAGAATAACACCAATGTCCAATGAGTTTGCATTCAATTTTTCAGTGTTTAAGGGTTTAGAGACCTGTAATTAAGTACAAAGCTAGTTTGGACAGATTTTTCAACTTGTATGAACATGTATTGGCCATGGATACAAAGTGAGTTTTTGCCAACTTCAAGCATTCGATTCTCGCTAACCACAAATGTGTTTGAGGAGTTCTTGAACAATTTGGAAAGCTTGAAACATGTACTATAATCCATCTTTGAAATGCAACTTGAGACTCCAAGTGGAACTATGTGAAAAATGGCCAAGAAGATGGGTCAAAATCCTACCTAAACTAGGGCAAAATTTCTCTAAGTTAAAAGTTTTAGGGACCCTTGTTCCAAAAATCATAACTTGAGATCCAGGATTCTTTTGAGAAAACTTTGTGAATCAAAGTTGTAAAATTTGTGGAGGACTACAACTTTAATGTTGTAAGTTTTGTTTGAATCCATTTGAATCATGGTGAAAATGTGGGGCAAAGTTAGGAAAAATTAAGAAAATTTCATAACTTAGAAAAATTCTAAGTTATGAAAATTTTCAATTTCAAACCCTAATTTGCAATTTTGGGTTTCTTGATGAACAAGTTTCATAATTTTACACATCTTGATGAAAAATGACCCTTGGCACTTGATTTTGACCAAAAAGTCAAAGTTTGACTTTTTAGTGTACAGTCAAATTTTGATGAGTTGACTGAAAAATTCATCTGTCAATCCCATGCATTTGAGATCTTTTGAACTTGTTGAATAGGTCAAGATGATGTAATTGAGTCCTTGAGTCCATGGTTGAGCTTAATTTGCCACTGGCTAGGTCAAACAGTCAAAAATTGCCTTTGTACAGTCAAAACCCTAAAAATGACCATTTTGCCCTTTTGGTGATCTGATCAAATTTCTTGTGGATTTGTGGTCCAAATTTGATCAAATGGTTCATATAAGTTCATAATGTTGATGTGGGTCAAAATTCACGAGGTTTGATTGTAAATTGGCCACAGTTGACTTTTTCCCTAATACAGCTGATTTCTAGGTCAACTGTCCAATTGACTGGGCAAAAATTTGATTCAAGGCTTGAAACTTGGTATGGACAAACTTATGAGTCCAACATGAAGTGTGAAAGTCACTTTGGGCATTGTAGGTCAAAACATCCCTGTGCAAACTCAAACCCTAGTTTCAGGTCAACAGTGCAAGGAGATGTCTTGAGCAGGGCAAACCCTAGCTTGGTCTTGAGTTCCAAGAGTCTTGTGATGAGAAATGTTGATAAAATGAGAGGGAAAATTTTGGGGTACAACAAAGTGTATAGGGCGTGTTCAACTATAATAGCGTAGCTTTATATTTTTTGCACTCTTCCTATTATATACCCGCTCCTAGTATGTAATAGTTATAGGTTTTATTTCCCACATTTCATTATTATGTAACTGCCTCAAAGCCTTGTAATAGTTTTAGGTTTACATTCCACACTTTATCTTCTACTATTATATTTTTTATGAAATGGTTAGTAATTAGGGTTTGTATGACAAGACTAAAATCAATCGATAGAAAACCCTAATTCAAGATAAATATAATTGAACTGAATACACTTTTCACACTCACACCCTCTAGGGTAACCTCTCTTATTGCTATACGAATAATGGTCATGTCCCTCGAAAATATAGATACTTTAGTAGAGTCCCTCAGAATAAAAGATCATAGTCCCTAGATGACCCCTCGATGTTGCCTATGAAAAGATGATCTTCTCCCTCCGATAATTGCTAAAGTATCCTTATCTGTTGCCTTCGATGACCCTCGATTGTCCCTCTCACATCTAATAGATAGGGCTACCTACCAACTAATGGTACAGATAGCGATATCTCTAAAGGAGAAGGAAAATAATAAGAATGACCTTGAGTGGGTAAGAATATTAATCGCTCGCTCACAACTTTTCTAAAAAACCCTTTTCATACTTTCAAAATATTTTCTAAAAACACTTTGTACGCGTTCTTGAGGACTGATACAAGAGCCATTACAAAGTTAGTCGTACTTTGGCTTTTCAAAATATTTTCAAAACACTTGCACAAAAAAAAAAAGAAATTTTCAAAAGTGAGCTAGCGATTAAGACCCCATAGATAGCTACAGATGAAAAAGGTGCTAACACCTTCCCTTTTCATATCTTACCCCCCAAAACTCAAAATCTTCAAGGTTTTTCCTGTTCTTTTCACCCTTTCCTTATTGGATAAAAGAAAAGTCAATGGCGACTCTAGCTATCCGCACATTTTCTATAAAATGCAAAAGTCAATTCTCCCACCGTATTACAGAACTGGTGACTCTGTTGGGGAGTATATACTTAAAAAGAGGGGTTACCCTAGAGTTTAGATCACTTTTAATAGCTTTAAATTGTATGAATTATTTGTTTTATTTTTAAAGGGTTTCTTGGGTTTATTTTCTTGCAAGATCCTACACACGGGTCTAGAGTGCCTTAGGTAAGTAGCAATAGATCACGGAAAATGTACGGCGTAGACCGATATGGTTGAAGTGATGGCTACGATTAGTGTGGCACTTTGGATTGTACTAATGTTCCTTGAGTCAGTCAAGGATAACATTAGGCTTCCGTGTGGTGTCATTAGTACTAACTAGACTTTTAGAACTTTAATTGACCTATCTTGTCCATTAGAAGGTAGTGAGATGGCCTGCTTTGGTGCAGTCTAAAGTTGATTGATACTTGATGCTACACTCATTGAGATTTGACTCTCCATATGTTTTGGTGGCAAATCAGTTGTTGTACTAAATTAAAACCTTTGAGAAAGATCCGTGATATGAGATCCCTAGAACCCGATTACTATTTTTAGGACAGGTTGAGCCAACTTGACTTCAATAGAGAAGGGTACTTACCTACAGACCCCATGCAAGCCTTTAAACCTAAGGCTTTGGCGTGATTTGTTTGTGCTTGCTATTTATGTGAACATAAACATGACATCATGACATCATAACAATCGACATGGCATTTACTAACCATTTCAAGGATCTTAGGGATCTTTGTTGCAGGATTATCATGAGCCAGATTGCTAGCAAAGGGAAAAAGGATTTATTTTCCTCTAACCAGACTCCATCAAAGGTCAAAATATGTTCTTTGAGTTAAAAGCTAGGACCCACTTGATATGGTGAGCTTGATAGTTATAGAAGAACATTCAAAAAATGAAGGCTCAAAGTTCCACAAGTCAAAGCTGCGCCAGATTCATCTTCAATATTTTTACTTCACAAGATCCTTGAAAACATTGCATTTAAATCTATATATCATGCATCTCATTACATAACAGGTACTTTCTAGATAAGTTTTCTCATCTCCTTGTTGTTTATTACATACAAAAAAAATGGATCTTGAATAAACAGTCAAAGATCTCCAAGCTCAGAATGCCCAATTCCAACAGATGTTCCTGAACTTATCTAAGGAGCAGGAAGAGCTGAAAGTACTGGTCACAGTGAAAAGAAGAAGAAGACAAAGAAACCGATCGGTGTTCTGAACATGGGCAGACGGTTCAGAGGTCCTGTCAAGAAAGCTTGGTATCTTAACATCCCATCTGATGAATAGGACAAACATGATAAAGAAAATAAAAGTGTGAAGACTGAAAGAAGCCATCCTCATTCTAACAAATGTCCTAACGAAGAGGAAGATGATCACTTGGATGAGCAATATCCCCCTGCTGATGAGAAATACAAATCTGGAAGAGCATCTGAGGGCTATGGAAATCCAAAAGGTGCCTGGTTTGAATTTTGATGATTTGGGCCTGGTTTCAGGAGTTGTCATTCCTCATAAATTCAAAACTCCTGTATTTGCTAAGTATGATAGAATTTCTTGCATGAAGCTGCATTTGAGATCTTATGTTCGGAAAATTCAACCACATACCGCTGATAAGAAGCTGTGGGTTAATTTCTTTCAAGAGAGTTTGTCTGGAACACAACTGGAATGGTTCTATCAACTGGAAGGGAGCAATATTCACACTTGGGAAGATTTGGATGCTGATTTCTATAAGAAATACCAATATAATGTTGATCTTGTGCCAACTCGTATGCAATTGCAGAGTATGACTATGGGTTCTGATGAAGGTTTTAAATAGTATGCCCAGAATTGGAGGGATCTTGCGGGGAGAGTTTAACCACCTTTGGCTGATAAAGAGCTAGTTGACATGTTTATGATCACAGTGACAAGTCCCTTTTACAATCACCTGCTAGGAAGTTCTTTGACTGGTTTCACCGAGTTGATTTTGACAAGGGAACATGTGGAAAATGGAATTAGAAGTGGTAAAATTCAAGTGGCTACATCCTCAAATGTTGTGAAGAAGCCTTATAATGGTAAGTGGGAATCCAATGCTATATACGACCAGAAGGGTCGTAATAAGAACGATCGTAACCAATCTGTGGGGGTGATAACGAGAAATCGTATCATATAATTACTACATGTTTTATCAATTTTTATAATACATTAAGTCGTTTAACTCCCGATTGTTTCGAGTTTTTGTGTCTTTTCACAGGTACAACATGTTTCAAATCAAATCAGTGAAAAAGGATCACATGAAGGAAGCTAACCAAGAATCAGAAGAAAAAGAACCAAATCTGCAAAGTCTGCAGATTTTGTTGCTGTGACGACCGTCACACCCCATGACGAGCATAATGCTCTCACAACTTGAAGGACGCTCGTCACACATCATTGATGAACGTAACGCGCTATTTAAGCGCATTACGACCGTCACCTCCTCATGACGACCGTCACACGCTTAAAGCAACGTTATGCATTATAGGAGACGTGGGCAACGTAGTAGACAGTTTTCTTCTCCTGCAATTCCTCAACTTCCAGCAACGTACATTCCGAGTCTTCCTCCACTCAAGTTGTTCCTAAATTCTCTCAACTGCAAAATCTTCTTCTATAAATATAAGGCAGTTCAATGGATCATGGTCGGAGAATTTTCTACAGAGCCAAACTTCTGCTTTTCTGCATTATTTCTATTTTATTTGCTTTTGAACCATTTTATACCTACTGTAACTTTTAGTTTCCGGAATTAGTTTCCAAAGTGTTAGTTCTTCATCTAAGAATCAACACGGTCATAGATTTCAATTAATTGCAAGGAATTTGTACGCACTAAAGATTACCACAACAACATTATTTACAGGTTTTTATGCAATTGGTTTTTATTTATTCTTATGCCATGTTAGTTATTTTTATGAATTATATTCTGCCTTGCATGATTACTAAATATACTATGTCCGGCTAAATTCGTTTGTACCGGTATGTGACTCCTAAGAACCGAAGGAATTCAGTGATAACTTGGCTAAAAACTTTTATAAAATAATTTTTGGTTTCCAATTTCCATGTTTAATTTAACTACCCTTGTCACGAGAGTGAGAGGATATTTAACACGATTTTTCCACGAGAGTGGGAAATTAATTAAGGCAAGAACCTGCATGCGAGAGCTGGGGTTCGACCCAGATAGTGGTAACGAAACATTAATTTTTAAATACACGAGAGTGTTTTAACAAATTAATTAAACTCAAATTGTTTTCAAAAAGTGTTATTAAATTTAAAGTGCATCTACTAGGTTTAGTAGCATGACTTATTTCATGAACACGAGAGTGTATGTCTCAGGTTTTTAAACAATTCGTTTTTACCGAAATACTTTATATGCCAAGCGATTCACCGAATTCTCGAAGCCCGACTATCACACACTGGTATAGTTATTACTATTGTTTTTAATTAAACTCTTTTCCCCCCTAAAACCAAATATTCATCGCTTAGTTAAACAATTGTAGCATTAGATCGTATGCGATTGATCCCCAGTCTCTGTGGGTTCGATAATCATTTAAAACTAGAACGACTAAACTGTATACTTGCAGTTAGTATCCCAATAGACTCATAAAGTCCCGATCAAGTTTTTGGCGCCGTTGTCGGGGACTGATTAGTCAATTAAGTTCGATTCTTCTGTTGCGCATTTGGACTAGGCAACAGAAACCCTTTTTCGATTTGTATGCCAAGGACTCGCTCACAAGGCGAACCACTTGACAAATCGACGAACGAACCTGAATGCATCCTTTCTATAAAACGAACAGTCAGGGATTACTGTTTAAATCACGCTATTCCTTTACCCAAACCCGAAATCAAGATTGATTCCGAAACAGATTCTAATTCTTCCTCTGAAAACGAAACTAATCCAGAATTAAACATGGCCGAAGAACGAAGGACCCGTCCACTGAAGGAGTACGCAGCTCCATCACAACAAGAACCCCATAATAGCATTGCTGCTCCAGCAATAAATCAAAACGATTTTGAGTTGAAACCGTCATTGATATCAGCTATCCAACAACACCAATTCTCTGGAAATCCTACTGAGGATCCAAATGAACATCTTACAAAATTCGTTCAATTTGCCGATACAGTTATAGAAAATGGTGCTAGTAAAGATGCAATAAGATTACGTATTTTTCCTTTCTCGCTAAGAGATAGAGCTTGGGCTTGGTTGCAATCCTTGCCGTCAAATTTCGTCACTACGTGGGAATGACTTAAGACTGTATTTTTAGCACGATACTTTCCCCCAAGCAAGACTGCTGCATTAAGAGCTCAAATCAACGGATTTAGGCAGAAGGATACTGAATCGCTATTCGATGCATGGGAACACTACAAAGATGTGATGTGAATATGCCCACATCACGGATTAGAAAAATGGCTAATCATCCATACGTTTTATAATGGACTCTTGTACAACACAAGACTCTCTATAGATGCCGCCACAGGTGGTACACTGATGGACAAGCCTTACGACGAAGCTAACCAACTCATTAAAAATATGGCTCAAAACCACTATCAGTGGGGAGGAGAAAGAACACCTGTGGAGAAAACTCAAACCAAAAGTGGGATGTACGAGATTAGTAGCCTAGATAAAGTTAATGCTAAGGTAGATATTCTTACCCAAAAGATAGAAAGCTTGACCTTACCTCTTGCAGCCACCGTGGCTGCAGTTACCCCACACTGTGAAATTTGTGGAGTTCCTGGTCATGTTGGAACGAATGTCAAATCTTAGCAGGAATATCAGTTGATCAGATGAATTACGCTCAAGGTAATCCTTATGCTAATACCTATAACCCTGGTTGGAAGAACCATCCTAACTTCTCGTACAAGAACAATAACGCTTTATATGCACCTGGCCAAGCACCTGCTATACCTCCAGGCTATCAAAAACCCACTGTTAATGTTCCCAACATTCCTAAGAAATCTAACCTTGAAATCCTAATGGAAATTTTTATCGCTAATCAAGCTCAACAAAACAAAGAATTCCTCAATCAAAACGTTCACACCGGTGAACAATTGAAGCTATTAGCAAATAAGGTAGATGCCCTAGCGACTCACAATAAAATGTTAGAAACCCAAATCTCCCAAGTAGCACAACACCAAGCTAGTTCTGCCGCACCTGCTGGTACGTTTCCTGGACAGCCACAACCCAATCCTAAAGGACATGCTAATGCTATCACATTACAAAGTGGGACAACACTTGATGGACCGGTAGATCCTAGACTCCAAAACCCGACCATGTATCAGAAACCTGAAAAGGAAGCAGAGAAATCAAAATAGCAATCTGAGAATGTAGAGAAAGACGAGAATGAGAACAGAGAGGCTTCAGAAAAACCTTGCGTACCTCCACCGCCATATAAACCACCAATTCCATACCCTCAAAGACTTGCAAAATCCAAAAACGAGGGGCAGTTCAAGAAAGTTGTAGAACTTCTGAAACAATTAAACGTTACTATTCCTTTTACAAAAGCTATAACCCAAATGCCGTCATATGCTAAATTCCTAAAAGAGATATTGTCTAATAAGAAAAAAATTGTTGAAAACGAAACCGTCATGCTAACTGCCGAATGTTGTGCCATAATTCAAAATAACATGCCTCCAAAGCTAAAAGATCCTGGTAGTTTCTCCATACCATGTGTAATTGTAAAATCTATCATAGACAAAGCTCTATGCGATTTAAGAGCAAGTGTTAGTCTAATGCCCTTATCTATTTGCGAGAAGCTCAAACTAGGTGACATGAGACCTACTAAGATGTCCCTACAACTAGCCGACAGATCAGTCAAATTCCCTGTTGGTATGCTAGAAAACATTCCTGTCCGAATAGGACAATTTTACATACCTACTGACTTTATAATAATGGACATAAAGGAAGATTCAAACATTCCCATCATATTAGGAAGACCATTTTTAGCCACTGCAGGAGCCATTATTGACGTTAAGAAAGGAAAGCTTACCTTCGAGGTAGGAGAAAAAAAAGTAAAATTCATTCTTTCCCAATTCTTTAAGGCCCATGCTATAGATGACTCATGCTGTTTCCTAGATATTATTGATGAATGTGTCAAAGAACTAGAAAGCCAAGAAGACACCTATTCTGGGATGTTGAAAATTCCGACACCAACTATCTTCAAGGACGATGACTGGAAACAAGAATATCAAGATGCCAACCTAAGCGAATGTTTTGCCTTAACACCCGATCCTACCCCAACTGATAAGAAAACTGGTATAGAACTTAAAATGTTACCTGGAGATCTTAGGTATGAATTTTTAGATAAAGAACTCGAACGGCCAGTTATAGTCAATGTCAATTTAGGGAAGATCGAAACCGAAAAACTTCTTAATGTGTTAAGGAAGTATCCAACCGCGTTAGGATATAATATATCGGATCTAAAAGGAATAAGCCCTTCTCTTTGTATGCACCACATTATGCTAGAGGAGGACTGCAAGACTTCTAGAGAACATCAAAGACGAATAAATCCTATCCTAAGTGAAGTCGTTAAGAAAGAAGTGCAGAAACTACTAGAGGCAGGCATCATATACCCAATATCAGATAGCAACTGGGTCAGTCCAGTTCACGTAGTACCTAAGAAAGGAGGTGTTACGGTTATAACAAACACAAAAGGCGAATCGGTGGCACAACGTACCCAAACAGGATGGAGCATGTGTATCGATTACAGAAAACTAAACAAAGCTACGCGCAAGGACCATTTCCCATTACCATTCATTGATCAAATGCTCGAGCGCTTAGCCAAACATTCCCATTTTTGCTATCTTGACGGATACTCAGGATTCTTCCAAATTCCCATTCATCCTGATGATCAAGAGAAAACTATGTTCACATGCCCCTATGGTACCTTTGTATACCAAAAAATGCCATTTGGACTATGTAACACACCTGCAACTTTCCAACGATGCATGATGGCGATTTTCGCTGACTTTTTGGACGGAATTATGGAAGTATTCATGGACGATTTCTCTGTCTGTGGAGAAAGTTTTGACGGATGTTTATCAAATCTTGAACTAGTACTGAAACGCTGTGTCAATGTCAACCTAGTGCTCAATTGGGAAAAATTTCACTTCATGGTGAGACAAGGAATTGTGTTGGGTCACATTGTATCAAACAGAGGGATTGAAGTCGATAAAGCAAATATCAAAGTTATCAAAAACCTTCAACCACCCAAAACAGTTAGAGAAATAAGAAGTTTTCTAGGACACGCTGGTTTTTACCGACGTTTTATAAAAGATTTCTCTAAAACCACTAAGCCACTAAGTGAATTATTGATGAAATAAGCCGAGTTTATTTTCGACGATAAATGCTTAAACGCATTTGAGACGCTTAAAGAAGCCTTAATTTCAACACCTATAATGCAACCTCCTGATTGGAACCTACCATTTGAAATAATGTGCGATGCGAGTGATTATGCTGTAGGCGCAGTCCTAGGACAACGCAAGGATAAAAAGCTTCACACTATCTACTACACAAGCAGAACACTCGATCCCTCACAAATGAATTACGTCACTACGGAGAAGGAACTCCTAGCTGTAGTATTTGCATTGGACAAATTTCGTTCCTACTTAGTAGGCGCCAAAATCATTATTTACACAGATCATGCTGCGATCCGATACTTGCTAAGTAAGAAAGATGCCAACCCATGACTACTCAGATGGATCTTACTCCTACAAGAGTTTGACTTGGAAATAAAAGACAAAAGAGGGACTGAAAACGTGGTAGCGGACCATTTATCAAGATTGAATGGAATCCAAACCGAGAGTGTTCCCATAAACGAAGATTTCCCATATGAACGCCTTATTGCTAAACTAGAGATAGCTCCTACCGAAAATTTAGATCAATGCAATGAACATTTAACAACTGCGGTAGTAAAAGCCATTTGTACCAACACCACATTACCATGGTATGCTGATTTCGTTAACTACTTAGCCGCTGGTGTTTTACCACCCGATTTAACGTACCAATAGCGGAAGAAATTCTTCCATGATCTTAAACACTACTTTTGGGATAAACCACTACTTTTTAAAGGAGGCGCCGATGGTATCTACCGTCGCTGTGTTCCTAACTATGAAATAGACGACGTCATTGCTCATTTCCATTCCGCCCCTTATGGTGGACACGTTAGTACATCGAAAACTTGTGCAAAAATACTTCAAGCTGGTTTTTTTTGGCCTACTTTATGGAAAGACGTCCACGTAGCAATTATGAACTGCGATAGATGTCAGCGTACAGGAAATATATCTAGACGCGATGAAATGCCGCAAAAAGGGATTCTCGAAGTAGAAATTTTCGATGTATGGGGAATTGATTTCATGGGACCGTTCCCCGCATCTTTTGGAAATAAGTATATATTGGTAGCTGTTGACTACGTATCAAAATGGATTGAAGCCGTCGCTGCACCCACAAACGGTACACGAGTAGTACTTAAACTATTCAATCATGTTGTCTTCCCACGATTCGGTATACCAAGACTAGTAATCAGTGATGGCAGTTCCCATTTTATCTCTAGAATTTTCGAAAAACTACTTTCAAAATATGGCGTTAAACATCGCATAACCACACCATACCATCCTCAAACGAGTGGACAAGTGGAAGTGTCAAATAGGGAAATTAAACAAATCCTTGAGAAAACCGTAGCCACATCCAGAAAAGATTGGTCCTCCAAGCTAAATGATGCTCTCTGGGCATATAGGACAGCTTTTAAAACCCCTATCAGAACAACATTGTTTAAATTAGTTTATGGAAAATCTTGTCATTTGCCAGTAGAATTAGAACATAAAGCTTACTGGGCCATTAAAACCCTTAACTTAAATTACAAGACTGCTGGCGAGAAACGAATATTAGATATCCATGAATTAGAAGAATTGTGTTTAGACGCTTATGAAAATGCTAGAATCTATAAGGAGAGAACAAAAAAATGGCAAGATAAGCGTATCTCGCGAAAGAATTTAAGGAAGGAGACATCGTACTCCTATTCAACTCTAGGCTGAAACTCTTCCCGGGTAAATTACGTTCTAGATGGTCAGGACCATTCGAAATTAATAAAGTCTTCCCAAGTGGTGCGATAGAAATTAAAGGAAATTCCATCGAACCATTTATAGTCAATGGCCAGCACTTAAAGCATTATTTTAATGTCGAAAATCTACACTATTCGGCTTATCTGCAGTTAATGAGCCACCTACCCTGATACCTAACTGAATAGGTACTGTCTGTCGAGCCATCGACATAAAACAAAAGCGCTTCATGGGAGGCAACCCATGTTTTCTTTTAAATATTTTTGCTGTTTTAATATGTTTTTTTTAATCTTTAAGATTTTCATGTTGCATCCCTTACTTCCTTTTATCTTCTTTTTTATCTTATTTTTATTTTTATTTTCAACTTCTTTTTCTTTTTGATTAACTTCGGCATTTTAACCTGAAAATACTAACTTAGTTTTTCATACATTTATTAAACATTTTCAGGGGTAATTCTTTAGCTTTAATATTTAGCTCCATGGCACGTGTAAACTACATGAACATAACCTTGAGAAGTAGGCATCAGAGGAGGCGTTTTGAGGATCTAGTTGAGCGTGAGATGTGTCCTACAATTTATGCTGACGACCATGCTATGACTGCTTTAGGCATTTGTGAGAGTTTCATGTATCTGCTACACCAAATAGGCTGGGACGTTTCTCCAATTCGGAGACGTTATTGTACCTACCAAAAGTTGACCCTTGAGTTCTTGAGCATACTGAGCTATCTACCAAATCATGGGTTAGGTTTCAACCGCGGGCTAATCACCTTCATACTGTTTGATATGGACTACCG
Source organism: Vicia faba (assembly GCA_948472305.1). Classification (NCBI taxonomy): domain Eukaryota; kingdom Viridiplantae; phylum Streptophyta; class Magnoliopsida; order Fabales; family Fabaceae; genus Vicia; species Vicia faba. Next base: position 392,692,337 of record OX451737.1, read on the forward strand.
CTATAATCATAGGGAGTTTGCCAACCTGTTAGGATTCCCTAATGGCCCTGATGTTATCACCATGACCCAGGAAGACCTATTGCTAGATACTGACCTTGATTTCTTCTGGGGTAGCATTGTTGGAAACAACCATCCTGAGCCATCTGACCTTTACTCGGAGTCCATCCACAACCCTGCTATCAGGTACTTCCATAAGATCACTTCCCATACCCTTTTTGGAAAAGAGCAGAATGTCACATCAGTATCACGTGATGAGCTTTTCATCATGTACTGTGCTTCTCAGAACCGTCCAGTAAATGGTGCCACCTATATGCTTGCTAATATGGAACGTATTATACAAACACCAAATGCCCCAATCCTCTTAGGTGGGTTAGTCACTATGATCTCCAATGCCATTGGACTCCGAAGGCCTATGTTAGGATCAACTCCGCACTATGGAATCAAGCCAATGAATATTGAATTTTGCTTCAACACTAGTTTTATAGGAAATCTTGGGCCAAATGAATTTGAGCTGCTAATTAACCATGAAACTGTCCACCAGTTTGTACTACCAAACCCTATCACTAGTGTCCATAATAGAGCAAATTGGCTTTTTGATCTCCACCATCCTCCTACATCGCCTTTGTCTCCTTCCACTATTGACATCTATGAAGTCCCAAATACCTCTAGAGATGCTGAAGATCCTGAAACACCACCAGGCTACCACCAGTTTCCTGACCCCTGGGAGCAGCATGTAGTTTCCACTGAGTCCACCCACCAGGCTCCAGAGATACCACCACCACCTCCACCTACTGTCACCCTCGACTCTTTGCATGAAGAAATTACCGGAATGCGGGGTGAGCTTACATCTCTACGTGTGGATTTCATTGCTTTTATGGATTTGGTGACGGACCAACTGGATTTCATGCACCAACATATGTTCCCTACTCCTCGTGGCTAGAGATTACCGTCGTTATGCTGATTTGTTCTTCTCTTGCATTTGTATACAATGAGGTCACTGTTTAGTTTAAGTGTGGGGGAGGAACCTAGTTTGTTTTAGTATTTTATTATTATTCTCAGCATTTAAGTTATTATTTCCAAACAATTTACTAGTTAATGAAATTTCAATTATTCATCAAGTTTCAATTCTATTGTCTTGCTGCTATTATTTCATTTTTAACCAAGTTTATTTTTTACAATTCTTTTAGAAACATACATTTTATTTGAATTTCAGTATATTTTTCATTTTTATTAATTTTACTGTGTGTTACATCATATATTAAATTTACTGTTCATATTTTCTGCAAAAATCTTGGCATACGAAGTGTGTTGGAAATATTGTGCCTATTTACTATGCTAGGATACTGAGTTATAACATTGGAAATTAAAGTGTTACGTTCATTTCATTAATATAATTAATTGAATGTGTGACGCTCGTAACGTCCCCATGACGAGCGTAACACGCGTTTCACCGTGTTACGCCCGTCAACCCAATGTGACGACCGTCACGCGCGCCCAATAGCAGAATCTGCTATTACAGAAGCCGTTCCACCTTTCCTATCATTCCTCCATTTTTCCCAAAACCGTAACATACCCATTCAAAATTTCTCTCAACTTCCAACACTCTAACACTTAAAACTCCATCAACCCACTACTCAATCCACATTCCAAACCATTTTCACTATTCAATCTTTTGCACGCACCATGGCCAACAATCAGCAAGTCCCCAATCTCACTTTCAGATCCGGCGAGCAAGGCGAAACCCAACGACTCAAATTCCAGAAGTTCCAACGCCGCGGTCTCCAACCTACACGGTATGTTGACCTTGATTGTTTGAGGAATTTGGGACTGCTAGACAGCGTCCGACAACTTTTGCAGAGCGTGAACTTATGGAACCTGTGCCGTGAACCACAACCCATTTACGAAACTCTCACCTTTGAGTTTCTGAGTTCCTTTGCATACATCACTCCCCCTGGTGCCATGAATCAACTCTCAGGCGTGGCCAAATTTCGTATGTTTGGCACAGAGCATCAGTTGCCCCAAATCGACATCACACGGCTGTTAGCTTTCTGTTCTGATGAAGGTGTCCATCTCCGGGTTCCGGATAATTTCGGCGAGGAAGCTTTTAACTTATGGCACAGTATGACGAACATTCGTGTCGGATCCTACGACCACCTCAACGCTACATATATTCATAATCTGGATATCTGATACTTTCACCGCATCCTCTGCAACACTATCTTCGCCTGTGACAGCAACCACAAGCTCAACTCCAAGGAGCTCTTCTTCATGCATTGCGTATTCACCAGCCAGAAAATCAACGCTGCCCCATTCTTACTGGCTCATATTCACTCTATTTGTGCTAGAGGCGGAAAACCCTTCTATTTCGGAGGGCTTGTCACTTCTCTTGCCATAGCCCTGAATTATGGTGCCGCTCTCGCAGATATGCCTTCTATGGCACTAGCTTTGCTGACTCTGGACCACTGCAAGGCCGCACACCTCATTTATGAGCGGGAGGATGGAAGATTCCATCCTGTGATCAGAAACACAATTTATCATAACATCACTTTGCCTTGCAGGGACCGAATCGATCCACAAAACAGAGCTAACTGGTTTTTCGATCCTGTAGCTCCCGAGGGGCGTGTTCCTACTCATGAAGACCAGCCTAATGCCCCCACAGACGAAATGCAAGAAGAGCTGGACAGTGCTGCCCCCGTCCACAACACTCCAGGACCTTCATCCACACCACCTCCTTTTACTCTTGAAGACGTTCTCTGTGCCATCCATCAGCAAAACCAAATGAGTGCCGCACTTGAAAGAAGACAACAAGAACAATATGAGTATTTGTGCGCACAAAACACTCAGATACTGACTGGCCAGTGGAGCACGAATGAGAGGTTGGACGAGGCCCTGTCGGAACTCAACGCCTTAAGGTTGGACGTCAGCACCCTTGGCTACCAGGACACTGACACAGAATCTACTCCTACCAGGCGCTCTCGCACCAGGAGTAGAGGACGTGACCATCAGTAGCTTTTCTTTATTTTCTAAGTAGTTTACTTTTTCTGTTTCATTTCTTTTCTGTTTGTTTTTGTATTTGTATTTCCCCGCCTATATACCGCAACATTGAGGACAATGTCGGATTTAGTGTGGGAGAGATACCTTTCCATCTTCTATAAACAAGTAAATTTTTATGATATGTCTCAATTCAAATTCTTCGCTTTATTTAGCCACACCGAAAATTTTTACTTTATCTTCGCATTAGCCCGACATACCTATTTTAACGAAATCCCAGTTGAGAAAGCCGAAAACGAATCAACAAGATCGATACGGTTATGACACCGTAGACTTCCTACTTACGCGATCCGTTTCAATAACCATTATACCTATATCTTGAGTTTTAGTTCTAAAGTAACCCCTAGTAGTTTATACTAGCAGTCAGCACCGTCTTGACACAAACCACGTGGAGAATCGATGAATATAAGTGTTTGATGCCTGATCAATGAAATATCCTTCTTATCTCGCTGCTAAAGGAAAAGAAATTTTATGCACCAAAATACACGGTCACATATAAGAGTCGAGAAAATAATGAAGGAATCCACTGTTGGTTGGTTCAGAGGTATCTGGTTCTGAACTTGGTAGGGCGTGCTATGGCCCGATCCCCCACAACCTCCAATTTGGATAACATATGTAGGGTTGCCACATTCGTGTACCAGACCCCGTGCCAAAAGGATGAAAGTCACTAACCGGTTACTCCACTACGTGCGTGCTAAGACAAAGGGCATAATGTGATTGCGCCTGAACGAAACCGGGTGAAATAGATACGAGGAACTCTGGGCAGAATTATAACGGAACTGTTGGATAGTTCGTTTGAAATGGAAGCCTACGACTAAGCTCATTGCTTGTGTCATTAGCGTATCGTTAGTGTTTCACTTAAGTATCGGTCGAACTGACGAGGATTTCCCGAAATTGCTTTAAAAATCAAAGGTATGTCATGCATATGCGCTTGATAAAACTTGTCCGATCTTTCTAAATGACTATTTGCTTGAGGACAAGCAAAGGTTTAAGTATGGGGGAATTTGATAACGAGAAATCGTATCATATAATTACTACATTTTTTATCGATTTTTATAATACATTAATTCGTTTAACTCCCGATTGTTCCGAGTTTTTGTGTCTTTTCACAAGTACAACATGTTTCAAATCAAATCAGTGAAAAAGGATCACATGAAGGAAGCTAACCAAGAATCAAAAGAAAAAGAACCAAATCTGCAAAGTCTGCAGATTTTGTTGCTGTGACGACCGTCACACCCCATGACGAGCGTAACGCTCTCACAACTTGAAGGACGCTCGTCACACATCATTGACGAACGTAACACGCTATTTAAGCGCATTACGACCGTCACCTCCTCATGACGACCGTCACACGCTTAAAGCAACGTTATGCATTACAGGAGACGTGGGCAACATAGTGGACAATTTTCTTCTCCTGCAATTCCTCAACTTCCAGCAACGTACATTCTGAATCTTCCTCCACTCAAGTTGTTCCTAAATTCTCTCAACTGCAAAATCTTCTTCTATAAATATGAGGCAGTTCAATGGATCATGGTCGGAGAATTTTCTACAGAGCCAAACTTCTGCTTTTCTGCATTATTTCTATTTTATTTTATTTTGAACCATTTTATACCTACTGTAACTTTTAGTTTCCGGAATTAGTTTCCAAAGTGTTAGTTCTTCATCTAAGAATCAACACGGTCATAGATTTCAATTAATTGCAAGGAATTTGTACGCACTCAAGATTACCACAACATTATTTACAGGTTTTTATGCAATTGGTTTTTATTTATTCTTATGACATGTTAGTTATTTTTATGAATTATATTTTGCCTTGAATGATTACTAAATATACTATGTCCGGCTAAATTCGTTTGTACCGGTATGTGACTCCTAAGCACCGAAGGAATTCGGTGATAACTTGGCTAAAAACTTTTATAAAATAATTTCTGGTTTCCAATTTCCATGTTTAATTTAACTACCCTTGTCACGAGAGTGAGAGGATATTTAACACGATTTTGCCACGAGAGTGGGAAATTAATTAAGGCAAGAACCTGCATGCGAGAGCTGGGGTTCGACCCAGATAGTGGTAACGAAACATTAATTTTTAAATACACGAGAGTGTTTTAACAAATTAATTAAACTCAAATTGTTTTCAAAAAGTGTTATTAAATTTAAAGTGCATCCACTAGGTTTAGTAGCATGACTTATTTCAGGAACACGAGAGTGTATGTCTCAGGTTTTTAAACAATTCATTTTTACCGAAATACTTTATATGCCAAGCGATTCACCGAATTCCCGAAGTCCGACTATCACACACCGGTATAGTTATTACTATTGTTTTTAATTAAACTCTTTTCCCCCCTAAAACCAAATATTCATCGCTTAGTTAAACAATTGTAGCATTAGATCGTATGCGATTGATCCTCAGTCTCTGTGGGTTCGATAATCATTTAAAACTAGAACGACTAAACTGTATACTTGCAGTTAGTATCCCAATAGACTCATAAAGTCCCGATCAGGGGGCAGTACTGATCTCCAATCTCGCGCCAGTGCAACAACAACCAAATAATCAACGTAGGCAGGATGCACCCAGGAGACAACTTACAAAGATCAACATGCCATTGGCGCAAGCTTTACAACACATGTTAAATTCATATATGGTTACATTGAAAGAGCCTCCTCTGAATCCTAATACTTCCTCTACCCGCTACAATCCCAATGCAAGATGTGCATATCACTCTGACAACCCCTAGCACGACACTAGCAATTGTTGGAACCTGAAGAATAAGATCCAAGACATGATTGACGCTAAGGAAATTGAATTTGACTCTGCTGAGACTCCTAATGTGATCATTGCACCTATGCCTAATCATGACAAGGGCATTAATTCTATTAATGTTGTGGAAGAGGCTGATAGTGACTGCAACATAAACAATTGGATCTTCTCTACCACCGGCAAGGGGCTCAATAATTGGAAGGCTGAAGACTTTATACCAATCTCCTTTAGTCAGGAGTAAATGCTATTTTCTGTTCTCTTGCTTTCAAATTTTGTTTATGTAATTTAAACAATGACTTTAAGCCATGTGCCTTACCTGGGGCACAATGGACCATTTGTTAGTGTTGTCATTATTCATGAGCATATTTTCATTTAATAAATTATTGGACATTTGCACTCAAATTTTGTGCTCTTTGTCTTTATTTTGTTTTATTATTTTCAAAATAGCTATATATTCTTACACACACCCACACAATAAATTGCAGATCCATATCCATCCTGGATCACATTGATAATAATTTTGTATTGCCAAATATGACTTTGAGAATCCGATCTACCAAGCCGAGGACGAAGGTGAGGAATATTATGAAATACCTGGAGAGCTTGCTAGATTGTTAATGCGGGAAGAAAGGTCCATATGACCACATGAAGAGCCAGTCGAGGTTGTGAACTTCGGTACTGAAAAAGACAAGAGAGAAATCGAGATAAGTGCTAGCCTGGAAGACAGTGTCAAAAATATGCTAATTCAAATGTTGCATGATTATGTTGAGATCTTTGCTTGGTCATACGAAGATATGCCAGGGCTTGATACTGATATTATGGTTCACCATCTATCGATGAAGGAAGGTTTCCTCCCTGTAAAGTAGAAAGTTCATCGTATGCGTCCTAAGATGTCAGAAAAGATCAAGGTTGAGGTTATGAAGCAATTCAATGAAGGGTTCTTAGCTGTTACATCCTATCCTCAGTGGGTTGCAAATGTGGTGCCAATATCCAAGAAAGATGGTAAGGTGCGTATGTGTGTAGACTACAGGGATTTGAATAGGGAAAGCCCCAAATATGATTTTCCGCTTCCACATATTGATGTTCTGGTTGACAATACCGCTCAACATAAAGTATTTTCCTTCATGAATGGTTTCTTCAGTTATAATCAAATCAAGATGGCACCTGAAGACATGGAGAAGACTACTTTTGTCACACAGTGGGGCACTTCCTGTTACAAAGTTATTCCTTTCGGTTTGAATAACGCCAGTGCAACAAATCAGTATGCTATGGTAGCTTTGTTCCGTGATATGATCCATCATGAGATAGAGGTTTACGTTGAGGACATGATAGCCAGGTCCCAAACTGAAGAAGAACATCTCGACCATCTTCACTAGTTATTTGAGAGATTGAAGAAATACAAGCTGAGATTGAATCCAAACAAATTCACCTTTAGGGTAAGATCCAGTAAACTCGTAGGCTTCGTCGTCAGTGGTAAAGGTATTGAAGTTGACCCTGCCAAGGTTAAAGCTATTCAAGAAATTCCAGTTCCCCGTATTGAGAAGGAAGTCAGAGGTTTCCTGGGACATTTGAACTATGTTTCCAGATTTATTTCCCACTCGATCGCTACTTGTGAGCCAATCTTCAAGTTGTTAAAGAAAGATCAAGTATTGAAGTGGAACGATGATTATACGATAACCTTCGACTAAATTGAGGAGTAACTCCAGGAGCCTCCAATTCTGATGCCACTGGTTGAAGGAAAACCTCTGATCATGTACCTAACAGTGTTAGAGAACTCAATGGCGTGTGTACTGGGACAACATGACGAGTCTGGTCAAAAAGAGCATGCAATATACTACCTTAGCAAAAAGTTTACCGATTGTGAAACAAGATAATCACTGCTCAAGAAAACTTGTTGCACTTTGGCATGGGCTGCTCGCCGACTAAGATAGTATATGTTGACTTATACTACCTTGTTGATCTCTAAGATGGATCCGATAAAATAATTATTCGAGAATCCCGCTATATCCCGAAGAATAGAAAGGTGGCAAATGGTTTTGACAGAATACAACCAGCATGATTACCGACGTCAAGCTCAAATGGTACAGACCAATTCATTCAACTTCTTTCGACAGCGAGGGATGAGATGCTTGAAGACATAGGGGCAATAGCAGAGTTGAAACTCGATGGGACCACTTCCACATAGCAGTTTTCTTTTGTTTCTCTTTGTACACCTTTTTCTTTTATGACGATTTCCTCTTACTAGGATTTCTGTTTCTTTGTATAAAATTGTCTGTTTATAGACAAACTTTCCAAATCAATACAATCAGTATCAATTTCAAAAGCTTTTTTTATGTTCTTCTATTTTGTTTTCAAAAAATGTCCAATGATTATATTGAATGAACATATGCATTTGAATATGATTATTGGTTATGAATATATACGCGAAAATAGGATTAGCGTTTGCAAGAGACTCTAGGAATTGAGATAATGTTTGAAGTTGACCATAAATTCCCCTAGAGCAATTTCCTCTGATCTTTCCCCACAAGTTAGTCCTCATCAAAGGTTATTTCCATAGTGAAGTCTCCACAGTCAATAGGGTTTATTTCCCCAACGAAGTTTATTTCTCCCATGTTGCAAAAATTCCTCGACAGGATTCTCTTCTCTGACTAGATGGCATGCAACATTGTCCTCCCCGGACGAGCTAATATTCATACCGAAGCTCGATCAAACAACACATCAGATAATTTCAATTCTTTCATCTCCAAAATAACTATGAATGACCGACTTACCTTGAATGCTTTTATCCCCAAGCAGAAGTCGAAGATCCCCAGCGGAGTGTCCTCAAACGGAAAGTAAAAATTGACAGTAGAGGCATTCTAAATAAATTGAAAAACTATTGTCTTCATCCCCAACAACAATAAGAGATTTATTTTCCCCAGTCAGATGTTATCACACAAAGCTACTGACACGCTCTAATAACACATTACATCCATAAATCATTTACAAAAATCACAACATATGCGTATGAAACACATATAACATTCTCATTTATTTTGAGAGTATCATTATGCAATGCATCACATACATCATGACATTGCACAAAACTAACTTTGTCTTTTCAGCTTAAGTTCGCAAGCGGAGAAATATTACTAGTAATTTAAAAAAAGGTTATGGATCAATTCTTGAAACAAGACGAGCCGACTATCTACATGACCAAGTGATTTACTTCAGAGGAGTTCTGAAACGCATATCCCCTTAAGCACTTTATTCTGAAAAGCATCTCCTTCAAAAGTTTTGTCTGAAAAGCATCTCCTTTAGCACTTCATTATGAAAAGCATGTCCCCTTCAGAGATGGAACCATGAAAAGCATTTCCCCCAGAGACTGAGTTCTGGCGAGCATTTCCTTTATAAGAGTTTTGAAACACATTTTCCCCTTCAGCACTCATTCTGAAAAGCATCTCCTTCAGAAGGTTATTCTGAAAAGCATCTCCTTCAGCACTTCGTTTTGAAAAGAATTTCCCCTTCAGAGATGGAACCCTGAAAACATTTCCCCAGAGACCGAGTTCTGGCGAGCATTTCCTTCAGAAGAGTCCTGAAAAGCATTTTACCTTTTATTACTTCATTCTAAAAAGCATCTCATTCAGAAGTTTATTCTGAAAAGTATCTCTTTCAGTGCTTCATTCTGAAAAGCATGTCCGCTTCAGATACGGAATCCTGAAAATCATTTCCCCCAGAGACCGAGTTCTGGCAAGCATTTCCTTCAGAAGAGTTATGAAACACATTTCCCCTTCAGCACTTCATTTTGAAAATCACCTCCTTCATAAGTTTATTCTGAAAAGCATCTCCTTCAGCGCTTCATTCTAGAAAGTATTTCCCCTTCAGATATGGAATCCTGAAAAGCATTTCCCCAAGAGACCGAGTTCTGGTGAGCATTTCTTTCAGAGGAGTCCTGAAACACATTTCCTCTTCAGCACTTCACTCTGAAAAGCATCCCCTTCAGAAGTCTTATCCTGAAAAGCATCTTCTTCAGCACTACATTCTGAAAAGCATTTCCTCTTCAGAAATGGAATCCTGAAAAGAATTATTTTGACACGCCTATCAATGGTTACTTTGTATGGAATCTGTAAGCCCATCTCTAATGACACTCTATCACTTCTCTGAATGGCATCTTTAAAACCATTCAATCAACATAATCAACCAACAAGTGTTACTTCGTGCACATGTGAGTGCAAATGTCTGGGTATTTAAGTGTTCAATCCTCTTCCACCTTTAGATCCCAAATGGAAAGCATGCCACTCTATCTCCCCGGGTTTAGAGGATTGAACAGGGGAATCAGTTATACCCCAAAATTTGTCCTCCCATTTTTCAAATACAAATTGATTCAAGGTGCTCAAGTACTCAAAACTATTCAAGAATTGATCAGACAAATTCTCCTCCCAAGCAGTGGCCTATAATTTGGGTTTTGTTTTTCTCAGAGGAAATTGGACTTCTAATGCCTCAAGCGGATTTAATGGTTTCTCATATACTTCAAAGTTTTAAGCCTTACATCACAAATTTGCTCAGTCAATTTCTCAGATGATTAAAAATAAATTGTATTAGGTAAAAAGTCAATTGTGGTCAACATACAATCAAACCTCAATATTTTTGGTCAACATCAATATTTTGAAGTTACATTCATCATTTTATCAAGGGTTGATCATGATTCATCAAGAAAACTCAAGATTCATCAAAAGTCAAAAGTTGCTAAATTAGGGTTTTCTTTAGGAGAAGTCAACTGAACTTTGACCAGGCACAACTTTCACATGCTTCATCATATTTCTCTCAACCAAATCTCATTTTGAAGGAAATTCAATTCTCCACAACTTTTTCTCTCTAAGCTCAAGTCCAAAAATGCTTCATTTGAGAGATATGGGCCAAAACATTATAGGTCATTACAAAGATCAACAAAAGACACTTTTTGTCAAGGCAACTTAAATCAAGATAAAGTATTCAAATGAAAAGAATGATCAACATAGCGATTGTATAGGATATCTTGAGCTTTCCAAAAAGTCCAAGATCACTTTCATATGATAAAAATTAAGAGAGTTATGGATTTCACAATTTAGGCCATTTTGAGAAAATGTATGAAATCCAATTTGAGTGAACTTGAATTTTTGGACAAGGTGATTTCGCCTTCAATAAGGACTTAATCTACTATAACCAAACTGATTACAGATAACCAACAACAAGTCAGATCAACCTTATTGGCAGCCCCAATAAGTCAGTCGATCCTTATTGCAAATCCATCAAGTTGCAGCAGGAGTCTATTTGAGATCAGACCTTCACTCGGTCTCTCAAGGTATCAATCAACAACAGTTGAATACTTTCAGTATATTACATATTTCTTCTTGTAAGAAGATTACACAGATGTTTCAGTACAAAGAAAAAACCTAAGTGTTTTACAGCAAGATACCAACAACAATTTCTTTCCTATTTACAAAACTATACACAGAAGAGACCCGTTGAAAGGGTAGAAAGGTAATCGAAAGTCCAGTTTTTTGTTCTCAACGGTCATAATGAGAGTGGTCACAATATAGTACAGAAAAGGATTGTCTTTACGCCACCCTAGAGAGTAGAGGTCACAAACACTTTATGTACCTTTTGTACACGATCACATGTTAACCATTTTGAACTTCTTATCTTCAGAGGCTTCAGATAATTTGAATGTTGAAGCTTGTTGTAGAATAATTACTCTTTAATTCTTAGAACCTAAGTCTTGGATTCTTTAGAACTTTTCCTATTAGAACCTTGTCTTTAGAGTCTTCAGCACTTGGTCATAAGAACTTACTTGTCTTTAGATCATCAGAACTTATTCAGCAGAACCTCATCTTCATAATCTTCAGAGTTTTATAACACACCGAAGTAAAGCTTTAGAAGGCCTCCAAAGCTCAACCATAAAATCACGATCAAAACCTCTTGTACTAACGTTCCTAAGACACGTTGTATAAGACATATTCAGAATCTTGACTTCAATTGTAACATGTAACCACATGTTTTCTTCTAGTAGTGTATGTTCAGAACCTGATGACGGCACATGCCTTGATACCAGAGTTAGAACATTACAGCAGCAACTACACACTAGAATAAACCATTAGAGTATACAATTGTTCTTAAAGATAACATGTAAAGTAATCATCAAAATCTTAAGGCCAGATGTAGAAACACTTATTGTTATTACAATCTCCCCCTTTTTGATGATGACAAAACCATGTATTTTGATAGAACAACTTATACATGGTAATCACCGTAACCGACAAATTCAGAGTTAAGCTTACAGCTCCCCCTGAATCTGTTAATCCCAAAATTTCATTTGAGCTTGTTTAGAGTCTCCCCCTAAGTCCAAGACTCACAAAATATATTTTAAGTTATCAGAACATATAAATAGAGAAGTAACACTTCCATACAATAACTCATCAGAGTCTGACTAGAGCACCTGGTCTTCATCTCAGAACCTGGTTACTATCAAAACTTGATGAAGAATCAAAAATTAACTTTAAGACTGATTGAATAATTACACACATTATGTGTCGGCACTTCTATTTCATGATTCTGATATCACAACCAAAACACTATACTTCTGGAGAAGTTCACTACTTCTTAAGTATCAGTGTTTGACTTGATATTTTCCAGTATATTAATCATTCAGACAGTTTACAACTTCTGAATAGAGCATATGTTACGGAAGCATACGTATCAGAGCACAACTTATGAGTGGCATCTATGTATGAGAGCATGCATCAGAATGTTGACTTGTATTCCTTTCAGAAGAGCACTGCTTCTGGAGCTTTAACTCTGAATTCCATACTTTCAAAAAGTTAACAACTTCTGAACTCTATGATATCTAGTAAGATCACCTTACTTTCAGTAAGTTTATAACTTCTGAATTGTGTTTGGTACATTTGTTTGAATATTCGTATATTCATAGAGTGTACAACTTCTTAGATATGAAATTGAAGTTGATTTCATCCATAAGGTTATCAACCTTAGCATCAATATCTTCATCTTCAACCTATCTTATAATACTCAATGAACTTGTTTAAAGTTCTGGATTAAAACATCAAACAAATGGTTAGTAGCAACAACATTTTATATGTTTGATTTTAAGATTCTGAGAATAAACATCATCAAAATCATTTTACTTTCTCCCCCTTTGTCAGAAACAAAAAAAGGTTATATGGATACAGAAAAATGAACTTGAAGTCCTGTTGTTGAAGCCACTGGATCATTTGAGATCTTCTAAGCAGAGTACTGATTAATTATACATACATATATATATATATATATATATATATATATATATATATATATATATATATATATATATATATATATATATATATATATATATATATATATATATATATATATATATATATATATATATATATATATATATATATATATATATATATATATATATATATATATATATATATATATATATATATATATATTGCTTAAGGTTAGACATTTTTCTTTAGAATTGATTTTCCTTATTTAGAATAATTGATGAAAAAGTGATTTAATCATTCCAGAACATTTAAAGTATCATGAAGAATTATATCTATGAATGTAAGCAAATTTTTTGAGAGATAGATATGTATCAAGATTATTTCATGCTAATACATCATTTTATAAATAACTGGTGATAGGATAAGCTATTCAGTACAATGATTTGACACGCAAAACATGACTTGAAGAAGACATTTATTTTGAGTACAAGGACACTGGCTTTGACTTCAAACACTTCACAACACTCGTCAAATATAGTGTTTTCTCTTGTGAACTTAGCCTTTCTAACAATTTTGATCATCCTAGCTAATTCAAATAGTTCAGATAAGACACTCCCATAGGGTATGAAGGATTTTTGAGAATCTCTGGAATCCAAGATTGATTCCTTTAGGTGGTTGAAAATAATAATAGACAGATTAATAAGGATTTTATTGAGAATGCAGAAGATTATGCGCTTATCCCTTGGAAACACATCATCCGGGTCTTCACCTCTATGATGAAAGTTTATTTGCAAGAAACACATCCATATTCTAGCAAGAGGTTTTAGGTTGTCTGGATTGCTGGTTTCATTCCCACAAGAAGTGTCATGAATGGTTGGGAATATATCCACATCCATGAATTCAAAACTGGCATGATCCATGTGATGATAAAAGGAATACCATAAATACTCGATTCAATGTAACTGCTATCACTACTAGCGGATGCATAAAGCCATAATTTTTTACGATATTAGGGTATATAGGGCTTCATAGCATAACAACATATCCTAACCAACCCTGAATTTCAAAGTACATGTTAATGAGACCGTCATCAGACATGCTATTAGTCCTTTTCTCATGAATCACCTCTAGAAGGTTTTCATTTCCATGAAACGTCTTGATGGCCATTTGACACAAGATTTTTATGAAGTACTGAAGGAATGAATTGAGAATGATGACTTAAGCTTAAGGAGAGACTGCAGATGATTGATAATATAAATAAAAAGATGCAACAGAGTGGAAAGATAAAATTACTTCAGAGTAAATAACCTCGAGACACGCAAGAAATTTAATGCTTGATTTGGAAGGAAAGAGAATAGATGACATCACTACTTCCAAAGGAAAGGTTATGGAGAGTTAATACACAAATTAGGGTAGGACGTGCAAGAAAAAATATTTTGGAATTGACAGCCGAAAATCTTATCCTCTCTTTTCAATCATAAGAGATAAAAGTAAAACACGAGATATTTTTCATATATTCTCAAGTAATTTAATTGCTTCAAGATTAATTTTAAACAAGGGAAAACACATCTTTCTTGATTTAAATATTTCCCGTTTAGACGACTTCTAACTTGTAAAAGTATCTATAAGTATTTTGTCAGAAAATATATAAATATTGACCTGATGTATTAAAGCATGATAAGATCTCCTTTAATATCAATGTTGTTTCTGATCATTCATTTTGTTGTAATCACGTGAGTCACCTTTTGAACAAATACTTGGTCCAACACATCCTTCTTGTAGAGTCTTCACATCAGTTTTTGCAGGATCCTCTTCAGGAGTTTTATCATTAGTAGCTTTTTATTGATCATCTCCCAATCTTCTTATTTCTTGAGCTTCAGTAGCCGCTCTATTATTTTCAGATTCTGAAAAGTAATTTTCACACCTGCAAGTTTATCAACTAGCTTTGAATTTTTAGAGTCAAGCTTATCATCAAATCTATCATGAATTAATTCCTAAATAGAGTGTTTCAAGGTTGTTGTACCCCAAAATTTGCCCTCCCATATTCCTCAAGATATGATCTTCAAATTTCTCCAGATGGCTCAAGGATTGCACAGTCCAAATACCTCCTAAGCCAACTGAAATTAGGGTTTTGGTTCTTTCAAGGAATTGGAGGTTTTCAATGGCTCAATCAAGTCTCATAGGCCTATATGCATTCTCAAGCACCTACATGCCAAGTTTCAAGACTCACAGGGCCAATTTGCACAGTCAAAAGCTCCATTTGACCTACAGTCATCTGCAAGGGCAAAATGGTCATTTTGCAGTCAAAAGTCAGAATTTTTGGTCAACATCTTATTTTGAGTTCACAATCATCATTTGATCAAGTCTTGATCATGATTCCACAAGGATAGCTCAAAAATCATCAAGATGCAAAAAGTTACTATTTTTGGACAGTAAAAAAGTCAACTGTATCTTGACCAGGGCATAACTTTTACATGGTTTGTCATCAAAATCCCATCCAATGCTCATTTTGAAGGGGATGCAATTTCCTACAATCCATCTTCACACTCCAAGTTCAAGAAATGCTCTCATAAAAAGTTATCAATTTCTACATTATAGGTCAAATTCAAAAGTCAACAAAAATGCACTTTGGGTCAAAGGCCATAACTTGAGATTGGTAAATCCAAATGACATGGGACCAAAGGCATTGGTTAGAGTACTTCAAGACCTTTCCAAAATGTCCAAGAACATGTTCATATGATCAAAATCGAGCAAGATGTGCATTGGAGAAGTTGGGAAATTTTTATGAATTTGCAAAAGTCAACTTTGCTCAAAACACCTTATTTTTGCTAATGGGCCTCAAATCTCTTCTTGAAATTTCATCCATGGCCTATGCACGACCCATCAAGATTAATTGAATTTATTTTCTTATTTTTATTGATTAATTGGATTTTTAATTAATATTAATTCATTTAATTAATTTAAATTGTAGGAAAATGCAAGATTTGATTTTTCAATCAATTTGTGAAGCAAATATGGTCAAGATATGCTGGAAAATTCATGCTCAAAGTCAAAGATACAAAAAATACAAAATTGGCAACATTTTCCAATCATGAAAAATCAAAAAGATTTGATTTCCAATCAAGGATTCAAGCATCAATGCAATGGATTTTTGCTCAAGTTTTTGACCTAATTTCTATATATATGCAAGCAAACCCTGACCAAAGGGACGTGAAAAAGCTGCAGAAAAAAAGGCCATAGCATATTGAAAAATTCCAAGAAAATTGAAAAATGGTTTTTTGTATTCTAGGGCGATTTAAGAGTTTTTATTGATTCCAATACATTGCAGGAGATCCCAGGAAGGTTTTGCAATCAAATTCAGACCTTAAAGCTCAAGAAATCGTTGAAAACAGAACCACGGTTTGCACTTATTTTCCAAAATCGTATTGTTGAATTCATGCATAATTAACATGTTTTTGTGATTGTTTTGCATTTCTAGAGGTCATACCAAGCTTATGGAATGGTTTAATTGATTTATAACTCCCTGAATCCAAAGATGCCATAGTTGAATTTTTAGGGTTCGTGAGCTTTGAATTGGGGCTTTGCAATCCAGGAAAAATTAAGACTTGTGAGACCCATGGTTGGAATCATTAGAACAAGACGAACAAGACTAACCCTTCGCGAAATATTTATATACCCTGTATCTCTATTCGCTATTTTTCGTTGCCATGTTTAGTGGGGGTTAAAAACCCCCGCTATTTGATTCTGAATATGCAGGTACAAGTGAAGAAGATCATGAGGTGTTAGCATGCCATTGGGTAATTTGAAAACTCGCGCGTTTTTTGTGTTTTACAGCATATTGATTGAATTCTTAATATAATAATTTCTTGTTATTATAATATCAAAAACGTGCAAGTGGTGTAGTGGTTGATGCGTTGGCTTGGAAGTATTGGGACCTGGGTTCGAATCCCAGGTCCCCCCAAAACATTTATTTTTTTTTCTTCACATGATCACATGTAGGTTTCAAAAGAAGGCTTACCATGTACCTCCAATTCACAAGCGCCCTGTGTGTCCAAGCTCAGATCTAGTGGCCATGAGTGAAGATCACCATACACCTTAGTCAATGAGCATACAGGGAATTGCTAAAGTCAAACGGGCTGGCAGCTATTGGGCTTCAAATTGCCAAAGACACCTCCTTTTGGGCCAGCACCCCCTGGGTTATTCTTTTTTTCTTTCTTTATTTAATTATTTTACTATTAATCATTATTATTATTATTAGTTAGTTAATCAAATTAATTTTTTCATAATAATTAGAAAACTAAAATATAATATATTTTTATTATTATTTATTAAATTCACCCTTAATTTATTATTTTTGTAAATAAATATAATTAATTAATTTAGTTGTTTTAATTAGGTTAATTTCAATATTTTCACAATAATTTAAAATCAACATAGAATTAGGGTTTTTACTAACTTTTGACTATTTTTTATTTACCTCCTTGAGACATTAAAGAACCAAAAATATTTCTTTTTATTAATTAGTTTTAGGTTTAATTTAATTTAATTCATAAACAACCAAAACTTCTTTCTTTCTCAAAAAAGGGTCAAAACCCTAAGAACTTCTCCGATTCAATTTTCTCTCGCGCGTATGTTTGTTTTTATTAATTTTTTATCCATATTTATGTAATTGTTCCGAGGATGTAATAGCTTTAATTAGGACTTTTTATCGCTTTATTTAATTTTCCGCAATTTACCTTTTCAAGAGTTTGTTTTTGGCGATGTAAATACCTGACGCCTTGTAATAGTTTAGCTTTATTTTCCGCAACTATTAACTGCTAGATGTATGCTAACTAGGCTATGCATGACAAGACTTATCTCTGAAATTAAAATTAACCTGTAGCTCACCATAACATGTGCAAAGATAACTTAACTGAATCATGACACACTCGCACATGCCACTCCTAGGGTACGCCTCACTTGGTTGCCTCGACGTGGTCATTGAGTATAGGGTGTTTTAGAGGTCGCCCTCTTGTCTAAAGATCAAAGTTGCCTCAAAACGGTTGCCTCGATAAAAAATGATCTAAGACATTAGGGTTACCGCTAAGGCGTCCTACTATTGCTTTGGTGACCACATGTCCCTATAATCGAATTGACCCGAAAACTCCAACGACGGTGCTACCTACTTCTCAATAGTGGGATAGTACTGTCTAAAGGACATTTACACAACTTAATTTCCTTTGAGTAGGTAGAGGTTCTTAGATACTTGCTCTTTCAAAACAAAAATACTTTTCGCACCTACACTTTTCTGACAAAAGTTTTCAAACAAACACTTCATACACTCTTGAGGACAGATACAAGAGTTAAATCGAAGTTTTCAAACAAACTTTTTTCAAAACCCATAAACACAAGAAAAGCAAAACATTTTTGAAAACATAGTGAGCAAGTACCTAAGAGCCCGTGGATAACCACATATAGAAAGGGTGCTAACACCTTCCCTTTCTATAATCTACCTCCCGAACCCGAGAAACATCTCGAAAAGGAATTTTGTTGTGCTTTTGTCCTTTCCTTGTTTGAGAAAATAAAAGACGGTGGCGACTCTTGCTTACCGCGACATTTTGCAAAATGCAAACGCGAACCAGCATTCCAAAACAGTCAGTTCTATTTCCACCGATCACAAAGGTTATATATTTTATAGCCTTTTTAAGCATTCATAACATCCTAACATGATACACCTTTGAGCTTTTGAATCAAACTTGTTCGGATTTTCTCAAGAGTTTAGGATAAACAAGAGCATCCAAACGGATAAAAAAATGAAATGTTGGGTTCCTTGTTTTTCCACAAATCATAAGGAGTTATCCTACAAATAGGTCTATAAAGACACTACTTAGGATATAACACACTTTGTTTACATCTTCTTCCTAGAGGTGGTTTGCTAATTTGGTATTAAAAATTTTCAAAAACTTCACCATGATCATTCCTAACCTTGACCAATATTGAGATTTATCTCATTTTGCACTTGGATACAGAAGGTAGTGAAAACGGAATGTAACTCACTTTTATGATTGAGAAACTTCACCCATGTCTATCTGCTGTAGACATAAATCATCCATACTTCTTTTCATTAATTGGCTTAGTTTTTACTTGGTTCAAACGGATCAATGTTCAAAAGTTCCAATGGTCTAGTGAAAGAAACAATATTCGTTTCTTCTCATTGAACATGATAGAATTTTCTTTGACAAGCAACTACTATTTCGGAGTCTATGATCTTACCTTTTTGATCACCTCCTAAAATCCATGACATTCCTATGCTTAAGTTTCGGGCTTCAGAACATATGCCTTTTTCCCATCATGAGTTGCAAGCAAACAAAGTCCAGGTGCCAAGATATGTGTTTCAATTGCACTGCTAAGGATGTCTGCAACATAGGTTATCTTATATTTTGGTACCCATAATTCCTTTGGTCCATTTTTATTAGTTCTATTAGAGTTATGAACAACTATGGTTTCAGCAATGGTATAATCATATTTACAAGTTTTAAAATTATTTGGTTCAGCCAGCAGGCACAAAATGAGAGTGTAAGGTAGTTGGTATGTTTTTCTTATTAGATTTAGATTTTTCATGAGGATCATAACCAATACCATTTACTCCATTTAGATTTAGATTTGAATAAACTTTGTTCAGAAATCTCAGTCCTGCAACCAAGGTTTAAAATCTTGAGAACATGACTTCAATTCTTTCATCATCCTCATTTTGAAAGCTTCATACTTCTGAATCAAGGTCAGCGCCTTGGTTTCTTTGACTTGATCATTTCCTTCATGAGTCATTTTGAGAGAATCAAATATAGACTTAGTAGGGTCTCTATTTGTGATCTTCACATACTCAATATAAGAAATTGCATTCAGCAAGATTGTTCTTGATTTATAATGCTTCTTACATTCTTTCTTCTATTGATCAGTCATAGCTCTCCTAGCTATCTCTTTTCCAGTATCATTTGTGGGAGGTACGTAGCCATCGACTACCATATCCCAAAGATCAACATGAAGACCTAGAAAGAAGCTTTCTAGTTTATCTTTCCAATATTCAAACTTTTCACCATCAAAGATGGGAGGTTTTACATTGTAGCTTTTATTGCTTGAATCTGAAGCAACTATAGTTAATATGGGTTCAACCATTGTATTTCTTCAAAGAAAAACTCGTCTGGATCTTTATTTGACATATTTAAGTGTTTGATAACTATTAATACCAAAACCAGAGCTTTGATGCCACCTGAAGGTGTGAGAAACACAAGAAAGGGGGTTTGAGTTGGGTTTCACCAAAAAATAATTTTGAATTCTTTTCGATGATAAAAGACAAAGTTAACCTAGAACATAAAAATAAATGAGCACAATTATTTTTATCCTGGTTCACTATTAACGAAGTTACTCCAGTCCATTCCTCAAGGTGATTTCGCCTTCAACAAGGACTTAATCCACTATAACCAATCTGATTACAGATAACATATAATAAGTCATATCAACTATATTGGCACCCCCAACAAGTCAGACGATCCTTATTGAAAATCCACTCAAGCCGCATCAAGAGTCTTCTTGATATCAGACCTTCACTCGGTCTCTCAAGGTATCAATCAACAACAGTTGAATACTTTCAGTGTTTTACAAGTTGATTCTTGTTAACAGATTACAGAAAAGTTTCAGTATAAAGAAAACACCTTAGTATTTTACAACAAGATACGAGAAACAACTACTTTCCTATTTACAAAACTATACACAGAAGATTCTCTCTAAAGAGTTTTCACAATGTTTTATTGTAGTTTTACTTGATCTTGATTTAATCTGATATATTTTGTGTAATGTTGATTCTTTCTTTTCTTTAGCTTCCAAGTCTTCCTTTTATATCTTAGAAAATAGATTTGTTGAAAGGGTAGAAAGGTAATCAGAAATCCAGCTATTTGTTCTCAACATTCAAAATGAGATTGGTCACAATATAGTACAGAAAAGGATTGTCCTTACGCCACCCTAGAGAGTAGAGGTCACAGACACTTTATGTATATTTTGTACACCGTCACACGTTAACCATTTTGAACTTTTTCTTATCTTCAGAGGCTTCAAATAATTTGAATGTTAAAGCTTGTTGTAGAAGAATTACTCTTTAAGTATTAGAACCTAAGTCTTGGAGTCTTCAGAACTTTTCCTATCAGAACCTTGTGTTCAAAGTCTTCAGCACTTGGTCATAAGAGCTTGCTTGTCTTCATATCATCAGAACTTGTTCAGTAGAACCTCGTCTTCATAATCTTTATAAATTTGTAACACATCAAAGTAAAGCTTTAGAAGGCCTCCAAAGATTAACCATAAAGTCACAATCATAACCTCTTGTACTAACATTCCTAAGACACGTTGCATAAGACATATTCAGAATATTGACTTCAACTGTAACATGTAACCACATATTTTCTTCCAGTAGTGTATGTTTAGAACCTGATGAAATCACACACCTTGATACCAGAGCCAGAACATTACAGCAGCAGCTACACACTAGAATAAACCATTAGAGTATACAATTGTTCTTAAAGATAATATGTAAAGTTATCATCAAAATCTTAAGGCTATATGTAGAAACACTTCTTGTTCTTACAATTTATCCATCGGGTTATAATAAAATGATGGGTTAGATAATTTATTATACACTTGTAACCTTGGTTTTTAAATAACCGAGGGAACAAGTTTTTTTAACAAAAAAATAAAACATGTCGCGCTTTGGAATAAAACCTCGGTTTTTTCTGGATGACGTGAAAGCTTTCTCATGAAAATCGGTGTTTGTAGTAGTGTTTATTCTCCTTGAATTCATTTGAAAATATCTTTAAAGAATTTAAGAATATCTGAATTTTCTTTGATAAAGCTCACTTTAGTACACCTACAAACATATCTCTTTCCACTAGACATTTCAACTTGGATAGCTCCCATTAACTCCATATGAAAAAGTTCTAACACCTTGAACATAGTCTAATGTTGCAACTTTAGATGTGACATCTTTGTTGGCTTACTAATTTGACACATATCACAGACTTTACCCTTTTCAATCTTGAGACTTGGCAGATTCCTACTAGCTTCTTCAGATATTCATTTCTTCATACCTTTAAGATGTTGGTGTCCAAGCTTCTGATCCTGTGGCTTCACCTAATTCTTATTGGTTATTGAACATGTGAAAGAGATGATAGTTCCTTGAGTTACCCATAAATAAAAATTGTCTTTAGACCTGATTCCCTTCATCAGAACAACATCTTCCTCATTTGTGGTCAAACATTCTGATTTTGTAAAGTTGACTATTAGACCTTGATCACACAGCTGACTAATGCTAATAAGGTTAGTGTTACCTTGAAAAATCTTAAGGTATTCAAGCACGTGTATTAAATGAGGATATTCTCATAAGCTAAGGGTCATCCTCTAAAGTAGGGGTTTTTGGGAAATCGGAGCCAAAGTGTTTGATAATTTGGTTTTATTAAACTAGATTTATTGTTTAAAGGGAATGTCACGCCAAACTGTCGAAACTGATCCAGGTCGACCAAAAGGAAATAAAAGAATATATGTTAAGAAATGGTTGAAATTGGTTTAGTCGACCAAAGGGTGAAAGACAAGGAAAATGGTCAAAATTGGTTTTTGTCAACCAAAAGGGTTTCTGGACTTAGAGGATTTGTTGTTGATTTTTAAATCTTACCAAAGGGAAAGTGTGTCGAAGCGAGTCAGAAGCGGTTTACTTTCAGAAGCTAGGAGTGAGAAGATTTAAATTTCAAAGTCATCAGTAGTTGCCAGCGGTTTATAATTTGTTTAAGCGCCAAATAGGTGACGACATCCAGTGAAGCGGTTGTCTCAAGATTTTAATATTGTCCATAGATTTCATCTAGGCAGTTACATTGTAAATATTATAAATAAGCAGATTTAGTGTAGTTTTTTTGGTGTGTTCACTTGTATGCTCAAATTACTTGTCAAAACTCCATCATTTCGAGCGTTAGGAAACAAAGAGTGAAGAAGTGCTTGATGTACGTGAAGCACCACTTTTATTTCAATGCAAATCCTTTATTTTTAAATTATCTCTTTTGAATACTTTATTTGCTTTCTATGTATTGTTGAACAAAGTCTTTATGTTATTTTCTACTTCGCGTACACAATTCAATGCTCTTTGTCGGTCACGAGTCACTAGTCAGTTAGTTTATTGAATCTTATTTTCATATCAATACCTTCTGTCGGTCACGAGTCACCAGTCAATCGATCGATTCATAGTGTGGAAAGCCGTTATACTTGTTCCCTTAGTCACAAAAAACCATTCCCCTTAATAAGGATTTCAATAGAATAAGTATAATAATAAAAGTCTTAACATATGTCTTAAGATCAACTGGTCGATCTTGCGAGTTACCCTTAGTTTTAGGACTTTGGGAGGACTGGCGGTTGTTTACCATTTTCCATAGTAAACAAATTGGCACACCCGGTGGGACACAATGCTAAGAATTTGTCTTAAGTGTATGCAGCTTATAAATGGAAAGTTAACCAAAGAGTATAATAAACCATCATCTAGGAAGCATAGATCAAGAATGACAATTCCTGATGTGATACGGTGGCAGAACCGACTGTTTATACTGGTTTTGCATTTGTATTCGCAAATGTTGCAATAAGCAAGAGTCGCCACTGACTTTTCTTTTATCCAACAAAGGAAAGGGTGAAAAGAAAAGAAAAGACCTTTCGAGATTATTTCTGAGTAAGGGGGTAGATTATGGAAAGGGAAGGTGTTAGCACCCTTTCCATCCATAGTTATCTACGGGCTCTTAGGTGCTTAGCTCATTTTGTAAATTGCTCGTGCTTTGTGTGTTTTTGAAAAATGTTTTGAAAATGCCTTAGTGCGGCGATTTGCTTTGTGATAACTCTTGTATCGGTCCTCAAGAGTGTTGACAAGGCGAATGTTTTTGAAAATATTTTGCTGTAGGTGCAAAAAGTTATTTTGAGCAAGAACCTAAGAACTTATCTACTTATACTCGAAAGGTCGTTCTTTTCCTATTTTCCTTTAGACAATGCTATCCTACTATTAGTGAGTAGGTAGCCCTAGTCGTTGGATGTTTGAGAGACAGGCGTAGGGTCTTCGTTATGGTCATTGAAGGCAACATGTAGGGATACCTTTAGCAGTTCGAAGGGACTGTCACCATATATTCGTAGGCAACATCGAAGGATAAGATCATATACCGTAGGCAACTTCGAGGGATATCGAGGGACTATGATCTTTTATGATGATTTATATCGAGGGTCTTTGCTAATGGTATCCCGATGTTCGAGGGACATGACCATTATTTTCCGAGGCAACGAAAGAGGTTACCCTAAAGGTGCAAGTGTGAGAAGTGTGTTCAATTCAATTATATTTATCTTGAAATTAGGGTTTTCTACTGTTTCTTTTTTGATCTTGCTGTATATGCCTAATTACTAGCAGTTAAATATATACAAGTTTACAAGAAATATAAAGGCGAGAAATAAAGTTCCTACGCTATTACAGGGCTTTGGTGTAGTTACATAAATAATGAAACTGCGAGAATTTAAACTACGGCTATTACAATTATTATGCGACCTATACATTTGTCTAATAAATATAAATAGAAAATGAATAGAAATAAAAATAAGAAAAATGTTGAGAAAATAATTAAAACCTAAGATTCTAAGTGTTAGAAAATATATTTTTTAATATTTTTTGTTTGGAAAATAATAAAAGTATGAATTAATAATTAAAAAACCTAACTCTGATTAATAAGTTAATTATGAAATAAAATCAATATTGATTAAATCAAAACAACTTTTATGTCAAAAATTATTTTAATTAATTAAAAGTCTAAAACTAATATTTAATGATTTTCTTTGTGATTTTATATGTTAACTAAATTAATGATAGAAAACAAATTAAGTGAAAAATAAATAAATGAAAAGGGTTAGAAAAGAATATAGTCAAAAAAGTGAAAAATGCATGGGGTGGGTGTTGAACCCATGCCCCTTGGGTCACAGTCAGACGCCTCATTTACCAAGCCAAGCTATTTTTTGTGATTCAAACCTATTCTACGTAACAACAGAAACTCATTTGGGCAGTTAATAAACATTAGCAATACATGAAATTAATTATATGAATGTTTGAAAGAAAAGCAAATCGGAGAAGATGAGTATGCTTATTTCGAGCATCAACGACCATGACTTTCGACCTATTCTTATCCTTAGATACCTCAGAAATGATTTGTAATTGATGGCTTGGACTGAAAGTGGCTGGATCTTTGGTTTTGACTTTGCCCTAATTTTCACAAAATTTGAGGTTTTTAGAGAGTGTTCTTAGGCAGCCAATTTTGTGCTCTCTAGTGCATGAGGGTGTTGTGTTTATATAGAGGAGGAATTTAAGTTAAAAATAATAGAAGAAATCTCATGGCATCAATTGCATGATTTGTTTCCAAAATTCATTTGAAAAACTTTCCAAACTTGTGAAAATCTTGTTTTAATGATATTTTATTGGTTGTCACGATTTTGGAAGCTTGCTATGAGCTATTTGGACCCCAAGAAATTCAAATCTTAAGCCTTACATGCCTTGTGCATTAATCTTGCATTTTATTTGATTTAATTTGAGTTTAAATGAATAAAATAAAAAATAAATGAAATAAAAATTAAAATAATGCATGGATCGGTTTAGGGGTTCTTAATCATGTTGTAAACACGTTCAAACCTAGGCCCATTAGTCCACAAGTTTAATATTTCTCAATTTGCACTTCATGCACTTTCTCAAAAATTTCCCAACTTTTGAAAGCCATAACTTGCTCAATTTTTATCTTTTGGAGATGACCTTTGACTAGTTAGAAATCTCAAGATGTCCCCTACAACCTATATGTTGACTATTTTTTCATTTGGAGAAATCATCTTGATGTAAATTCTCTTGGAAAAAAGTGTCTTTTGTTGACTTTCTGAAAGTGACATGTAATGTATGAGCCTGTATCTTTCCAATGGTGTATATATTGACCTTGAGGGATGAAGAGAAGTTGTAGGTAATTGGATTCTCTTCAAAATGGGACTTGGTTGAATTTTTTTTGATAAAGTATGAGAAAGTTATGGCTTGTCAAAGTTCAGTTGACTTTTCCTATAAAAACCCTAATTAGAAATTTTTGACTTTTGATAAATTAGGAGCATTTCTTGAGGAATCATGATAAACCCTTGATCAAATGATGGATATCACTTAAAAATGTTGACGTTGAACAAAAAACCTTAAAGTTTAACTGCAAGTGGGTCACAGTTGACTTTTGACTAAGTACAGTTGATTTTCAGGCATTTGAGCAGTTGACTGAGCAAACTTGTAGTGCAAGGTATGAAATTTGCCATGGTAAATATTGAAGACATATTAAGACCATGGAAGACATTTGAGACCATTGGAGCTCACACATCTTGGTGAAAAATTAAACCCTAGTTGGAAGGCCAATGCTTAAGAGGAGAATTTGTCTGATCAATTCTTGATCAACCTTGAGCAATTGAGGACCTCTAGGAGTATGTCTTGTGTGAAAATTGGAGGGAAAATTTTGGGATACAACAGCTTCCCCTGTTCAATCTTCTTAAACCTGAGGATTTAGATTGGCTTGTCTACCTTTCATGATCTGAAGGTGGAAGATGATTGAACACTAGAGTGCCTAGAAATTTGCACTTGCATGAAGTAATACTGATGGTTGATGACGTCGGGAATGGGCTTACAGATGCAATTTGGAGAAGATGACTGAAAGTCGTCGAATATGGGCTTAAATACGCCATCCAGAGAATATGATGGAGAGTCGTCAGAGATGGGCTTAAATATGCCATCCAGAGTAGATGCTAACTTCATAAGAGGTCTCTTTGTGGGGATTCCTGTTCCTGTTGTCTGAGGAAGAGTCCACTGGGGGATGTTGATTTCTGTTGTTTTCCTTTTTGAGGAAAACTCTGTGGGGAATAGAGTCTAGGAACTTCAATTGTCCATGGCTCTACTGAGGGGTTATCTCTGGATTGGAGAGATGAAAGTTTGCTGTTTTCTGGTTGAAATCCAGACTTCGCAGTAATTTGCTGGGGATAATGTATTAGAAAGAGCCTGTGTAGGGCTGTTTCAGGATAAGTACGGGTAAGACTTCATCTGGAAGTGTATGAGAAGTAACCTGGGTAGGGATGCCTCAGGATGAGTCTGTGTAAAACTGCATCTGGAAATTGTGAGAAGAAACATGGGTAGAGTTGCTTGAGGATGAGTCCGTGTAAAACTACATCTGGAAATTCAAGAGAAGGAACCTGGGTAGGGTTGCCTCAGGATGAGTTCGTGTAAAACTGCATATGGAAATTCAAGATAAGGAACCTGTAGGGTTACCTCAGGATGAGTCTGTGTAAAACTGCATCTGGAAATTCAAGAGAAGGAACCTGGGTAGGGTTGCCTCCGGATGAGTCTGTGTAAAAATGCATCTGGAGATTATGAGAAGGAACCTAGGTAGGGTTGCTTCAGGATGAGTCCGTGTAAAACTTCAGAAGGATGGAGAAGGAACCCGTGTAAGATTGCTTCACAAATAGCCCGTATAAAGTTATATTTGGAAGTTAGAAGAAATCTGTGTAAGATTACTTCATGAAGAGCCCGTATAAAGCTGTATTTGGAAGTCAGAAGAAACCTGTGTAAGATTGCTTCATGATGAGCCCGTGTAAAGCTGTATTTGGAAGTCAGAAGAAACCCGTGTAAGATTGCTTCATGATGAGCCCGTGTAAAGCTATATTTGGAAGTCAGAAGAAACTCGTGTAAGATTGCTTCATGTTGAGCCCGTGTAAAGATGTATTTAGAAGTCAGAAGAAACCCGTGTAAGATTGCTTCATGATGAGCCCGTGTAAAGTTGTATTTGGAAGTCAGAAGAAACCCGTGTAATATTTCTTCATGTTGAGCCCGTGTAAAGCTGTATTTGGAAGTCAAAAGAAACCTGTGTAAGATTGCTTTATGATGAGCCCGTGTAAAGTTGTATTTGGAAGTCATAAGAAACCCGTGTAATATTGTTTCATGTTCAGCCCGTGTAAAGTTGTATTTGGAAGTCAGAAGAAACCCATGTAATATTGTTTCATGATGAGCCCGTGTAAAGCTGTATTTGGAAGTCAGAAGAAACCCGTGTAAGATTGCCTCATGTTGAGCCCGTATAAAGCTGTATTTGGAAGTCAGAAGAAACCCGTGTAAGATTGCTTCATGATGAGCCCGTGTAAAGCTGTATTTGGAAGTCAGAAGAAACCCATATAAGATTGCTTCATGTTGATCCCGTGTAAAGCTGTATTTGGTCGCACAGATAATTACTCTGTTTTGTTTCAGGAGCTAATCCTGGACCTGTTGAAAATTGTTGATGATAAATATTTGTTGATTGATCTTTCCTGAAAAGGTAAAGCGTTATTTGTATGCAATGTCATCATGTATGAAATGCATTGTGTAATGGTGTTCTCAAAATAAATGAGATTGGGATGTATGCATTTGTACTGCAGATGCTATGACGTATGTAGAATGATGTATGAATGCAATATGTGAATGTATCAGTTGTTCTATTGCAGCGCTGTTGAAATAGGGAAAATAAATCCCTGATTGTAGTTGGCGATGAAGAATGTAGGTCT
Organism: Vicia faba; assembly: GCA_948472305.1. Classification (NCBI taxonomy): domain Eukaryota; kingdom Viridiplantae; phylum Streptophyta; class Magnoliopsida; order Fabales; family Fabaceae; genus Vicia; species Vicia faba. Next base: position 392,721,014 of record OX451737.1, read on the forward strand.
TCAGATTTTGTTGAAGTTGAACTGCTGGGGGATGATCTTTCGTTGTTAGAGAAATAAACTTTGTTGGGGAAGGAAATCTTTGTGCACTTCCTGAGGATTTTGTGAAATCCTATTGGGGAATCCTGAGAAGTTTGATGACTTTATTGGGGAAAACCTGATGTCGGAGCAGTAGTTGGAAATTCATGTTCTTCCAGGGATAAAAGAACACCTGACATCACTAGGTTGTAAGTTGAGGATATGGCGGTGACTTTTTAGTAAGATGCTCCTGCCTCTATACCTGCTGGAGAAAGCACCTGCGGAGACTTTGTGGATGGTTTGAGTGTCATCCCAACTCCTAGGGTGCTTGGTAAATGTTGATAAGGATGATAAGTCTTCTACTGATAAACAAATGACAAGATAACGGGACATTGTCATACATTTTTAATCCCTAACTTTTGCCTGGACCGCCCTTTCGGGTTTTCAGTCCTCCGGGATACTTTTTTTTGCTCAAGCCGCCTTTTCAGGTTTTCAACTTGTCGGGTGTACATTTTTTGTATATATCCCTAATTTTTGCCCGAACTCTTTTGGTTCGCCGGGATGCCCTTAATTTTGCCTAGGCCTGTCAACCTAGCGGGTCTTTTCATGCATAGTATTTTCTGACTATGTCCGCGTTCATAGGATGTGGAGAGTTGTCACCGTCTATGACAACAAGTGTTGTAGAAATACTATAAAATTGTTTATGTGATCGCCTGTGCCCTTTCGTACGTGGGAGCCTATGTGGGGCTGCTTCAGGATGAATCTGGTGCACCTGATGTTTGATCAAGTTTTGGATAGTCTTGAATTTCCTAGGTATCTTTTCTAAGAACTTTCATGGAAGGATTCGAAGACATGATACTGACACCATCTGATACTATTGGCACAGACAAGCAATTCGGTGGTACCAAAGATTCAAATTTCACAGTGATTTTCTGCTGGAATCCCCGATCAATGTAACAGCCCCCGAGTGATTCAGATGGAGATCTGCCCCTGGCTATTCAAAATTTTTGGAGACATTCTTTGCATATTGGCTTGACTGCCCCAGATTAATTAGACACCATGTCATGCCCCTTGATTATGAAAGGCTTTTTATTGAGAATGTTTTTTCCGTTTGAGGTGATTCTGTCCATTGATGGGGTCTTCATTCACTGAATATTCGTTGTGTGAATTTCTATGCCATTTGAACAATTAACCATATGCAAACAATGTCTTTTAAAGAATGCAAAGCTTATGTCTGTCTTGAAATTTTTTGAAAATGAGTTTTTTGTAGTAAAACAAAATTTGCAAGAATGTGATATCAACTCATGATTTATAGCAAACCTTACAGGAGTTAGGATACCTTTGTAACAATATGCTCTTGAACTAACCCATGCTTCAGCTATGACTCTTAAGGGTTATAATGTGGTCTAGTTTACGGTTCAAGAAAAAAAGGATAAAGGCTCAAATTTTATTTGTACCCAACCCTCTCTTCGTGATATTCTTCAGTCCTATGCTCAGTTAATTGTGCATTTCGAATCCCAGTTGAGTTCTGGAATGTTGGCCCCGATATTCTGGTGATGGTTCAGAAATTGAATGTTTGTTTGAGAAGGCAGTCATTTTTGTGACCTTTTATTTTTGTTGAGGATTTGTAGGACCTCTTTCTTTTTTGATTTTGCTATCCCTGTCTTTTTCCTGAACTGTTTCTTTTGTGATTACAGCCAGCGGGATGCCCCCGTTTTTTTCTTAAGTCTCCTTCATAGGTTTTGACTTAATGGGCTTTTATTTTGAGAGATAATGACTACCTGTTCTTAATGATTATATGGAACCATCACCATATTTTGGAGAACATCTTCTACATTATTTATCGTGTATGAAGGGAAAGCTTGTGACTGAATGCACATCTAAATTAACGTAGAAAACTACCCTGCCCCAGGTGATGATTAAGGGTTTTAATTTGTGTGAAAAGAAACTCCTACTTCTTAGGCTCAAAGGGGTTAACTAGGGATTATCTTCCTTATAACTCCACTATTTAGGATTTGAAATAACGCATGTACATCATCAGCGGAGTCTATTCAAAAGTATACAGTAGAGATTATGGTATCATTCTCGTCATCCTCCCTCTAAAGGCTTAGAGCTTTTAATCAAGAGTTGAATATCACAAAAAGGAAGTAAGAAAGCAGTTTAAGCATAATGAAAACAAATTAATTCAAGACAAACATGTACAATGCATTAATGAAATAACAAAGTTTGACATGACAATAATTGTTTGAACAAACAAAGAAAATACAACTTGAGAATTCAAATGAACAAAAACGCTCTCAATCCTGGCCATGATTTGGCATGGGAGCAGTGATCACACTGGGAGTCTCAGGAGGTTCAAACTCAATCTCCTTGGCGTTAATCATATTTTGAATCTTCTATTTCAGTGCCCAACAATAGTTAGTATCGTGCCCAGGACTGCCAGAATGATAGGCACACCTTCCACCAGGATTGTAGTTAAGAGAAGAAGTCTTAGGGTTTGGATGAGGTCCTATCAACCTAATCAAATTCATCCTCAACATATGTTGTAATGCTTAAGACAACGGCATGTTGATCTTGGTAAACTGTCTCTTAGGATCGTCTTGCCTTCACTGATTACCCCGTTGTTGCAGTCGTTGCATGCGTGCCGAATTAGAGACCAGGACTGCCCCTAAAGATTGGTGGTAGCCTGCCTCATTACGACCCTTATAGCCATACACATCATTGGCTTCCCTCTTACCAGCAAATGGCTTCTTCTCAACATTAGAAGATGCATCCATCGGGATCTTCCCACTCTTGATACCACTTTCGATCCTTTCTCCAGTCAGAACCATATCTGTGAAACCGGATGAGGAACTCCCAATCAACAGATTAAAGAACGGGCCTGTCAGAGTGCCCATGAACATGTCTACCATTTCTCGATCATTCAGAGGAGGTTGTACCCTTCCAGCTAGATCTCTCCATTTCTGGGCATATTCCTTGAAGCCTTCGCTAGAACCCATAGACATGCCTTGAAGTTGTGTACGAGTTGAAGCGAGGTCAGCATTGTATTGGTACTGCTTGTAGAAAGAAGCAGCCAAGTCTTCCCATGTATGGATGTTGGTTCCTTCCAACTGATAGAACCAATTCAGTTGAGTGTCGGCCAAACTTTCTTAGAAGAAATGGATCCATAACTTCCGGTCAACAGTGTGAGGCTGGATCTTTCTGGCATATGATCTCAAGTGAAGTTTAGGACAAGAGACCCCGTCATATTTGGAGAATGTGGGAACCTTGAATTTTGGTGGGATAACCACTCCAGAAACCAACCCTAGCTATTCAAATCCAAGCCAAGTACCTGCTGAATCTCCATAGCATTGAGATGATCCTCCAGCTGTTTGTATTTATCGTCAGCAAGAGGATATTGTCCCTCAGAGTAATCAACTTATTTTTCATCAGCCTCAGGGTTGTTGACTTCTTCATGATTATCCCCTTCGTTTGATGGAGTTGTGAGATCTAGAGCTCGTTTAACCGGTCCTCTGAGTCTTCTTCCCATATTCAAGATGCCAGCCGGTTTCTTTGCCTTCTTCTTCTTCTCTTTGATGACGAGACCTTTGAGTTCTTCCCGCCCCTGGGCCAAAGCCATGAACATTTGTTGGAACTGAGCGTTATGATCTTGGAGGTCTTTTACCGTTTGTTCAAGGGCCATTTCTTTTGCTGAAATAAACACCGAAAAGATGAGAAACTTATACTGGAAGACCTGTTATGAAATGGTATGCATGCAATGTTTTCAAGGATCTCGTGGGGTAAACAAGGAAATGTCAGAAATTGACATTTGCATCTTTGATTGAAGAACTTCGTATTATTGAGTGTCCTTCTACGAGAGTCAAGCTCACCATATCAAGTGGGTCATAGCCCCTGACTCAAGTTGTCATGTTTTGGTCTTTTGACAGTTTTGGCTAGAGGAAAATAAATCCCCTTGCCCCTTGCTAGACGTCTGATTTATCATAACCTGCATCACAGACCCTTGAGATCCTTGAAATGGTTAAGGAAATGATGTGGCATGATGTTATGATGTGTATGCTATATGTTAAGCAAAAGTGTAAGGTGATGAAGACAAGTGAGTCTAAGAAGTCTAGGTTACTGGATAATGATTATAAACAAATCCTGCAAAGAGATTATGTTGTTAGATAAAAACCCTGCAAGTAACTCAAGTTGAAAGAAAACATATCACACAAGAAGCCTTAGGTTTAGGCTTTCCTGGGGTCTGTAGGTAAGTACCCTCTTGAAATTTAGTTGGCTCAACCTGTTCTAGTAATAGTAAACGGGTTCTAAGGGATCTCAATATCACTGATCTTTCCCACGAGTTTCGTTCTGATCGATAATTAACTTGCCATCAAACAAAACTCGGGAGTCAAATCTCAATGAGTATAGTATCGAGTATCAACCGACTTAGGACTACACCAAATACGACTATCTCACTACTCCCTAATGGCCAAGTTGGTCAATTAAAGGTTCTAAGGTCAGTTGATGCTTTATGACACCACGCAATGGCCCTATATTCTCCTTGATTACTCAAGGGCTACCGGTACCAACCAAAGTGTCACATCAACATAGATATCGCTTCAACCGTGTCGGTATATCCCGCACAGTTTCCACGATCCATTGCTACTTACCTAAAAGGTGACCCAGATCCGGGTGTAGGATCTATAGTAACCCAAACAAAGCCCTCAAAAGTAAAGCAATCAAAGCAGTTAAATAATGAACTAACTCTAAGGTAACCCCACTTTTTATATTCCCCAGCAGAGTCGCCAGTTCTGTGATACGGTGGCAGAATCGACTGTTTATATTGGTTTTGCGTTTGTATTTGCAAATGTTGCGGTAAGCAAGAATCGCCACCGAATTTTCTTTTATCCAACAAAGGAAAGGGTGAAAAGAACAGAAAAAGACCTTTCGAGATTATTTCTGAGTAAGAGGGGTAGATTATGGAAAGGGAAGGTGTTAGCACCCTTTCCATCAGTAGTTATCTATGGGCTCTTAGGTGCTTAGCTCATTTTGTAAATTGCTTGTGCTTTGTGTGTTTTTGAAAAATGTTTTGAAAACGCCTTAGTGCAGCGATTTGCTTTGTGATAAATCTTGTATCAGTCCTCAAGAGTGTTGACAAGGCGAATATTTTTGAAAGTGTTTTTGAAAATATTTTGGTGTAAGTGCAAAAAGTTGTTTTGAGCAAGCATATAAGAATTTATCTATTTATATTCGAAAGGTCGTTCTTTTCCTCTTTTCCTTTAGACAATACTATCCTACTATTAGTGAGTGGTAACCCTAGTCGTTGGATATTTGAGGGACAGGCGTAGGGTCGTCGTTATGGTCATTGAAGGCAACATGTAGGGATACCTTTAGCAGTTTGAAGGGATTGTCATCATATATTCGTAGGCAACATCGAAGGACAAGATCATATACCGTATGCAACTTTGAGGGACATCGAGGGACTATGATCTTTTATGATGATTTATACCGAGGGTCTTTGCTAATGGTATCCCTACGTTCGAGGGACATGACCATTGTTTTCTGAGGCAACGAGAGAGGCTATCCTAGAGGTGCAAGTGTGAAAAGTTTGTTCAATTCAGTTATGTTTATCTTGAAATTAGTGGTTTCTAGTATTTCTTTTTAGATCTTGTCGTACATGCCTAATTACTAGCAGTTAAATATATACAAGTTTACAAGAAATATAAAGGCGAGAAATAAAGTTCCTACGCTATTACAGGGCTTTGGTGTAGTTACATAAATAATGAAACTGCGAGAATTTAAACTACGGCTATTACAATTATTATGCGACCTATACATTTGTCTAATAAATATAAATAGAAAATGAATAGAAATAAAAATAAGAAAAATGTTGAGAAAATAATTAAAACCTAAGATTCTAAGTGTTAGAAAATATATTTTTTGGTATTTTTTGTTTGGAAAATAATAAAAGTGTGAATTAATAATTAAAAAACCTAACTCTGATTAATAAGTTAATTATGAAATAAAATCAATATTGATTAAATAAAAACAACTTTTATGTCAAAAATTATTTTAATTAATTAAAAGCCTAAAACTAATATTTAATGATTTTTTTGTGATTTTATATGTTAACTAAATTAATGATAGAAAACAAATTAAGTGAAAAATATTGTTTGTGATTCAAACATGTTCTATGTAACAACAGGAACTCATTTGGGCAGTTAATAAATATTAGCAATACATGAAATTAATTATAGGAATGTTTGAAAGAAAAGCAAATCAGAGAAGATGAGTATGCTTGTTTCAAGCATCAATGGCCATGACTTTCGACCTATTCTTACCCTTAGATACCTCGGGAATGATTTGTAATTGATGGCTTGGACTGAAAGTGGCTGGATCTTTGGTTTTGACTTTGCCCTAGTTTTGACAAAATTTGAGGTTTTTAGAGAGTGTTCTTGGGCAGCCAATTTCGTGCTCTCTAGTGTATGAGGGTGTTGTTTTTATATAGAGGAGGAATTTAAGTAAAAAATAATGTAAGAAATCTCATGGCATCAATTGTATGATTTGATTCCAAAATTCATTTGAAAAACATTCCAAACTTGTGAAAATCTTGTCTTAATGATATTTTCTTGGTTGTCACAATTTTGACAGCTTGCTATGAGCTATTTGGACCCCAAGAAATTCAAATCTTAAGCCTTACATGCCTTGTGCATTAATCTTGCATTTTATTTTATTTAATTTGAGTTTAAATGAATAAAATAAAAAATAAATGAAATAAAAATTAAAATAATGCATGGATAGGTTTAGGTGTTCTTAACCATGTTATAAACACATTCAAACCTTAAAACCTAGGCCCATTAGTCCACAAGTTCAATATTTCTCAATTTGCACTTCATGCACTTTCTCAAATATTTCCCAACTTGTGCAAGCCATAACTTGCTCAATTTTTTATATTTTAGAGATGATCTTTAACTTTTTAGAAATCTCAAGATGTCCCCTACAACCTCCACGTTGACTATTTTTGCATTTGGAGAAATTATCTTGATGTAAATGGTCTTGGAAAAAAGTGTCTTTTGTTGACTTTTTGAAAGTGACATGTAATGTATGAGCTTGTATCTTTCCAATGGTTCATTTCTTGAACTTGAGGGCTGAAGAGAAGTTGTAGGGAATTGGATTTCCTTCAAAATGAGCCTTGGTGGAAAAATTTATGATAGATTATGAGAAAGTTATGGCTGGTCAAAGTTCAGTTGACTTTTCCTATAGAAACCCTAATTAACAATTTTTGACTTTTGATGAATTAGGAGCATTTCTTGAGGAATCATGATCAACCCTTAATAAAATGATGGATATCACTTAAAAATGTTGATGTTGACCAAAAAACCTTGAATTTTGACTGCAAGTGGGTCACAGTTGACTTTTGACCAAGTACAGTTGATTTTCAGGCATTTGAGCAGTTGACTGAGAAAACTTGTAGTGCAAGGTATGAAATTTGTCATGGATAATCTTGAAGACATATTAGGACCATGGAAGACATTTGAGACCTTTGGAGCTCACACATCTTGGTGAAAAATGAAACCCTAGTTGGAAGGCCAATGCTTAGGAGGAGAATTTGTCTGATCAATTCTTGGTCAACTTTGAGCAATTGAGGACCTCTAGGAGTATGTATTGTGTGAAAATGGGAGGGAAAATTTTGGGGTACAACACTTGATAATCCAAACGTAGACGAAATACCATCATGAAATTTAACTACTACTAATCCAGTAGTTTCTCAAGTTGCACCTTTTCCTCCAGTCGGATCAACTGCAGCCGGTTCCGCACAAATTTCTCAGGCTCCACCAGGAAGCCCAAGGCCTGTGATGACTATGACCACCATACCTAACGTGCCTAGTTTTGGTAATATGGATCTTGTTTATGGAATACCGTATTCCATGATGCCAGGATACCAATCAACGTCGAATGCAGCAGTGGTGTCAGATAATGTTCAAAATTTGAACTCCCCTTTACAAGGATCTGCACCGGGAGGAAATAATAGAGGCAACCAAATTAGAGGAATGCCTTCTCAACCAATAGTACCGCCTCTCACTAACACTTCAGTAGCAGTGTTAAGGAAACAAATGGATGATAGTAACCATGAGTTGGTTAATATGTTAACTAACCAAATGAGTAATGTATTTAATCCTATAGTACAAGAGTCGACTGAGAATAATAGGCAGTCCGCTGAAACAAATCGACAGGTGATTGCCCAATTAACACGTTTGTGTAATTTTTTAGGTGCTCCCCCAACACCTATTCGATAGGCGTCACTTATTCGACTAGATTCCCCTGGTCAAATGGACATGGGGGAAATACAGGATGAAACTGTCCATCAGGGACAAGTGCTAGTACTTTTAATGAATTTGATTGTCGATCCACCTAGGGCATTAGTACATCGACATCAAGAGGCCGATCAAATTGTTGAACAAATTCGACAAGAGGATTTAGCCGTAGAAAATAATCTAACCACCATTGTCGAAAGAATTATGGCTAGGAATGGTATGAATACCACACTTCAGAGGCCAACATATTCTTCCCCTTTGTCTGAATATATCTTACAGTCTGAATACCCTAGAGGATGGAAAATTCCTAATTATACAAAATTCGGGGGAGAATCTGGAGAGTCGACAGTGGAACATATTGCTAGGTATTTGACTGAATCTGGGGATATGTCGAATAATGAAAACTTAAGGGTAAAACATTTTCCTTCTTCCCTTACTAAGGCAGCTTTCACGTGGTTTACCACTTTGCCTCCAATTTCGATTGACTCATGGACTAAGTTGGAAAAACTTTTCCATGAACAGTTTTATGAGGGTCATTCGAAAATTAGTTTGGTTAAATTTTCAAACATTAAAAGAAGGTTTGTTGAAACCATTGATGATTATCTAAATATATTTAGGTCATTGAAAGCAAGATGCTTTACTCAAGTACCAGAACATGAGCTTGTTCAAATGGCTGTTGGAGGTCTAGATTATTCCATTAGGAAGAAAATAGATTTGTCCTTCGTGAAGAGTATGTCACAGTTAGCTGATAGAGTTTGACATCTAGGGCGTCTACGACTAGAAAAGGTCAGACATACTAAGGCTAGGACTAAGAAAGAAAAAGTATCCTTCATAGATTATGATGACACAAATCCCATTTATGAGGCCGATTATACCTCACCAACAGAGGAAGAGGTTGACGTGGCTGAAATGAAGCCAGGGCCAGCATATGAATGTAAATCACTATTTCCTACTAAAGAAAAAAATAGGGTCGAAAAAAATCCAAAATTTCCAGCAAAAACTTGTACGTTTGATGTCACTAAATGTGAAGAAATTTTTGATTTGTTAGTTAAAGATGTTCAAATTTTAGTACCCCCAGGTGCTAAGTTACCGCCATTAGAACAACGACAGAAAAGAGGTTTTTTTAAATTTCATAATTATATTGGTCACACAATCTCTCAATGTTATATTTTCAGGGATCTTGTACAAAAATCACTGCAGGAGGGTAGATTGAAATTTGTTGCACGGAAAATGAATATTGATACTGATCCTCTTAGGCAAGAGGAGGCTTTGTTTCTTGACCCTGTTGACATCAATATTGTATAAATTACTGAGTTTCCTGATGATGATATGGTTGAAGAGGGTACTGGAGAAAGTCCTGATGTCGACTTAGCTGATGTGCACCCAAGGCCTGAGGAGGACTTGATAGACTTCCTTTACCGCTACAAGAACAAAGGTTCACAAGCTTGCTTATGTCCTAGGTGTGGTGCCTTGACTGACAAAATAGCTGCTGAAAATTTCCAAAAGCTGTAGTTAGAAAAGAACAAGGACAAGCTGTACAATCAAAGGTTCCCTACACCAAGGGACCCAAGAAGAAATATGGGAAACTCCCATGCCAAACTTATATTCCTTTAACAAAAGCTCCTAACGGTACTTGGATTAAGCCTCAAGGGAGAAGGGGGAACCAATTGATGGTGCTATTGCTAGAGACCCAAACAAAGGAAAGTCGACTATTAACTAGCGACATGAGTTTAAGCCTGAGAGGAAAAGTCATATTTCTGAAAATTACATGGGGACGAATCCCATGTCTCGAACCCAATGGAGACGCTTCCAGCGTCGAAAGCAGGCTGAGAGGCAAACATCTACTGGCCAGATTGCCGCAAATAAAGCTGAAAATCAGAAGCAGTATAAAGTGAAGGTCGATTCCTCTGCAAAAGAATGAATCAAAGAGTTCGTGAGTCGACCAGTTGCTAAGTGTTCTGAAGAAGATACTGACAATTTTGAGTCCGAGTCTGAAGAGAGTTTGAATATCTTAGTTAATATGGTATCAATTCTGCCAGCAAAATATGATTGCTTAATTGAAGTGGAAGATTCAGCAAACGTTGGTGCTGAGGAGATGGCTTTACACAAGCCAACATGTTACTTTGTGATGAATAATGGTTCGATTAAGCACCAAGATGCGTTCTTTGAAAGACAAGATATGGCCATGAGGAGCCATTTGAAGCCTCTTTTAATAAGGGCTAAGCTTGAAGGAGTGGCTATCAACAAGGTGTTGGTAGAATGTGGTGCTACGGTAAACATTATGCCACACCACCTATTGCATAAAATTGGTAAATATGACACCGTTGTTAAATCTCATAACATGGTCTTATCAGACTACGAAGGAAGGACTAGAAACACTATGGGTGTGATCCAAGTTAATATTACTATTGGCTCCGTTACTAGGCCGACTATATTCATGGTGATTCAAGGCAAGCCAAGTTACAACCTCTTAGTAGAAAGGGACTGGCTGCACAATGTAGGGGTTGTACCATTTTCTATGCACCAGTGTTTGGTGATTTGGAGAGAAGATGGTATTGTCGAGAATATTGAAGCTAATCAAGGATATTTCAGGGCAGACGTGAACAATGTCGGCAAGAAGCAATTTGACAGGAAATTAGATAACATTTCCCCATGTCAACCTGGTGAAGATGTGTATGTCAACCTTGATGAGGCATTTGTTTCGTTGAAGTTACATGAGACCCATTGTTTTATATGGGATGTGAAACGTCTCGAGGATCCATACTATGACAACCGGCCGACAGGATGGGGAGGCATCAGTGATGATGTCTGAGCTAGATGCTCTGAAAAGGATTTCGGCATATATTTCCGAAAATAAAATAAATTTGGCGCTAGAGGCTGAAGAAAATATGGTTGTCGAAGCCAATAAGATACAAATTCTGAATGAAGGAGCTACTTTGGATATTGAGCCAAAGCCAACAGATAAAAAAGAAGTGGTAGAAGAAAACGTTGATAAGCAACGTCTGGACTACATATATGACAAAGAACCCTTATGCTTCAAAAAGGATCCGATGGCACCAGAAAGAATGCAGCCACAAGACCCTTTGGATGAAATAAATCTTGGCAAAAAGGGGGATAAAAGACCAACTTATATCATCTCCAACATTGACCAAAAGTTAAAGTCTGAGTGTTGTACCCCAATTTTTGCTCCTAAGATTCCTTCATCATACCATGTTGATTCCATTACAATAAGATCACACTAGGATTCTTGGATCCCCTCCCTATATTTATCTTTGCACTTTGAGGAATCACCAAGCACCTTGACTTGTGTTCTTTTATGATCATGAATATTTTTTATCTTGATTTCTTCTTCTAATTAATAAAATGCAATGTTGGTTTGTCTTGCTTGTTGTCCATATAGGTAAAGGCAATGAGATTTAACAAGTTGCCCCATGGGTTCATGAGTTTATTTCCATGCCCTAGTCAATAAAGCTTGAGAAGTTCAAACCACACCATTGGAGTTGTTTTGGAGGAAATGGAATGGCAAGCTTATTTTGGTTCACCATATTTCAAGATTATCAAATTTGATCCAAAAAGTACAAGGGATTGATTGAAAAAATAGTCATGTTTGGACAAGATTTTATTCCTTTTGGTCACAAGTGCATATCTATCTCAATTATCAAGATATGGAAGTGGTTGTGGTTGCTATGAGTTCTCATTTTCATCCTCAACAACTTATATTTACAAAGCATTTGTGTTGGTACAAGAAGTTTGTTCAAAATTGTCAAAGTTCCTCAAAGCATTTTCTTGATCTAGGAGCTAGGGTTTTGAACTTCAAAGGAGTATATCTTGCTCATATTTTGGTATTTTTGAGTGATTACAAAGACATCATTCTATTAAAAGGATTATTAACAAATAACTTCAAAAGTTCCAAGGAGTTTTCATGTTAAAGAAACTTTATGAGGAAGAAAGATTACAAGTCCTCCAGATGAATCCCCAATTTCCATGTGTGATTTCAAATGATCATAACTTGGTCAATTTTTATCACCTTGAGCCCATTATTTTTCCATAATGATCTTGAAGATGTGAACTTTATGCCTTATTTTATGTGCAAAGTGAGAAAATGGATGGAAATTGCCTTAAGGATACAAAAGATTATAGGTCATTTCATGATTTTTTTTCCAACTTCAACAATTCATAACTCTCTCAATTTTTGGATATTTTGAATGGTTCAAGTCCAAAAATTTCATTCAAGAGATCTACTTCATGCCATCTTTTTTGGTCAAGAGTAAATTCCAAATGGAAGGATATGTTTGGATGGAAGACATTATATGTCACTTTTGAAGAAAAAATTGAAATATTTCTAAGTATGGAAAGTCAACCCTTTCTCTCCAACTTTGACTCATTGTAACTTTTAGATCAAGCATCCATTTAACTCCATTCTTTTTACATTGAAAATCTTGTAACCTCCTCTTTCTAAAGAATCAAGAATATTCCCGAAGACCCCTTGAGTTGAAAATGCCATTGTTTTGAAATTGGTAACTTGGAACTGAATTTTTCACCAAGTCAGAATTTTTAAATCCATAATATGCCTCTAATCATAAGATTTATACGCGTTTTTGATTTAAACTTGATTAAAAAACTTGCCAGAAGTGTTTATCACCTCTAAACGCAAGGATTGGATGAGTTTTGGTGAAAATAAGATCACACTTTACTCGTGCATTAGGTTTGCACGAATTCCCTCCAAAATGCATCATTCACTATTCCTTTTGATCCCATTTTCTTCTCCTATAAATACATGAACTATCCTATTCATTTTATCAAGCTTGGATAGCCAGAATCACCCTGCCAAACTTATTCCATAACTCAAAATTCAGCAACTTCGAAATCTATATACAAGCCTTTTTCAATCCAATTTTTCATCAATTCACCTTCCTTGATCTTCCCTGAAGCTAACCATATAATTACATTCAAGAATCGTGCCCTATATTGCTCTATAGTAGTCCAGTTTCAGAGCTCTACAACTCAACTTCAATAGGTAGATTCCTTCATCAATTCTTCAAAACTTTGATATTATTGTGATGCTCTCATTGCCCTGGTTCTAGTCGCAACACTTGATTTTTATTGGAAACACGTTTTGACCATGAAATTTCAAATCCCTTTTCAAAACTTTCCTTCCAAATTTCTTGAGCTACAGTTTATATAAATTTGGCGCGAGGGTGTGGTTGTCTTCGTCTTGAAGAGACGAAGTGAATGTCATAGGTCTGAGCTTCTGGTTTTATAGTTTGAGAAACCTGTAATTCACGTTGGATGGAGGTTGAAGATGACTAACGTGTTATCTTCCAACCAATGATGGCGTGTCACTTGTTTTTTTGAATTCTGGTTTTATTTTTGATTCTATGTTTTATTCACTAATGACCATGATATGCACAGCGCGCCAGATCCTTTGGATCTGATTACTAATGTGTTTTGACTCTCATCCAATGGTCCACATATTTTTGACTTTTATTTTCTATTCTGATTTTTATATTTAATTGTTTTAAACTTCAAAAAATCATAGAAAATTCATTTTAAGTCCAAAAAATCTGAAAAAATTATGAAAAATATTTTTGATTATTCTCTTTCTGTTTTTTATTTTTTCACAATTTAATTTTGTGTTTTGGTATTTTTTATAAATTTACACTTTATTTGAATGATTTTAAATGTTTAAAAATACTTTTATGCATTTTTAAATTCTGAAAAAATTATGGAATGATCCAATGATATTGTGACAAATATTGGTGACCTTATTTTATTTTTGTTTCTGACTTTGTTATTTTTTAGCATTTTTGGTTTATTTTACCCCTTTTATTTTAATTTTAAAAATAGTTTCTGACTTTAAAAAATTACCAAAAAATTTATAAAATCATTTGAGTCCTTTTCTGATTTTTCTATGGTCTTACGTTTTATTTCTTGATTAATTTGAACATAGTTGGTATTTTTCTCTTTTATTTCTATTTTTAAACATTATTTTTAAACCTTTTTGTATATATTAAAATGTAATATTATTTTGTGACTATTTTCTGGCTGATCTTGGGTAAAAATTTTTGTCATGAACTTTATTAACATCATTGGATTCATGGTGTTGAATCTAACTCCATAAAAATGGATTAATGATTTTAATAATAGTTTGATTAAATTTAATCCAAAAGTTGTTTGTATATTCTCTCCCACCCCTCCACCCCTCTTCATCTCATCTCCTTATTATTGCACTAAATGTTGTTGGAGCATGATCTTTATATCATGTCTGAACAAATGGTGCATAGATTGCTATTGACCGGCCTCAAAATAGGTGCGACTTCTATATAAGTCCACTTACGATTACTTAACATAGCGCTAAATTTTGTCCCGATTCGAATAAATGAATATTCATGACCCAAACTTATGTTTGCAAGCCCAAGTATGTTAATTTGATCTCTTTGATTCAATAACCTTGAGATTCATTGTGTGGAGGCTTTGGTTCTACCAATCCTCTAATGGATCTACAACACCTTTGGTCAATGCGGATCACTTAAACATCATTGATCATTAAATGGTACTCATAAGGATTCCAAATGGATGATATACTTGTTGTTGTACCCCAAAATTTGCCCTCCCATATTCTCCAAGAAATTCACAAGTCCAACCTGGCGCGTCATATTCAGGTATTCTTTCGCCAAGATATCTCTGATAACGTATTCTCAAATTCAGGTTCGGCTCAAGAGATAATTCTTTAAAGAAGGTATCCGAATGTGCGAGTTTTCTTGAAGAAATATGGTGAAAAAGTGTGCTGAAAGTGCAGTTTTTACGCGCTAAAAAATTCATAACTTGAAGATCGTGACTCGTTTTGAACCCGTTCCGGTGGCCAAAATTTCGTCTTGACATTATCTACGTTTTCATCTCTCACGGCTGGAAGCCAATTTCGATCAGAAGGTCTTCAAAAATGTGGATTTATCAAGTATTTTCGTGCAGAAAATTTGTGACAGAAGTTTATTTGCGTCATGTTCAAAAAATCATAACTTGGTCGATTTTCATCGTATGGAGCTGGTCCTGGCGCCAAAATTTCACAAATTGAGTTGGCTACATTTTCACAGAAGGAATTGAGTTCAAACGGTATTCAAAAGGCCTTCGTTTTTTGCTCAGAGTGCGTGACACGCTGAAAATCCTGAATGCTGAATATTATTTCATCTGAGCCGAAACTTCGAAAATTCATAACTCGGTCAATTTTTATCGGATTGGACTCATATTTTTACACAAGGTCACTGACTCATAGATCTACAACTTTGCTTCAAAAGTCGAGACCAAATTATGCACCGATCAATACCAGTTTTTTATTGAAGAACGTGTCAGAGCCGACACTGGAGCCCAAAATAAGTTTGTCTGAGCTGAAACTTCAAAAATTCATAACTAATTCACCGTTTATCCGATTGAGTCGATTTTCGGACAGGAGTTAGTTCTCGATGCCGGCTACATTTTGTTTTCACATTTCAACTTCAAAAAATGCACTTAAGTCCCTGCGATTTAGCCTGGAAAGTGACGAATTCAAGTGAATATTGGAGGCCCAATTGCACATTCAAAGCCCATTTTCTTTACCTAATTTCCACTATATAATCACCTTCTTGTCACACAAACCAAAGGGGAGAAAAAAAGAAAAAAAAGAAAAAGGAGGAGAAAGAAGAGAAAAAGAAAAAAAACCTTGCCACAACACTGTTAGAATATCAAATTCTTTCAAGAACCCTAAAACCTTGAAATCCTTATTACAAATCCCTCTCTCACCACAAACAAGCCATCACAGTTATAAACCAATACCTCACTACTTCTTCAGTGAGGATAAGGCTGGATTGATCTCCATGATCCTAATTTTCCAGTAAGGCATAAAAGCATTCAGGTCACTAATCTTCCAGTAAGGGTAAGATTGATTTGATCTCCATGATCAAAAGGGTATAATCATTCATACATGCCATATTGTGCCTAAACATTAAATTTCTTCATATGTTGGTTTTATTTAAATTTTTATGATTTTATTTAATGTATTCTTGAGGTTCAACACTGCAGATTTAGACAGGATCCCACGTTCATTAAGGAACGTTGAGGCCAAAAGCCAAATGGCCAAAAGCCAAAAGCTAAATGGCCACAGTAGAAAAACATATGCATGACCCCAATACATGGCGAGACAGACAGATTAAGGAACGTTGAGGCCAAAACGCAAATGGCCAAAAGCCAAAAGCCAAATGGCCAAAGTAGAACAACTTATGCATGATATGATGAGGCCAGAACACAAATGACCAAACCACTCCAATTCACCTCCAAAAAGGGGACAGAAACCCCCCAAGGTATTGTATTTTCTTTCTTTTCCTTATTTTATTTATTTCAATTATTTCTTTTTTTTAATTAATTCCTTTAATTTAACTTATTTTCATAAAATATAAAAAATAGTAAAAAACAGAAAAGTCATAAAAATCAAAATATATTTATTTAATTAATATTTTTTTGTAAATAAATTTCACTAATAATTAATTATTTATTTTTATAAATCAAAATTGCATGTAAATAATTAGATTAATTTTAGGTTTAATTTTAACATGTTTTTCTTAATAAATAAAAAAAATTAGAATTAGGATTAATATTTTAATTTCATTTAATCTTTTTCATAAAAATACATAAAAAACATAAATATCAAAAACTCAAAAAATAATAATTTCTTTTTTCTCTTTAATTTCATTAGTTTAATCATATAATTTTAATTTCATTAAAAAGGGTCCAACGCCCTCGCTTCCAATTTTAATTCCAATTCGCGCATTTTATTTTATTTCTTATAATATTAATGTAATTCTCCCAAAGCCTTGTAAACTCGGACATTTTATATTTCTCGCACTTTAGTTCTTTATTTTTTGTCAAATCGGGTCCTGGATTTTAAATTTGGCGATGTGGACCCGCGCCTTTGTAATAGTTTAGAACTTTTAATTTCCGCATCTTTTTAACTGTTAATAAATGCATGCAAGAATGAATGATAAAATAAAAACAAACGCATAGATCACCTTGACATGAATAAGACAAAATAACTGAACATGACACACAAATCACACACCACCCCTAGGGTACGCCTCACTGTTGCCTTGCCTCGAAAAGTGATCGTCGAGTAGAGGATGTCTTAGTAAGTCCTCATGATCCGGGAACCTGGCATGAGGGTAGCTTCTAAGGTATCTTCCTATTGCTCCGGTGATCACCATGTCCCGAACCTTCGAATTGACCCGAACACCTCCAACGGTGGTGCTACCTACCTCTCAATGGTGGGATGGCACTACTTTAAAGGACATTTACACAGACGAATTCCTTAGGGTAGGTAGACGACTCATGGATACTTGCTCTCTTCAAAAACAAACAAAAATCTTTTCACCAACACATTTTCAAAAGCTTTCAAAGCAAATTTTTCAAACACTCTGACGTACGAGTCGAACTGAAATTTTTCAAAGAAACTTTTTAAAACCCACATTGAAAAGCAAACAAACCATTTTTGAAAACACAAATGAGCAAGTATCTAAGAGCCCATGGATAACCATGGATAGAAAGGGTGCTAACACCTTCCCTTTCTATAACCTACCTCCCGAACCGAGAGCAATCTCTTTAAGGAATTTTTCTGTGCTTTTGTCCTTTCCATGTTGGAGAAAATAAAAGACGGTGGCGACTCTTGCTTCCGCGACATTTCGCGAACCAGCGTTAAACAGTCAGTTCCAGATCCACCGATCACAGAACTGGCGACTCTGCTGGGGAAACCTTTATAAAGTGAGGTGTACCTTAGGGCTAGGTCATAACTGTGTTTTCACTTGTATTGATTTGCTTGCTTTAAATTTGTGGGTTGCATGGGAGTTACATAGATCCTAACCCGGATCTGGGGATACCTTGTTTAGGTAGCATAAGCTGTGAGGGACCTGTCCGGCGTATACCGACATGGGTGAAGCAGTGGCTACGTTGGTGTGGCGCCTTGGTCTGTACCGATATCCCTCGTGTTGAAACGGGGAGAATATGGGTCTTCCAAGGAGTCATTAAGCACCAACAGACCTTAGAACCTTAAATGACCCAACTTGGCCATTAGAACAGTAGCAGTATGCTACGCCCATTGAGGCTAAACTCTCGTGATGGTTCTGGCCGCAAGAAAAGATTGCGATGCTGGAGTTATGACCGATTGAGGGTAGTCAATGATATTGGGATCCTCTAAGAACCCGGTTACTTTGATAGGACAGGTTGAACCAACCAACTGAAAGAGGGTAATACCCAGACCTCATGCTGGCCTAAACCCTAAGGGCTCTTTTGTGTGACTTGTGTGCCTTTGTACTTGCCTACTTGCATGCTTGTTAGCTGACACATGAACTACTTGCAGGTTTTGTTTATAGTCCTTAACTAGGACTCATGACAAGGTCTACCAAATTTCTTGCAGGTTTTGTTTGTAGTCCTTAATTAGGACTCATAACAAGGTTTACCGAGTTTCTTGCAGGTTTTGTTTGTAGTCCTTAATTAGGACTCATAACAAGGTTTACCGAGTTTCTTGCAGGTTTTGTTTTGGTCCTTAATTGGGACTCATGACAGGTTTTACTTAAGTTTCTCGCAGGTTTTGGTTTGCAGTCCTTAATTGGGACTCATAACAGGGTTACCTACATTACCCCATGCATAGCATAACATCATACCATTGCATACATCCTAACCCATTTCAAGGATCTCAAGGGCTTGTGATGCAGGTCATGGTGAATCAACTATCCCAGCAAGGGGCAAAGAGGATTTATTTTCCTCTAGACAAAGTTGTCAGAGGCTATGACCCACTGGATATGGTGAGCTCTGACTCTTGAAGAAGGTTCCCTTAACCAAGGTTGTTTGGAAATCAAAACCGGACATGATGACTAAAGTCAGGGGCTATGACCCACTTGATATGGTGAGCTCTGACTCTTGAAGAAGGTTCCCCTAACCAAGGCTGCTTGGAAATCAAAACCAGACATGATGACTAAAGTCAGGGGCTATGACCCACTGGATATGGTGAGCCTTTGACCCTTGATGAAGGGATCTCAACAAACATGAAGTTCCCTCAATCAAGCTACCTAGTTCTAACAATTTTTGTTTACCCCGCGAGATCCTTGAAAACATTGCATATATATCATACACATCATTGCATGACAGGTACCCTTGTTGCAGGTCACTTACCTTTCCCGCTGTTTATTTCAGCAATGGCTTCCCAACAAGATAACCAGGACCCTTTTGCTCAAGAGACTCGGTTCGGGGAAATCCTCCTGAATCTATCCAAGGGGCAGGAGGAGCTAAGGATACTTCTCACGGAGACCTTCGTCAGGGGCAGTGCTGAGGATGAAAAGTTGGAACACCTACAAGCTGAGATGTATGCTATGAAAGCCCAGATGCTGGGGCAGAGGGATGCCATTCAAGGCTTAGCTCAAAGACAAGATGAGCTCCGGTTTCTCGTCAACCAACTGCTTCAGGGTAACCAACTAGGGCAAACATTTAAGGGTAAAAAGCCATTCATCATCCAATTATCCTCGAGACAAGAGGATAAGGGGAAAGCTCCTCAAATGGCTCCAGTGCCACAAATTCAGCATCAACCTCACCAGCTTCAACCAGACAAGCCCAGAAGGCAATTCACCCCGCTCAACATGTCGCTGTATCAAGCTTTGCAACGCCTATTGAGGTTGAATCTGATCACATTAAGGGCTCATCCCCAGAACCCCAACACAACATCTCCTGCCTATGATCCCAATAAGAGGTGTGCCTACCACTCTGCTAGCCCAGGACATGATACCAATGAATGTTGGGATCTGAGGAACAAAATCCAGGACCTGATCGATGAAGGAGCATTGGAGTTCACACAAGATGGACAGGCTGAATTTTTCTACCATTCCTCCAAGGCTCACCAGTTGAAGTGACAAGCTCCGAGACTAGGAAACTTTTGTTCATTCGAATGTTCAAGTTGTGTTTTTCTTTTGACCGTTCAAACATTTATTCATGTTAAAACATTGTTATTCCATTAATGCATCGCTTATGTCTATTTTGAATCAATATATTCGCATTCACTATATGCAAATTGTTTTCATATTTTTTCTGATGTCAACTCTCGTTAATTCTAAGCCTCTTGAGGGAGGATGACGAAAACGATACCGCTATCTTTACAGTATGCTTTTGAACAGACCCCGCTGATGAGGTACAGGCATTGTTTCAATTCCTAAACACTGGAGTTATAAGGATGATAATCCCTCGTCAACCCCTCTGAGCCAAAGAAGTAGGAGTTTTTATTTTCGAAAATCAGAACCCTTAATCATAACCTGGGGCAGGGTAATTCTCTCAGTTGATCCAAGTGCATAACGAATGACACCAAAGAGGTCCTTACAAAACAAAGAAGACAGTGATGATTCCGAATAATCAATAAGGATAGGCAGTCATTATATCTCAAAAATGAAAACCCAATAAGTCAAAAGGAGACTTACAAAACTGGGGCATCCCGCTGACTGTAATCATAAAAGAAACAGTTCAGGCAAAAAAAAAATAGGGATAACAATATCAAGAAAGAAAGAGGTCTTACAAACCCTCAACAAAAAAGGAATGATTGCCTATTCAGAATAAATCATCAATATCTGAACCATCATTGGAACGTCAAAGCAAAGACTCAAACAAGGTCTAACGCACGATCAACTGAGTTTAGGTTTGAAGAACATTACGAAGAGCGGGTGGGTACAAATAATTTGAGCCTTTATCCTTTGTTTCTTAAACCGTGAACCAGGCCACGTTATAACCCTTAAAAGTCCTAGCTGAAGCATGGGTTAGTTCGAAAGCATACTGTGACGAAAGGTATCCTGACTCCTGAAGGCTTACGGTAAATACGGAGTTGACCTCACGTTTTACAAACATTCAATTGTTTTATGAAAAAAGAATGCATTTTCAAAATCTTTAAGACAGACATAGGCTTTGCATTTTTAACATAACTTTGTTTGCATATGACCTTTTGTTTGAACAGCAGGGAAATTCGCACGATGAATACCTAATGAACAAAAGTATCTCCAATCAAGGGGCACGACATGATCATGGTCTACCATCTGGGGCAGTTAAGTCAAGATCCAGAGAATCTCTCAAAAGGCCAAAAGGCCTGGGGAAAATCTCTGCCTGAGTCACTTGGGGCACTCCAGCAACGAATCTTGCACGATCAGACACCTTCTGGTAATATGGCAACACAAGCAGCCAGGGGCACCTACCTACATTCTAAGAGCGTGGACATAGTCGGAAAATACTACGCAAAATCAAAGACCCGCTAGGTTGACACACCTAGGCAAAAAATAAGGGCTTCCCGGCGAACCAAAAGGGTTCGGGCAAAATGAAGGGATGAAATGAAAAAAATCTGTACACCCGGCAAGTCGAAAACCTGAAAAGGCGGCTTAGGCAAAAATGGGTATCCCGGTGGACTGAAAACCCGAAAGGGCGGTCCAGGCAAAAGTTAGGGATTAAAGCGTACGACTATTTCCTGCCATCTGTCTACCAGAAGAAGGTTTGTCCATCAACAACTATCAAGCACCCCCACAGGCATCTTCCGCTCCCACATCATAAACAGGGGCAATAAAGGGTGGTCTAAGCAATCTGATTGCTCTGTCCTCTAAGATGTCAAGGTAGGCTCCGTTGAAGAACATAGCCAATACGGTTCGATGCTTCCCCAAGAGAGTCCAATCCAGTTTCCCCAGGAGAAATGGAATTCATCTTCCCCAAGCAATAAGCTTATCCCCAGTATATTCTGGAAGCTTATCCTTCGCAGAGCACGAACGCGTCTCCTGGCTTTATTCAAAGAGTTATTTCCTTAACAGGATATAACTGGGTTATCCTCAGCCAAAAGCCACGGAAAGATCGCCGTCAACGCAGTCTTCTTATCCCCAGCGAAGTCTAGTAATACTTCCAATACAACAAGAGTATCACCAGCGAGTTACTACTAACAACTTCAGCAGAGTATCTCTCTCCCCACAGAGTATCGCTCCCCAGCATGGTCGCTAAAGTATTTTTCTCCCCGCAGAATCTTCCATTTGCCAAGCTTATTCCGCAACGGAGTCATCTTCTCCCACCGGTATTCTTGCAGTTATCATCCCCAGCGGAAGCAAAATCAATACTTCAACATCAGCCCAGGATACGACTTCCCGGCACCCGTCAAGGATTTACTTTCCTAGACGAAAAACGCATTCATAAAACGTCACATACATCATTATAGCATGCATAGACGCATCATATCACCCCAATCTCATTTATTTTTGAGAACATCTTAAAATCAGGCAATTCATGCATTATGACATTGCATACAACTAATTCGTTACTTTTTCAGGAAAGAACGATCAACAGATAAAAGTCTTTACCCGTTGAGGTAGTAATCGTCCCAGATTCCTTCATCATCCTGCTGAGGTAGTAATCGTCCCAGATTCCTTCATCATCCCGTTGAGGTAGTAATCGTCCCAGATTCCTTCATCACATATTTGGAGTAGCAATCGTCTCAGATTCCTTCATCATCCTGCTGAGGTAGTAATCGTCCCAGATTCCTTCATCATCCCGTTGAGGTAGTAATCGTCCCAGATTCCTTCATCACATATTTGGAGTAGCAATCGTCTCAGATTCCTTCATCATCCCGTTGAGGTAGTAATCGTCCCAGATTCCTTCATCACATATTTGGAGTAGCAATCGTCTCAGATTCCTTCATCATCCTGCTGAGGTAGTAATCGTCCCGGATTCCTTCATCATCCTGCTGAGGTAGTAATCGTCCCAGATTCCTTCATCATCCCGTTGAGGTAGTAATCGTCCCAGATTCCTTCATCATCCCGCTGAGGTAGTAATCGTCCCAGATTCCTTCATCATCCCGTTGAGGTAGTAATCGTCCCAGATTCCTTCATCATCCCGCTGAGGTAGTAATCGTCCCAGATTCCTTCATCATCCCGCTGAGGTAGTAATCTTCCCAGATTCCTTCATCATCCTGCTGAGGTAGTAATCGTCCCAGATTCCTTCATCATTCTGCTGAGGTAGCAATCGTCTCAGATTCCTTCATCGTCCTGCTGAGGTAGTAATCGTCCCAGATTCCTTCATCATATATTTGGAGTAGCAATCGTCTCAGATTCCTTCATCGTCCTGCTGAGGTAGCAATCGTCTCAGATTCCTTCATCACATCCTTATCAAAAAAAAAACCTCCTCTGGTTCAGTCAGATCGACCCTAAGATCTCCCTGATGCTTATCCCAGTTAAAGTCACCCAAGATTTTTTCTCAACGAGCGTTGTTGAAGTTAAAGTCTCCTAAGGTTCTCTTGCTATTCATACTAAGATAGTAACCATCCCTGGTTCATTCATCGCCGTTTGAAGCTCCAGACTCAGCTCCTGTAACCAGTCAGGACATATCTACACCAAACATCTAAAAAAATCAGCTCCTGCAACGTGTCAGGTACTCATTTTTCTGTTTTGCAGGTATGCAGGTTCTCGCTAAGGAATCTCCCACGCAATCAACATTCAGATGGCATCTATAAGCCCATCATCCTATCCAACAACCTCCAAATGGCATCTATAAGCCCATTCTCATCACACTGCTAACATGTGAGCGCAAATTTCTGGGCACTCTAGTGTCCAATCATCTTCTACCCTAAGGCACGTCAGCCAATCTGCATCCTCAGGTCTAAGAAGATTGAACAGGGGCAACTGTTGTACCCCAAAATTTGCCCTCCCATATTCTCCAAGAAATTCACAAGTCCAACCTGGCGCGTCATATTCAGGTATTCTTTCGCCAAGATATCTCTGATAACGTATTCTCAAATTCAGGTTCGGCTCAAGAGATAATTCTTTAAAGAAGGTATCCGAATGTGCGAGTTTTCTTGAAGAAATATGGTGAAAAAGTGTGCTGAAAGTGCAGTTTTTACGCGCTAAAAAATTCATAACTTGAAGATCGTGACTCGTTTTGAACCCGTTCCGGTGGCCAAAATTTCGTCTTGACATTATCTACGTTTTCATCTCTCACGGCTGGAAGCCAATTTCGATCAGAAGGTCTTCAAAAATGTGGATTTATCAAGTATTTTCGTGCAGAAAATTTGTGACAGAAGTTTATTTGCGTCATGTTCAAAAAATCATAACTTGGTCGATTTTCATCGTATGGAGCTGGTCCTGGCGCCAAAATTTCACAAATTGAGTTGGCTACATTTTCACAGAAGGAATTGAGTTCAAACGGTATTCAAAAGGCCTTCGTTTTTTGCTCAGAGTGCGTGACACGCTGAAAATCCTGAATGCTGAATATTATTTCATCTGAGCCGAAACTTCGAAAATTCATAACTCGGTCAATTTTTATCGGATTGGACTCATATTTTTACACAAGGTCACTGACTCATAGATCTACAACTTTGCTTCAAAAGTCGAGACCAAATTATGCACCGATCAATACCAGTTTTTTATTGAAGAACGTGTCAGAGCCGACACTGGAGCCCAAAATAAGTTTGTCTGAGCTGAAACTTCAAAAATTCATAACTAATTCACCGTTTATCCGATTGAGTCGATTTTCGGACAGGAGTTAGTTCTCGATGCCGGCTACATTTTGTTTTCACATTTCAACTTCAAAAAATGCACTTAAGTCCCTGCGATTTAGCCTGGAAAGTGACGAATTCAAGTGAATATTGGAGGCCCAATTGCACATTCAAAGCCCATTTTCTTTACCTAATTTCCACTATATAATCACCTTCTTGTCACACAAACCAAAGGGGAGAAAAAAAGAAAAAAAAGAAAAAGGAGGAGAAAGAAGAGAAAAAGAAAAAAAACCTTGCCACAACACTGTTAGAATATCAAATTCTTTCAAGAACCCTAAAACCTTGAAATCCTTATTACAAATCCCTCTCTCACCACAAACAAGCCATCACAGTTATAAACCAATACCTCACTACTTCTTCAGTGAGGATAAGGCTGGATTGATCTCCATGATCCTAATTTTCCAGTAAGGCATAAAAGCATTCAGGTCACTAATCTTCCAGTAAGGGTAAGATTGATTTGATCTCCATGATCAAAAGGGTATAATCATTCATACATGCCATATTGTGCCTAAACATTAAATTTCTTCATATGTTGGTTTTATTTAAATTTTTATGATTTTATTTAATGTATTCTTGAGGTTCAACACTGCAGATTTAGACAGGATCCCACGTTCATTAAGGAACGTTGAGGCCAAAAGCCAAATGGCCAAAAGCCAAAAGCTAAATGGCCACAGTAGAAAAACATATGCATGACCCCAATACATGGCGAGACAGACAGATTAAGGAACGTTGAGGCCAAAACGCAAATGGCCAAAAGCCAAAAGCCAAATGGCCAAAGTAGAACAACTTATGCATGATATGATGAGGCCAGAACACAAATGACCAAACCACTCCAATTCACCTCCAAAAAGGGGACAGAAACCCCCCAAGGTATTGTATTTTCTTTCTTTTCCTTATTTTATTTATTTCAATTATTTCTTTTTTTTTAATTAATTCCTTTAATTTAACTTATTTTCATAAAATATAAAAAATAGTAAAAAACAGAAAAGTCATAAAAATCAAAATATATTTATTTAATTAATATTTTTTTGTAAATAAATTTCACTAATAATTAATTATTTATTTTTATAAATCAAAATTGCATGTAAATAATTAGATTAATTTTAGGTTTAATTTTAACATGTTTTTCTTAATAAATAAAAAAAATTAGAATTAGGATTAATATTTTAATTTCATTTAATCTTTTTCATAAAAATACATAAAAAACATAAATATCAAAAACTCAAAAAATAATAATTTCTTTTTTCTCTTTAATTTCATTAGTTTAATCATATAATTTTAATTTCATTAAAAAGGGTCCAACGCCCTCGCTTCCAATTTTAATTCCAATTCGCGCATTTTATTTTATTTCTTATAATATTAATGTAATTCTCCCAAAGCCTTGTAAACTCGGACATTTTATATTTCTCGCACTTTAGTTCTTTATTTTTTGTCAAATCGGGTCCTGGATTTTAAATTTGGCGATGTGGACCCGCGCCTTTGTAATAGTTTAGAACTTTTAATTTCCGCATCTTTTTAACTGTTAATAAATGCATGCAAGAATGAATGATAAAATAAAAACAAACGCATAGATCACCTTGACATGAATAAGACAAAATAACTGAACATGACACACAAATCACACACCACCCCTAGGGTACGCCTCACTGTTGCCTTGCCTCGAAAAGTGATCGTCGAGTAGAGGATGTCTTAGTAAGTCCTCGTGATCCGGGAACCTGGCATGAGGGTAGCTTCTAAGGTATCTTCCTATTGCTCCGGTGATCACCATGTCCCGAACCTTCGAATTGACCCGAACACCTCCAACGGTGGTGCTACCTACCTCTCAATGGTGGGATGGCACTACTTTAAAGGACATTTACACAGACGAATTCCTTAGGGTAGGTAGACGACTCATGGATACTTGCTCTCTTCAAAAACAAACAAAAATCTTTTCACCAACACATTTTCAAAAGCTTTCAAAGCAAATTTTTCAAACACTCTGACGTACGAGTCGAACTGAAATTTTTCAAAGAAACTTTTTAAAACCCACATTGAAAAGCAAACAAACCATTTTTGAAAACACAAATGAGCAAGTATCTAAGAGCCCATGGATAACCATGGATAGAAAGGGTGCTAACACCTTCCCTTTCTATAACCTACCTCCCGAACCGAGAGCAATCTCTTTAAGGAATTTTTCTGTGCTTTTGTCCTTTCCATGTTGGAGAAAATAAAAGACGGTGGCGACTCTTGCTTCCGCGACATTTCGCGAACCAGCGTTAAACAGTCAGTTCCAGATCCACCGATCACACTTGTCAAAAAGCAAATGCAACTTGTTGTGTGGAGGCTTTGGTTCTACCAATCCTCTAATGAGTTCCAAATGCAAGTTTCAATATGATCATCCAACTAACCACTAATCACTAATAATTGACTTTATCCTTTATTCTTTTATTATATGCCCCTTTTATTTTTATGCACTATTTACTTTTAGCATTTACATTTCATGCCATTTTCATCTTTTCTCATTTGAGTATTTACTTTCTTGTCTTTTTTTAATTTTTTCTCACTTGAGTTTTATTTTTCTTTTTAAAACACCTAATAATCAACACAAACCTTAAAAATCTTTAATGATACTTGGACTATTTGGTTACTATCATTAGCATTATGGAGCATTGGAGTTTTTGGACTTAGGATTAGAAACCCTGGCCTATTATTGGAGACCTTGTGATCTTATCTGATTATTTTGTCTGGAGCTCTTGAGGTTTACCTCAAGACATTGGGTTGTTTGTTTGTTTTGTGTGCAGGTTATTGTGATTACACCCTTTGTTTGTAATCTGGAATTCACCCGTATACAACCGTTACTCTGCCCAATTTTTGTGAAGACTTAATACACTTGAAGTTTGGTTCTCTCAAGAGGTCTAGTATTTTTGCTTGTTTGGTTTCAATCCAAAGAATGGGAATTCTATCTTGGCTCATAGTGTTAAGTATTGGCTTCTTGTTGGTTAGATAGTTCTTATCCCTAGCTTTTACCTTATGCTTTAGGATAGCCTCTTCTTCTCCTCCCATCTTCTTTAATTTCAATAACCTTCTCCCTCATTTTGAAAACTCTTCTTATTTTAAACTTGAACCACTTTCATAATAAACTTGGACTTAGGTCCATGCATTTTTAAACATTTTCATAAATAAATTTCAATAAACTTAATAATACTTTGACATTTTTGTGAGAAGACTAAAAGTCAATCAATCTCATTTCAAACCACTTTGCCACTTTGGATTTTATCTTTAAACTTTTCTCAAAAGATTGAACTCTTGTCAATCCTTGTAGTGATGCAAACAACTATACTTCTACAATATATAGTGAAGAGAGATACTTTCCACTTGGGTGTTGTGATCGGTGGATCTGGAACTGACTGTTTAACGCTGGTTCGCGAAATGTCGCGGAAGCAAGAGTCGCCACCGTCTTTTATTTTCTCCAAATGGAAAGGACAAAAGCACAGAAAAATTCCTTAAAGAGATTGCTCTCGGTTCGGGAGGTAGATTATAGAAAGGGAAGGTGTTAGCACCCTTTCTATCCATGGTTATCCATGGGCTCTTAGATACTTGCTCATTTGTGTTTTCAAAATGGTTTGTTTGCTTTTCAACTGTGGGTTTTAAAAAGTTTCTTTGAAAATTCCAGTTCGACTCTTGTATCAGTCCTCAAGAGTGTTTGAAAAATTGCTTTCGAAAGCTTTTTGAAAAGGTGTCGGTGTGAAAAGTATTTTTGATTTGTTTTGAAGTTAGAGCAAGTATCTAGAGTCGTCTACCTACCCTAAGGAATTCGTCTGTGTAGATGTCCTTTAAAGTAGTGCCATCCCACCATTGAGAGGTAGGTAGCACCACCGTTGGAGGTGTTCGGGTCAATTCGAGGTTCGGGACATGGTGATCACCAGAGCAATGGGAAGACACCTTAGAAGCTACCCTCATGCCAGGTTCCCGGATCATGAGGACTTACTAAGACATCCTCTACTCGACGACCACCGTTCGAGGCAAGGCAACAGTGAGGCGTACCCTAGGGGTGGTGTGTGCGAATTGTGTGTCGTTTTCGTTTGCATTTGTCTTGTCATGTTATTGGTGTTCTACGCTTGTTTTTTATTTTTGTCCATACAGTCTTTCATGCTTTGTTTAACAATTAAAATATTTGCGGGAAAGTAAATCTACAACTATTACAAATGGCGCGGGTCCACATCGCCAAAATTAACCAGGACCCGATTTGACGGAAAATAAAGAAATTAAAAGTGTGAGATGTAATTACAAGGCTTTGGGAGAGGTACATAATTAATTAAGCGAAATAAAATAAATATGCGAAATTAAACAATTAAAAATATGGGCGTTGGACCCTTTTGCAAAAATTAAAGTTAATAAGGAATTAAAATTAAAATTAAAAGAAAGCAAGAACTTGTTTTTTTTTTATGTTTTTTTTTGGTATTTAATGAGAAAAAGAATTAATTTGAAATTAAAATGTTAAACCTAATTCTAATTATTTTTAAGTTATTAAGAAAAATATTGGAGTTTTTTAACCTAAATGAAACCCTAATTAATTTACAATTTTAATTATGAAAATAAATAAAATAAATAATATTATCGTGAAAAAGGAAAATAATTAAAAGGAATAAAAATTATCAATTAAACCTATTTCTACATTTTTTTAGATTTTTTATTTAAAAGGAATTAAAATTAAAACCCTAATTTAACTAAATTCAATTATATACAATTATTTACAAGAAAATATTAAAATAAAATATTTATTATATTTTTTTTCCTTTTCTGTTTTTTATGATGTTTTTTTTATATTTTGTAAAAAAAAATAATTAATTAAATCAAAACAATAAAGAAAATAAAATAGTAATTGAAAATAAAATATAAGAAAAAAAATGTTGAGAATTGCAAACCAGGGGGGGTTCAGGCCCCAATATGGAGGTATGGATCCAGTAATTTGAGCCCGACAAGCTTCAGGTCCATTGACTTTTTTGAGTAGCGTGTTAGCACTTTGACCAGGGTTTATGGTGCTCATCAATTTTGCACCCTTGGATTGCTTCTGATGGACGCGTGGATGGATAGATGATGAAGTGCATGGTGCATCTTGAACGTTAGTGCTGCATGGGAAGATAATTGGAAAAATAATATGGACAATATTGAAGACCTGGGGTTCGAACCCAGGTCATGTGTATTACCAGCATATGTACCTACCACTGAGCCATTACTACGCGTTTTGATATATAATAAGCAAATAAATATAATAAAGGAAAACAATCCCTTAATGCATCCAGCGCGCGAATTTTTGAATTGGCCTATCCCCTCTTGCCACGACTCTATCTTCTTCGTTTTCCTGAAACATAAAGTATTAGGCCACGGTTTCTTATGCGTTTCAGAATGGGTCTTTTGGGAAAATAACGATTAGGCTATCCTTGAACATAAATTAGGCGCGAGGGCATGTTTAGGATCGTCCAGGTCTGCTGATTACAACCATGGCATTCTTGAAGGCTAATTTTTCATTAAATAAGAAACCCCAATTTTGAGGTCCTGCAAACCCTAGAACGCAAGCATGGTGAAATCTCATATACAGCATAAAAACGCAATTAAACGCATTGGTTAGTTTCAGGACAAGATAATAAACATGAATCCATGAATAAAATACTGTAAAAATGCTTAGATTGAAGAATACGATTATGCAATTTTCATGACATATCTCAGGTTCTGTATACCAATTCCTTGGGCTTTGATGAGTGTTTGTGATTGGAATGTGTTCAGGGGACCTTGAGGAAGCTATTGAAACAAGTCTTGTGCTTTGAATCGCCCTGGAAGTGGTTTTGCAGCTTTGAGTTTTTTAGGAATTTTTTCAAGTTTGCAATGGTGTATTCTGAGCTGCTGCGCCTCTATTGTGATTAGGTTTATGATCAGGCATATGTAGTGAACAAATTAGGTCAAGAAAAGTAGCACAAATCCAATGCATTCATGGCTTTTGAAAATTTGATTCTTAAGGATCTTTTTAAATCTTTTTCCATGTGTATTTTGTTCAAATCATATCCAATTGCTCCAATTCTTTCCTTATTTGCATATTCACGAATTATAGAGGCTAAAACATGTGTAAAAGGATTGGTTAGGGTGAATTAAATATTTTTCATATATTTAAATGATTTAAATGAATTAATATAAATAAAAATTCAAATAAATAAATAAAAAATTAGAAAATACTTCCCTTTGGGCCAAGTGGTCGTGCACATGTCATGGATGATGAATCATGGAAGAAAAATGGGCCCATTAGCAATTTTAGGTCATTTGAAGTAATGTTGACTTTTCAAAACATCCAAAAATTTCCCAACTTCCACAAGGCATATCTTGCTCAATTTTTAAGATTTTCTCATGTTCTTGGATATTTTGGAAAGGTCTTTGAGTCCTCTAACCAATTCCTTTGGTCCAATGTCATTTTGATTTACCAATCTCAAGTTATGGCCTTTGACTTAAAGTCTCTTTTTGTTGACTTTTGAAAATGACCTATAATGTTGAAATTGATAACTTTTTGTGAGAGCATTTCTTGGACTTGGAATATGAAGATGAATTGTAGGAAATGTCTTTCTCTTCAAAATGAGCTTTGGATGGAATTTTTCTGATAATCCATGTGAAAGTTATGCCCTGGTCAATTTCAGTTGACTTTTTCAGCTGTCCAAATAAGGAAACTTTTGCATCTTGATGATTTTTGAGCCAAATTTTGAGAATCATGATCAAGCATTGATCAAATGATGTTTGTGGCTTCAAAATGATATGTTGACCAAAAATTTGAACTTTTGACTGTCAAATGACCATTTTGCCCCTACAGTTGACTGTAGTGCAATTTAGGGTTTTGACTGTGCAATTTTGTGCTGAATGCCTTGAAACTTGATATGAGGATACTTGACCATATTTGTAGGCATATGAGACTTGATTGGGCCTTTGAAAACTTCATTTTCTTGATCAGCACACAAACCCTAGTTTTGACTGTATAGGAGACCTTTGCACTGTGCAACCCTTGGGGGAGATTTGAAGCATGACTTGGCAATTTTCCTGAAGAATATGGGAGGGCAAATTTTGGGGTACAACAGTTGCCCCTGTTCAATCTTCTTAGACCTGAGGATGCAGATTGGCTGACGTGCCTTTCGTAATCTGATGGTAGAAGATGATTGAACACTGAAGTGCCCAGAAATTTGCGCTCACATAATAGCAGTGTGGTGGAATGGGCTTATAGATGCCATTTAGAGATTGATGAGCAGGGTGATGGGCTTATAGATGCCATCTGGATGTTGATCGCGTAAGAGATTCCTTAGCGAGAACCTGTTAGAACAATGTTTGAATCTACTACCCTATATTTAAGTTTTGATGATAACAAAGTGAAAAGATATAGTATTTATAAGTTTCATGAATGAACTATCTGCTGCCTAAAATTATTATGTTCTGACTTGCAGATACTCTGATTGAAATAAGCAAGATCACGTTTATTCAGCATCAGAATTTGATTTCATACACCAGCATCAGAAGTTGCTACATCAGAATGTCAAGATCAGATGATCAACTCACGTACATGCTGAAGCTTGATGAACAGAACTGCGCTCAAACACTCTGATACAGAAACACAATAGTTCATCAGCAGCGAAGCAGAATCAGAATGAGCCAAGCCAGAACGTGCATTGAAGAAGCAACGGTACTGTGCATTGAACGCTAATTAATTCCAACGGCCTCATTCCAGACAAGATCTGCTCAAAAAGGAAAGCTTGTTATTAGCATTGAATCAAGAATATTGCATTCAACGTTCATCTTCTCAAGTGCTATATAAACAAGGCTTCGAAGATTATAATGGCTAATGCTCTCCAAATCTCTACACGCACAAAGCTGAACCATAATCTTCGTTCTACCAGTTTTGCTAAACCACATACTCTGATACTCCATTACTGTTTAGCAATCTAGTTTCTAAGCTTCAATTTGTGTATACATCACAGTTGTGATAAAGTTTTGTAGAAAACATCCACACACATTATTTTATCTCTTTGTAAGAAAGTGTTACCTTGACAAACCGGGTTGTGGTTTGAATCAAGAAGGCTTTAGCAGTTGTTAAAGCAGTCTGTAATATTCAGTTGAATATAGTGAATTAAGACCTCGTTGGAGAGAGGCGAAATCACCTTGACGGGTGGACTGGAGTAGTTTGAGATCAAACGAACCAGGATAAAAATATCTTGTCAATTGTTTTAGATTTCAGTTTTACAATTCAACCCCCCCCCTTCTTGTGTTTTTCACCCCTTCAATTGGCATCAGAGCGCCTGGTTCTGAGCTAAAACACTTAACCGTGTCAGTACAAGATCCAGCGTCAGAAAAACACAATGGCAGGAAACAACTCTCACATCAGCAATGACAATAACGAGGACAGAGACAGATTCAGTGGCAAACCTCCAGTCTTTGATGGAGAAAACTTTGATTACTGGAAAGACAGAATTGAAAGCTTCTTTCTAGCACATGATGCTGATCTGTGGGATATGGTGACAGATGGATACACGCACCCTGTGAATGCAAGTGGTCAGAAGATTGATAGAAAATCAATGACTGATCAACAAAAGCGTGACTTCAAGAATCACCACAAGGCCAGAACCATCCTCCTCAGTGCCATCTCCTATACTGAGTATGAAAAGATCTCCAACAGAGACACAGCAAAAAATATCTTTGATTCTCTCAGAATGACGCACGAGGGCAACGTTCAGGTCAAAGAAACAAAAGCTCTGGCGCTCATTCAGAAGTATGAGGCGTTCAAAATGGAAGAATCTGAATCCATTGAAACTATGTTCTCTAGATTCCAGATTCTGGTAGCTGGTCTCAAAGTTCTGGACAAAGGATACTCTACTGCTGACCATGTCAAGAAAATAATCAGAAGTTTACCCAAGCAGTGGAGGCCTATGGTTACTGCTCTGAAGCTTGCTAAAGATCTCAACAAAATCACTCTGGAGGAACTTATAAGCTCCCTCAGAAGTCATGAGATAGAGCTAGAAGCTGATGAGCCTCAGAAGCAAGGTAAGCCTTTAGCATTAAAATCTAACAGAAAATCTGAGTCTAAAGTTTTGCAGGCAGTTGAAGAAACATCTGATGGATCCTCATCAGAAGAAGACGAACTTTCCCTTCTCTCCAGAAGAGTAAATCAACTGTGGAAGCAAAGACAAAGGAAGTTCAGGAATCCCAGAAGATCTGATCAGAACGAGTCTTCTTCCAGATACAGAAGGACAGACTCTTCCTCTGGATACAGAAGATCTGAAGGCTCCTCCGGTAGCAAGAAGCCAAACACCAAAGACATCATCTGCTACGAGTGCAATGAGCAAGGACACTACAAGAGTGACTGCCCAAAGCTTCAGAGGGAAAAGCCCAAAAAGAAGTTTGGAAGAGAGAAGAAGAAAAGTCTCGTGGCCACATGGGATGACTCTGACTCGTCTGAAGCTGACTCAGAATCAGATGATGAAAGGGCAAACATAGCTCTCATGGCAAACATTTCAGAAGATAGTGAAGCTTCTGAATCAGACTCAGAATCAGACACAGAAGAGGTATTTCCTAACTTCGCTGTTAACTTTACAAAGGCTGAACTTGCTGAAAGCCTCAATGAAATTCTGGAACGTTATCAGCAGATTAGAGCTAAATTCAGAGACCTGAAAAGGAATCTTGAATCTGACTCTAATAAGTCTGAGAGTCTCAAATTGGAAAATTCTGAGCTGAGAGATAAAATTTCAAAATTAGAAAACACTTTACAAAACTCTCAGAAGGAACCAATTTCTGAAACTCCCAGCAACGCTGATGAGATCATCAAGGAGTATGATCACAGTTTCCAGAAGTTCCTTGCTAAAAGCATAGATAGAAGCAGAATGGCTTCAATGATCTATGGAGTTAGCAGAAACGGTAGGAAAGGAATAGGATACCAAGGTAAGGTTCCTACACCAAATAATGTCATGGACTTAACCATTAAACACACTCCTTTAAATTCACACTTTGTGTATGGTCACACACATGATATCAAATATACTAGCAGTAAGCACTCTGTGAAACCAAAATTCAACCAGAGTTTTGGTAAAACTAACAAGTCAGGACCCAAGAAAATCTGGGTACCTAAGGACAAAATAATACATGTTGCAGATATCTTTAGCAGCAAGTCAGAAACACCAGTCATGGTACCTGGACTCTGGCTGCTCACGACACATGACGGGAAGAAGGCATATGTTCCAAAGCCTGGAACTTAAGCCTGGAGGCCACGTTGGCTTTGGAGGCAATCAGAGGGGAAAGATAATTGGCTCTGGAACTGTAGTCAAAGCAGAATGAAACTTTTGCAGGTATAGAAATTGAATTTGCAGGTTCTGAAGACAAGTCATCAGAAGCTCTCAACACAGACATTCCTTCAACGTCTGAAAGGAGCACTGCTAGAAATCCTACAACAGCTGCTGATCAACCTCAGAAGAGATTACCCAGAAGCAGTTTGGATCACCCAGAAGAGACTATCCTAGGAAGAAAGGAAGATCCAATCAGAACAAGAGCAAGCTTCAGAAACTCTGAAGAAACTCTTATGGGACTTGTGTCTCTGATTGAACCTTATTCTATTGATGAAGCACTTCTGGACAATGACTGGATTCTGGCAATGCAAGAAGAGCTGAATCAATTCACCAGAAACGACGTATGGGATCTCGTTCCCAGACCAAAAGGATTCAACGTCATTGGAACAAGATGGGTGTTCAGAAACAAGCTAAATGAACAAGGTGAAGTCATCAGAAACAAGGCACGACTGGTTGCACAAGGTTATAGTCAGCAAGAGGGGATAGACTATACAGAAACCTTTGCCCCAGTCGCCAGGTTAGAATCTATCAGACTTTTAATTTCATTTGCTGTTAATAGAGGCATCACTCTGTATCAGATGGATGTCAAAAGTGCATTCTTAAATGGTTATATAGAAGAAGAAGTTTATGTTCACCAACCCCCAGGTTTTGAAAATACAAAACATCCAGAACATGTTTTCAAACTAAAGAAGTCACTGTATGGTCTGAAACAAGCTCCCAGAGCTTGGTATGAAAGGCTAAGTAACTTTCTGCTTGAAAATGAATTCACCAGAGGGAAAGTGGACACTACTCTATTCTGTAAAACAGTTAAGAGTGACATTTTAGTCTGTCAAATTTATGTTGATGATATCATTTTTGGTTCTACTAATCCTTCTCTTGGAAGAAAAATTGCTAAGTGTATGCAGGCAGAATTTGAGATGAGCCTTATGGGGGAACTGAAATTCTTTCTAGGAATTCAGATCAATCAAACTCCAGAAGGAACTTACATTCATCGGAGCAAATACATCAGAGATCTTCTGAAGAAATTTGACCTCTCAGAATGTAAGCCATCAAAAATTCCAATGCATCCCACGTGCATTCTGGAAAGAGAAGAGGTAAGCAAAAGTGTAGAACAGAAAGTCTACAGAGGTATGATTGGTTCTCTCCTCTATCTGACTGCTTCAAGACCTGACATATTATTCAGTGTTTGTATCTGTGCTAGATTCCAATCAGATCCTAGAGAATCTCACTTAACAGCTGTTAAGCGAATTTTCAAGTATCTGAAAGGTACTACTAATCTGGGTTTGTTTTATAGAAAATCTAGTGACTACAGCTTAGTAGGCTACTGTGATGCTGACTTTGCTGGAGACAGAGTGGAACGTAAAAGTACTTCTGGAAGCTGCCAGTTTCTGGGAGAAAATCTGATCTCTTGGTCCAGCAAAAGGCAATCAACAATTGCTCTGTCAACAGCAGAAGCTGAGTACATAGCAGCAGCAGGATGTAGCACACAAATGCTCTGGATGAAAAGTCAGCTTGAAGACTTCCAGATTTTTGAGAGTAACATTCCTATACTTTGTGATAATACTTCTACAATTTGCTTAAGTAAGAATCCCATTTTACATTCTAGAGCTAAGCATATAGAAATAAAACATCATTTCATTAGGGACTATATTCAGAAAGGTATTTTGAACTTAAAATTTATAGATACAGACCATCAATGGGCTGATATTTTTACTAAACCCCTTTCAGAAGATAGGTTTAATTTCATTCTGAAACATCTCAGCATGAAAGTATGCCCAGAATGAAAATGTTTTAATTCCATATATTTATCTTCAGAATGTAATTATTTTACTGTGAACTTCTGATCAATCTCCTTTCAGAAAGATAGAACATGCAGATTGTATCAGATGCAAGTCTAAAGATCTGAGAGTCTAATCTCAAAGACAGACGTGCTGATCACTACATCAAACAAGTGTCATCCAATCATCAGCATATCTCTGAAGCAGAACGCGTGCACGCTTCTGAGAAGGCAAAGCGCTGATTGGGTGCATTGAGACACATGTCTGGTAACCGTTTTTAAGTATCTTTCTCAAATCCCCCAAAATCAGCAAGCATTTAATAAAAAGTAATCATTCTTTTAAATGGCAATCATGATTTTTCTCTCTCTTAAAAAATGTTTAACTTTTCAAAACAATTTTGAAAACTCTATTTAAGCACATTAATCTCTCATTTATTCTTTACGCTTTCTCACAATCACTCAAGCATTTTCTGCATATTTCTGAGTTCATCC
Source organism: Vicia faba (assembly GCA_948472305.1). NCBI lineage: Eukaryota > Viridiplantae > Streptophyta > Magnoliopsida > Fabales > Fabaceae > Vicia > Vicia faba. Next base: position 392,758,493 of record OX451737.1, read on the forward strand.
CTTGCAAACCTTTCTTTCTCAATTCATTCTCAAAGCTTTTTTAGTGTGAACAATGGCATCCTCCAGCATTTCTGCAGGCAATCAGAAGAAAGCAACTTCTGAGCAATATCAGGTGCCACTCAGAACTCTCCTCACTCCGGTGAAGAACCTTGAAGTGCTTTCTGAGTTAATCATTGACTTTGAAAGCTTGAAGGAAAATGGTTTTGACCTAACTGAAGAAATTAGGGCTCAAAAGTGGGAAAGGTATTTCGATAGGTTGGTTGGACCAACATTCCCAGCGCTAGTCAAGGAATTTTGGATTCACGCCAAGGTTTCAAAACATCTAGTCCTCTCCTCTGTCATGGGGAAGAAGATTGTAATTTCTGAAGATCTCATTGCAAGGCTAATCGGTCAAAGTGGTGGTGGAGTCCGTTGTGTGGACATGGCCGAAAGATGCGCTGATGTAGGTGTGGTAGCCAACAGGATTTTCACTCTTGGAATGCCCAGCAGCAAGATTAAGGATCTGAAGGATCACTGCAGAGTATGGGCCAAGATTGTTCTGGGATGCTTCAACCACAGGAAACCAACAAGTTCTCCTGATTATATAAATGTGGATCAGCAGTTTCTGATCTACTTTATTGATCAGAAGATAAAGATAAATCTGGCTCACTTCTTGTTCAACCATCTCAAGACCAGTGTGAAAGAGACTAGAGAAGAAGAAAGAACCAAGAGGGACTGGATACCGTTTGGAAGGCTTATATCAGATATTCTGACAGAGAATAGGCTGATTGAACATCTGATTGAAGCTCAGGAGCTGAGCACTATTGAACCAACCATTGGGAAGCCTCTGAACGCAAAGAATCTGAAAAAGATGAAGCTGATAGAAAATATTCAGAAGGAACCCAGAGCTACTTCAACTGCTGATATCTCCAGCAGAAGAGTGCCTCTGAGTGATTTTCCGGTATTTTCTGAAATGGAATCCAAACCAGAGATGTTTCTCAGGTACCCAGATGCGTACAAGGCAGAAGATACAGGTTCAAAGCTGAATATCAAAGATCTGAGTCAACCCCAACCAGAAGTGACTCTGAAGAAGACAAAGAAGAGGAAAGCGCCATCAGAAGGATCATCTCATCAGACTCCTAAGAAAAGAGGTATTTCATCTGCTGCCCCTATTTCAAAATCTTTTACTATTCCAGCATCTGCTGCTCCTCAAACCTCCCATAGAATATCAATCCCAATCCCTACCATTGATGAAACCATACCAGAAGACCCTTCTGAGGCCTTACTACTCAGAAGACCCAGAACCAAACTCCCCAAACAACCAACAATTTCAACAACAACAGCACTTGACCAAGTGCTGGCTGATATTGAGCGTGAACATGCCTCTGCTAAACCAACCTCTGAACCACAAAACATTCCTCCTCCACAACCAGAACAACAACAACAACCAGAACCAGAACCCCAACAACAACCACTCTCAGAAGAACCTCTGATCCCTGAGCAATCAGAGATTCCACCTCCCTCTCCCCAACCAGAAATAAATCCTCCTTCACCACAAACAGAGTTTCACCACTATGAAACCCCTTCTCCTCATCATTCTGACCCTCACTCACCTCAACCATCACCGTTGGCAATCCAGTTGCCATGTGGAACCACTGTTTTCAGGCCCCAGTTACCATCCTCATTAGAATCAACACCTCCAAAAACTCCCAAAACACCACCCACTCCAATCGAAATATCTGACTCTGATACCCCTCCTCCAAAACAAACAGCCTCTCAGAAAACCACTGAAAACCCCAGCAGGACTTTCATTGACTTAACCAGTCTTGAACGTCTTGCTGATCTAAGACACAAAATTGCCATCCCAAAACCAAAGCAACCAGATGTTGGCTCTGGTATTTTGAATTTTGAAACAGGTATGCTGCAATGGATTGCTTCTTTGAAGCAAGTCTGTCCTGGGATGATTGACCCAGCTGCTTCTGATCAGCTCTGGTCACAGTTCAGACTATGGGTACGTGCTGAAGCCCTCAAGTTGCAGGATATCAACTATGAGCAGGCACAACAGAACTTCAGCAAGCTGCTGAAGGAAGTTGAAAGTCAGCTGCCTCAGGAAGACGTGCTCCCTCTGGACAGTGAACCTTGGTCTGAGAAACAGCAAGCTGCAAAGGTGCAACCATCAGAAGAAGACAAGACCATTCAGGCTGAAGAAAATCAAGCAGAGGATGTCGCTGAAAGTTCTGAGAAGCCTCCTCCTTCTGATGCTTCTCAAGCTGCCTTGGACAGGCAGACTCTGGAAGAATTAAGGCTGAATGACTTGCGTCTACAGCAGCGGATGGAAGAAAATGATCAGAAGATGAAAGCAAGAATGGATGTGCAGGACAGCAAGATTGACTCTGTTGTCAGCATGGTGCAGAAGCAAAGTGAAACTTCTGAAAAGATTCAAGCGATGCTGGAGATCCTGTTCACACGCTTGCCTCCTCAACCTTAAATCTTTTTCATGCATGACCTTTCTTTCATGTTTTCTTGATTTTCTGATGTACTGTTTTGATTAAGTTTTTTGTAATATTTTCTTGCTCTGATTCTGAACTATCTTAATATAATTTGTTTTTCTGATCTTAATTGTTTTAGCACATCACCAACACTTTTTGATTGCTGACAAAAAGGGGGAGAACAAGAATGATATTTAAATCAATAACGACTAACTAGACAGAAATTCTCAAACATTCTAACTTTATTACTTGAAATGTTTTTTCTGTTTTGTTTAAAGTCTACAGGCACAAGGAAGCTCTTGGACACTCTGAAGACTAGAAACTCTGATCGATGTTGCTCTGATCAATATGAAGTTCTGATCGTCCTAATACTCTGATCCAAAGCAAAGCTCTGACAAGAAAAGCTCTGAAGCTCTGTTCTCTGATAAGTCAAAGACTCTGATAATCTGATGTTCAAAGAAAGAAAAAGATCTGATCCTGAAGAACACGTATAATCAAAGGGAAGTAATCAACTCAGGGGGAGTATCTCTTAACTCTGACTTCTCCGTACTTCTTAACTCTGATACCTTTTCACGTTATTTTTCATTAAAAATATCTAGTTTTTGTCATCATCAAAAAGGGGGAGATTGTTAGAACAATGTTTGAATCTACTACCCTATATTTAAGTTTTGATGATAACAAAGTGAAAAGATATAGTATTTATAAGTTTCATGAATGAACTATCTGCTGCCTAAAATTATTATGTTCTGACTTGCAGATACTCTGATTGAAATAAGCAAGATCACGTTTATTCAGCATCAGAATTTGATTTCATACACCAGCATCAGAAGTTGCTACATCAGAACGTCAAGATCAGATGATCAACTCACGTACATGCTGAAGCTTGATGAACAGAACTGCGCTCAAACACTCTGATACAGAAACACAATAGTTCATCAGCAGTGAAGCAGAATCAGAATGAGCCAAGCCAGAACGTGCATTGAAGAAGCAACGGTACTGTGCATTGAACGCTAATTAATTCCAACGGCCTCATTCCAGACAAGATCTGCTCAAAAAGGAAAGCTTGTTATTAGCATTGAATCAAGAATATTGCATTCAACGTTCATCTTCTCAAGTGCTATATAAACAAGGCTTCGAAGATTATAATGGCTAATGCTCTCCAAATCTCTACACGCACAAAGCTGAACCATAATCTTCGTTCTACCAGTTTTGCTAAACCACATACTCTGATACTCCATTACTGTTTAGCAATCTAGTTTCTAAGCTTCAATTTGTGTATACATCACAGTTGTGATAAAGTTTTGTAGAAAACATCCACACACATTATTTTATCTCTTTGTAAGAAAGTGTTACCTTGACAAACCGGGTTGTGGTTTGAATCAAGAAGGCTTTAGCAGTTGTTAAAGCAGTCTGTAATATTCAGTTGAATATAGTGAATTAAGACCTCGTTGGAGAGAGGCGAAATCACCTTGACGGGTGGACTGGAGTAGTTTGAGATCAAACGAACCAGGATAAAAATATCTTGTCAATTGTTTTAGATTTCAGTTTTACAATTCAACCCCCCCTTCTTGTGTTTTTCACCCCTTCAGAACCTGCATACCTGCAAAAGAAAAATGAGTACCTGACACGTTGCAAGAACTGGTTTTCAGATGCTTGGTATAGATGTGTCCTGACTGGTTACAGGAGCTGGGTCTGGAGCTTCACAAGATGATGAATGAACCAGGGATGGTTACTACCTTAGTATGAATGGTTAAGAGAACCTTGGGCGACTTTAACTTCAACAACGCTCGTTGAGAAAATCTTGGTGGGAAATACCATCTTCGCAGGATCGGGACGAGAACCATAGGCCATTATAATCTGAAAGGGAATCACCTCACTCACCGTCGGAGAGGGAACTATAGGAAATTATAATCTGAAAGGGAATCACCTCACTCACCGTCGGAGAGGGAACTATAGGAAATTATAATCTGAAAGGGAATCACCTAACTCACCGTTGGAGAGGGAACTATAGGAAATTATAATCTGAAAGGGAATCACCTCACTCACCGTCGGAGAGGGAACTATAGGAAATTATAATCTGAAAGGAATTATCACCTCACTCACCGTCGGAGAGGGAACCATAAGAAAAGGAGTTGTCACCTCACTCACCGTCGGAGAGGGGACCATTAGGAAATTATCACCTCACTCACCGTCGGAGAGGGGACCATAGGAAAAGGAATTATCACCTCACTCACCGTTGGAGAGGGGACCATAGGAGACTATCACCTCACACTCACCGTCGGAGAGGTAAACATATGAAAAAGGAATTACCACCTCACTCGCCGTCGGAGAGGGGACCATAAGAGACTATCACCTCACACTCACCGTCGGAGAGGGGAACATCTGAAAAGGACTTACCACCTCACTCGCCGTTGGAGAGGGAACCATAGGAGACTATCACCTCACACTCACCGTCGGAGAGGGGAACATCTGAAAAGGACTTACCACCTCACTCGCCGTTGGAGAGGGAACCATAGGAGACTATCACCTCACACTCACCGTCGGAGAGGGGAACATCTGAAAAGGACTTACCACCTCACTCACCGTCGGAGAGGGAGCCATAGGAGACTATCACCTCACACTCACCGTCGGAGAGGGAAACATCAGGAAAGGAATTACCACCTCACACTCACCGTCGGAGAGGGGACCATATGAGACTAACTTCTACTGAGTCTTCATCAGGAAAATCTGTTGGGATTCGATTTAGCTGGACCAGAGAAGGCCTTGAAATATGTTTGAGAATTTTAACTGCATCTTTCCTGAAAGGTAAAGGTCAGTCATATGCAATGCATGATATGGATCAAGCGATTATGTTCTCAACGTAAATGAGATTTGTATGATACGATGCGTTATGCATGCTATAATGATGTATGTGATGTTTTATGAATGTGTTTTGCGTCTGGGAAAGTAAATCCTTGACGGGTGCCGGGAAGTCATATCCTGGGCTGATGTTGAAGAATAAGCTTTCGCTCCCGCTGGGGATGATAACTGCAAGAATACCGGTAGGAGAGGATGACTCCGTTGCGGAATAAACTTGGCAAATGGAAGATTCTGCGGGGAGAAAAGATACTCTAGCGACCATGCTGGGAAGCAATACTCTGTGGGGAGATGCTTTGTTGAATGTTGATAGTTACTTGCTGGGGATACCCTTGTTGTTAGAAGTGTTGATAGACTTCGCTGGGGATAAGAAGGCTTCGTTGACGACGCTCTTTCCGTGGCTTTTGGCTGAGGATAACCCAGTTATATCCTGTTAAGGAAATAACTCTTTAAATAAAGTCGGGCGACGCGTTCGTGTTTTGCGAGGGGGTAAGCTTCCAGAATTTACTGGGGATATGCTTATTGCTTGGGGATATGAATTCCAGCTTTCCTGGGGAACTAGATTGGACTCTCTTGGGGAAGTTTTGAGCTATGTCGGGGAAGTGATTCCTTTGAATATTGAGATACCGCCGGGGAACAATCTTTAGACCAAGACTGCCGGGGATGCTTGTTAAGAATATATGTATTGCTGCTGGGGAATGTTGATATCTGCTGGAGGATACCCAACTTCCTTGAGATTTGATAATTTTGCTTGGAGAAGAATGCGCTATTTTACTGAACCACTCTCTGGGGAATTAAGGTATCTGGTTATGTTCTTTAGCTGAACCTACCTTGGTACCTTGGAGGATAGAACAATTAGACTGCTCAGACAACTCTTTATTGCCCCTGTTTCTAGTGTCACCTGTAATTAATCCCTTTGTTTCGTATGCAAATATTTATGAGTTAGCAAACTATTGTCAATGCATATATCACAAATTGAACCTTGGACGTTCTTCGCAAAACAAAACAGAAAAGAAAAACAGTTGGCACGTTTAACTGAAAATATATTTGTATTGATTTTTGAATGGCCTGTGAATAGGCGTTTTGTGTACAAGAGGTTGACGTCCTAGTAAGAGAACGCCGCCGAACAAAAGAGTTTATACAAGTTTGATATAACAGAAAATAAAACAGCTGTGTGAAATATGAGTGATCCACTGGGTTTCAACTCTGCTATTGCCTTTATAACTCCGAGCGCCTCATCACTTAACGACCTTGGTTGAAGGTGAAGCTGACTGACCGATGCCGTCTGAACTTGATGTAGATACCGGATTCTGGATGCAAAGTGATCTAATGAGACATAGTATTACGCTTTATCCCTAATTTTTGCCTGGACCGCCCTTTCGGGTTTTCAGTCCACCGGGATACCCATTTTTGCCCAAGCCGCCTTTTCAGGTTTTCGACTTGCCGGGTGTACAGATTTTTTTCATTTCATCCCTTCATTTTGCCCGAACCCTTTTGGTTCGACGGGAAGCCCTAATTTTTGCCTAGGCATGTCAGCCTAGCGGGTCTTTTTTATGAGTAGTATCTTTTTACTATGTCTGCATTGACGGGGTGAGGAAGGTCGTCACCATCCATGTTGGTTAATATCATCTCTCCTCCTGAGAACACATGCTTAACCACAAATGGCCCTTCGTACGTGGGGGTCCATTTGCCCCTTGGATCACTCTGAGGAAGGATGATTCTCTTGATTACCAGATCCCCAACTTGATATTCCTGTGGTCTGACCTTTTTGTTACATGCTCTGATCATCCGTTTCTGATACGTCTGACCATGGCAGATAGCAGCAAGTCTCTTTTCATCAATGAGGTTGAGCTGATCAAGTCGTGTCTGGATCCAATCATCTTCGTTCAGATTTGCATCCTTCATTATCCGGAGAGAAGGTATTTGTACTTCGATCGGCAGGACTGCCTCCATGCCATAAACCAGAGAGAAAGGAGTTGCCCCGGTTGACGTCCTAGCTGAGGTACGGTACCCATGTAGAGCGAACGGTAACATCTCGTGCCAATCTTTGTAAGTCACTGTCATTTTCTGCACGATCTTCTTGATGTTCTTATTTGCTGCCTCTACAGCCCCATTCATCTTCGGTCTGTAAGGAGAAGAATTGTGGTGCTGTATCTTGAACTGTTCGCAGAGCTCAGCAATCATCTTATTGTTTAGATTGGTACCGTTGTCTGTAATAATTCGCTCAGGGACGCCATATCGACAGATCAGGTTATGCCGAATGAACCGTGCCACAACAGTCTTGGTTACCGTAGCATAGGATGCTGCCTCAACCCACTTCGTAAAATAATCAATCGCCACTAGGATGAAGCGATGTCCATTAGATGCCGTAGGTTTAATCTCACCAATCATGTTTATGCCCCACATTGCAAACGGCCAAGGCGCAGTCAGAACATTCAGGGGAACCGGAGGAACATGCACCTTGTCTGCATAAATCTGGCACTTATGGCATGTCCTAGAATGTTGGTAGCAATCAGCTTCCATGGTGGACCAGTAATATCCTGCCCGTAGGATTTTCTTAGCCATGGTGTGTCCACTGGAATGCGTACCAAAGGTCCCTTCATGTAGCTCTTCCATGATCCTTTCTGCTTCAATTTTATCCACACAGCGCAGTAGGGTTGAATCATGGTTTCGCTTGTACAAGATGTCGTTGCTAAGGAAGAACTTGGCTGCAAACCTCCTCAGGAATTTCTTATCATTGACAGAGGCACCTTCAGGGTATTCCTGAACTTCCAGATATCTCTTCACTTCGTGGTACCAAGGCTTCTCAGTCACCAATTCAGTTTCGAGATCACAACAGTATGCCGGTTCGTCCAGTTTCCAGATGATGATCCGGGGAGCCTCATTGTCCCATTTGACCTTGAACATAGAAGACATTGTAGCTAACGCGTCCGCTAACTGATTCTCTTCTCTTGGAAAGTGCTCAAAGGTTATCTCTGTGAAGTGGGGGATCAGGGTCAACACACATTCTCTGTAAGGAATCAGGTTTGGATGTTTCGTATCCCACTCTCCTTTGATCTGATTGATCACAAGAGCGGAATCTCCGAAGACACTTAGAAACTTGATCCTTAGGTCGATCGTAGCCTGAAGACCCATGATGCACGCCTCATACTCCGCCATGTTGTTGGTACAATTGAAACACAGCCGGGCAGTGAGTGGAGTATGAGTACCTTGAGGAGATATGATTATGGCGCCGATACCGTTTCCCAAAGCATTGGATGCCCCGTCAAAGTGCATAGACCATCGGGATCCTGGTTCAGGTCCTTCATCCGGTCCAGGCACTTCACAATCAGTCACTATCATGATGCTTTCATCCGGAAACTCGAAGTTCATAGACTGATAGTCATCTACGGCCTGATGTGCCAAGTGGTCTGCCAATACACTCCCCTTGATGGCTTTCTGGGTCGTGTACTGAATGTCGTATTCCGTCAAGATCATTTGCCATCTTGCAATTCTCCCAGACAGAGCAGGCTTTTCGAATATGTACTTTATAGGATCCATTTTTGAGATCAACAAGGTAGTGTGAGTCAGCATATACTGTCTCAGCCGGCGAGCAGCCCATACCAAAGCGCAGCAAGTTTTCTCAAGCAGTGAGTATCGGGTCTCACAGTCGGTAAACTTTTTGCTAAGGTAATAAATGGCATGCTCTTTTCGGCCAGACTCGTCATGCTGTCCCAGCACACACCCCATTGAGTTGTCAAGCACTGTTAGATATAGTATCAGAGGTCTCCCTTCAACCGGTGGCATAAGGATAGGTGGTTCTTGGAGATACTCTTTGATTTTGTCAAAGGCGGCCTGGCATTCATCATTCCAACGTACTACCTGATCTTTCTTCAGCAGCTTGAAGATTGGTTCACAGGTCGCAGTCAGATGTGAGATGAAGCGAGCAATGTAATTCAGGCGTCCTAAAAAGCCTCTGACCTCTTTCTCTGTCTTAGGAACTGGCATCTCTTTAATAGCTTTGACCTTAGCAGGGTCCACTTGAATACCTTTATCACTGACCACGAAGCCTAGCAATTTTCCTGATCTTACCCCGAAGGTGCATTTGTTCGGGTTCAATCTCAGTTTGTACAGTTTCAACCGGTCAAACAATTTTTGTAGATGATCTAAGTGCTCTTCCTCAGTTTGGGACCTTGCGATCATGTCGTCAACATACACCTCTATCTCGTGATGGATCATGTCATGAAATAAGGCGACCATGGCACGTTGGTAGGTTGCCCCAGCGTTCTTTAACCCGAATGGCATGACCTTGTAACAGAAAGTGCCCCACTGAGTAACAAATGTAGTCTTTTCCATGTCTTCAGGTGCCATCTTAATCTGATTGTATCCTGAAAAGCCATCCATGAAAGAGAACACCTTATGCTGAGCTGTATTGTCAACAAGGACATCAATGTGAGGTAAGGGGAAGTCATCCTTGGGGCTGGCCCTGTTCAGATCCCTGTAATCGACACACATTCTGACCTTTCCATCCTTCTTAGGTACCTGCACCACATTAGCGACCCACTGAGGATAGGAAGTCACTGCAAGGAACCCAGCATCAAACTGTTTCATAACCTCGGCTTTGATCTTCTCAGACATCTCTGGACGCATCCGACGGACCTTTTGCTTAACTGGGGGGCAGTCTTCCTTAGTTGGAAAGTGATGGACCACAATGTCGGTATCCAACCCTGGCATGTCTTCGTAGGACCAGGCAAATATCTCCATATAATCATGTAACATCTTGGTTAACCGTTGCTTCACGCTGAGCTCTAGGTTGGCACCAATCTTTACCTCTTTCCTGTCTGTATCTGTACCTAGGTTTATGATTTCCACTGGCTCTTCATGGGGTTGAATTGCCCTCTCTTCCTGAAGCAACAGTCTAGCAAGCTCGCCAGGCACTTCGCAATCATCTTCACCTTCGTCTTCGGCTAAGTTGATCGGATTTTCGAAGTCATAATTGGCAGTAGCAGAGTTGTTATCAGTGAGATCCAGAGTGGATTGGAACCTGTATGAGTGAGTGTGTGTGTAAATACAACTGTTTTGAAATATATGTAAAGGAAAAGAAAGACAGAAAAGGAGCACAATATTTGCAATGCGAAAAATACGTCCAAGATTTTCATTCATGATATATGAAATGACAGTTTGTATGCCCTCACAAATGGAACCACGGTGCCTCGGGTAAGACACCGGGCCATAGAGTTTATTTATTGTTTATAACAAAACATAGGAATTCATTACTCAGTAACAAGAGAAACAGATAAGTTGTCCTTTGCACTTCAATTGTTGAGTCCACCGTCGGTTGCCGGGTAGATCCAGCTATCAAACTCAGCTTCATCAACTTCCTCTTCGTCCCCAATAGCATTCACTCCATGAGCCGGCAGGGGAGCTGTCACTACATTAGGCTTCTCAGATGCCTCAAACTGTACCTCCTTAGCGTCAATAGTCCTGCAGCTTGTTCTTTAACGCCCAACAGTCATCAGTAGAGTGCCCCGGGCTATCTGAATGGTAAGCACAATGAGCATTCGGGTTGTACTTGGGAGATGCAGTATTTGGGAACTTCGGTGCCTCCCTGACAGTCACTAAATTGGTTGAGAGCAACTGTGGCAGGATCTGCGACAAAGTCATGTTTAAGCGGGTGCATTCTCTCCGGGGTCTTTCCACCTTCTGAGGATTGTTTGGCCGAGGAGCGGCAGCAGGCTTAGCAATCATTACCGCACTGACAGATTGGCGGTGCTCATGTCTCTCTGATTTCCTGGAACCATATACGGCACTAGACTCCTTCTTGAAGGGTTTCTTCTCCGAACTAGACGATGCACCTTTCGGAATCTTCCCAGACTTCAACCCAGCTTCAATTCTCTCTCCAGTCAGAATCAAATCAGTGAACCCAGCAGAAGAATTCCCAATGAGATGGTTGAAGAATGGCCCAGATAGGGTCCCCAAGAACATGTCTACCAACTCCCGATCAGTCAATGGTGGCTGCACCCTGCCAGCCAGGTCTCTCCACTTCTGAGCGTACTCCTTAAAACCTTCGCTTGCACCTAACGACATACCCTGGAGTTGGGTACGTGTGGGGGCAAGGTCGGCATTATATTGATACTGCTTATAGAAAGCAGTAGCCAACTCCTCCCAGTTACGAACCTTGGTCCCATCCAGCTGATAGAACCATTCGAGATGAGTCCCTGAAAGACTCTCCTGGAAGAAGTGGATCCATAAATTCTTATCCGCAGAGTACGGCTGAATTTTCCGAACATAGGACCTTAAATGCAGCTTGGGACAAGACGCCCCGTCATACTTAGAGAAGGATGGTGCTTTGAACTTGTGAGGGATGATCACACCAGTTGACAAACCCAAATCTCCGAAATCCAGCCCAGGTACCTGCTGAACCTCCATAGCCTTCAACCTGTCCTCCAATTGCTTATATCTGTCGTCTGCAGGAGGGTACTGTTCTTCATCAAAATCTGTCTCGTTGTCGGAGACTACCGGACTAGGAACCCTTGCTTCTGCCTGAGGAGAATTCTTGTCAACAGAAGAACCAGCCTCTTCCTGTTGCAGAGTATTGTTAAACCTTCGGCCCGAGTTGAACAGAACAGTTCTTCTCTTCTTCTTCTTCTCCTTCTTCAGGAGCATAGCCTTCAGCTCTTCTTGGCCTTGAGCCAGACCCTTGATTAATTCCTGGAATTGTGCATTCTGCACCTGAAGAGCCTTGATCGATGTCTCAGTTGATGAAGATTCGTGATTCATGATGCTGAAATAAACAGCGAAGAACTGTAAGCAACCTGAAAAGGGGAAAAACCTGCTATGCACATGATGTATGAAATGCGTATGCAATGCATTCAAGGGTTCGAAAGTTCAAATTTGTTGTAGACAAAAAGGAACACACGTTATCATTAAGGAACTCATTGTTTAATACATCAAGGCCTCATGGGCAAAAAGTACAAAAATCAAATCAATCCCAAAATACACTGCGCATCCTCTTCGGAGCTATGTAGGTGTTGAGATTCCTCTCCTCATGCAACAGGCGGGTGAGCTCCAAGACCTTCTTTTCACTGGCATGCAGACTAGTCTCAAGAGAATTCCTTTCCTCCTTAAGCTGGACCCAGCTCTTCTGCATCTCTTCCCAGGATGTGGGCATATCAGGGTGCTGAATAGTGTAGGACATTTCCCCTTCCAAGACTGGTTCTTTGATTACTGGGAGCATGTGAGGATAAGGCATTACTAACTTCTGGGAGCGGGCTCGTACCCACTTGAGATAAGGTTCCAACGGGATGGAATTCATGTGCCCCAGTGTCTTGCTGTCTATCCTACTGGGCATCCTCCAAGCTCTGATAAATCTCTGGCGAAGTCCTTGAGTATCGTTGTCGAAGTCAAAAACTATGTCAGGAATTAACATGTCATGAGGGCCATCCCTCCGAGCATAACCAAACTGTCTCCAAGCCAGGCATGGGCTATAAGTAATACCTCCTCTGATTCCAAGTAAAGGAACGTTAGGGTACTCCCCGCAATGATCAATGATAGTGACATCTTCTCTGGACCTAGGGCACCAATGTATATCTGCATGTGTAAGAGTCATCAACCGTTGTGACCATCTCAAACCCCGCTCATTCTTCAAGACTGATTGTGGAAGGTGCGAAATAAACCACCTTCCCAGGAGAGGAGTGCAACACATAAGGACACCTCTTTTTCTCATGGTTCGAGTGTAACATGAGTGAAGGATGTCCCCCAACAACGTAGGTATAGGATTCCTGGACATAAAGATCTGAACAACATTGATATCAATAAGCTGATCTGGATTAGGGAACAACACCAAACCATAGACAAGGAGGGCCACAACTTCTTCAAAAGCTTGCAAGTCAAGGGAGTTCCAACATTCAAGGGCCTTTTCAAACAGAAACCTGGCTAAGAACCCTTTGATACCACTTCTAACTTCCCAATGTCCCTTGAGGTCAGATGACTGTAGGTGCAAGGCTTTAGCAATCTCTTCAAGCTTAGGTTCTTTTTCTGTACCGTTGAAGGGTAGCTGATCAAGGATAGGGATCTTCAGGAGCCGGGAGAACTCCTCCAATGTAGGTACCAACTGATAGTCCAAGAAGGTGAAACAGTGATGCAGAGGATCAAAGAATTGGAACAGGACCTTAATCATATCTTCCTCAATATTGGTGTTGACCAAGCTGATGAGGCTTCCATGTCTTTCACTGAATGATGAGCTCTCGGGAATCCTGGATATAAGCTCCTTAAGCTGAGGAGGGATCCTTACAAGATTGATTTGAATTGTCTTTCTACGAACAGTTTCCATGTCCTACAAAACAAGAACAAAGATGAAAATCCGAACCCCTGAAATGGTTAGTCAATGCATATGATGCTGGATGATGTCATGATGCTATGATTAAACACACCACAGATATTTACAAAGACAAACATGTAAGGCACACAAGGCACACAAGGCAAGCCCTTAAGGTTTAAGGCCAGCATGGGGTCTGGGTAGTACCCTCTTGAAGTTGGTGGGTTCAACCTGTCCTAATCAAAGTAACCGGGTTCTAAAGTTCCCAATATCACGGGACTACTTTCATTGTTCATCGTTTCGATTTAGCCACTGAACTGGCGACCGAAATATTCCAGGAAAGCAACCCTCAATTGAGTGTAGTATCGAGTATCAACCAACCTCGGACTGCACCAAATTCAGTTATCTCACTACCCTAAAGAGGCAAAGATAGTTCAATTAAGGTTCCTAAGGTTTGTTGATGCTTCACGACACCACGCGGAGGCCCCGTACTCTCCTTGACTGAACTCAAGGGTTACCGGTACACACCAAAGTGCCACATCAACGTAGCAGACTGTTTCAACCATGTCGGTATACCCCGCACAGTTCCCTCACAGCCTTGTTGCTACTTTCTAAGAAAGGTATCCCCCAGATCCGGGTTAGGATCTATAGAACTCCCAAGCAACCCACAATAATAAAGCAAGCAAAGAAGACAATTGAAAACATAGTTATGACCTAGCCCTAAGGTACACCCCACTTTAAGTTTATTCCCCAGCAGAGTCGCCAGTTCTGTGATCGGTGGATCTGGAACTGACTGTTTAACGCTGGTTCGCGAAATGTCGCGGAAGCAAGAGTCGCCACCGTCTTTTATTTTCTCCAAATGGAAAGGACAAAAGCACAGAAAAATTCCTTAAAGAGATTGCTCTCGGTTCGGGAGGTAGATTATAGAAAGGGAAGGTGTTAGCACCCTTTCTATCCATGGTTATCCATGGGCTCTTAGATACTTGCTCATTTGTGTTTTCAAAATGGTTTGTTTGCTTTTCAACTGTGGGTTTTAAAAAGTTTCTTTGAAAATTCCAGTTCGACTCTTGTATCAGTCCTCAAGAGTGTTTGAAAAATTGCTTTCGAAAGCTTTTTGAAAAGGTGTCGGTGTGAAAAGTATTTTTGATTTGTTTTGAAGTTAGAGCAAGTATCTAGAGTCGTCTACCTACCCTAAGGAATTCGTCTGTGTAGATGTCCTTTAAAGTAGTGCCATCCCACCATTGAGAGGTAGGTAGCACCACCGTTGGAGGTGTTCGGGTCAATTCGAGGTTCGGGACATGGTGATCACCAGAGCAATGGGAAGACACCTTAGAAGCTACCCTCATGCCAGGTTCCCGGATCATGAGGACTTACTAAGACATCCTCTACTCGACGACCACCGTTCGAGGCAAGGCAACAGTGAGGCGTACCCTAGGGGTGGTGTGTGCGAATTGTGTGTCGTTTTCGTTTGCATTTGTCTTGTCATGTTATTGGTGTTCTACGCTTGTTTTTTATTTTTGTCCATACAGTCTTTCATGCTTTGTTTAACAATTAAAATATTTGCGGGAAAGTAAATCTACAACTATTACAAATGGCGCGGGTCCACATCGCCAAAATTAACCAGGACCCGATTTGACGGAAAATAAAGAAATTAAAAGTGCGAGATGTAATTACAAGGCTTTGGGAGAGGTACATAATTAATTAAGCGAAATAAAATAAATATGCGAAATTAAACAATTAAAAATATGAGCGTTGGACCCTTTTGCAAAAATTAAAGTTAATAAGGAATTAAAACTAAAATTAAAAGAAAGCAAAAACTTGTTTTTTTTTATGTTTTTTTTTGGTATTTAATGAGAAAAAGAATTAATTTGAAATTAAAATGTTAAACCTAATTCTAATTATTTTTAAGTTATTAAGAAAAATATTGGAGTTTTTTAACCTAAATGAAACCCTAATTAATTTACAATTTTAATTATGAAAATAAATAAAATAAATAATATTATCGTGAAAAAGGAAAATAATTAAAAGGAATAAAAATTATCAATTAAACCTATTTCTACATTTTTTTAGATTTTTTATTTAAAAGGAATTAAAATTAAAACCCTAATTTAACTAAATTCAATTATATACAATTATTTACAAGAAAATATTAAAATAAAATATTTATTATATTTTTTTGCCTTTTCTGTTTTTTATGATGTTTTTTTTATATTTTGTAAAAAAAAATAATTAATTAAATCAAAACAATAAAGAAAATAAAATAGTAATTGAAAATAAAATATAAGAAAAAAAATGTTGAGAATTGCAAACCAGGGGGGGGGGGTTCAGGCCCCAATATGGAGGTATGGATCCAGTAATTTGAGCCCAACAAGCTTCAGGTCCATTGACTTTTTTGAGTAGCGTGTTAGCACTTTGACCAGGGTTTATGGTGCTCATCAATTTTGCACCCTTGGATTGCTTCTGATGGACGCGTGGATGGATAGATGATGAAGTGCATGGTGCGTCTTGAACGTTAGTGCTGCATGGGAAGATAATTGGAAAAATAATATGGACAATATTGAAGACCTGGGGTTCGAACCCAGGTCATGTGTATTACCAGCATATGTACCTACCACTGAGCCATTACTACGCGTTTTGATATATAATAAGCAAATAAATATAATAAAGGAAAACAATCCCTTAATGCATCCAGCGCGCGAATTTTTGAATTGGCCTATCCCCTCTTGCCACGACTCTATCTTCTTCGTTTTCCTGAAACATAAAGTATTAGGCCACGGTTTCTTATGCGTTTCAGAATGGGTCTTTTGGGAAAATAGCGATTAGGCTATCCTTGAACATAAATTAGGTGCGAGGGCATGTTTAGGATCGTCTAGGTCTGCTGATTACAACCATGGCATTCTTGAAGGCTAATTTTTCGTTAAATAAGAAACCCCAATTTTGAGGTCCTGCAAACCCTAGAACGCAAGCATGGTGAAATCTCATATACAGCATAAAAACGCAATTAAACGCATTGGTTAGTTTCGGGACAAGATAATAAACATGAATCCATGAATAAAATACTGTAAAAATGCTTAGATTGAAGAATACGATTATGCAATTTTCATGAGATATCTCAGGTTCTGTATACCAATTCCTTGGGCTTTGATGAGTGTTTGTGATTGGAATGTGTTCAGGGGACCTTGAGGAAGCTATTGAAACAAGTCTTGTGCTTTGAATCGCCCTGGAAGTGGTTTTGCAGCTTTGAGTTTTTTAGGAATTTTTTCAAGTTTGCAATGGTGTATTCTGAGCTGCTGCGCCTCTATTGTGATTAGGTTTATGATCAGGCATATGTAGTGAACAAATTAGGTCAAGAAAAGTAGCACAAATCCAATGCATTCATGGCTTTTGAAAATTTGATTCTTAAGGATCTTTTTAAATCTTTTTCCATGTGTATTTTGTTCAAATCATATCCAATTGCTCCAATTCTTTCCTTATTTGCATATGCACGAATTATAGAGGCTAAAACATGTGTAAAAGGATTGGTTAGGGTGAATTAAATATTTTTCATATATTTAAATGATTTAAATGAATTAATATAAATAAAAATTCAAATAAATAAATAAAAAATGAGAAAATACTTCCCTTTGGGCCAAGTGGTCGTGCACATGTCATGGATGATGAATCATGGAAGAAAAATGGGCCCATTAGCAATTTTAGGTCATTTGAAGTAATGTTGACTTTTCAAAACATCCAAAAATTTCCCAACTTCCACAAGGCATATCTTGCTCAATTTTTAAGCTTTTCTCATTTTCTTGGATATTTTGGAAAGGTCTTTGAGTCCTATAACCAATGCCTTTGGTCCCATGTCATTTTGATTTACCAATCTCAAGTTATGGCCTTTGACTTAAAGTCTCTTTTTGTTGACTTTTGAAAATGACCTATAATGTTGAAATTGATAACTTTTTGTGAGAGCATTTCTTGGACTTGGAATATGAAGATGAATTGTAGGAAATGTCTTTCTCTTCAAAATGAGCTTTGGATGGAATTTTTCTGATAATCCATGTGAAAGTTATGCCCTGGTCAATTTCAGTTGACTTTTTCAACTGTCCAAATAAGGAAACTTTTGCATCTTGATGATTTCTGAGCCAAATTTTGAGAATCATGATCAAGCATTGATCAAATGATGTTTGTGGCTTCAAAATGATATGTTGACCAAAAATTTGAACTTTTGACTGTCAAATGACCATTTTGCCCCTACAGTTGACTGTAGTGCAATTTAGGGTTTTGACTGTGCAATTTTGTGCTGAATGCCTTGAAACTTGATATGAGGATACTTGACCATATTTGTAGGCATATGAGACTTGATTGGGCCTTTGAAAACTTCATTTTCTTGATCAGCACACAAACCCTAGTTTTGACTGTATAGGAGACATTTGCACTGTGCAACCTTTGGGGGAGATTTGAAGCATGACTTGGCAATTTTCCTGAAGAATATGGGAGGGCAAATTTTGGGGTACAACAGGTGTTGAGTGAGGAATTGTTGATTTTAAAATCCAAGTCATATCCTCCACTTTGAGATGATGCAAATTCTCCTTTCTCATGATTGTGGGTAGTAGGTATATTTTCCACACGGACAATGACAATGATGTTTTATCTCATAAAATCAACCAACACATTTGTGTTTTTTTTTTTAATTTTTAAAGAGGAACTACGTGTACCCTGATCCCCTATTGCACGAAAAGGTGGTACGTAGGCACTAAAGGTTCGCAACCGCGGCGGGTGCAAAAATCATAAAAAATATATTTCTTTTCTCACCTCCACCATCTATTTTTACACAACATTTTATAGACAAAATATATAGATTTTTCAAAGAGGTTCCTGTGGAGTACCGTAGATGTTTAGGGTGCTAATACCTCCCCTTTGCATAACCAACCCCCTTACCTTGAATCTTTCCCCCTCTTTTTTGGGTTACTCGCTCTTTTCCCATTCCTTTGGAAACAATAAAGCGCGGTAGCGATTTTTATTTTGATTTGTATAAGTCTAGTCAATCCAATGGCTTAGTCTTAAAACATTTCTACCGCTATAGAAAAATGGCGAATTCATTGGGGAAAGATTGACCTCTTGCTAGTTCATCCCTAAGTGGGTTGAGCCTATCTTTGTTTATATCTGTATATGTGTTATTATTGTTTTTTGTGTTATATGTTGTATATATGTTTGTCTGGATTTTCCTGGTTTTCAGAGTGCTTGGTGATTACTCATAAGTCCTATACCCGGACTTAGGAAAACTTTAAGATAGGACGGACGGTATAGTCATGTTAACTTTGAGGGAGTAATCCCAAAAAAGGAGGCATGAGATCCCCCACTCAGTGGAGGCCCCTTTGACTGTAGTGTTGTTTACCGAGTAGTCGGGAAGACATACTGCTTTCAACCTGGGAGCCTGCTGAAACTGAGGACCGTAGAATACCAAACCCATCTTGGCCTTTTAGGGGTAGTGCCGAAGCTATAACGGAGTAATCCAGAAATAGTTGTCACGCGATACTACGCTCGGACGAGTTTGTCTTGAGAATATTACTAATTACCGAGTTAATCGGGAAGTTGGTAATATCCGAAGGAAGGATGTAGACTCTGGGAACCTCTAGAACCTTATTCGGCTGGTGATAACTTTTAGACCAACACCTTATGGGTAGTACCTTCGACCTCATGCTCGTGATATTGAACCTATGAACCCTATATCTGTGATCTTGTATATGATTGCTGCATTATGCATCCATGCACTCATAAGCATCTTTTGGAGAGATCTTATTTCAAGGGATTTAAAGGTTGACCATTTGTTAATATCTCAGGTACTTTTTAACCATGGATTCTGGAAAGAGAAAGACCGGGAAGTACAGTTTCAAGGATCCCAAGATAGATGAGTTTATCAGTCTAACTCCCGAGATCGAGTGTTCTGCAGACGTATGGATCCATTATTCCTCTCATGAAGTTGAAGATGAAGGAGCGTATTCTCTCGACCTTGGTCCAGTTCTATGATCTAATGTATCATTGCTTTACTTTTCCCAACTATCAGTTGATGCCCATACTGGAGGAGTATTCTTATCTATTGGGTTTACCTGTTACCGATCGTGTTCCTTTTACTGGTTTGGAGGGTGAGCCAAAACCACATGAGATTGCTGCTTTGATTCATCTGGGGAAGTCTGAGGTGGAATCCCATATGACTACTAAAGGAGGGATTAGAGGATTACCAACTCAGTTCTTATTCGAGAAAGCTCGTTACTTTTCCAGGATGAAGAGTACAGTCTCTTTTGAGGCCATCTTTGCTCTACTTGCTTACGGGTTGTTCTTATTTCCTAATGTGGACAAGTTTGTTGACATTAATGCTATAAGGATCTTCATGATTAGAAACCCAGTTCCTACCTTGTTGGGTGATGCTTATTACTCTATTTATCTTCGGAATTCTTATCAAGGGGGGATGATTATCTGTTGCACACCTCTGTTGTACCGATGATTTATCCCTCATATGCCTCAGTCTGATGCTTTTTGGGATGTCAAGAAGGAACCCCGCTGGGCAACTAAGATCATGGCACTTACTCACTCAGATATTTATTGGTATCATCGAGCTTACCAGGATATAGAGATTATTGACAGTTGTGGTAGCTTCCCCAATGTACCTCTTCTTGGTACAAATGGAGGAATTAACTATAACCCCGTTCTTGCACGAAGACAAATTGGTTATCCGATGAGGGATAAACCAAATAGTATTAATTTGAGTAGTTTCTTTATGAAGGAGGGAGAAGACCATAGGGAAGCTAGGGAGCAGATTGCAAAGGCCTGGCATCACATTCATAAGAAGAGTAGGAAGGATTTAAGACCTTGGGGTGTTGTTTCTTTGGAGCCATATCTTCAGTGGGTCCAAACGAGAGCTATTCAGTTGAAGATGTCATATTCCGGAGAAACACATATGCCTGGTCTATTTGTGAAGACCACTCCTACCTTATTAGATGATCTAGAAGAGATGCAACTTGCTTTGGTTAGGATGCAACAGGAAAAGGACGCTTGGAAGAATAAGTGCCAAACTTTAGAGATTTCCTATAGAGCAGACTTGAAGGAGAAAGACGACTTGATTGAGATCCTTGAGAGTCGAGTGCTAGAGACTATGGAGAGGCAAAGGGATTTATTTTCTCCTAAGCCTCAATCAGATGCTGATTACTCACTTCCTAATTCAGGTGATTGGAAGGAGGTTGCCATCAGACATGTGGAAGAAAACCAGAGGTTGAAAGCTCAGATTTCCAGGCTCACGGGGAAGCGCCAGCGTATAGAGTGATCTCCATCCGTTTTACTTCTCAGGGTTTTAGATTTTATTTTCATCTTGTACTTGGGATCATTGAAACTTGTAATCCATTTTGGAGTTGTTATAATAAAATTTTTCAAATGCGTTATTACTTTGATATTTGCAATATGTCCATAAATTTTAAATCCCTTGAAATATTAAATAATAAAATAAAAACATGTGCATTGCATATCATGCATTATATTGCACATATTTCTTGCATTTGGTATGCATATCCAGGTGTCTCACCAAGCTTCTTTACTTCAATAGCAAGCTGACTCACCACTACAATACTCGGGCTAATTTCAGAAAGAAGATGGACAACTTAGAACAAGATAATTGCGAGCTACACGAGGAGGTTTCTGATTTGAAGGCCGGCATGGCCAATCTGACTTCTCTGATGGAAGCTCTGGTGGCTGCTCAAAATCAGCCACCGAGTGTCGAACCTCAACCAACAAGGGCAACTACTGAAGCTCCGACTGTTCCCATATCTGCTACTCCAGCTGTTGTTCAGAATCGCATGCCTCAAGGTTATCCATGGGGAATGCCAGAAAATCTTGCACCTGAAGGTTTCAATCTTGGTCCTCAAGATACTCCGATTGTTTAGACTATTGTTACTCCGACACCTCCTGTGGTGCATGCTGCTCCTACTGCGCCTCCTTCGATAAATATGGTTCCGTTTTGTTAATGATGATGTGTGTCGTCCTTTCCCTCCACCGAGTGAAGACTTGGGTCTTTATGACAGGATGGATGATTTTCAAGAGCAGTTTGACAAGATGCAAAGAGAGATGAAGGCCCTCAAGGGAAAAGAACTATTTGGGCAGAATGTGAATGAGTTATGCTTGGTCCTGAATGTTAAGATACCTGCTAAGTTTAAGGTCCCGGAGTTTGAGAAGTACAAGGGAAACACTTGCCCTCGTGCTCATCTGGTGATGTACGTGAGGAGAATGTCTATCCATACTGATGATCAGCGTCTGCTGATTCACTTTTTTCAGGATAATTTGACCGGTGCTATGCTGAAGTGGTATATGAGTTTGGACAATGCCAATATCCATACTTTCAATGATTTGGGAGACATTCATCAAACAATACAAGTATAACATGGACATGGCGCCTGACCGTGATCAACTCAGGGCCATGGTTCAAAAAGACATGGAATCATTCAAAGAATATGCACAGAGATGGTGTGAGGTAGCCGCCTAAGTGATTCCTCCCATGGAAGAGAAGGAGATGACTAATATTTTCTTGAAAATGCTGGGTGCTTTCTACTACGAGAGGATGGTAGCAAGTGCGCCAAGTGACTTTACTGAAATGGTAGGCATGGGTATCCGCTTAAAAGAGGCTGTAAGAGAAGGCCGTTTAACGAAGAGTGAAAGTTCTGGAGGTGTGAAGAAACCATATTATGGGTTTAACAAGAAGAAGGAATGGGATGCAAATGTTGTTATGCAAGAGAGGAGGGTTAATACTCCTAGAAGGAATTATCAGCGTCATCAACAAGTCGCCTCAGTTTCTCTAGTTGTGGGTGCAGCTCCAATTACCGTTTCTTACTAGATACCGTCCCAGCAGGGGAATCAAGGGTATAATCAGAGAAGCGAGAGTTATGACCCTATTCCTATGAGCTATACATAGTTACTACCTACATTGATTCAGAAGAAGTTAGGTCATACCCGATCACCTCCCGCCGTACCATCACCATTGCCTTGGTATTACAAAGCAGACCAAACATGTGCTTTTCATCAGGGAGCACCAGGGCATAATGTTGAGAGTTTATTATCTTTTGAAGACTGGGGTGCAGAAGTTGGTGAAGTCTGGTGTTCTATCTTTCAAGGATGTGGGACCTAATGTGAAAGATAATCCTCTACCCAAGCATGGGGGAGTAAATGTTGTGAATATGGTGGCCGGTTGTCCAGGCGACTTCCGGATTTTTGATATTAATCTGGTTAGAGGAGATTTGGTGAAAATGCATGCAGACCTTTGTGAATTTAGCTACTATACGCATGACCATTCCAGTTGTTCTATTTGCAGTACAGACGTACAGGGTTGCGATAAGATAAAGCTGATTTACAAGAGATGATGGATGAGGGCCTAATCCACATAATCAGGCCTAGGACAGAGTATGGAGAGGAGGTGAATATGGTTTCTGGATGTCCTGGAGAATTCAGAATTTTTGATGTAGTGTATATGAATGAGGACCTTGTGCAATTGCATGCTACCTTCTGCCATATGGCTGGTCAGGTGGAACACCAATATGGATCTTGCCGAGTTTGCTGTCGAGATTCCCGAGGATGTTCAATCGTGAAGAAGGGTGTTTAGTCGTTGTTAGATAACAGAATTATCAAGGTTATAAGTCAAAGGGATGATTACCATGAAGTTGATATAGTTGAGGTTTGTTTGACTGAAGAAGAGTCTGATAAAGAGTATGCCTCCGCAGATGAGTATTTCTCCTCAGATGAGGATTTGTTTTCCAGAAATGACTCAATAATGACTGATTGTGTCGAAGAAGGGGTAAACGTCATTGTACCTTGTTTTGGGGCACCCGCCCATCTTGAAGTTGAGTATTATAGCAAGCCAGTTGTTACCTCATTGGTGATTAGTTTGCCGGGTCCTATCCCCTATAAGTCAGATAAGGCTGTGCCTTACAAATATAACACTACAATCTTAGAGTATGGAGTGGAAGTTCCCATCCAGCCAATGTCTGATGTTGGGAATATTGTTGTAAATAACAGGGTGACCCGCAGCGGTCGTGTGTTTGCACCAGTTGTTCGAGGAGATGTTAATATTGGAAAGAAAATTGCTGAGAATGTTGAACCCAAGAAGGCTACGGGTGAGACTAGTGTGGCTGTGTTAGAGAAAGAAGTGGATGGTATTTTGAAGATAATCAAGATGAGCGACTACAAAATTGTAGATTAGCTATTGTAGACTCCTTCAAAAATATCTATCTTGGCGTTATTGATGAACTCCTCTGCTCACAGAGAATCCTTGATGAGGGTACTGGACTAAGATTTTGTGGAGAGTGATATGGCAATAGACCAATTCAACAGTGTAATAGGGAACATTACGTCATGTAATAACTTTAGTTTCTGCGATGATGAATTACTAGATAAAGGAAGGAATCACAACCTGGCCCTCCACATCTCCATGAACTGCAATAATGATTCACTATCCAATGTGCTGATTGATAATGGATCTGCGTTGAATGTTATACCGAGGAGTACGCTTATGAAGTTTAAATATTAAGGAACACCTATGCGCCCGAGTTGCATCATTGTGAAAGCGTTTGATGGATCAAGGAAATCTGTTATTGGTGAAGTGGACCTGCCTATTCATATAGGACCACATTTGTTTCAGATAACCTTCCAGGTCATGGATATTGTACTCGCTTATAGTTGTTTGCTAGGAAGGCCGTGGATACATGAGGCAGGGGCTGTCACTTCAACTTTACACCAGAAACTGAAGTTTGTACGTGAAGGAAAAGTAGTGATGATAAATGGGGAACATGCATTATTGATATCTCATTTGTCCTCTTTCAGCATTGTGGAGGCGGATGAAGCTGCTGTTGGAACCCATTTCCAAGCCTTATCCATTGACAATATAAGAGGAAATGAGAATTCCATGGTTTCACTTAAGGATGCGCAACAGGTTGTGCGTAAGGGTCATAGTGAAGTATGGGATAGATTGTGGATCCACCTGTGAACAAGAACAGAGCTAGCTTGGGGGTTCTCTTTGAAGAATGACAAAGGTAAGGGCATGAAGCCGAAGTCTGCGGTGAGCAAGTATCAAGACATCTTCCATAGCGGGGGTTATCTTCATCCAACTGTTTCCAGGATAAATTCCATTGTAGAAGATGAAGCCGAGCAGGAAATGCCGAATTATGTGATGCACGGAGTTAGGGTTCAGAACTGGATCACCATTGATGTTCCCTCTTGCATACATGTTTCAAAGTAATTTGTTTTGTTAATATTTTTGAAAAAAAGCTTTCACTCTGCCCAAGGTGGAAGTATTAATGTTGTAGGGCTGATCTGTTTGCTGTGACTTTTAAAATCAATAATAAAAGTTGTCTTTGTTTCCCAAATTGTGTCTTTATTTTATGCTTTTTCTTGGAAAATGGTAATAAAAAAAACCTTTCAAAATAAATAATAACTGAAATTCAATCTGCATGATAACTTGTTATATGTGTCAGTTTCTAAAAGCAATCATAAATCATATGTGCAGATTAATTAAAAAACTCGTTGAATACAATGACCCTCCACCCTCTCCCAACTTTGAATGTCCAGTGTATGGGGCTAAAGAAGAAGATTATGATGATATTCCAGAAGAGGTCTCACGGTTTCTTGAGCACGAGGAAAATACCATTTATCCATATAAAGAGCCATTGGAAGTGATCAATTTGGGTTTAGAAGAAGATCCAAAGGAAGTCAAGATTGGAGCATTGTTGCATCTCGATGTGAAGAGCAGGTTGATTGAGCTGTTGAAAGAGTATGTGGATATTTTTGCTTGGTCTTATCAAGATATGCCTGGTCTAGATACATATATTGTAGAGCAATGTTTACCATTAAAGCCAGAGTGTGCTAATTAAACAAAAGTTGAGAAGAACTCACCCAGATATGGCAGTGAAAATCAAAGAGGAGGTTCTAAAGCAGATTAATGCTGGTTTTCTTGTGACGCTAGTGTATCCTTAATGGATTACCAATATTGTCCTAGTACCGAAAAAAGAGTGAAAAGTCCGCATGTGCGTAGATTACAGAGATCTAAATAAAGCTAGTCCAAAAGATGATTTTCCATCGCCACACATTGATATGTTAGTGGATAGCATAGCAAAATTGAAAGTTTTCTCATTCATGGACAAATTTTCCGGGTATAATCAAATAAGGATGGCTCCGGAGGACATGGAAAAAACAACGCTTATCACACCCTGGGGAACATTCTATTACAGAGTGATGCCTGTTGTACCCCAAAATTTTCCCTCTCACTTATTAAGGGTTTTCACAAGATCTCCTTTGGATCAAGACTGCACTAGGGTTTGAACAGCTCAAGACACCTCCTCAAGCACTGATGACTGAAAATTAGGGCTTAAGATTTCACAAGGATTTTTGAACTTCCAAGGTCCCATATGACTTTCATGGATCATTATGGACTCCCAAGATTACTCATGTCAAGTTTCAAGCCTTGGATCACATTTTTGATCAGTCAATTGGACAGTTGACCTAAAAATCAGCTATATTGGGGAAAAAGTCAACCATGGCCAATTTACAGTCAAACTTCATAATTTTTGATCCACATCAACATTTTAAGCCCACATGTGTCATTTGCTCAAGTTTGGACCACAACTCCTCAAGAAATTTGATCAAACCATCAAAAGGGCAAAATGGTCAAAATTAGGGTTTTGATTGGGAAAGGGCAATTTCTGGTTTTTGACCTAGAAAATGGTCAATCGAGTTAAGGCATGATCTCAAGAGTCCAATTGCATTACTTTGACCTAATTACATGGTTCAAAACACTACAAGTCCATTGGATTGACAGATGAATTTTTCAGTCAACTGATCAAAAGTCAACTGTATACTGAAAAGTCAAACTTTGACTTTTTGATCAAAATCAAATTCCAAAGATCATAATTCTTAAAAACATGTCAAAACATGAAACTTGTTCATCAAGAAATTAAGAATTCAAGATTTTGTTTTGAAAAGATGAAATTTCTTAACTTAGAAATTTTTCTAAGTATAGAAAATTTCTTATTTTTTCATAACTTTGAGCCAAATTTTCATTATGATGCAAAGTGATTCAAGGGAAACTTCCAACATGAAAGTTGTAGATCTCCATGAAATCTACAACTTTTCTTCACACAATTTCTCCTAAAAATTCTTGGGTCTCAAGTTATAATTTTGTGAATACATGCTCATGAACCAAAATTAACTTAGTGAAATTTTGCCCTAGTTAGGCATATTTTTGACCTAACTTCATGGTAATTTTTCACATAGTTTCAAGGGGAATCTTCAAAGGAAATTCAAAGATGAGTTGTAGAGAACATTACAAGCTTTTAAAAATGTCCAAGAACTCCTTGATATCATTCTTGATCAAGGATAATCGAAGATATGAAATTAGGGTTTTGTCACTTGAATTTAGGTCATTTTCATGATGAACACAAATGCAAATCCATGCTAGGCTGCATAATCTTTGCTTTGCAGGCCTCAAACTTGTATTTCACTCCATAATTAAATGTTTTCACAGCTGTTGGAAGCTTTAATCCAAGCATTCAATGCATTGTACCAACTTAATTCCATTTTTGGGAGAAAGGCAACATTGCCATTTTTGAAAAGCAAGCTTTATGCAAATTCAGCTTGCATTGAGCCTTGCATTGGTTCTTTCTGCACAAATACATTCCACACAATTAGAACAAGTGTTCTTAAAGGTCTCATCCCGCCTACAAGTTCTGTACTTCACCTTGAAACCATGCTTGCTAGCTTTGCTTCAAAAACAAGTAACCAAGCAAAACATGTGAGTTTTTGAAATCTTAGTTGATACAAGTCTTGAAACCTCTTGCTTATAAGTAGATACAGTATTGGAAAGTTGACACACGAATGCTATTGCCATGAAATTGCCTCAAACATTCCAAAACCAAAAATTTGTTCAAGAGCACCATTAACATACAGTTCTGAACCAAAACTCATGATCTTCATTTCTACTCGTGCATTTTGAAAACTAATCACTCAAACACCTTCTAAACATCATATCAAAGCAATCCATACCCTTGTTTCCTCACTGTAACTCCTCCATCACTCTCCACCATTTTCAAAAACCAAGCTTGCAGGTTGACTTGAGTAGAGAGATTCAGGGAAATTCAAGGCAAAGTAAGAGTTGGGATACATTCAAGAAGGTCCAGGAAAGCTAAACAGATCCTCAGGCCATCTCAAAAGTCACTCAAACTCCATTCACGACTCCAGCTGCAAGAGGTAAAAACTCAAACTTCTATCTCTTCATACAAACATCATTTGATCATGATTTGTGAAAGCAAAATGTAGATATTCTTGCTCTAAAGCTAACCATGTTCATAGTTTCCATTTATATTGACTGTGTGTAGAGAATTTTGGATTTGAAATTTCTGAGAAAATTAGGTTTCAATTTAGGGCCAGAAAAATTAGCTTTTATCTTTGACATTTAGTTTACATAAGTTATATGTTTGAATTCGTGAGAAGAAACACCATAACTTTCATGTTTGGAGTTTCCATTTTTATGGAGAAATGAGGAAGATACAGGTGGTCCGGCCATGGCTCAAGGTTAAAGATGAAGTTGCCTTCAGGAAGCAATTTACCTTATATATTTATGCTTTGATTATATGACCGGATGAAACAGCCACCCCAGTGGCAAGCGCGCGCGTACTAAGGCATATGCTACCTAAAGGGCGAGGGTTCGAACCAATGTGAACCCCCATTTTTCATTTTTTCCAATTTTCTTATTTCCTAACATATTTTTGGCAGGCGCTGAGCCTTTTGGGCCTGGCATTGTTTTTTTGCTAGCTCATATGCCCATATTACTTATGACACCCCCTTTGGCCCATTTTATTTTTATTTTATTTATTTATTTCTTTTTCTTTTTAAATATATTTTCTAAAATACCAAAAAATCATAAAATGTATAAAAAATATAGATTTATATTTTGACATAATTTAATTATTTTTCTACATGAAAAAATTATTTTTATCCATCATACTTTATTTATTTGTATTAATTTTCTTGTAAATATTTAAATAAAACTAGGTTATTATTTAAATACACTTATTTTTTAATATAAAAAAGACCAAAAATATTTCATGACACCACATATTATTTTCAAAACAAAAAATATAAAAATACAAAAATACTTTTTCTTTAAACTTATTTCTTTTAATCAACTAAAATAGATTTAGGGTTTCATCCAAAAACTCCTTTCTTAATTAAAATCTTTTTCTTAAATAATTTCTTTATTTAACTTTAGTTTAATTTAATTTGATTACTCTTTTTAGGTCAAAATCTCCATGTCATTAAGAAACCAAACAAAAATCTTTTCCTTTGCATTTACAATTCTTGCATATTCATTTCATCTTGTATATTCTAATTCTTGTACAAATTTAATTTGGTTGTAATAGATAAATTAGGTTTATATTATTGCAATCCCCATTCATAAATTGTATACCCCCTCCCACAAATGTTGTAATAGCGTAGTAACTTTAAATTACGCAATTTATCGCTTTTACATAACATGCTAGTAATTAGGGTTTGTATGGAAAGAATAAAACTAATCAAATAGAAAACCCTAATCCAAGACAAAAACAAGCATGAAAATGAAACCCTTTGCGCACAAGCACCCCTAGGGTTATCCCACTTGGTTGCCTTACAAAAATGGCCATATTATGCATGTAAGGTATCTTAGCAAAACAAACATACAAATACAAGATCATAGTCCCTCGATGATGCTATTCAAAGTTGCCTTACAAAATGATCTTAGTCCCTCAAAAAAGAATTCTAAGATACCTTGCAATATTTCTAATCATGGCTATATGATGACCCACACCCGTCCCGTTTACATCCAAAGATAGGGTGGCTTACCAAATCAATGGTAAGACAAAAATGTCAAAGGAAAATAAACTGAACAAGAAAGACATTTGGGTAGGTAGATTGCTCCTAATTACTTTCTCCATTTCAAAACAAACATCCTTGCTATTTTCAAAACTATCACATACACTTCTAAAACATCTTACAAAATTGAAAACATTTTCAAAAGATCAAACATCTTTGTATACATTCTTACAAACAAGAATCATTACAAAGATTTCCTAAACAATGGCCTCTTTAAAAAATACTTTCAAAAACCACATAAAGCACAATTTCAAACAAAAGCAAGTGATCTAGCAAGTAACTAAGATCCCATGGATAACCATGGATGAAAAGGGTTCTAATACCTTCCCTTTTCATAATCTACCCCCCGAACTCAAGAAACAATCTCAAAGGTCTTTCCTATGCTTTTTCACCTTTCCTTTTTGGATAAAAGAAAAGTCGGTGGCGACTCTTGCTAAACGCAATATTTGCGATCAAACGCAAAAACCTTCAAGTCAGTTCTCCCATCGTATCACAGAACAGGCGACTCTGCTGGGGAAATTTATAAAAGTGGGGTTACCTTAGGGATTAGATCATATTTACTTGCTTACATTATTTGACTTGTATGCTTTACATTATGGTTCTTTATTTGGGTTTTGAATCCTCTACCCGGATTTGGGATACATTATAGATAGGTAGCAATATGTTGTGGAAACTGTGCGGGGTATACCGACATGGTCTAAGCAATAGCTACGTTAGTGCGACATATTTTTGGGTACCGGTAGCCTTTGAGTTAATCAAAGAGAATACGGGGCCGCTGAGTGATGTCATGAAGCACTAATGAACTTCTAGAACCTTTAATTGAACAACTTGGCCTTTAGGATGTAGTGAGATGACCGACTTTGGTGCAGTCCGAAGTTGGTAGATACTCGATACTACACTCATTGAGGTTTGGTTTCTTGGGATATTTCGGTCGCCATTAAAGAGGCTTGAGCTGAAACAATGACCAAGGAAACAATCCAGTGATATTGAGCTCCTTAGAACCCGGTTACTATTACTAGGACAGGTTTGAGCCAACTAAACTTCAAGAGGGTACTTACCTATAAAACTCCATGCAAGCCTAAATCTAAGGACTTGTTTGCTTTGTTTGTATACGCATACTTGTACATAACATCATGAACATCATGAACATCATGAACATCATATGCATCCACTAACCATTTCAAGGATTTTTGGATTCATCTTTGTTCTTGTTTTATAGGATATGGATTCACTTCGCAGGAAAACTATTCAAGTCAATCTTGTGAGAATCCATCCACAACTTAAGGAGATAGTTTCAAGGATCCATGAAAACTCTCCATTCACTGAGAGACATGGTCGCCTACTCAACTTGGTCACCTCCAACACAGATGAGGACATGATGAAAGTGCTTTTTCAGTTCTTTGATCCTTTACACCATTGCTTCACATTTCCCGACTATCAACTTGTGCCTACTTTGGAAGAATTCTCCCAACTCTTGAGGATTCCCATTCTCAATCAACTACCTTTCAACGGTACGTAAAGAGACCCAAAGCTAGAAGAGATTGCTCAAGCTCTACACTTGAACTCATCTTATGTCACAACTCATTGGGAAACAAGGAGTGGCGTCAAAGGTTTCCTAGCAAAGTTCCTGTTTGAGAAAGCCCAAAGCTGTTGGAATTCCTTGGACTTGCAAGCCTTTATGGAAATTGTGGCTCTCCTCATCTATGGGATGGTTTTGTTTCCAAATCCTGACCAACTCATAGATGTCAACACCGTCAAAATCTTCATATCCCACAACCTGGTGCCTACATTTCTAGGAGATATCCTACACTCTTTTCACACTCTGTAGCGGTAGAAATGTTCAATACTAAGCCATTGGATTGACTAGACTTTATACAAATCAAAATAAAAATCGCCACTGCGCTTTATTGTTTCTAAAGGAATGGGAAACGAGCGAATAACCCAAAAAGAGGGGGAAAGATTCAAGGTAAGGGGGTTGGTTATGCAAAGGGAAGGTATTAGCACCCTAAACATCTACGGTACTCTGCAGGAACCTCTTTGAAAAATCTGTATATTTTGGCTATAAAATATGTTGTATAGAAATATATGGTGGAGGTGGGAAGAGAAGTATTTTTTATGATTTTTGCACCCGCCGCGGTTGCGAACCTTTAGTGCCTACGTACCACCTTTCGTGTAATAGGGGATCAAGGTACACGTAGTTCCTCTTTTTAAAAATTTGAAACACAAGTGTGTTGATTGATTTTAAGAGATAAGACATCATCGTCATTGTCCGTGTGGAAAACATACTTACTCCCCACTATCATGAGAAAGGAGAATTTGCATCATCTCAAAGTGGAGGATATGGCTTGGATTTTAAAATCAACAATGCCTCACTCAACACCCAAGTGGAAAATATCTCACTTCACTACATATTATAGAAGTATAGTTGTTTGCATCACTACAAGGATTGACAAGAGTCTAATCTTTTGAGAAAATTTTAAAGTAAAAGCCAAAGTGGCAAAATGGTTTGAAATGAGATTGATTGACTTTTAGTCTTCTCACAAAAATGTCAAGGTATTATTAAATTGATTGAAGTTTATTTATGAAAATATTTTGGAAATGCATGGACATAATTCCAAGTTTATTATGAAAGTGGTTCAAGTTTAGAAACAAGAAAAGCTTTCAAAAAGAGGGAGAAGATTTTTGAAATTAAAGAAGATGGGAAGAGAAGAAAAGACTATCCTAAAGCATAAGGTAAAAGCCAAGGAGAAGAACCATCTAACCAACAAGAAGCCAATACTTGACATTATGAGTCAAGATAGAATTCCCATTCTTTGGATTGAAACCAAGCAAGCAAAGATACTAGGCCTCTTGAGAGAACCAAACTTCAAGTGTATTAAGTCTTCACAAAAATTGGGCAGAGTAACGGCTGTATACGGGGGAATTCCAGATTACAAACAGAGGATGTAATAACAAAAACCTGCACACAAAAACAAACAAGCAACCCAATGTCTTGAGGTAAACCCCAAGAACTCCAGACAAAACATCAATTAAGGTCACAAGGTATCCAAGATAGGCCAAGGTTTCTAATCCTAAGTCCAAGAAAAAGTCCCATGCTCCATAATGCCAAGGATAGTAACCAAATAGTCCAAGTATCATTAAAGATTTTTATGGTTCATGTTGATTAGTAGGTGTATTTAAAAGGAAAAGGAAAGCTCAAGTGAGCAAAATAAAAATGACATAAAAGTAAATGCTCAAGTGAGCAAAGATGAAAATAACATGAAATGTAAATGCTCAAGTAAATAGTACATAAAGCATAAAAGCATAAGGTAAAGAGCATAAAATAAAGTCAATTGTTAGAAATTAGTGGTTAGTTGGATGACCATCTTGAAACTTGCATTTGGAACTCATTAGAGGATTGGTAAAACCAAAGCCTCTACACAACAAGTTTCATTTTCTTTTTGTCAAGTATATCATCCATTTAATAAATTCTCAAGGCAAAATTTAATGATCAACGATGTTTAAGTGATCTGCGTTGACCAAAATTGATGAAAATCCATTAGAGGATTGGTAGAACCAAAGCCTCCACACAATGAATCTCAAGGTTATTGGATCAAAGAGATCAAATTAACATACTTGGGCTTGCAAACATAGGTTTGGGCCATGAATGATCATTTATCCGAATCGGGACAAAATTTAGCGCTATGTTAAGCAATCGTAAGTGGACTTATGTAGAAGTCGCACCTATTTTGAGGCCGGTCAATAGCAATCTATGTACTTCATGTTTGGATAAATGATATAGAGATCACCATCCCTTAACATGTAGCACAATTAAAAAAAAGAAAGGGATAAGATGAAGAGGGAGGGGAATGATAAGCTAATTTGGATCATTACTTTAAAATTCTTTCATCTTTAAATTCAACCACTCCTCTAGATGGATTAAAGCACTAAACATATCATTAATCCAAAGCACCAAAAATGAATTAAATAATTCACTCTTAGGTAGATTTGAATTGATGAACATTTATCCAACTTCATCTACATCACAAAGTCCATTGAGTTTAAAGAGAAATTGGACATTTAAAATTGTAATCCAAATTATCCATCAAAGAGAGTGAGCAGAAAAAATATTTGAGTCAAAACAGCCCCAAAATAAGGCAGAAAAAGTATTTTTGGCACTGTTATAATCGATTGTGCTTAGACAACAACCAATTGCATCAGTGCAGTTTTTTTCAAATCAATTTTCCGTGACAATTGATTGCAATGTTACAACAATTGATTGCATCCTGTTAAAATCAGTAGAAAACAGCATTTCAAGGATCAAATTCTTGTTCCAACTTTTCATCAAACACCTTATGATCATGGATCCAATTGAGCATGAAAATTCCATCAAATTATGAGAAAATAGAACTAATGGAATCATAAAACAGTGCTCAATGAATCAAAATCAGAAATCCACAAGAGATCACATTGTGAAAGATGATGATCCAACTTACCAAAGGTAGAATTAGAGAATTATCAAACAACTTCCAGAATTTGCTTCAATTCAACCACAAGAATCAATTACCAAAGTTTGGATGCAGAGAATTGATGAAGAAAAAGTGTTTGGATGAAGATTTAGCTCAAATATTAGTAATATTCAATACAAAGCTTACTAACTTTTTGAAAATGGAGCTTTGAGTGAATTTGGTAGATGGAGAGAATTGAGAGATTTTTTAGCAAGGTGGATTTGGCTATCAAAAGCTTCTCATTTAAATGAAATGAGGTCTCTATTTATAGAGTTTGAGATTGGGATTAGTGGTAATTTGGTAATTGATTCTTGGAGCCAAAAATTGAATTAATGATATAATTTTCAAATTATGCAGAAAAATTGGAGCCAAAAAGATGACAGTTTTGAAATTGCTGGCTTTTTTCAAAAAACACGTGTGTTTTGCTGTTATGAGTCGACACAAGAGTCGTATGCATTGACACATTCTAGTTGTATAACACAGCATGAGTCGACGCAAGCTTCTATGGATCGATACAAGCTGCCTTTTCAACTCAATACAGAATTAATCAGCTTGCATGAGTCGATACATAACATGTATGTGTCGACACATGCTAGTTATACAAAGCATGATGAGTCGATACAAGCCTCTATGGGTCGATGCAAGCTGCTACTTCAACACAATACAGAATCAATCAACTTGCATGATTCGATACATAACATGTATGTGTCGACACATGCTAGTTATACAAAGCAGGATGTGTCGACACATAACACGTATGTGTCGACACATACTCAATTTTTTTTGATTTTTTTGAAGGCTGAAAACACAGTTTTTTCAAAGATTGTGCACAATACACTCTGTGCAATCGATTGCACTATGGGAGCAATCGATTGCACAGGAAAACAAAAAAAGAAAATTTTTAACTATTATTATTTTTCTTTGCAAATATAGATTTTAGGGAAATAATACCAGAAAACCTTATTTGTCGGATGCTTTGACTCGGTACCTACAAAACACAAATATGCAAAGGCAAAGACAAATATTTTTTTTGTATTTTGGTTAGAGGTTAATTATCAACACATATACAAAATACACAACTAAGGTGCTTAGAGATTCCTCAAGAGACAACTTAAAGATAGGAGATAGAAAAAGAGGAAGAACCAACCCTAATGTGATTTTGTTATGATCAAGTTGACATGATATGATAGGGGAATCTTAGGGGCAAAAATTGGGGTACAACAGCTGCCCTTATTTAAGTTTCTTCTATCTGGAGATACGAAGGTTAAAATCTTCGTGTCGACGCGATCGAAGATACTTAAATATAAAACAAACCCTATCTTTGGCCCTAAGATGCCATGCAATGCTTATGAGAATGAATGCATATGAACAAATTCAAAGAGACGCAAAACACCGTCGGGGATGCAACAATGATAAAGAAACAAAGGAGCAACCCCACCAGGAAAATAAATCACTGGTGGACCCAAAGAACTGAATCAAAGAGGATAGTAGGATGGTCAAAGGACACACCAACTTATACTAAAGGCGAAGCTACCAACATTCACTGAAGGCAGAGAGGAAGATAACAAACATCGACGTTCACTGCCGATGGTCTACCAACTTTCACTGAAGATAGAAAAAAGATAATAAGCATCGATGTTCACTGCCGATGGTCTACCAACTTTCACTGAAGGTAGAAAGAAAATATATCATATCACCGCCGTTCACTGACGATGAACTATCAACGTTCACTGAAGATAGAAAAAAGATAATAAGCATCAACGTCACTGCCAATGGTCTACCAACTTTCACTGAAGGTAGAAAGAGAATTTATCATATCACCGTCGTTCACTGACGATGAACTACCAACGTTCACTGAAGATAGCAAAATAAAAACAAACATCGATGTTCACTATCGATGGTCTACCAACTTTCACTGAAGGTAGAAAGAAAATATATCATATCACTGTCGTTCACTGATGATGAACTACCAACATTCACTGAAGATAGCAAAAAGATAATAAGCATCGACGTTCACTGCAGATGAACTACCAACATTCACTGAAGGTAGAAAGAGAAAATATATCATAGCACCGCCGTTCACTGACGATGAACTACCAATATTCACTGAGGGTAGAAAGAGAAAATATATCATAGCACCGCCGTTCACTGACGATGAACTACCAACGTTCACTGAGGGTAGCAAAAAGATAATAAGCATCGACGTTCACTGCCGATGGTCTACCAACTTTCACTGAAGGTAGAAAGAGAATATACCATATCACTGCCGTTCACTGACGATGAACTACCAACGTTCACTGAAGGTAGAAATAAAATATATCAAGTTTTCCCCAAAATTCTGGTGTTTTACCTAGTACGATTCTCAACTTCTTCTTTAACCAAGGCACTCCGCCTGGAAAGGGTAATATGTAAGCTGTCTCAAACAAAGAGGCTTGCTATTTGTGATCACAGAGGATTGCAAAAAGAAACGACTTTTTGGGGATAGAAATATGGCTTCCTAGGGAAAGAGGTATGACTTCCTAGTGAAATGCCACGATATTCCTGCTGAGGAGATATAGTCTTCTCGTGCAAAATAAATGCACTAACCAAAACTTGAAGTTTTCAGAAATCCAAAGTTAATAGCATTGTCGGGGAGCCACAGATCCAAGATAGGAAGAATATTTCAAGGGCATACAAGAAGGGCCTTAAACTTTGCAACGACATCTGGTGAGAAAGACAATCAAGATGGGAAGGGCAAGGAAACAGTTGTTCAGTATGATTCAGAAGAGGAAGAGGAAGAAGAAGACTATTCTGAAGAACAATACCCTTCAGCTGACGACAAGTATAAGCATCTAGAAGAAGGGTTGAGTGCAATGGAAATCTAAAAAGTGTCTGGTTTGGACTTTGAGGAGTTGGGACTGGTATCAGGAATTATCATTCCTCCAAAATTTAAATCACCTATGTTTGCCAAATATGACGGAGTCTCATGCCCCAAAATGCATCTCCAGTCCTATGTAAGGAAAATCC
Source organism: Vicia faba (assembly GCA_948472305.1). Taxonomy (NCBI): domain Eukaryota; kingdom Viridiplantae; phylum Streptophyta; class Magnoliopsida; order Fabales; family Fabaceae; genus Vicia; species Vicia faba. Next base: position 392,795,521 of record OX451737.1, read on the forward strand.
ATCCCCATACCACTGACAAGGTTTTATGGATACACTTCTTCCAAGACAGATTGTCTGGAACTCAACTTGATTGGTTTTATCAGTTAGAAAGAGCCAATATTCATAACTGGGAAGATCTTGCTGCAGCCTTTTACAAATAATACCAATACAATACTGATCTTGCACCTACCCGTACTCAACTCCAGAGTATGGCCATGGTTTCAAATGAAGGCTTCAAGGACTATGCACAAAAATGGAGAGATTTGGCCGGAAGAGTTCAACCTCCTCTATCTGAAAGAGAGTTGGTAGACATGTTTTTGGGCACCTTGTCTGGTCCCTTTTTCAATCACTTAATTGGGAGTTCATCAGCAAGTTTTACTGAATTGATATTGATCGGAGAAAGGGTAGAAGCCGTGATAAAGAATGGAAAGATTCAAAAAGATGCATCCTCTACTGCTATAAGGAAACCATTCATCGGAAAGAAGGAAGTGGTTGTTGTTTATCCTCATAGAAATCAAGATAGGGCTGAACGCCGTCCAATGGTGGGGGCTGTCATGATTCCTAGACTTGCGCCTGATCAGGAAAGAAACAACCAACCAAGAATGGAAAGACCAGTCAAACAATTCACCAGAATTAACATGACCCTATCTCAAATATTACTGCATTTGTTAAGATCTAACCTGGTGACTTTAAAAGAAGCTCCAAAGAACCCTAACACAACATCTCCTCACTATCATCCTAATGCCCGTTGTGCATACCACTCTGAGAGTCCCGACCATAACACTAACAACTGTTGGGCTCTAAAGAACAAAGTACAAGAACTCTTTGAAGCCAAAGAGATTAAATTCGATGCGCCAGAAAAGCCCAATGTCATTTCTGCCCATATGCCCAAGCACGACCATAATGCCAACACCATTGAAGAGGATATGTTTGTTACTTCAGTTGATGAACTTATGACCCCACTCCTGACCATCAAAAAGAACTTATTGAATGCCAGTGTTTTCCCGGGCTGTGATGAAAGCTGTCATTTCTGTTTGTCCTCACCAACCAGTTGTCCTTTGTTGAAAGTAGGCGTTCAATGCCTAATAGATAACAAGGAGATTTTGTTTGAAAAGACTTTTGTTCCACCTGTTTCTTATAATGATATTTCCATTGTGACCATTTCCAACAATTCTTCCAGGGTCTCCACCAAAAGACTCGTTAGAATTACATCAGTTTCAAAAGTAGCTCCTTTGATAATTACAATGCCTGGACCAGTCCCGTATTTGTCAGACAAAACCGTACCATGGAATTATGGAGGGGATGTCTACTACCACGGTATCAAGCAAGATTGGCCAGCTGCCGAAGATTCAAGTTCCGAGAAATATAACTCTGATATCATTAACATTTCCGGGACTAGCAACATTACCCGAAGCGGAAGGATATTCTCTCCAGAAATTTCTCCCCCAAAGCAGTTTCTGGACCCGTAATCTGCCCTGTTGTTGTTGCTCCTCTGAAGGCTACTCCCAGTCCCATAATCATCTCTACCAATACTCCAACTGACAAAGCTGTTACAACTCCTGTTATCACTCCTACTCACACTCTTGCTGCCAAGTTAACCGAGACTCGAGGAAAAGGTGTTCTGGTTGAGTCTGTCAAGACGAAGACACAATCATTGGCTATCCCTGAGACCTCCCGGAAAGAGATGGAGGAAATCCTAAAGATCATAAAAATAAGTGACTACAATGTAGTTGAACAACTGGGGAAAACTCCATCCAAAATTTCCATGCTGGCTTTACTACCGTGTTCCGAGGCGCATGCAAAGGCCTTGGTAAAATTTCTAAAAACTTCTCATGTACCCCAAGAAACATCTGTCGATCAATTCCAAGATTGCGTAGCCAGCTTGACTGCAGATAATGGTCTAGGTTTTTCGGATGCTGATTTGACGCCAAGAGGAAGAAAGCATAATGAGGCATTGCATGTCACAGTGGAATGCAGGGGCACAACCTTGGATCATGTTTTGGTGGACACCGGGTCATCTCTAAATGTATTGCCTAAAAAGGCTCTTGATAGGCTTGACTGCGAAGGATTGACATTGAAGCCAAACAATATAGTAGTGAGGGCTTTTGACGGCTCGAAAAGGATGGTGCATGGGAAAGTGGATATCCCCATAAAGGTTGGAACCCAAATGTTTGATTCAACTTTTTATGTAATGGATATCCGCCCTTCATATTCCTGCTTACTAGGCCGACCATGGATTCACAATGCTGGCGCTATTACTTCTACGTTGCACAAAATGCTGAAATATCCAATTCAAGGGAACATTATCACCGTTCATGGAGAAGAAGAGTATATGATCATCCATCTCAATTCCTTCAGATATGTGGAGTTAGATGGTGAATTTATTGAAACTCCATTCCAACACTTTGAAGAAGTCCCGCAAGATGTAGCAGTAACCAGGGATGTTCCCAAGATCACAAGGCCTCCACTCAAGATGTCGTCTTTGAAGGATGAAAAAGCAATAATAGAAGAAGGTGGGTGCACTATCTGGGGACAACTCCCAGATATCCCATACAAATCTGACTAGTTTGGCCTAGGTTTCACTTCAAGTGCTCAGAAGGATGTACGCCGCGCTCGTGCTGGAGGACCTCCCCTGAAGATCAGCAATCGTGAGGTCAACGCGGTAGAGGATGATGAAGATGGCTACAACCTGGAGGATTGGATCTTCCCAACTGGCAATGGAGGGCTCAGCAATTGGGAGGCTAGAGATTTGTCCTGATCACTTTTATCCTACAGTAATTTGTCTTTACATTTTGTTGGATCTGTAATATTAAAACATTTCAAACTCTTAAAACCTTGTGTCTTACCCGAGGCACAACGGTCCGTTTGTAAGGGTTATTATCTCATCTCCATATGACATCAATGAATCATGGACATTTTGCATACAAAACTTGTGCTCATTGTTTTTTTTTCATTTTTCATTTCTTTCAAAGATAGCTATACCCTTACACACACTCACACTCACAATGCAGGTCTACATCCATTCGGGGTCCCATGGATAACGGTTCTGCTATGGCCTTCTGTGACTTCGAAGATCTAATCTACCAAGCCGAAGACGAAGGTGAGAAAGATTGTGAAGTACCGGGGGAACTTGCCAGGTTACTACTACAACAGGAGAGAATCATTCAACCCCACGAGGAACCCATGGATACAATCAACCTAGGTACCGAAGAAGACAAAAGAGAAGTCAAGGTGGGTGCCAATCTAGAACCCAGTGTCAAGGAGCATCTGATTCAATTGTTACATGAGTATGTTGAAGTCTTTGTCTGGTCGTATAAAGACATGCCATGACTTGATGCAGATATTATGGTACATCGTCTACCTACAAAAGAGGATTGCCCACTAGTAAAACAAAAGGTCCGTCGAATGCGACCAGATATGTCAGAGAAGATTAAAGCAGAAGTCATGAAACAATTTAATGTTGGATTCTTGGCCGTCACCTCCTATCCGCAATGGTTTGCCAATGTTGTTCCCGTGCCCAAAAAGGATGGCAAGGTATGAATGTGTGTGGACTATAGAGATTTGAATAGGGAAAGCCCCAAGGATGATTTCCCACTTCCCCATATTGACATCCTAGTTGACAATACTGCATAACACAAAGTGTTTTCCTTCATGTACGGTTTCTCAGGTTACAACCAAATCAAAATGGCGCCTGAGGACATGGAGAAAACAACATTTGTCACACAGTGGGGCATATTCTGCTACAAGGTTATGCCATTCGGACTGAAGAATATGGGGGCAACCTATCAGCATGCCATGGTAGCTCTATTTCATAACATGATACATCACGAAATAGAGGTCTATGTGGACGACATGATAGCTAGATCTCAAACAGAAGAAGAGCATCTTGATCATTTACAGAAACTGTTTGAGAGGCTAAAGAAATACAAGATGAGGTTGAACCCAAATAAATGCACGTTTGGAGTAAGGTCTGGTAAGCTCCTAGGCTTTGTCGTCAGCAATAAAGGTATTAAAGTAGATCATGCCAAAGTAAAAGCGATACAAGAGATGCCTGCTCCTCGTACTGAAAAGGAAGTCAAAGGATTCTTGGGATGTTTGAACTACATTGCCAGATTCATTTCTCACCTGACAGCTACATGTGAACCAATCTTCAAACTATTTAAGAAAGATCAAGTAGTCAAATGGAATGATGAATGCCAAACTTCTTTCGACAAGATCAAAGAGTACCTGCAAGAGCCTCATATTTTGTTGCCACCAGTCGAGGGAAGACCGTTGATTATGTATCTAACTGTTTTAGAGAATTCAATGGGGTGTGTGCTGGGGCAACATGACAAGTCTGGCCAAAAATAGCACACTATTTATTACCCGAGCAAAAAGTTTACCGACTGTGAAACAAGATATTCACTGCTCGAAAAAACTTGCTGCGCTCTAGCATGGGCTGCTCACCGGCTAAGACAGTATATGCTGACCCATACTACCTTGTTGATATCTAAAATGGATCCAATAAAATACATCTTCGAGAAACTTGCTCTCTCTGGGAGAATAGCGAGATGGAAGATAATCCTAACCGAATATGATATACAATATACTACCCAGAAAGAAATAAAGGGCAGTGTACTAGCTGATCACCTTGCTCACCAAGCTGTAGAAGACTACCAGTCCATGAAGTTCGAATTCCCACATGAAGACATCATGATGGTAAACAACTATGAAGAACTCGGGCCATATGATGGACCTGAACAAGGATCCCGATGGACCCAGGTTTTTGATGGGGCATTTAACGCACTCGGAAATGGTATTGGTGCAGTACTCATATCTCCTGAAGGGTGTCATACCCCATTTACTACAAGACTCTACTTCAATTGTACAAATAACATGGTAGAATACGAAGCGTGCATCTTTGGTCTCAAAGCTGTCACAGACTTGGGGATCAAATCGTTGAATGTATTCAGAGATTCAGCTTTGTTTATCAGCTAGATCAAAGGGGAATGGGACACTAAACACCCTAACCTTATCCCTTACAAAGAACATGTTTTGACGTTGCTCCCACATTTTGAGAAGATTACCTTCGAGCATTTCCCGCGATAAGAAAATCATCTAGCAGACGCACTAGCCACAATGTCATCTATGTTTAAACTTAAATGGGAGAACGAGGCTCCCCAGATCACCATTGAACGAATGGATGAACCAGCACACTGTCATGAGATTAATACTGAAGAAGTAGTGTACCAGCCTTGGTTTCACGAAGTCAAAAGGTATCTCGAGGTTCAAGAATATCCTAAAGGAGCTTCAGTCAATGATAAGAAGTTCTTAAGGAGATTCTCTGCTAAATTCTTCCTTAGTAATGGCATTCTTTACGAATGCAACCATGACTCTGTTACTTCGGTGCGTAGACAAGGTTGAAGCTGAAACAATCATGGCTGAGTTACATGAAGGCACTTTTGGAACCCATTCCATTGGATATACAATGGCAAAGAAAATCCTACGGGCAGGATAATATTGGTCTACCATGGAAGCCGATTGCTATCAACACTCTCGAACCTGCCATAAGTGTCAGATTTATGCTGACAAGGTGCACGTACCTCCGGTTCCTCTGAATGTCTTAATGGCTCCTTGGCCCTTTGCTATGTGGGGGATTGATATGATTGGGGAAATCAAGCCAACAACTTCCAATGGACATCGCTTCATCTTAGTGGCCATTGACTATTTCACCAAGTGGGTGGAGGCAGCTTCTTTCGCTTCCGTGACTAAGAATGTTGTCGCCCGGTTCATAATCTCATCTGTTGTTACGGTATCCCGGAGAGTCATTACAGACAATGGTACAAACCTGAACAATACTATGATCACCGCCTTGTGCGAGCAATTCAAGATTCAGCATCACAATTCTTCCCCTTACCGGCCAAAGATGAATGGTGATGTCGAAGCCGCGAATAAGAACATTAAAAAGAATGTACAGAAAATGAAATTCACATATAAAGACTGGCATGAGATGCTACCATTCGCTCTCCACGGATATCGTACCACAACTCGCACATCAACCAGGGCAACACCCTATTCTCTGGTTTACGGCATGGAAGTTGTCTTGCCTATTGAGGTCCATATCCCATCTTTGAGAATTATGAAGGATGCAGGGTTGAATGAAGACGATTGGATCCAAACTCGACTTGATCAACTAAACTTGATTGATGAGAAAAGGCTTACTGCTGTCTGTCATGGTCAAATTTATCAAAAATGGATGATCAAGGCTTTCAACAAAAAGGTCAGACTACAAGTATATCAAGTTGGAGATCTGGTGATCAAGCGCATCATACTACCGCAAGGTGATCCCAGGGGCAAATGGACTCCTACATACGAAAGACCATTTGTAATCAAAAACATATTCTCTGGTGGCGCAATGATCTTGACCACCATGGATGGTGATGACCTGCCGCACCCTGCAAACGCAGACATAGTCAAAAGATACTATGCATAAGAGACCCGCTAGGTTGACACACCTAGGCAAAACAAGGGCATCCCGGCGAACCAAAAAGGTTCGGGAAAAAATTAGGGATAAAATAAAACGATCTGTACACCCGGCAAGTTGAAAACCCAAAAGGGAGACTTGGGCAAAAAAGGATTTCCCGGTGGACTGAAAACCCGAAAAGGAGGTCCAGGCAAAAGTTAGGGAATTAAAACGCATGACTATGTCCCATTGGATCACCTTACAGACAACCTGCAAACTCAGAGGTTCTGATCAATTCAATCAACTTCGGACAAGGCAACAAATAGACAAGATGCTCAGAGACACGAAGGCTATAGCAGAATGGGAACCCCATGGGATTATTGCACATAGCCATCTTTTCTTTGTATCAAAATTTTCATTTTTTTTGTGACGGCATTCTCTTACTAGAATGTTTATCTCATTGTACAAAAGTACTTACTCAAAGTCAATACAAAGATATCCCTTTGAAAGGTCAAAACTATCTGTTTTTTCTTTACTCTTGTGTTTTGTTTACAAAAACGTCCAATGATTCATTTTTCAACATATGCATTTGAACATAATTACTGTTTATAAATAAACAAAATAGAAAGACAATCACTGATGGCTTTAAGAGATAGGGAAATATCTCTAAGTTATTTCCATAAAATCCCCCGCAGTGTGCAATTTAATCCCCAGCGGAACAGAGCTTCTAGTTATCAATCCCCGGTAGAAGTCGTCAAATTTCTCCGAATTCCCCAGGCGGGATTTTTCAAACAGTACACGACATTCCCCTTACAACATAGTTTATTTCTCTAAAAGGAAATTCATCAGCACTTAAACTCCACAACATGGAGACTTATACTCCATATCCTCAGCAACAGTCAGGGATTTATTTTCCCCAATCCAACAGGTTCAACATCTCTATAGTTAAAAACTGTGCCATATGGTTTTAACCCTGTGATGGCAACACGTCGAACAGGGTAGGAATAATCATACCACACTTAGTATGAAAAGTTTTGGTCGACCCTTCCCAAAAATGTATGGCAGCTAGGAGCATGCCAGTAGAGTAAGGCTGGCCATATCGAGAAAGTTCTAATAATGTGGAAATGCCCATTATTTTCCATTGATCTCCTTTGTTGGTTTCTAAACGTGCCATCCAAGAATGAAACTTTAGGGAATGCAGAGGTGAAGCAGTTCTAAAGTTCTTGTCAATGTACTTGAGCGAAAAGGGGTTTGGAGAAGATATTATGGGTTTGGTAACAGTGCTAGTAGGAAAAAAATACTTCCTTATCGTCTACATAGATTTCGAAGGGTGCATCTGCAGGAAGTGGACCTAAAAAAGCTAGGGGTTTTTCTTCAAGAGAAAAAGGGATAAGTGCCTGAGATTGCTAGATTTTGGCTTTCTCCTCAGAAAATGGAGGTTCTGACACATAAGCTTTGCCGTCGATGAGGCGTATTTGAAGAGAGATTGCTGGAGAAGAAGTTTGATTATCAACATTCGCCATCGTAAGAAGTTTGAAGGAGGAGGAAGATGGGGAACAATGATGAAATTTGCAGGTTCTGCGTTTTTCTGAAGCAAGGGTGTGAAGAAGCGAAGAAAAGTAGAAAAATGAGAAATAAGGGTATTTATAGACTCTGAAAGGAAGGAAGAAATAATGGGGAATATCTTTGTGATTTCCTAAGTTTAAATCATGCCATTTGAGGAACACGTGCTGCAAAATCAACGTGAGTTAATGGGCTACATCTCCCACTAAAAGTGCAATGATGGAAAAAATTAAATGTCACATGTCTCGAAGTTGAAAAGCGTGATACGTTACCATGATTACATGACGTCACAAAAAAGGCAGAACAGTAACGTTCACTTTTGGAGGGATGGAAACGGTTTGGTCAAATGGTAAAACCGACGCTTCAAAGATGCCATTATCTCATATGAGTCGAAATTCGAAAATGGCATCTCTGGGGGGCATTTTGTTACCTTGAAACATCTTAAGGTATTCAAGCACTTATATTAAATGAGGATAATCTCATAAGCTAAGGGTCATCCTCTAAAGTAGGGGTTTTTGGGAAATTAGAGCCAAAGTGTTTAAAATTTTGGTTTTATTAAACTAGATTTATTGTTTAAAGGGAATGTCACACCAAAATGTCGAAACTGAGCCAGGTCGACCAAAAGGAAATAAAAGAATATATGTTAAGAAATGGTCGAAATTGGTTTAGTCGACCAAAGTGTGAAAGACAAGGAAAATGGTCGAAATTGGTTTTTGTCAACCAAAAGGGTTTCTGGACATAGAGGAATTGTTGTTGATTTTTAAATCTTGCCAAAGGGAAAGTGTCGAAGCGAGTCATAAGCGGTTTACTTTCAAAAGCTTGGAGCGGGAAGATTTAAATTTCAAACTCATCAGTAGTTTCCATCGGTTTATAATTTGTTTAAGGGCAAGATGGGTGGCGACATCCAGTGAAGTGGTTGTCTCAAGATTTTAATATTGTCCGTAGATTTCATCTAGGCAATTACATTATAAATATTATAAATAAGCAGATTTAGTGTAGTTTTTTGGTGTGTTCACTTGTATGCTTAAATCACTTGTCAAAACTTTGTCATTCCAAGCGTTAGGAAACAAAGAGTGAAGAAGTGTTTGATGTACGTGAATCACCACTTGTATTTCAATGCAAATCCTTTATTTTTCAATTATCTCTTTTGAATACTTTATTTGCTTTCTATGTATTTTCAAACAAAGTCTTTACATTATTTTCTACTTTGCGTAAACAATTAAATTCTCTCTGTCGGTCACGAGTCACTAGTCAGTTAGTTTATTGAATCTTATTTTCATATGAATACCTTCTGTCGGTCACGAGTCACCAGTCAGTCGATTGATTCATAGTGTGGAAAGCCGTTATACTTGTTCCCTTAGTCACATAAAACCATTTCCCTTGATAAGGATTTCGATAGAATAAGTATAATAATAAAACTCTTAGCACATGTATTAAGATCAAATGGTCGATCTTGCGAGTTACCCTTAGTTTTAGGACTTTGGGAGGACCAGCGGTTGTTTACCATTTTCCACAGTAAAGAGTTAGTAGTTAATACCTCCACAAGAAGAACATCTTATATGATAGGATAGGTAGTACAAATTAACTTTGTATTGTACCCCAAAATTTTCCCTTTCACTTATCAAGAATTTACTCACAAGATCTCCTTTGACTCAAGACTGCTTTAGGGTTGATCAGCTCAAGACATCTCCTTAAGCACTGATGACCAAAATTAGGGTTTGAGTTTGCACAAGTATTTTTGAACTTCCAATACCCCATATGACTTTCATGGATCATTATGGAACCCCAAGATTAATCATTCCAAGTTTCAAGCCTTGATCACATTTTTGCTCAGTTAATTGAGCAGTTGACCTAAGAATCAGCTGTATTGGGGAAAAAGTCAACTATGGCCAATTTACAGTCAAACTTCATAACTTTTGATCCACATCAAAATTTTAAACTCATATGTATTATTTGATCAAGTTTGGACCACAACTCCTCAAGAAATTTGATCATATCTCCAAAAGGGCAAAATGGTCAAAATTAGGGTTTTGACTGAGAAAGGGCAATTTCTGATTTTTGACCTAGCAAATGGTCAATTGGTTTAAGGCATGATCTAAAGAGTCCAATTGCATCATTTTTACCTAATGGCATGGTTCAAAACATTGCAAGTCCATTGGATTGACAGATGAATTTTTCAGTCAACTGATTAAAAGTCAATTGTATACTGAAAAGTCAAACTTTGAGTTTTTGGTAAAATTCAAGTGCCAAAGATCATAATTCATCAAAACATGTAAAAATATGAAACTTATTCATCATGAAATGAAAAATTCAAGATTTCATTTTGAAAAGTCAAAATTTCTAAACTTAGAAATGTTTCTAAGTGTTGGAAATTTCATGTTTTTTCATAACTTTGGACAAAATTTTCACCATGATGCAAGATGATTCAAGAGAAACTTCCAACATTAAAGTTGTAGATATCCATGAAATATACAACTTTTCTTTACACAACTCCTTCCAAAAGTTCTTTGATCTCAAGTTATAATTTTAATAACATGTGGTCATGAAACAAAACACTTAGTGAAAATTTTTGCCCTAATTTGGTCAGGATTTTGACCCAACTTCATGGCACTTTTTCATATTGTTCCAAGGGGGATCTTCAAAATCAATTCAAAGATGGGTTGTATAGCACATTAGAATCTCTTTCCAAAATGTCCAATAACTCCTTGAGATCATTCTTGAGTAGGGAGAATCGAAGAGATGAAGTTAGGGTTTTCACACTTAAGTTACAAGTCATTTTGTGATGAACAAGAATTCAATTTCAAACCTATGCTGCACAATTTTGTTTTGCAGGCCTCTAAACCTTAATATCTATCCATAATCATAAGATTACACTTGCTTTTGAGCTATTATCCACTTGATTCAAGCTTTGTCCAAGTAAATTTTCCATTAATGGGACAAAGTTCACACTTCCATTTTGGAAAAGTGACTTTAATCACAAAGTCAACTTGTATGGAGCTTTGCACCTGTTCTTTCTGCACAAGCATGCTCTATAAACTCAGAACAAACATGTTTAAAGTTGCAAGCCACCCTACAAGACATGTACCTTGCATTGAAACCATGTTTTTCAAGATAACTTCAAAAACAAGTAAAAAACTCATAACATGTGATCTTTGTTTTCTGACCTCCTCAAGTCATCTAACCTTTTCCATATATTTATACAAGTGAATTGCAAGCTAACACACGAGAAAAACAAGTCCTAAAACTCCCCAAAACCAGAAATTGCCATACAAGCATAAAAACTTGTCATTTCTGATTTTTGGAATCCAACTTCAAATCCCCTCGTGCGTATCTTGGCCAAACCATCCACAAAGCTTCTAATACACATATAGAAACCATCCCAACCCCTGTTTTAAAACTGTAAAACCATTTACACTATTCTCCATTTTCAAAAACAGGGCATTGCAGTTGGACTTCTCCAGACCATTTTAGCTACCCTCAACTCAAGCTAAGCATTGCATTAGCTTCCTAGAGGTCCAAGGAAGCTAACTTGATCATCACCACTGCCTGAAACAAGCTCAAATCCATTTCACGATTTCCAGTTTTAAGGTATTTTTCTTGAACTTCTATCTTCATATTTAGGCATTGTTAAGCTTTGATTTGTGAAGATAAAGTGTAGATAACGTTGCCACGAAGCTGTACATATCCATAGTTTGCATTTATATGGCCTGAGCTTAGAGAATTTTAGAGTTGAAGTTTTCTGAAATTTTTAGGTTTTAAATTAGGGCCAGAAAAATTCTCATTCATCTTTGACTGTTAGCTTAAGTTACATATATGTTTGGATTCGTGGGATGAAATGCTACAACTTTCATGTTTGAACTTTTCAGTTTTGTTGAGAAATGAAGAAGATACATGTCCTTTGGCTAGAGATTGAAGATGAAGTGTATTCAGGGCGCGTTTTGTGTTATGTATTTATTGTTTCAGTTATATTAACAGATGTATAGCCACCCCAGTGGTAAAGCACGCTCTTTTTCACCCTTAGGTCCTGGTTTCAAGCCCCAGCGTGACCTTTTGCTATTTTTACAATTTTCTGACTTTTTTTGTGTTTTTTTGGCAGCATTTGGGCTCTTCATGCGGGCTTAGTCTTTTTTCTCATAATACTCCTTGCCTTGCTGATTAACCCCCTGGACTCTTCTTTATATTTTTATTTTATTTTTCTTTATTATTATTATTATTATTAATATTAATATTTTTATTATTATTATTATTATTATTATTTTCATTAAAAAATCATTAAAAAATCCAAATTATTTTTATTTATTTTTGTACTCATGTATTTTATTAAAACAAAAAGATAAAAAAAAACATTTTTCTTAAAATAAATAAATTTCCTTTCTTTTCTTAAATAATTAATTTTTAGACTTAGGATAAATTAGTGTATTATTTTATTTTTTAGTTAGAATTAATTTTGGACTTAGATCTATTTTAATTAATTAATCTTCATTTTATTTTCATTAATTTAAAACCTTTTCATAAAAAACCCTAAAAATCCTTTTTCAAATTAATTTCTTTTCTTAAATAGTTTGATTTAATTTTATTTAATTTTAATTAATCATCCCCTTTATTTAGGTCAAGATAAAACTGTTTCATAATAACAAAAAAAATCATTTCTTTTTTCATTTGCACTTGTACATTATTTATTCAATTCTTGTATAATATTCAATGTGGTTGTAATAGCTAATTAGGTTTAACTTTCTTGCAATCCCCATTTGTAATTTGTACACCCCCTCCCACAAGTATTATAACAGCATAGTAATTTTACTTTTTCACAATTTATCGCTTTTATATAACATACTAGTAATTAGGGTTTGTATGGAAAGACTAAAATCAATACTTAGAAAACCCTAATTCAAGACAAAAAAACAAGAATGAAAACAATACATTTGCACACAAGCACAACTAGGGTTATCCCACTTGGTTGCCTTATACAAAATGGCCATATTACGCATGTAAGGTATCTTAGCAAAAACAAAGCAAATACAAGATCACAGTCCCTCGGTGACGCTATCTAAGTTGCCTTTCAAATGATCTTAGTCCCTAAAAAAGAATGCTAAGATACCTTGCAACATTGCTAATCATGGTTATACGATGACCCAAGCCCGTCCCGTTTACATCCAAAGATAGGGTTGCTTACCAAATCAATGGTAAGACAACAATGTCAAAGGAAAAGAAAATGAACAAGGAAGACATTTGAGTAGGTAGATTGCTCATAATTACTTGCTCCATTTTAAAACAAACATCCTTGCTATTTTCAAAAACAAACACTTACATTTTCAAAACATCTTACAAAACTTGAAAACATTTTCAAAAGATCAATATATTTGTATACATTCTTACAAACAAGAATCATTACAAAGATTGCCTAAACAATGGCCTCTTTACAAAATACTTTCAAAAACCACACAAAGCACAATTTCAAACAAAAGCAAGTGATATAGCAAGTAACTAAGAGCCCATGGAAAACCATGGATGAAAAGGGTGCTAATACCTTCCCTTTTCATAATCTACCCCCCGAACTCAAGAAATAATCTCAAAGGTCTTTCCTGTGCTTTTTCATCTTTCCTTTTGGATAAAAGAAAAGTCGATGGCGACTCTTGCTAACCGCAATATTTGCAATCAAAGGCAAAACCTTCAAGTCAGTTCTCCCACCGTATCACACTTTGCAACTCCTTTGGATCCATTATAAAATGTGACAAAACCTTTGGAATGAGATCTGATATTCACCAATAACTTTTGAACTTCTGTCATATGCCTAGAACATCCATTCTCAAGGTACCAAACTTCACTAGATGATGTTTTTAAAGAAGTATGAGCTATAATGTTGGTATCCCTATCTTGAGATCTTCTCTTTCTACTTAAAGGATTATCCCTAGAATGAACCGGAAGTTTTTAAACCTTATATAGTCTAGAACAAAGAGGCTTTATATGACCATACTCACCACAATAGTGACATCTCCAAGGTAAGAAATTGACTTTAGGAAAAGTTTTATGATTTCTTCTAGGATGTTGTAATATATGGTTAGACATGGTGATCACTTTCTTCTTTTCATACTTCTCAAGGATTTGGTCATGTTGTCATTTTTAGTGTTGGATACAAAAGTTATGCTTTTGTTTTTCTTTTTAGAGTTGCCACTAATAGTTAAGTAAAATTTTTGAAGTGACCCCACCAATTCATCCACTCTCATACTGATGATGTCTTGGGCTTCTTCAATGATTGTCACCTTTATGTCACCTTCATATGAGAATCTTTCTAACCAGCTTCTCTTCAGTCATCTTTTATCCCAAGGCACTAAAAGAGTTTTCTATGTCAAGGATGCTCATATGAAAGTTATGGATGGTTTCATCCTCATTCATCTTTAAATTCTCAAATTTGGTAGTAAAAAGCTGAATTCTAGACATCTCGACTTTAGATGTGCCTTCATGAGTAATCTTAAGAATTTCCCAAGCATATTTGGCCACAGTATAAGTGTTTATTAGTCTGAACATGTTTTTGTCAACTCCGTTGAATAAGCCATTCAAGGATTTGGAATTTCTAAGAGCAAGTTCATCTTCTTCTTTAGACCAATCTTCTTCTGGCTTCAAATTTTCAATCCCATATTTGTCTTTCACAACTGGATGGTCCCAAACCTTTATGACAACTTTCTAAGTTTTTTTGTCCAGATATTTCAGGACTACTATCATACGAGCCTTCTAATAATCATATGTGGTTCCATCTAAAACTGGTGGTCTATTGTTGAATCCTTATTCCTTGTCCATGGTACCAGAAAGTGACTTCTTTAGAACTCAACCTAAGAAGAACATGGTGCCTACTCTGATGCCAATTGAAATTATGGCACACATATTTCAGATGTCAAACCAGATGTTGCGACACTTGGATCAAATCAGTAAACACAACATAACAAATTATGCAATTAAGATAAGTTTCTGAAAGAAAATAAGACCAGTAATTATTAACCCAGTTTGATGCAACATCACCTACATATATGGGCTACCAAGTCAGGGAGGAAATCCACTAAAATAGAATTAGTTTTAAGCTTTAAATAGCCCCTTGTTTACAACCTTCTCTCCTAATCTCTACCTGTGCAATTTCTATCTAAGACCCTCCTAGATATGAGACCCTTCTCACTTCCCAATAGTCACAACCCTGTGACAAACTCTTAACAATAACCAAAAGATAGAAGACACTCTTCAAAGACAAAATTAATTATGCTTAACAACTTCTAACTGATGAATAAAAGGTAACTTAAACTACAATCCACTCTTGCTTAAAAGCTTCTGAGTGATTGACAAACTAAACAATCCGCCTCTAATATCAAAATATAATAAAGAGCATCACAATGAACAAAGACAAACTAAAACCCTAAACTCTTATCTCATGCACAATGTTCTTTCACAGCTTCTCCAAATAATTTAGGTTTGGAATGTCTTTTTAAATGGACTCTTGCAATCATGGGCTTGGACTCTTCACGCAAATCCAATCTTCCAACTGTAAATCAATTGCAAAATATTTTCCATAATAATAGGAACTAAAATACAAAGTTTCCAAAAAAGGCTCAAAGATCCTTTTTATGAAACCAAAACAAAACAACAAAGTTCCCAAAACATCCTTGCTTGGTTGCGACTACACAAATAACAAAAACATACAAAATATTAAAATTAATTAAGTCAATCTACAAAGATTTAAAAACCAGAACTAAACTGATGTTCTGGTATAACATGTTGTAACATCTGTCACAACACCAGTCTTTAGTGATGTTTAACATGTCAGAACATTTGTCCCAACATCTTGCATAGAACCATGCTTTAGCAAATTTGTTCGCAATCCTAAAACCATGGAACTTACACTATCTGATCTTGAGATTTTTATAGGCTTATCCCCAACCAAAGATATCTTTTCTCACATGATAAGCTAACAAACCTTCCTAGAGATTTTCAAGCTAATATCAATAACCAAAATAGAAGTTTTTCTGGAAAAGCTCAATAAACCAAGAAAATAGATTTTACAACTGGTTTATCTCAAGAACTAGACTCAATCTTCTCAAGAGAATCACACTCTCAATAATTAACTAAAATAACACGACCACTTACAAAATCTTCCTCACAAGAAATGTTTCACTCAAAAGCACTATGACAATTTTAAGTGAAATAAAAAAATGTTTCTAGAGAGAGAAAAGAAAAAATAAAGAGATAAATTACAAAAAAAAATGTAAAGCTTTGGAAAATGGCATGAAATGAAGAGGATACGAGCCTCATTTATATAGGAGTTGGAAAAACCAAAAAAGGAAATGATCCATGGGCAGAAATGAAGAGCCAATCGATCGGCATTATGTTCCAATCAATTGCCCAAGTCATTTTTAATCGATTATCATGCCCAAACAGGAAATATTGGATATAAAGCTCTTGCAAGTCATTAAGGTTCCATTCTCTAATCAATTGACATTACATTCAAATCCATTGGATAACTCAAAAAGTTTTTCCAATCGATTGGCTTAAGTATCCAATCATTTGGTTAGTTCTAAAAAGCTTTGGAAAGAGATTGGAAAGCTTCTTAAAATCCCTTGACTTGGTCTAGAAAAAAACATTTCATGATAAAAACGTTTGAAAAGGGTTTTTAAAGTGTGTGTGTGTGTGTTTGTGTGTGTGTGTGTGTGTGTGTGTGTGTGTGTGTGTGTGTGTGTGTGTGTGTGTGTGTGTGTGTGTGTGTGTGTGTGTGTGTGTGTGTGTGTGTGTCCGGGTGTGGAAGTTACCTTATTACTTTAAAAGTTATTTCTTTATTTTATAAAAACTTGGGTCACTCAAAATGAAAAGAGACATGACCTGGCAAGCTTTCACACTTTATATGAAGCTTCAAGATTGTTAGCTTGATTGCTCCTAATCATATAAGCACTTTAATCTTGAGTCTCTTTTTGTTGAATAGGAATGCGATGTCTCTCTGGTTTGGTCACCATCATCAAGGTTGAGAGATATTACAACTGACTTTAATTATCGTTGTCGTCATCAAAACATTAGAGAAGATCTTTGGCGGAATTGTCAACTTTATACCTGCAAGCACATAGACCCACAAGAGAAATGGTTGTTCCTTTTGATAATTTCTCATATAATTGGCTTCATATAAGAAAGCTTAAAAGTTGAATTGTCCATTGGTATAATCACCACCATAATAATCACATATCAGAGTCTGAGTCTCTTGTACCTATTGTACTTGATATTTTCCCACTAGAGGATATGCAAGTTGTATGGTTGGTTCGTCAAGTAGGACTTGCATTTGTTTATGATTGGATAACATCAAACTTTGAATGTCAAATTCTACAACCTCTTCTTCTGATGTGTGTCATTGTATGGTACTGGTTGTAACACCCTTCTAAGACCCCACGAATAATATAAATAAATAATTAGAGTATTTCACCAAAAGGACGTCACATGCTTTATAAAACATCATACATACATGTCTTTCTCTGTAACACGGGTTTTCAAACAATTATAAAACATTTACTATGCAACAGAATTCATAGTTCAAAACATCTTTATTAAACACATCATCAAAACTTCATTGGTCATGGTTCATAATTCGAAACAACTTAAATACCATGAAAGGAAGTTCAAGATCTCATAATAAAACAAAGGAACATAAAGTTCAAAATCAAGCATTCCCGACTCTGATGTTACATATGAGAGCAAGACCTTCTAAAATCAACGGAAAGAAAATAACACACTCTAAGCTATCTTCTAAGCTCCTATGAACTACTCCTAATCACCTGCGCATTACCCACATGGAGGAAACATTCAAACAGAAACGGTGAGTAGTCATATTCATTACAAAAGATATACGGAATACACATAGTAGTTCAGAACAGCAACATCATAACATCAAAATCAACAACATTGTCAACACATCATAATTTAGCACAACAACATATACAACATCATCTAGTCAACAATTTTGCAATGCCACATAAGATGTAGTGCAATAACATAGACTCAAGAATGTGATACCAATTTTTTATAAGTACTAGATCCATCACCCTCAAATATCCCCACCATAAGATCGATTAACTTTTGGAAATGAAGCACAACATTAACACACTCAATCCACACAATAGGATTGAGGCTAACATTGGACCAACATCCTAAATCAACATGGGCGGACCAAAGCTGTCCCAATTATGCCATGAATGCATGATGCACAATAACAAAATATCAAATGAATACAACTAGTCAAATCGCATCACCATTCATGAAATCATCAACAATATTCCATATATCATAGTCACAACATATTACCATCATAGTATTCACAAGTCATCATAACAACATACATCATGATAGACTACCTCATTAAGAATCTAAGTCTACCTTAGTCTAGGTATTGAAATATACATCTTTTTACTCATTTTATTCCACCCACATGTAGTTCATCGCATTAGTTATCCAACGTTTCGAACAGAACCTCAAACAGAGTTCAAAAACTCAAGTTATGGCCCTTTAAAAATCTTACTGTTGTCTGCGCCTGGTGCTCACCCAGCGAAGCAGTCTGCTCGCTTGAGGCTCGCCTGGAAACGTGGGAACGAAAACATCACCATTCTCCCCTGGTCTCTGATGGGAAAATAGTAAGTGTACTATTTTTCCTCTTGTAATAATAAAGAGATTCCCCTAATGTCGATCTCAAGGACTGCATGCAATTATCGAGTTGAATTAAACAAAAACTTAATTGGGGTTTTGGTTTAGGAATTGTCACTTAGCAGAAATAAAAAATAAGCAGAATGTAAATTAGGGCTTTTTCACAGACATGAGGAGCATTCTAGGGTATGGTATATAACTTTCCCTGTAACAACCTTGAATCTTGATCTCTTCAACAAGTTCATATACTTCAATTAACAGCCCTTTAGATTATCTTCCCCTAACTCCTTAGTAGGAAAACCTTTAACCATCCATCTTAAAATCCTAAGTCCTTAGAGATATCTGATGCAGTCAAGCCTTTATTTTATCAAGAGTGAGCTGGTAACTATAGGGCATGCCTAGTCCTAGGTGATATCTACGATAGCCTAATCGTACAAAAACCTTAACAATCGCGGCCCAGCTGATTGTTAACCATAAATCAATCCTAATTTTTCTGATCAGGAAAGCATAAAAACATTGTACAACTAAATTGAATAGAGAAGACTATTGTATTAAAGAAATTCAGGAATCAAAATTGTTTATAGAGTTAAATCAGGGACACCCCCTAGCATTGGGGGGTTTAGATACTCATATTGTTCAAAATAATCACAAAATAAAAATTAGACATTACAAGTAATTGGATAGCCTCAATCTTCAATTGCTTCCGCTCATGAGAATCTTCCGCTCTCCACGAACCTTGATCTCCCCAATCTTCAGTCGTGTGAACTATTCTTCGCTGCCAAAAAGTCCCCTAATTTCTCTTCAAAACTTTGGCTAAATGGTGAGCAATCCATTTGTCTCGGTCAGAAATGCCCAAAATGCCCCTTTGAGTCCCAAATAGTGAAACATCAAAAAAGTACTCAAAATCAGTGTCAACGGCCAACACGGCCCGTGTCATGTGACACGGTCACCCGTGTTGGCCTTCTGATAATTTATTTTCGGATTTCTATTTCAGGCACCCTGACACGGGCCGTGTCATGTGACACGGGCACCCGTGTCAGCCCCCTGATTTTCCTCTTTGGCAATAGAGTTCATCCTGACACGGCCTGTATTAAGTGACACGGGTAGCCATGTCAGGCCCCCTGTATCTTAGTTTTTTAGACTTTCTTGGAAACTCTGAATTTGCACTTTTCACACTGATTTTCCTGGTGTTATTCCTCTGAGCCTGAAAACAACAAAATACATAACCAACGCATAAAATATAGAAGAATGAAATAAAACACTTGACAAAATAAAGAAACTATAACTAAAATCAACTGTAAATAAAGGTGTAAAAACCACTAATCAAACTCCCCCAAACTTAAATTGTTGCTTGACCTCAAGCGACCATTACAAGAACTCGTGAAAATCACAGCAGCCTGATACTCATACGTGTGACATCCTTTCAAATTGATCAAAAGGTAGTTCATTCGATGTTCACATGACGCGAAAAGTTTGTGTAAAAACCTTTGAATCTCGAGCTTCCTCTTCGGATACCTCTCTAACTATGCTTTGTACTTAAGTCTTTTTCCGATTTTCCTCCTTTTTCATTGAGACAGTCAAATTAAGGCAATGAGAATTTTCTATGATCATTACACGCACAAGAATAATCAAGAAAATATTTCCAGGCACCAAATAAGAGATTTTACTCGTTTTTTAATCTCAGATGAAATTTTCAAAACTTTTCAGTTTATATATTGTCCTTTATGGACGACGTTTGAGGATCAACCCCCTTTGGGCTGAATAACCTGGTGAGGGCTACCCAACTTAGAGAGCCAGTTGCCTTTTACCGCCTTTTCATTATTTGGTGCCAAATTGATTTATTTCTCCACCAATCATACATGCATGTAAATCTATATTATGCCAGACTGTAAATATAAACTACTTCAGGAGTGCTTCTCAGGATTCAAGCACTATGGTACAAATCTACATGTTAGACTCGTATCACTATCACATTATTCCTAACTTCCTACCTCCAAACAATCATCCCTTTATCTCTATATACATTCCCGATTTCTTTGAATTACAAGCTCTTGTGGAAAACAAAAGTTTCTGGTCAAAATTTGGGACGAGCTTTAACGTCTGGTTTTACAAAGAAAATAACATAAAACAAACAAATAAATCGCAACGCAGAGCAGTAAAGTACCCCCCCCCCCCAAAGGTGAACTAAACATTGGTCCCAATGTTTTAGAACAAGATCGAGAGGGGTGACTCACAGAGGGTGATGTAATACAGACTTCTGTCTCCTAGCTTTCACCAGTAAGACTCGCTTTTCATTACCTGTAGACACAACGAAACAAACATAAAGAAAAAATAAGTTATTAAAAGTGTGGGTTGCCTCTCACGAAGCACTTTTTATAATGTCGCATGGCTCGACGGATGATTCCCCTTCTTAGGTGACATATATGACACAAAGAACACATCATCTTTTTTATTTCTTTTGTTTGGCAGCAACCCCCATGAACCTTAAGTACTGATGATGTTGCTTCCAAATCATTGTCATCTTGATTTCAGTGAACAAAGCATAAATGGCATCCAATTTTTTGTTAATTTATTGTCTTTCATCTACCTTGCTGTGAAAATAGTTTTTAGGGGGACTCTTTTGTTGAAGATTTTTTGTGGATGTCCACATCTTCACATATTGACAAATTTGTAGTTTCATCCAAAACTCGATCATCTTCAAGTTTCCTTATTTCTTCTTCCCCATCATTCTTGTTTACCTCAAATTCTTCTATTCTTACTACATCTTTTTCATCTGATGTTATGCATTTTTCTTCTGGTGTCACATCTTCTTCTTCTTCCAACTGTAACTTTTGCCACAGTGTTACCTCCCTCCTATATGCTTTAAAAATTTCAGTCGCCTCTTCCAAATTTAATCCTGAATCAGGCGTCCAACATGCAGGAGATACAAGTGGAAGTGTATCGAAATAATACATGACTACAACACTCAGACACTTGGTTAGTAGAAAAGTATAGAAGATTCATGAAGAAAACATATTCAGACCCTTTTTTAATATTTTTTTGTATAATAAAATAAAATGCAAATAATAAAAAAACATAAACAAAGTTTTACTTGACGAGCAATAAAGTTTCAATTGAACCAAAATTGAACTCTATAATTTGGAAGTCCCCAGCAACGGCGCCAAAAACTTGATGGGAAAAATAGCAAGTGTACTATTTTTCCTCTTGTAATAACAGGGAGATTCCCCGAATGTCAATCTCAAGGACTGCATGCAATTATCAAGTTCAATTCATGTTCAATTAAACAAAAACATAATTACGGTCTTGGTTTAGGAATTGTCACTTAGCATAAATAAAAAATAAGCTGAATGTAAATTAGGAATTTTTCACAGATATGAGGAGCATGCTAGGGTATGGTGTATAATTTTCCCTGTAGAAACCTTGAATCCTGATCTCTTCAAGAAGTTCATAT
Organism: Vicia faba; assembly: GCA_948472305.1. NCBI lineage: Eukaryota > Viridiplantae > Streptophyta > Magnoliopsida > Fabales > Fabaceae > Vicia > Vicia faba. The sequence goes on from OX451737.1 coordinate 392,817,612, forward strand.
CCTTCAATTACCAGCCCTTCAGATTATCTTCCCTAAGTCTTCACTAGGAAAACCTTTAACCATCCATCCTAAATCCTAAGTTCTTAGAGATATCTGATGGAGTCAAGCCTTTATTTTATCAAGAGTGGTCTAGTAACTATAGGGTATCCCTAGTCCTAGGTGATATCTACTATAGCCTAATCGTACAAAAACCTTAACAATCGCGGTCCAGCTGATTGTTAACCATAAATCAATCCTAATTTGTCCGATCAGGAAAGCATAAAAACATTTTACAACTAAGTTGAATAGAGAAGACTATTGTATTAAAGAAATTCAGAAATCAAAATCGTTTACAAAGTCAAATCAGGGACACCCGCTAGCATTGGGGGGTTTAGCTACTCATATTGTTCAAAATAATCACAAGATAAAAGTTAGACATTACAAGTAATTGGATAGCTTCGATCTTCAATTGCTTCCGCTCATGAAAATCTTCCGCTCTCCAAGAAACTTGATCTCCCCAATATTTAGTCGTGTGAACTATTCTTCGCTGCCAAAAAGTCCCCTAATTTCTCTTCGAAACATGGCTAAATAGTGAACAATCCATTTGTCTCGGTCGAAAATGCCCAAAACACCCCTCTGGGTCCTAAATAGTGAAAAATCATGAAAGCACTCAAAACCAGCGTCAAAGGCCAACACTTCCTGTGTCAGGTGTCACATCCGCCTGTGTTGGCCTTCTGATAATTTATTTTCTGATTTCTGGTTCTGGCACCCTAACATGGGTCGTGTCAGGTGACACGGGCACCCGTGTCATCCTCTTGATATTTCTCTTTTGCAATAGCGTTCATCCTGGCACGACCTGTGTCAGGTGACACAGGTGGCCGTGTCAGGCCCCCTGTATCTTGGTTTTTTAGACTTCTTCCGAAATACCGAATTTTCACTTTTCGCACCGATTTTGTTGGTTTTATTCCACTGAGCCTGAAAACAACAAAATACACAACTAATGCATAAAACATAGAAGAATGAAATAAAACACCTGAAAAAATAAAGAAATTATAACTAAAATAAATGTAAATAAAGGTGGAAAATCATTGATCAGTCTCCATCGCTCGGTGAATCTTCTTGCTCGCCTGGTGACGCACCTCTCGCTCCTGCATCGCTCGGCGATGCGCGAGCGAGGAGACGTTATCCATACAAAATATAGGAGCACCACTTTTCCCAATTCCTTCGCTTCTCAGCTTGCCCGGCGACAACTAGGTGCGTTGCATCGCCCGGCGATGCTCCCCATCACCCAGCGATGCATAGCAGACAACAACTTCTAGTTGTGATTCTACACTTGTTCAGTCCCAATTCCTCTCGTGATTTCATGCCGATACAGTCCATATTCTCATATTTCTCCTTACATAATCATCATATAACAACTATACAGTATTATATGCATTATATATACAAACTCATGGCAATTTAACATGTTATTTCCATCAATTTTAACATAATTTCATCATAATACAACATGTCATTGAATTATTAAAACCCCAACAAATCCCTACATACCTCTAAACCTTATATCAATTATAATGAAGAATCTCGCCTTTACCTTAGATTCTTAGCTTAGGTCTCTTATCTTCACGATCTACCGAAATTCATGTGTTCTTTGTGCCCTAACTTTCTGCTCTGCTCTTCCAATATTTTCACGATCGTGCCAAATGAAATATTTTTCCTTATTCCTAGTTTAACCTTTGGACCCCTAATATGTTTTGGCCAACTTGTCCCCACTTAGCCTTTCACCAATTACCATCTTGCCATTATCTTATCTACATCAGTTATTCCTTTATTTTATTATTAATAACAATTCTAACTAATTTTAAATAATTATTAAATGATTATCTAATTACTAAAATACTCACTCATCTAAATTCCCATTAACCCATAACATATCAGCACATCACACATCATACTCAACAAAATATCATATATTCATCAATAAATCATAAATACTCATAATTAATTAATTAAATAAGTAATTATGAATTTTGGGGTGTTACAACTCTCCTCCACTTAAACAATTTTTGTTCCGAAAATTACCTGAGGAAAATAGAGTCAGATATGACTTCTTCATCTGATCCTCACGCTCCTAAGTCAAACTTCCACCAACTGGTCCACCCCACAGTACCTTCACCAAGGCAATATCTTTACCCCACAATTGCTTCACTTCCCATCCTTTTATCCGCATAGGCGATGCTTCGACAGTCAGGTTATCTCTTACCTGTACATCATCCATCTGAATCACATGTGAAGGATCCAGAATGTATTTTCTCAACTAAGACACATGAAACACATCATGAAGATTTTCAAGTGACGGCGGTAAAGTAACCCGATAAGCCACTTCACCTATCTTCTCAGGTATCTGATATGGACCAACAAAACACGGTGTAAGCTTTCTCGATTTCAAAGCTCTACCAACACCAGTCACTAGAGTGACCCTAAAAAACACATGATCATCCTTTTGAAACTCAAGCGCCATTATTCTCCTACCGTGAGAACTCTTCTGAAGATTCTGAGAAGCTCTCATCTTCTCTTGGATCATCTTGATCTTCTTAGTTGTTTCCTGAATAATTTTAGGTACGAGTACAACACTCTCGCCTGACTCATGCCAACACAATGGAGTTCTACACCTCCTACCATACAACGCTTCATACGGTGCCATACCAATACTAGTATGAAAACTATTATTGTACATAAACTCAATCAACGGAAAGTGGTTGTCTCAAGCACCTCCTTGTTCCAACACACGAGCTCTCAAAAAATACTCTAAAGACTGAATAGTCCTCTCGGTCTGACCGTCTGTCTGCGAATGATATGCAAAACTTAATCTCAATTTAATACCAATAGAATTATGCAAACCTTCCCAGAACTTCGACATAAACCTCAGATCTCTATCTGACATAATACTCAAAGGTATAATGTGCAACCTAACAATCTCATCAACATACATCTTTGCCATCTTTTCTATGGCATGATTAATTTTCATCGACAAGAAATGAGCCTACTTAGTCAACCTATCCACGATCACCCAAATTGAATCATTGCCTTTGGCGGTACTTGGTAATCCTGATACGAAATCCATTGAAACACTATCCATTTACACTGTGAAATACACAAGGGTTGAACAAGACCCGTAGGCTTTTGATGTTTGATCTTGGATTTCTGGCAAGTCAAACAGGTATACACAAATTTTGCAACTTCCTTTTTCATTCCCGGCCAGTAGATAATTTCTTTGAATCCTGATACATCTTCGTAGCACTCGGATGAATACTCAAACCACTTCGATATCCTTCCTCAAGAATACTCTTCTTAAGCTCTGGAACATCTGGAACACATAATCTATTACCGAACTTCAACATACCATTTTCTTCTATGAGAATTCACCACCGTTACCTTGGTTTATCAATGTTAATCAATCTACCAAACTTAAATCACATTTCTGACCTTCTGGGATTTCTTCAAGGATGCCACTGGCCAGTTTCAACATTCCCAATTTCACACTTCTAGATGTCTCTTCACATACCAAACTCATGTCTCTAGATTGTTCGATAAATTCCAACTTCTTCACCATAACCATCGACATATGCAAGGACTTCCCACTCAAAACGTCAACTACTATATTTGCTTTACCAGGATGGTAACTCAATTCAAAATCATAGTCTTTCAAAAGTTCGAGCCACCTCCTTTGCCTCATATTTAATTTTTTTTCTGATCAAACAAGTACTTCATACTCTTATGATCGCTGAACACTTCAAATTTAGAGCCAAAAAAATAATATCTCCAAATTTTCAGCACAAACACCACTGCTGCTAGTTCTAAGTCATGTGTAGGATAATTCTTCTCATTCACTTTCAATTTCCTAGAAGCATAAGCAACAACATGTCAATTTTGCATTAATACACCACCAAGACCTATTTTAGACGCATCACAATAAACCATGAACGATTCATTTGGATTAGGAAAAATCAACATCGGGGCATTCGTTAACTTCTTCTTCAGTTCTACAAAACTTTCCTCACACGAAACATCCCACACATAAGCTTGACCCTGTTGCACCCCAAAATTTGCCTTCTCCATTTTACTTTTAGTGGCTTATGTTTCATCATATGCATTTCATGCATTATGATAGGATCAAGGTTATTTTGTTTCTCAACTTCTCTACAAGATATGGATTATGGTTGTATTGTTAATCAGTCTAAAAAGGCTCTCATATCTTCTTCTTTTTATCATTCAAGATACCAAGGCTTGTCAGGCCTCGTGACATATAAAGTTGATTCTTTGTTTCATCAGAGAATTGAAAATGTCAAGGGTTTCAAAGTAAATCTCATTCTTCTCTTATCCACTAGCCCTTGTGCATGGTTTCTGATTGCTGAAATGTGTGGCACCTTTATTGATAAAGTTCTGGAAGCATTATCATTATGAGTTTTATCTCAATACATGAGGCATCTGAGTTCAAAATATCAACAATGTTAGGGTTTTGATCCTGGATATATATTCTCACCAAACTACAAGTCTATTCATCTAGAAAGGTTTTGAATCTAAATTTATTTCCTTGTATTTCTTAGAAGATTAATGTTTCAATCCTTTATGTTTAGGCAATAACCAGAACTTGTGAAGTTTGACTTTCTTTTGGTACTATGAGTGCAACATTGCATTTTTGGCAATTTACCTAGAGCTCTTGAATTGGTTATTGGAGGAGAGGAGAAAACTTTTGAATGTTGGTGGATTCGTTTTTTAGGCGTCAAAGTTCGAATTTTGTTTTCTATTAGGTTCATGTTGCCAAGCTTTCTTATCAATTCCTAAGAAAAGATTCAATTGGGTTTCAATTCAATTTTTTCAATGCAAATTAATTTTTAAGAAAGCTCAAATGAAAATTCAAAGTTCATAAGTCCTACATGGTATCCTAGAACCAAGTTCTTTCAAATTTTCAATAAAGGATGCAAGTTTCGATATTCAAAATTGTTTCTTCTCATTCATGCTCAAGAATTCAAGGTTACGACAAAGCATCATTGTTATTTAAGTTTACAAGTAAATTTGAATACACGTATTACAATTTTTCAAGTCTCAAAGTTTAAATCACAAGTTGAAATAACAATGTTACAAAATTTCCTAATGGATACAAGTTTGTTCTAAAAACTACAAAGAGGCCCGCTTTAGCTTCAAGGTCTTTTGAGCGCTTCAACTCTCTTCCATCTCTTTCATCCTCTTTACCAACTTGCTCCATTATTCGTCATTTTTTGTTGTTCATTCATGAAACAAGAACATGTAAGGAAATAGTTAGTAAAATAATCAAAACTTGAACATGAGCAAGAATGAATAAAATTTCAAAGAGGTTTTCAAGATTCACCATGAGGGTTTATGAAGGAGTCAGAACATAGGAAGTTTGAATTCAATTATATGCCAAAGCCCAACAAAAGCCTCATTATTTTGCAAACTAAATAGTAATATCATTGACCTAAGAGTATCTCTATTGCAAATCACAAAAACAATTTTGGTTCACAAAAGAAATTCAACAGGGAAGCAAGTACAGAATGATAGCCAAGCCCAATGCAAAGTTCACATATAAGAAAACCTAGTAGAAAAATTGTGCAGCCCAACATCATAGCAAGTTCACATAGAAGAATTGCAACATATAAAAAAACAGAAATAACATATCAATGTTAAGCCAAAAAATTACAACTCAGTAATTTACGCAAATCTTCTCAAGCAAGTTTCACAAACTTAATCCCCACCCTCCAATTCTTATAACAAACTTTCAAAATTAAAGGCCTAGATTGTATCAAGTGATAACTAACTTCTCAACTTATAACAGATATAAAAAATAGAAAATGAAGGGATTCGGATTCATTCTCCAATTTCTAGAAGAATCACAGAAAAAATCTCCACAAAAATTCTCTCTGCTCTCTCAACTTCATGATTCATTTTTATCATTCATAAGAAAACCTTAACCCTATCATCATTTTCCTAACACAAGTCCCTTCAAAAATTCGAGAAAGAAGAAGAGGAAAATATTTTAAAATCACAAGCATAGATATTCAGAGAAAGTCATAGTTCAGAGATAGAAATATCTCACTAGAAGTATTGATACAAAATGCACATATTCGATCCTCACAGACCGGATCTCGTCTCCTCTCCTCCTCCCCTTTCCCGTTTCTTTATCACCTATCATCATTTGTGCATAATCTTGGCTAATTATCCGATCTAAGCAATCTAGCGTTTTAAAATCCCCTTTCAATATCTACTCGGATCTTTTCAGTTTCTGCAAAATCAAACAACAAATTAGAGATCAGAGGAAGGAGACGAAGAGATCAGTGCAAGAAAAAGTAAGATCGGAGAAAATCACAACATCATCGCCGTCCGCCGCCGCGGGCGTTCATCATCTCCACCGCTGACATTCATCAACACCATAACGAGTCTTCATCATCACCATCATCTGAACAGTCACACAAGTCTGTTGTATCCTTATTTTTTGGACTTTACATGTTTGTTAGAGAGAGATGAGATAACATAGAGAGAACCGAGATAACAAAGGGTTGATAGAGAGAGATATTACTCTCTTTGTTTTAATTTGAGTATTAATTTTTTGTTTTGTTAAATTAATTATGATTAAGCATCTAATCTGACGGTGACACTTGTCACTGCCATTGTGGCTGTTTCTTGATTCCGTGCAGGTGCTCCACCACTGTCCACCATGAGTCATCTCCTAAACACCATCGGATATTTCATCAATCATCATCAAGTGTCCAGATCTATATGCCTACGGTGTACCTTCATTCAAGCCAAACACATGATCATACGGACCTTATTTGTTCCCATGCATCTAGCCTTGACGCTTATCATGTGCCTGCATAATCTCGGCCCTGAGATTATCATCTGATGTTCCACACGCAAGCCCTCACGCTAGACATCCTGGAGTGCACCTCGCAGGATCATTTGCACTCCACCTTGGGCTTCTATTACAGGGCCTAGCGAAATTGCTCTCCAGCACCCCGCAATTGATGATTTCAGGCCCATTTATATCTTTTTCTTTATGTTTCTTTTTTTTGTATTGTTTGTTTGAATAATGTTTTTTAGCAATTAAAATAAAAATAAAAATAATACAAGAAAATATATTTGTTTTAAATAATTAATTAGGTTGGAAAATAATATTTAATTGAATTGATTATTTTGTTAAATAATTTTATTAAATAAGATAATTCAATATAATTAGTTATTTAATATTTCGATCGGTTTGAATTGTTTGTTTGTTTAGACTTTTAATCGTATTATCGATTCGATACATCCCCGATCATAAACTTGTAACCCCATTCCCATATGGCTTGTAATAGCTTAGAATTTTATTTCTTCGTATGTTTTAGTTCTTGCTCAAATATGCATGTATCATCCAATTAAAACGCATGGTTTCCTCTTGGTCCACATACCGAGCTTTTCTTAAAGGGTTTCATAGTTAGGTTTGGGCATGGCCATTCTCACGAGGTTAATCAAGTATATCCCTTGGTTAACCATAACCTGAATCAACCGCTTTGGTCCTTATACCAAGTGTTTCCATGCACAAAAGGGTCTCATGGTTGAGGGTAGGAGCACCTACTCTCACGATATTAATCAAGTATAGCCCTTGGTTAATCATAACCCAGTCCAACTCCCGTACACCAAGCATTCCATTTATCTTGTGGATACTTCTGCCATGGTTTGGCGATCGATTGTTGACGCAATCCGGGTGCCTAATTATTGGTTGATGGAGGAAAATCAAGAAGGCGTTCGATAGAGTTTTCTTATCTCATACGCATTGAAGAGGAAACGGACCTATTCCGTTAGATATCATCGTGATTTCATTCTTCATTTATGCATTTTAATGCTTTCTAGAGATCATGTCAAGTGGGATTTTACTGCTTTCCTTGCCATGTCAAGTAGGAATAGAGATGCATGAAAGGGATCTCCATTGCTGATATCTGCCAGGAATACCTCTTGTTTATTTAAAGTCCTGTAGCAGACATCAATTTCTGTATGTTATCTGTGTTTGTTTAAAATCCTACTTTTGAAATGGTATTCCACACGTGTGTTTACATTTGAGCCATTTATTCCCCCATCCCTCGTTGAAGTCCTCAAAAGGAGGCGAGCGGAAAGGGTTCACAATCAACCCCCACATTTCGTCCATATCATCCTTAGCTTGCATTGTACATCGACATTTTGGATTTGTGCAGATCCCGTGTATTGAGTCGGGCATGTGGAAAAGGGTTTTGTCTCAACCTCCATCATTTTCCAGGAGTTTGCAATGGCCATTGCTAATACTTCACTACCTATTTGTTTGCTTCGGGTGATCCGCTCCCCTTAGCTAAAGTAATGCTTTTATTTTTTATTTCATCTCAGTCTCTCGCTTGTTTGCTTTGGGTGATCCGCTCCACTTAGCTAAAGCATTTTCTCTTCATACCCCCATCCCCTAAGTCAGTATACCCCGATTTTGTGCTTTATCTAAATCACTTGTTTGATATGTCATGCTCCCTTAGGATTGCTCATGTAAGATTAGTCCTCGAGCTATACATTAGGATATCTATCCATGTATGTTCACTTAGGAAGATATTTCCCTTTCTTCCTTGACATAGGGCCATCATTGTGAGATTACACTAGGGCTAGAGATTATGATAGTCTCCCTTAGTTGTTTTCTTTTCTTTGCATATTGCATCTTAAAACAAAAACTTTCTTTTTCTTGGAAAATCATAAAACATCTCTAATGAGCTTAAATCCTTCTTCAAGGTAAAAAATACAAACCAATCTTAATTTTTTGTACGCCTTTTGCCTTTTTTTTAAACCTTGTTAAGTTGATATCTTACCGCCTTTACCATGATATTTTTCTATCTTTGTGTCGATGTTTCGCCATCATGTATATTTGTTATCCTACTTTGATTTTCAATATCATTGTTAGGTTTGATGTTTTATCATCTAAATTGTAATGTTTTGCCATCCTTGCCATGATATTTTGCTATCTTTGTGTCGATGTTTCGCCATCGCGTATGTTTGTTATCCTACTTTGATTTTTAATATCATTGTCAGGTGTGCTGTTTTATCATCTAAATTATGATGTTTTGCCATCATTTTTGATGTTTTGCCATCATTGTTGATGCTTTGCCTTTGTTGTGGATGTTTTGCCATCATTTTTGATGTTCTGCCATTGTTGGTGATGTTGTGCCATCATTGTCTTTGTCTTGCCATTATTGTTGATGTTTTGTCATCATATCTGATGTTTCGCCATCTTGATTATTGCTTTTGTCTTTTTAACTAAAAAACACAAACACACCAAAATATGTGAGTCGAACTACGACTGCTCTGATTCCTTAAAAGGGATACGTAGGTAGAGGATTTTATGGGGCCTAATCGAGCATATCTTTGTAAATATTTCTTTATTTTCCTCACACTTTTGCTTTCATGCATTCCCTATTTCTTTTGCTTTTAGCCTTAGATTTAGATCTTCACACCCTTTAGAATATACAACAAGATTGGATCATGTGGAGTACCACAGACGTGTGGGGTGCTAATACCTTCCCCTCGCATAACCGACTCCATTACCCAATCTCTACGATCACAAGACCGTGATTTAACCCCTTCAGGTTTACTCGATGTTTACCTTTCCCTTTCGGAGGGATAAAAGATGTTCGGTGGCGACTTCATTGATTTTATTATCTTTGATGATGGTTCGGCCGGTTGTTTCAGACCCTTTCAAGTCAGCTGAGTTAACAATAATTCCAACTTATAAAATCCCTCAATAAACCTTCAATGGTATCTAGCTAAACCAAGAAAACGTTGAATCTTGGTTGTAGATGTCAGAGTATCCCATTGTAACACAACATCGACTTTAGAAGGATCTACAACAATCCCACCACTAGAAATCACATGGCCAAGGAAAATCACTTCCTTCAACCAAAATTCACACTTCGACAGTTTTACATACAACTCCATCTCTTTCAACACTTGCAACACAGTTAACAAATGCTCAGAATACACTTCTTCTGATTTATAATAAATCAAAATATCGTCAATGAAAACCACGACTAACTTGTCCAAATACTTCTGAAAAACACGGTTCATGTATTCCATGAAAACACCTGGAGCGTTAGATACACCAAACGAAATTACAGTGTATTCATAATGAACATACCTCGTTTGAAAAGCCGTCTTTCGATTATCATCTGATTTAACACGAATCTGATGATAACCCGACCACAAATCAATCTTGCTGAAAACACAAGCACCCACCAACCGATCCATCAAATCATCAATCATCGAGAGTGGATACTTATTCTTAGTGGTTACCTTATTTAACTGTCTGTAATCCATGCACAACCTCATACTAACATTCTTTTTCTTGACTAACAACATTGGAGCACCCCACGGAGGCATGCTCGTTCGAACAAACTTCTTCTCTAGAAACTCTTCTAATTGTTTCTTCAACTCACTCAGCTCTGAAGCTGACATCCTATAAGGAGCCATCGACATCGTACTTGTACCTGATATCAATTCTACATCAAATTCAACTTATCATTTGGAGACAAATTGCCGATGTCATCAAAACACTTCTAGAAATTCACAGACAACAGGTAATTCCACACTTGCAGTCTAACGATCAACTTGTAACGGTGCAAACATTACAAACATCAACATTTCATTTTCTAAAAGTTCATATACTTGCTTAGCAGATAAAAACATCAGCTCTTTGCCATCACCAAATTTAGGGAACCTCATCATCTTATTATAACTATTGATATGAACATAGTTGAACTTCAACCAGTTCATTCCAAGAATAACATCAATTTGGTGTAAGGGTAGGCACACCAAATTTATCACAAAACTTCTATCGTAAATCGTTAAAGGACACTTTGAGCAAGCGAGAGTAGTAGTAACAGATCCCTTAGAAGGAAGTTCTACTACCATTTCCCCATTCATACCAGACAACTAACATAGTAGCACATTTAAGCGAAATAAATGAATGAGTAGCATCAGTATCAATAATAGCGATTAACTCAACCTTGTTAATAAAACAAGTATCTCTGATCAGGTTGCCCTTCTTGTCGACTTCTGAACCACTTAGATTAAACACTATGCCATTGGTCTAAGCAGCAACAATAACATTCTTCTTTGTTTTCTGACACTGGGTACTGATGTGACCCTTGTTATACCCCAATTTTTGCCCCTAAGATCTCTCATCATCTCATATTATCAATACATCTAGATCACACATTAGGGTTGGTTCTCCCTTTCTATTTTATCTTATCTTTAAGTTTTCTCTTGAGGGATCACTAAGCACTTTGAGTTGTGTATCTTGAACATATGTTTTCTTAACTAACATCAATATATGTATATATATTTCTTTGAATGTTCATATTGTAGGTGATGACACAACTGCATCCATCTCACCATCTAACATAGGGTTTTGAGGGATGGTCCTCAGTCAAATGGTTCTTAAATAGATGGTAAGAGCTTAAGCTTAAATTCTATGTCTATGATATCAAATTTTTTGGTTCAAAGAGCTCTCTCACTTTAGATGGTCAAGTTTTCATCAAGGTTGGTGGTGGTGCTCATCAAGAAGATTCATAGGTTCATGTGTTTATTTCCATGCCTTCTTCAACAAGTTTCATTGAGACCTAAGCTCCATATTTGATTGTGCTTAAAGACAACATCATTTCAAGGTCTAATGTGATCCATCATGCTCTATTTTGCAAAGAAAGTTCAAAAGATTCAAGGTTGATTCAACAAGTTTGACCTAATTGAGCAAGTGCTTGATTCAGTGATCACAAGTGCATAACTCTCTCAATTTTCAATATTTTGAGTTGGTTAGTTTTTCTATTGGTTCTTATCATCATCTAAAACAACTTCTCTTCACATGACAAGATCCAATTGTGCAAGAAAAAATATCAAAAGTTGAAAGGAGTTCCAAGTCATTTTGACACTCTCTGAGCTAGGGTTTGTTGATTTCCAAAGACCATATCTTTCTCTTTTTTTGAGATTTTTGATTGATTCCAAAACCATGATTTGCTTTAAAGGGTCCTTAACAAGTTCTCTTCAAGTATCTAAGGATAATTGTGAATGGAAGATCACTAATGGTTGAGAAATATTACAAGTTTTTTGGGAAAGTTATCAAATTCTCTTTTGTGACTTCAAAGGATCATAACATGGTCGATTTTTATCTGCTTGGAATCATTATTTTTCCACAATAATATTTGGGATGTCTACTACAACTTTTTTTTCATTATTCAAGACTTGAAAATGCTTGGAAACTTGTTTAAGAATTGAAAAGATTATAGGTCTTAATGAACTTCCCCAAATTTGTTCATCATCTTCCAAAGACTATAACTCTTTCAATTTTTATGATTTTTGGGTGATCTTAATTCCAAAATTCAATTCAAGAGGTCTACTTCATTTCATATTCAAGGATCAAGAGCTAATTTTGAGTGGAAGGACATGTAATTTTGAATAATATTATAGGTCATTTTGAGGCTCAACACTTAGAAATATTTCTAAGTACAAAAATCAGTTTGTTTTTTACGATTTCAATTGACCATAACTTGTTGCTCAAGCATCCAAATTCTACCTTTCTTGGTAAATTATGAAGTTTTTTGTGAGATCTTTCAAATGCTTTAAGAATCATCCCATAAAGGTCCCTGAGTAGTGAGCCATGCATTGTTGAAGTTGGCTCTATGAAATCTGTTTTTGCCTCGAGTCATAATTTTTACCATGAGTAAACATGGATTACAGGTCGAATTACTCAAAGTTTAGTTTCTAAACATATTTAAATAATTGCTGAAATACATTTTGATAAGAATTACACTTGATGCATTTCAAGTCACACATTTGGCATGATCACAGCTGGCTTGGTTTGCATGATTTGCTCATAATTCCTCTCATTTCTCATCATCATTCACTTCCCTATGAATAAAGGATGATATTTCTATTTTCCAAAGCTTTAAAGAGCCAGTAAACCCTTGCCAAACTCTCTCCATAGCTCACAATTCTGAGTTTTCGAATTCACTCTTTCCTCACTTTCCAATCCATTTTCTTTGTTCATTCTTCATCCTTAAACTTCACTGAAGCTAACAGAAGAAGAACCAAGCCTTGAAGTGATATAAATTGTGCTAGCCAAGTCAAGTTTCAGAGCTCTGAAGTTTATCTTCAACAGGTAGATTCCTCCATCATTTCTCTCCACTTTTTACTACAATGTATCTCTCATCACTCTGATACTCATAGCATCGTTGGTTTTTAATTGGAAGTGAGTTTTCCTCATGAATTTTCAAATCCCTTTTCAATTGTTTCCTTCTGGTTTTTTCCAAATCGACTAAGTTGTGGTTAATATAAATTTTTTCGCGAAGGTACTATTGGAATCGTCTTGAAAAGACGAAGTGAATGGCACCGGTCTAAGCTTCTAATTTTATAGATTAAAGGACCTGCAATTCGAACGTGACTGGAGGTTGAAGATGATGACATGTCATCTCTCAACCAATGACATGATGCCATGTTATTTTTTCAAAATTTGTTTTGAATTAATATTTTGATGCTTTATCCATTAATGACCATGATATACACAATGGGCTAGATCCCTTGGATTTTATTACTAACGCATTTTGACAATAATTACATGGTCCATATGATTTATGCTTTATTTTAGATCGATTAATGCGAAAGTTGTACATATATATATATATATATATATATATATATATATATATATATATATATATATATATATATATATATATATATATATATATATATATATATATATATATATATATATATATATATATATATATAAATATAATTATATTTCTTTATTATTACTATTTTTCTATTTGTTACCATTTTCCAGAAAAAGTGAAAAGTAAAAACAGTATGGGGAAAAAATAACATTTTTATTCATGATTGGCAATAATTGAAACAAAATCCCAAACAACTTCTCTTTTTCCTTGGGCAGAGCAAAAGGATTTATTTTTAATATAGACCGACACAAATACTCTCTCACCTTGGGCAGAGCAAAAGGTTTTTTCAAAATAGAACAAAGCATTACTCAGAAATGTGCATCACAGAAGGAATATCAACAGCAGTCCAGTTCTGGAAAACCACTCCATGCACTACAAAGTCAGGTAAATCCTCTTCAGAATCATCTTCCATTATAGAATCAACTTTGGGCAGAGTCGGATGGATAAAACCCGTTCTTCGGAAAACTTCTTGTATCAGACGGGTAACTGTATCTTGCTTAGCTCTTATAGACACGTGATAAAAACCAAGACCTTCTCAAGACTTGTTCTTAGGAAAAGTCAACACCTGGCCCCATCCTTCAGCCGAACCACTCTTAACCACTCGTCGCGCATCCTCAAGAGAAGAAATAGATCCCCCTTGCCTCTTCACTTCATTATTAGCAATAGATAGAGCTTGGAATTGGGTTCCAATAGCCTCATCAGCATCAATATAGGAAAAAGATGACAAGTGGCTTACCACCATAGCCTGTTCTCCGCCAATTGTTACCAACTTTCCATTCCTCACAAAATTCAATCTTTGATGGAGTGTGGAAGTTATTTCCCCTGCATCATGGACCCATGGGCGACCCAATAGGCAACTGTAGGCAGTATGAATATCCATCACTTGGAAAGTAATCTGAAAGGTATGAGGACCAATTGTCATGGGGAGATCCATTTCACCGATGACAGTTTTCCTAGAACCATCAAACGCTTTGAAAATTACCCCACTAGGTCTCATAGGAGAACCTTGATGTGAAAGTCGAGATAATGTAGTTTCGGGTAGTACATTTAATGATGAACCTGTATCTACCAGCACACTTGACAAGGTATCATTTCCATAGTTTATCGAGATATGCAAGGCCATACTATGGTTCCTTCCCTCTTCCGGAAGTTCTTCATCACTGAAACCAAGATTATTACATGGGGTAATATTTCCCACAATTCCATCAAATTGGTCTACACTCACATCATGATCTATGAACGCCTGGTCCAAGACCTTCATTATAGCTTCCCTATAGGCACCATAATCTCTTAGTAAAGCAAGCACATAAATCTTGGAAGGAGTTTGCAATAGTTGGTCCACGATCTTGTATTCACTTCTCTTAATGAGTTTCAAAATCTCATCATCATCAGGATGTGGGTTAGGCCCACTGGATCGGCCTGCCTCAACCCTTGGTTCAACATTCATCATCGGAATTTCCGCCGGAATAGGTCTTCTAACTTGAACTTCAGGCTTTTTCAATGGTACAACTGCAAAGATACGCCGACTCCTTGTGACTCTACTCACATCAGCAATATTGACAAAAGATGGCATCGGTGGTATAGGGTCTTCTACTCTATTTTCAATCATTGTAGCACTATATTTTTACGGTATGGCTTTGTCCGACTTATAAGGCACGGGACCAGGTGGACAGATGATCAAAGGAGCAACAGATGAAGTCTGACTATCATAAGCAATCTCCACTGGTTCAGGCATGTTGAATTTTGGTACTATAACATTCACCTCATCATCTAGATCTCTGTCGTATGTGATGGTAATAACCCTTTGATCTAACAACTTCTGAATATCTTCTTTCACAACAGGGCAATCAACTTCTATTGAGCAAAATTCGCAGACGTCATAATCATGTCGATGTTTAAAGAAGGTAAGTCTACTTAAACTTTGATGCATTCTGATCAGTGAGTCCCTTATGTGCTCAACTTGGTAGACTCAAAAATTTCCAGGACATTCGTGCACCATATTTACTGATGCTGCCCCATGTTGAGGTAGTGGATCAGCTTGAACATTCGGGTTGACATATTTGAAAGACAAAATACCACTATTGATTAACCTCTGGACATCTGCCTTCAAAGCAAAACAATTTTCAATATTATGTCCTGGCGAACCTTGGTGATATGCACAGAATTGATCAACCTTATACCAAGGGGAAGTATTATTCGGTGCAATAGAAGGAGGTTTTGTTGTTATCAGATTCTTCAAGATCAAAGCAGGGAACAACTTGGTGTAAGCCATTGGGATTGAATCAAACTATGGTTTTCTCGGCGAATGGTTCTGATTATTGAATTGAGGAGCTTGTTATCGAGGTTTTTGCTGAAATTGTCGTTGCTGAATTGGAGTGGCTTGATAGGTTGGAGTTGCCATTGTTGAGAGGAAAGCAGGAGTGACTGCTGCAACATGTGAATATCCTCTTCTCGGCCTTCCAGGAAAAATTGCAAAACATCTTGTTCCCTCCTCTTGGGGAAGACACTCCCAAATTTCTTAACACCACTAGATGTACCACCTTTCTTGGCTAGAAGACCTTCATGGATTCCCTCTTCAAGTCACATGCTCATGTTCACCATCTCAGTGAAGTCGCTATGCACACTTGCGATCATTCTCTCATAGTAGAAGGGACCTAATGTTTTCAGAAAAATCTTCGTCATTTATTTTTCTTCAAGAGGATGATAGATTTGAGCGGAAATCTCACGCCACCTTTAGGCATACTCTTTAAAAGATTCTTTATCCTTCTGGGACATAGCTCAGAGTTGATCTCAGTTTGGGGCCATGTCAACATAGTACTTGTATTTACGAACAAAAGCCTCACTGAGGTCATTGAAGTTGCATATTCGGGTGCCATCCAAACCCATGTACCATTTTAGTGTGGCACCAGTTAAGTTGTCTTGAAAGTAATGAATTAATATCTTATGATCATTAGAGTAGGTGGACATCTTCCTCACGTACACGGTTTCGTGACTTCGCGGACATGAGTCACCTTTGTATTTTACAAAGCCTGGCACTTTGAACTTAGTTAGAATTTTCACGTTTGGGACCAAACATAAGTCATGAGCATTTTTCCCGAACAACTCTTTCCCTTTAAGTGCTCTAATTTCCCTCTGCATTTCTTGAAATTGGTCTTGGAACTCCTCCATCCTATCGAAGATGCCTAAACTTTCAGTAGGTTTAGCATGATAAATGGTTTCATTTATATATGGAATAGTGTAAACCACATGAGCAACAATAGTCATTACAGGCTGAGGGAAAGATACCATAGGCTAGATCACAGGTTGCACAATAGTCATCTCAGGTTGAGGAAAAGATACAACAGGTTGAATCATTGGTTGCATAACAGGCTGGTACCCTTCTGGTGTGAAATTGTAAGGCATACCCCGTGGAAAACCTTTTGGCATTTGATGTTGAAGAGGGTTGACTTGAGCCAAAGAGGCTGGAGCAGTGACGATCTCGGAAACCACAGTAGTTTGAGCTTGAGTTTCAGTGGCCGAAGTCGATGGCTGATTCTGAGAAGCCATCAAGATTTCCACCAAAGCGGTTAACTTTTCAGTTCCAGTACGAAGAGTAGTAACCTCCTCGTGAAGCTCGTGATTTTCTTGCTCTAGATCTTCCATTCTCTTTCGACAATTGGCTCGAGTATTATACTGGTGAAACAGCTTGACGATCTATCGGAGTGGAAAAAGAAGCAAGAATAAGACTCTAGAAAACATGTAAGATTGAATGTTGAATGATGCATGATATGTGTGATACGGTGGGAGAACTGACTTGAGGGTTTTGCGTTTGATCGCAAATGTTGCAGTTAGCAAGAGTCGCCACCGACTTTTCTTTTATCCAAAAGGAAAGGTGAAAAAGCACAGGAAAGACCTTTGAGATTGTTTCTTGAGTTCGGGGGGTAGATTATGAAAAGGGAAGGTATTAGTACCCTTTTCATCCATGGTTATCCATGGGCTCTTAGTTACTTGCTAGATCACTTGCTTTTGTTTGAAATTGTGCTTTGTGTGGTTTTTTGAAAGTATTTTGTAAAGAGGCCATTGTTTAGGCAATCTTTGTAATGATTCTCATTTGTAAGAATGTATACAAAGATGTTTGATCTTTTGAAAATGTTTTCAATTTTAGAAGATGTTTGAAAGTGTATGTGATTGTTTTAAAAATAGCAAGGATGTTTGTTTTGAAATGGAGCAAGTAATTAGGAGCAATTTACCTACACAAATTTCTTTCTTGTTCATTTTCTTTTCCTTTGACATTGTTGTCTTACCATTGATTTGGTAAGTAACCCTATCTTTGGATGTAAACGGGACGGGCATGGGTCATCGTATAACCATGATTAGCAATATTGCAAGGTATCTTAGCATTTTTCTTTAGGGGCTAAGATCATTTGTAAGGCAACTTAGATAGCGTCATCGAGGGACTATGATCTTGTATTCGTTTGTTTTTGCTAAGATACCTCACATGTGTTATATGGCTATTTTTGTAAGGCAACCAAGTGGAGTAACCCTAGGGGTGCTTGTGTGTAAATGTATTGTTTTCATGCTTTGATTTGTCTTAATTAGGGTTTTCTTTTTGTTGGTTTTAGTCTTTCCATACAAACCCTAATTTACTAACATGTATATATGAAAGCGATAAATTGCGGAATTTTAAAGTTACTATGCTATTACAACATTTGGGAGAGGGTGTACAGATTACAAATGGGGATTACAAGAATGTAAGCCTAATTAATCTATTACAACCATATTGAATTAATATCAATATACAAGGAAATGAATAAATATAAAGTACAAATGCAAATGGAAAGAAACATGATTTTTGTTTGGATTTTTTTATGAAAGGGGTTTTAACCTAAACCTAATTAGAGAAAAATAATTAATAAACATTAAATTAACTTAAACTAATTAAGAAAAGAAAATAATTAAGAGAAGATTTTTTGGTTTTGTTTAAGAAAGGGTTTTAAATTAAAAATAATATAAAACTAATTAAAATAAACCTAAGTTCTAAATTAATTTTAATTTACAAGAGGATAATATAGTAATTAAACCTAATTATCTAAATATTATTTAATTAAGAAAAGAAATTAATTGTTAAAAAAATGTTTTTATCTTTTGTTTTTATGAAGAAAATAAAATGAATATATTATTGCCTAAATAATAAATAAATTATTTTTGGGATTTTTTTATTAATAATAATAATAATGAAATAAATAATAATAATAAAAAAAAGAAAATATGAAATGAAATGAAAATAAAAAAATGAAATAATAAAAACAAAGAACCAGGGGGTGCTGAAGCAAGGCTTGGAGTTAGTTAGTAAAAATATAAAAAAAAAAAACAAGCAAGGCTCAAAGGGCCCAGCGCCTGCAAAAACAAAAACAAGCAGAAAGTAAAAAAATATGGAAAATGAAAAGGGTACCACTGGGGCTCGAACCCAGGTCCCATAGGTTAACAGGAACGCACTTTATGTAACGCCCCGATATTTAATTATTTATTTAATTAAATATTTTTGAATATTTTATATTAATTCAAATTTTTATCATCGAAATCGGAATTATTTTATTAAGTTGGAATAATAATTAATCATATTTAATTTGGTGGAATTAAGTTAAAGTGTTATTTTATTATTAAGCTTAATTATGAAATTGAGCTTAATTGGTGGTGCTGTGTAGTAAAAGTGAGGTGTAGCTTTTAGGCCCAATTGGATTTATTTGGATTAATATAATGATATATTACATTAAAATAGAAGCAGAGAAGAATAGAAGAGAGTGTTGTATCAGGAAGAGTAGAAGAAGAGGAAAATAGGGTTTGTAAGAGGAGAAGAAGAAAAGAGGAAAAATTGCTTCTAGTACCAAAATTCCCCAAAAATTCGGTTGAAGTCTCTTATAGCTGCCCCTAATCCAAGGTAAGGATGGGGTTCTGACTCTATAATAGGGTGTATAATTAATAGTATGTGAGTTTGGGTTATGAAAATTTATTTTTAGTTGTGTTTGAAATTGGTATATTGATGAAATTGAGAGATGATTTAGGACCCAATATAATTAATTATACACATAAATAAGTGCCTTGATATTTTCCTTGCAAAATCCCATATTATGTATACTGTAGCGATAAAAAAAAAGAAATAGCAATTAAAGGCACTTGCATATGGCAGGCAGTAGCGCATAGGAAGAATGAACATTTAATAAGTATATGGCTTGTTTGCTGTAGCATAGAAATCAAAGTAGCAATTAATAGCACATTGCCTTGCATTACTGTAGTGCCAGAAGATGTAACGTTTCATGGCATATAACCTGCTTGTACTGTAGTAGCCTAAAAGGTACTCGCCTTGTTTCTAATTAAAGTAGTATTTTGGAGTATTAGCTCATTACTGTAGCTACTATGAAAGGCACTTAAATTGCAAGCTGCAACGCCAATTAGAAAGTAGCAGTTGGAAGTAAAAGCGTTTGCAATCCTGTAGCATGTAATAAATTGTGAAGTAGCATTAAGGCACATGCTTTGGCGTTACTGTAGCGGAATATAGGAAGTAGTATGTAAGAAACATGATAACCACTGTAGCGCATGGAAAATAAATTAGTACATGAAGCGTTTGTTTTGGCTTGCTGTAGCGAATATATATATATATATATATATATATATATATATATATATATATATATATATATATATATATATATATATATATATATATATATATATATATATATATATATATATATATATATATATATATTAAGCAGTGCTTAGAAGCACTTGTTTTGCAATACATTAGCATAAGGTAAAGTAGCATTTTGAAGTAATTAAATTGCAATGCTGTAGCGAAATTTAAGAAGTAATTACGTTTCGGTTTATAAATATAAATTATTTAATAATAATGATTTAATATCTTCAATAAATAATTTTGTAGGATTTATAGAGTAGAAATAATAGAGTTTTTGGCCGATAATTAATTAACCGATTTTAGCCAAAACAGTCTGAATTATTATGCGGTTTATGGTAGTAACTTTGGTTGATATGTTGGGTGGCATTTTTGTTGAAAAATGTGAATTTTGCAGGTGAAGTCGAATTAAGTAGAATGCTTCCGGATTAAGGAATTGTGTTGTTGGTTGTTGCTGTGAAAAAGTCGTTGTCGAATACATTGTTGTTGTTGAATATGTTGTTGTTTATATGTTGTGATTGATAAGTTGATTAAGTTGTAGGCCTATGGCCAGTGTTGCTTTACTGTGGAATTAATGTACATCTGAGTTGTTAGCGAGAAGTTATTCACGATGTTCTGTTGATGATTTATAATAAATAAATGATGTTTGATGATTTATAATAAATAAATGATGTATGATGATTTATTTTGATGATATGAGATGTTGATGACAATACGTTGAGATGCATTTGAGATGTTGTTATTTTGAGATGCTTTTGAGATGTTAATTGAGATGTTTTTGAGATGATTTGAGATGTTGTTAACTTGGGTGTTGTTATTACATTCATGGTTGTGTCGCATACATTGCATTTTTGAGATTGAGCTTATGCTCGTTGAGATGGCCTGTATTGGCGAATTTTGAGATGAAGGCTATGCCTTGTTGATGCCTCTATTAATTTGCAAAATTTTGAGATGGGAGTTCTGCTCCAATGGTACCACATGCATTTGCATTGTAATTGAGTCGCATTTGATGTTTCATATTGAGTTGTGGTGAAGATAGATTTATTGTTTCTTTATGTTGTTGACTTGTTGTGACAGATATCATCTAAAGGTTGTGAATTAGTTGTTATGTCGTGTTGATGTCTTGTTGAGATTAAAGATGTTTGAAAGTTGTGAAGTGGTGATTTTATATGATTTGATTCTGATATATATAATTTATTGTATATCTGATTATATGGTTCGATATCTCATCCTTCTGTTTAAATGTTGTCCTCTGTTGGTAACGTGCAGGTAATCAACAAGGTTAGTTGTTACCCTCGTTAGTTCAAGTCGGTGTTGTCGCTCTGATACGTAGCACTCGGGGGGATGAACGCATGTTTTCCTTATTGTTGATTTTCATTATGTTGCTGAATTTTTAAGTTGTTTTCATTAGAGACTTGTTGTCTTAAAGTTATTTTGAGTTGGATAAGATGTTATGGTATGTCTAGTTGAATTTTGTGAATCCGCTGCGTAGTAATGAAAGTTGTTTTTATTTTTAAAGACTAAGCTGATTGTTATCGGTTCATCTGAAGCTCATGTGTTATGTATCTGAACTAGATGATTGAATGTCGTAGTTTCAAGTTGAAAGTGTAGCATTCCATTTGTTCGTTGGAAGTTTTTATAACTCTGATTTCATTTAACTCACTGGGTAGAAATGGGGTGTTACATTAGTGGTATCAGAGCAGGACGGTCCGTCAGGCCAAGTTGTCTAATGTTGTTTGTTCCTTAGTATGCGACAAGTGTGTGAAACACTGTCGGTGCTTGTTTTTTTCTAATCGAGTTGTATGCAGGAGTTGGTTGGAGATAAGCGGGGGAGAAACTTTGTTTCTCTGATACATTTTGGTTGTAAGATGTTAGTTAGATATGTTGTTGATGGCGACAGTGTAAGTATTACTGAAGTTTTGTAGTTTCCAGAATATGAAGGTGTCATGGATTAAAGACTTTGTTTGTTAATCAAGTTGGAACATCTTGAAGGAGGATGAACATACATTGTTAATGTTTACTTCTCGAAGGATGAGGAGCAATGTAACGATTGTTGATATACGAGTAGATTGTAAATCTCTGATATTTCTGAAGGTGATTTCTAAGTATCAAGGACAATTTTTGGAAGATGGAGTTTGGAAATTTGCGGTGTCTCAGCGCTGCCGGTGGATTGTGAAGTTATCGATTTGAGTAGCCATGCGTAAGATGTTAACGTTTGAACGGTGATAGAGTGACAGATTTATGTAGACCTTGTTGTGGGATCCTTGTAAGTGATTGTAAAAGATGTTGAAGTTGTTGGAATATTTTTGAATCACGAGTCAGAGTCGGAAATGCGAGGAGATGAGTATGATTTCAAGAATGGTAAGTATTGGTACTGATACAAAGAAATTTTGTTCTGATGTTATCATAAAGTGTGTGAATGTATGTCGCTGCATGACGTTGGTGTTCGCATTTTTGGATAACTTTGGAAATTCATATCTTGTGTTCCGAGTATCAGATTAGTGTTCTGTTTGAACCTATGAGGAGATAGAAATGTATTCTATCATATGAGAGTGTTTTCAAATATGTTTGATGCATTCCCATATGGAGGAACTCTGAAGTCGTTTACGGAACTAGAGGTTTTTCTTTGGGCATGATTGGTTATTATCGCGGTTGTTCGAGATGAGGTCAAGCATAATATGTCGTTGGTGAATAAGTTGAGAAATGAGATGTTCAACATTAAAAGGGATAGTCATTCGTCATTTTAAGTATAGGATGTTGCATGTGAAGAAAGCTTTGTAGAACTAAAGAAAAGATTGACGACTGTTATGGTATTGGTTTTGCCTAATCCGAGCGAGTCATTTGTAGTGTATTATGACCGCGTCTAAGATGGGACTTAGTGGTGTCTATGTTGAAGGTTTGGAGACATTGTCTTTTTGGTTCTAGATTTGAAGTATTTAGCGACCGTAAGAGTTTAAAGTATTTATTTGATCAGAAGGAATTGAATAGGAGACAACGGAGATGGTTGGAGTTATTGGAAGATTATGATTTCGGTTTGAATTATCATCTAAGGTAAAGATAATATGGTGGCTGATGCGTTAAGTCAAAGGACTTTACATATGTCGGTAATGATGGTTAAAGGGTTGGAATTAATTGAACAGTTTTGAGATGTGAGCTTAGTTTGCGAAGTGACCTCGAAGAGTGTTATGTTGGGGATGTTGAAGATTAACAATGATTTTCTGGACAGTGTCAAAGAAGCTCAGAAGTTAGATGTGAAATTGGTAGATTCGATGGTTGGACTCGATCAGTCTGAGAATGATGATTTCGAGTTAGATTCGCAGGGTGTGTTGAGATTCCGTAATCAAATTTGTATTCCTGATGATGCAGAGATGATATTCTTGAGTTGAAGGATACCTAAACTTCGTGTGAGGCTAAATGAGTGTAACATGGACCGTGTAATATGTTGAACGTTGGTGTCTCATCGACAAAATTGAATGAGAGGGAAATTGTGGGAGTATTTGCAAACCTCATTGGAAATTATTGGATTATAGTGCGTTAGGTGACTTGAGTACAAGTTCTAAAGGAACACTATTATAGTTTAGTAACGATGGTTTATACTCCATTATGATTGTCGGCTATCTATTGACAAATTGAGGAACTGATCACCCTTAATATCTTGTTGATAGTAGACGAGATCGTGTTGGATGGTATAAACTTGTCTTGCTATCTTAATGGTGAGTGAAGTGGTTAATGTTATATCAAAAGGTAGTCGCTCACCAGTTTGTGTGAATTAATAGAGGAATTGCTAGGAAAGAGTTGTGATGTATTGAACAATTCGAAGTAGCGGGTTTACATGCGAGCTAACGTCGCAAAGTGAAAGATTGAGAATATCAAGTGAACAATGGTTTTATGGTGGATGTTGAGGAAAGCCTGGAACTGGAATGAGGATTGTAAACTGTATAGTTGGCATAAACTTTTATGAGGATGGTGACTTAAGATGGTTTATCAGAGTTGCACAACTAAAGCGTATGTGGCGCAGTTGCTATGAGTATACGACTCTACGTGCTTGATTTGGTAGATTGTTGATGTAGGGATGATGTGCCAAGGTGTTGTGATATCTCAGGGATATTTGTTGATCCTATAAGGAATTTATTATAGTTGTTAGTGGGTGGTGAGTTGTGTGTATATTTGTTTAGTTATATTGTTAAGTTGATGTTATAAAAATTGTGTCCCCGTTGTTGTGATGTTGTTGTTAGTTACTGTAAATGATGGATAATACTCCATAATATGATGAAGTTGATTATGTTGGATATGTTAATGTCACTATAAGAGTGATACGGCGATATGAATGGAGTTGTTGATATCGTGTTGATAATTGACATACATATGTATATATGGGAATTAAATTGTGTATGTGTTTTTGGTGTTGAAAATGTTGTTAAGATGCTAATGTAATATTGTATATCCAAGTATAAGTGTGTTACCAATTTGAATGTTGATATGTCAAAATATTGTTGAAGTGGTTGATAATTTATTAATGATTATGTCGCGAACATGTTGAATGATTAGCACGTGTGGATTTAAATTATATCATATTGAGCGTTGTTATGTCGAGAAAGTAGTGGTCAAAGTGTTGCCAAGCGCGAATTGAAGATCAGAGAGTTGGATGCGAAATTCGCATTAAGAGTGACCGTATCAAGTAGATTTTCGAGGACGAAAATATTCTAAGTGGGGGAGAGTTGTAACGCCCCGATATTTAATTATTTATTTAATTAAATATTTTTGAATATTTTATATTAATTCAAATTTTTATCATCGAAGACGGAATTATTTTATTAAGTTGGAATAATAATTAATCGGATTTAATTTGGTGGAATTAAGTTAAAGTGTTATTTTATTATTAAGCTTAATTATGAAATTGGGCTTAATTGGTGGTGTTGTGTAGTAAAAGTGAGGTGTAGCTTTTAGGCCCAATTGGATTTATTTGGATTAATATAATGATATATTACATTAAAATAGAAGTAGAGAAGAATAGAAGAGAGCGTTGTATCAGGAAGAGTAGAAGAAGAGGAAAATAGGGTTTGTAAGAGGAGAAGAAGAAAAGAGGAAAAATTGCTTCTAGTGCTAAAATTCCCTAAAAAATCGGTTGAAGTCTCTTATAGCTGCTCCTAATTCAAGGTAAGGGTGGGGTTCTGACTCTATAATAGGGTGTATAATTAATATTATGTGAATTTGGGTTTTGAAAATTTATTTTTAGTTGTGTTTGAAATTGGTATATTGATGAAATTGAGAGATGATTTAGGATCCAATATAATTAGTTATACACATAAATAAGTGCCTTGGTATTTTCCTTGCAAATTCCCATATTATGTATACTGTAGCGATAAAAAAAAAGCAATTAAAGGCACTTGCATATGGCAGGCATTAGCGCATAGGAAGAATGAACATTTAATAAGTATATGGCTTGTTTGCTGTAGCATAGAAATCAAAGTAGCAATTAATAGCACATTGCCTTGCATTACTGTAGCGCCAGAAGATGTAACATTTCATGGCATATAACCTGCTTGTATTGTAGTAGCATAAAAGGTACTCGCCTTGTTTCTAATTAAAGCAGTATTTTGGAGTATTAGCTCGTTACTGTAGCGACCATGAAGTAGCTATGAAAGGCACTTAAATTGCAAGCTGCAGCGCCAATTAGAAAGTAGCAGTTGGAAGTAAAAGCATTTGCAATCCTGTAGCATGTAATAAATTGTGAAGTAGCATTAAGGCACATGCTTTGGCGTTACTGTAGCGGAATATAGGAAGTAGTATGTAAGAAACATGATAACCACTGTAGTGCATGGAAAATGAATTAGTACATGAAGCATTTAATTTGGCTTGTTGTAGCGAATATATATATATATATATATATATATATATATATATATATATATATATATATATATATATATATATATATATATATATATATATATATATATATATATATATATATATATATATATATATATATATATATATATATATATATATATATATTAAGCGGTGCTTAGAAGCACTTGTTTTGTAATACATTAGCATAAGGTAAAGTAGCATTTTGAAGTAATTAAATTGCAATGCTGTAGCGAAATTTAAGAAGTAATTACGTTTCGGTTTATAAATATAAATTATTTAATAATAATGATTTAATATCTTCAATAAATAATTTTGTAGGATTTATAGAGTAGAAATAATAGAGTTTTTGGCTGATAATAAATTAACCGATTTTAGCCCAAACAGTCCGAATTATTATGCGGTTTATGGTAGTAAT
This sequence comes from Vicia faba, assembly GCA_948472305.1. Taxonomy (NCBI): domain Eukaryota; kingdom Viridiplantae; phylum Streptophyta; class Magnoliopsida; order Fabales; family Fabaceae; genus Vicia; species Vicia faba. The sequence continues at coordinate 392,844,334 of OX451737.1, forward strand.
TTTGGTTGATATATTGGGTGGCATTTTTGTTGAAAAATGTGAATTTTGCAGGTGAAGTCGAATTAAGTTGAATGCTTCCGGTTTATGGAATTGTGTTGTTGGTTATTGTTGTGAATAAGTCGTTGTTGAATACATTGCTGTTGTTTAATATGTTGTTGTTTATATGTTATGATTGATAAGTTGATTAAGTTGTAGGCCTATGGCCAGTGTTGATTTACTGTGGAATTAATGTACAACTGAGTTGTTAGCGAGAAGTTATTCACGATGTTCTGTTGATGATTTATAATAAATAAATGATGTTTGATGATTTATAATAAATAAATGATGTATGATGATTTATTTTGATGATATGAGATGTTGATGACGAGACGTTGAGATGCATTTGAGATGTTGTTATTTTGAGATGCTTTTGAGATGTTAATTGAGATGTTTTTGAGATGATTTGAGATGTTGTTAACTTGGGTGTTGTTATTACATTCATGGTTATGTCGCATACATTGCATTTTTGAGATGGAGCTTATGCTCGTTGAGATGGCCTGTATTGGCAAATTTTGAGATGAAGGCTATGCCTTGTTGATGCCTTTATTAATTGGCAAATTTTTGAGATGGGAGTTCTGCTCCAATGGTACCACATGCATTTGCATTGTAATTGAGTCGCATTTGATGTTGCATATTGAGTTGTGGTGAAGATAGATTTGTTGTTTCTTTATGTTGTTGACTTGTTGTGGCAGATATCATCTAAAGGTTGTGAATTAGTTGTTATGTCGTGTTGATGTCTTGTTGAGATTAAAGATGTTTGAAAGTTGTGAAGTGGTGATTTTATATAATTTGATTCTGATATATATCATTTATTGTATATCCGATTATATGGTTCGATATCTCACCCCTTCTGTTTGAATGTTTCCTTCTGTTGGTACGTGCAGGTAATCAAGAAGGTTAGTCGTTACCCTCGTTAGTTCGAGTCGGTGTTGTCGCTCTGATACGTAGCACTTGGGGGGATGAACGCATGTTTTCCTTATTGTTGATTTTCATTATGTTGCTGAATTTTTAAGTTGTTTTCATTAGAGACTTGTTGTCTTAAAGTTGTTTTGAGTTGGATAAGATGCTATGGTATGTTCAGTTGAATTTTGTGAATCTGCTGCGTAGTAATGAAAGTTGTTTTTATTTTTAAAGACTAAGCTGATTGTTATCGGTTCATCCGAAGCTCATGTGTTATGTATCTGAACTAGATGATTGAATGCCGTAGTTTCAAGTTGAAATTGTAGCATTCCATTTGTTCGTTGGAAATTTTTATAACTCTGATTTCATTTAACTTGCTGGGTAGAAATGGGGTGTTACACTTTACCACTGGGGTGGCTATACATCCGTTCATATAAACAAAACAATAAATATGTAAGGCAAATCAAGACCTGATGAATTCATCTTTCACCTCCAGCCAGTGTACCTATAACTTCTTCATTTCTCAACAAAAATGGAAGATGACAAAATGAAAGTTGTTGCATTCTTCCTCACGAATCTAACCATGTAAATAACTAAAGCTAAAAGTCAAAGATAAATGAGAATTTCTCTGGCCCTAATTTGAACCCTAAAAATTTTAGAAACTTCAAATCTAAAATTCTCTAAGCTCAGGCCATGTAAATGCAAACTATAGATATGTACAGCTTCGTGGCAATGCGGTCTACATTTTATCTTCACAAATGCAAGCCTAACAATGCCTAAGTAATGAGATAGAAGTTCAAGAAAAATACCTCAAAACTGGAAATCGTGAAATGCAAATGACCTTGATTCAAAGTGCTGCAAGGATCAGGTTAGCTTCCTTGAGGTCCCAGGAAGCTAATGCAATGATTAGCTTGAGCTAAAAGTGGTTGAGGAGCTCTGGAGAAGTCAAGTTGCAGACCCCTGTTTTTGAAAATGAAACTTGATGATGGAGGTGTTACAGTTGAGCAAATGGACTTTGGATGATTTGTATTTGATGTTTAGAAGCTTTTAGAAGCGAAAGGCCAAAGAACGCACGAGGGGATTTGGAGTTTGGTATGTAAAGTCAGAACTTGCACAACAATGGTGTTTTGAGACAATTTCTGGCTAGAGGGAGTTTGAGTGAGTTTAAGGGTCTTCCAGCTCGTGTCCTAGCTCACAAATAGTGACTCTATTTATAAGCAACAAGTGTGGGATGCTCTAGTTGATCAGAATTCAAATTTACATCCTTAAGCTAAACATGTGATTTTTTGGCAAAACAAGTTTCAAAGTCTTGTGTACTTGCTAAGATAGAGTGGTTATGCTTTAAAAAATATTGCTTCTGACTTTGTGGATGGAGTGTGATCAGAGGGAACAAGTTAGTGGCTCAATGTGAACTTTATGCAAAAAGCTTGTTTTACAAGAATGGTATTGTTAACTTTCTTCCCAAAATGGCAATGTGAATTGGATAAAGCTTAAACCACTTGGATTATAGCTCAAAAGTTTATGTAATCCATTAATTATGAAGTGACAAACAAGTTTAAGGCCTGCAAAGCAAAGATTATGCAGCCTAACATTGAAATTGCATTTGTGTTCATCATGAAAATGACCTATAATTCAAGTGACAAAACACCAATTTCATCTCTTCGATTCTCCCTACTCAAGAATGATCTCAAGGAGTTCTTGGACATTTTGGAAAGAATGCAGTGTGCTCTACAACTCATCTTTGAATTTCTTTTGAAGATTCCCCTTGTAACTATGTGAAAAATTGCCATGAAGTTAGGTCAAAAATCTGCCTAACTAGAGCAAAATTTCACTGTCTTTTTTAGTTCATGAGCATGTATTCATAAAATTATAACTTGAGATCCAAGCACTTTTAGGAGAAGTTGTGTTAAGAAAAGTTGTATATTTCATGGAGATATATAACTTTAATGTTGGAAGTTTCTCTTGAATCATCTTGCATCATGGTGAAAATTTGGCTCAAAGTTATGAAAAAACATGAAATTTCCAACACTTAGAAAAATTTCTAAGTTTGGAAATTTTGACTTTTCAAAATGAAATCTTGACTTTTTTATTTCTTGATGATTAAGTTTCATATTTTGACATGTTTTGATGAATTATGATCTTTGGTGCTTAAATTTGACCAAAAAGTCAAAGTTTGACTTTTCAATATACAGTTGACTTTTGATCAATTGACTACAAAATTCATCTGTCAATCCAATGGATTTGCAATGTTTTGAATCATGTCATTAGGTAAAAATGATGAAATTGGACTCTTGAGATCATGCCTTAAACCAATTTACCATTTTCTAGGTCAAAAATCTGAAATTGCCCTTTCCCAGTCAAAACCCTAATTTTGACCATTTTACCCTTTTGGAGATTTGATCAAATTTCTTGAGGAATTATGGTCCAAACTTGATCAAATGATACATATGGGTTTAAAATGTTATTGTGGATAAAAAATTATGAAGTTTGACTGTAAAGTGGCCATGGTTGACTTTTTCCCCAATACAACTGATTTTTAGGTCAACTGCTCAATTGACTGAGCAAAAATGTGATCCAAGGCTTGAAACTTGACATGAGTAATCTTGGGGGTCCATAATGGTCCATGAAAGTCATATGAAGCATTGATAGTTCAAAAATCCTTCTGCAAACTCAAACCCTAATTTTGGTCATTAGTGCCTAAGGAGGTGTCTTGAGCTGATCAAACCCTAGTGCAGTCTTGAGCCCAAGGAGATCTTGTGAGCAAATTCTTGATAAGTGAGAGGGAAAATTTTGGGGTACAACAGCTGCCCCTGTTCAATCTTCTTAAGCCTGAAGAGTTAGATTGGCATGTTTTGCCAATCGTGACTCGAAGGTGGAAGATGATTGGACACTAGAGTGCCTCGAAATTTGCACTCGGTGATGTGATAGTTAAGGGAATGGGCTTAAAGATGCCATTTAGAGAGGTGATAGAAAGTTTTTGGAGATGGGCTTGTAGATGACAACCAAGAGTGATTGTTGGTATTGTAATTCGTAAGCTGAAAGAATGAGTATCAGAATGGCGTTCGTGTCTGGAGCGTATCTAAAATGTATCTGGGAGCTGATTTTGAATGATTATCAGAATGGCATCCGTGTCTGGAGCGTATCTGAACTGTATCTGAAAAGTTGAATCTGAATGAGTATCAGAATGGCATCCGTGTCTGGAGCATATCTGAACTGTATCTGAAGACTTTGAACATTGTTAATGGTAGATGTTTGATTAATCTTATCCTGAAAAAGATAAAATGTTAGCTAATGTGCAATGTTATGTTGTATGAAATGTATGATATAATGCATTTGTTTTATCGATGTTTATGATATATGGATGTGATGTATGCGCATGCGAGCTAATCTGCCACACTGTTGTTGGATTGGGGAAAATAAATCCCTGACCGTTGCTGAGGATATGAAGTGTAAGTCTTCATGTCGTAAAGTTAAAGTGTTAATGAATTTCTGCTTAGAGAAACAAACTCTGTTGTAAGGGAAATGCCGTGTACTGCTTGTAAAATCTTGTTGGGAAATCCTGAGAAATTGAACGACTTCTACTGGGGATTGATAATTGGAAGCTTGTTCCGTTGGGAATTAAACTGTAAATTGTGGGGGATTTATGGAAATAGCTTAGAGAGATTTCCCTACCTCTTAAAGCCATTAGTAATTGTCTTTTATTTTGTTTATTTGTAAACAATAATTATGTTCAAATGCATATGTTCAACAATGAATCATTGGACGTTTTTGTAAACAAAACACAAGAGTAAAGAAAAACATATAGTTTTGCACTTTCAAAGGAATATCTTTGCATTGAAGTTGAGTAAGTATTTTTGTACAGTGAGACGAACATTCTAGTAGGAGAATGCCGTCATAAGAAAAAATGAAAATGTTAACACAAAGAAAAGATAGCTATGTGCAATAATCTCATGGGGTTCCCATTCTGCTATAGCCTTTGTATCTCTGAGCATCTTGTCTATTTGTTGCCTCGTCCGAAGATGATTGAATTGATCAGAACCTCTGAGATTGCAGGTTTTCTGTAAGGTGATCCAACGGGACATAGTCATACGCTTTACATTCCCTAACTTTTGCCTGGACCTCCCTTTTGGGTTTTTAGTCCACCGGGAAACCCTTTTTTTCCCAAGCCACCCTTTCGGGTTTTCAACTTGCTGGGTGTACAAATTTTTTGTTTTATCCCTAATTTTTGCCCGAACCTTTTTGATTTGCCGGGATGCCCTTGTTTTGCCTAGGTGTGTCAACCTAGCGGGTCTCTTATGCAAAGTATCTTTTGACTATGTCCGCGTTCGCAGGATGCGGCAGGTCGTCGCCATCCATGGTGGTCAAGATCATTGCCCCACCAGAGAAAAGGTTTTTGATTACAAATGGTCCTTTGTATGTAGGAGTCTATTTTCCCCTGGGATCACCTTGTGGTAGTATGATGCGTTTGATTACTAGATCCCCAACTTGATACACTTGGCGTCTAACCTTTTTGTTGAAAGCCTTGATCATCCGTTTTTGATAGATTTGACCATGGCAATTAGTAGTAAGTCTCTTCTCATCAATCAAGTTTAGTTGATCAAGTCGAGTCTGAATCCAATCTTCTTCATTCAGCCCTGCATCCTTCATAATTCTTAGAGAGGGGATCTGAACCTCAATAGGTAAGACGGCTTCCATGCTGTAAACCAGAGAATATGGTGTTGCCCCGGTTGATGTGCGAGCTGTGGTATGATACCCGTGGAGAGAGAATGGTAGCATCTCATGCCAGTCTTTGTATGTGACTGTCATTTTATGTATGATCTTTTTAATGTTCTTATTTGCAGCGTCGACAGCACCATTCATCTTTGGCCGGTAAGGAGAAGAATTGTGATGCTGAATCTTGAATTGTTCGCACAAGGCAGTGATCATAGTGTTGCTGAGATTTGTACCATTGTCAGTGATGACCCTTTCCGGGATACCGTACCGGCAAATGAGATTTTTCTTGATGAAACGGGCAACAACATTCTTGGTAACGGAAGCGAAGGAAGCTTCCTCCACCCACTTTGTAAAATAATCAATGGTCACTAAGATGAAGCGGTGTCCATTAGAGGTTGTCGGCTTGATTTCCCCAATCATATTTATTCCCCACATAACAAAGGGCCAAGGAGTTGTCAAGACATTCAGAGGAACCGGAGGTACGTGCACCTTGTCAGCATAAATCTGACACTTATGGCAAGTTCGAGAGTGTTGATAGCAATCTGCTTCCATGGTAGACCAGTAATAGCCTGCCCATAGGATTTTCTTTGCCATCGTATGCCCACTGGAATGGGTGCTAAAAGTGCCTTCATGTAACTCAGTCATGATCCTTTCTACTTCAACCTTGTGTACGCATCGAAGTAACACAGAGTCATGGTTCTGTTTGTAAAGAATGTCGTTACTAAGGAAAAATTTAGCATAGAATCTCCTTAAGAACTTCTTATCATTGATTGAAGCTCCTTCTGGATATTCTTGAGCCTCAAGATACTTCTTGACTTCGTGAAACCAAGGCTGGTCCACTACTTCTTCAGTATTAATCTCGTGACAGCGTGCTGGTTCCTCCATTCGTTCGATGGTGATCTGGGGAGCCTCGTTATCCCAATTAAGTTTAAACATGGATGACATTGTGGCTAGAGCGTCTGCTAGCTGATTTTCTTCTCGCGGGAAATGCTCGAAGGTAATCTTCTCAAAATGTGGTAGCAACGTCAAAACATGTTCTTTGTAAGGGATAAGGTTTGGGTGTTTGGTGTCCCATTCCCCTTTGATCTGACTGATAACCAAAGCTGAGTCTCCGAATACAGTTAAGGATTTGATTCCCAAGTCTATGGCAGCTCTGAGACAAAAGATGCATGCTTCGTATTCCGCCATGTTGTTTGTACAATTGAAGCAGCATCTTGTGGTAAAGGGAGTATGACACCCTTCTAAAGATATGAGTACATCACCGATACCATTGCCAAGTGCGTTGGATGCCCCATCAAAGAACATGGTCCATCGGGATCCTTGTTCAGGTCCGTCATATGGCCTAAATTCTTCACAGTTATTTACCGTCATGATGTCTTCATCTGAGGATTCAAACTTCATGGGCTGGTAGTCTTCCACAACTTGGTGAGCAAGGTGATCAGCTAGTACACTTCCCTTTATAGCCTTCTGGGTAGTATATTGTATGTCATATTCCGTCAGGATCATCTGCCATCTCGCTATTCTCCCAGAAAGAGTAGGCTTCTCGAAGATGTATTTTATCGGATCCATTTTAGATATCAACAAAGTAGTATGAGTCAGCATATACTGTCTTAGCCGGCGAGCAGCCCATGCCAGAGCGCAGCAAGTTTTCTCGAGCAGTGAATATCTGGTTTCACAGTTGGTAAAAATTTTGCTCAGGTAATAAATAGCATGCTCTTTTCGGCCAGACTCGTCATGCTGCCACAATACACACCCCATTGAGTTTTCTAAAACAGTCAGATACATTATCAATGGTCTTCCCTCGACTGGTGGCATCAACACATGAGGCTCTTGTAAGTATTCTTTGATTTTGTCAAAAGCAACTTGGCACTCGTCATTCCATTTGACTACTTGATCTTTCTTCAACAATTTGAAGAGTGGTTCACAAGTAGCTGTCAGGTGAGAGATGAATCTGGCAATGTAGTTCAAACGCCCCAAGAATCCTCTGACTTCCTTCTTAGTACGAGAAGCAGACATCTCTTGTATTGCTTTAACTTTGGCAGGATCGACCTCGATACCTTTGTTGCTAACGACAAAGCCTAGGAGTTTATCGGACCGTACTCCAAATATACATTTGTTTAGATTCAACCTCAGCTTGTACTTCTTCAGTCTCTCAAACAGTTTTTGTAAGTGATCAAGATGCTCTTCTTCTGTTTGAGATCTGGCTATCATGTCATCCACGTAGACCTCTATTTCATGGTGTATCATGTCATGAAATAAGGCTACCCTGGCACGTTGATAGGTTTCCCCAACATTCTTTAGTCCGAATGGCATCACCTTATAGCAGAAAGTGCCCCACTGCGTGACAAACATTGTTTTCTCCATGTCCTCGGGCGCCATTTTGATTTGGTTGTAACCTGAGAATCCGTCGATGAAGGAAAACACTTTGTGTTGTGCCGTATTGTCAACTAGAATATCAATGTGGGGGAGTGGAAAATCATCCTTAGGGCTTGCCCTATTCAAATCTCTGTAGTCCACACACATTCGCACTTTGCCGTCTTTTTTGGGAACGGGAACAACATTGGAAACCCATTGGGGATAAGAGGTGACATCCAAGAATCCAGCATTGAATTGCTTCATGACTTCTGCTTTAATCTTTTCTGACATATCAGGCCTCATGCGGCGAACCTTTTGCTTTATTGGCGGACAATCCTCTCTTGTAGGCAGACGATGTACCACAATGTCTGCATCAAGTCCCGACATGTCTTCATACGACCAGGCAAAGACTTCAAGATAATCGTGTAATAACTGAATCAGACGCTCCTTGACACCGGGTTCCAGATTGGCACCCACCTTGACCTCTTTTTTGTCTTCTTCAGTACCTAGGTTGATTGTATCCACAGGTTCTTTGTGAGGCTGGATGGTTCTCTCTTCTTGTTGTAGTAGTATGGCAAGTTCCCCTGGTACTTCACAATCTTCCTCACCTTCGTCTTCAGTCTGGTAGATTAGATTCTCAGAGTCACAAAAGGCCATAGCAGTATCGTTACCCATGGGATCCCGAATGGATGTATACCTGCATTGTGAGTGTGAGTGTGCGTAAGGATATAACTATCCTTGAAAGAAATAAAAATGTAAAAAGAAAAAACAATGAGCACAAAAGTTTGTATGCGAAAACGTCCATGATTCATTGATGTCATATGAAAATGAGATAATAACCCTTACAAATGGACCATTGTGCCTCGGGTAAGACACAAGGTTTTAAGAGTGCGGATTGTTTTAATATTACAGATCCAACAAAATGTAAAGACAGATTACTGTGGGATAAAAGTGATCGGGACAAAATCTCTAGCCTCCCAGTTATTGAGCCCTCCACTGGCAGTTGGGAATATCCAGTCCTCCAAGTCACAACTATCTTCATCATCTTCTACGGCGTTGACCTTGCGGTTGCTGATCTTCAGGGGTGGCCCTCTGACACGAGCGCGGCGCACAACCTTTTGGGCACCTGAAGTGAAACCCATGCCAAACTTGTCAGACTTATATGGGATATTTGGGAGTTTTCCCAGATAGTGAATCCACCTTCTTCTACCACTGCTTTGGCATCCTTCAGAGATGACATCCGGAGCGGAGGCCTTGTGATCTTGGGAACAGCCTTGGTTACTGCCACATCTTGCGGGACCTTTTCAAAGTGTTGGAATGGAGTTTTAATAAATTCACCATCTAATTCCACATATCTGAAGGAATTGAGATGGTTGATCATATACTCTTCTTCTCCATGAACGGTGATAATCTTCCCTTGAATAAGATATTTCAGCATTTGGTGCAATGTAGAAGTGACAGCGCCAGCATTGTGAATCCATGGTCGGCCTAGCAAGCAGGAATATGAGGGGCGGATATCCATTACGTAAAAAGTTGAATCAAATGTTTGTGTTCCAACTTTTATGGGAATGTCTACCTCCCCATGTACCATCATTTTTGAGCCGTCAAAAGCCCTTACTATTATGTTACTTGGCTTCAATGTCAATCCCTCACAGTCAAGCCTATCAAGAGCTTTTTTAGGCAATACATTCAGAGATGAGCCAGTGTCCACCAAAACATGAGCCAAGGTTGTGCCCCTACATTCAACTGAGACATGCAATGCCTTATTATGCTTCCTTCCTCTTGGCGTTAAATCAGAATCCGAAAAACCTAGACCATTATCTGCAGTCAAGCTGGCTACGCAGTCTTGAAACTGATCAGCAGATGTCTCTTGGGGTACATGGATAGTTTTCAGGAATTTTACCAAGGCTTTTGCATGCGCCTCGGAACATAGTAGTAATGTCAGCATGGAAATTTTAGAGGGAGTTTTCCCTAGTTGTTCAACTACATCGTAGTCGCTTCTTTTTATGATCTTCAGAATTTCCTCCATCTCTTTCAGGGACGTCTAAGGGATAGCCAATGACTGATCCTTCGTTCCAATAGGCTCAATCAGAATACTTTTACCTCGAGTCTCGGTTAACTCGGCAACAGGAGTGTTAGTAGGAATGATAATAGGGGTTGTAACAGCTTTGTCAATTGGAGTATTAGGGGGGATGATTATAGGACTGGGAACAACTTTTGGAGGAGTAACAACAGGAATGATTACGGGTCCAGAAACTGCTTTTGGGGGAGCAATTTCTGGAGAGAATATCCTTCCACTTCGGGTAATCTTGCTAGTTCCAGCAATATTACTGATGTCGGAGTTTACTTTTTCAGAACTTGAATCATCGACGGCTGGCCAATCTTGCTTGATACCGTGGTAGTAGACACCCTTTCCATAATTCCATGGCATGGTTTTGTCTGATGAATACGGGACTGGTCCAAGCATTGTAATTATCAAAGGAGTTTCTTTCGAAACTGATGTAATTCTAACAGGTCTTTTAGTGGAGACCTTGGAAGAATTGGCGGAAATGGTAATGATAGAAACATCTTCAAAAGGAATAGGTGGGACAGAAGTATTTTCAAACAAAATTTCTTTGTTATCCATTAGGCAGTAAACGCCTGTTTTCAACAAAGGATAGCTAGTTGGTAAAGACAAACAGAAATGACAGCCTTCAGCATAGCCCAGGAACACACCGGCATTCAACAAGTTCACTTTAATAGTCAGGAGTGGGGTCATAAGTTCATCAACTGAAGTAACGAATATTTCTTCTTCAATGGCATTGGTATTATGGCCATGTTTGGGCATATGGGCAAAAATGACATTTAGCTTTTCGGGTGCATCGAATTCAATCTCTTTTGCTTCAATGAGGTCTTGTATTTTTTTTCTTTAGATCTCAACAGTTATTAGTGTCATGGCCGGGACTTTCAGAGTGATATGCGCAACGGGCATTGGGATGATAGTGAGGAGATATTATGGTAGGGTTCTTCGGAGCTTCTTTCAAGGTCACCAAATTGGATCTTAGTAGATGCGGTAATACCTGAGATAGGGTCATGTTAATTCTGGTGAATTGTCTGACCGGCCTTTCCATCCTTGGTTGGTTGTTTCTTTGTTGATCAGGCGCAGGTTTAGGAATCATAACAGCCCCCACCATTGGAAGGCGCTCGGTCCTATCTTGATTTCTCTGAGGATAAACAGCAACCACTTCTTTCTTTCTGATAAATGGCTTCTGTTGTACCCCAAAATTTGCCCTCCCATTTCCTCAACATTTTCTCATCACAAAACTCTTGGAGCTCAAGATCCAGTTAGGGTTTCCTCTGCTCAAGACTTCTCCTTGCACTGTGGACCCAAATTAGGGTTTGTGTTTGCACAAAGATGTTTTGACCTAAAAAGCCTAAGATGACTTTCATGCTTCATATTGGACTCCCAAGTTTATCCATACAAAGTTTCAAGTCTTGATTCCAAGTTTTGCCCAGTCAATTGGACAGTTGACCTAAAAATCAACTGTATTGGGGAAAAAGTCAACTGTGGCCAATTGACAGTCAAATCCCATGAAAATTGACCCACATCAACATTATGAACTCATATGGACCATTTGATCAAGTTTGGATCACAATTCCACAAGAAATTTGATCAGATCATCAAAAGGGCAAAATGGTCATTTTTAGGGTTTTGACTGCACCAAGGCAACTTTTGACTGTTTGACCTAGCCAATGGCAAACCAAGCTCACATATGGACTCAAGGACCCCATGGATTTATCTTGACATGCTCAACAAGTTCAAAAGATCCCAAGTACACAAGATTGACAGTTGAATTTCCCAGTCAATTGATCAATTTTGACTGTATACTGAAAAGTCAAACCTTGACTTTTTTGGTCAAAATCAAGGGTCAAGATTCATTTTTCATCAAAACATGCCAAATTATGAAACTTGTTCACCAAGAAATAAAAAAAAATGCAAATTAGGGTTTGAAATGAGAATTTTTCATAACTTAGAATTTTTCTAAGTTATGGAAAACCCTAATTTTTCCCCAACTTTGCCCCACTTTCTCACCAAGATTCATTTGGATTCAAACAAAAGTCAAAACATGAAAGTTGTAGCTTGTTGCATAATCTACAACTTTGGTTCACAAAATTTTTCCCAAATGAAGCTTTTATCTCAAGTTAAAATTTTTGGAATAAGGGTACTAAACCATTCTTAACTTAGTGAAATTTTGACCTATTTTGGCAAGGTTTTCTACCTAACTTCAAGGCCATTTTCCATACACTTCCACTTGGAATTTCACTTTGCATTTCAAAGATGGATTGTAGTACACATTCCAAGCTTTCTAAAATGTCCAAGAACTTCTCAAACAACCTCATGGTTAGAGAGATTCGAATTTCACAATATAGCAAAAACTCACTTTTGATTAGGCCAAGTTACATGTTCATAACACTATGCATTTTCAAAACTCAGCATGCCACTTGATTATAGGCCTTTTATCTCAATTACACTCATAAATTTAATGCCAAACCTTTGTGCCAAGACCATGTTTTGTGTGTTCAAGCATTGCCTAGAAGATTAATCCATTTATAGATAAAGCATAATATCCATTTTAGAAAAGTTTCACTTTATGTCAAATGCAAATCCAAGCAAGTACACTTGAAATCTTCTTGGCACAAGTTATGAAACACATTGCACTGATCAAGACCAACGTATGCAGCATAGTATGGGGGCCTGTACAGGCTAGAAGCACAAAGTGACCATTGCTTGCTTAAAGTTCAAGAAACATAGCATAACTTGTACCAACTCTCATATCAGCTTACAAACACTTAAGCAAACGTGTGAAACACATTCAAGAGAGACCAACTGAGCTAGTACACGACCCTAACATCCCTCATACACTCCCATTCCCAGAATCACCTTCAAACTGCAAGAACAGGGCAGGGCCTGCAGTTTGAGTGCCATCTCTCATTCCTCTCAAGCTTTCTTGCCCAAACCAGTTCACACACCTTCCATACCATCTATGCAAGCTAACCAAAACCTAAAACACGACCTGTAATTCCTCTAACTGGTTCCACCAGTTTCACTTTTCTGATTTGCAGGTGAAGTGCTCTAGCACGATTCAAAAGCTTTCAAGACAAATTAAAGCTTGGAATAGCATCCCTGGACCTCAAGGAAACTATCCCAATCATCACCTTGCATTGAAAGCTTCTCCATTGCCAGATAGAACTTCAACTGAACAGGTAAGTTTTTGAATTCGTATCTCTCTTATTAGGCATTGTTAGCTTTAGGTTTGTGAAGAGAATATGTCACAATCATTGCCCTGAACATGCCCATATAATTAGATTTTATTTATATTATGTGTGTTGCAAGAATTTTGAGTCTGAACATGGAGGAAAATCTAGGTCAGGATTTGGGGGAGAAGAAATTCTCTCTCATCTTAGAGAGTTAAGACAAGTTCTGCATATGGTTGGATTCGTCTCTTGATGCTGAACATTTTTTATGTTGTGAGTTTTCATTAACAAGCCAGGAATCAGGATGTTTGAATGGAGGAACAAGGCGCGTGTTTTTTTGATATTTTCTGGCCAGAGGTTGAAGAAAGGTTATATGGGCTGGGCTTGCTTTGTATTTCCTTTTCACACTATACAATTGCTTCTGAACCCCCTGAGCCCATTTGGTTTATTTTTAATGTTTTTTGACTTTTTTCTTTTTTTGATTGACTCATTTATTTTTTCTCATGATATTAAAAATATAAAAATATTTTGTCTCACCATTTTTGAATTTATTAGGCATTTATTTGATTTTTCTTTTAGTTTGTACATAAATAAATAAATACATATACCTTTTATTTAAAATACTAAAATAGTGCAAATACATTTTTATACACTTTTATTTTGTTCTACTTTCTGAAAATATTTTATAGAAAAAAATACTTTTTTTTTGTTAAATATTAAATATTATTAATTTATATATATAATACTTATTTAGTAAATAATACATATATATATATTTATTAATGTGTTTAGGATAAAAATGCAAAAATACATACACTTTTTATTTTTATTAATATTTAAATATAAAAATATCTTTTGACAAATATACTTCATTTTATTTTATTTTTATACAAATAAATAAATACTTGTACATAATAAATAAATAATGCATTTTATTTAATAGAATTAGGGTTTACCCTTAAAATACAAAAACTCCAAAAATAATACTTTTTTTAATTTTATTTTTATTTATTTGACATAAATAATACTTTTTTCTCATACATATAAAAACCCCTTTTTGCATTTTTGCATCTTTATTTTATTTTTCATTTAATTTATGCAATTAATCACTTGTAAATAATTCCAAATTGATGTAATAGTTTAGGTTTAAATTCCTTGTTAAAAATCCCCATTTGAACACTTGTACCCCCCTTCCCATATATGGTTTTGTAATAGCTTAGTAAATTTATTTTCGCACTTTATTGCTTTCTAATTATACCATGTTAGAATTAGGGTTTGTATGCGAAAAAACAACGAAAATAGTTTTGACCTAATTTCAAGATAAACAAGCATGAAAATGGACACACAAATCACACTTGCACCCCCTAGGGTATTCCACTTGTTGCCTTTCAAAATTGGGCCATATTGCATGTTAGGTCTCTTTGGGCAAAACAAACACAAATCAAATGATCATAGTCCCTCGATGACGCTTTCAAAATGTTGCCTAAATAAATGATCAAGTCCCTTAAGCAAAGTGCCCAAAGATACTTGACACCATTGCAGTTATGGTCTAAAACGATGACCCGCGCCCGTCCCTTTCACATCCTAACATGAGATTGTCCACCAAATACAATGGTGGAACAAACTTATTAAAAGGGTTAAAACATAGCAATAAACTTTGAGAAATTTAGGAGTAGATAACCTCTTAGTTACTTGAATCAAAACTTGCAAAAACAAAACACTTGCCTATTTTCTAAAACCACACCTCACAACACTTTCAAAACAACTTTCAAAAAAACAAATGAAAACCTTTTCAAAAGACATACATCTTTGTATACATCCCCACATGGATCATTACAAAGGTTGCCACCACATTGGCTTCTTTTCAAAACATTTTCAAACCCACACACACAAGCACCATTTCAAACAATTGAAAACAAAAAGGCAAGTGATCTAAGAAAGTAACTAAGAGCCCATGGATAACCATGGATAGAAAGGGTGCTAATACCTTCCCTTTCTATAATCTACTCCCCGAACCAAAGAAAACATCTCAAAGGTTTTTGCTGTGCTTTTTAAACCTTTCCTTAGGATAAAATAAAAAGTCGGTGGCGACTCTTGCTCAACCGAAACATTTGCAAAAACAAACGCAAAACCATAGTCAGTTCTCCCACCGTATCACAGAACTGGCGACTCTGCTGGGGAGTTACTTAAAAGTGGAGTAACCTTAGGGTTTAGATCACCTTTGTTTTCAATTGTTTGCTTTGTTTGCTTTTATATTTGTGGGCTTTGCATCGGAGTTTCATAGATCCTAACCCGGATCTGGGAAATACCCTTTTTTTAGGTAGCATAATCTGTGAGGGACCTGTCTGGCGTAGACCGACATGGGTGAAGCAGTGGCTACATTGGTGTGACACCTTGGTCTGTACCTATATCCCTTGTGTTGCAATAAGGAGAATATAGGTCTTCTAAGGAGTCATTAAACACCAACTAACCTTAGAACCCCAAATTGACCAAACTTGGCTATTAGGACAGTAGCAGTATGCTACACTCATTGAGGCTAAACTCTCGAGATGGTTCTGGCTGCAAGAAAAGATTGCGATGCTGGAGTTATGACCGATTGAGGGTAGTCAATGATTTGAGATCCTCTAAAACCCGGTTACTTTTGATAGGACAGGTTTTAACCAACGAAACTAAAAGAGGGCAACACCTAAACTTCATGCTGGCCTGAAACCTAAGGGTTGTCTTATGTGACTTGTGTGCCTTATCATGTTTGCCTGTGTGAATACTTGTGGTGTGCTTCATCATAGCATCATGTCATCATACCATTGCATGCATCCTGAATAAAGGACTAACCCATTTCAAAGACAAAAAAGTTTCATCTTTGCTCTATTTTGTAGGACATCATGATGCCCGTGCGTAGGAATACTATCCGGCTCAACTTTGTTCAACCACCAGCTTTGCTAAAGGATTTGGTTGGTAGGATTCCAAACACTTCTTCCTTCATCAACAGGCATGGTTCTCTCCTTGGCTTGATCACTGCAAAATGGGACCAACAACTGATAAGTGTTCTGACCCAGTTTTATGACCCCCTGTATCATTGTTTCACCTTTCAAGACTTCCAGCTGGTTCCTACCCTGGAAGAATTCTCCTACTTGCTTGGGATACCTGTCTTGGAGCAAACTCCTTTCACTGGTTTGGAAAAGACTCTTAGGCCTGAAGAGGTTGCTGCAGTTCTCCCCTTGACCAAAGAAGAGGTATTGGCTAACTGGGAAACTAGAAGTGGAGTCAAGGGCTTTTTGGTCAAATTTCTGGTTGGCAAAGCTAATGATTTCTGGAATGACTTGGACTTTAAGGCGTACGAAGATATTCTGGCTCTTTTGATCTATGGTCTGGTACTGTTTCCCAATCCTGACACCTTTATCAGTATCCATGTCATAAGGATCTTCATGTCTCGGAATCCGGTACCCACTCTTTTGGGTGATATCTTGCAACAACTCTATGCTCGTACTGCTCGAAAACGGGGAACTCCATGGTGTTGTGCTCCTTTGTTATTGAGGTGGTTTATTTCGCACCTTCCTAAGTTCGTGTTGAAGAATGAAGAAGGAAAGGGTTGGGCTCGTAGGCTGATGTCTCTCACTGATAATGAAATCACTTGGACTCTCAGAGGTTTGGATGAGGTAGCTGTTATTGATCGTTGCGGAGAATACCCTAATGTTCCGTTGATTGGTATCCAAGGAGGAATCTCTTATAATCCGTGCTTAGCTCTCCGTCAGTTTGGAAGAGCCAGAGGAGTTGGGCCTCATGAAATGTTGGTTCCTCACTTCCATTTTGAGTTTCAAGCAGACAGTGACAAACTACGCCATGGATTCATCAAGGCTTGGGACAGAATTCACAAAGCTGACCCACATGAGTTGGGACCAAAGACTTCTCTACCAATGGAACCCTATTGCAAATGGGTCCGCATCCGTGCTCAGAAGTTAGGTATGCCGTACGAAGCTGTCAGATCGATCATTCTTAAATCTCCTGATGAAGATGGGGTTCCTCCAACTGTTCTCCCTCCTCAGATACCTGCCGATTTTGACACAATGAAGAGATCTTGGGCGCAGCTAAAGGAAGAACGGGATTTCTATCGGGAAAAGTTCAACGAGCAGGAACGGAAGATTCAAAGGCTGACTAAGCAATTGGAGGAAGAGCGGGTCCTGAATAACTACATCAACACTGAGAAAAGGAGGCTGTGGGAGCACTGATGGGCTTTGGATATTTCCTTTTATAGCTTTTATTTCCTTTCCAGTATTTTCCATTCCTGTAATGCCTAAGGGCAAGTTGTTGAACAATTATATTTTTAATCTAATGAAGTGTGTTTCCCTTTTGTCTACAAAGTTGAATCTTGTTTGTCTTTGAAAACATAAAACATACGCATTTCATTGTACCATATGCATAGCAGGTACCCTATTTCACAGGTTGCTTAATCTTCTTCGCTGTTTATTTGAACAGTCATCATGAATCCAGACTCCTCCAGTGAGCAAGCAATCAAGGCCCTTCAGGCCCAAAGTGCACAGTTTCAAGAGATGGTCCTAATCCTGGCCCAAGGTCAGCAAGAGTTGAAGACTCTACTCCTGAAGAAGAAGAAGAAAAAGAGGACTGCGTTATTCAACACTGGACGCAGATTTGGGAACACACTCCATAATGAAGCTGAACCAACTACTTCTTCTGCTGAGAAAAACAGTCCCCAAGGGGGAGGAGCTCCTAGTCCTGCAGTCTTTGACAACGAGACGGACTACAATGACGAACAATACCCACCTGCTGCTGACAGATACAAGCAATTGGAGGACCGCTTGAGCGCCATGGAGATTCAGAATGTGTCGGGGTTGGATTTCGGAGATTTGGGGTTATCTTCTGGGGTAGTAATTCCACACAAGTTTAAGGCGCCTGCCTTTGCCAAATATGACGGGGCTTCCTGTCCAAAGCTGCATCTAAGGTCGTACGTAAGGAAGATCCAACCTTACACGGCGGATAAGAACCTTTGGATTCACTTCTTCCAAGATAGTCTTTCAGGGTCGCAGCTTGAGTGGTTCTACCAACTAGATGGAACTAGCATCCGACACTGGGAAGATTTGGCAACCGCATTTTACAGACAATATCAATACAATTCTGATCTCGCTCCTACGCGTACCCAACTTCAGGGTATGACTCTAGGAACGGGCGAAGGGTTCAAAGAATATGCACAAAAATGGAGAGATTTGGCTGGCAGGGTGCAGCCTCCATTGACTGATCGTGAGCTGGTTGATATGTTTCTAGGAACTTTTTCTGGTCCATTTTTCAATCATTTGGTTGGTAACTCCTCCGCTGGGTTTACGGATTTGATTCTAACGGGAGAAAGAATTGAAGCTGGCATCAGGTCAGGAAAGATACAAAAAGCTGCCTCCCCAAGTACTGAGAAGAGACCTTTCAAGAAAGAAGCTAGTGTCATCTATGGTCCTAGAAGACAAGTCAAGCCAGAAAGTCGCCAAGCCGTCAATGCCTTGGTCATTTCAAAACCTGTTGCTGCTCCTCAGCAGTACAATCAACAAAGAGGTGAAAGGCCCAAGAGGCAGTATACTCGACTGAGTATGACCTTATCTCAAATCTTACCACAACTGTTATCAACCAACTTGGTGACCATCAAAGAAGCTCCTAAGGTCGTCAACACTGCGTCTCCTAAGTATAACCCAAATGCTCGGTGTGCTTATCATTCTGGTAGTCCCGGGCACACTACTGATGATTGCCGGGCCTTGAGAAACAAAGTGCAAGATCTTATCGACGCGAAGGAAATTCAGTTTGAAGCGCCTGAGAGACCGAATGTTGTAACTGCTCCTATGCCCCAGCATAGAGTAAATGCCATTGTGGAAGAGTTGTATGTTGTTTCGGTGAATGACGTTGCTACCCCTCTTTTGACTGTTAAGAGGAACTTACTACTAGCCGGTTTATTTCCGGGTTGTAGCAAGGGTTGCCTCATGTGTGTTGTTATCCCTACCGGTTGTCCACTGTTGAAATCAGGCATCCAAAGCCTGATGGATAGCAAAGAAATTTTGTTCAAGAAAACTGCTGTTCCGTTTGTTTCTATTGAAGAAATATCTGTTGTCACGATTTACAATCCTGCTAAAGCTCCCATGAAGAAGCCAGTCCAAATTATGTCTGTTGCACCCATTACTATCATTGTTCCGGGGCCTCTCCCATATGAGTCTGATAAAGTGGTCCCATGGCATTATGGGGCCGACGTGTATGTGCTTGGGGTGAAGCAGGAGTTCAACACCAATACCAGTGTCAGTAACATCACTGGTCCCGCCAAGATTACCCGCAGTGGCAGACTCTTCTCGCTTGACATTGCACCGCCAGTTATCCGAAAACCTCTCACCATCACACCCGCAAGTATGCATGTTCCAATTCAAGTTCCTGTGTCTACTACTGCCGCCGAGTCCTCTGATACTCGGGGCAAAGAAGTTGCTACCGATTTGCCTGCCAGGACGGAGGCACCAAAAAAGACTGGTGTAGAAGCCTCCCAACAAGAAATGGAGGAAATTCTTAAAATCATCAAAAAGAGTGACTTCAACGTTGTTGAACAGTTGGGGCATACTCCCTCCAAAATCTCTATGCTATCATTGCTGCTATGCTCAGAGGCCCATGCAAAAGCCCTGATTTCATTTCTGAAAACGACCCATGTGCCGCAAGAGACCTCCACGGATCAATTCACGGACTGTGTGGCTAATTTGACGGCTGACAATGGCTTGGGGTTCTCAGATGCTGACCTTACCGCCAAAGGGAAAAATCACAATGATGCCCTGCATGTTTCCATAGAATGCAGGGGCACTACTCTCGCACACGTGTTAGTAGATACCGGCTCTTCCCTGAATGTTTTGCCCAAGAAGGCATTGGATCGCTTGGATTGTGAGGGTCTGGAATTGAAACCTAGTAACATCATTGTTAGAGCCTTCGACGGTTCTAAGAGGATGGTGCACGGTGAAGTAGACATTCCTATTCGTGTGGGTTCCCAAATTTTCGACTCAACATTCTATGTAATGGACATTCGTCCATCTTACTCCTGCTTGTTGGGTCGCCCCTGGATTCACAAGGCTGGGGAAGTAACATCCACTCTACACCAAAAGCTCAAATACCCTGTCAAAGGGAAGATTGTTACTGTGCAGGGTGAGGAGGAATACATGGTTAGTCAATTGAATTCATTCCGGTATATTGAGATGGACGGGGAGTTTATTGAAACTCCCTTTCAGCATTTTGAGGAGGTACCTCCAACGTTGGCATAAGCTGAAACAGTGGTTGAAGAAGATTTTCCGTTGAAGATGGCGTCCTTGAAGGATACTCGGGCTATAATCGAGAAAGGCAATTGTGCAAACTTGGATCAGCTTCCTGACTTCACTCAAAAGAATGACAAGTTTGGGCTGGGCTTTACTGCAGAGGCTCAGAGGACTATGCGCAAAGAAAAGATCAGAAAGGCTCCGGTGTTTATCTCCCACCCAAGGGTGAATGCTATCGAGGAGGATGTAGAGGAAGCAGAGTTTGACAGTTGGATCTATCCGACCACCAGCAACGGACCAAGCAACTGGACGGCAAAGGATTTTACACCTATCACATTTGTCACGCAGTAATTAATTCTTTTGATTTTCAATTTGTAACAAACAAATATGTTGAAACTTTTATTGGCTCGGTGTCCTACCCGGGGCATCGTAGCTCCATTTGTGAGGGCTTTTTGTATGACATTTCCATATATCATCAATCAAAACATTGGATGTTTGTTGCATTTCAAATCTTGTGCTCTTTTTCTTTCTGTGTTATATATTGCAAAACAGCTATATTTACACACACTCACTTATACAGGTTTCAATCCACTCTGGATCTCACTGGTAACAGCTATGCTACCACCAGTTATGACTTCGAGAATCCGATCAACTTGGTCGAAGACGAAGGTGAAGATGATTACGAAGTTCCTGGTGAACTCGCAAGACTGCTACTTCAAGAAGAGAGGGCCATTCAACCGCATAAAGAGTCGGTGGAAACAATTAACCTGGGTACTAAGACAGATAGGAAAGAGGTCAAGATTGGTGCCAATCTGGAGCTCAGTGTGAAGCAACGACTGATCCAGATGCTACATGATTACATGGAGATATTTGCTTGGTCCTACGAGGACATGCCCGGTTTGGATGCCGACATTGTAGTTCATCACCTGCCAACCAAGGAAGACTGCCCTCCAGTAAAGCAAAAGGTCTGCCGCATGCGCCCAGAGATGTCCGAAAAGATCAAGGCTGAGGTCATGAAGCAATTCGATGCCGGGTTTCTAGAGGTAACTTGTTATCCTCAATGGGTTGCCAACGTGGTGCCAGTGCCAAAGAAGGACGGAAAAGTCAGGATGTGTGTCGACTACATGGATTTGAACAGGGCAAGCCCTAAGGATGACTTCCCCTTACCTCACATCGACGTTCTTGTTGACAATACTGCCCAACACAAGGTGTTCTCCTTCATGGATGGTTTTTCAGGGTATAATCAGATCAAGATGGCTCCGGAAGATATGGAAAAGACTACCTTTGTGACTCAGTGGGGCACCTTCTGCTACAAGGTCATGCCATTCGGTTTGAAAAATGCTGGGGCAACCTATCAACGTGCCATGGTTGCTTTATTTCATGATATGATCCATCATGAGATTGAGGTGTACGTTGATGACATGATTGCAAGGTCTCAAACTGAGGAGGAGCACCTTGATCATCTGAGGAAGCTGTTTGACCGACTAAAGTTATACAAGCTAAGGTTGAATCCCAACAAATGCACCTTTGGGGTGAGGTCCGGAAAATTACTAGGTTTCATTGTAAGTGATAAAGGTATTCAGGTGGACCCTGCCAAGGTAAAAGCCATACAAGAGATGCCAACTCCAAAGATAGAGAAAGAAGTCAGAGGCTTCCTGGGACGACTGAATTACATTGCTCGATTCATCTCACATCTAACTGCTACTTGTGAGCCAATCTTCAAATTACTGAAGAAAGATCAAGTAGTGCGTTGGAACGATGAATGTCAGGATGCTTTTGAAAAGATAAAGGAGTACCTCCAAGAGCCACCCATTCTTATGCCACCAGTGGAAGGAAGACCTCTGATACTATACTTAACAGTGCTTGATAATTCAATGGGGTGTGTGTTGGGGCAGCATGACGAGTCTGGCCGAAAAGAGCACGCTATTTATTACCTGAGCAAAAAGTTTACCGACTGTGAGTCTCGTTACTCACTGCTCGAGAAAACCTGTTGCGCTCTGGTATGGGCTGCTCGCCGGCTGAGACAGTATATGCTGACTCACACCACTTTGTTGATTTCAAAGATGGATCCCATCAAGTACATATTTGAAAAGCCTGCTCTGTCTGGGAGAATAGCAAGATGGCAAATGATCTTAACAGAATATGATATCCAGTATACAACTCAGAAATTAATCAAAGGAAGTGTACTGGCAGATCATTTGGCACACCAACCTGTGGACGATTACCAATCATTGAACTTTGATTTTCCGGACGAAGACATCATGGTGGTAACCGACTGTGAAATACCTGGACCGGATGAAGGACCTGAGGAAGGATCCCGATGGTCTATGCATTTTGACAGAGCCTCCAATGCTTTGGGTAACAGTGTCGGCGCTGTAATCATATCTCCCAAAGGAACTCATACTCCACTCACCGCCCGATTGTGTTTCAACTGCACCAACAACATGGCAGAATATGAGGCATGTATCATGGGTCTACAAGCTGCAATCGACTTAAGGATCAAATTTCTGAGTGTCTTTGGAGATTCCGCTCTCGTGATCAATCAGATCAAAGGCGAGTGGGATACGAAACACCCAAATCTTATTCCTTACAAGGAGTATGTGTTGACCTTGCTTCCCCACTTTGAAGAGATAACTTTTGAGCACTTCCCGAGAGAGGAGAATCAGCTAGCAGACGCACTAGCTACGATGTCTTCAATGTTCAAAGTTAAATGGGACAATGAGGCTCCCCGGATCATTATCTGGAAGTTGGACGAACCGGCATACTGCTGCGATCTTGAGGCCGAAAAGGTGATCGAAAAACCCTGGTATCATGAGGTGAAGAGGTACTTGGAAGCTCAGGAATACCCTGAAGGTGCATCTGTCAATGACAAGAAGTTCATGAGAAGGTTTGCGGCAAAATTCTTCCTTAGCAACAGCATTCTCTACAAACGGAATCATGATTCAACTCTACTGCGTTGTGTGGATAGGGCTGAAGCAGAGAAGGTCATGATAGAACTGCATGAAGGTACATTTGGAACACATTCCAGTGGACACACCATGGCAAAGAAAATCCTACGGGCAGGATATTTTTGGTCCACAATGGAAGCCGATTGTTACCAACACTCTCGAACTTGTCACAAATGTCGGATCTATGCTGACAAGGTGCATATCCCTCCGGTTCCTCTGAATGTCCTGACGGCACCTTGGCCTTTCGCAATGTGGGGCATTGATATGATCGGCGAGATCCGACCGACGGCATCCAACGGGCATCGTTTCATCTTGGTAGCAATCGATTACTTCACGAAGTGGGTTGAGGCAGCTTCCTACGCCACAGTAACCAAGAGCGTCGTGGCACGTTTCATCCGGCATAATCTGATCTGTCGATACGGTGTCCCGAAAAGAATCATTACGGACAATGGTACCAATCTCAATAACAAGATGATCATTGAACTCTGCGAACAGTTCAAAATACAGCACCATAACTCTTCTCCTTACCGGCCGAAGATGAATGGGGCTGTAGAGGCAGCCAATAAGAATATCAAGAAAATTGTGCAGAAAATGACAGTGACCTATAAAGATTGGCACGAGATGTTACCGTTCGCTCTTCATGGGTACCGTACCTCAGCAAGGACGTCAACTGGGGCAACTCCTTTCTCCTTGGTTTATGGCATGGAGGCAGTCTTGCCAATTGAAGTTCAGATACCCTCTCTCCGGATAATGAAGGATGCAGACTTGAATGAAGATGACTGGATCCAAACTCAACTTGATCAATTAAACCTGATTGACGAAAAGAGGCTCACCGCTATCTGTCATGGTCAGACGTATCAAAAACGGATGATTAGGGCATTTAACAAGAAAGTCAGACCACAAGAGTATCAAGTTGGGGACCTGGTAATCAAACGCATCATCCTTCCTCAAAGTGATCCCCGGGGCAAATGGACCCCTACATACGAAGGGCCATTTGTGGTTAAACATGTGTTCTCAGGAGGAGCCATGATCCTAACCACCATGGATGGTGACGACCTTCCTCACCCCGCCAATGCAGACATAGTGAAAAGATACTACGCATGAATAAAAGACCCGCTAGGTTGACATACCTAGGCAAAAATAAGGGCTTCCCGGCGAACCAAAAGGGTTCGGGCAAAAATAAGGGATGAAATGAAAAAAAATCTGTACACCCGGCAAGTCGAAAACCTGAAAAGGCGGCTTGGGCAAAAATGGGTATCCCGGTGGACTGAAAACCCGAAAGGGCGGTCCAGGCAAAAGTTAGGGATAAAGCGTAACACTATGTCTCATTGGATCACTTCGCATCCGGAATTCGGCATCAACTATCTGGCTCAGATTTCGGCATCGACCAATCGGCTTCATCTTCAACCAAGCAGCAAAGTGATGAGACGCTTGAAGACATAAAGGCGATAGCAGAGTTGGAACCTAGTGGGATTGTTCACATAGCTGTTTTGTTTTCTTTTCAAAATTGTAAATTTTATGTTATTCGGCGGCGTCCTCTTACTAGGATGTCAGCCTCTTGTACAAAAACGCCTATTCACAGGCAAAATTCAAATCAATACAAATTCACTTGTCCATACAAATTGCCATTGTTTTTCCTTTTTCTGTTTTGTCTTGCGAAGAACGTCCAATGTTCATTTTTGATATATGCATTTGACATTAAAATCGCTGGTTCATAAATATTTGCGTATGAAACAAAAGATTAATTACAGGTGACATCAGAAACAGGGGCAATGTGAAGTTGTCTGATGCAGTCCGGTTGCTTTGCCCGCCAAGGTACCAAGGTAGATTCGACTGAAGAATGTGACCAAATCATCTCAACTCCTCATAGAGTAAGACAAGATTCAGAAATACTTTCCCCAAGCGGAGTTGATTCCCCGTCAATCCTGAAAAGGCACAACATTCCCCGGCAGGTCTTAAAAGCTTATCCCCAGTAGATTCTGGAAGCTTGTTCCCTGCAGAATACGGACGTCTCTTCCGAGCTTTATTCAAAGTTATTCCTCACCAGGGCTTATAACTGGGTTATCCTCAGCTAATTGCCACGGAAAATCGCCCTCGGCAAAGTTCTTTCAATACCCAGCGGAGTTTATCTTTGGTATCCCCAGTGGAGTTTATCTTTGGTATCCCCAGCGGAGTTTATCATCATTATCCCCAGCGGAATCCATCATTGAAGTCCTCAGTAGGCCTCTCATCAAAAACTTCAGCAAAGTATCTCTTCCACCGAGCAGTTCCCCGGCCGATCGTCAAGGATTTATTTTCCTAAGACGAAAATACATTCATAAACATTTCACGTTTTCATACATTTTGCTTACATACATGATAAAATGCATACAACACTATCTCATGTTGAACATCATGACATCCTGCATATCATACATCATGACATTGCACACAATTGATGTTTTTGCCTTTTCAGGGAAAAAGACAATCCCAAAGACAACTACCTTCAACTGTCACAATTCCAGATTCGATACCTGTATCTAGCCAGGGCATATCTGTTGACCACATTTCCAGACTCGATTCCTGTATCTAGCCAGGGCACGTCTGAAGAGTTCGAAGATTCGATTCCTGTATCTAGCCAGGGCACATCTATCAACTACAACATTTCCAGATTCGATTCCTGTATCCAGCCAGGGCATATCTGTTGACCACATTTCCAGACTCGATTCCTGTATCTAGCCAGGGCACGTCTGAAGAGTTCGAAGATTCGATTCCTGTATCCAGCCAGGGCATATCTATTGACGACTATTTCCATATTCGATTCCTATATCCAGCCAGGGCATATCTATTGACGACTATTTCCAGATTCAGCTCCTGTATCCAGCCAGGGCACATCTGTGAGCAACCGATTGTAGATTCGATACCTGTATCCAGCCAGGGCATATCTGCGTAAGGAGATTGAAGATCAAACACCTGTAACAAGCCAGCAAAACATCTGCCTTTCTCAAATACATAAAGTTCTCGCTAAGGAATCTCTTGTGTGATCATCACTTCCAAATGGAATCCATAAGCCCATTCCCAACAAGGTTCTGTCACATGGCATCTATAAGCCCATCTCCCTATCCACCACCTACCCAAATGGCATCTATAAGCCCATTCCCGACATCACATTGTTGATACTCCAACATGCGAGTGCAAATTTCTGGGCACTCTAGTGTCCAATCTCCTTTTACCCTCGAGTCACGAAAGGCAAACTTGCCAATCTAACTCTTCAGGTTCAAGAAGATTGAACAGGGGCAACTGTTGTACCCCAAAATTTTCCCTCCCATTTCCTCAACATTTTCTCATCACAAAACTCTTGGAGCTCAAGATCCAGTTAGGGTTTCCTCTACTCAAGATTTCTCCTTGCACTGTGGACCCAAATTAGGGTTTGTGTTTGCACAAAGATGTTTTGACCTAAAAAGCCTAAGATGACTTTCATGCTTCATATTGGACTCCCAAGTTTATCCATACAAAGTTTCAAGTCTTGATTCCAAGTTTTGCCCAGTCAATTGGACAGTTGACCTAAAAATCACTATATTGGGGAAAAAGTCAACTGTGGCCAATTGACAGTCAAATCCCATGAAAATTGACCCACATCAACATTATGAACTCATATGGACCATTTCATCAAGTTTGGATCACAATTCCACAAGAAATTTGATCAGATCATCAAAAGGGCAAAATGGTCATTTTTAGGGTTTTGACTGCACCAAGGCAACTTTTGACTGTTTGACCTAGCCAATGGCAAACCAAGCTCACATATGGACTCAAGGACCCCATGGATTTATCTTGACATGCTCAACAAGTTCAAAAGATCCCAAGTACACAAGATTGACAGTTGAATTTCCCAGTCAATTGATCAATTTTGACTGTATACTGAAAAGTCAAACCTAGACTTTTTTTGTCAAAATCAAGGTTCAAGATTCATTTTTCATCAAAACATGCCAAATTATGAAACTTGTTCACCAAGAAATCAAAAAAAATGCAAATTAGGGTTTGAAATGAGAATTTTTCATAACTTAGAATTTTTCTAAGTTATGGAAAACCCTAATTTTTCCCCAAATTTGCCCCACTTTCTCACCAAGATTCATTTGGATTCAAACAAAAGTCAAAACATGAAAGTTGTAGCTTGTTGCATAATCTACAACTTTTATTCACAAAGTTTTCCCAAATGAAGCTTGTATCTCAAGTTACAATTTTTGGAATAAGGGTACTAAACCATTCTTAACTTAGTGAAATTTTGACCTATTTTGGCAAGGTTTTCTACCTAACTTCAAGGCCATTTTCCATACACTTCCACTTGGAATTTCACTTTGCATTTCAAAGATGGATTGTAGTACACATTCCAAGCTTTCTAAAATGTCCAAGAACTTCTCAAACAATCTCATGGTTAGAGAGATTCGAATTTCACAATATAGCAAAAACTCACTTTTGATTAGGCCAAGTTACATGTTCATAACACTATGCATTTTCAAAACTCAGCATGCCACTTGATTACAGGCCTTTTATCTCAATTACACTCATAAATTTAATGCCAAACCTTTGTGCCAAGACCATGTTTTGTGTGTTCAAGCATTTCCTAGAAGATTAATCCATTTATAGATAAAGCATAATATCCATTTTAGAAAAGTTTCACTTTATGTCAAATGCAAATCCAAGCAAGTACACTTGAAATCTTCTTGGCACAAGTTATGAGACACATTGCACTGATCAAGGACAATGTATGCAGCATAGTATGGGGGCCTGTACAGGCTAGAAGCACAAAGTGACCATTGCTTGCTTAAAGTTCAAGAAACATAGCATAACTTGTACCAACTCTCATATCAGCTTAAAACACTTAAGCAAACGTGTGAAACACATTCAAGAGAGACCAACTGAGCTAGTACACGACCCTAACATCCCTCATACACTCCCATTCCCAGAATCACCTTCAAACTGCAAGAACAGGGCAGGGCCTGCAGTTTGAGTGCCATCTCTCATTCCTCTCAAGCTTTCTTGCCCAAACCAGTTCACACACCTTCCATACCATCTATGCAAGCTAACCAAAACCTAAAACACGACCTGTAATTCCTCTAACTGGTTCCACCATTTTCACTTTTCTGATTTGCAGGTGAAGTGCTCTAGCACGATTCAAAAGCTTTCAAGACAAAGTAAAGCTTGGAATAGCATCCCTGGACCTCAAGGAAACTATCCCAATCATCACCTTGCATTGAAAGCTTCTCCATTGCCAGATAGAACTTCAACTGAACAGGTAAGTTTTTGAATTCGTATCTCTCTTATTAGGCATTGTCAGATTTAGGTTTGTGAAGAGAATATGTCACAATCATTGCCCTGAACATGCCCATATAATTAGATTTTATTTATATTATGTGTGTTGCAAGAATTTTGAGTCTGAACATGGAGGAAAATCTAGGTCAGGATTTGAGGGAGAAGAAATTCTCTCTCATCTTAGAGAGTTAAGACAAGTTTTGCATATGGTTGGATTCGTCTCTTGATGCTGAACATTTTTTATGTTGTGAGTTTTCATTAACAAGTCAGGAATCAGGATATTTGAATGGAGGAACAAGGCGCGCGTTTTTTTGATATTTTCTGGCCAGAGGTTGAATAAAGGTTATATGGGCTGGGCTTGCTTTGTATTTCCTTTTCACACCATACAATTGCTTCTGAACCCCCTGAGCCCATTTGGTTTATTTTTAATGTTTTTTGACTTTTTTCTTTTTTTGATTGACTCATTTATTTTTTCTCATGATATTAAAAATATAAAAATATTTTGTCTCACCATTTTTGAATTTATTAGGCATTTATTTGATTTTTCTTTTAGTTTGTACATAAATAAATAAATACATATACCTTTTATTTAAAATACTAAAATAGTGCAAATACATTTTTATACACTTTTATTTTGTTCTACTTTCTGAAAATATTTTATAAAAAAAAAATACTTTTTTTTTGTTAAATATTAAATATTATTAATTTATATATATAATACCTATTTAGTAAATAATACATATATATATTTATTAATGTGTTTAGGATAAAAATGCAAAAATACATACACTTTTTATTTTTATTAATATTTAAATATAAAAATATCTTTTGACAAATATACTTCATTTTATTTTATTTTTATACAAATAAATAAATACTTGTACATAATAAATAAATAATGCATTTTATTTAATAGAATTAGGGTTTACCCTTAAAATACAAAAACTCCAAAAATAATACTTTTTTTATTTTATTTTTATTTATTTGACATAAATAATACTTTTTTCTCATACATATAAAAACCCCTTTTTGCATTTTTGCATCTTTATTTTATTTTCCATTTAATTTATGCAATTAATCACTTGTAAATAATTCCAAATTGATGTAATAGTTTAGGTTTAAATTCCTTGTTAAAAATCCCCATTTGAACACTTGTACCCCCCTTCCCATATATGGTTTTGTAATAGCTTAGTAAATTTATTTTCGCACTTTATTGCTTTCTAATTATACCATGTTAGAATTAGGGTTTGTATGCGAAAAAACAACGAAAATAGTTTTGACCTAATTTCAAGATAAACAAGCATGAAAATGGACACACAAATCACACTTGCACCCCCTAGGGTATTCCACTTGTTGCCTTTCAAAATTGGGCCATATTGCATGTTAGGTCTCTTTGGGCAAAACAAACACAAATCAAATGATCATAGTCCCTCGATGACGCTTTCAAAATGTTGCCTAAACAAATGATCAAGTCCCTTAAGCAAAGTGCCCAAAGATACTTGACACCATTGCAGTTATGGTCTAAAACGATGACCCGCGCCCGTCCCTTTCACATCCTAACATGAGATTGTCCACCAAATACAATGGTGGAACAAACTTATTAAAAGGGTTAAAACATAGCAATAAACTTTGAGAAATTTAGGAGTAGATAACCTCTTAGTTACTTGAATCAAAACTTGCAAAAACAAAACACTTGCCTATTTTCTAAAACCACACCTCACAACACTTTCAAAAAAACTTTCAAAAAAACAAATGAAAACCTTTTCAAAAGACATACATCTTTGTATACATCCCCACATGGATCATTACAAAGGTTGCCACCACATTGGCTTCTTTTCAAAACATTTTCAAACCCACACACACAAGCACCATTTCAAATAATTGAAAACAAAAGTCAAGTGATCTAAGCAAGTAACTAAGAGCCCATGGATAACCATGGATAGAAAGGGTGCTAATACCTTCCCTTTCTATAATCTACTCCCCGAACCCAAGAAAACATCTCAAAGGTTTTTGCTGTGCTTTTTAAATCTTTCCTTAGGATAAAATAAAAAGTCGGTGGTGACTCTTGCTCAACCGAAACATTTACGAAAACAAACGCAAAACCATAGTCAGTTCTCCCACCGTATCACAGCTTCCTTATGGCAGCAAAGGAGGATGTATTTTTTTGGATCTTTCCATTCTTTATACCGGCTTCTTCCCTTTCCCCGGTCAATATTAGTTCAGTAAAACCTGCAAATGAACTTCCAATTAAATGATTGAAGAAGGGACCAGACAAGGTGCCCAAGAACATGTCTACCAATTCTCTCTCAGATAGAGAGGTTGAACTCTCCCGGCTAAATCTCTCCATTTTTGTGCATAGTCCTTGAAACCTTCATTGAAAACCATGGCCATACTCTAGAGTTGAGTACGGGTAGGCGCAAGATCAGCATTGTATTAGTATTGTTTGTAGAAGACTGCAGCAAGATCTTCCCAGTTGTGAACGTTGTCTCTTTCTAACTGGTAAAACCAATCAAGTTGAGTTCCAGACAGGCTGTCTTAGAAGAAGTGTACCCATAGGTCTTTGTCAGCGGTATGGGGCTGGATTTTCCTTACATAGGATTGAAGATGCATTTTAGGGCATGAGACTCCGTCGTACTTGGCGAACACAGGTGCTTTGAATTTGTGAGGAATGAAAATCCCCGACACTAACCCCAATTCCTCAAAGTCCAAGCCAGACACTTTTTGGATTTCCATCGCACTCAACCGTTCTTCGAGATGTTTATACTTGTCATCAGATGGAGGGTATTGTTATTCAGAATAGTCTTCTTCTTCCTCTTCCTCTTCTGATTCTGACGAGATAACGGTTTCCTTGCCTTTCCCATATTGATTGTCTCTCTCACTGGATGTCGTTGCAAAATCTAAGGTCCTTCTTGTCTGCCCATGAAATCTTGTTCCCATGTTTAGGACTCCGGTTACCTTCTTTGTCTTCTTTTTCTTCTCCTCAGCCAGCAAAGTCTTCAACTCTTCTTGTCCTTTGGCTAGGGTCAAGAGCAACTGTTGAAACTGTGTATTCTGAGCTTAGAGGTCCTTCACTATTTGTTCGAGATCCATCTTACTGAAATAAACAGTAGAGAGATGAGGAGACTTGTTGCAAAAGACCTTCTTATGTTATGATGAATGGCATATGCATATGTAATGATTTCAAGGATTTCAAAGATTCAATTTTTTTTAGACAAAAAGGAAACACACGTTATATTAATAAGTTAAAGCTTTAGTACATCAATGCCTTTTCGGGTAAAATAATACAAAAACTCTAAGATAAAAAGGTAGTTTGCATCCTCTTTGGTGCGATGTAGGCATTGAGAGTCTGCTCCTCATGATGTAACCTAGTGAGTTCCAAAACCTTCTTCTCGCTTGCGTAGAATTGGGCTTCGAAAGTATCTCTCTCTCCCTTGAGTTGTATCCAATCCCTTTGTAGGTCTTCAAGAGAGGTAGGCATGTCAGGATGTAGGATAGTGTATGGAACATCTCCTTCCATGACAGACTCAATGATTACCAGGAGAATGGAGGGGTAAGGCATCATAAGACTCTGAGCACGAGTTCATACCCATTTGAGGCAAGGCTCAAGAGGGATGTAATTTTTATGCCCCAAATTCTTGCTATCCACCTTGTTTAACATCCTCCAAGCTCGGATAAATCTCTGGCGAAGACCTTGATCGTCGTTGCGTAGTCAAATACCAAACCTTGAATCAGTATCTTGTGCGGGCCATCCCTTCGGGCATAACCAAACTGTCTTAAGGCTAAGAAGGGGTTGTAGGTGATTCCTCCCCTAATGCCAAGTAAAGGGACATTAGGGAATTCTCCACAATGGTCGACAATGATAACATTCTCTTTGGATCGGGAGCACCAATGAATGTCCGAATGTTTAAGCGTCATTAACCTTTGTGACCACCTTGAACCTTGCTCATTCTTCAATACAGATTGGGGAAGATGCAAAATAAACCATCTTGCCAAGAGAGGAGTACAACACATAAGAACACCTCTTTTCCTCATTGTGCAAGTGTGAAAAGAGTGTAAGATGTCTCCTAGCAAAGTAGGCACGGAGTTGGGGGATATGAAGATTTTGACGGTGTTGACATCTATTAGTTGGTCAAGATTTGGAAACAAAACCATCCCATAGATGAGGAGAGCCACAATTTCTTCAAAGGCTTGCAGATCCAAGGAATTCCAACATCTTTGGGCTTTCTCAAACAAGAACTTTTCTAGGAAACCCTTGACACCACTCCTTGTTTCCTAATGAGTTGTGACATCAGATGAGTGCAAGTGTAGAGCTTGAGCAATCTCTTCTGGCTTTGGGTCTCTTTCCGTACTGTTGAAAGGTAGTTGATTGAGAATTGGAATTCTCAAGAGTCGGGAGAATTCTTCCAAAGTAGGCACAAGTTGATAGTCGGGAAATGTGAAGCAATGGTGTAAAGGATCAAAGAACTGAAAGAGCACCTTAATCATGTCTTCATCTGTGTTGGAGGTGACCAAGTTGAGTAGGCGACCATGTCTCTCGGTGAATGGAGAGTTTTCAAGAATCCTTGAAGCTATCTCCTTAAGTTGTGGAGGGATCCTTACGAGGTTGACTTGAATAGTTTTCCTGCGAAGAGAATCCATATCCTACAAAACAAGAACAAAGATGAATCCAAAAGTCCTTGAAATGGTTAGTGAATGTGTATGATGTTATGATGTTCATGATGTTATGTACAAGTATACATATACAAACAAATCCTTAGGTTTAGGCTTGCATGGAGTTTTATATGTAAGTACCCTCTTGAAGTTTAGTTAGCTTAAACCTGTCCTAGTAATAGTAATCGGGTTCTAAGGAGCTCAATATCACTGGTTTTTTTCCTTGGTCATTGTTTTAGCACAAGCCTCTTTAATGGAGACCAAAATATCCCAAGAAACCAAACCTCAATGAGTGTAGTATCGAGTATCTACCAACTTTGGATTGTACCAAAGTCGGTCATCTCACTACATCCTAAAGGCCAAGTTGGTCAAGTAAATATTCTAAAAGTTCATTAGTGCTTCATGACATCACTCAGCGGCCCCGTATTCTCTTTGATTAACTCAAAGGCTACCGGTACCCACAAATATGTCGCACTAACGTAGCTTTTGCTTAGACCATGTCTGTATACCCCGCATAGTTTCCACAATGTATTGCTACTTACCTATAATGTGTCCCAAATCCGGGTAGAGGATTCAAACCCAAATAAAGAACCATAATGTAAAGCATACAAGTCAAACAATGTAAGAAAATAAATGTGATATATCCCTAAGGTAACCCCACTTTTAGAATTTTCCCCAGCAGAGTCGCCAGTTTTATGATACGGTGGGAGAACTGACTTGAGGGTTTTGCGTTTGATCGCAAATGTTGCGGTTAGCAAGAGTCGCCACCTACTTTTCTTTTATCCAAAAGGAAAGGTAAAAAAGCACAGGAAAGACCTTTGAGATTGTTTCTTAAGTTCGGGGGGTAGATTATGAAAAGGGAAGGTATTATCACCCTTTTCATCCATGGTTATCCATGGGCTCTTAGTTACTTGCTAGGTCACTTGCTTTTGTTTGAAATTATGCTTTGTGTGGTTTTTTGAAAGTATTTTGTAAAGAGGCCATTGTTTAGGCAATCTTTGTAATGATTCTTGTTTGTAAGAATGTATACAAAGATGTTTGATCTTATGAAAATGTTTTCAATTTTGCAAGATGTTTGAAAGTGTATGTGATTGTTTTAAAAATAGAAAGGATGTGTGTTTTGAAATGGAGCAAGTAATTAGGAGTAATCTACCTACTCAAATGTCTTTCTTGTTCATTTTCTTTTCCTTTCACATTGTTGCCTTACCATTGATTTGGTAAGCAATCATATCTTTGGATGTAAACGGGACGGGCATGGGTCATCGTATAACCATGATTAGCAATATTGCAAGGTATCTTAGCATTTTTCTTTAGGGGATAAGATCATTTGTAAGGCAACTTAGATAGCGTCATCGAGGGACTATGATCTTGTATTCGTTTGTTTTTGCTAAGATACCTCACATGCGTAATATGGCCATTTTTGTAAGGCAACCAAGTGGAGTAACCCTAGGGGTGCTTGTGTGCAAATGTATTGTTTTCATGCTTTGATTTGTCTTAATTAGGGTTTTCTATTTGTTGGTTTTAGTCTTTCCATACAAACCCTAATTTACTAACATGTATATATGAAAGCGATAAATTACGGAATTTTAAAGTTACTACGCTATTACAACATTTGGGAGGGGGTGTACAAATTACAAATAGGGATTGTAAGAATTTAAGCCTAATTAATCTATTACAACCATATTGAATTGATATCAATATACAAGGAAATGAATAAATATAAAGTACAAATGCAAATGGAAAGAAACATGATTTTTGTTTGGATTTTTTTATGAAAGGGGTTTTAACCTAAACCTAATTAGAGAAAAATAATTAATCAAAATTAAATTAACTTAAACTAATTAAGAAAAGAAAATAGTTAAGAGAAGATTTTTAGGTTTTCTTTAAGAAAGGGTTTTAAATTAAAAATAATATAAAAATAATTAAAATAAACCTAAGTTCTAAATTAATTTAAATTTACAAGAGGATAATATAGTAATTAAACCTAATTATCTAAATATTATTTAATTAAGAAAAGAAATTAATTGTTAAAAAAATGTTTTTATCTTTTGTTTTTATGAAGAAAATAAAATGAATATATTATTGCCTAAATAATAAATAAATTATTTTTGGGATTTTTTTTATTAATAATAATAATAATGAAATAAGTAATAATAATAATAATAAAATATGAAATGAAATGAAAATTAAAAAAAATGAAATAATAAAAACAAAGAGCCAGGGGGTGCTGAAGCAAGGCCTAGAGTTAGTTAGTAAAAATAAAAAATAAAAACAAGCCAGGCTCAAAGGGCCCAGCGCCTGCAAAAACTTAAACAAACAGAAAGTGAAAAAATATGGAAAATGAAAAGGGTACCACTGGGGTTCAAACCCAGGTCCCATAGGTTAACAGGTGCGCGCTTTACCACTGGGGTGACTATACATCCATTCATATAAATAAAACAATAAATATGTAAGGCAAATCAAGACCTGATGACTTCATTTTCCACCTCCAGCCGGTGTACCTGTAACTTCTTCATTTCTCAACAAAAATGGAAGATGACAAAATGAAAGTTGTTGCATTCTTCCTCACGAATCTAACCATGTAAATAACTAAAGCTAAAAGTCAAAGATAAATGAGAATTTCTCTGGCCCTAATTTGAACCCTAAAAATTTCAGAAACTTCAACTCTAAAATTCTCTAAGCTCAGGCCATGTAAATGCAAACTATGGATATGTACAGCTTCGTAGCAATCAGGTCTGTATTTTATCTTCACAAATGCAAGCCTAACAATGCCTAACTAATGAGATAGAAGTTAAAGAAAAATACCTCAAAACTGGAAATCATGAAATACAAATGAGCTTGATTCAAAGTGCTGCAAGGATCAGGTTAGCTTCCTTGAGGTCCCAGGAAGCTAATGTAATGATTAGCTTGAGCTGAAAGTGGCTGAGGAGCTCTGGAGAAGTCAAGTTGCATGCCCCTATTTTTGAAAATGGAACTTGATGATGGAGGTGTTACAGTTGAGCAAATGGACTTTGGATAGTTTGTATTTGATGTTTAGAAGCTTTTGGAAGTGAAATGCCAAAGAACGCACGAGGGGATTTGGATTTTGGTATGTAAAGTCAGAACTTGCACAAAAATGGTGTTTTGAGACAATTTCTGGCTAGAGGGAGTTTGAGTGAGTTTAAGGGTCTTCCATCTCGTGTCTTAGATCACAAATAGTGACTCTATTTATAAGAAACAAGTTCGGGATGCACTAGTTGATAAGAATTCAAATTTACATCCTTAAGTTAAACATGTGATTTTTGGAAAAACAAGTTTCAAAGTCTTGTGTACTTGATAAGATAGAATGGTTATGCTTTAAACAAGCTTGCTTCTAACTTTGTGGATGGAGTGTGATCAGAGGGAACAAGTTAGAGGCTCAATGTGAACTTTATGCAAAAAGCTTGCTTTACAAGAATGGTATTGTTAACTTTCTTCCCAAAATGGCAATGTGAATTGGATAAAGCTTAAACCACTTGGATTATAGCTTAAAAGTTTATATAATCCATTAATTATGGAGTGGCAAAAAAGTTTGAGGCCTAAAAAGCAAAGATTATGCAGCCTAACATTGAAATTGCATTTGTGTTCATCATGAAAATGACCTATAATTCAAGTGACAAAACACCAACTTCATCTCTTTGATTCTCCATACTCAAGAATAATCTCAAGGAGTTCTTGGACATTTTGGAAAGCTTTCAATGTGCTATACAACTCATCTTTGAATTGCTTTTTAAGATTCCCCTTGTAACTATGTGAAAAATTTTCATGAATTTAGGTCAAAAATCTGCCTAACTAGAGCAAAATTTCACCGTCTTTTTTAGTTCATGAGCATGTATTAATAAAATTATAACTTGAGATCCAAGCACTTTTAGGAGAGGTTGTATGAAGAAAAGTTGTAGATTTCATGTAGATCTACAACTTTCATGTTGGAAGTTTCTCTTGAATCATCTTGCATCATGGTGAAAATTTGGCTCAAAGTTATGAAAAAACATGAAATTTCCAACACTTAGAAAAATTTCTAAGTTTGGAAATTTTGACTTTTCAAAATGAAATCTTGACTTTTTGATTTCTTGATGAATAAATTTCATATTTTTACATGTTTTGATGAATTATTATCTTTGGTGCTTAAATTTGACCAAAAAGTCAAAGTTTGACTTTTCAGTATATAGTTGACTTTTGATCAGTTGACTGCAAAATTCATCTGTCAATCCAATGGATTTGCAATATTTTGAATCATGTCATTAGGTCAAAATGATGCAATTGGACTCTTGAGATCATGACTTAAACCAATTGACCATTTGCTAGGTCAAAAATCAGAAATTGCCCTTTCCCAATCAAAACCCTAATTTTGACCATTTTGCCCTTTTTGAGATTTGATCAAATTTCTTGAGGAATTATGGTCCAAACTTGATCAAATGATACATATGGGTTTAAAATGTTGACGTGGATAAAAAATTATGAAGTTTGACTGTAAATTGGCCATGGTTGACTTTTTCCCCAATACAACTGATATTTAGGTCAACTGCTCAATTGACTGAGCAAAAATGTGATCCAAGGCTTGAAACTTGACATTAGTAATCTTGGGGATCCATAATGGTCCATGAAAGTCATATGAAGCATTGATAGTTCAAAAATCCTTGTGCAAACTCAAACCCTAATTTTGGTCATCAGTGTCTAAGGAGGTGTCTTAAGCTGATCAAACCCTAGTGCAGTCTTGCGCCCAAGGAGATCTTGTGAGCAAATTCTTGATAAGTGAGAGGGAAAATTTTGGGGTACAACAATATGCGATGAAAATGATTATTTATTTTTGATATTTTTTCAAGGAACTTTAAGACTTTGATAAATTTTTAAACATCAATGGTAAAGAACTTTAGAACAACAAAACTCATTTCATTAATAAAAGGAAAAAAATTACAACTTTGGAACATAAAGCCCTTTTAAAGAGTTTTACAAAATGACATAAGTAATAAAAACCATGGACTAAGATCATTCTGAATCATCATCAAATGAAGGACCAAATGCGACTTGTAACTTGAGCTTCCTAATCTTATTTTTATAGAAGTCTTCCATCTTTGTCCTCTCGGCTACCAACTGATCAACAACTTTCTTCCATGGATTAGGAACATGAGTAACGCCTAGCAAATCTTCCTTCTTCATCTTCTTTTCCCTAACATATTTCTTGAGCAATGCATCTTTCTAACGAAGATTCTCATCACGATCAATAAATCAACCATCTTAAATAAATATCATATCCTCCTTTTCCTTTAGATGTCGAGTCAGGACGCTATTTTCGTATTCTGACATACTATATTTTTCCTTCCAAACATCTCTTTCAAACTCCATTCTAGCCATATTTTCCTGATACTCTCTCATGTTCTCAATAGTAATGGTAGTAGATGACGATGTAGCAACGGGGAATAAAGGTTTCTCGGGATAATAAGGCATCTTGATAGCACAATCCCTAGCACGAACCCATTGAAGGTAAGGCTCCAAAGAAACAACACCACTTTGTCCTAACATGTTTATTCCCTTTCTATGGATTTGACGCCAATCCCTTTCAATCTCCTCCTTAGCTGCTTTGTGATCTTTTCCTTCTTGGAGAAAGAAACCACTCAGGTGAATTTTGTTTGGCTTGTCCTTCATTGGGTATCCAAACTGGCAGCACGCAAGAACAGGATTGTAATTAATTCCTCCTTTGGTACCAAGAAGAGGCACGTTAGGAAAAACACCACAACTATCAATGATCTTCATCATAATAATCTTAATTGTACCAATATATATCAGAATGAGTAAGAGCCATAATTTTTGGTGCCCATCGTGGCTCCTTCTTGAGATCCCAAAAACCATCAGACTCGGGTAAATGGGAAACACACCACTGCTATAACAATGGTGCACAATAGATAATCATCCCACCTTGGTAGGAATTCTAAAGATGGATGGAATAGAAGGTATCTCCTAGCAGCGTAGGGACTAGATTTCCAATCAAGAAGATTCTAATGGCGTTGATATCTACAAACTTATCGATGTTAGGGAACAAGAACAACCCATAAGCAAGAAAAGTAAAGACGACTTCAAAGGTGACAACATCCTTTATCTTGGCAAAGTAACGAACTTTCTTCAACAAAAATTATGCAGGTAAGCCTCAAATTCCTCCATTAGTAGTCATGTTATCTTCTATCTCAGACTTCCTCAAGTGGGTAACTATTGCTATCTCATGAGATTTAGGTTCCCCTTCTAAACCGGAGAAAGGAACAAAATCGGTGATTGGTAAACCAAGTATATAAGAATACTCTTCCATATTGGGCATCAACTGGTAATCAGGAAAAGTGAAGCATCAATACAATGGATCATAGAACTGTACCAACATAGTAAGCATACCCTCTTTCATCTTGCGCTTCATAAGAGGAATAATAGATCCATAATTCTTTCGGAAATTCGTAGGGTTATCAATCTTGGGAATCAAACTCTTTAACTCGTCAATCCCAGGCTCCTTGAAACTATAACTCCGAGTGTTCCTTTTTCCAAAATACATAGTAAAGAGTACCTGAGATGTCTGTAAAAATCATTCTTAAGTTCCTTGAAAAACATGTTTAAAGAATGATTATGGATGCATGAATGAATGATAATGCAAAAATTACACATAAGTTCACAAACATGGGGGTTCAAAGGTTCGACGCTACGAGCATGGAGTCAAAGGTAAAGACCACCCCCAAGGTATGTACTAAAGCTTTAATCACACCTGTAAAACAAGGTTCTAAAGGTTCCCAGAGTCTATGATCCTCCTTCGAATATTACCAATGTCTCGATTACTCGGTAATTAGCAATATTCTCAAGAGAAACTCGTCTGAGTGCAGCATCGCGTGACAACTACTTCCGCGTTACTCCGTTATAGTCTTCGCACTACACCTAAGAGGTCAAGATGGGTTAAGGGTTCTACAGTTCTTAGCTTCTCTGGATTCTAGGTCAAAAGCAATAACGTCTTCCCAATTACTCGATAAACGAATACTACAGTCAAAGGGGCTTCCACTGAGTGGGGGATTTCATGCATCCTTCTTCGGGATTACTCCCTCAAAGTTAACATGACTATACCGCCTGTCCTATTCCTAAGTGTAACTTAGTCCGGGTATATAGGACTTGTCCTTCGTAAATATCATCAACACCCAAATAACCACAATATATAACATATAATCAAACAAACAAATAATAAAAATAGATACAACAAATTAGGCTTAACCCACTTAGGGATAGACCGGCAAGAGGTCATTTATCCCCAGCAGAGTCGCCAATTCTTTAGCAATAAAAATGTAGCGGTAAATCGGAGATCGAGCTATTAATTAACTCTACTCATAAAAGCAAGAGTCGCCACCGCGCTTTATTATTTCCAAGGGAAAAGAGCTAAATAAAACCCTTAAATATGCAATGTAAAGTAATACTTAAAAGTAATGAAAATACAATGCGTTTTTTTAAAAGAGATCTAGAGTTTGGGGGTTGGTTATGCAATAGGAAGGTACTAGCACCTAATGCATCTACGGTACTCTGCAGAAACCTTTTGAAATCTCTGTTTTTTCGATTAAAATGGTTTGTTTGGTCAAAATGGGTGTGGACGAGATTTTGAAGATACGACGACCTAGTGTCGAAGTTTTGACTTAAAAGGTGTGAGTTTTAAAATTGAGTTTTTTAGGAAAATTAACTTAAAAATAGTAAAGCAAAAATGAATGAAGGTATTCACACCATCGTATATTTGATGACATGAAGTCAATCAAAGTGAAAATATCTCCCTTGGAATTTAGACGGACGAAAGATACAAAGATTAAATGATCGAGAATAAAGTTAATTAAAATGACAATTGAACAATTAAATAAATAACGAAAATTAAACTATACTAGCATGCATTTTTTGAATAAATTAAATAAATAGCAAAAACTAAATAAAGACTAAATTATAAAACATATACTTTGGATGATTAAATAAAAAATTAAGTAAAAAGATTAAATTATAAGCATGTATTTAAATAAACAAAAATTAAATAAAAGATAATTTATTAGCATGTATTTAAATAAACAAGAATTAAATAAAAGATAATTTATAACATGTTTTTTGAATAATTAAATAAATAGCAAAAAATAAATAAAGACTAATTTGATAAAAACATGTATTTTGAGTAATTAAATAAAATAACAAAAATTAAGTAATAAGACAATTATAATAGCATGGAATAATTATATAAAATAAACTAAGTTAATATTTTGTTATCAAGTATATTTAATAAAATAAAGGGAAGATGAGGCTAAAGAACTAACAAAAACGGAAAAAAGGCCCCAGCAGGGGTTGAACTCGGGTCCCTTAAGGTTATAGGTGGTGCGCTTTGCCAACTGAACTAAGCTAATTATCTGTTATATCTATGATTCTATTAAAACATAATCGAATATGGTT
Organism: Vicia faba; assembly: GCA_948472305.1. Lineage (NCBI taxonomy): Eukaryota > Viridiplantae > Streptophyta > Magnoliopsida > Fabales > Fabaceae > Vicia > Vicia faba. The sequence continues at coordinate 392,886,182 of OX451737.1, forward strand.
GATGATTGGGCCAATAGGCCCAATGGGGCTGACCCGGTTGGAAAAGAAACAAGGAAAAGTTTGGGAAACCCTAAAGGTGATAGAGAGACACCGTACTGTTTACATGGTGAAGGCAAAATGGATTAATTATTATTGTTATTGTCATCTTCAATAAAATTAATAAAAAAAGGTGAAACAAAGAACAATCCTTTCCTCTCTCATGCATAGCACCATGTTGTACCCCAAAATTTGCCCTCCCATATTCTTCAAAATTTGCCAAGTCAAAGCTTCAAAATCTCTCCAAGAGTTGCACAGTTCAAGGGCCTCCTAACAGTCAAAATTAGGGTTTTGGTTCTGACAAAGTAAATGAAGTTTCCAAGGGTCCAATCAAGTCCCACATACCTACAAACATGGTCAAGCATCCTCATACCAAGTTTCAAGACTTTCAGCACAAAATTGCACAGTCAAAAACCCTAATTGCACTACAGTCAACTGTAGGGGCAAAATGGTCATTTGACAGTCAAAAGTTCAAATTTTTGGTCAACATCTCATTTTGAAGCCACAAACATCATTTGATCAAAGCTTGATCATGATTCTCAAAGCTTGGCTCAAAAATCATCAAGATGCAAAAGTTTCCATATTTGGACAGTTGAAAAAGTCAACTGAAAATTGACCAGGGCATAACTTCCACATGGATTATCAGAAAAATTCCATCCAAATCTCATTTTGAAGATAAAGACATTTCCTACAACTCCTCTTCACACTTCAAGTCCAAGAAATGCTCTCACAAAAAGTTATCAATTTCAACATTATAGGTCATTTTCAAAAGTCAACAAAAAGGGACTTTAAGTCAAAGACCATAACTTGAGATTGGTAAATCAAAATGACATGGTACCAAAGAAATTGGTTAGAGGACTCAAATACCTTTCCAAAATGTCCAAGATCATGATCAAATCGTAACAATTGAGCAAGTTATGCCTTGTAGAAGTTGGTAAATTTTTGGATATTTTGAAAAGTCAACATTGATTCAAATGACCTAAAAATGCTAATGGGCCTCTTTTTCTTCCACAATTCATCATCCAAGGCATGTGCAAGACCATTTGGCCCAAAGGGAAGTTTTTATCATTTTTTATTTATTTATTTGGATTTTTTATTATTAATAATTCATTTAATTAAATAAAATACATGAAAAATACCAAGCCTAATGTTTTGAATCTTTTTGTGCATAAAATAGGATCAATATTTCGTGTACAATCAAATATGGAAGGAATTGAAGTGATTGGATATGATTGAAGCCAAAATCGCATGAAAAAATATTTGAAAAGATCTTTGAAAATCAAATCTTGAAAGTCATGAATGCCAAAGTTTTTGGTTGTTTTCTTTGACCTAAATCATTCATACATAAATACAAAACGCAACCCTAATGCCAATGGACTAAAAGCTGCGCCATAGACCAAAAAGAACACTTGAGTTTTTTGCTTGAAATTTCAAAACTGAAAACAGGGATACAAGGCGATTCAAGGCAAAATATCTGTTCCATTGGCTTCCTGAGACATCAGTGAAACTTCCTGGATCAAAAGCACGACCTCTAACATCCAGAATTGGTGAATAGGACTCATACTTTTGCTTATTTTTTTCATAATCGTGTTTTAAGATTTAGGAATTTTTATTGCATTTTCATGATTGATTTATACTAATGGGACCTTCCTGAAGCTAACCATGTAGCTGAATTGAATTTTTACTCACTATTGAAGAAACCACCATGGACGATATCTAGGTTTTTCAGAACCTTGAATTGGGCGTTTGTGCATATGGAAAAATTGGGACATGCCAATACCATGAACGAATTCAGTGTGCCTGGACGAAAATAAATTGACCCTCGCACCTAATTTATATACCCACACGGCCTATTCGCTATTTTGAAAATAAGCTTGTTTTGGGGGGGGGTTCAAAACCCCCGCTAACCCTTTTGCATTTTCAGGAAGAAACAAAACGATGAAGAAGATGATGAAGTGTAAGGCGCTGACTGGTTGATTCAAATTTTCGCGCGGAAAAATCATTAACGCTTTGGTTTATTTTATATTCATTGTTTGTTATTTAATATACAAAACACGCTGAGTGGAGCAGTTGGCAAGCAAGCTTAGTGGTAATCCCTGGGACCTGGGTTCGAACCCCAGGTCCCCCATCCCTTTCATGTTATTTTTATTAACGTGCTTGCATACAGTTTCGTGACCAAGGAACACCATACGCCTCTAGAATCAAGCCATCCACGTGCCCCATGGAATGATCAGAAGGCTATGAGTTGAAGGACATGGTAGACATCAGTCAACAGACACTCATGCCAGCGCAAAAGTCAAACAGGCCAAAGATGCTTGGGCCCAAATCAATACTAACAAGCCCTCCACTTGGGGACAACACCCCCTAGAGTTTGTTTTCTTTTACTCTTTTATCTTTTTTTTTTCTTTTCTTTATTTTAATTAATTTCTTAATTCTTTATAATTATTATTTTCATAATATAAAAAAAAACACACTAAAAATCAGAAAAGACAAAATTAAAATATATTTATTTAATTAATATTTTTTATAAATAAATAACATTAATTGATTTTAGTTTTAAACTTAGGGTTACATTTTAATATTTTTCTTAATCAATTTAAAATTTGGTAGAATTAGGGTTTGTAATAATTTTTATCCTTTTTTCTTTTCTTTTCACAAATTACCAAATATTATTTATTTTTATAAATCAAAATTGCATGTAATCAATTAGGTTAATTTAGGTTTAACTTTAATATTTTTCTTAATAAACTAAAAAAAACAATTAGAATTAGGGTTAATTAGTTAATCTCATTTTTATTCTCATTAAAAAACCCATAAATCCAAAAAATCTCAAAATAATTTCTTTTTTTTCATTTTAATTTAATTTCATTAAAAAGGGTCCAACGCCCTCGTTTCTAATTTAAATTTTAATTAGCGTATTTATTTCTTTTCCTTTTAATTATTTATGTACCTCTCCCAAAGCCGTGTAATTAATTTCTCGCACTTTACCTTTATCTTAATTATTTACTTTCCGTCAAATCGGGTCCTGGAAATTTTGGCGATGTGGACCCGCGCCTTTGTAATAGCTTAGAATCTTTTACCTTCTCGCAACTTTCTTAACTGTTAATAATGGCATGCAAGAATGAATGACAATAAATGAAAAACAAACGCATAGATCACCTTTAACATGAACAAGATAAAATATCCGAATCTGACACACAAATCACACACCACCCCTAGGGTACGCCTCACTGTTGCCTTGCCTCGAAAGGTGATCGTCGAGTAGAGGATGTCTTAGTAAGTCCTCATGATCCGGGAACCTGGCATGAGGGTAGCTTCTAAGGTGTCTTCCTATTGCTCCGGTGATCACCATGTCCCGAACCTCGAATTGACCCGAACACCTCCAACGGTGGTGCTACCTACCTCTCAATGGTGGGATGGCACTACTTTAAAGGACATTTACACAGACGAATTCCTTAGGGTAGGTAGACGACTCTAGATACTTGCTCTAATTTCAAAACAAATTCAAAAATACTTTTCACACCGACACCTTTTCAAAAAGCTTTCGAAAGCAATTTTTCAAACACTCTTGAGGACCGATACAAGAGTCGAACTGGAATTTTCAAAGAAACTTTTTAAACCCACAGTTGAAAAGCAAACAAACCATTTTTGAAAACACAAGTGAGCAAGTATCTAAGAGCCCATGGATAACCATGGATAGAAAGGGTGCTAACACCTTCCCTTTCTATAATCTACCTCCCGAACCGAGAGCAATCTCTATAAGGAATTTTTCTGTGCTTTTGTCCTTTCCATTTGGAGAAAATAAAAGACGGTGGCGACTCTTGCTTCCGCGACATTTCGCGAACCAGCGTTAAACAGTCAGTTCCAGATCCACCGATCACAGAACTGGCGACTCTGCTGGGGACACATTTTTAAAGTGAGGTGTACCTTAGGGTTAGTTCATAACTGTGTTTTCAATTGTATTGACTTGTCTGCTTTAAATTTGTGGGTTGCCTGGGAGTTACATAGATCCTAACCCGGATCTGGGATACCCTGTTTAGGTAGCATAATCTGTGAGGGACCTGTCCGGCGTATACCGACATGGGTGAAGCAGTGGCTACGTTGGTGTGGCGTCTTGGTCTGTACCGATATCCCTCGTGTTGAAACGGGGAGAATATGGGTCTTCCAAGGAGTCGTTAAGCACCAACAGACCTTAGAACCTTAAATGACACAACTTGGCCATTAGAACAGTAGCAGTATGCTACGCCCATTGAGGCTAAACTCTCGTGATGGTTCTGGCTGCAAGAAAAGATTGCGATGCTGGATTTATGACCGATGGAGGGTAGTCAATGATATTGGGATCCTCTAAGAACCCGGTTACTTTGATAGGACAGGTATGAACCAACAAGCTGAAAGAGGGTAGTACCTAGACCTCATGCTGGCCTAAACTTTAAGGGTTTGCCTTGTGTGACTTGTGTGCCTTCGTACTTGCCTACTTGCATACTTGTTATCTGACACATGAACTTCTTGCAGGTTTTGTTTATAGTCCTTAATAGGGACTCATAACAGGGTATACTAAGTTTCTTACAGATTTTGGTTTGCAGTCCTTAATTAGGACTCATAACAGGGTTTACCCAGTTTCTTGCAGGTTTTGTTTTTTAGTCCTTAACTGGGACTCATGACAGGTTTTAATTGAGTTTCTTGCAGGTTTCTGTTTATAGTCCTTAATAAGGGCTCATAACAGGGTTTATTCATATTACCCCATGCATCATGACATCATACCATTGCATACATCCTAACCCATTTCAAGGATCTCAAGGGCTTGTGATGCAGGTCATGATGAATCAAACATCTAGCAAGGGGCAAAGAGGATTTATTTTCCTCTAGCCAAAGTTGTCAGAGGCTATGACCCACTTGATATGGTGAGCTCTGACTCTTGAAGAAGGTTCCCTTAACCAAGGTTGTTTGGAAATCAAAACCAGACATGATGACTAAAGTCAGGGGCTATGACCCACTGGATATGGTGAGCCTTTGACCCTTTGAAGAAGGACTCTCCATAATATGCAGTTCCTTCAATCAAGTTACCGGACCCAAATTCTAACAAATTTTCTTGTTTACCCTGTGAGGTCCTTGAAAACATTACATGCATATCATACATATCATTGCATTGCAGGTACTCTTGTTGCAGGTCACTTACCCTTCTCGCTGTTTATTTCAGCAATGGCTTCCCAACAAGATAACCAGGACCTTCTGGCTCAAGAGACTCAGTTTGGGGAAATCCTCCTGAATCTATCCAAGGGGCAGGAGGAGCTAAGGACACTTCTCATGGGGACTTTTGTCAAGAACAGTGCTGAGGATGAAAGGCTGAAACACCTGCGAGCTGAAGTGGATGCATTGAAAGTCCAGATGCTGGGGCAGGGGACTGCCATTCAAGGGTTAGCTCAAAGACAAGAAGATCTCGGGGTTCTCATCAACCAACTGCTTCAGGGTAATCAACTGGGGCAAACGTCTAAGGGTAAAAAGCCATTCATCATTCAATCATCCTTGAGACAAGGAAATAAGGGGAGAGCTCCTCAAATGGCTTCAGCGCCACAAATTCAGCATCAACCTCACCAGCTTCAGCCAGACAAGCCCAGGAGGCAATTCACCCAGCTCAACAGGTCGTTGTTCTAAGCTTTACAATGCCTGTTAAGATTGAACCTGATCACATAAAGGGCTCATCCCCGGAACCAGAACACATCATCTCCTGTCTATGATCCCAATAAAAGGTGTGCCTACCACTCTGCCTGTCCGGGACATGATACAAATGAGTGTTGGGCTCTGAAGAACAAAATCCAAGACCTAATTGATGAAGGAGAATTAGAGTTCACACAAGATGGTCAGGCTGAGTTTTTCTATCATCCCTCCAAGGCTCACCACTTGAAGTGACAAACCCTGAGACTAGAAAACTTTTGTTCATTCGAATGTTCAAGTTGTAATTTTCTTTTGTTCAAACATTTACTTATTATTAAACATTGTTATTTCATTAATGCATCGCATATGTCTGTTTTGAAGCAATATATTCGTATTCACTATACGCAAATTATTTTCATATTTTTTATGATGATAAACTCTTATATAATAATTCTAAGCCTCTTGAGGGAGGATGACGAAAACGATACCATAACCTACAGTATGCTTTTGAACAGACTCCGCCGATGAGGTACAGGCATTGTTTCAATCCCTAAACACTGGAGTTATAAGGATGATAATCCCTCGTCAACCCCTCTGAGCCAAAGAAGTAGGAGTTTTTTCTTTTCGAAATTTAAAACCCTTAATCATAACCTGGGGCAGGGTAGTCTCTCAGCTGATCAAAGTGCATAACAAATGGCACCAAAGAGGTCCTTACGAAAAAAAGACAGTGATGGTTCCGAATAATCATAAAGACAGGCAGTCATTACCGAAAGAAAAAAAAACTAAAGCCCAATAAGTCAAAAAAAACTATGAAGGAGACTTACAAAACTGGGGCATCCTGCTGACTGTAATTCCAAAAAAGGAAACAGTTCAGGCAAAAAAGAAAGGGATAACAAAAAAAAGAGAAAGAGGTCCTACAAGCCCTCAAACAAAATGACTGCCTATCCAAAATAAATTGCCAATATCCGAACCATCACTGGTATATCAGGACAAAAACTCAAACAAGGTCTGACGCATGATCAACTGAGTTTAGGTTTGAAGAACATCAAGAAGAGCGGGTGGGTACAAATAAATTTTGAGCCTTTATCCTTTGTTTCTTAAACCGTGAACCAGGCCACGTTATAACCCTTAAAAGTCCTAGCTGAAGCATGGGTTAGTTCGGAAGCATACTGTGACGAAAGGTATCCTGACTCCTTAAGGCTTACTATAAAGAAGGAGTTGACATCACGTTTTACAAACACTCATTTGTTTTATGAAAAAAGAATGCATTTTCAAAATCTTCAAGACAGACATAGGCTTTGCATTTTTAACATAACTTTGTTTGCATATGACTTTTTGTTTGAACAGCAGGGAAATTCGCACAATGAAAGTCTAATGAACAAGAGTATATCCAATCAAGGGGCAGACAGGACCATGGTCCATTATCTGGGGAAGTCCAATCAAGATTCGGAGAATCTCTCAAAGTCCAAATAGCCTGGGGCAAATCTCCGCCTAAGTCACTTGGGGTATTCCAACAAGGAATCTTGCCTGATCAAACATATTCTGGGGCATGACAAAACACTTCTAACAGGGGCAACTCCCTACATTCTGAAAGCATGGACATAGTCGAAAAATACTACGCGTAATCAAAGACCCGCTAGGTTGACACACCTAGGCAAAAATAAGGGCTTCCCGGCGAACCAAAAGGGTTCGGGCAAAAATAAGGGATGAAAAAAAAATATGTACACCCGGCAAGTCGAAAACCTGAAAAGGCGGCTTGGGCAAAAATGGGTATCCCGGTGGATTGAAAACCCGAAGGGGCGGTCCAGGCAAAAATTAGGGATCAAAGTGTACGACTATGTCCCGGTATCTCATCACCTGCCTACCAGAAGAGGGTTTGTCCCTCAACAACTATCAGCACCTCACAGGTCTTCCTCTCCCACCTCAGAAACAGGGGCAATAAGGAGTTGTTTAAGCGATCTAATTGTTCCGTCCTCCAAAGTACCAAGGTAGGTTCAACTAAAGAACACAACCAGTATGTCTTAATTCCCTAGAGAGTGAGCCAGCAAGTCAGTACACTCTCCCCGAGCAAAGTTACAATCAAACTTAAAGAAGTTGGGTATCCTCCAGTAGATCTCAACATTCCCCGGCAGCATATATGTTCTTAACAAGCATCCCCGGCAGTATTGGTCTAAAGATTGTTCCCCGACGGTACATCAAACATTCAGTGGAGTCACTTCCCGATATAGTTCAAAACTTCCCCAGGAGAGTCCAATCTAGTTCCCCAGGAAAGTTGGAATCCATCTCCCTAAGCAGTAAGCTTATCCCCAGTAGATTCTGGAAGCTTATCCGCACAGAGCACGAACGTGTCGCCCGGCTTTATTCTAAGAGTTATTTCCTTACCAGGATATAACTGGGTTATCCTCAGCCAAAAGCCACGGAAAGAGCGTCCTCGACGAAGTCTCCTTATCCCCAGCGAAGTCTATTAACACTTCCAGCACAACAAGGGTATCCCCGGCAAGTTATTATCAACGCACAGCAAAGTACCTCTTTCCCCACAGAGTTTTGTTTTCCAGCAAGATCGTTAGAGTACTTTTCTCCCCGCAGAATATTCCATTCGCCAAGTATATTCCCCAACGGAGTTATCTCCTCCTACCGGTATTCTTGCAACTATCATCCCCAACGGAAGTAAAAGATTATTCTTCAACATCAGCCCAGGAGTGACTTCCCGGCACCCGTCAAGGATTTACTTTCCTAAGACGAAAAAAAATACATTCATAAACATCGCACTTCCATACATCATTATAGAATGCATAGACGCATCATATTTTACAAATCTCATTTATGTTGAGAACATCATTGCTTGATCCATATCATGCTTTGCATATGACTGACCTTTACCTTTCAGGAAAGATTCAGTTAAATTCTCAATCACATTCCAAGACCTAGACCGGTTCAGTTAATCGACTCCAAAGATTTCTTATCCAGTCCAAGGCCTTCTCTGGTCCAGTTAAATCGACCCCAAACAGATTTTTCTGATAAAAACCCAGTTGAACACATTCCAAGACCTAGACCGGTTCGGTTAATCGACTCCAAAGATTTCTTATCCAGTCTAAGGCCTTCTCTGGTCCAGTTAAATCGACCCCAAACAGATTTTTCTGATAAAAACCCAGTTGAAGACATTCCAAGACCTAGACCGGTTCAGTTAATCGACTCCAAAGATTTCTTATCCAGTCCAAGGCCTTCTCTAGTCCAGCTAAATCGACCCCAAACAGATTTTCCTGATAAAGACTCAGTTGAAGTTATCAAAGGTTCTCTCAATGTTTGCTGTTGAGGTGGTAATCGCCTATGGTTCTCTCCCCGATCCTGCGGAGTTGGTAATCCCAGGCTTCTCTCAACGATTGCTGTTGAAGTTGAAGTTATCCAAGGTTCTCTCAATGTTTGCTGTTAAGGTGGTAATCGCCTATGGTTCTCTCCCCGATCCTGCGGAGTTGGTAATCCCAGGCTTCTCTCAACGATTGCTGTTGAAGTTGAAGTTATCAAAGGTTCTCTCAATGTTTGCTGTTGAGGTGGTAATCGCCTATGGTTCTCTCCCCGGTCCTGGGGAGTTGGTAATCCCAGGCTTCTCTCAACGATTGCTGTTGAAGTTGAAGTTATCCAAGGTTCTCTCAATGTTTGCTGTTGAGGTGGTAATCGCGTATGGTTCTCTCCCCGATCCTGCAGAGTTGGTAATCCCAGGCTTCTCTCAACGATTGCTGTTGAAGTTGAAGTTATCCAAGGTTCTCTCAACGTTTGCTGTTGAGGTGGTAATCGCCTATGGTTCTCTCCCCGATCCTGCGGAGTTGGTAATCCCAGGCTTCTCTCAACGATTGCTGTTGAATTTGAAGTTATCCAAGGTTCTCTCAACGTTTGCTGTTGAGGTGGTAATCGCCTATGGTTCTCTCCCCGATCCTGCGGAGTTGGTAATCCCAGGCTTCTCTCAACGATTGCTGTTGAAGTTGAAGTTATCCAAGGTTCTCTCAATGTTTGCTGTTGAGATGGTAATCGCCTATGGTTCTCTCCCCGATCCTGCGGAGTTGGTAATCCCAGGCTTCTCTCAACGATTGCTGTTGAAGTTGAAGTTATCCAAGGTTCTCTCAACGTTTGCTGTTGAGGTGGTAATCGCCTATGGTTCTCTCCCCGATCCTGCGGAGTTGGTAATCCCAGGCTTCTCTCAACGATTGCTGTTGAAGTTGAAGTTATCCAAGGTTCTCTCAACGTTTGCTGCGGAGGTGGTAATCCCAAGATTCGCTCAACGATTGCTGTTGAAGTTGAAGTTATCCAAGATTTTATTAACGATTGCTGTTGAGGTTAAAGTCATCCAAGGTTCTCTCACCGTTCCTGTTGAGGTAGTAACCATCCCTGGTTCATTCATCATCGTTTGAAGCTCCAGATCCAGCTCCTGTAACCAGTCAGGACACATCTACAAAGAGTCTGAAGACCAGCTCCTGTAAAAGGCCAGGTAATCATTTTTTCTTTTGCAGGTACGCAGGTTCTCGCTAAGGAATCTCTTACGCGATCGACATCCAGATGGCATCTATAAGCCCATCATCCTATCCATCAATCTCCAAATGGCATCTGTGAGCCCATTCCCCACATCACACTACTACTATGTGAGCGCAAATTTCTGGGCACTCTAGTGTTCAATCATCTTCCACCCTCGGATTACGAAAGGCACGTCAGCCAATCTGCATCCTCAGGTCTAAGAAGATTGAACAGGGGCAACTGTTGTACCCCAAAATTTGCCCTCCCATATTCTTCAAAATTTGCCAAGTCAAAGCTTCAAAATCTCTCCAAGAGTTGCACAGTTCAAGGGCCTCCTAACAGTCAAAATTAGGGTTTTGGTTCTGACAAAGTAAATGAAGTTTCCAAGGGTCCAATAAAGTCCCACATACCTACAAACATGGTCAAGCATCCTCATACCAAGTTTCAAGACTTTCAGCACAAAATTGCACAGTCAAAAACCCTAATTGCACTACAGTCAACTGTAGGGGCAAAATGGTCATTTGACAGTCAAAAGTTCAAATTTTTGGTCAACATCTCATTTTGAAGCCACAAACATCATTTGATCAAAGCTTGATCATGATTCTCAAAGCTTGGCTCAAAAATCATCAAGATGCAAAAGTTTCCATATTTGGACAGTTGAAAAAGTCAACTGAAAATTGACCAGGGCATAACTTCCACATGGATTATCAGAAAAATTCCATCCAAATCTCCTTTTGAAGATAAATACATTTCCTACAACTCCTCTTCACACTTCAAGTCCAAGAAATGCTCTCACAAAAAGTTATCAATTTCAACATTATAGGTCATTTTCAAAAGTCAACAAAAAGGGACTTTAAGTCAAAGACCATAACTTGAGATTGGTAAATCAAAATGACATGGGACCAACGACATTGGTTAGAGGACTCAAAGAAATTTCCAAAATGTCCAAGATCATGATCAAAGCTTAAAAATTGAGCAAGTTATGCCTTGTAGAAGTTGGGAAAATTTTGGATATTTTGAAAAGTCAACATTGATTCAAATGACCTAAAAATGCTAATGGGCCTCTTTTTCTTCCACAATTCATCATCCAAGGCATGTGCACGACCATTTGGCCCAAAGGGAAGTTTTTATCATTTTTTATTTATTTATTTGGATTTTTTATTATTAATAATTCATTTAATTAAATAAAATACATGAAAAATACCAAGCCTAATGTTTTGAATCTTTTTGTGCATAAAATAGGATCAATATTTCGTGGACAATCAAATATGGAAGGAATTGAAGTGATTGGATATGATTGAAGCCAAAATAGCATGAAAAAATATTTGAAAAGATCTTTGAAAATCAAATCTTGAAAGTCATGAATGCCAAGGTTTTTGGTTGTTTTCTTTGACCTAAATCATTCATACATAAATACAAAACGCAACCCTAATGCCAATGGACTAAAAGCTGCGCCATAGACCAAAAAGAACACTTGAGTTTTTTGCTTGAAATTTCAAAACTGAAAACAGGGATACAAGGCGATTCAAGGCAAAATATCTGTTCCATTGGCTTCCTGAGACATCAGTGAAACTTCCTGGATCAAAAGCACGACCTCTAACGTCCAGAATTGGTGAATAGGACTCATACTTTTGCTTATTTTTTTCATAATCGTGTTTTAAGATTTAGGCATTTTTATTGCATTTTCATGATTGATTTATACTAATGGGACCTTCCTGAAGCTAACCATGTAGCTGAATTGAATTTTTACTCACTATTGAAGAAACCACCATGGACGATGTCTAGGTTTTTCAGAACCTTGAATTGGGCGTTTGTGCATATGGAAAAATTGGGACATGCCAATACCATGAACGAATTCAGTGTGCCTGGACGAAAATAAATTGACCCTCGCGCCTAATTTATATACCCACACGGCCTATTTGCTATTTTGAAAATAAGCTTGTTTTGGGGGGGTTCAAAACCCCCGCTAACCCTTTTGCATTTTCAGGAAGAAACAAAACGATGAAGAAGATGATGAAGTGTAAGGCGCTGACTGGTTGATTCAAATTTTCGCGTGGAAAAATCATTAACGCTTTGGTTTATTTTATATTCATTGTTTGTTATTTAATATACAAAACACGCTGAGTGGAGCAGTTGGCAAGCAAGCTTAGTGGTAATCCCTGGGACCTGGGTTCGAACCCCAGGTCCCCCATCCCTTTCATGTTATTTTTATTAACGTGCTTGCATGCAGTTTCGTGACCAAGGAACACCATACGCCTCTAGAATCAAGCCATCCACGTGCCCCATGGAATGATCAGAAGGCTATGAGTTGAAGGACATGGTAGACATCAGTCAACAGACACTCATGCCAGCGCAAAAGTCAAACAGGCCAAAGATGCTTGGGCCCAAATCAATACTAACAAGCCCTCCACTTGGGGACAACACCCCCTAGAGTTTGTTTTCTTTTACTCTTTTATCTTTTTTTTTCTTTTCTTTATTTTAATTAATTTCTTAATTCTTTATAATTATTATTTTCATAATATAAAAAAAAACACACTAAAAATCAGAAAAGACAAAATTAAAATATATTTATTTAATTAATATTTTTTATAAATAAATAACATTAATTGATTTTAGTTTTAAACTTAGGGTTACATTTTAATATTTTTCTTAATCAATTTAAAATTTGGTAGAATTAGGGTTTGTAATAATTTTTATCCTTTTTTCTTTTCTTTTCACAAATTACCAAATATTATTTATTTTTATAAATCAAAATTGCATGTAATCAATTAGGTTAATTTAGGTTTAACTTTAATATTTTTTCTTAATAAACTAAAAAAAACAATTAGAATTAGGGTTAATTAGTTAATCTCATTTTTATTCTCATTAAAAAACCCATAAATCCAAAAAATCTCAAAATAATTTCTTTTTTTTCATTTTAATTTAATTTCATTAAAAAGGGTCCAACGCCCTCGTTTCTAATTTAAATTTTAATTCGCGTATTTATTTCTTTTCCTTTTAATTATTTATGTACCTCTCCCAAAGCCGTGTAATTAATTTCTCACACTTTACCTTTATCTTAATTATTTACTTTCCGTCAAATCGGGTCCTGGAAATTTTGGCGATGTGGACCCGCGCCTTTGTAATAGCTTAGAATCTTTTACCTTCTCGCAACTTTCTTAACTGTTAATAATGGCATGCAAGAATGAATGACAATAAATGAAAAACAAACGCATAAATCACCTTTAACATGAACAAGATAAAATATCCGAATCTGACACACAAATCACACACCACCCTTAGGGTACGCCTCACTGTTGCCTTGCCTCGAAAGGTGATCGTCGAGTAGAGGATGTCTTAGTAAGTCCTCATGATCCGGGAACCTGGCATGAGGGTAGCTTCTAAGGTGTCTTCCTATTGCTCTGGTGATCACCATGTCCCGAACCTCGAATTGACCCGAACACCTCCAACGGTGGTGTTACCTACCTCTCAATAGTGGGATGGCACTACTTTAAAGGACATTTACACAGACGAATTCCTTAGGGTAGGTAGACGACTCTAGATACTTGCTCTAATTTCAAAACAAATTCAAAAATACTTTTCACACCGACACCTTTTCAAAAAGCTTTCAAAAATACTTTTCACACCGACACCTTTTCAAAAAGCTTTTCACAAGAGTCGAACTGGAATTTTCAAAGAAACTTTTTAAACCCACAGTTGAAAAGCAAACAAACCATTTTTGAAAACACAAGTGAGCAAGCATCTAAGAGCCCATGGATAACCATGGATAGAAAGGGTGCTAACACCTTCCCTTTCTATAATCTACCTCCCGAACCGAGAGCAATCTCTATAAGGAATTTTTCTGTGCTTTTGTCCTTTCCATTTGGAGAAAATAAAAGACGGTGGCGACTCTTGCTTCCGCGACATTTCGCGAACCAGCGTTAAACAGTCAGTTCCAGATCCACCGATCACACACCATCATCACCTTCAATCTCCTCCACGATTTTTTTCAGTTCCACACTTCGAACTTTTCTTTCCATCTTCTTCTCTCGTCTGAAACTGATCGATACTCTGAGTTGCCCCATTACTGCCTTATTGTATCCTCCATCATGAAGAGGTGCACTGAAAACACCTTAGCATGATTCTCCTAAAACAGCTTATAACATATTTGCTTCCATTTAAGCGAGGTGGATTTACACGGTGGGGAAATGGTAGGTCTATGGCGAAAGGAAACATTTAGGTTTTGTGGGGTGCGGTCTATGGAAGTTACGGTGGTTTAGGTTTTTTTCTGAATGGTTGGAGAAGAGAGGAAGATGGTGAAGGTTGTTGTGTTTAGGTAGATGGATGGTGGTGTTTTGGGAAGGCGCAGAGAGGGACGAAGCTGGGAAAAACAAGGAGACTGTTGTGTGAGAATGATGCGGCTAAATCAATCTGTAGAAGAAGAGAAGTGTGAATACAAAAGAAGGGTCTCACAGAAGGGACATACGGCTTGGTGGGAGACAGAGAAGTGGGCGAAGTGGGAAGGGTTGTGAAGTGAGAATGAGGTTGGTAGTTCGAAAAAGATATGGAAGTTGAGGATGGAGTGATGGTTGTGGAGGTAGTTCAGGCAGTGGTGATTTGAGGTTTGGAATAGGTAAGTTAAAGTGTTTTTTACGAATTTTCCTGTGTAGTTTCTGTCGGTGTCGTTGTTTCGGTAGAATGTTAAGCTGTTATTATTGTGTTTTTTGTTAATGGTTTTGGTTGTTGCTTGTTTTGATCGTTGTTTTCGTGGATGGTAATTTGATTAGTGAATGAGCGTTGATGCTGAAGAAGCTGCTGGAATCGCTGGGTTGGAGCCTGAGATTGAGATGGATGCTGATGTTCTTGATTTTTTGGAAAAAAGCATGTTGAGGTTGAGGCTGTTGCATCATTTGGCTCTGAATTAAAGCGGCAATACCATTGGGAAAATTTTGTGGCTGCTGAAACTGAAATAAGGAAGTGGGATGATGTTTAGAGGGATCTAAAGCCCTCATATCCTAAAATGCAGTAGCTGCCATAACATGGTACATATCTGGTTGCAAATTCATCATAGATGGATCAATCCTCGTTTGGATTCAAGGATCAACATCCTTCAAGCCGTTGAATGAAGGAATTCCAGGAGGCCATGGTCTTTTAAGCCTAAGGGGGAACGGAGATGGATACATTGGAATGGGAGAGGACGAAGATGAAGATTGGATTTGCAGACTAACTTTAAGGTGGAAATTTCCATGGAAATGGAAATGGAAGAGATGTGCTTTATTCAATTGTTATGATTTTGGTGTGCTGTTGTTGTTGATGTTGTTGATGATCGGACGGTAGCGGAAGTGCTAGAATATGGTGTTTGGTGGACACAGGGAGGGAGTATTTGAGCAGATAAATTTGAAGGTATATTTTTACCTCTGAATTTTATGTTATTATTGTTATTATGATTTCTAAACATTTCTCAATATCCACATATCGCAGCAACTCAAAATACAACCAAAAAGGTATGATGAAGCAAGCATTTGCATGGCATATAAGTGGTGTAAAGAGAAGATTGATACATGTGAATGAGAAATTTATGCAGAAGTAAATAGGGAAGAAGAAATACCTATCAAAGTCTCTCTGATGGAGCTTCAAAAACAATAAGTTCTCTCTCCCTCTCTTGTTGATGCTTAAACTTTTGTAGCTCTAATTCTTGTTGTGATGCTTGAACAAAAAAACTCATTTTTCTATTTTCTCTCTTGTTGAGTTTTCCTTCTCGTTCTTGAATTTTTTTAATGTCATTTTCTGTCCATGAAGAGGGCTTTTATAGAGAAATAACAAGGCATTTAGGGGGGAAACTGTAGGATATTTGCATTGTTTTGACAAACTGTTTTGATGCTTTTTTTCATACAACTTTCTTTAGCCATTTTGATGCAATTTTTGGGTTGTTATGATGCAGGGAAGTAGGTTGTATAGACTGGTTTGCAACATATTTTAGCAGTTTTTGGACCATTGCAGGTTGCTGTTTTTTTGGACTGATTTGTAGCATTTTTTACAGCATTTTTTGGGACTGTTTTGCTGCTATTTTGACTGTTATTGTTGCTGTTTTGGACAGCAAAATACCACAAAAAAATGGACTTTTGTTTGTTGAAACAAGGCTGGAAAATATGGGCAGCATTGCAGCATGATATTGGGCTGGAATTTTAGGACATTAGAAATAATAGTTTGTACAAACTTGTAATTCCTCTTGTAACTTTGTAGTGATAATTCCAAATAAAATTGTAACATGAATGAAAACTTGTCTTCAATATAATTATCTCAATTCTTTTGTAATTGTAAACATTTTAATCTTTATAAACTTTGAATCTTGATATTTATCTTGATGAAATTCAAAATCTTCCATTTGAATTTGGAAAAGAATTGATTGATATCTGAATGAATTATTGAATGATGAATAAACAATAATGCAAGCCTTAAGACTTCAATCTTGCATTTTGTAATAGAGATCCAAATAAATTTCATGAGTTGATCTCGTAATAAAATTGTAACCATCATGTATTTATCCTTGTGATGAATGATTATTCTTGAATCAAGTTTCTTTTTCCAATATCTTCTTGAATAAATGCTTCATGTGAATCCGTCAAAATAATCACACAAAAATAATCTTGAATAAATGTTTAATGTGATGAACGGTTATTCTTGAACGATCCCTCTTGATAACTTCTATTTAATTAACACTTGAATTCACATGATCAAAATTCCAAGTATTCCGAATAAATTCTTCTAAGACGATCTTGAATTTAATCACCTCACTCTAACGAAAATCACCCCACGTCATGTAAGTATAAGGAATAGAACTATGCTTAAAAGCTTTGAATGATCACTAGAAGGGGGATTTGAGGCAAAATGTTATCGCATTGAGAAATTGGCACAATGAATTGAACTTAGAGATCCAGAAACTCTTAAATCATGACAAACGTCCCATAAAGTCCTCTCATGGCTTTCTAAAAACAATTTGTCTTCAACTTTTAAAGAAAACTTGCAGATGACTTTTGGTCGAAGCATTTGGAATTGACTTGCATAGCTTGATCTTTTCTCGTATTTCAAGGCAAGGGTAAAACACACATGAACTAATGATCATGGAACCTTGACTGTTTATATTTTTGAATAAATTTGGAGAAGCTTAAGGCCACTTGTTGAAACAGAGCGTGGAAATAAACACACGATTCTCTTGATGGGTCAGTCTTCGAGAATCAATGATCAACTGTACTTTTGACTTGAGAGACTCAAAACCCTAATTGAGGTGTGACGCCTGATGCTCTTGATTCATATATGTTTCTGCACATGAAATCAAAGAAACAAAAAAAACATACACTTCATGCTTGATTAGAAGTTATTTATGCATAAGATAAAATGTTCACAACACTCGATAATCTCTGCACGGGCAATCCTCGAAGGTGAAACGTTCGAAACCGACCATATTTTATGACCTTGATGTATATAAGAAAAAATGCAAATGAAGATGGGATCTTAGGTCAAAAATTGAGGTATGACAATAATCACTTGATATATGTGTTAGTTTCTAAAAAGAAATCATAAATCACATGTGCAGATTAATTAAAAAACTTGTTGAATACAATGACCATGCACCCTCTCCCAACTTTGAATATCCTGTGTATGGGACCAAAGAAGAAGAATATGATGAGATTCCAGAAGAGGTTTCACGGTTGCTCGAGCGTGAGGAAAATGCCATTCAGCCGTATAAAGAGCCGTTGGAGACAAACAATTTGGGTTCAGAGGAAGAGCCAAAGGAAGTCAAAATTGGAGCATTGTTGCATCCTGATATAAAGAGTAGGTTGACTGAATTATTGATAGAGTATGTGGAAATCTTTGCTTGATCATACCAAGATATGCTTGTTCTAGATATTGATATTGTGGAGCATCATTTGCCTTTGAATCCAAAATTCCCGCCAGTCAAGCAGAAGTTGAGAAGAACTCACCCTGATATGGCAGTGAAAATCAAAGAAGAAGTGTTAAAGCAGATTAATACCATTTTTCTTGTGACATCAGTGTACCCTCAATGGATTGCCAATATTATACCTATACCAAAGAAAGACGGAAAAGTTGGCATGTGCATAGATTACAGAGATCTAAATAAAGCTAGTCCAAAAGATGATTTTCCATTGCCACATATTGATATATTGTTGATAGTACATGAAAATTCAAAGTATTCTCGTTCATGGATGTATTTTCCGGATATAATCAAATAAGAATGTCTCTTGAGGACATGGAAATAACAACGTTTATCACACCCTGGGGAACATTCTGTTATAGAGTGATGCCCTTCGGGTTGAAGAATGCTGGTGTAACGTACCAAAGGGCTATGACAACCTTATTCCATGATATGATACACAAGGAAATCGAGGTATATGTTGATGACATGATTGTCAAATCACAGACCGAAGAAGGGCATGTGGAAGATTTGCTGAAGTTGTTTCAGCGTTTGAGGAAGTATCGTCTCTTCTTGAATCCAAACAAATGCACCTTTGGTGTCCAATAAGGGAAATTGCTAGGTTTCATTATCAGCCAGAAAGGAATTGAAGTTGACCCTAATAAAGTCAAAGCAATTCAAAAAATTCCCGCCCCAAGGACTGAAAAGCAAGTTAGAGGCTTCCTAGGGAAGTTGAATTACATTTCCAAATTTATTTCCCACATGACTGCAATGTGCGAACCAATCTTCAAGTTGTTAAATAAAGATCACGGTTGTATGTGGATGGATGATTTCCAAAGGGCATTTGAAAGTGTCAAATAATATCTGCTTGAACCTCCTATCTTGCTCCCTCCCGTTGAAGGAAGACCATTTATCATGTATCTGATAGTGTTAGATAAATCTATGGGCTATATTTTGGGACAATAGGATGAAACGGGAAATAAAGAATATGCCATCTACTATCTCAGTAAGAAATTTACTGACTGTGAGTCGTGGTATTCTATGCTAGAAAAGACATGTTGTGCTCTGGCCTGGGTGGCAAAGAGGT
This sequence comes from Vicia faba, assembly GCA_948472305.1. Lineage (NCBI taxonomy): Eukaryota > Viridiplantae > Streptophyta > Magnoliopsida > Fabales > Fabaceae > Vicia > Vicia faba. Next base: position 392,905,372 of record OX451737.1, read on the forward strand.
TGCGGCAATATATATTGAATCATAATACTTGGTTGATTTCCAAAATAGATCCAATTAAGTATATCTTTGAAAACCCTGCCCTTACTAGGAGAATTGCTCGTTGGCAGATGTTGCTGCCTAAATACAATATTGAATACCGCACCCAGAAGGATATAAAAATCAGTGTGTTGGCAGATCATCTTGATCACCAACCGGTTGATGATCATCTATCAAGTTTGATTTCACTGATGATGATGATGTGATGTTCTTTAAAGCAAAAGATTGTGATGAACCTTTGCCTGAGGAAGGTCCTGGTCCTGAATAGCGGTGGGGTATGGTATTTGATGGAGCTGTGAATGCTTATAGGAAAGGAATTAGCGATGTAATTATCACTCCTCATGGATCACACATTCCTTTTACCGCAAGGATGACATTTGATTGTACCAATAATATGGCGGAGTATGAGGCTTGTATCATGGGTATCGAGGAAGCCATTGATCTCAGAATCAAAGTTCTAGATATGTATGGTGATTCAGCTTTGGTGGTTGATCAGATTAAAGGAGAATGGGATACTCATCACCCTTTCTTGATCCTTTACATAGATTATGCTAGAATATTACTACCCTTCTTTAACAAAGTTAAATTTCATCATATTCCCAGAGACGAAAATCAAATGGTGGATACCTTGGCAACTCTGGCTTCTATGTATTAAGTGAATACTTGGAATGATGTGCCTCGTATCATAGTGCGATGTTTGGATAGACTGGCTCATGTGTTCACAGCAGAGAAAGTGTCAGATGACAAGCCTTGGTATTATGATATCAAGCATTTTCTCCAGACACAAGAATACCTGGCTGGTGCATCAAATAAAGATAGAAAAACATTGAGAAGGTTGGCAGGAATCCTTTTCCTCAATGAAGATGTGCTATACAAAAAAAATTATGACATGGTCTTTCTCAGATGCGTGGATATGCACAAAGCAGACATGTTGATGCATGAAGTCCATGAATGTTCCTTTGGTACTCATGCTAATGGACATTCGATGGCAAAGAAGATGCTTAGGGAAGGTTACTGTTGGCTGACAATGGAATCCGACTGTTACAAATTTACAAAGAAGTGCCATAAGTGTCATATTTATGCTGACAAAATTCATGTGCCTCCAACACTTCTCAATTTCATTTCTTCCCCATGGACTTTTTCTATGTGGGGTATTGACATGTTTGGAATGATTGAACCAAAGGCGTCGAACGGAAATCGTTTTATCTTGGCGGAAATTGACTACTTCACCAAGTGGGTGGAAGTAGCTTCATATGCTAATGTCACTAAACAGGTGGTAGTGCGTTTTATCAAGAATAATCTGATATGTCGGTATGGTGTGCCAAGCAGGATTATCACCGACAATGGCTCAAATCTGAATAACAAGATGATGACTGAACTTTGTGAAGAGTTCAAGATTATCCACCATAATTCATCTCCTTACAGGACAAAGATGAATGGGGTTGTTGAAGCTGCTAATAAGAACATCAAGAAGATCATCCAGAAAATGGTTGTTACTTACAAAGATTGGCATGAGATGCTCCCTTTTGCTCTGCACGGGTATCGAACATTTGTCCGCACTTCAATAGGGGCAACCCCGTTCTCTCTTGTATATGGCATATAAGCAGTGCTCCCCGTTGAGGTTGAGAATCCCTCCTTACGCGTGATAATGCAAACCAAGTTATCAGAAGCTTAATGGGTCCAGAACAGGTTTGACTAGTTGAATTTGATTGAAGAGAAAAGAATGACGGCCTTGTGTCATGGTCAGTTATACCAAAAAATAATGAAGAAAGCTTTTGACAAGAAGGTTAAGCCTCGTGAATTTAGAGAAGGCGAACTCGTGCTCAGGAAGATCATGTCTTTTAACGCTTATTCTAGGGGCAAGTGGACTCCCAATTTTGAAGGCCCATATGTTGTCATGAAAGCCTTCTCTGGCGGTGCATTGATTCTTGAAACAATGGATGGCGAGGAGTTCTGACGTCCTCTGAATGCTGATGCATTCAAGAAATACTTCACCTAGAAAAATAAAATAATAGCTCCCTAAGACAAACACCCAAAAGGGATATCTAGGAAAAAATTAGAGACATAAACAGAATAAATGTTCCCGGTAGGTTGAAAACCCGCAAGGGTAATCTAGGCAAAAGGTAAGTACTTCCTGGAAAGTAACTGCATCAGACAAGACTTGATCGTTGAAGCAACAATCTTCTTAGATCCTCACTGATCTTTAACCAAAGTCTCTGCTCAGGAATTCAAAGTTGTTAGGGAGAATAGTGGTCATTATATTTCAATGTATCTTTTCCAATGTATATTACCATTTTCCAAACTTTGTAATCATCTATGGAGTCTCTCCATTTCCAGACTACCATTCTATTAATAAAGTTTAACCTGGGTAATTTTCAAAACAAACAGATTAAATAAATAAAAAAATTGAAAAGAATTTACAAATCACGTCTTGCTTTAGATTTTGTGACTCAAGGAGAACAAAAATAGTGGCTCCAGGAATGGACGAACTCGGAAAAAAAATTGGAGGTATGAATTCCCCAGGAAGACTCTCCTATGTCACTTTTGCTGGTACGAGTATGATCTTCTTGTGTTTCTCCGATAATTGAAGTATGGTGCGGTATTGGGTTTGTGATCCCATCTTCCCCAGTCAAGTCTTGGTACATTCTGATTTCGGGTTTACATTGTATGAAGTCTCTACCCCAGATTCCCCAGTAAGTTCTTTACTCGCATGACGAAAGTCTCTTCCCTTCTGGTGTGTTGAGATGGAACCATTTGCAAAATGTCACCCTTTGCAGTGCTAGCATTTTTTGTTGTTGTTTGTTTTCCCGGAAACCAGACAAGGGCACTATCTTTTCTAATAAATAATGAAACAGTTGTCAACTCTTTGGGTTTTCTCCCGCCAAGTGTTGTATTTGATTTAAAATCCCCATAAGTTTGATTTCTTGCCGTAATGTTTGATTTCTTAAATACCTTGTTAAGGTTATCCACATGAAGTTTCATAATTTCTCCCCAGAGAAGTTGGTGAAATCATCACCCTCAGTATTGAAGAATGTATCTTGGTGCCTCCTCGATGATGTGTTGTTATCCTCCCCGATAAAGACAGTACAATATCCCCAGCTGATGTCTCGGCAATGTGGTTTTATGTTCCCTAGTAAAGTCAATATGGAAATCCCAAATAGAAGTACAGACCGTGAAACCTTTGCTTTCTCTCCTTTGAAGTCTGTGTGATATTCCCCGGTGAAGCCTGTAGGAAGTTGTTATATCCCTATATTTGTATTGGTTTGCTATTATGATTTTGTTCTTTCCCAGTAGAGTTAAGCCGCGAAATAGGAATTTTTTTCCTCGGTTAGTGCTTACTTTCTCATGAAATTTTCATTTTGGATGTGATTTAGCCGAGTATTGGCTGTACCCAAGCTGGTTTTGTCTAGTTGTCCTTGGTGTTATACGTTTGCTTTGTCATCATATACATGATGAAATTCATAGATTTATACATATATCATGCATAGTTAAGTTTTAGCAAATCATTTCTCATGTGCATCCATTAATACTTTGTTGGCATATTACCTTATTTTATAGAGTTGTGTTATCCTCTCTCCAATAGAGTGTCAGCCTTAAGCAGAAAGTGTATATCCTTTCAAATTCCCCACTGAGCTATCCCTCATGGAAGAATTTTGCTTTAGCCTTCCTTTCAGCTCATTGTCTGTAAAGAACGTGGTTCCCTCTTGAGTTTATTTCTCATGATATGTTATTCTGGTTGACTATTTCTCTTCGGTTTATTTCTAGTTTGGATGGGTGGTCCTCAACAGTGTTATTATTTTGATTTCTATAAGTTTCGAGCCCTGGTTCAAGAATGTGCATTTTATTTTGCACGTGAATATTCTATCTCCTCAACATGAATATATTGGCATTTCCTCAGGAGGTCATATTTCTCTCCCCGGGAAAGCATTCTTTGTAATTCCTCCTCATAACAGCAAGTGGCAGGTCTCTTTATTTGAGCAACTTGTACCCCAATAAGTCTGACAGCTCCCAGAGAAGATTCAGATTTTTTACCCCAATGAATGATAGCCTTGTCATTATGGAAGTTAGTTCATTACTGAGATTTGTTACTCCAATGAATGGTAGCCTTGTCATTATGGAAGGTAGTTTGTTGCTTAGATTTGTTACTCCAATGAATGGTAGCCTTGTCATTATGAAAGGTAGTTCATTGTCGAGATTTGTTACTCCAATGAATAGTAGCCTTGTCATTATGGAAGGTAGTTCATTGTTGATATTTGTTACTCCAATGAATGGTAGCCTTGTCATTATGGAAGGTAGTTTGTTATCGAGATTTGTTACTTCAATGAATGGTAGCCTTGTTATTATGGAAGGTAGTTCGTTGCTGAGATTTGTTACTCCAATGAATGGTAGCCTTATTGTTGTACCCTAAAATTTGCCCTCTCATTTATCAAGACTTTTCTCACAAGATTTCTTTGACTCAAGACTGGATTAGGGTTTGGTCAGCTCAAGGTATATCATCTTGCACTGATGACCCAAAATTAGGGTTTGAGTTTACACAAGGATTTTTTGACTATCACTGCTTCATATGACTTTCAAACATCATTATAGACCCCTAAGATCACTCATGACAAGTTTCAAGCCCTGAACCACATTTTTGATCAGTCAATTAGACAATTGACCTAAAAATCAGCTGTGTTGGGGAAAAAGTCAACCATGGCCAATTTATAGTCAAACTTCATAATTATTTATCCACATAAACATTTTAAACTTATATGTGTCATTTGGTCAAGTTTGGATCACAACTCCTCAAGAAATTTGATCAAATCACCAAAAGGGCAAAATGGTCAAAATTAGGGTTTTTGACTGAGGAAGGGCAATTTCTGGTTTTTGACCTAGCAAATGACCAATTGAGTTAAGGAATGATTTCAAGGATTAAATTACATTATCTTGACCTAATTACATGGCTCAAAACATCTCAATTTCATTGGATTGACAGATGAAATTTGCAGTCAATTGATCAAAAGTCAACCGTACACTGAAAAGTCAAACTTTGACTTTTTGTTCAAAATCAAGTGCCAAGGGTCATAATTAATCAAAGCATGTCAAAATGTGAAACTTGTTCATCAAGAAATTCAAGTTTGAAGATTAGGGTTTGAATTTGAAAATTTTCTTAACTTAGATATTTTCTAAGTATAGAAAATTTCTTATTTTTCTCAACTTTAGACCATTTTTTCACCATGATGCATAATGATTAAAAGAAAGTTCCCAACATGAAAGTTGTAGACCTCCATGAAATCTAAAAATTTGCTTCACACACTTTTCCCTAAAGATGCTTGGATATCAAGATATAAATTTATGAATACATGGTCATGAACTAAATAACTTAGTGAAATTTTGCCCTAGTTTAGGCAAGTTTTGCACCCAACTTCATGGCAATTTTTCACCTAGTTCCAAGAGGTATCTCAAAATGCATTTCAAAGATGAGTTATAGAGAACATTTCAATCTTTCCAAAATGTCCAAGAAATCCTCAAGATCATTTTTGAGTAGGGAGAATCGAAGAGATGAAGTTGACATTTTCTCACTTTTTGTCCAAGCCATTTCATGAAGAACAAAGTTGCAATCAGTACCTATGCTGCCTAATCCATGCTTTACAGGTCCCAAACTTGTTCGTCACTCCTTAATTTAATGCTTACTCAGTTGACAAAGATTTGATCCATGCCCTAGAGCCATTATCCAAGTGGTAATTCCATTTATGGCAAAAAGTGACCATTGCCATTTTAGAAAAGCACAACTTTTGCCACTTTCCAATTCTTGAGCATTGCACCTGTCTCCATTGTACATACAAGTCTCACAGGTCTAAAGCAAATTGTATAAGCTGATACCAACCCTAAGAGAGCAAGTACAAGTATGGCAAGCATTGTCCCTTCACTTTACTTCAAATACAAGAAAAGTGGCAAAAAGACTAGAATTGGCACAGCTGTTAAAGGGTTGACATGAAACCAATTCCATACTAATTTACAAACATAACACAACACATAACACGATTAGAGAAGGCCTGAAACACTCCCAAGCAGAAAAACACCAGAAAACTGTCCAAACTTGCAGTTTTGGCATAAGGATACCAATCTCATATTTGGCTCGTGCGTTTCCATTCTTGATCATCAAAACATCTTACCTACTTGATATCAAACCAATCCAGACCTTCTTCCCTGTTCTGTAACCACTTTTCCATCATCTGCCATTGTTGCTTTCAAAGCTTGCAGTTTGACTTAGCCAAGGAGTTTCAGGCACTTTCAGAGCAAGGAAAAGGTTGGAATACGTTCAGGGAAGTTCAAGGAAGCTCAAGCAAGCATCAGGCCTCCATCAAACTCACTCAAGTTCCATCCATGATTCCAACTGAATGAGGTAAAATATCAACTTCTATATCCTTATACAGGCAACCATTGGCCACGATTTTTGAATAAAAAATGTAGCCCTCATTGCAACGAAACTGTACATATCTTTATCTTGCATTTATTTTACTTGAGTTGAGAGAATTTGGAACTTGAAATTTCTGAAAATATTAGGTTTAAATTTAGGGCTATTAAAATTCTCTTTGATCTTTTATTGTTAGCTTACATAACTTATATGGTTGGAATCGTGAGTTCAAATACTACAACTTTCATGTTATGAGTTTTCATTTTCATGGAAGAATGAGAGAGTTATAGGGCATCCGGCCAGCTTGAGGAAGAAGATGAAGTACAGGGCAAGGACTTGTTTCATGTTATATTTTTTTTTGCTTTCCTTAAGACAATGGATGTATAGCCACTCCAGTGGCAAAGTAGCGAGCTGGTGAGACCCATGTCCTGGGTTCGAACCTGGGCGCTACTTATGTTTTTTCACATTTTTTTCCATTTTCCAATTTTGGCTTTTTGCAGGTTTGGGCCTTCACATTGGGCTTAGCTATTTTTTCTAACTTCCACCATCTGACTACTCAAGACACCCCCTTGCCCAACTATTTTTGCATTTTTATTTTATTTGTTTTATTTTCATTTTAATACTAAATATTTTATTTAATGCATAAAAAATCCTTAAAAAATATAAATTTGATAATATTGTATTTTTTTAGTTTATTTTTCACATAAAAATATTTTTTATTTTTTAGTATATATCATATATTTTCTTAATGAACTTGTAAAATATAATTAAAATATATTTAGTTTAATTTATTTATTTCTTTTTTTTTCATATATAAAAACTTTATCTTTTTTATATAATATTATTTATTATTTTAATACAAAAAATACATTAAAAAAATAGTATATAAGAACCTTATTTTCTTAAAAAAATAGAAATTAGGGTTAAACCTTTTTAAAAATTAATTCCTTTTCCTTACATTTTTAGGTTTAGATTAAATTCTCTTTTACATAAAAACAAAACAAAAAAATCTTTTCTTACATATACATTGTATTGCATCTTTAAATATTGTATTTTATTTATTCTAATTCGTACAAATTCGATTTGGTTGTAATAATTTATTTAGGTTTATATTTTTGCAAATCCTCATTCAAATTTGTATTCCCCCTCCCATAAAGTTGTTGTAATAGCTTAGTAATATTTACATTACGCAATTTATCGCTTTACATGCCATGATTAGTAATTAGGGTTTGTATGATAAGATCAAAGCAAAGCAAAATAGAAAACCCTAAATACAAGACAAAATCAAAGCATGAAAATGATACACTTGCACACAAGCATCCTTAGGTTTTCTCCACTTGGTTGCCTAAAATAAAAATGGCCATATTACGCATGCGAAGTATCTTGGAAAAACAAACAAATATAAAGATCATAGTCCCTCGATGACGCTATTCAAAAAGTTGCCTTACAAAATGATCTTGGTCCCTCAAAATGCTAAGATACTTTGCAAACATTGCTAATCATGGTTATACGATGACCCACGCCCATCCCGTTTACATCCAAAGATAGGGTTGCTTACCAAGTCAATGGTAAGACAACAATGTCAAAGGAATAGAAAATGCACAAGAAAGACATTTGAGTAGGTAGATTACTTCTAGTTACTGCTCTATTTCAAAACAATTATCCTTGCTATTTTCAAAAACAAACACACACCTTTCCAAACATTTTACAAACATTGAAAACATTTTCAAAAGAGACAAACATCTTTGTATACATTCTTACAAACGAGAATCATACAAAGATCGCCTAAACGAATGGCCTCTTTTACAAAATACTTTCAAAACCACACCAAACACAATTTCAAGCAAACAAAAGCAAGTGATCTAAGCAAGTAACTAAGAGCCCATGGAAAACCATGGATGAAAAGGGTTCTAATACCTTCCCTTTTCATAATCTACCCCCCGAACTCAAGAAAATATCTCAAAGGTCTTTCCTGTGCTTTTTCACCTTTCCTTTTGGATAAAAGAAAAGTTGGTGGCGACTCTTGCCAACCACAACATTTGCGATAAAACGCAAAACCCTCAAGTGAGTTCTCCCACCGTATCACACTTATCATTATGGAAGGTAGTTCGTTGTTGAGATTTGTTAATCCAATGAATGGTAGCCTTGTCATTATAGAAGGTAGCTCGTTGTCGATATTTGTTACTTCAATGAATGGTAGCCTTGTCGTTATGGAAGGTAGTTCATTGTCGAGATTTGTTACTCCAATGAATGGTAGCCTTGTCATTATGGAAGATAGTTTGTTGTTGAGATTCATTACTCCAATGAATGGTAGCCTTGTCATTATGGAAGGTAGTTAGTTGTTGAGATCTTTTTTCGATGAATGGTAGCCTTATCATTATGGAAGGTAGTTCGTCATTGAGATTATTGCTCTGAAGAAGTTCATTTGTTCCCAATCGTGAGTAATGGTGTTGATTATCATTACCACCCTGATATTGGTATTTGATGGTATTATCTTACCACATCTTTCCCCGGTGGGTCAACGTTTCCTTTTTGCTATGTCCTCAGTGAGAGGATAGTTCGCAGTCATCTGTCGATTACTTTTATCCTTTACTTTCTCTCCTTAATGTTTGAGTTGATGATGCTTTATCTCCTCTTTGGGCTTTACCCCAATAGAGTCAGGTCTCTGGTTCACCAGTGATTTACTTTCCTGGTCGGGTCTTCCTTTTGATCCTATTTTATTTGCTATATCCCCAGTGGGGTCTTGCATCCTTTTTAGATTTGTTCATTTGCATTCATAATCATAAGCATCGCATGGCATCTTAGGGCCAAAAATAGGGTTTGTTTTATATTTAAGCATCTTCAATCGCGTCGACACAAAGATTTTTAACCTTCGCATCTCTGGATAGAAGACACTTAAATAAGGGCAGCGGTTGTACCCTAATTTCCCCCCTAAGATTCCGCTATCATATCATATCAACTCAATCACAACAAGATCACACACTAGGGTTTGTCTCTTCTCCTTATCTTTAGCTTTGCCCATGGGGAATCACCAAGCACCTTGATTTGTATCTTGTTGTCATCTATGTTTTTATTAACTTTTAACTAATAAATACAATGTATGTTTGCCCTAATTGTTGATATCATAGGTGAAAGTACAACACATTCTAAGACGTTGATCCATAGGTTCATGAGTTTATTTACATGCCTTCTTCAATAAAACTTCATTATTGAAGATATTTTGAAGTAATATCATGAAAAGTCTATTATGATTCATCATGCCTCAAGTTGTCAAAAATAGTTCAAAGGTACAAGGGTTGATTGAAGAAGTTTGACCTAATTGGACAAGTTCTTGATTCATTGATCACAAGTGAATATTTCCCTTAATTCTCAATATTTGGAAGTGGTTATGGTTTCTATGGTTCCTCATTATCATCCTTAACAACTTACGTTTTCATGACAGAAGTATTTGGGCAAGAAAGTTGATCAAAATTGTAAAAGGATTTCTAAGGTATCTTGTTGCTCTAGGAGCTAGGGTTTTGAACTTCAAAGGGGTACATATTTCTCATCTTTTGGTGTTTTCGAGTGATTCCAAAGACATCCTTCTCTTCAAAGGGTTATTAGCAAATCACTTTAAAAGTTTCAAGGAAATTTTGTGTAGAAGGTACCTAATGATAAAGAAATATTACAAGTCTTCTAGATGAATCATCAAATTCCCTTATGTGACTTCAAAAGATCATAACTTGGCCAATATTTATCTCATTGAGCACATTATTTTTCCATAATGATCTTAAATATGTGGAATTCAACCCTTCTTTTAAGTGCAAAGTGTGAAAATGGATGGAAGATGCCCTAAGGATGCAAAAGATTATAGGTCATTTCATGAATTTTTTCCAACTTCAACAAGTCATAACTCTCTCAATTTTTAGAGCTTTTAAATGGTTCAAGTCTCAAAATTCCATTCAAGAGATCTAATTCATGCCATATTTTTTGTTCAAGAGCAAATTTCAAGTGGAAGGCCATATTTAGATGCAAGACATTATAAGTCATTTTTGATGAAAAAAACTTAGAAAATTTTCTAAGTATAGAAAGTCAACCTCTTTTTCTCAACTTTGACTCATTATAATTTTCATATCAAGCATCCATTTTATGCCATTCTTTGCATATTGTAAAGCTTGTAATCTCATCTTTCTAAAGATTCAATAATCATGTCCTAAGACTCCTTGAGCTGAGAATGCCATTGATTTGAATTTGGTAACTTGAAACTGAAGTTTCTTCATAAGTCAGAATTTGGGATTCATTTTTTGGCTTCTAAACATCAAATTAGCACGCGTGTTTGGTCTAAACATGTTTAACCAACTTGCCAAAGTGGACTAGAGCCTTAAAACACAAGGATTGGATGAGTTTTGATACAAAACAGATCACACCTTACTCGTGTATCAGGTTCACACGATTTCCCTCCAAACTTCATCATTTCACATGCTTGAACATTCGATCAGCTTCCCTATAAATAGAGGGTCATACCTTATTCATTTTTTCAAGCTTAGAGAGCCAGAATCACCCTGCCAAACTCCCTTTTGAACTAAATTTTCTACAACTTCGAATTTGCTCTTACAACCTTTCTCAGTCAGTTTATTTGTTAATTCATCTTCCTTGAACCTCACTGAAGCTAACAGAAGAAGAATTAAGCTCTAAACCTCCCTGAATCGTGCTAGACAAATCAAGTTTCAGAGTTCTGCAACTTAACTTCAATAGGTAGATTCCTTCACCAATTCTCTCAAACTTTAATACTATTATGAAGCTCTCATCATCCTGATTCTATTTGCAACAATTATTTTCAACTGGAAGTACATTTTGACCATGAAATTTCAAATCCATTTTCAAAACTTCTCTTCCAAAACGACTGAGCTACAGTTTATATAAATTTTTTCGCGAAGGTACGATTGGAATCGTCTTGAAGAGACGAAGTGAATGGTACTGGTCTGGTCTTCTAATTTTAAAGTTTTTGAAATCTGTAGATTTTGTTGGCTGGAGGTTGAAGATGACCAACGTGCCATCTATCAACCAATGAAAGCGTGCCACACTTATTTTTCAAAAATCTGATTTAATTAATGATCATGTGTTTATTCCATTAAAGACCATGATATGCACAACACGTCTGATCCATTGGATTAGCTTACTAATGCATTTTGACTCTCATCCATTTGTCCACATTTTTTTGACTTTATTTTTTATTTCTGATTTTTATATTTAAATTGTTTTAAACTTCGAAAAATCATAGAAAATTCATTTTTGATTCAAAAATTATGAAAAAATTCACAAAAATAATTTCAAATATTCTCTTTCTGAATTTTATTTTTAGATTTGATATTTTTTATAATTTTTCTTTGTTTTGGTTTATTTTTAATTACTTAAAAAATACTTTTGAATATTTTTAAATTCTGAAAAATTCATCAACATCATTTCCATTATTTATGGCCTTCTGAATTTTTTTTAGAATTTTATTTTGACTTTTACTATTTTTGATCTTTTTTCCATTCATTTGAGAAATTCTAATTAGTTTAAAAATAGTTTCTGACTTTAAAAAATTACCAAAAATTCTATATAAACATTTGAGTATATTTCTGATTTTTCTATAGCCTCATTTGACATTTTTTGATTGATTTGAATATAATTGCCATTTTCCCCTCTTATTTTCATTTTAAAATCATTTTTAAAAAACCTTTTTCTTTATTTTAAATACAATTTTATTTTAATTTTTTGCATATATTCTGGCTGATCTTGTACTATGAAATTTTGATCATGAGCTTTATTAACATCATTGGATCCATGGTGTTAAGTCTAACTTCATAAAAATGGATGAATGATTTTAATAATATATTGATTAATTTTTTTGGTTCAAATATGATTTAATTCTTCTCCCATCTCTCTTCATCTTATCCCCTTCTTATTGTGTCATATGTTGTTAGAGGATGATGTACATATCATCTCTCCAAGCATAGGACACATAAATTTTTATTGACCGGTCTCAAAATAGGTGCGACTTCTATATAAGTCCACTTACGATTGCTTAACATAGCACTAAATTTTGTCTCGATTTGAGAAATGATCATTCATGGCCCAAACCCATGTTTGTAGGCCCAAGATGTTGATTTGAATCCTTTGATCCAATAACTTAGATTCATTGTTATGAGGCTTTGGTCTTATCAATCCTCTAATGAATCTTCATAAACTTTGGTCAAAGTGAATAACTTAAACATCATTGATCATTTATTGTTGCCTTGAGAATTTTGAATGGATGGTATACTTGACAAAAAGCAAATGAAACTTGTTGTTGAGAGGCTTTGATGTTATCAATCTTCTAATGAGTTTCAAATGCAAGTTTCAAGGTGATCATTCAACTAACCTCTAATTTCTAATAATTGACTTTATTTTATGCTTTTATTTTTATGCTTTTGTTTTTATGCTTTTACTTTAAGCACATTTATTTTAGCATTTACATTTTATGCTATTTTCATCTTTGCTCATTTGAGCATTTTTCTTTTATGTCATTTTTATTTTTCTCATTTGAGCTTTTTCATTTTATTTTTGAAGATGCTTAATAATCAACTTGAACCATAAAAAAATTTAATGTTACTTGGACTACTTGGTTACTATCCTTGGTATTATGGAGGTTGTGGACTTCTTGGACTTAGGAGTAGAGACCTTAACCTACCTTGAGACCTTGTGACCTCAACTATTATTTTGTCTGGAGTTCTTTGGGTTTACCCCAAGATATTGGGTTGTTTGTTTGTTTTGTGTGCAGGTTATTGTGATTACATGCTATGTCTGTGTATACATCTGTTACTCTGCTCAATTTTTGTGAAGACTTAATGTAATTGAAGCTTGGTTTCTTAAGAGGTTTAGTATCTTTTCTTGCTTGGTTTTATTCTAAAGGATGGGAATTCTACATTGACTCATTATGTTAAGTGTTGGCTTCTTAATGGTTAGAAGGTTCTTTTACCCTAGATTTTACTTTATGCCTTAGGATAGTCCCTTCATCTCCTCCCATCTTCTTTAATTTCAAAAAATCCTCTCCCTCCTTTTGAAAACTCTTCTTGTTTTTGAACTTGAACCGCTTTCATAATAAACTTGTACTTGTGTCCATGTCTTTTCAAAATATTTTCTTAATCAAACTTTAATCAACTTAATAATACCTTGACATTTTTTTGAGAAAACTAAAAGTCATTCAAACCATTTTTCCACTTTGGCTTTTTACTTTAAAATTTTCTCAAAAAATTAGACTCTTGCCAATCCTTGTAGTGATCCGAACTACTATACTTCTATGATATGTAGTGAAGTGAAATATTTTCCACTTAGGTGTTGAGCTAAGCTTTGTTGATTTTTAAAATCCAAGCCATATCCTCCACTTTGAGATGATGCAAATTCTCCTTTCTCATAATTGTGGGTAGTAAGTATGTTTTTCACTCGGATAAGACGATGATGTCTTGTCTCTTAAAATTAAACCAACACGCTTCTGTTTTTAAATTTTTAAAGGTGAACTACGTGTACCCTGATCCCCTATTGCATGGAAGGTGGTACGTAGGCACTAAAGGTTCACAACCGCGGCGGGTGAAAAAATCATAAAAAATACTTCTTTTTCTCATCTCCACAGTCCATTTTTTATACAACATTTATAGCCAAAATACACAAATTTTCAAAGAGGTTCATGCGGAGTACCGTAGATGTTTAGGGTGCTAGTACCTTCCCTTTGCATAACCCACCCCCGAACTTAGATTCTCTCCCCTTCTTTTTGGGTTATTCTCTCTTTTCCTATTCCTTTGGAAACAAAAAAGCGCGATGGCAATTTGTATTTGATATGTGCGAGTCAAGTCAATCCAATGGCTTAGTCTCAATATTTCTACTGCTACAGTAAGATAGCCTTCATACCGTAGACGAGAGAGAACGGGTTTTCCCCAGTTGATGTATGTACTAAAGTGAGGTAACCATGAAAAGAAAATGGTAGCATCTCATGCCAATATTTGTATGTCACCGTCATCTTCTAGAAGATCTTGATATTATTGTGGGAGGCTTCCACTGTGTCATTCATGTTTGGTCGGTACGAAGAAGAATTGTGATGCTTAATCTTGAACTGAATGTAGAGTTTCGCGATCATAGTATTGTTAAGATTGACACCATTGTTCGTGATGATCCTTTCAGGGATACCATACCGACATATAAGGTTATACTTAATGAACCGACCCACAACATTCTTGGTAACAGAAGCTAACAAGGCTGCCTCTACCCACTTTATGAAGTAATCAATAGCGACAAGGATCAAATGATGCGCATTGGAAGCAGTAGGCTTAATCAAGACATTCAAAGGAACCAGAAGCATATGTACTTTGTTAGTATAAATTTGGCATTTGTGGCAAGTTCTGGAATGATGATTGCAATCGGTTTCCATGGTAGACCAATAATAACCTGCTCTCATAATATTCTTAGCCATTGTATGTCCACTGAAGTGAGTACCAAAGACACCTTCGGGCATATCTTCCATAATTTTCTCAGCTTCCTTCTTGTCTATACAAAAAAGCAAAGTCAAATCGTGGTTGTGCTTGTACAAGACTTAGTTACTCAAAGAACTTGGCAAAGAACCTCATTAGAAATTTCTTATCATTGATAGATGCCCTATCAGGATATTCTTAAGTTTCGAGGTATCTTTTTACTTCGTGGTACCAAGGCTTTTCCTCGACTCTATCAGTATCAACTTCGTAGCAATGCACCGGTTCGTCTAGTCTCTCAATAGTAATTCTAGGAGCTTCATTATCCCATCTGACTTTGAACATAGATGACATGGTATCTAGTGTATCTGCCAATTGATTCTCTTCTCGTGGAATGTGTTCAAAAGTGATTTCTTCAAAGTACGAAATTAATGATAACACATGCTCTCGATAAGGAATGAGATTTGGATGCTTCATGTCCCATTCTCCCTTAATCGGACTAATCACTAGGGCTGAGTTCCCATATACATTCAAGAATTTAATTCTTATATCGATGACATCTTTGATACCCATGATGCATGCTTCGTACTCGGCCATATTGTTGATACAGTCAAAACACAACCTGGCGGTGAAGAGTGTATGGAAACCCTTTGGAGAGACAATCACAACACCAATTCCATTACCTAGTGCGTTGGAAGCTCCATCAAAAACCATAGTCCATCAGGATCCCAGTTCAGGCCCTTCATATGGTCCAGGTTCTTCATAATCAGTAACTAGCATGATATTCTCATCTGGGAACTCAAAATTCATAGACTGATAGTCATCTACAGCTTGATGAGCCAAATGATCTGCTAGTACACTTCCTTTAATTGTCTTCTGAGTAGTGTATTGAATGTCGTATTATGTTAAGACCATTTTCCATCTTGCTATTCTTTCAGAGAGAACGGGTTTCTCGAATATGTATTTTATTATATCCATCTTAGAGATCAACAAAGTAGTATGAGTCAACATATACTATCTTAGTCGACGAGTAGCCCATGCCAAAGCGCAACAAGTTTTATCAAGCAGTGAGTATCTTGTTTCACACTCGGTAAACTTTTTGCTAAGGTAGTATATTGCATGCTCTTTTCGACCAGACTCGTCATGTTTCCCCAATACACACCCCATTGAGTTCTCTAATACTGTCAAGTACATGATCAGAGGTCTTCCTTCAACCGATGGCATCGGAAATGGAGGTTCTTGGAGGTACTCCTTGATTTTCTTAAAGGCTATCTGACAATCATCGTTGCACTTCACTACTTGATCTTTCTTTAGTAACTTGAAGATTGGCTTACAAGTAGTGGTTAAATGGGAAATAAATCTGGAAATGTAGTTCAATCGTTCCAAGAAACCTCTGAATTCCTTCTCAGTACTTGGAGTTGGCATTTCTTGAATGGCTTTGACCTTGGCAAGATCAACTTCAATACCTTTACCACTGACGACGAAACCTAGGAGTTTACTAGATCATACCCCAAAGGTGCACTTATTTGGATTCAACCTCAACTTGTACTTCTTCAATCTCTCAAACAGCTTGTGCAGGTGGTCAAGATGTTATTCTTATATCTAAGACCTGGTTATCATGTCATCAATGTAAACCTCTATCTCATGGTGGATCATATCATGGAACAAAGCTACCATAGCACGCTGATACGTTGCACCGGTGTTCTTCAAACCAAAAGGCATAACTGCTTAATAGAAAGTTCCCTATTGTGTGACAAAAGTAGTCTTCTCCATGTCTTCAGGTGCCATCTTGATTTGATTATAACCAGAGAAACCATCCATGAAGGAAAATACTTTGTGTTGAGCGGTATTTTCAACCAGAACATCAATATGTGGAAGTGGAAAATCATCTTTGGGGCTATCCCTATTCAAATCCATGTAGTCTATACACATACGCACCTTACCGTCCTTCTTAGGTACCGGCACCACATTTGCAACCCACTGAGGATAGGACTTAACAGTTAAGAAACCTGCATTGAACTACTTCATGACCTCAGCTTTGATCTTTTCAGACATCTCATGATGCATACGATGAACCTTCTGCTTTATAGGAGGACATCCTTCCTTCATAAGTAGACGCTAAACCATAATGTCAGTATCAAGCCCTGGCATGTCTTCATAAGGCCAAGGAAATATCTCAACATAGTCACGTAACAACTAGATTAATCTCTTTTTGACATTGTCTTCTAGGTTGGCACCTATCTTGATTTCTTTCTTGTCCTCTTCAATACCCAAGTTCATAACCTTGACTAGCTCTTCGTGCGGTTGTATGGTTCTTTCTTCCTGCTCTACTAGTCTAGAAAGCTCTCCATGTACTTCACAATCTTCCTCACCTTCATCCTCGGCTTGGTAGATTAGATTTTCGAAGTCATAATTGGAAATAGCATAATTGTTATCAATGGGACCCAGGGTGGATGTGGATATGAAATTTTTTATGTGGGTGTGTGTAAGAACACATAGCTATTTTGAAAGCAATAAAGTAAAAAAAAGACAAAGAGAGCAAAGTTTGAATGTAAACGTCCAATGATTTATTAAATGAAAATATGTGGATGAAAAATGACAACCCTAACAAATGGACCGTTGTGCCCCGGGTAAGGCACAAGGCTTAAAGTTATTGTTCAAATTACATAACCAAAAACTTGAAAGAAAGAAAACAAAAAATAGCATTTACTCTTGACTAAAGGATATTGGTATAAAGTCTTCAGCCTTACAATTGTTGAGACCACTGCCGGTAGTAGGGAAAGTCCAACTGTCTATGTCATAGTCACTATCAGCGTCTTCCACATCGTTGACTTGATTTTTGTGAACTCCATTGTTGTTGATGCAGAACGGCGGTCTCCTGGAATTAGCATGAGCACCACCGACATCCCTCTAATCCTATGAGGTGAAACCTAAGACAAATTTGTCAGACTTGTAAGGAATGTCGGGAAGCTGACCCCAAATAGTGCCACCACCTTCTTCTACCATAACCTTAGTGTCTTTCAGAGAAGCCATTCTTGGTGGAATCCTGGTAACCTTAGGAACATTAGGAGCAGCTTTAGCGAGAGGGGTTGTCTGAGGAATAACTTCAAAGGTCTGGCAAGGAGTCTCGAGGAATTCACCATCTATCTCAACATACTTGAAGGAGTTCAAATGGCTCGTCATGTATTCTTCTTTTCCACAAACTGTAATGATTTTTCCTTTCACGGGATACTTCAACTTTTGGTGTAAAGTAAAAGTAACAGCGCATGACCCATGAATCCAAGGACATCCAAGCAAATAGGAATAGGCTGGACGAATGTCCATCACATAGAAAATAAAGTCGAAGACCTGGGAATCCACTTTGATTGGAAGATCAACTTCTCAATGCACCATTCTCTTTAAACCATCAAAAGCTCTCACCACAACGTCACTAGGATTTAGCACAACCCCTTCATAGTCAAGTTTATCTAAAACAACTTTTGGAAATACATTCAATGAGGAACATGTATCCACTAACACATGAGATAAGGTCGTGCCCCTACACTCAATAGAGACATGCAGGGCCTTATTATGGTTCCTTTCCGCAGGAGTTAAATCAGCGTCAGAAAAGTATAACCCATTATCAGTTGTCAGGCTAGCAACACAATTTTCAAACTGATCAACAGAGATTTCCTGCGGTACATGAGCATATTTCAGAAATTTTACCAAAACTTGAGCATGGGCTTCAGAGCATAATAACATAGATAAAATAGATATTTTAGAGGGGGTCTGCCCCAACTGTTTAATAATCTTATAGTCACTCTTTTGAATAATTTTTAGTACCTCCTTCATTTCTTGCTTGGAGGTATCTCCTACAGTAACCTCTTTCGGTGCCTCAGTCTGGGCAGGCTCAACCATATGTTATTTGCCTCGAGTCTCAGTAGTTGATTAAGTAGCAGTGACACGAACTGGTGTAGTAACAGCCTTTGGAGAGATCTCTGGAGAGAAAACTCTTCCATTTCTGGTAACCTTACTAGTCCCAATAATATTGCAAACATTGGAATCAATAACTTTAGTATTTTCATCTTCGATAGCCAATGGTTCTTGCTTGACACCATGGTAGTAGAAATCAGCTCCATAATTCCAAGGGATAGCCTTGTCAGAGGAATGTGGAATTGGCCCAAGTGCGGTAATGATCAGAGGAGCAACCCTAGGCTCGACAGTAACCTTCACAGGACCCTTATAAGTGATCCTTATAGGAGTACCAAAAATTGTAATCACAGACGCGTACTCTTTAAAGTCTTCCTCAGAATCCACTGACATACTCTGTAGTTGCATGCAGTTTGGTGCCAAATCAGAATTATACTGATATTGTCTATAGAAAACCGTAGCCAAATCTTCCCAGGTATGGATATTGGTACCTTTGAGTTAATAATTCCATTCAAATTGTGTTCTAGACAGACTCTCTTGAAAAAAATGCAGCCACAATTTCTTGTCAGTAGTGTGTGGTTGAATTTTCTGAACATATGATCTCAAATGCAACTTCGGGCAAGAAACGTAATCATACTTAGCAAAGGTAGAAGTTTTGAACTTAGGAGGAATGACGACTCCTGAGACTAAATCCAATTCTTCAAAGTTTAAGCGAGGCACCTTCTGGATCTCCATAGCTTTCAGACGCTCTTCTAACAGGTTATACTTCTTGCCAGCAGGGGGATATTGTTCATCCGAACAATCCTCTTCCTCTTCATCAGAACATTTGTTAGATCTATGATTGCTTTTTTCAATTTTAACACTGTTACCATCTTCATCATGTTCGTTATCTTCATCCGATGGGATATCAAGATCTTGAGCTCGCTTGACTGGACCTTTAAACTTTCTCCCCATGTTAAGGATGTCGATTGGTTTCTCTGTCTTCTTCTTCTTCTTCTCGTTGGCGATGAGCGCCTTCAGTTCTTCTTGCCCCTTGGCTAAGCTTAGGAACATCTCTCAGAATTGAGTATTCTGAGCCTGGAGATCTTTGAATGTCAGTTCGAGAGCCATTTTTGCTGAAGTAAACATCAAGAAGATGAGAAACCTATCTTGGAAACATGTTATGCAATGATATATACGGCATGTAGATGCATATGCAATGTTTTCAAGGACCTCGTGGGATTTAAATTTGTTAATCAAAAGGGAAAATGAACAAAGACTCTTATTAGTAATTTTAAATTATAACTACCTGTTAGGCTTACAATGAAAACAAAAAGGGGTACAAGGAAACAAATTATGAACTCATAAGACTTAAGACTCAAGTCTCCCATGGACGCTTCCTCTTTATGTTGACATGTGTGTTAAGGCTCTACTCTTCGTGAACTCGTTTTGTCATCCCCATCACTTTCTTCTCCCTAGCATAAAACTGAGTCTCAAAGGTGTCCCTTTCTTCTTTCAACTGAATCCAAGACTTTTGTAGCTCTTCAAGGTCAGTAGGCATATCTTGATGAAAAATGGTACGAGGAATATCTCCTTCAACAACATGCTCCATAATTACTGGTAGGATATCATGATATGGCACTATAAGATTTTGAGCACGAGATTGCACCCATCTGAGGTAGGGCTCCAAAGGGATGGAGTTTTTTTGTCCCAAAGTCTTGCTATCAATCTTATTCACCATGCCCCAAGCACGTATAAACTTTTAACAATGACCTTGAGGATCATTCACATAATCGAATACAGTATGCTGAATAAACATATCATGAGGACCGTCTCTTCGAGCATAACCAAATTTACGTAGAGCTAGAGAAGGGTTATAAGTAACACCTCCCCTTATGCCAAGGAGTGGCACCTTAGGGAATTCCCCACAGCGATCAATAATAGTGATGTCCTCCCGAGATTGGGAAAACCAATAGATATCTAAATGAGAGAGTGACATCATCCTTCGAGACAACTTCAAACCTTATTCATTCTTCATCACTGATCAGGGAAGGTGCGGAATAAACCAACTGGATAGTAAAGGTATGCAACACATGAGAGTCCCTCCCTCTCTCATAGCACAAGTGTGAAGAGAGTGTAAAATATATCCAAGCAAAGTAGGCACAGGATTATAAGTAAGAAATATTTTGATGGTGTTCACATCTATGAGTTGGCCTGGATTAGAGAATAGTACCAAACCATAGATCAACAGAGTCAAGATCTCCTCAAAAGCATGAAAACGCATAGCATCTAGAAACAATTGAGCCTTCTCTATCAAAAATTTAGCAAGAAGACCTTTAACTCCACTACTTTTTTCCCAATTAGACACAATGTTTGACCGCTTCAGATGTAAGGCTGCTGCAATAACTTCAGGTTTTAGAACTTTCTCTAAACCAGTAAAGGGTTTCTAATCAAGAATAGGTACTCCAAGTAACTTAGAAAACTCTTCCATTATGGGTACCAACTGATAATATGGGAAGGTAAAACAGCGATGCTTAGGATCAAAGAATTGGAACAGAACACTCATCATGTCTTCTTCAAAACCCGAGGTAACCAAACTGAGTAGATGACCATGCCTCCTGGTGAATTGAGAGTTTTCGGGAACCTTTGATACTAACTCCTTAAGCTTGGAAGGTATCCTTACAAAGTTGATCCGGATTGTATTTCTGTGAGCGGAGGCCATAACCTACAACAAGGAACAAAGATAAATCCCTAGGTCCTTGAAATGGTTAGTGAAAATGTTATGTTATGATGATATGATGTTACGATGTTATTTCATGTTAAATAAGTGGAAAGCACAAACAAGTTATACAAGAGTCTTAGGTTTAAAGGCTTGCATGAAGTCCATAGGTAAATACCCTTCCCCATTGAAGTTAAGTTGGCTCAACCTGTCCTAAAATAGTAACTGAGTTCTAAGAATCTTATATCACGGATCTTTCTCGCGGGCTTTATTTTATCACGGAAACCAGCTTGCCACCAAAACATCCCCAAAGTCGAATCTCAATAAGCGTAGCCTCGAGTATCAACTAACTTTGGACTGCACCAAAGCCGACTATCTCACTACTTTCTAATGGCCAAGATGGGTCAATTAAGGTTCTAAAAGTAAGTTATTGTTAATGACACCACGCGAAAGCCTAACGTTATCCTTGACTGACTCAAGGAACATCAGTATAAACTAAAGTGTCACACTAACTTTAGCTATCATGTTAACCATATCGGAATACGTCGTACAATCTTTAGGATCTATTGCTACTTACCTAAGGAATCACTAGATCTGGGTGTAGGATCTTTCACACAAGCAATAATACCCAAGCATGAACTCTTAAAGTAAATCAAACAAAGCATACAATAAAAGCAAGTAAAGTGATCTAACACTTAAGTTAACCCCTCTTTTAGATCTATCCCCAGCAGAGTCGTCAGTTCTGACATACGATAGGAGAACTGACTTTTTGGTTTTATCACAAATGTTGCGGTTAGCAAGAGTCGCCACCGACTTTTCTTTTATCCAATATTTAGGAAAGGTGAAAAGAACAGAAAAGACCTTTGATAGATTTTAGGTTCGGGGGATAAGTTATGAAAAGGGAAAATGTTAACACCCTTTTCATTCTTAGTTATCTATGGGCTCTTAATTGCTTAGCTCACTTTAAAAACTTGCTTTGTGTGTGTGTGTGTGTGATTTGTTAGAAAATATTTTGAAATATCCATGTAAGACTAACTTTGTAATAATCCTTGTGTCGGTCCTCAAGAATGTATAGAGTGTTTTTGAAAATATTTGTTTTGAAAGTGATGTGTAACAATGTATTTTTTTGTGAAAAAGGTTGTGAGCAAGCATTCGAGAGTTCTTACCCACTAAAGTCTTTCTTGTTATTTTCCTTCTCCTTTGAGATAGTATTATCCATACTATTAGTTGGTAGGTGATCATATCTATTGGATGTGAAGGGACATGCATAGGATCGTCATATGATTATCGAAGGCAATATGTAAGGATACTTTAGCAATTGAATCGAAGGGACTATCATCATTTTGCTCGTAGGGTCATCAAGGGACTATATCATATTTTCGTAGGCGACTCGAGGGATATCGAGGGACTATGATCTTTTGTATCGTATGGACAATGATGATTGTATCGAGGGTCTTTTGCTAAAGTATCTCCACTTCCAAGGGACGTGATCAATATTCTAAAGGCAACAAGAGAGGTTACCCTAGAAGTATAAGTGTGCAAAGTGTATTAGTTTCAGTTATGTTATCTTGAAAATTAGGATTTCTATGTCTGTCGTACCCCAAATTTGCCCTACCTCTACGATCATATTTTTCAAGTTTAAAAATACAAGAGAGATATTTTAATTAAGGATGGTCCATCAATATCTGATGGCTCATTCTTAAATCCAAGTCAACAGGGGGGTATATTTTAATTCAGGAGAGTGGGGCTTTCTAAATCGGAAGGCCAGTGTATCCATAGACCCTTTTTACGAAGCATCTTGGCCAATGGCCCATGAGATTTGAATATAAAAGTTATTACAGAAAATTATTAAGTTTAATTATTATGAAGTCCATATTGTTGTTGTTAGTAAAAAGAGAGGTTGGAATTGCAATATTAGAAATCCATTGGAATTCATAGGGGCCCATTTTCATTGGGCATCAAACAGCAAAAGGGGGTATAGTTACGAAAAACAAGCCCAATAAGGTTTTGTAGGTCGGCCCATTTTCCTTTTTCGTATTTTCGCTGTCTCATGTTAAAAAGAAAAAAAACATTTTTATTAAAACTTTTTGTTGTCGTCATATATATATATATATATATATATATATATATATATATATATATATATATATATATATATATATATATATATATATATATATATATATATATATATATATATATATATATATATATATATATATATATATATATCTTAGGACATTATATTTCTACTATTGTTGTTAAGTTTTTTATTTTATAATAATGTTTTCATTAGAAAAACATTAGATTAAATATCATTTACAAAATTTATTTATTTATTAAAAGTTTGTTTAAAACAACTGGCATTGGGTTAGAGAAAAAAAAAGGGGGGGGGGGGGGGGGGGGGGGGGGGGGGAATTGGGCCTAATTGTACTAAAAATGTTTGCTATAATAATAACATGTTGGGCTGGATAAAACAAAAATATAGTGATGCAAAGCCCAACTCAGTAATAATAGCGTGGAGCCCAAATCAGTAACATACACTATGGGAATCAAAACAAAAAATATGTGTTGTTTTATGGAACTAACAAGTACTGTGTAAATCAAATCTCCAAAATAAATCATAAGTTGCAGAAATTGCTAAATCAAAGCTTTTACAATTGAAGCAAAATATATGGAATCTTTAAAAAAATATGTTACAAAAGGAAATTCCAAATCAATTACAGCAATAAAGCAAATCCCTAATTGATCTAAAAACCCTATATTTAAGCTAAAACAATTGTAACAGCAATCAATTGTAACCCTATAAATACAAAGCAAAAAAATTTACAGGGGAAGAGACTTGAATACAGAGGCGAAAGAAAATACAGAAGGATTTTGGGAGGAGAACGAAAACAGAAGAGAAATTGAAGAGGGATTTCGGAAGCTGATTACAGAAGGAGATTTGCTGGGAAAGAATACAGAAGAAGACTAAACTATAGGCACTTGTTATCGAAGATCAGAGAAGGGGCAATTAGGGTTTCAACATTTAAAACCCTAATCGCGTGATTTGCGCCGCCGCTGACATTTCCTTCAAACCATCACCAACTTCGGGCTTCACTGAGACCTGCAAAATGGAAGTGGATTAGATCCCAATCGACTGAAAGCGAAAGTCAGGATACAGAACACGAAAGGGCTAAGATCACATAGCTTCTTGCTGGTTCTGTTTATTGATTGGGGTTTATGTTAGATCGATAGGGTGATTTACGGTAGGGGAGGGTCGATTTGTGGTGCCGCAGTGGTGGTGGGATTAAGGTTAGAGAAAGAGATGAAGGGTTTATTATGTTGAGAGAGATAGGACGAAGTGGATAATGGTTGGAGATAATAAAAATAAATTGTTAAACAAATTTTATGTTCAGTAATAATTCCATACACGCGCGTCCGTATCTATTATCATGCATCCTTCATTTTCACCCGTGTGATCTTCATCAGATGGTCGTAGGCCAAGTCTCACTGTATGATCCATAATCCCCCACGCACTCAATCACCCAGACCCTTCAAAAACTGTATGTTAGGCCTAGCCCAATATTTTTAACACCCCCCTTCCCACGCATTGTTAAACCAACAAACATTTTGCACCCCCCGGGCTTACTGGGCCTGAATTGAATTCAGGCCCTGACTTCTCACACCTCTATACTTTTACTACTCAGCTAAAAGCACACCCCACTGCAACTTAATTAATTTTTCTTTTTTTAATTATTCTACTTTTTAATTCTTTTATTATTATCATTTTCTTTCTATAATTATTATACTTTATTTTATACTTTATTTTCTTAAATTACTATTTGCAATATTCTTAAATATTTTTATCATATTATTATCATTTAACTAATGATTTTATCAAAAGAAATCATGTACATATTTTTATATATTATTTACATTATTGCATTAAATATTTTTATACCATGCATTAATCAAGAAATTTTGCAATTAATATTATTAAAAAAATATCCAACAAACCTCAAATCTATTTTTCGCAATAAACTAATCTAAACAATTAACTTTTGCTAAAGGGTTTCAAATCTATTTTGACTAATCGCGCATTTAGTCCAAAATTCCGTAATCTCTAGACTCGGTCAAAATGAGAGGAGATTCAAAATAATTTTGCAACCCTTAAAAAACACAAACCCATACGAACTACGAACTGGGACTCTAATTCCTCATAAGAGGATACATAGACATACAACTAAAATGTAGCAAGTTCCCCTATTAAAAATTAAAACCCTATTTCACCTAAAACCTAAACCTAAAACCTAGTATCCTTAAGAATAAGGTAGATGAAAGGTGCCTAACACCTTACTTTCATCTAATGAAGTCTGAATCTTAGGATATCTATTTGACAATTTAGGGTTTCCTATTAGATGCCCTTCCTTAGGATAAAAACTAGTAGTGGTGACTCTCATTTAAAAACCAGGACCTCAACCTTAGGTTTTAGGTTTTATTTTTGGTTTTTATATATTTATTTATTTACCGTATTTATTTATTCTTGTATTTTTTTTATCATTATATATTTGTTGTGTGGCGGGATTTTATTTTAAAAAAAAATATTCTCAAATAACCCTTAGAAAGAAGGTTCGTTTATTAGCTTAAGGGATACATCATCCCTGCGAGTTTATGTGACGACTTCACCTAGAGTCGGTGGACTTCCGCAAAAGGAATACTTATCAAGAGATTACCTCTTGACGAGTAGAACTTTGGAATTCCACCCATGAATCTTTGTAACGGCCTTAACCAAAATCTCATAACAAGACCTTTCACGACTTTGAGACGAAAGTCTCGGTCCGTAAAGAGGCTCCACCTAAGGGAGGCCCTTGTGCCTTTTCCCTCTGGTGTTATTCATGATACCCTTAAAGAAACCACCTTTTGGGAGGGTAGACTAAACGTAGGTTAAAGCTAAGAGCCTACCTTATAAGGGTACCTGTCACAAAAACCTATCACAAAATCCCGTCACTAAACCATACATCCATGCATTCATACATTTCATATATTCACCATCTATTTCTTTTATTTGTCTTATTCACAGGATAAAAACAAAAAGTAATAAAATCAAGATTTTGGTGACTGTCTTTGAAAATGGATACCATAGGGAAACAACTTGTCTGCATCAATGCGCCAGACATGTCTGAAATCAAAGCCACAAAAGGGAAATTATACGAAATATCCCTGAAGATGTTTGGTCGCTGCTATGGAGATACCTTTGATCCTAAGGATGTTGAATACTTTCTCAAGCGTTGTCGAACAATGGTCGATGATTTCAAGAGTATACATTCGCTTGCGCACCTAGAAAATTTGTTTCCCTTTGCTTAATTTCATGCAAACAAGTTTTGGTTTAAGATTGTAATATCTTTCAATATCTGAATCATGTTACGTTCAATAAAGGCATTTTTTTCTGTATCTCGATTGCGTATCTATTTTTAAGATACTCACCAAATAAAAAATAATAAGAGAAGCAAAATATATACTCAAGTGAATAAGACATTTAAAATAAGAAACTTTTCATGCTCATACATATTCATTTGCATGCATGCATTCACAAACACTTGTATATCATATCAAAGCTCATTTCAATTTTTCAAAATCTCTCTAGTTAAACCATTGGTAGAAAAAGATTACCACCTCTTTGGCCTTCATATCAAACAAGGGCCTACCAACAAAAAAGCAATGGAACAAATCAAAGAGAATCAGGTTGCGTTCAAGGAAGATCTCGACCAAGTAAAGGGTTATGTGAGTTCAATGAAAGGAGACCTGAGTCAAGTTCTCCTAGCTCTAAAGAACATCATTGACAGACAAGATCAGATTTCCAGGGTAGATTTCAAAGAAGTAGCTCAAACAATTGGTGCATCAAGCGGTCACCAACTAAGAAAAGAGCCAGAAACAGGACCCTAAAAGTCCGTCATGGCCCAACAAGAGACAAGAGAAGCTGAAACCGAAGGGTTTGTCCCACCACCATCAAAATCAGGGGCATCACATACCCTACAAATTCCAATCAATAATGCAGACCACTACTTGGACCTACAGTATGGAGACCACAATCTAGAGGATGTCAATCAGGCACCCTTAAAAGCAACTGGTACTCATGCTATTGATAATCCACTAGTAATGAATCAGTATAAGGCTCTGGAAAAAAGGCTGAGAGCTGTGGAGGGTTTTGATGCCTTTGAAGTAGATTCTCTCGAAATGGGCTTAGTTCCCGATGTGGTAATTCTTCCAAAGTTCAAAGTTCCTGACTTTGGAAAGTAAAAGGGGCTCACTTGTCCAAGAAATCATGTGTGCATGTATTGCAGGAAGATGCATGCCCATGATCAAAAGCTGATGGTTTACTGTTTTTAGGACAGCTTAAGCGGGGCATCTTTAGATTTGTATATGCAGTTGGAGCGAGTTCACATTCGAACATGGGCAGATCTTGCTGATGCTTTCTTAAAGAATTAAAAATATAACTTGGACATGGAGCCTACTCACATGCAACTCCAGAACCTGTCCCAAAAGAAAGAAGAGTCCTTTAGAGAGTATGCTCAGAGATGGAGGGAAATGGAATCATGTGTGCAACCACCATTGTTGGAGAAGGAGTTAGTAGACATGTTCATGGGAACCTTGCAAGGGCTATATTATGAAAAGATGGTTGGAAGTGTCTCTTCGGGATTCGCAGATCTAGTGACTATCAAAGAAAGAATTGAGATTGAAATAAAGAGTGGGAAGATACTAGGGGGACCATCAAATGCCCCTACAATTCAAGAAGGCCTACTTCAAACTCCCCAAAAAGAAAAGAGGGAGAAATTAATGTTGTAGCCTCACAATCGAGGGCACAACAACCACTAATGATCCCACAAGGACAGTAGCAAGGCAGATTTGGAAGACCGCAAAGAAATTTTGATCCACTCCCTATGCCACCCAACCAGTTATTATAACACTTGGTTAAGGCATCCTTGGTGAAACTCAAACCCCTAGCTCCTCTAGTCAGGCCACTCCCGCGGAAAAATAATGCCGACACCAGATGCGAATACCATGCTAACTCTCCTGGACACACCATAGAACAATGTTGAGCATTCAAGCATAAAGTTCAAGATTTGTTGGAATCTCGAGACATCACTTTTGAGAAGCCTAACATAAAATCAAACCATATACCTCCTCATGGTGGACCAGCAATAAATGCAATCGAAGTAGTCACTAACTGTGGGGTAACCAGACAAGCAAAAGCCCCGATATACTTGTTGAAGGAATATCTGTTAAAACATGGGTTCTTGATGGAGCATAATGAAGCCTTCGAAAGAACTCTACATAATCTAGTGGACCAGAGGATAGTCCAATTCAGACCATACCCTGAAGAAAAATATAAAGCTACTCTGAAGGGGAAAACACAGTTTCCTCCGATCCAAGAGACCTTTGTCCATAATGGAATAGAGCATGGCGGACATGTGGCGATGATATCCAACAAAGTAAACACCCAAGGGGAAACTGACTTCATCCGAGAATGCGCCCCAGGAGAAGAACTCAAAAGCTGGATAGACGTAGAGATTCCCGAGATCTTTTTCTTTCCTAAGTAATTTTTCTTGGTTTTGAAAGAACCTATGTCAAGCCCAAGGCATATGGGTTGCTTGTAAGGGTTCCCCCGTTTTGTTTCAAACAATATTTACAATTAATAAAAGTTATATTTTGTTTTCAATTAAGATCCTTGTCTTTCGCTTGCATTTATCTCTCAAATTTAAAAATGGCAATACTTTCTCTGCATATGCATTTTCAAATTTCATATACTAAAATTTGTACCAAAACATGATAAACATGCAGATCCATGCCCAAAACCACTGATAATGTTACTGCTGCGACCCGATATAATTTTGATGCTCCCATCAACCAAGTTGAATAGGAAGGTGATGAAGATCTTGAACTCTGAGGAAATGGAAAGGGAAATAGAGCGAAAGGATGATAACATACAAATGTATTGAGAGGCTATCGAGACCATTAATCTGGGCACAAAAGAGGATCCGAAAGAAATCAAGCTAGGGGCAACGTTGGAGCTGAGCGTCAAAGAAAGGTTGATCAAACTATTACATGAGTACGTGGATATATTCGCTTGGTCATACAAGGACATGACAGGGTTAGACACAAACATTATGGTGCATAGACTATCTCTCAAGGAAGGTAGTTCTCCAGTTAGGAAAAAACTCATAAGAACTCGAGCCAGGGGCATGTTGGACACTCATGTTCGACGGTGCTTCAAATGCACTGGAGCACGGTATAGGGGCAGTTTTGACTTCTCCATAGAATTATCATAAGCCCTATACTACAAGGTTGTGTTTTGATTGCACCAACAACATATCCAAGTACGAAGCCTATATACTAGGACTGGAAGCTACCATTTATTTGAGAATAAAGCACCTCAAAGTATTTGGGGACTCCACATTAGTCATATACCAAGTCAACAGCAAATGGGATACTAAACATCCAAAACTGATTCCATATCGGGATCATATTTTAAAATTGGCTGCGAAATTCACAGAGATCACCTCCAGTCACATCCCACGAGAAGAAAATCAAATGGTGGATGCCCTGGAAACTCTCTCAAACCATGCATCACAATCAGAAACTTCGAAGAGCCCGCACATTGCCTTGCTATTGAAGAGAGCCTTCAACAAGAAAGTTCGTCCTCGGATATTCAAAGAAGGGGATTTGGTACTCAAAAAGATTCTGCTACCTCGCCTTGATTCACGTGGTAAATAGACACCCAACTACGAGGGTCCATACGTAGTAAAAATAGCATTCTTCGGTGGTGGTCTCATCCTCACAACAATTGATGGGGAAGAACTATCGCATCTGGCAAATTCAGACGCGGTAAAAAAATACTATGTATAAAAAAAAGCTCGCTAAGCTCTAACCCTAAACGGGAGACTTAGGCAAAAAGGAGCGTCCCGGTGGATCAAAAACCCTAAAGGGAGATCCATGCAAAAATTAGGGACATACAAAAAAAAACTATCCTGGTGGATTGAAAACCCGAAAGGGCGATCCAGGCAAAAATTAGGCATCATACACAAAAGAAGTAAAGAACAAAAAGACTGCGATCTACGAACTATGACTACGAACCATGAAGGGAGAGATAGGTCTAAATCATACGACTCAGGAGCAAAGGAGACAGGAGCCATTAAAAGGATATTGAGGGAAACATCAGTAGCACTTATCATTTTCATTGCCATTTACAATTTTTAAACTTTCTGTAATTACCTCTTTCAAGGAATTACATCCTATACATTCTCCTATTCAGAGGCATATCAATAAAACATTTTCTTTTTTTTCATCTTTCAAGTTGCGTTTTTCCTTTTTTCAGACTTGTTTACAAAATACTATGCTTATTGCTTGTGAATATTATGTCGAAAACATTTCGGGGGAATTTACAAATAAAAGAATTTGATGAAACATCGAAAATACATTTTTGGTAAGAAAAAAATCGAAAAGAAAATCCACGTCTACGTCCATACACATGTATACACCTACTCCTATAACACACAAGTCTACACATAACGTCTACACCTACGCCTGCACCTCCGACATAAGAAAAATCAAAAACTTGCTAATACTTTTCACAACGTTCAAATCAGTTCAAAAATACCACGACAGTGCAACATACAACACCAAGGAATTGGTAATTCAAAACCAATAGTTTAAAGGAGAGAATGTCGGAAGCATCTTCATAACATTCTAAGGCATACACACACTTTGCATACATCACACATACACGGACATTCAATATACATACACTCAGGGTTCCATATCAATATCAGACATCATACACATACATACAGCAAACAAACAATCTCACCCTCGATTTAGCTATCTAAGGATCAATCATCAAAGCACACTTCTTCTACAAAATCCAACCCATCACCTAAGACTCCACGCGATGATGTGTTCAACCCATCACCTAAGACTCCATGCAGTGATGTGTTCCTTACAACATAGAATTACCTAAGTCCCTATGCAGTAATGTACAAAACCCAGTACATTTCCTAAGACTCCACGCTGCAATGTTCAAAAGCCAAATAGGATCCTCCACCTAAGACTCCATGTCGTGACATGTTCATCCCATCACCTAAGACTTCACGCAATGACGTTTTCCCTCAACAATGTAGTTCATTACCTAAGACTCCATGCAGTAATGTACGAATCTCGATACATTGTCTAAGACTCCATGCAACGATGCATTCCCCTCACCTTACCCATTACCTAAGACCCTAGGCAGTAAAGCGTGAAACTTTAGTTCATTGCCTAAGACTCCATGCAACATTGTAACAGGACCTATTGTCTAAGACTCCATGAAACGACGTGTTTCCCTCTCTTCACCCATTACCTAAGACTCCATGCAGTAATGTGCGACACTCCCTAATATAGATCATTGCCTAAGACTCCATGCCGCGGTGTTCGAAATCCAAACCTAGCTCGTCGCCTAAGACTTCACGCAGCGATTCACAAACATAACCCATTGCCCCAGTCTCCAAGAAGCCATGTGTTATCAAGTTTTGTTTTATTCATCCCCCCAAATGGATGAATAAGAAAAGCCAAACAAAGACATACAATATCGTACTCTCAAGCTCAAAAACATTTTCCTCGTCGCCAAACCCGGGTAAGTGATATATCATCAGCTTTGCCTATTTCCTCAAGACTCTTAAGGGTATGCTACATCAGTGTAACTTTAGGTTTGTCGGACAAATTTTGGGGCATTCCAAATATTCAATAAACTCCCAATCAGACTGCGCAAGACTTGTGTGTTCTCACGCTATTCGATTGGAAGATAATTATATAGGGGCAACGGTCGTACCCTAAATTTTCCCTACCTCTACGATCATATTTTTTAAGATTAAAAATACAAGAGAGATATTTTAATTAAGGATGGTCCAGCAATATCTGATGGCTCATTCTTAAATCCAAGTCAACAGGGGGGTGTATTTTAATTCAGGAGAGTGGGGATTTCTAAATCAGAAAGACCCGTGTATCCATAGACCCTTTTTATGAAGCATGTTGGCCAATGGCCCATGAGATTCGAATATGAAAGTTATTACAGAAAATTATTAAGTTTAATTATTATCAAGTCCATATTGTTGCTGTTAGTAAAAAGAGAGGTTGGGATTGCAATATTAGAAATCCATTGGAATTCATAGGGGCCCATTTTCGTTGGGCATCAAACAGCAAAAGGGGGTATAGTTACGAATAACAGGCCCAGTAAGGTTTTGTAGGTCGGCCCATTTACCTTTTTTCTTATTTTCGATGTCTCATGTTAAAAAGAAGAAAAAAACATTTTTATTAAAACTTTTTGTTGTCATTATCTTACTATATATATATATATATATATATATATATATATATATATATATATATATATATATATATATATATATATATATATATATATATATATATATATATATATATATATATATATATATATATATATATATATATATATATATATATATATATATATATATATATATATATATATATATATATATATATATATATATATCTTAGGACGTGATATTTCTACTATTGCTGTTAAGTTTTTTATTTTATAATAATGTTTTCATTAAAAAAACATTACATTAAATATTATTTACAAAATTTATTTATTTATTAAAAGTTTGTTTAGAACAACTAGCACTGGGTTAGAGAAAAAAAGGGGGGGCCAATTGGGCCTAGTTGTACTAAAAATGTTCGATGTAATAATAACATGTTGGGCTGGATAAAACAAAAATATAGTGATGCAAAGCCCAACTCAGGAATAATAGCGCGGAGCCCAAATCAGTAACATACATTGTGTGAATCAAAACAAAAAATATGCGTTGTTTTATGGAACTAACAAGTACTGTGTAAATCAAATCTCTAAAATAAATCCTAAGTAACAGAAATTGCTAAATCAAATCTTTTACAATTGAAGAAAAATATACAGAATCTTCAAAAAAAATATGTTACAAAAGGCAATTCTGAATCAATTACAGCAGCAAAGCAAATCCCTAATTGATCTAAAAACCCTAAATCTAAGCTAAAACAATTGTAACAGCAATCAATTGTAACCCTATAAATACAAAGCAAACAAAATTAACAGGGGAAGAGACTTGAATACGGAGGCGAAAGAAAATACAAAAGGATTTTGGGAGGAGAACAAAAACAAAAGAGAAATTAAAGAGGAATTTCGGAAGCTGATTACAGAGGGAAATTTGCTTGGAAAGAATACAAAAGAAGACTAAACCATTTGCACTTGTTATTGAAGATTGAAGATGGAGGCGATTAGGGTTTCAACATCTGAAACCCTAATCGCGTGATTTGTGCCACCGTTGAAATTTCCTTCACACCATCACCAACTCCGGGCTTCACTGAGACCTGCAAAAGGGAAGTGGATTAGAACCCAATCGACTGAAAGCAAAATTCAGGATACGGAAACAAGAAAGGGGTAAGACCATATAGCTTCTTGTTGGTTCTGTTTATTGATTGGGGTTTTTGTTGGATCGATAGGGTGATTTACGGTATGGAAGGGTCGATTTGTGCCGCCGCGGTGGTGGTGGGATTAGGGTTAGAGAAAGAGATGAGGGGTTTGTTGTGTTGAGAGAGAGATGACGAAGGGGAAAATGGTTGGAGTTAATGAAAATAAATGGTTAAACAAATTTTATGTTCAGTAATAATTCCATACACACGGGTCCGTATCTATTATCGGGCATCCTTCGTTTTCACCCGCGTGATTTTCATTAGACGGCCGTAGGCCAAGTCTCACCATATGATCCATATTCCCTCACACACACAATCACCCGGACCCTTCGAAAACTGCATGTTGGGCCTAGCCCAATATTTTTAACACCCCCATTCCCACGCATTGCTAAAGTAACAAACATTTTGCACCCCCCAGGCTTACTGGGCCTGAATTGAATTTAGGCTCTGACATCTCACACCTCTATATTTTTACTACTCAGCTAAAAAGGCACCCCCATGTAACTTAATTAATTTTTCTTTTTTTAATTATTCTAATTTTTTATTCTTTTATTATTATCATTTTCTTTCTATGATTATTATATTTAATTTTTACACTTTATTTTCTTAAATTATTATTTGCAATATTCTTAAATATTATTATCATATTATTATCATTTAACTAATAATTTTATCAAATGAAATCATGTATATATTTTTATATATCATTTACATTTTTGCATTAAATATTTTTATATCATACATTAATCAAGAAATTTTGCAATTAATATTATTAAAAAAATATCCAACAAACCTCAAATCTTTTTTTTTTGCAATAAACTAATCTAAACAATAAACTTTTTCTAAAGGGTTTCAAATCTATTTTGACTAATCGCGCATTTAGTCCAAAATTCCGCCATCTCGACACTCGGTCAAAATGCGAGGCGATTCAAAATACTTTTGCAACCCCTAAAAAACATAAACCCATACGAACTACGAATTGGGACTCTGATTCCTCATAAGAGGATACGTAGGTGTTGTACTCCAAAATTTGCCCTCTCATATTTCTCAAGATCTTTCAAGAATAATCTCCAAATGGTTCAAGATTGCTCAAGAGTTGGACAGTCAAATCATCTCCTAAGGCAGTCAACCTCAAATTAGGGTTTTGTGTTGCATCAGGGTCCTTACATCCAAATGGCCTCAAATGATCCCCAATGTCCTAATATGTTCTCAAGTTCATCCATGTCAAATTTCAAGCCTTGCAGAGGAAGTTTGGTCAGTCAATTGCTCAAGAGGTCCAAAAATCGACTGTGTTAGGGCAAAAGTCAAATGTGACCTACAAACAGTCAAACCTCAATATTTTTTGTCAACATTCTCATTTTGAAGGATAATTCATCATTTGATCAAGGGTTGATCATGATTCATCAAGGATTACTCAAGATTCATCAAGATTCAAAAGTTGCTAAATTAGGGTTTTGTAGGAAAAGTCAACTCAAATTTGACCAAGCATAACTTTCTCATACTTTAAGAGAAATGACCCATCCAAAGCTCATTTTGAATAGGAAGAAATTTCCTACAATCCATCTTCACACCCCAAGATCAAGAAATGCACTCACAAAAAGTTGCAAATTTGGACATTATAGGTTATTTTTAAAAGTCAACAAAAACACCTTTTTTGCCAAAATTTATAACTTGAGCATGGAGAATCAAAATGAGATGAGACCAAATGGGTTGGTTAGAGGACATCTCAATGTTTCTAAAAAGTCCAAGAACACCTCCAAAAGTTCATAATTGAAGAAGTTATGCATTGTTGAAGTTGGGTATTTTTCCAAAATTGCCAAAAGTCAACTATCCCCAAAACTTCAAATTTTGTCAAAAGGGCCCACTTTATCCACTTGATTTGATCTTGTCACACCACACACGTGTCATATCTTCAGTCTTGTGCCAATTTGTTAATTTTTCTATTTTATTTGATTTTTATTGATTTAATTCATTTTTAATCAATTTAAATCAAAATAAAATCTAAATATTAATAACTTGTGATCTTTTTGATTGATACAGCTTTCAATTATCATGATGGACACAATCAAACTCGTATCAAGCTATCTCATGCACAAAATATTTGATTTGGGACAATTTTGGAAGCTTTGTTAATGATGATCAAATCATATCTTCAATCATCAATTCACATGGATTCAAGGCCCAAAATTAAACCTAATTGCTTCCCTTATACTCACACAATGCAAAGCATACAAGGACACGACCTAGAGGCTGCAAAAATTCACAAAACCAAACTTGGAAAAAAGCTTGAAAAGCTTTAATCTGAAATCGATCTTAGAGGCGTTTCCAAGGCAAAAACCCCATGCTATCATCTTGCTTGACATCTACTGAAGCTAAAGCAACCATTCATAAGCCCTGAAACCTCATTAAACGCACTGTAAGTCTTCTTGAATACCGCCCTGAACATGGAATCGTGATCTCTTGTTCTTGCATCTTTTTGCCCAAACATTAACATATTTATAATCCTTGAATGATTTCCAAGCTATCTGCAATATTTGATTTTGTTTTGGTAGCCTGTAAAGCCCTACCCTAAACTAGGGTTTGGGTTTCTTATTTTTAGGTGTTTTAATTTCAGGAAGAATTGGAACAAACCATGGACATGGACGAACTCAGGAGGACGAGACGAGCATGGTGATGGTCTTAGAATTCGTTTCCATAGCCTAGAGACGATTTTGAGATCGAGCCATGGATTTTGTTGCGGATTCAAATCTGTAGGAAAAAGAACAGGTTTCGTTGGAGAAGATGAAGACGTGTTTCTTCCCCATTGGCTGGTTATGAATATTGGCGCGTGTTTTTATTAATTCCAGCATATTGATTGCTTTTCATATATAATATCCTTTGTTTATTCCACTAACAATATGAACACATTGGCTGAGTGGTAGTGGAAGGCGTGCACAGTCCAATGGGACCTGGGTTCGAATCCCAGGTCCCCCATATTGCCTATTATTATTTTTCTTCAGCAGATCCAGCGCGCTTCAGTCATTATGGTACACCATGCATCATCACTGGATCACTTGCCAGATGGCCTCCAGGCCAAATCCAATGGCTAAGATTGCAGACCCACCATGGTGCCCAGTTAACGTATCGCGTGGGATCCAGAAAAGTCATTGAGGCTTGCTGCAAATGGGCCAAACAATTGCCAGATTTACCTCCTATTGAGCCCAACACCCCCCTTGGTTTATTCTTTTTTTCCCTTTTTCTTATCTTTATTTATTTGTTTTATTATTTATTTTTATTACCATTAACCAAATAATTAATTTTCCTCATAAAATCAGAAAACACAAAAAAATATTATTTTTATTTATTAAAATTAAATTCATCACTTTTATTTTTGTAAATAAATATTAATTAATTAACTTAGTTTTAAATAGGTTTAACTTTTAATATTTTTTTTTCAATAATTAAAATCAATTTAGAATATTAGGTTTTTATTAACATTAATCCATTTTATTTTATTTCCTTAAATATTAAAAAACCCAAAATTATATTTATTAATTAATTAATTAATTTTGACCTAATTTAATTTCTATTTAATTCAAAAATGAACAAAAAAATGCTTTCTTTCAAAAAAGGGTCAAAACCCTAAAAAATGCGTCGTCTTAATTTCTTGCACGCGATCCATTTGATTCCAATATTGTAATTGCTCCCGGTATGTAATAGCTTTAAATAGGACTTTGAATTATTTTATCGCTTTTATTTACTTTCCGCAATTTAAATTAAAGGGTTGCTTTTGGCGATGTAAATACCCGACGCCTTGTAATAGTTTAGATTTAATTTCCACAATTTAATTTCTGCAAACTATACACTGTTAGATGTTTGATAATAGGGAATGCATGACAAGATTAAATGTGTGAACTTAAAATCAACATAGCTCACCCATGACATATACAAAGATAAAATTAACTGAACTAACACACTCGCACATGCGCACTCTTAGGGCACACCTCACTTGGTTGCCTTCGAATGTGGTCATTGAGTATAGGAAGTTTTAGAGGTCACCCTCTTGTCTAAAGATCATAGTTTCCTCGAAACGGTTGCCTCGGATAAAATGATCTAAGACATTAGGGTTACCGCTAAGGCGTCCTAACATTACTTTAGTGACCACACGTCCCTTAATCGAATTGACCCTTAAAACTCCAACGACGGTGCTACCTACTCCTCAATAGTGGGATAGCATTGTCTAAAGGACATTTGTACAAATTAATTCCTTTTTCGAGTAGGTAGATGGTTCTTAAGTACTTGCTCCTTTTAAAAACAAAACAAAACTTTTTCGCACTTACACTCCTTTCAAACAAAAACTCTTTCAAACCCACAAACACAAAGAAAAGCAAATTTTGAAAACACAATGAGCAAGTACCTAAGAGCCCGTGGATAACCACGGATAGAAAGGATGCTAACACCTTCCCTTTCTATAATCTACCTCCCGAACCCGAGAAACATCTCGAAAAAGGAATTTTTCTGTGCTTTTTTCCTTTCCTTGTTGGATAAAATAAAAGACGGTGGCGACTCTTGCTTACCACGACATTTTGCAAAAACAAACGCAAAACGTGAACCAGCATTCCAAAAACAGTCAGTTCTCTCCCACCGTATCACAGTAGGCATGCGATTAAAATTGTGGCAAGTTCTCCTATTAAAAATTAAAACCCTATTTCACCCGAAAGCTAAACCTAAAACCTAGTATCCTTAAGAATAAGGTAGATGAAATGTGCCTAACACCTTCCGTTCCTCTAATGAAGTCCGAATCTTAGGATCTCTGTTTGACAATTTAGGGTTTGCTATTAGATGCCCTTCCTTAGGATAAAAACTAGTAGTGGCGACTCTCATTTAAAAACCAGTCACAACAATGTCCAATTGTTAGTCTTGTCATGCAACCCCTAATTACTAACAGTCAATAAAATATAATATGCGGAAAGTAAAACTTAAGCTATTACATTCTGTGAGCAGTTACATAATTGGAAAATGTGAGAAAATAAATATATGTTATTACATCAGAGAGTGCGACCTATATATTTTGTCTAAGA
This sequence comes from Vicia faba, assembly GCA_948472305.1. Lineage (NCBI taxonomy): Eukaryota > Viridiplantae > Streptophyta > Magnoliopsida > Fabales > Fabaceae > Vicia > Vicia faba. Next base: position 392,944,438 of record OX451737.1, read on the forward strand.
AAATTAAATAGCAAAAAGGAATAAGAAAAATGTTAGAAAAATTCTTAAATGCCTAAAATTCTAAATTAAAGTTTTTGGTGTTTTTTGTAGAAAATAATTTAAGTTAATAAATAGTAACTAAAACCTAATTATTTCTAATTAATTTTAATATTAATAAAAATCTAATTAATTAATAAATAAAAACATGTTAACATTTAATTACAAACTAAAAAAACACCTAATCCTAATTTGTTATGGTTTTGAAAAAAATTTAGGTTTGTTAATGGTTAATTAAGAAAGTGGAATAATAATTAGGTTAGTAAAATAAGAAGAAGAAGAAGAAGAAATGCATGGGGTGAGAATTGAACCCACTCCCTTGAAGTCACCAGTGAGCATTCTTTCCACTCATTCATTTGTTGTTGCATGTTCATCGTCCAATCAGCAAACCATATAAGATAAACAAACAATTTAAAATATCAATTAAATAAAATGCGCGTTCAGGTGGGTTCCTATGATTTTGAATGGACCAATGGGAGAACGCCATGCCTAGGTCACCTGAGTCAGGATAGTCAAACCACCATGGAGGGTGGTCAACTTCATCTTCTTCGGTGAGGAGATTTTGAAAACCTGCGAATCACGTAAAATCGAAACACAAGATGAACCCTATCCCTCTAATTTGACCCTCGTGAATATAATGGTGGAATTGGTTTGACCTAAAAGTGCCTGTAGAGTGAGTTTCGAAGAAAATATTCCACACTGCCCTAATGATGGTATATCTCAATTCCTGTGTCCAACCTCACAAGTAATGGATCAAAATAATTCCAAACATCATCATGAACACATATGTATGCATCAAATCATTCAACAATGTGTATATTAAGATTTTGAAATTAAATAAAGTTACCACACCAGTGCAGTTGAGGGAGAGAGTTCTGGCGTGCTTCAAGCTTGAGTTACGGTTGGTATGAACTCCTGGGAACCTCGGGAGTGCGATAGAATGCTTGGAATGGGTTGATAAAGGCTGCACACGAGGGTTTGAGTTTGCCCTAGTTTCTTGAAAATTTTGGAATTTTAGGGTTTGTTCTTGAGGCAGCCTTGCGTGTTCTCCTTGGTCTGAATATGTCCTCTATTTATAATGCTTAGATTAGGTTAAAAACATGAAAAAGATCTTGTGCAATCATGGTCAAATATACGATTTGAATTTTGCATGAAAAGTTTCTCTTTTAGGCTCAATCTTGTGCCAATCATCCTCACATGGTTTTTGCAAGTTGTCATGAGCTTTTTGGGCTTCAAATTTGATCCAAAACAAAAGCCTTGTGCCTTAATCCATTAGTTTTATATGTTATTTTATTTGTTTTGAATTTAATTGAATAAAATCAAAATAAAAAGAAATAAAAATCACAAAAATATATGAATGGATTTATAGGTCTAATATAAGGTCATGAACACGTTTGAACCTAAAAACTTAGGCCAATTAGCCTAAAAATTCAAGTTTGCTCAATTTGAACTTTATGTATTTTCTTAAAATTTCTCAATTTGCACCAATCATAACTCTCTCAATTTTTGTCATATGAAGATGATATTGGACTTCTTGGAAACCTCAAGATGTCCCCTATAACTTTCATGTTGGTCACTTTTTCATTTTAGTCTGTTATCTTTATGTAAATTTCTTTTACAAAAAATGTCTTTTTGTTGACTTTTATAATGACCAGTAATATTTTGGCTCATATCTCTCAAATGAAGCATTTTTGGCCTTGAGCTTAGAGAGACAAAGTTGTAGATAATTAAATGTACTTAAAAATGAGATTTGGTTGAGGAATTTATGATGAAGTATGTGAAATTTATGCTTGGTCAAAGTTTAGTTGACTTCTCCTTAAAAAACCCTAATTTGGTAACTTTTGACTTTTGATTAATCTTGAGTTTTCTTGATGAATCATGATCAACCCTTGATAAAATGGTGAATATGACTTCAAAATGTTAATGTTGACCAAAAATCTTGAAGTTTAACAGTAAATTGATCAAAGTTGACTTTTTGTCCAATATAGTTAATTTTCAATCATCTGACTAATTGACTGAGCAAACTTATGATGTAAGGCTTGAAATTTGGCATGAGGATACTTTGAGACATATGAGAAACCACGAAATCCATTTGAGGCATTAGAAACTCAATTTCCCTTGACAGAAGCAAAACCTTAATTGCAGTTCAATTGCTTAGGAGGAGAGTCCATCTGATCAATCTTTGAGTAGTCTTGAGTGTTTGAGACTCCTATGAGCATGAGAAGGTATCTTGAACCATTTTGTCTTGAGAATTAGAGGGAAAATTTTGGGGTGAAAAAGTACTCTTTTGATTTTCTTTGATGCTTGGATAAGTGTTATCTTGATGACATGTCTTGACCTTTTGTCTTGTTGATGCTTTGGTGTTTACCTAAGTGTTTAGATTAGATACTTTGTTACCTACTTGATTCTTTAAGCATGCTTTGTTTACCTTGAGTATCTTTAGACTTAGGATGTGATTACTTGAAGTGTAATACGGTGGCAGAACTGACTATTATACTGGTTTTGCATTTGTGTTCTCAAATTTTGCGATAAGCAAGAGTCACCATCGACTTTTCTTTTATCCAACAAAGGAAAGGGTGAAAAGAGCAGAAAAAGACCTTTCGAGAGTTTTCTGAGTAAGGGGGGTAGATTATGGAAAGGGAAAGTGTTATCACCCTTTCCATCCATAGTTATCTACGGCATCTTAGATGCTTAGCTCATTTTGAAATACCTTGTGCTTTATGTGTTTTTGAAAAGTATTTTTGAAAGCGCCTTAGTGCGGTGAACTTTGTAATGTTTCTCGGAATAGTAGAGAGCGTATACAAAGTGTTTGAAAAAAATGTTTTTGGAAAGAGTTTTGTGTACGTGTAAAAGTTTATTTTGAGCATAGCATATATGAACTATCTATCTTACTCGAAAGGGTTTTTCTTTTCCTCTTTTCCTTTAGACAGTGCTATCCTACTATTAGTGAGTAGGTATCCCTAGTCGTTGGATGTTTGAGGGACATTCGAAGGGAAGTTTATACAGTCACAAAGGCAATTGGGCAAGAAAATTTAGTAACTACCCTAGGGTTTTTAAGATCATACCGAGGCAATGTCGAGAGGGTCATCAAGGGACTTATGATCTTTAAACCGGAGGCCAGCCACTAAAATCTCTCACGTTTCGAGAGCTGTCACTGTTTTTCGAAGGCAACCAAAGTGGGGTACCCTAGAGGTGCGCATGTGCAATTGTGTTGTTTTCAATTACTTTTGTATTTGCATTAGGTTTGCTAGCGTTTTGTTTGTTATTCTTACCATACAATCCTATTAGGCATACATCTAACAGATAATAGTTTGAAGAAATTAAAAGTGCGGGAATTGTAAATCCTAATCTATTACAAGGCTTCGGGAGGGGGATTATTACAAGTCTAAAAATGGGGGAAATAAAAGCAGTAAATGTAAAGTCCTAGTTTAAACTATTACAACCAGGAAGCATGTACAATAATATGAAAAAAGTGTGAAAGGAAATAATACGCGCGAAATGAAAATAACGTCTAAAACTTAAAAAGGAAAAAAATTTGTTTGTTTTTTATCACGGAAAGAAATTTAATTTAAAATCCTAAGTCTATTTAGTTTTAAATTTAAAAAGGGTTAAAATAATTAATCAATTAATTTACAAAATTAATTTAATTGAGAAAATGCTAACCTTTATATTTTTGTGATTTTTATCTAATTTTATAATTAAATAATATAAAAAAGCTTGGAATTAATAAACGAAAAGGAATAAAAAAACAAGTAAATGGGTCAGGCTGACTAGTAAACAAGGGGTGTAATTTGCAGAACGCATGCCCGGATCAAAAAGAGGCCCAGGTTGCCTTTCAATCCAATGAGGGAGGTTGTTGAAAATGCACGGCGGACCACACGTCAAAGGCACTGGATCTGGATTGGCCCGTATCTGGAAGCAAGGGAATGATGGTGTATGGTGTACTCCTTCGATCTAGGAACACTAGATCTGCATGAAACTTGTAAGAAAAAAACAAAATCCTAGATCTGGGTCGAATCGTGTCTTGGATTCGATAGATCGTGGCCATATCATCCATTTCGAACCACGATCCAGATTGTGCCCTGAACCTGGTAAATCCCTAATTCTGCATCTAATCTCTCATGTAACACATTCAATCAAACATAAACATCAACAACAATAGTATATATGATTAATGTGAATTTAATTCATGTATTCTATGAGTTTGAGATCGAGGAATTTTTACCAAAAATGGTGAGATCGGGTGAGGGAGCTTTCGTGTGGGTTGGAACTGCTTAATGACTGAGAATGTCTCCTGGAATCTTCAGGAGAAGGATGGGATGCTTGGTATGGATGGAGAAGGCCTGCAAAGGTTGTTTCGAGTTTGAAAATTTTGTTGAATCTTTTACAATTTTATGGAGATTTGATAGGCCATCTATCCTTTTGTCCCTTCCGTTTTGGTCTTGTATTATATAGGGGTGTAGTGATGAACAAATATGGAATGAATCAGCCATTAACTATGGAATTGAAAGCAAAATCATCAGATTTGAAAAGTTGTCATTTTGAGATATTTCATGCCATTTTGAACTTTGAGTGAACCTGGACAGGTTATGGTTGATGTTTTGCATGAATTTGGGCTTCGAGCTAATCAGTCCAAGTTCAACAAGCTTCATCCCATTAGGTTTTCGTTTCGACTTGCATCTCCATTTCACATCAATTGATTCTTTTGAAAAGCTCCCAAGCTTTGTTCTTTTCGATGGCTCTAAGTTCCAATTAGAATTACTCAAGGCTTCATCATCATGGCTTCTTCGACTTAGTCACCATCTGCATCGATTGTGTAATCTGGAAACCCCTCATATCCAATTAGCCTAGTCGAACTCATTTCTTGTTCCTTTCGGTCTCCTTTCCTTCAATTCGACCAATCAAAGTATCACCTCTTCATCTTGACTTGTTGAAGCTTCGTTATGTTCTTTTCGATCTCCTTTCCTTCAATTCGACCAATCGATGTATCACCTCTTCCTCACTATGTCTGAAACATAATGATCCAAAAACTCTAAGATGACTTATGTGATACGCTGGCAGAACCGACAATTTAATACTGGTTTGCGTTTTGTATTTGTAAATGTGCGGTAAGCAAGAGTCACCATCGACTTTTATTTCATCCAAGAAAGGAAAGGGAAAAGAACAGAAAAAACCTTTTTTGAGAGTTTCTGAGTACGGTGGGTAGATTATAGAAAGGGAAGGTGTTAGCACCCTTTCTATCCATGGTTTTCCACAGGCTCTTAGGTATTTTCTCATTTTGAAATTGCTTGAGTGTTTTGAAAAGTTTTTGTTTGACTTCGTGGTAACCCTTGTATCTGTCCTCAAGAGTGTGACGAAGTTGTTTTTGAAAACTGCTTTGAAAGTGTTTGTGTGAAATTTGTTTGTTTGAGCAAGTACCTAGGAACTATCCACCTACTCGAAAAAAGTATGTTCATTTTCCTTAAGACAACGCTATCCTACTATTAAGGAGTAGGTAGCTCCATCGTTGGAGTTTAAGGGATATTTGAAAGGGAAGAAATGGTCACTGAAGGAAACAAGTAAGGATACCTTAGCATTTCGAAGGGACTATTGTCATAAGATCATTTCTCGTAGGCAACTCGAGGGACAAGAAGGGACTATGATCTTTATGACGAATTTGAATTACGGGTCATTGTTAAGATATCCCTGCGTTCGAGGGACACGACCTTTATTTCCGAGGCAACCAAGTGAGGCAAAACCCTAGGAGTGAGCATGTGCAAGTGTTTGATTTCAGTTTCATTCATCTTGCGCATTTAGGGTTTTCTACTATTTTAAATTGATTTATCTTGCCATTCAATCCTATTATTTATACATCTAGGTAGTTTATAATTGCGGAAATTAAAGTGCGAGAAATTAAAACCCTAGCTATTACAAGGCCTTGGGGAGGGGGATTACATAATCATAAAACCAGGGAAAATAGTAAACCTAATTAACTATTACAAACTCGGAGCAGTTACAGTAATTAATCAAATAATGGGAAAAAAGATGCGCACAAGAGTAAATTAAACGCGGAATTAAATTCAGAAACCATTAATTGGTGAATAAAGAAAATATATTTTTTTGGATTTTTATGAGAAAAAAATAATTAACTTTGCAAATTTACCTAACTTCTATTTAATTTTAATTATGGAAAAAAGAATTTAAGTTAACCTAATTAACCTAATTAATTAAGGCAAATAAATATTTTATGAAAAAAACTAAACCTAATATTTTTTAGTGATTTTCTGATTTTATGATTTAATTAAAAATATAATGATTTTTTTGGTAAAACAAACAAATAATTAAAACAAATAAAAGAAATTAAAAAAAAGAATGAAAAATGGGCCTGATGTGATGAGCAATTTGGGGGTATGCACTGAATTTGGTTTTAGGCCCAGGATGATGGCCCAGTTTGTCTAGCGTGTGATTCAATGAAGCTTCCTTCTGAGGGTCCATCATGTGGCTGCAATCTTGGAGCGTTGGATCTGGCTGGAGATAGATCTGATGGTTTTGCATCTTGGGCGTATGATGGACACAGGATAGTGAGGCGTGCTGGATCTGAAATAAGAAACTCAGAAAATATAAAAGGTCTGGACCTGGGATCGAACTCAGATCCTCCCTTTCACACGTTCACTTCCCTTTCCAACTGCGCTGGATGTTAACTCATGAACATAATCCCTCAAAAATATTATATATTAAGCAAACCATTAAATCCTAGTCAGCAAAAAATAAACATGTCAGCATTTCAAGAGCCAATCATGTTATAAGGAATTGCCATGCCAGCAGTCAAACTTCCTTCAGCCTTTGACTCACCGAAGAAGCGCCGGAGCCCTAGCTCCGGTCGTCTTCTCCGTCCATCTCCTCCATCCCATTCACGCAAACCTGCAAAAACAACAATTAATTAGACCCTACCCCCCTAATTCGAGGGTTGCGGATCCAATGGTGACCTCCTCTTGCCCTGAAACGGCTTGCAAACATCGCTATGGAAAAAATGTGAAACCACAGTCGTTAATGGCAAAGGGTGATTCCGGGTGTTAGCTTCACATGTTATACGTTCAAACACTCACAATCATTAATAGAAACACGTGTATGTAGTTGATATGGATTTAAATTAGGCGTTGTGCAAGTTTAAGATCAAAGAAATATTACCCAAAAGTGAGGTACGGATTTGCTGAGTTTTGATGCTATAGGATTGCTCAAGAGTTGGGTTGAGTCCCTTGATGATGCAGGAGTAAGATTAGAGGCTTAGAATCAATGGAGAATGGATGGATCGTGAGATCTCAAATTGCACTAAACTTGAATATTTTTGAAACTTTGTTCTTTGTTTGTAGGCAGCCTTTTCGTGTCCTCTAGGTCTGGGATTTTTTTGGTTATATATTGTAGCACATTAGGTCAACATAAGTGGAAAAAAATCCAATGTTTTGATGAAAAATATTCTTCCTTCAATTATTTGATTTTTGTTTATTTTTGGAACAAATCCACTCTTACTCTCTCTCCACGAATTTGCCTTGATTTGCCAGCTTTTGTTGATTGTTATTTAATGAGAAAAAGATTTGCAATAAAATCTTTTATTATTTTGATTATTTATTTGATTTAATTTGATTTTTAAATGATTAAGATCAAAATAAATAAATAAATAAATAGAGCCAATAATACATTGAAAGGTGTTTGGGTCGTGGACCATGCTAGAAGTAAGTTGCAAGCATAAAAAGTTAGGCCCATTTGACAAAAAATGCAATTTTGGGCATTGTTGACTTTTGACGATTTTCCAAAAATGGTCAACTTTGCCAATGCATTTCTCCTTCAATTTTGACCCTAAGGGGATGTTCTTGGACTTTTTAGAAAGCTCAGGATATCCCCTAAACAACCCTTTTTGTTTCATCTCAATTGGATCCTCCATGTTCATGTAAGAATATTTGACCCAAAAGGTGTTTTTGTTGACTTTTGAAAAGGACCTATAATGTATGAATTTATATCTTTTCATGAGTGAATTTCTTGAACTTGAGGGATGAATATGAGTTATAGGGAATTGAATTCTATTCAAAATGATCCTTGGATGGGAAATTTATAATAAAGTATGAGAAAGTTATGCCTTGTCAAAGTTTGGTTGACTTTTCCCATAGAAACCCTAATTTAGCAACTTTTAAGTTTTGATGAATTTGGGGAATTCCTTGAGGAATCATGATTAACCCTTGATCAAATGATTTAAATTACTTCAAAATGTTGATGTTGACCAAAAATCTTGAAGTTTGACTGTATGTGAGTCACAGTTGACTTTTGACCTAACACAGTTGACTTTCAGGCATTTGAGCAGTTGACTGAGCAAACTTCTTGTGCAAGGCATGAAACTTGGCACGGATGATCTTCAAAACATATTAGGACCATGGAAAAGGTTTGAGACCTTTGGAGTTCACTCATCTTGATGAAAATGGAAACCCTAGTTTGAGGTTCATTGTCTTAGGAGAGCATTTTCCTGATCAATCCTTGGGCATCCTTGAGAAAGTTGAGGATTTCAATGAACATATGTTGAGTAAAAATGGGAGGGAAAATTTTGGGGTACAACAGATGCCCCTGTTCAATCTTCTTAAACCTGAGGATGTAGATTGGCTGGTCTTCCTTTCGTGATCTGAAGGTAGAAGATGATTGAACACTAAAGTTCCTATAAATTTGCACTCGCATGAAGTAACTTTGATTGGTGATATCGGGAATGGGATTACAGATGCCATTTGGAAGAAGATGACGAAGGATCATCGGAGATGGCTTAAATATTCCATCCAGAAAAGATATTGGTTTCATAAGATATTCCTTTGCGAGAATTCTTGTACATGCCGTTGAGGAGGACTTCGCTAGAGAATGTTGATTTACGTCTGGGGAAATAGAGTATAGGAGCTTCGGTTGTCCATTACTCTACTGGGGAATTAACTCTTGATTGAGGAGGTGAAAGCACATTGCCTAATTGGTTAGGGTCCAGGCTGCACAACGGCTTACTAGGTAAACGTGAGATCGACCGATTCTGGTCGGGTTCAGGTCTTGTAGTGTTACAAACTGTTGTCCGGAGATAAAAGAGAAGGAACCTGGATAATAGGGTTAATTCAAGATGAAGGCCTGGATAGTAAGGCTGTGAGAAGGAACCTGGATAGTAGGGTTACTTCGAAATGAAAGCCTGGATAGTAGGGCTATGAGAAGGAACCTGGATAGTAGGGTTACTTCGAAATGAAAGCCTGGATAGTAGAGCTGTGAGAAGGAACCTGGATAGTAGGGTTACTTCGAAATGAAAGCCTGGATAGTATGGCTATGAGAAGGAACCTGGATAGTAGGGTTACTTCGAAATGAAAGCCTGGATAGTAGGGATGTGAGAAGGAACCTGGATAGTAGGGTTACTTCAAAATGAAAGCCTGGATAGTAGGGCTATGAGAAGGAAACTGGGTCATAGGGTTACTTCGAAATGAAAGCCTGGATAATAGGGCTATGAGAAGGAACCTGATTCGTATGGTTACTTCGAAATGAAATCCTAGATAGTAGGGTTACTTCGGAATAAAAGCCTGAATAGTAGGACTTATGGGAAGGAACCTGGGTCGTAGGGTTACTTCGAGATGAAAGCCTGGATAGCAGGGCTTATGGGAAGGAACCTGGATAGTAGGGTTACTTCAAGGTGGAAGCCTGGATAGTAGGGCTATGGCAAGAAACCTGGATATTAGGTTTACTTCTAAATGAAAGCCTAGATAGCAGGGCGATGAGAAGGAACCTGGATAGTAGGGTTACTTCAAGGTGGAAGCCTGGATAGTAGGGATATGAGAAGGAACCTGGATAGTAGGGTTACTTCGAGATGAAATCCTTGATAGTAGGGCTTATGGGAAGGAACCTGGATAGTAGGGTTACTTCAAGGTGGAAGCCTGGATAGTAGGTCTATGGGAAGAAACCTGGATAGTAGGGTCACTTCGGAATAAAAGCCTGGATAGTAGGGCTTATGGGAAGAAACCTGGATAGTAGGGTTACTTCGGAATAAAAGCCTAGATAGTAGGGCTTATGGGAAGCAATCTAGGTCGTAGAGTTACTTCATTTGGTCGCGTAGCTTAGTTGACCCGTTTGGTTTCAGGAACTAATTTTTCATTAGCCGTCTGTAGATATGACCTGTATAACTGCTGGAATTGTTGGTGATAATTGTCTTTCCTAAAAAGATGACAGGGTTGATTATATGTGATGCTTGAAATGCATTGCGAGATGATGTTCTCAGAATGAATGAGACTATGTTGTATGTGATATGTATGCGCGTGTCATGATGCATGAACATGAAATGCTATTATGACATGTCCGAGTCTAGGAAAATAAATCTCTGACTATTGCTGGAGAGTATAGCATTCGTGACGGTTGTAGAGAATTGGGGTTCTTATACTTCCGCTGGGGATGGTGAACGGAAATGACTATGCTGGAGACTTACTCTTTGTTGTTTGTGAATATTCTGCCAGGGAGAGACTATGTTTGAGAATAACTCTATGGGGGAATAATTCTGTTGGCAAGTGAACTTCCATAGCTGGAGGGATAAACTATGTCGGGGATTGGGTTTCCGCATTCAGGGAAGTAAACTCTGCTTGGGAGACAAATTTTATGACCCGCTTGCAATTATGAAATTTGGCTGGGGGAATAAAACTGTCAGTTCTCTAAAGGTAACCGGCTGGGGAAAGTACCTCCTGCTTTGGGGAAGCTGAGATCAATGCTTTGATCACCTCTTTACTCTATGGGGAGTACAGATGTCACAAGGTCGTACGCACTGATGACTGTGTTTCAAAGTTGTCTATGCCCTGGTACCTGCTGGACAGAGTAACTGTCGGGTTTGGACATTTTTTGTTTTTTTGCCCCTGTTTCTTAAGTTATGAGCAATTGTCTTTCTGTTTCTTATGCAAATATTTATGAACAGCAGTCATATTCAAATGCATATGTCAAGAATAAATCATTGGATGTTCTTACAAAATAAAACAAAAAAAGAAAAACAAATAGTTTTGTAAAAATGATTTGTATTGATTTTTGAAGTTGGCCTATAACAGGCGTTTTTGTACAAGGGAGCTGACGCTCTAGTAAGAGAACGCCTCCGAAGAGTGGAAATTATACAATATTATGTAAAAAGAAAACAGTTATGTACAACAATCTCATTGGGTTCCAATTCTGCTATTGTCGCTATGTCTTTGAGCATCTCATCACTTTGCTGCTTGTCCGAAGATGATTAGATTGATTGGTGTTGTTCGAGCTTGACCGTTGATATTGAGGTCCGGCTGCAAGGTGATCCAATGGGATATAGTGATACACTTTACATCCCTAATTTTTTCCTGGACTTCCCTTTCAGGTTTTCATTCCACCGGGATACCCTTTTTTTCCAAAGCCGCCTTTTCAGGTTTTCGACTTGTCGGGTGTACAAATTTTTTCATTTTCATCCCTTATTTTTGCCCGAACCCTTTTGGTTTGCCGAGAAGCCCTTATTTTTGCCTAGGCCAGTCAACCTAGAGGGTCTTTTATCATGTGTAGTATCTTTTCACTATGTCCGCATTGATAGGGTGAGGAAGGTCGTCACCGTCCATGGTGGTCAGAATCATGGCTCCACCCGAGAAGATGTTTTTAATCACAAATGGCCCTTCGTATGTGGGAGTCCATTTTCCCCTGGGATCACCTTGCGGCAGTATGATGCGCTTGATCACTAGATCCCCGACTTGATACTCTTGGCGTCTAACTTTTTTGTTGAAAGCCTTGATCATCCACTTTTGATACGTTTGACCATGACAGACAGCAGTAAGTCTCTTCTCATCGATCAAATTCAGTTGGTCGAGTCGAGTCTGGATCCAGTCTTCTTCATTTAAACCCGCATCTTTCATAACCCTTAGAGAAGGAATCTGGACCTCAATGGGTAGGACTGCCTCCATGCCATATACCAGAGAGTAGGGTGTTTCCCCTGTCGACGTCCGTGCTGAGGTACGGTACCCATGAAGAGCGAATGGTAACATCTCTTGCCAGTCTTTGTATGTCACCATCATCTTTTGTATAATCTTCTTGATGTTCTTATTAGCTGCTTCAACAGCGCCATTCATCTTCGGCCGGTAGGGAGAAGAGTTATGATGTTGTATCTTGAATTGTTTACAGAGCTCGGTGATCATCGTGTTGTTGAGATTCGTACCATTGTCAATGATAATTCTCTCTAGCATACCATACCGACAAACCAGGTTATGTCTGATAAACTGCGCCACAACATTCTTGGTCACAGTAGCGAAGGAGGCCGCCTTAACCCATTTTGTGAAGTAATCGATGGCTACCAGGATGAAGCGATGCCCATTGGAAGCGGTAGGCCTGATTTCTCCGATCATGTCAATACCCCACATTGCAAAAGGCCAGGGAGCCGTCAAGAAATTTAAAGGAACCAGAGGCACATGCACCTTATCAACATAAATTTGGCACTTATGACAAGTTCGGGAGTGCTGATAACAATCTGCTTCCATAGTGGACCAGTAGTATCCTGCCCGTAGGATCTTCTTAGCCATGGTATGTCCACTTGAATGGGTTCCGAAGGTACCTTCATGTAAATCTGTCATAATCCTCTTTGCTTCGCTCTTGTCTACACACCGCAGTAAGGTAGAGTCATGATTGCGCTTGTAGAGGATTCCATTACTGAGGAAGAATTTCGCGGCGAACCTTCTCAGAAACTTCTTATCATTGACAGATTACCCTTTGGGATATTCTTGAGCCTCGAGATATCTTTTTACTTCGTGAAACCAAGTTTTATCTACTACCTCTTCAGTATTAATCTCGCAGCAGTGTGCTGGTTCATCCAACCTTTCAATGGAGATTCGTGGAGCTTCGTTATCCCACTTTACCTTGAACATAGAAGACATGGTGGCTAGCGCGTCCTCTAACTGATTCTCCTCTCGTGGGAAATGTTCAAAGGTTACCTCCTCAAAGTGTGGGAGCAACATCAGTACATGCTCTTTGTACGGGATGAGATTCGGATGCTTCGTATCCCATTCGCCTTTAATCTAACTTATCACCAAGGCTGAATCCCTGAAGAGATTTAAGAACTTGATCCTGAGGTCGATAACGGCTTTGAGACCCATGATGCAGGCTTCATACTCCGTCGTGTTGTTAGTGCAGTTGAAACATAGTCGAGCAGTGAAAGGAGTATGACGTCCCTCAGGAGATATAATTACGGCGCCAATTCTATTACCGAGTGCGTTTGAAGCTCCGTCAAAAGCCATAGTCCATCGGGATCCTTCCTCAGGTCCTTTATCGGTCCAGGTTCTTCGTAGTCAGTCACTAGCATAATATTCTCGTCTGGGAACGCAAAATTCATGGACTGGTAGTCATCCACAGTCTGATGAGCCAAATGATCCGCTAATACACTTCCCTTAATTGCTTTCAGGGTTGTATATTGTATATCGTATTCAGTTAAGATCATCTGCCATCTCGCTATTCTTCCAGAAAGGGCGGGCTTCTCGAAGATGTACTTGATTGGATCCATCTTAGATATCAACAAAGTAGTGTGGGTCAGCATATACTGTCTTAGTCGGCGAGCAGCCCATGCCAAAGAGCAGCAAGTTTTCTCGAGCAATGAGTATCTTATCTCACAGTCGGTAAACTTTTTTCTAAGGTAGTATATTGCGTGCTCTTTTCGACCAAACTCGTCATGATGCCCCAACACACACCCCATTGAATTATCTAGCACTGTTAAGTACAATATCAAAGGTCTTCCTTCAACCGGAGGCATCATAATTGTTGGTTCTTGAAGATATTCTTTGATCCTTTCGAAAGTAGTATGGCATTCGTCATTCCACTTTACCACTTAATCTTTCTTCAGAAGCTTGAAGATGGGCTCACAAGTAGCAGTCAGATGTGAAATGAACCTGGCGATATAATTCAAGCGTCCCAAGAAACCTCTAACCTTCTTCTCAGTACGGGGATCCAGAATCTCTTATATGGCCTTCACCTTTGCGGGGTCTACCTGAATACCTTTGTCACTAACGATGAAACCCAGAAGCTTACCAGACTTTACCCCAAAGGTGTACTTGTTCGGATTTCGCCTCAGCTTGTATGTCTTTAACCTGTCGAACAACTTTTGTAGATGATCAAGGTGTTCCTCTTGGGTTTGAGACCTGGCTATCATGTCAACAACATAAACCTCGATCTCATGGTGAATCATATCATGGAACAAGGCGACCATGGCTCGCTGATAAGTTTCCCCAGCATTCTTCAACCCAAAAGGCATCACCTTGTAACAGAAGGTGCCCCACTGTGTGACGAAGGTTGTCTTCTCCATGTCTTCAGGATCCATCTTGATCTGGTTGTAGCCAGAGAAACCATCCATGAAGGAGAAGATTTTATGTTGTGCGGTGTTGTCAACCAGAACATCAATGTGGGGAAGTGGGAAGTCATCCTTGGGGCTTTCCCTGTTCAGGTCTCGATAGTCCATACGCATTTGTACATTACCATCCTTATTAGGCACCGGAATGACGTTAGCAACCCACTATGGATAGGAGGTGACAACCAAGAACCCAACATTGAACTATTTCATAACCTCTGCTTTGATCTTCTCTGACATTTCAGGGCGCGTACGATGGACATTTTGCTTAACCGGAGGACAATCTTCTTTAGTCGGCAGACGATGTACCACAATATCATTGTCTAAACCAGGCATGTCTTCATATGAATAGGCAAAGATCTCAACATAGTCGTGCAACATCTGTATTAACCGCTGTTTAATCTTAGTCTCTAGATTTACGCCGATCTTGACTTCTTTTCTGTCCACCTCCGTGCCCAAGTTTATTGCCTCAACTGGCTCTTTATGAGGTTGTATATCCCTCTCTTCCTACTGTAACAGTCTAGCAAGTTCTCCAGGAACCTCACAATCGTCCTCACCTTCGTCCTCGGCTTGGTTGATCGGATTTTCGAGGTCATAACTTTCAATAGCAGAACTGTTATCAATGGGATCCAGAGTGGATATGGATTTGAAGTTTGATACGTGAGTGTGTGTAAGAGCATAGCTGTATTGATAAAGTAAAAGCAGAAAAGAAAAACAGAGAGCGCAAAATTTGTATGCAAGGAACGTCCAATGTTTTATTAATGATATATGAAATGACATATAATAACCCTCACAAATAGAACCATTGTGCCTCGGGTAAGACACAAGGCCATAAAGTTTAAATTGTTTATTACAAAATCAGAAAAAACAAGTAAGACAATTACTGCAGAATAAAAGAAACTGGTATAAAATCTCTGACCATCCAATTACTCGGTCCACCGTTGGTAGTCGGGTAGATCCAGCTGTCAATATCAGAGTCTTCCTCATTGTCTTTAATAGCGTTGACCCCATGATTGCTGATGCGTAGGGGAGGTCCTCCAGCTCGAGCACGTCGAACAGCCCTTTGAGCTCCTAAAGTAAAGCCCAAACCAAATTTTTCAGTTTTGTGAGTAAAATCAGGGAGCTGCCCCTAGTTGGTACACTCACCTTCTTCGACCACTGCTCTGGCGTCCTTGAGAGAAGCCATCTTCATAGGAGGTTTGGTGCTGGTGGTAGTCTTGGTTGACGCCAAAATATGGGGAACCGCTTCAAAGTTTTGACAAGGAGTCTCTATGAATTCCCCGTCCATCTCCATATACCTGAAGGAGTTCAGGTGGCTCACCATATACTCCTCTTCGCCATGCACAGTGACAATCTTCCCCTTCACCGGATATTTCAGCATTTGGTGCAGTGTAGAAGTAACGGCCCCAACTTCATGGATCCAAGGACGACCCAACAAACAAGAGTATGATAGCCTGATGTCCATCACGTAGAAGGTGGACCCAAAGGTCTGAGAGCCTACTTTTACAGGGATATCCACCTCCCCATGCACCATTCTCTTCGATCCGTCAAAAGCCCTTACCACAATGTTACTAGGCTTTAAGGTCAAGCCTTCACAATCTAGCCGATCAAGAGCTTTCTTAGGCAAAACATTAAGTGAAGACCCAGTATCCACCAACACATGAGCCATAGTGGTGCCCCTGCATTCGGTCGAGATATGCAGAGCATCATTATGCTTCCTCCCTTTTGGTGTTAAGTCGGCATCTGAAAAACCCAGTCCATTGTCAGCAGTCAAGCTGGCCACACAGTCTTTGAATTGATTGGCTGAGGTTTCTTGCGGTACATGCGCGGTCTTGAGGAATGAAATCAAAGCCTTTGCATGGGCCTCGGAACATAACAACAAAGATAACATTGATATCTTCGAGGGGGTCTGCCCCAGCTGCTCGACCACATTGTAGTCGCTTTTCTTGATTATTTTTAGGATTTCCTCTATTTCTTGCTTAGAGGATTCCACAACAACTTTTCTAGGTGCCTCCGTCCGGGCAGGCTCACCTACAGCTTCTTTGCCCCGAGTCCTAGATGACTCAATGGCAGAAGTAACAATTGGAGTAAGAACGAGAGTAGTCACGGAAGTACCGGTAGGAACGGCAGATGAAATAACAACAGGCTTAGTGATAGTCTTCGGGGAGATCTCGCGAGAGAAAACCCTTCCACTTCTGGTGATCTTGCTGGTCCCGACAATGTTACTGACGCCAGGATACGCCTCTTCAGCCTTCAAATCTTGTTTAACGCCATGATAGTAAACATCGGCGCCATAATTCCACAGGACAGCTTTGTCCAAGGAGTACGATACGGGACCAGGAAAAGTGATTATCAACGGGGCGATTCTTGGAGCAGATGTAATCCTAACAGGTCTTTTAGAGGAGACCTTGGAAGGATAGGTGGAAATGGTTATAATGGCAATATCTTCACACAGAACAGTCGGAATCAAAGTCTTTTTGAACAAAATTTCTCTGCTGTCCATCAGGCATTGAACACCTGCTTTCAGTAAATAGCAACCAGAGAGCAGAGATGAACACATGTGGCAACCTTTACCACAGCCCGGAAATAAACTGGCCAACAACAAATTCTCCTTAACAGTCATAAGATGAGTAGAAACTTCATCAACAGATGTAACGAACAGGTCAATATCAATGGCATTAACTCCACGGTTGTGCTTGGGCATGGGAGCCGTTATGACATTGGGCTTCTCCGGAGCATCAAACTCAATCTCCTTGGCTTCAATAAAATCTTGTACTTTATTTCTCAGAGCCCAGCAGTCATTTGTATCGTGACCAGGACTCTCAGAATGGTAGGCACACCGAGCGTTTGGATTGTACCGAGGAGATGTGGTGTTAGGATTCTTGGGAGCCTCTTTCAAGGTTACCAAGTTGGATCTTAGCAGATGGGGTAGAACCTCAGTCAATGTCATGTTAATCCGGGTAAACTGTCTTTGCGGTATTTCTACCCTTTGCTGATTGTTGCATTGCGGAGTAACCGTAGGCCTATGTATCATCACAGCACTTACCGTTGGACGGTGTTCAGCTCTGCTCTGACCTCTTGGGCTATAGATAACACTGACTTCCTTCTTACCTGCGAAGGGCTTCCTTACTGAGCTCGAAGAGGTGTCTTTCTGTATTTTGCCACTCTGGATCCCAGCTTCTACCCTCTCTCCTATTAATATCAGCTTAGTGAAACCAGTTGATGAGCTACTAATCAATTGATTAAAGAATGGACCAGACAACATCCCAATAAACATGTCAACCAAATCCCTGTCAGATAAAGGGGGTTGGACTCTCCCATCCAGATCTCTCCATTTCTGCGCATAGTCCTTAAAGCCTTCACTTGCACCCATGGACATACTCTGAAGTTGAGTACGGGTAGGGGCAAGGTCAGCATTATACTGGTACTGCTTATAAAAAGCAGCAGCCAAATCCTCCCAGTTTTGGACATTGGTTCCCTCCAGCTGATAGAACCATTCGTGCTGAGTCCCTGACAGACTGTCTTGAAAGAAGTGAACCCACAAGTTCCTATCAGCAGTGTGAGGCTGAATCTTCGTCACATAGGAACGGAGATGGAGCTTTTGGCAAGACACCCCATCATACTTTGCGAAAACTGGAGCCTGAAATTTCTGCGAGATGACCACTCCTGACACCAATCCCAGCTCTTCAAAGTCCAACCCAGGTATTCTCTGGATTTCCATAGCACTTAACCGATCCTCTAACTGCTTGTATTTATCCTCAGTGGGGGGATACTGCTCATCATTGTAGTCTGTATCATTGTCAGAAACTTCAGGGCTAGGGTCCTTCTCCCTTGTCTCCCTCTCTTGATTCTCCCCTTCCTTGGACGAGGAGGTAAGATCAACTGGTTGCTTTAACGGCCCCCTGAACCTTCTTCCCAAATTCAGAACACCAGAGACCTTCTTCTTCTTCTTCTTCTTCTTCTTTTCCTTCAGGATAAGGGCCTTCAGATCCTCCTGCCCTTTTGCCAGAGTTATGAACATTTGTTGAAATTGGGCATTTTGTGCCTGAAGATATTTGATGCTTTGTTTAGAAGACATTTTTGCTGAAATAAACAGCGAAGAAGATGAGAAACCTGTAACGTTACCTGTTTATGCAATGTCATGAATGGTATGCGTATGCAATGATTTCAAGGACTTGTAAAGGCTCAAATTTCTTTAACCAAAAAGAAACACATGTTAATTGTATTAATAAGTTCGGACGGTTACAAAAAATGCCCGTTAGGCTTACAATCAAACAAACAAAACTTAAAACAAAAAGAAAACTAGGTCTCCCAGGAGTGCATCCTCTTTGGTGCAATGTAGGAATTTATGTTCCTTTCTTCATGAAGTAGCCTAGTGAGCTCCAGGACCTTCTTCTCGCTGATATAGAATTGAGCTTCGAATGTATCCCGTTCCTCTTTAAGTTGAACCCATGATTGTTGTAACTCCTCATGATCAGTTGGCATGTCAGAATGATGAACAAGATAAGGAGTGTCTTCTTTAGCAATTAGTTCTACAATTATTGGTAGGACAACAGGGTAAGGCATCATAATAATTTGGGCGCGGGCTCGTACCCATAGGAGATACGGCTCAAGAGGGATGGAATTCTTGTGCCCCATTGTCTTGCTATCAATTTTATGTACCATTCCCTAAGCTCTCATTAACCTTTTGCGGTAACCCTGAGCATCATTCTCATAGTTAAAGGTGGTTCCTTGGATAAGCGTATTGTGAGGATCATCCCTTCTCGCATAACGAAACTACCGCAGTGCTAAACAACAGTTATAAGTGATTCCTCCCCTAATGCCTAAGAGAGGGACATTAGGGAATTCACCACAGCGGTCGATGATGGTAACATCTTCTGAGGACCGTGAACACCAATGAATGTCTGAATGTGTAAGGGACATCATCCTATGAGACTATTTCATACCCTGCTCATTCTTCAAAATAGACCTGGGTAGGTGCGAAATAAAACACCTAGACAATAGAGGAGTGCAACACAGGAGGGTCCCCTTCTCTTCAGAGTGCGAGCATACAAAGGGTGTAGAATATCCTCAAGTAATGTAGGCACCGGATTATGAGACAGAAACGCCTTAATGGTATTCACACCTACGAGTTAGTCCGCATTAGGGAAAAGTACCATCCCATGGATGAGGAGTGCCAATACCTCTTCGAAAGCTTGTAAATCTAGGGTATCCCAAAAATAGTAAGCCTTCTTGAATAGAAATTTAATCAGGATTCCTTAGACACTTCCCCTAGTTTCCCAATTTGTCACTACATCGGACCGTTGTAAGGACAGAGCTCGAGCAATCGCTTCAGGCTTTGGATGTTCTTCCGTACTGTTGAAAGGTAACTGATCAAGAATAGGTACCCCCAACAACTGAGAAAATTCCTCCATAGTAGGCACTAGCTGGTAATCTGGGAAGGTGAAGCAATGGTGCAAAGGATCGAAGAACTGAAATAGAACTTTTAACAATTCTTCATCAGGTTTTTAAGTGATCAAGTTGAGCAACCGACCATGTTTCTCAGTGAAGGGAGAGCTTTCAGGAATCCTTAATGCCAAGTCCTTTAGTTGGAGAGGCACTTTCACAAGGTTAATCTGGATAGTGTTCCTACGGGCGGATGCCATGTCCTACAAAATAAAGCAAAGATGAGCCCTATAAAAATCCTTGAAATGGTTAGTATGATATGTCGTGCTTGTGATGTCATGATTATGCTAAAAAATCACATGTATAGCAAGCAACAAACAAGTCACACCAAGTTCTTAGGTTTAAGGCCTGCATGAGTTTTAAGGTCATACCCTCTTGAAGCTGGATTGGTTCAACCTGTCCTATAAATAGTAGTCGGGTTCTAAGGGATCTCAATATCACCGATCTTTCCCCCAAGCTTGTTCAGTAGGCGATTGACTCGTAACCAAACAAAACTCAAGAGTCAAACCTCAATGAGTGTAGCATCGAGTATCTGTCGACCTTGGGAATACACCAAAGTCGACCATCTCGCTATGTCCTACTGGCCAAGTTGTGCAATTAAAGGTTTTAAGGTCAGTTGATGCTTTATGACACTACGCGGTGGCCCCGTACTCTCCCTGATTGACTCAAGGGTTACTGGTACCAACCAAAGTTCCACATCAATGTAGCTACTGCTTCAACCGTGTCAGTATACCCCGCACAGTTCCCTCACAATTTATTGCTACTTACCTAAAAGGTGTCCCCAAATTCGGGTGTAGGATCTACATAACCCTAACAAAATCCTTGAATATAAAGTAGGAAAAGCAAAACAAGAAAGCAATTTTTAGAAATGACCTAGATCCTAAGGTATATCCCACTTATTAATCCCCAGCAGAGTCGCCAGTTCTGTGATACGGTGGCAGAACCGACAGTTTAATACTGGTTTGTGTTTTGTATTCGTAAATGTGCGGTAAGCAAGAGTCGCCACCGACTTTTATTTCATCCAACAAAGGAAAGGGAAAAGAATAGAAAAAACCTTTTTTCGAGAGTTTCTGAGTACGGGGGGTAGATTATAGAAAGGGAAGGTGTTAGCACCCTTTCTATCTATAGTTTTCCACGGGCTCTTAGGTATTTGCTCATTTTGAAATTGCTTGAGTGTTTTGAAAAGTTTTTGTTTGACTTCGTGGTAACCCTTGTATCTGTCCTCAAGAGTGTGACGAAGTTGTTTTTTAAAACTGTTTTGAAAGTGTTTGTTTGAAATTTGTTTGTTTAAGAAAGTACCTAGGAACTATACACCTACTCGAAAAAAAGTTTGTTCGTTTTCCTTTAGACAATGCTATCCTACTATTAAGGAGTAGGTAGCTCCATTGTTGGAGTTTAAGGGACATTCGAAAGGGACGAAATGGTCACTGAAGGCAACAAGTAAGGATACCTTAGCATTTCAAAGGGACTATCGTCATAAGATCATTTCTCGTAGGCAACTCGAGGGACAAGGAGGGACTATGATCTTTATGACGACTTTGAATTACGGGTCATTGTTAAGATATCCCTATGTTCGAGGGACATGACCATTATTTTTGAGGCAACCAAGTGAGGCAAAACCCTAGGAGTGAGCATGTGCAAGTGTTTGATTTCAGTTTCATTTATCTTGCGCATTTAGGGTTTCTACTGTTTTAAAATTGATTTATCTTGCCATTTAATCCTGTTATCCATACATATAGGCAGTTTATAATTGCAGAAAGTAAAGTGCAAGAAATTAAAACCATAGATATTACAAGGCCTTGGGGAGGGGGATTACATAATCATAAAACCGGGGAAAATAGTAAACCTAATTAACTATTACAAACTCGGAGCAGTTACAGTAATTAATCAAATAATGGGAAAAAAGATGCGCGCGAGAGTAAATTAAACGGGGAATTAAATTTAGAAACCATTAATTGGTGAATAAAGAAAAGATATTTTTTTGGATTTTTATGAGAAAAAAATAATTAACTTTGCAAATTTACCTAACTTCTATTTAATTTTAATTATGGATAAAAATTTAAGTTAACCTAATTAACCTAATTAATTAAGGCAAATAAATATTTTATGAAAAAAAGTAAACCTAATATTTTTTAGTGATTTTCTGATTTTATGATTTAATTAAAAAATAATGATTTTTTTGGTAAACCAAACAAATAATTAAAAATAATAAAAGAAACTAAAAAATAATAATAAAAAGTGGGCCTGATGTGATGAGCAATTTGGGGGTATGCACTGAATTTGGTTTTAGGCCCAAGATGATGGCCCAGTTTATCTAGCGGGTGATTCAATAAAGCTTCCTTCTGAGGGTCCATCATGTGGCTGCAATCTAGGAGCGTTGGATCTGGATGGAGATAGATCTGATGGTTTTGCATCTTGGGCGTATGATGGACACAGGATTATGAGGCGCGCTGGATCTGAAATAAGAAATGCAGAAAATATAAAAGGTCTGGACCTGGGATCGAACCCAGGTCCTCTCTTTCACACGTTCACTTCCCTTGCCAACTGTGTTGGATGTTAACTCATGAACATAATCACTCAAAATATTATATATTAAGCAAACCATTAAATCTCAGTCAGTAAAAAATAAATGCGTCAGCATTTCAAGAGCCAATCATGTTATAAGGAATTGCCACGCCAGCAGTCAAATTGCTTTCAGCCTTTGACTCACCGGAGAAGCGTCGGAGCCCTGGCTTCGGTCGTCTTCTCCGGTCATCTCCTCCATCCCATTCACGCAAACCTGCAAAAATAACAATTAATTAGACCCTACCCCCCCTAATTCGAGGGTTGCGGATCCAATGGTGACCTCCTCTTACCCTGAAACGGCTTGCAAACATCGCTATGAGAAAAAACGTGAAACCACGGTCGTTAATGGCAAAGGGTGATTCTGGGTGTTAGCTTCACATGTTATACATTCAAACACTCGCAATCATTAATAGAAACACATGTATGCAGTCAATATGGATTTAAATTAGGTGTTGTGCAAGTTTAAGGTCAAAGAAATCTTACCCAAAAGTGAGGTACGAATTTGCTGATTTTTGATGCTATAGGATTGCTCAGGAGTTGGGTTGAGTCCCTTGATGCTGCAGGAGTACGATTAGAGGCTTAGAATCAATGGAGAATGGCTGGATCGTGAGATCTCAAATTTCACTAAACTTGAATATTTTTGAAACTTTGTTCTTGGTTTGGAGGCATCCTTCTCGTGTCCTCTAGGTCTGGGATTGTTGTGGTTATATATTGTAGCACATTAGGTCAGCATAAGTGGAAAAAAAATCCAATGCTTTGATGAAAAATATTCTTCCTTCAATTATTTGATTTTTGTTTATTTTTGGAACAAATCCACTCTTACTCTCTCTCCACGAATTTACCTTGATTTTCCAACTTTTGTTGATTGTTATTTGATGAGAAAAATATTTGCAATAAAATCTTTTATTATTTTGATTATTTATTTGATTTAATTTGATTTTTAAATGATTAAAATCAAAATAAATTAAATAAATAAAGCCAATAATACATGGAAATGTGTTTGGTTCGTGGACCATGCTAGAAGTAAGATGCAAGCACAAAAAGTTAGGCCCATTTGACAAAAAATGCAATTTTGGACATTGTTGACTTTTGATAATTTTCCAAAAATGGCCGACTTTGACAATGCATATCTCCTTTAATTTTGACCCTAATGGGGTGTTCTTGGACTTTTTAGAAAGCTCAGGATGTCCCCTAAACAACCCTTTTGGTTTCATATCAATTGGATCGCTCATGTTCATGTAAGAAACTTTGACACAAAAGGTGTTTTGTTGACTTTTGAAAAGGACCTATAATGTATGAATTTATATCTTTTCATGAGTGAACTTCTTGAACTTGAGGACTGAAGATGAGTTGTATGGAATTGAATTCTCTTCAAAATGAGTCTTGGATGTGAAATTTATGATAAAGTATGAAAAAGTTATGCCTAGTCAAAGTTTGGTTGACTTTTCCTATAGAAACCCTAATTTAGCAACTTTTGAGTTTTGATGAATTTGGGGCATTCCTTGAGGAATCATGATCAACCCTTGATAAAATGACGGAAATTACTTCAAAGTGTTGATGTTGACCAAAAATATTGAAGTTTGACTGCATGTGAGTCACAATTGACTTTTGACCTAACATAGTTGATTTTCAGGCATTTGAGCAGTTGACTGAGCAAACTTCTTATGAAAGGCATGAAACTTGGCATGGATGATTTTGAAAACATATTAGGACCATGGAAAAGGTTTGAGACCTTTGGAGTTCACCCATCTTGATGAAAATGGAAACCCTAGTTTGAGGTTCATTGTCTTAGGATAACATTTGCCTGATCAATCCTTGGGCATCCTTTGGCAAGTTGAGGATTTCAATGAACATATGTTGAGTAAAAATGGGAGGGAAAATTATGGGGTGCAACAACTTATATTTGGCTTCGACCCTGTCCTAGCCTCATATGGTGCCTTTTTCGACCATTTGCTTCGTTGGGCATCAATTTTGACTGCATATTGTTGTCGAAGCTGCTTCAGCCCAAAATCTCTTAGACATATTATTAGATTTCCACATACACCTCGTCATGTTCCGTACACTTCTTTTCTTTCTTTCAACTATGTCATTATGCTGAGGCGTATAGGGTGCCATGGAAATCATTTGAAGCTTTTGCAAACCAAAATTCTTTGTGAGAAATGAAACCCCAGTTGGAAATCTATTGCTTAGGAGGAGAATTTGTATGGTCAATTCTTGGTCAACCTTGAGCAATTGAGGACCCTAATAAGCATATCTTGCATAAAATGGGAGGTCAAATTTTGGGGTGCAACAGTTGCCCCTGTTAAATCTTCTTAAACCTGAGGATTTAGATTGGCTTGTCTGCCTTTTGTAATCTAAAGGTGGAAGATGATTGAACACAAGAGTGCCCAAAAATTTGCACTCATATGAAGTAACACTATTGATTTATGATGTCGGGAATGGGATTATGGATGCCATTTGGATAAGATAACTGAGAGTTGTAGGAGATGGGCTTATAGATGCCATCCAAAATAGATGCTGACTTCATAAGAAATCTCTTTGTGGGGATTCATGTTCCTGTTGTTTTGAGAAGGACTCCACTGGGGAATGTTGGTTCTTGTTCTTTTGCTTGAGAAAAACTCTGCAGGGAATAGAGTTTAGGAGCTTTAGTTATCCATGGCTCTACTGAGGAGTTATCTCTGGACTTGAGAGATGAAAGTTAGTTGTTTTCTGGTCGAAATCCAGGCTTCACCGTAACTTGTTAAGGGTAATAAAGTTGACTGTCATCTGGTCGTATTCCAGGATTCACAACAACTTACTGGGGAAAATGAAATTAACAGTTATCTAGTCGGTTTGCTTTGCTTTTGTTGGTCGTTGAGATAGTTGTGCTGTCTGGTTTCAGGAATTACTCTCTAACCTAGTCTTGTAGATAGTCGCCCCGTCTTGTTTCGGGAATTGATCTATAATCAGTTGTTCACAGATAGTTTCCCTATCTAGTTTTAGGAATTAATCCAGAACTTGGTCTTGTAGATAGTCGCCCCGTCTGGTTTCGAGAATTGATCTACAATCAGTCGTTCGCAGATAGTTGCCCTGTCTGGTTTCAGGAATTTAATCTGGAACTTGCTTTTGTTGGTTATTGAGATCGTTGCCCTGTCTGGTTTCAGGAATTACTCTCTAACCTAGTCTTGTAGATAGTCGCCCCGTCTTGTTTTAAGAATTGATCTACAATCAGTCATTCACAGATAGTTTCCCTGTCTGGTTTCAGGAATCAATCTAGAACTTGGTCTTGTAGATAGTCACCCCGTCTGGTTTCAGGAATTGATTTACAATCAGTTATTCACAGATAGTTGCCATGTCTGGTTTCAGGAACTTAATTTGGAACTTGATTTTATTGGTTATTGAGATAGTTGCCCTGTCTGGTTTCAAGAATTACTCTTTAACCTGGTCTTGTAGATAGTTTCCCCGTCTGGTTTCGGGAATTGATCTACAATCAGTCGTTCACAGATAGTTGCCCTGTCTGGTTTTAGGAATTTAATCTCGAACTTTTGAAAATTGTTGATGATATTCGTCTTTTGATCTTTCTATAAAAGGTAAAGACTTAGTTGTATACAATATCATGATGCATGAAGTGCATTGGGTAATGATGTTCTCAAAATAAATGAGATTGTGATATATGCATTTGTGATGCATATGTTATGACGCTTGTAATATGATGTATGAATGCAATGTATGAACGTATTAGTTGTTCTATTGCAGTGTTGTTGAATTGGGGAAAATAAATCCCTGATTGTTGCTGGGGATGAAGAATGTAAGTTTTCATTATTTGTTGAAGTTGAACTGTTGATAGATGGATTTCTGTTGCTAGAGAAATAAACTCTATTGGGGAAAGGAAACTCCGCAAACTGCTTGGGGATTTTATGAAGTTCTGTTGGGAAAAGTAAACTTCGTAGACCGCCTGGCGATTTTTGTGGAGCCCTGTTGGGGAACCCAAGAAATTTATGAACCAAGTCAAAGAAATCTCCAAGATGTTGAGGGAGATGATTGAAGCTTTGCTCTACAGGGGGTATTGGAACACATGACATCATTAGGTTGTATGCTGAAAATGTAGAAATGACTTTGTAGGAGGACGTCTCTGTCTCCATACCTATTGGGGAACGTATCCTTACTGATGACGAACTCTACGAAGATAGTCCCCTAGGGGTGGTTACTCTGGGGATTTTGTGGATGGTTTGAATGTTATCCCAACTCATGGAGTCTTGAGTAAATGTTGATCAGGGTGATAACCCTTCTACTAATAGACAAGTGACGAGATAACGGGACATAGTCGTACACTTTAATCCCTAACTTTTGCCTGGACTGTCCTTTCATATTTTCAGTCCACCGAGATACCCTTTTTTTCCCAAGCCGCCTTTTCAGGTTTTCGACTTGCCGGGTATACATTTTTATTTATATATCCCTAATTTTTGCCCGAACTCCTTTGATTGTCGGGGTGCCCTTACTTTTTCCTAGTCCAGTCAACCTAGCAGGTATTTTTTTCATGCGTAGTATTTTCCGACTATGTCCACATTCACAGGGTGCACAAAATTGTCACTGTCCATAGTAGTAAGTGTTGTAGCACTTCTAGAAAATGTTTTCTTGATCGCACGTAGCCCTTTGCTGGAACTCGTGTTCTATTCACCAAGTGATTCAGATGGAGGTTTACCCCTGGCTATTCTGCGCTTTTGAGGGATTCCTTGAATCTTGACTCGACTGCCCCTATATCAATTTAGACACCATGTCATGTCTCTTGATTATGAAAGGCCTGTTATTGGAAATGTCTTTCAATCTGAGGTGATTTTGTTCATTGAGAGGATTTTCGTTCATTAAACATTCATCGTGGGAATTTCTCTGTTGTTGAACAATTAGTTATATGAAAACAGTGGTATTAAAAATGCAAAACTTATGTCTATCTTGAAGTTTTTGAAAATTCATTTTTTAGTAAAACAAAATTTGCAAGAATGTGATATCAAATCAGGATTTATAGCAAACCTTACAGGAGTCAGGATACCTTTTTGTAACAACATGCTTTCTAACTAACCCATGCTTCAACTAGGACTTTTAGGGGTTGTAAAGTGGCATGGTTCACGGTTTAAGAAACAAAGGATAAAGGCTCGAAATTTATTTGTACCCAACTCGTTCTTTGTGATTTTCTTCAGTCTTATACTCAGTTAATTATGTGTTTAGATCCCAATTGAGTTTTGGAATCTTGGCCCTGATATTCTGGTGATGGTTCGGATACTGAAAGTTTATTTGAGAAGGAAGTCATTTTTGTAACCTTTTCTTTTTGTTGAGGATTTATAGCAACCTCTTTTTTTTTATTTTATTATCCCTACCTTTTTCCTGAACTGTTTCTTTTGTGATTACAGTCAGCGGGATGCCCCAGTTTTTTCTTAAGTCTCCTTCATAGGTTTTGACTTAGCGGGCTTTTCTTTTGAGATATAATGACTGCCTGTTTCAATGATTATGTGGAACCATCACCATCTTTTGTTTTGGAAGGATACTTCTGACACTACTCGTCATGTACGAAGGGAAAGCTTGCGACTAAATGCACCATTGAATTAACTGAGAAACTACCCTGCCCCAGGTTATGATTAAGGGTTTCAATTTGCGTGAAAAGAAAAACTCCTACTTCTTAGGCTCAAAGGGGTTGACTAGGGATTACCTTCCTTATAACTCCACTGTTTAGGATTTGAAACAACGTATGTACATCGTCAGCAAGGTTTGTTCAAAAGCATATTGTAGATATTATGGTATTATTTTCGTCATCCTCCCTCTAAAGGCTTACAACTTTCAATCGAGAGTTGAATATCACAAAAAGGAAGTAAAAGCATAGTTTTAGTATAGTGACAACGAATGGATTAATTCAAGACAAACATATGCAATGCATTAATGGAATAACAAAGTTTAACATGAAATAAGTGTTCAAACAATCAAAAGAAAATTACAACTTGAAAATTCTAATGAAAAAAAAAGCCTCTTTGTCTAAACTTGTCACTTTAGATGGTGTGCCTTTGAGGTATAGAAGAATTCAGTCTGACCATCTTGTGTGAACTCCAGCACTCCTTCGTCGATCAAGTCTTGAATCTTATTTCTCAACGTCCAACAGCTATTAGTGTCATGTCCAAGACTGTTGGAGTGGTACGCACACCTTGCATTTGGGTTGTACATTGGAAAGGTGGGGTTGGGATTCTGAGGAGGATCCTTCAATGTAACCAGATTGGCATTTAACATGTGTCCTAATGCTTGAGCCAATGACATGTTGATTTTGGTAAAGCATCTTTTAGATGTATTCTGCTTAGGCTGACTATCCTGTTGTCGTTGTTGTACTAATGTTGGACTAGAGATCTGCACCGCCCCCACAGATTGGTTGAGATCACTCTTATAATGACCCCTCTGGTCGTACACAGTACCGAACTCCTTCCTTCCGATGGATAATCTCTTCTAAGTACTTAAAGATGCATTCCCCTAAATTTTACCGCTCCTGAGTTTATTTTCAACACGTTCCTGCATGAACATGTCACCCAATTCCCTATTTGCCAAGAGAGGTTGATCATTGATTAGGCCCCAAATTCTAGCAGTTTTCCCTAGACGGTCGTATCTGTCCTGATGAAGCTTACTGATGAGAATCCTCAACTCTTCTTGTCCCCAAGCTAAATTTTGAATAAGAACCATCTGACTACTCATTTGGATTCTCATCCTTTCCATCTCAGCTTGTAGTTGTTCTAACTGGTCATCCTTGTTGTCTTCAGGATTTTTCTTGGTCATGTTCCCAGCGAGGAGTATTTTTAATTCTTCTTTCCCCTTGGATAGATTTAGGAACATTTCCTCAAAGTGAGCATCTTGAGTTTGGATATCTCTATCGTTCTATTCGATAGCCATTTTTCTGCTGAAATAAATAGCAAGAAAATGAGAAACCTGTACTGGAAGACCTGATATGTAATGACATGCATGCAATGTTTTCAAGGATCTCGCGGGGTAAGCACAAGAAAAATGTTTGAATTTTGATTGCATATTTGACGAAAGAACTTTCGTATCGTTGAATGTCCTTCTACGAGAATTAAGCTCACCATGTCGAGTGGGTCATAGCCTCTGACTCAAGTTATCGTGTTTTGGTCTTTTGACGGCATTGGCTAGAGGAAAATAAATCCCCTTGCTAGACATCTAGTTTATCATAACCTGCACCACAGGACCTTGAGATCCTTGAAATGGTTAAGGAAATTTTATGGTATGATGTTATGATGTGTATGTTATGAATGAAGCAAAAGTGTAAGGTGGCAAAGACAAGTAAATCTTGCAAGAAGTTCAGATTATTGGATAATGACTGTTGTACCCCAAAATTTGCCCTCCCATTTCTCATTGATTTCTCATCACAAAGCCCTTGAAGGTCAAGATCTAGTTAGGGTTTCATCTGCTCAAAGACTTCTCCTTGCACTGTTGACCCTAATTAGGGTTTGTGTTTGCACAAAGATGTTTTGACCCAAAATGCCTAAAATGACTTTCTTGCTTCATATTGGACTCTCAAGTTTATCCATGTCAAGTTTCAAGTCTTGATTCCAAGTTTTGCCCAATCAATTGGACAGTTGACCCAGAAATCAGTTGTATTGGGGAAAAAGTCAACTGTGGCCAATTGACAGTCAAACCTCATGAAAATTGACCCACATCAACATTATGAACTCATATGAACCATTTGATCAAGTTTGGATCACAATTCCATAAGAAATTTGATCAGATCACCAAAAGGGCAAAATGGTCATTTTTAGGGTTTTGACTGCACAAAGGCAATTTTTGACTGTTTGACCTAGCCAATGGCAAACCAAGCTCACATATGGACTCAAGGACCCCATGGAATTATCTTGACATGCTCAACAAACTCAAAAGATCCCAAGTACACAAGGTTGACAGTTGAATTTCCCAATCAATTGATCAATTTTGACTGTATACTGAAAAGTCAAACTTTGACTTTTTGGTCAAAATCAAAGGTCAAGATTCATTTTTCATCAAAACATGCCAAATCATGAAACTTGTTCACCAAGAAATCAAAAAATGCAAATTAGGGTTAGAAATGAGAACTTTTCATAACTTAGAATTTTTCTAAGTTATGAAAAACCCTAATTTTTTTCCAACTTTGCCCCACTTTCTCACCAAGATTCATTTCGATTCAAACAAAAGTCAAAACATGAAAGTTGTAGCTTGTTGCATAATCTATAACTTTGATTCACAAAGTTTTCCCATATGAGGCTTGTATCTCAAGTTACAAATTTTTGAATAAGGGCACTAAACCATTCTTAACTTAGTGAAATTTTAACCTATTTTGACAAGGTTTTCTACCCAACTTCAAGGCCATTTTCCATACACTTCCACTTGGAATTTCAATTTGCATTTCAAAGATGGATTGTAGTACACATTCCAAGCTTTCCAAAATGTCCAAGAACTTCTCAAACAACCTCCTAACTTGAGAGAATCGAAGTTCACAATATGGCAAAAACTCACTTTTGAATTGGCTATTTTCCATGTTCATAATTTGTGCAAACTTCTCAAACCAGCATGCCCCTTGATTACAGGTCCTTAAACCATCCAACACTCAATAATTTAATGCATGTTCATTGTGCTAAAGCATTGTTCTTTGAGTTCAAGCATTACATACAAGTTTAATCCATTTATGGAAAAAGCAAAATAACCATTTTTGAAAAGTTAAGCTTTATGTCCAATTGAAAATCCAAGAAGTACAGATGAGATCTATTTGGCACAAGATTATGAGCAAAACACTCTGATCAAGGAGAGATTATGCAGCTCATTAGGGGGCCTCTACTGACCTAGAACACAACTTGGGCATTTGTTGCTTAAAGTGTAAGTAACTTGGCATTTGGTAAGACAACTCTCATATCAGCTTACAAACACTTAAGCAAATTTGTAAAACACATCCAGGACATCCCAACCAAGCTAGTACACGACCCTAACATCCCTCATACACTCCCAATCCCAGAATCACCTTCAAACTGCAAGAACAGGGCAAGGCCTGCAGTTTGAGTGCCATCTTTCATTCCTCTCAAGCTTTCTTGCCCAAACCAGTTCACACACATTCCCTAGCATCAGTACAAGCTAACCAAGACCTGAAACACGATCTGTAATTCCTCTAACAAGTTCCACCATTTTCACTTTTTCATTTTGCAGTTGAAGTTCTACAGCTCAATTCAAGGTGTCTCAAGGCAAAGTAAATATTGGAACAGCATCACCACACCTCAAGGAAGCTATACCAACCATTATCTTGCACTGAAAGCTTCCCCATTGCCAGATAGAACTTCAACTGAACAGGTACTTTGGTGAACTTCTAACTCTTAGTATAGGCATCATTAGCTCTAAGTTTGTGAATAAGGAATGTTCTACTCATGCCACTGAACATGTACATGCTTTTACTTTTCATTTCTTTTGCTTGAGCTGTGAGAATTTAAGGTTTGAAAATGGCAGAAAACTTAGGTCAGGATTTGGGATTGTTAAAATTCTCTCTCATTTCTGAGAGTTAGGATGAGTTTTTTATATATTTAGAATCGTGATTCAATGCTTAACATTTCTTATGTTGGAAGTTTGTTCAAAAAATCAAGGAATCAGGATATTCGAATGAAGGTTCTTGCGCGCGTTTTTTTGAGTAGTTTTGTTCAGAGGTTGAAGAAGGTGCCTCATGGGCTGGGCCAGCTTTGGTTCTGCTCTTTACACCATATTTTCTGATTCATACCCCCCTAGCCCATTTGTTTGATTTAATGTTTTTTTTTTATCTTTCTTTTTTATTTCTGATTCATTTATTTTTTTTAATAATATTTAAAACTTGAAAAATCATTTTTACACCATTTTTGCATTTTTTAAGTATTTATTTGATTATGTGGACATTTATATACAAATATATATATATACTATTATTTAGAAACATTAGAAAAAAATAATGTAAACATATTATATTTCTGATATTTATTTCATTTTTCCCTTTTGAAACATTTTGTATAAAAAATACTTTTTTTATAAAAAATTAGATATTATTATTTTGTGTATATTTAATATATTTTGTAAATAATATAAATAAATATATATATATATATATATATATATATATATATATATATATATATATATATATATATATATATATATATATATATATATATATATATATATATATATATATATATATATATATATATATATATATATATATATATATATATATATATATATATATATATATATATATATATATATATATATATATATATATATATATATATATATATATATATATATATATATATATATATATATATATATATATATATATATATATATATATATATATATATATATATATATATATATATATATATATATATATATATATTAGTACACCTAGAATAAAATACCCAAAAATATACATATTTTTATTTTTTATTAATATTTAACATTAAAAATACATTTTTATAAATATACTATATTTTTATTTTATTTTTTGTATATAAATAGTAAATGTTATATATATATATTAAATAACTAATACCATTTTGATTAAAATTAGGGTTTTGCCCTAAATATGAAAATACTCTAAAAATAATACCCTTTTTATTTCTTTTTTTATTTTTTTTTTATTTTTTTATTTTTACATAAATAATACTTTTTCATACATATAAAAATTCTTTTTACATCTTGCATATTTATTTCATTTCCATTTAATTTATGCCTTTAATTATACTGTAAATATTCAAAGAAAATGATGTAATAGTTAGGTTTAATTTCTTGTCTAAAATAACCCCCATTTGAAACATTTGTACCCCCCTCCCCATATTATTGTGTTGTAATAGTGTAGGAATTTAAATCTCGCACTTTAATGCTTTCTAAATATACCATGCTAGAATTAGGGTTTATATGCGAATAAAACGAACAAAATAGTTTGACCTAATTTCAAGATAAACAAGCATGAAAATGGACAACACATTTCACACTTGCACCCCTAAGGTATTCCACTTTGTTGCCTTCAAATAATTGGGCCATATTGTATGTTAGGTTTCTTTGGGTAAAACAAACAATCAAATGATCATAAGTCCCTCGATGACGCTTTCAAAAAGTTTCCTAAAATGATCAAATCCCTTTCAAAGAAAAAATTGCCCAAAGACATTTAACACTATTGCAATTATGGTCTAAACGATGGCCCGCGCCTGTCCCTTTCACCTCCTAACACAAGATTGTCCACCAAATGCAATGGTGGAACAAAATTGTCAAAGGGTTTAAAACATAACAAAAATCTTTGAGAAAACTTTAGGGTAGATAACTCTTAAGTACTTGCCAATTTGCAAAGAAAACTCTTGCCCATTTTCAAATCACACTTCACAAACACTTTCAAAACCAACTTTCAAAAAAACCTTGAAACATCTTTTCAAAAGACAAAACACCTTTTGTAAAACATTCGAGTAAAGAATTGTTACAAGGGTAGCCTATACAAGGCATCTTTTCAAAACATTTTCAAAACCACACACCAAGCACCATTTCAAACAATTGAAAACCAAGGCAAGTTGATCTAAGCAAGTACCTAAGAGCCCATGGATAACCATGGATAGAAAGGGTGCTAATACCTTCCCTTTCTATAATCTACTCCCCGAACCCAAGAAAAATCTCAAAGGTTTTTGCTGTGCTTTTTAAACCCTTCCTTAGGATAAAATAAAAATTCGGTGGCGACTCTTGCTCAACCGAAACATTTGCAAAAACAAACGCAAAACCCTAGTCAGTTCTCCCACCGTATCACAATGACTATAAACAAGTCCTGCAAGGAATTCACGTTGTTAGGTAATGAAAACAAACAAGCCCTGAAAGGAGTTCAAGTTGTTAGATAATGAAAGCAAACAAGTCACACAAGTAGCCTTGGGTTCATGCTTGCATGGGGTTTGTAGGTAAGTACCCTCTTGAAGTTTTAGTTGGCTCAACCTGTCCTAGTAATAGTAATCGGGTTCTAGGGAATATCAATATCATTGATCTTTCTTCATCGGGAATTGTTTCAGCGCAAGTCTCTTTATTAGCGACCGAAATATCCCGAAAGTCCGATCTCAACGAGCGTAGTATCGAGTATCAACCAACTTCGAATTGCACCAAAGCCGGCTATCTCACTACTTCCTAATGGCCAAGTTGTTCAATTAAAGGTTCTAAGGTTAGTTAGTGTTTCATGACACCACACAGCGGCCCTGTATTCTCCTTGACTAAACTCAAGGGCTACTGGTACCAACAAATGTGTCACACTAATGTAGCCATAGTTTCAACCATGTCGGTATACCCTGCACAGTCCCCACAATTTATTGCTACTTACCTAATAGGTGCCCCAGATCCGGATGTAGGATATTTTAGTAACAACCCAAACAAGCCCTCAAAGATAAAGCATACAAAACACACAATGTAAAGCAAAAAAAATGATCTAACTCTAAGGTAACCCCACTTTATAGATTTTCCCCAGTAGAGTCTGCAGTTTTGTGATACGGTGGCAGAACTGACTGTTATACTGGTTTTACGTTTGTGTTTGCAAATGTTGCGATAAGCAAGAGTCTCCATCGACTTTTCTTTTATCCAACAAATGAAAGGGTGAAAATAATAGAAGAATACCTTTCGAGAGTTTTCTGAGTAAGGGGGTAGATTATGAAAATGGAAGGTCTTAGCACCCTTTCCATCCGTAGTTATCTACGGCCTCTTATATGCATAGCTCATTTTGAAATAACTTGTGCTTTGTGTGTTTTTAAAAAGTATTTTTGAAATCGCCTTAGTGCGGCGAACTTTGTAATGTTTCTCGTAATAGTAGAGAACGTACAAAGTGTTTGAAAAAATGTTTTTGGAAAGAGTTTTGTGTATGTGTAAAAGTTTGTTTTGAGCATAGCATCTAGGAACTATCTATCTTACTAGAAAGGGTTGTTCTTTTCCTCTTTTCCTTTAAACAGTGCTATCCTACTATTAGTGAGTAGGTAGCCCTATTTATTGGATGTTTGAGGGACATTCGAAGGGACGTTTATACAGTCACAAAGGCAACTGGGCAAGAAAATTTAGTAACTACCCTAGGGTTTTTAAGATCATACCGAGGCAATGTCGAGAGGGTCATCGAGGGACTTATGATTTTTAAACCAAAGGGTAGCCACTAAAATCTCTCACATTTCGAGAGTTGTGACTGTTTTCCGAAGGCAACCAAAGTGGGATACCCTAGAGGTGCGCATGCGCAATTGTGTGGTTTTCAATTATTTTTGTCTTTGCATTAGGTTTGCTAGCGTTTTGTTTGTTATTTTTGCCATACAATCTTATTAGGCATACATCTAACAGTTAATAGTTTGCATAAATTAAAAGTGCGATAATTGTAAATCCTAAACTATTACAAGGCTTCGGGGAGGGGGATTATTACAAGTCCAAAAATGGGGGAAATAAAAGCAGTAAATGTAAAGTCCTAGTTTAAACTATTACAACCAGGAAGCAAGTACAATAATATGAAAAAAGTGTGGAAGGAAATAACACACGCGAAATGAAAATAACGTCTAAAACTTAAAAAGGAAAATTCTTTTTGTTTGTTTTTTATCACAGAAAGAAATTTAATTTAAAATCCTAAGTCTATTTAGTTTTAAATTAAAAAGGGTTAAAATAATTCATCAATTAATTTACAAAATTAATTTATTTGAGAAATGCTAACCTAATATTTTTGTGATTTTTATCTGATTTTATAATTAAATAATAGAAAAAAGCTTGGAATTAATAAACTAAAAGGAATAAAAAAACAAGTAAATGGGTCAGGCAGACTAGTAAACAGGGGGTGTAATTTGTGGAACGTAGGCCCGGATCGAAAAGAGGCCCAGGTTGCCTTTCGATCCAATGAGGGAGGTTGTCAAAAATGCACGGCGAACTGCACGTCGAAGGCATTGGATCTGGATTGGCCTGCATCTGACAACAAGGGAATAATGGTGTATGGTGTACTCCTTTGATCTGGGAACACTAGATCTACAGGAAACTTTCGACAGATCGTGGTCATATCATCCATTTTGAACCACGATCCAGATTGTGCCCTGAACCTGGTAAATCCCTAATTTTGCATCTAATCTCTCATGTAACACATTCAATCAAACATAAACAGTAGCAGTAATAGTATATATGATCAATGTGAATTTAAATATTGTATTCTATGAGTTTGAGATCGAGGAATTTCTATCAAAAACGGTGAGATCGAGTGAGGGGGCTTTCGTGTGGGTTGGAACTGCTTAAGGACTGAGAATGTCTCCTGGAATCTTCAGGAGAAGGATAGGATGCTTGGTCTGGATGGAGAAGGCCTTCAAAGGTTATTTCGAGTTTGACAATTTTGTTGAATCTTTTACAATTTTGTGGAGCTTTGATAGGCCATCTGTCCTTTTGTCCCTTCTGATTTGGTCTTGTGTTTATATAGGGGTGTAGTGATAAACAAATATGGCATGAATCATCCATTAACGATGGTTTTGAAAGCAAAATCATCAGATTTGAAAAGTTGCCATTTTGAGATATTTCAGGCCATTTTGAACTTTGAGTGAACCTGGACAGGTTATGGTTGGTGTTTTGCACGAATTTGGACTTCGAGCTAATCAGTCCAAGCCCAACAAGCTTCATCCCATTAGGTTTTCGTTTCGACTTGCATCTCCATTTCACATCAATTGATTCTTTCGACAAGCTCCCAAGCTTTGTTCTTTTCTATGGATATAAGTTCCAATTATAATTGCTCAAGGCTTCATAATCATGGCTTCTTCGACTTAGTCACCATCTGCATCGATTGTGTAATCTGGAAACCCCTCATATCTAATCATCCTAGTCAAACTCAGTTCTTGTTCCTTTCAATCTCCTTTCCTTCAATTCGACCAATCAAAGTATCACTTCTTCATCTTGACTTGTCGAAGCTTCGTTCTGTTCTTTTCGACCTCCTTTCCTTCAATTCGACCAATCAGAGTATCACCTCTTCCTCACTATGCCTGAAACATATTGATCCAAAAACTCTAAGATGACTTATATTTGGCTTCGACCCTGTCCAAGCCTCATATGGTGCCTTTTCGACCATCTGCTTTGTTGGGCATCAATTTAGACTGCATACTGCTGTCGAAGCTGCTTCAGCCTAAAATATCAGACATATTCTTAGCTTTCCACAAACACCTCGTCATGTTCTGTACACTTATTTTCTTTCTTTCAGCTATGTCATTATGCTGAGGCGTATAGGGTTCCATGGAAATCATTTGAAGCTTTTGCAAACCAAAATTCTTTGTGAGAAATGAAACCCTAGTTGGAAATCCATTTCTTAGGAGGAGAATTTGTCTGGTCAATTCTTGGTCAACCTTGAGCAATTGAGGACCCTAATGAGCATATCTTGCGTAGAATGGGAGGGAAAATTTTGGGGTACCACATGAAACCTTGCTTGTTTAAGTTTGGTTTTATCTTGACTCTTATTAGACTTAGGATGGGTTTTTTTTTGAAGTTGTACTTGTTTAAGTTTGACTTTGTCTTGAGTCTTGTTCAAGCACTTGAGATGTTACTTTTGGTTGTTACCTTTACACTTTGATGTATTTATTTTCATACTTGCTTGTGCTAACATGTTCCCTTAGTAGTTTGATTCCATCTTGTTCATTGTGTGAATTCATTGAAACTTAGATTCTAAACCAAGCATGATAACATTAGGTAGAAGTTCCCTTAATCCTTGACCATAGGTCCATGACGCATGTTAACCATTAGGTAGTTTTCCTTTTGATATCCTAACTCTATGACCATTGTAAATGACAATATTAGGATTTGAATTTCACCTTAGATTTTGTTTTCCCTTTTGCATTTCACTTAAAACTAAAATTTACTTTTCTTATAAAATCTCAAAAACACTTAACAATAAAGAGGCGAATCATGTATCATGAGCCTTAAGTATTGGGAGAAGTATGAGGCGGTGCATTCCTAACCTTATGCTTCCTCTCATTCATAGTCTTTAATGTGGTTCAATTCACAAATCCTTTTTCAAGGTAACAAAAATATTCAACCAATCAAATCTCTTTTGCCTTCGGGATTTTCTTTTGAAAATCTTTTCATAAAAAGGATATGTTATTTCCATTCCACGTAATACAACGCGTGAGTTTCCAAAGGTCGAGCAGAAAATGTCAACTGCGTCCGGTTAAAAAACATAAACAAAGAAATTCCTTTTGTGAATAATTATAGTGCTTTGATTCCCTATTGCACATAGGGGATACGTAGACATGATGTTTCAAAACCGAGGCGGGATAAATAATAAAAAACTTTCTTTTTGTTCTTTAACAACTCATTCATGCTTTCCCTAGTTTGTAAGCTTTAGATGTAACACACCCTTTAATTAGAATAACAAGAGTGGATCCCGTTGAGTATAATTGGCGTGAGGGATATTAATACCTTCCTCTTGCATAATTGACTCCCTTAACTTTCTCTTGGTCGCGATACCATAATCTTTTCCTTTATAGGTTTTCTTCTATGTTTTCCTTTCCCTTGCCTGGGATAAATAAACATTTGATGGTGGCTTCATTGTATTTGATATTTTTTTGCGGTAGCGACAATTCTTAACAAGAGTTTCAGAATCAAGGACTTGGGAGTGCTCAAATAATTTCTAGGTTTAGAAGTGGAACTTTCAAAAGAATGTATTTCAATCTCACAAAAAAAATATTGTTTGGATTTGTTGAATGAATCTAGTCTTCTAAATTTAAGACATGCTTCTACCTCATCGATCATTCAATTAAACTACATGTAGATGGTGGTAAACTCTTTGAAGACATTGGTTCATATAGAAATGTTGATTGTTTACCTATCTTACTTGTATACAACCAGACCAAACATCATATTTTCTACACAACAATTTATCCGGTTTCTTCATAATTCCATTATGTCTCATTATCAAACTACTTGCAGAGTTATCAGGTACATAAACCATAGTTTTGGTTGAGGCTTTATGTTCCATAAAAGCTCGAATTTGCAAATGTTGGGTTACTCTAATACAATTTTGGGTCGGTTGTATTGAACCTAGAAAGACCATATCAGGTGATTCCTTTTTCCTAGGGTCTTTCTTAATCTCTTGGATAACAAAGAAATAATAAACCATGTATAGACTATATTTTAAAGTTGAATAAATATAATTTTCTTGTGCCACATCTGAACTGTTTTGGTTGATGTTTCAGCTGAAAGATGTGTCACATGTACCAAAAATATGCGGGACCTAAACTCGTTATCTTATCATGTGACACTAAAAGTAGGCCTTTGGAGTAATCTTAAGCCAAAATTTGCATTAAACATGTGAAAAAACAACCATTTAGATTATATTCCATGATCATTAATGGCACAAGAGAGATGGCAGTAGAAGAAAAGCAGGAGAGGATCTGTTTCCACTAAAGGAGAACTGATTTGGTTGATGTTTTTGCTGAAAGATTTGTAAGGACAATTATTAATATGCAAGCATTTTGTTTATGGTTGTACCAAGTCCACTCCACGATCTAAAACAAGCACACAAACCAGCAAGTAACAACCAGTACAAGGGTCGGGAAAAGAAAACATCTCCAATAACGACGAGGATCACAAGATTATCAATGCTCATAATGTTCCTCATAACATAAGTCCCTTCGCCCCAAAAAAATTATTATATAAAGCCTATAAGTAAGAGTTTAAGATATAGAACTTTTATTCCGAAAACCTCTCATTTATTCTCTGCTTACTATATTAAGTGTTAAAGTATTCGATTGTACTACATTGTTAGTTCATACTCAGAGCATCCAACAGACGCACATCTCTCTAGATCCATTCATCTTGGTCTAGTTCGATTCACTAGTTTGGATCAGTGGTGCTCTAAATAACTGTTAGGGTTGATTACATATGTACATGTTGAAGAAATCTTAGGTTTCTTAGTTTTGTAAAGGAAGAGGGGGTGTAAGGCTATGTAAAGGATTAAAGTACTTCATTATGAAATACATAAGTCAAAAGTAATTTAAGCTTGTATTTGAAAATGTACCTGTAGAAAGTTCAAGTCAAATATGTGTTGATACAACTGGAATGTCACAAGGTGTTGATTAATGGTTAGTACATGAACATTGATTGACATTGATGCAAGGTGTATTATGAGATTATGTTGGTGGTTTAAGAGCTTCCTGAACACATGGAAGTGGCATCATAAGTTTTCAGCCTGCTTTTCGACATGTGGAATTCTTGTAGTTGTTTAGCTTCAAGTGAATATTCTTCATGATAGAGTATATGATTTTCGATGATGACAATGTAAAATTCTTGGAGAGGTTTACCTTCAAATTAAATATATTCTTCATGTTAGAGTATGATAGTTTTTGAACTATGATTGTCGGTAAAGATAATGTGAAAAATCTTGAAGTGGTGTAGCTTCAAGTTACTATACTCTTTATGGTGGAGTATGATAGCTCTTTTTAACTATGATTGTAGGTGAAGACAATGGAAGTTGATGTACTATTTTCAATCAAGGTGGAGATTATTTGGGTGAATTGAAAATATACATATTAAAGAATTCTCACATTGCTTAGTTTTACAAAGGAAGAGGGAGTCTAAGGTTATATAAATGATTCAAGCTCTTCATTACAAAATGCACCATTCAAAATCACTTTAAGCTTATATTTGACTTTTTTGGGCTCACATATACTCTTGTGTTAGAGTATTATGAGATGTGTTAAATATTTGCTTTGGGAGGTGAGGTTGTACTGAGAGTATGAGGGTCGTTAAAGGTAAATTATATGTTAATAGTTTTCACATAGTATTATTCTCTAGTTGTCATTTGACAATGCTCATGATTTTTTCTCCAGTTTCAGAGTTTTTATGTTATGTTCTTGTATTGTGGTTGTGTCTTTTATTTTTCTCTATGTCAGTTTTTCCCAACAACAAGTGCCGATATTTTCTTTCCTCTAAAAAAACTTAACCACTTTCCACTAACTACAAAGAGAAAAAGTGATGCATGCAACACAATCCTCGTCAAGGGTTTAACAATTACCTTATCACCATAACCAATGATTCAACCCAAGAATGGAATCTCTCTTATTGCGGTCATCTACTATTTGATCTTAACGACCAATAAAGAGTCATTCGTCAAGGATTTGATGTTTATAGTCTAAGATCGGGATTAAATGATCGTCGATCTAACCGTCACCTCGAGCAGATAGAGAACGATCAAAATGAATTCTTAAGCGTCTGTCAAGTCGGGGAGCCACAAGGATCTCTATAATTTTGCTACATTCTAGATGTCATTATCAATACGACAATTTTGTCTCCTAATCCTCATCCAAGGATAATTAACACACTTGAGTAACCAATTCCCCGTAACATCGGAAACATAACTACAATCACATACATAAACTTGATCATGAAAAAACCTCAATTAAAAAATCATTTAAATTCCAAATTCAGAATTTCTCAACCTCAACCAGCATGTAGAGAACATGGAAGAAGTCATATATTATTGAGGTATTCAAAGATCTATGAAGGAAATAAAAACCATCATAAATAAAAATGGATTACAAAGTTAAATAAAAAATTACTCGAAAACTCTAATTATCTCTAATATATTGTCATTTATTTTTATAAAAATACTTTTAAAACAAGGATCAATTTAAAAAAATAAAATAAAAAAATAACCATGCAAGTGCAACCAATAATAAGTGAGTTTCACCTTACTATGGAGTATGTTCTTACCACAAAATACTGAGATTATATTGCCAAGTTATGATTTATAATTGTAGCTAGCCCTATATTGTACTACTAGCTAGTGATAAAACTTGAAATATTTCTACAATAACGCAAATCTCTTCTTAATTTAAAAAGCTTAAAATATATAATTAAAAAGAAAAAAGAATATTTTCACGTATGGGTTTAGATATTTGTCTCAAAATTGAAGTATTTATGGATCTTGGGACCAAACGTAGCTCATCCAAAAACTACAAGCATTTGTTAGATTTCAATCATAAAAGACCAAACCCAAGTGCCACCAGAAGATGTCAAAACACTAATTTGCTGGAAGGTTCTCGTGAATTGCTTTAGTTTTTAACAAATATCATATAAATAATTAATTACGGAAACAATAAATATAAATCAGAGTGGCGCAGCGGAAGCGTGGTGGGCCCATAACCCACAGGTCCCTGGATCGAAACCAGGCTCTGATAAATTTCTATTTTTTCCCAATTTTGTTCTTTTAACGACATGTCTGTTATCACCGTTTTCCATAATACGACACGCGTTTGAAGAAAGTGAAGATTAGTTTCGGTGATTGTTCCATTACTTTTGAATACTTTAATTAATAATACAAACTATATACAGAAAACTTAAAATCATTGAATTTTAACTACAATGTTTAATAGAAAAATAATGGATATATGTTATCATTTTTATTAAACTTTCCGATAATAGTGTTAAACTGGAGGAGCACACTATAATTCTTGATAAATTTTTTAAAATAAAACAAATTTATACAGTAATTCGCATATATGCATAGAACTATTTTTTTAAATTTAATAGACACACAGATTAAAATTATTAAATTTTAACTATATTATTTAATAGAAAAATAATGAATATTTTATCATTTATAATATAAGAAAATCAAATCTATTCAAAAAGTCAATTTTGTCCTTTTCTTTTAAAATCACAACACGTGGTTTTTTGAGAGAAGAAAAAAATTTATCGTATAAGAAAACTCAAACCTGATTTTCTCATATATTGCCACGTGACTTCGTGATATCACAATTATTTTGTTATCATCTACAAAGTTCAACTCTCATCCTAATCGTTTTAACCCTTCTGAACTGATTTTCCACTTCAGTTTTTCAATGGCAGTTACGAAATTGAAGATTTTTCAATCATTTCTCTTCCTTCCAACGCACTTTTGATGGAAACCGTTCCACCTTCATCTTCATAAACCACCCCTCTCACTACTCCACGATCCATTTTCATTCATTTAATCTCTCATAATATTATTGCACTTAATTTTCCCTCCTTAGGGATTTCAATCTAACCAATCTCCTCCACATGCCTCCGATTCGCCGTCCAAATCTACCATATAACAAAATCAAAAACTAGGTTGAGATCATAAAGGAAAGGCCACCAATCGCTGACACTTGTGGTGGATTGACTCGAAGATTGCGAGGAGGTTGATGGCGGTCCTAAGGTGTCTGGGCGCTCGGTGGTGATTATCGAAATTGCGGCCGGAAAACAAGGTTACAACGGTATGGTGGTTAAGTCGTGGACTGGAGGGGGTATATCGCGCGGATGGTGGTCTGCAGTAGCGCTACAGTTGGGGCCTGAACGTTTTTGGCCGGTAGTGATGCCGATATTCTGCGGTGGTGGCTGGACATGTTTTGTGACTCCCTAATTCCACTTTTAGTTTGATTTTTTTATTGTTCATTATTATTGTATTATTGAATTGATGGTATGCTTGAAAAAATGATAAAATTTTGAACATGACATTGTTATTGGAATTAAGAAAACAAGTTCAAAATTGGTGGGTGGTGTTCGTTTCACATGATGAAGATGAGTAGCAAAAAGTGATCATAGATATGTATTTCAATATAAATGAAAGGGTTGAAACCCACTTTTATTTTGTTTTTTCTTTTATTCTACCTCTTTCCATTTGAAATCAAATGAAACCCACTTTTCTTTTAATTTTAACGTCGTTTTATATTTTGCGTTTATTTCAGGAGAAGGCTCTTTATGTTGCTACTGCAGAGAAGGAGGAGGAGGAGTATGAGAAGCTATACATGCCTACAATATTTCATTGGTAAATTCTTTGTTTAGTTATTGATCAATTTTACTTTGATTTGTGTTATCTATTGTGATTGATTGAAATAAATTTTACGTATTAAGGTGAAGGAAAAGTTGCATCTGAGGAAGAGGGATCTGACAAGTCCAGGTCTGAAGTCAATGATGATGTAATATTACTACAATTTCATATGGAATAATTGTCTAGTCAACTCGTATCAGTACTCATCCGTTTATTAAAGATTTCATGTCACAAATTGGTCAGATGTGTTGTTTAAAAATTTCTCTTTATACTTTTCATAA
Source organism: Vicia faba (assembly GCA_948472305.1). Lineage (NCBI taxonomy): Eukaryota > Viridiplantae > Streptophyta > Magnoliopsida > Fabales > Fabaceae > Vicia > Vicia faba. The sequence goes on from OX451737.1 coordinate 392,988,917, forward strand.
CTCCATTTTATTTACTATTATGTTAGCATTCTCTCTTTTAAACAGGCTAGCAGGCGTGCTCTAGCTACTGAAGGATGCAATAATGTATATGCACTCGGTGATGGTGCTACGATAAATCCGCGATAAATCGTGGTAAACACTATTTCATCATCAGACTTTTTGTTACATGAGTTTCTTTGTTATGTTTTTTATTGAAGGCATGCATGAAGAAATAAGTGGTGTTGAAATACAATGTTTACATGGAGGTAATGGTTTCATGTATGTTAGTTTACATTGATGTTTATTTATCCCAAATGTCCAAACGTAAAGTAGGATTGTAGCCTCTGTCAGCACCTATGTATCATTTGTCTACATATATTCATTTGGATTTATTGTGAAATGAATTTATGCTCTATTGTGAAATGAAATTATGCTATTTAAATAACCCATATTTATATTAGATGTTCATTTGCAAATTACCATTTACTTGGGTACTTTATTTGCATCGTGAAAACAACAACCCTAACCTTGACATGAAGAAATGCTTTGGATTCAGGATACTTATGTTTAGTGTCATCCTCTTCAATCTCAAGGTGAAATGACTAAAGTTCTCACCTATGTTAAGCAATGTAATGTTTTCTGGTTTTTATAATGTTTTGGTAATGCAGATTAATGTTTTCAATTGCTAATTCTAATTACAATAGGAATAGACTGGGTATTCAAATTAGATGGTTATTTTGAGAATTTCAAATTGAGAAGTACTTGATTCCCTTGTAAATCAAGGGAAGGCTGTCAAGGTTTTATCCAGGTACGGAGGCTGATTGTGGAGCATATCAGACATATCTATATAATGGATGTAGGATGATTATGTTCTTAAATTGTAGGCGATGCATACTTCATACTGAGATGTTGCACATCTTAGAGATTTTAATTATGTATATACTTGATAGTTTTGTGGAAGAGATGGAATGGATGTAGGGATGTATCATGACTGTATGCATTGGTTAGCTCTTTCCATTCGACCTTTGCCATGTTAGGTGCGCTTGCTTGGCAGGTCAACAAAATAATATAATAAGATTTGTTGGTTTTAGAGAGAGATTGCACCAGGATTTTTCCAGGGATCTATCCCTCGTGTGGTGTTTGTCTCTCTTTTCTCATGCTTTTTATTATTACATAACTCGCTCTACTACTCTCGATAGCACTGCATAATTGGCGAAGAAATTCTCCGAATCCATTTGAAGGTATTATCCATCAATTTTAGAGGTAAATAACAATTTTTATTAGTTTGGATATCAATCTAAACATAAATGAATTTTCCATGCGAAATTGAGAGGAACCGATCCAAATTTGGTAAAGTAGTGTGATACATCGATGGTAGATTATGTTTGATGTTTTGCATCTATTCTATATGAATTATCGCACTATAGCCTCTGGTGGTGTTATTCATGTGCGGATCCAGGATAGCTATTGGTATCAAGCTTCAATTTTCATGTCTGGTATGACCTTTCTGTCATCATCCATTTTAGGAGTTGCTCGTTGTGCGATGCTGGAGCCTTCTTCAGTTAGTGTTGATTTTTTTGGGTTATTAGTTATTGTAACTACTTTGTAGATTATTAGGTTCTGCTGTTCTGGATTTTACCAACTATTCTTGGCTAACTGAAGCAATCATATGTATCAGGTTTTTAAATATGTAATAGGATTTAAAGTAACATGGTTCACAACCAATTTATTAAGTTTGAAGGATGCTACAACAGGCTTGTAGCAGATGAAGGTCGGTCATGCATTTCTGTTCATTGATGAGAATGAAATACATTATTTACTACTTGACCAATAAGACATAATACATGGTTTTGTTTTCTGATTTTTTAACTATTTGCAAGAGTCAATGGAGGGATTTGTGTTCAACTCATGAATCCTCTATAATAGAATATCTGGATGTAAAAAGCTCATAGATAGATCACATAACTCATTTTGATATTTTTTTCAAAGGTGGTTTTGTCGTAGGTTTAATCCATAAATTCACAATTGTGGGTCTGAATTCAAATTAAGCATTTTGGATATGATTTTTATGATGCTCATCATTGGTCATTTCAAATGAAGATCTTATGTAATTGTGTAATATTGGTAGCACTCTTTCGATGTGAATAAGTACAAAAAATCATTGTTTCAAAGGTGCAAGTCCTTTAAAGGAATGGGTTTCACTTGAACATTTGGGAGATAAACCATCTAGAATACGAGCTGCTCATACTCTTATCAGTTTACATAATGAAGGGACAGGGAAGAGACAAAGAGAAGCTATGGTAGACTATTGGTTCATTGGGGATAAATTTGATGCTTGGATACAAGAAAGGTATATTTTTTGTTTTCATACTCTTTGGTAGAAAGATAGAATATTATTTCAATTAATTACTGTGAGATGAAAACCAACACTTATACTCCATAATTTTCATCTCTTTGGCCTTAATCTAGCCTAATACAAGGGATGTCATTTAGTTTCAATTTTTTGTTTGCTTTCAAATAAATGTAGAAACTAATTTAAAGAACAAAAATAAATTCAGTGCATTATAATGTTTTGTTGCTATGGGTAACTGATCGGTTACTTTTTAAGGGGAAAGTGATATAATACGGTGGGAGAACTGACTTTTTAGTTTTACCCAAAATGTACGGATAGCAAGAATCACCACCAACTTTTCTTTTATCCAATAAGGAAAGGATGAAAAGAACAGGAAAGACCTTCGAGAATTTTCTGAGTTCGGGGGGTAGGTTATGAAAAGGGAAGGTGTTAGCACCCTTTTCATCCGTAGTTATCTACGGACTCTTAATCGCTAGCTCACTTTGTTTGAAAATGCTTTTGTGTATATGTTTGAAAATATTTTGAAAATGCCTAAGTGCGGAAAACATTGAAATGATTCTCGTATCAGTTAAGAACGCATACAAAGTGTTTGTTTTGGAAAATATTTAAGAAAATTGTTCGTGAGAAAATATGTTTTGTTTTTGTGAGCAAGCGATTACGAGCTATCTACCAACTCGAAAGACTTTCATGTTATTTTCTTCCTCATTTAGATAGTGTTATTCTACCATTAATTAGTAGGAAGCCCTATCATTAGATTTGTGAGGGACAAGCGCGGGTCATCATACAGTCATAAAGGAAACTCGTAGGGCACTTTAGTAATTTTATCGTATGGACTAAGATCGTTTATCGAAGGCAGCATCGAAGGGTCATCGAGGGACTATAATATTTTTAATCGAGGGTCTTTGCTAAAGTGTTTCCACGTTCTAGGGACATGATTGTTTATTCGAAGGCAACAAGTGGGGTTACCCTAAAGGTGAGTGTGTGAAAAGTATGTTGAATTCAGTTATTTAATCTTGAATTTAGGGTTATCTAACATTTTATTTTATGTCTTGTCATACAATTCATATTAAACTAGACAGTTATAAGGAAAGCAGTAAAGACCGAAATTAAACGTCCTACACTATTACAAAGCTTCGGGGAAGGGGGTACAAACCATACAAAATTGGGGAAAGAAAGAAAGCAAAAACCCTAATTTAAGTTATTACATTCTGTAGCAATTACATAATAGGAAAACTAATGTGAAAATAATAAAACGCACGAAACAGTAAAACGGAGGAATTGTTTGATGAAAAATAATTGATTATTTAACCTAAACCTAATTGATTAAATTGAGCAAACCCTAAAGTCTAGGTTGATTTTAATTTAATCGAAAAAGTTAGGTAATTAAATTAATTGAGATTAATTATCCTAATTAATTTTAATAAATAAAAATCAAAGTTAATTTATGATAAAGAAAACTAAACCCAATTTATTTTAATGTTGATTAAAAATAATTAGGGTTTATTGAAGAATTAAGGTTAAGGTAAAAAAGAGAAAATAATGTTAATGAAAAAAAATAGAGGAAACAGAATGTTGGGGGTGGGCGTTGAACCCACGCCCCCTGCATCTCCAAGCAGCATGCATACCAACTGAGCCAAGCGTGCGCCTATGCTAGGATACACATTCACCATGTTTTATAATTAATCTGCAAAACATATGAAATATTAGAAAAAAAGTGTCAAAAGGCTGGCTCAAACCCATGACCTTTGAGACTAATGCCTTATCACACGCGCTTCTGCCTTTGGGGTGGCTGTTTCATCTATTCATATAACTGAATCCGTAAATATATATTATATAATCAAATGCATTGGCCAGAGAAGCGTCGGAGCCCTAGCTCCGGTCGTCTTCTTCGGCGACCTGTGTATCCAAAACTTGCAAAATTTAAATGGTTAATGATCCAAAATGTCTTGTCCCCCATAATTCAACCCTCCTGAATCCAAATATGGGTTTAGTTTTGGATAAAAGTCCTTGGATCATGAGTTTCGAAGCAAGCAAAGCTGACTGGAGAAAACATGGTGTTTTACAGTCTAACATGCATGGGACTCATGAGATTGCTCTATTCAACATTATTAGACCTCATGAACACACAACAAACGTTAGTAAACATTAGAATGCAGTAAAAATAAAAAAATATTGAATTTTAAATATGGATGAAATTGTGACGTTTGCATGAATGTTTTCTGGCCATTTAGATCATTGTAAATGATCCAATCTTACCCTGGGAGTGAATGGAATTAATTAGAATCCAGGTGCAATGATTATTCGAGGAGCAACTTTTGGATTGGAAGTAATCCTTACAGGACCTTTGGAGATAATCCTGACAAGATTACCAGATATTACAGATAACTCTTGAAACAAATTCTTAGCAGCCGGAATTTTCTCGATCAAAATTATATGATTATCCATTAGGCGTTGAATGCCTTCTTTCAATAAACTACAACCATTGGGTTGGGCTGCACAACAGTAACATTTTTCAATACAACCCAGAAATAAATTGGCGTGCAACAAATTCTCTTTGATAATTAGGAGGGGAGTAACCAATTCACTTTCAGTAGCAACATAAATAACATCATCAATAGCACTTACATCTTTGTCTTGCTTCGGCATTGGTGCAATAACTATATTCGGAGTCTCTGGAGGATCAAAATCAATCTCTTTGTTGTCAATCATATCTTGAATTTTGTTTTTTAGGGCCCAACAATTACTGGTGTCGTGCCCATGGTTGTTGGAATGGTAAGCAAACTTCACATTTGGATTATAGCAAGGGGATGAGGTGTTTGGATTCTGAGGAGGCTCCCTTGCTATTATCAATTCTGCTTTCAGTAAATGTTGTAATTCCTGAGACAACAACATATTGATCTTCATAAATTGTCTTCTCGGAGCGTCTAAGCTATGTTGACTGCCTTGTTGTTGTTGTTGAACAGGCGCATGATTGGAAATTAGCACCACTCCCACAACCTGATTGCGATCACTTTTAGCACGACTGTTGTACCCCAAAATTTTTCCTCCCGTTTTCTTCAAGACATTCTTCTAAGATTCTCAAATACTCAAGGATTCTCAAGAGTTGATCAGACAAACTTACCTTCTGAGCAAGGGTCTTCAACTAGGGTTTTGTGCTTCTCCAGGATGTTTGGGTTGCAAGGGTCTTAAATGATTTTCACGGTTCATCATAGGTTCTCAATATTTCTTATGTTAGGTTTCAAGTCTTTCATCACATGTTTTCTCAGTCAATAGCTCAGATGATTGAAAATCAACTGTATTGAGTAAAAAGTCAAATGTTGTCAACATACAGTCAAACTTTAATATTTTTGGTCAACACCAACATTTTTAGGCGATATTCATCATTTTATCAAGGGTTGATCATGATTCCTCAAGGGAAGCCCTCAAATCATCAAAGGTCAAAAAATTGCCAATTTAGGGTTTTTATTGAGGATGACTGATCATTGACTTTTGGATTAGTGCATGACCTAATTGCTTGAAGCATGTTCTCAAGAGCTCAAATACAACATCTTGACCTAATTACAAGGCTCAAGACATTTCCAAAGGTATAAGTGATTAATAGTTGAGGAATTGAATCAATTGATGAAAAGTCAACAGTCACACAAAAGTTAAACTTTGACTTTTTGGTCAACATTGGAATTCAAAAATCAAGAATCATTAAAACATTCAAAACTATCAAACTTGATCATCAAGAATCAAGAAAGTCAACAAAAGTCAAAAGTCAAGATTTTCAAACACTTAGAAAAAAATTCAAGTGTTTTGTGCCTAAAAACCCTAACTTCACAAGCAAGTTTCCTCAAGATACAAGTTGATTCAAGGGAAAATTTCAACATGAAAGTTGAAGGGATTGATGAACTCTACAACTTTGTTAATGTGGGATGATCCTCAAAAAGTGCTTAATTTAAGAGATATAAGCCCATTAAGTTATAATGTTTTTTATCCAACACTTAGAAATTTTTTCAACAAGTTTTAATCAATTTTTGATCCCAACTTCATGGGCATTTTCACCAAGATCCAAATTTATTTAGCCAAAGTCGTCAACATGAAAGTTGTAGACAACGTTTCAAGCTTTCCAAAATGTCCAAGAACACAAATTTATCATGCTTGAGCTAGAAGTTTCGAAGAGATGAAGTTGGGTATCTAAGGTTGCATTATAGGTCCTTTTTGTGACAAGTTCATAACCAAGTCTCCAAACCATGCTGCATAATCTCACCTTGCAGGCCTCTAAACTCCAAACCTAACCATAATCAGAAGATTACACACACTTTTAAGCCATGATCCAAGTGATTCAAGCATTGTCCAATGCATCATTCCGTTTTTAGGAAAAAGACCACACTTCCGTTCCCATAAAGCATGCTTTATGCAATTGTCAACTCTACTTGAGCCTATACATTGTTTCCTCTGCATACAATCAACTTAAAAGATCAGATAAGCTTGCTTAAAGTATCCAACAAATCTACGAGACATGGTACAATGCCTTGGAACCATGATTTTTCAAAGTTACTTTAAAACTAAGCAACCAAACCATAACATGATATCTCAAGATTCTGGTTACTTCAAGCCCTCAAACCTTTTCTCTATAAATATAGGGCCCATTTATAAGCCAAGTCATGATTGGACAAGCCCTTAAACACTCTCAAACTTAGAATCACTTAAAAACTCCATTGTTGCACATTTGAAGCTTCCAACATCTAACTTCAAATCCACTTGTGCGCTTTCCTCTTTTATCATTCAAATACCTTTTATCCATCAAATAAACGTTGTCTAAACACTCTTGGCACGATTGTAACACCTCCACCATCATTGTCCAAACCTCACTTTCACCACCTGCAACTTGACTTGGCTAGAGCATTTCAGTAACTTTCAGTACAAAGTAAGGATTGGAATAGCTCCAGGGAGGTCCAAGGAACCTTAATCAACCATTTACTTGCACCTGGGAGCCTCCATACGCGTTCTGAGTTTTCACTTCAAGAGGTAAGTTTCTCCAACTTTGAAATCCTTATACACGCATCATTTACTTTTGATTTCAAAATATAAAATGTAGATAGGATTCCCATGAAACTAACCATGTCCTTAGTTTTCATTTATGTTGACTGTGTGATGAGAATTTTGGAATTGAAGTTTCTGAAATATTAGGTTTCAGTTTGGTACCAAGCAAAATCCGTTTCAGCATTTAACTTATAGCTTTCAAAAGTTACATGGTTGAATTCGTGGTAAAAAATCAAGCAAGTTTGGTTTTGGAAGTTTTAAAAAAAGTTGAAAAATGAGGATTTTAGAAAATCAAAAATCATGGTGTTGTTGTTCTGGCACGAGGAAGAAGATGAAGTTCATAATTTTGAATTTGTGAACACGTTTTATAATATATTTAATGGGTGTTGTTTCATAATCAGATGAAACACTCACCCAGTGGCAAGCGTGTGTGTGAGTAAGGTGTTGGTGTGCCAGGGCAGGGGTTCGATCCCTGCCTCTGGCATTTTATTTTTTAAACATTTTATTTGTAGATCAGATGCAAGCAACTCCATCGCGCAATGATGCACTCCTCCATCAACACCATCAGATCTCACCAAGCCAGATCTAGATGCCTCAAACGCGCATTTCCACCATGAACCATCAAAGACTGGCCACACTGGATTACAAACAGGCGCCTGGGCTTATCTGTTTTGGGCCTTTTTTATTTTTGTTTTCTAACACCACACAATTGCTTTACAAACACGGCCCGTTTTATTTTATTTTATTTTTTTTGTTTTAACTAACTTTTTCTTTTTTAAATCATTTTTTATTTAATCAGAAAAATAATAAAATCACAAAAAACTTAGATTTAGGTTTTTAATTAATTAATTTAATTGTTGTTAAATAAAAATTAATTTAATTTAATCATTTTAATTTTATTTTATTAATTAATTAGAATTAGTTTTTATACTTCACTTATTTTTCTAAACAAAAAAAAAACAAGAATATTTTCTAAATACTTAGAATTCTTTAGGTTTTAATTAATTAATTTAATTTTCATAAATAAAATTAATTAATTTAATTACACTTTATTTTATTGTAAATAATTAAATTGTAAATTAATTAGAATTAGGTCTAATTTTTATTTCACTTTTTTTCTAAACAAAAACAATAAAATCTTTTCTTAAATGCTTAGAAATATTTTAGGGTTTTCTTAAACATTTTCTCCTTTTCACCACCTTCGCGCACTTTACTTTCGCATTAATATTTTCCAATATTGTAAATGCTCAAATAGTCTGTAGTAACTTTAATTAGGGTTTACTGCTTTTCATCCCCACTCACAAATTTGTACCCCCATTCCCAAGGCCTTGTAATAGCGTAAAACATTTAATTTCCGCAATTTACTGTTTTCCTTATTACTGTTATTAATTAGTGTTTGTATGACAAGATTAAAACAAACATTAGAAAACCTAATCTCAAGACAAATACTTGAAATCAAAACACTTCGCACACACACACCTTTAGGGTAACCTCAATTGTTTCCTTGGATATAAACAGTCATGTACCTCTAACGTGAGATGCTTTAGCAAAGGCCCTCGGTTAAAAGATCGTAGTCCCTCGATGACCCTTCGATGCTGCCTTCGGTAAATGATCTTAGTAACTTACGACAATTGCTAAAGTGTCCTACAAGTTTCCTTATATGATTGTACGATGACCCATGTCTGTCCCTCACATCCAATGATAGGACTTCCTACTAACTAATAGTAGGGTAGCACTATCTAAAGGAGGAGGAAAAGAGCAAATACTTTTGGAGTAGGTAGACCGCTTGTAATCGCTTGCTCACAAACTAAAACAAACTTCACACCTCACACTTTCAAAACAACTACTTTCAAAATGCTTTATAAACACTTTTGAGGATTGATACAAAGGTTATTATAAAGCAAATTGCCTTACATTGGTATTTTCAAAACATCTTTTCACAAAACAAACACCTTCTTTCAAAATATTTTCAAAACAAACATTTTGTATACATTCTCAACGATACGAGAATCATTACAAAATTGTCGCACTTAGGCATTTTAAAAATATTTTCAAAGCATACACAGACACAAAACCTTTTTCAAAGTGAGCTAGCAATTAAGAGCCCGTAGATAACTACGGATGAGAAGGGTGCTAACACCTTCCCTTTTCATAACCTACCCCCCTTACTCAGAAAATTCTCAAAGGTCTTTCCTGTTCTTTTCACCCTTTCCTTTATTAGATAAAAGAAAAGTCGGTCACGACTCTTGCTATCCGCAACATTTGCGATAAAATGCAAAACCCAAAAGTCAGTTCTCCCATACAGAACTGGAGACTCTGCTAGGGAAATACTAAAAGTGGGGTTACCTTAGAAATAATTCACATTTAAATGCTTTCATTGTTTGGCTTAATTGCTTTACTTTTAAAAGGGTTGTTTGGGTTTATTTCTTGTATAGATCCTATATCCGGATCTGGGGGGGAATTTTAGGTAAGTAGCAATAGATTGTGGAAATTGTACGGCATAGATCAATATGGTTGAAATGATGGCTACGTTAGTGCGACACATTGGTTTGTACCAGTGTCCCTTGAGTCAGTCAAGGAGAATGTCGGGCTTCCGCGTGGTGTCATAAGCACTAACTGATCTTAGAACCTTAGTTGACACAACTTAGCCATTAAAAAGTAGTGATATGGTTGGATTTGGTGCAGACTAAAGTTGGTTGATACTCGATGCTACACTCATTGAGATTGGACTTTCGGGATATTTCGGTCGCAATTTAGATGCTTGTGCTGAAACAATGCCTGAGAGAAAAATCAGTGATATTGAGATTCCTAGAACTCGATTACCTCTTTTAGGACAAGTTGAGCCAACTAAAACTTCAAGAGGGTACTTACCTATAAAACTCCATGCAATCCTGAACCTTAGGCCTTGTGTGCTTTGCTTGTGTTTGATTAATTGTTCTAACATGACATCATAACATCACGACATCATTACACATGCCATTTTCACTAACCATTTCAAGGACCTAGGGATTTATCTTTGTTATGTTTTGTAGGTTATGGCCTCCACTCGCAGAAACACCATCCGGATCAGTTTTGTGAGGATACCTTCTCAATTTAAAGAGTTAGTCTCAAGGGTTCCCGAAAGTTCTCCGTTCATCAAAAGGCATGTTCGACTACTCATTTTGGTTACCTCGGGTTTTGGAGAAGACATTATGAGTGTTCTATTCCAATTCTTTGACCATGTACATCACTACTTCACCTTTCCCGATTATCAGTTGGTACCCACAATGGAGGAGTTTTCTCAATTACTGGGAGTACATGTTCTCAATCAAATACCTTTCACTGGTTTAGAGAAAGATCCACAACCTGAAGAAATTGCAGCAGCCTTACATCTGAAATGATATGACATTGTATCTAATTAGGAAACAAGAAGCGAAGTTAAGGGTTTTCTTGCTAAATTTCTGTTATAGAAGGCTCGGCTGTTTCTGGATGCTATGAGTTTTCAAGCTTTCTAAGAAATATTGGCTTTGTTGATCTATGGTTTGGTGCTATTCCCTAATCCGGGCCAACTCATAGATGTGAGCCACATCAAAATATTTCTTTCTCGTAACCCTGTGCCTACTTTGCTCTGAGGCATTCTGCATTCTATTCACACTCATACTATGAGGAAGCAAGGGATTCTTATGTGTTGCATACCTATGATATCAAGGTGGTTTATTTTGAACCTTCTCCGATTAGTATTGAAGAATCAACAAGGTTTGAGGTGGCCTCAAAGGATGATGTCGCTTTCTCATTCAGATATCTATTGGTGTTCCCGATCTCTGGAAAATGTTACTTTCAATGACTGTTGCGGGGAATTCCCTAATGTTCCACTCCTTGGCATTAGGGGAGGTATTACTTACAACCCTTCTCTGGCTTTATGACAATTTGGTTATGCTCGAAGAGATGGTCCTCATGACGCACTTATCCTGGGTATTGTGTTCGACTATGAAAATGATCCTCAAGGTTATCGTCGAAGGTTTATACATGCTTGGGGCATGGTACACAAGGTTGATAGAAAAACTTTAGGATAAAAGAATTCTATCCCTTTGGAGCCCTATCTCAAATGGGTACGAGCTCACGCTCAAAACCTTATAATGTCATATCCAGCTGTTCTACCGGTGATCTTAGAGCTTGCTGTCAAAGGAGACGTTTGTCACATCATCCTCCATCCAGATATGTCTTGTGATACGGTGGGAGAACTGACTTGGGTGTTTTGCGTTTGATTGCAAATGTTGGGGTTAGCAAGAGTCGCCACCGACTTTTCTTTTATCCTATGAGGAAAGGTTAAAAAGAACAGGAAAGACCTTTGAGATTATTTTCTTGAGTTCGGGGGGTAGATTATGAAAAGGGAAGGTATTAGCATCCTTTTCATCCTTAGTTATCTATGGGCTCTTAATTTCTTTCTAGATCACCTGCTTTTGTTTGAAAGTGTGCTTTGTGGTGGTTTTTGAAAGTATTTTTTGAAAAGCTCCTTCGTTTAGGAAAACTTTGTAATGATTCTCGTCTCTATAAGAATGTATACAAATTGTTGAACTTTTGAAAATATTTTAATGGAAAGTGTTGGTGCATTTGAAAAGGTGTTTGTGTTTTAAAGATGAGCAAGCAACTAGGAACATTCTACCTTACTCAAAATTCTTTTGTTCATTCCTCCCTTCCTTTGATATTGCTATCTTACCATTGATTGGTAAGAAGCCTTATCTTTGGATGTAAAAGGGACAGACGTGGGTCATCGTATAGTTATGATAGTAATGTTGTGAGATATCTTAGCATTTCTTTTAAGGAACTAAGATCATTTGTAAGGCAACATTCGAAGCGTCATCGAGGGACTATGATCTTGTATTTTTGATTGTTTTTGCTAAGATGTCTCGCATGCATAACATAACTATTTTTCATAAGGCAACAAGTGGAGTTAACCCTAGAGGTGCATGTGTGCAAAGTGTGTTTGATTGCATGCATTTTTGTCTTTTGATCAGGGTGGTCTACTTGTTGATTTTATCTTACCATACACCCTAATTACTAACATTTTGCATAAAATCAAAAGTGCAGAAAGATAAAATCCTACACTATTACAACCATATTGAATTGCATGAAGATATAAAGGCAAAAATAAGATAAAAACAAGAAAAATGGATCCTTCGATTTAGGGCAGCAATCCCTTCGATTCTGCACTTTATGGATCTCTTCGATCTGGCCTGAAAAGGGATGAAGGCATGCCTTTTAATTGGGTCCTGGAGGCTAACATGGCGTGTCTTTCGATTGGGGCCTGCAGACCAGCATGTTGTGTCTTTCGATTGGGGCCTGGAGGCCAGCATGTTGTGTCTTTCGATTGGGGCCTGGAGACCAGCATGTTGTGTCTTTTGATTGGGTCCTGGAGGCCAGCATGTTGTGTCTTTCGATTGAGGCATGGAGGCCAGCATGTTATGCCTTCTGGCTGCCTCTTTCGTTTGGCCTGAAGGTTAGTATGGAAGCCAGAGGCTTCGTTTCTAACTTTCTATCTCATGTTTCCTTCGTTTGAGTTTGAATAGCAACATGACCCAAGGCCATGCCAACATCACCTTAAGGCTAGATTAGTGCTTAAAGCATGTTTAAAGGTACAAAGAACAAAATCCAAGAAGATTGTTAGCCATGACACGCATTAAAAGAGTGGAAAAAAAAGAAAATAGTATATATATATATATATATGTTTAAAACGAAAAGAAAACTTATTTATATGCTATGCTGGAAACGAAGGGTCAAAGGTTAAGAATGACTTACCTTGCTGGAGGCTGGAGCGTGTTCTGGACTTTGAAGTGGTTGCCTTGAATGCCTATAGATTCAAAGGTAAATACCAGGGGTGAGCCTTTGACAGTGGATTCGAAGGAAGCAAAATAAGTGAAATGTCCTTCTTTGCTGGATTTGAAGGACAGTAAGAGGTAAGGATTTTTTTCCAGTTTGAGAGGGACAAGCACTTGGATTCTGGGTTTTGATTTGTCAAAGTGTTTAAGTGTTTTGAGAATTTTATGGTGTGTAAGAATTTTGAAGATACGTTCCCCTCTTTTTTTTCTCTCCTCCCTTGTGTAAATGAACTCTCTATTTATAGAGGAAAAATTTGAAATGTTTGGGAGTAAAAATAATAAAATAAAGGCTCATCTGAAAAGTAAGCATCCACTTGTGTCATGATAGCAAGATGAATGGTTCAGATGGATTGCTTCCTTAGAAGGAAAATAGGCGCAAGGCTCAAGAAAATTTTTTTCTTCTAAAAAGTAGTATTATACTATTAAGGGCAAGTGGTCTTGGACATCAAATGGGTAAAATCCTATTTTAACTTGCATAAACAACTAAATATAGAGTGAGTCATAGGTTTGAGGCCTGAAAAGGGGAAGCACGTAGCCTAGCCTATGGGTCTAATGCTCAACTTGATCTTCTGAGTCGAATCCTCCCTCTTTCCACACCTTTCGACCAGACCCTTCAACAACCATTTCTTTTTTTCAAATTAAAGTGTCATATGAATGGCTCATGTGGATGTCCTTTGAAGGGGCCAAATTAGTGCCTTTTGACCAGGCCCTTCATGGGTTCCTTCGAATGGTCCAAATTCAGGCTCAAGGTATGAGTCAACAATGCATGTCATTCGATTGGGGCATCCAGACATGCCTGGAAAGCCCTTCGAATGCACCACCATGGAACTTATTTCATGTGAGACAAAGACATATTGCAGAATTCGTGTGTTGAAGGAAACCTTTTCCAAGGGAGATATCGCCTGCTTGAATTTGCCTGCAAATGGGGCCATATGTCCAAACGAAAGAGGGTATGCAGGAGGTTCCTTCATTGTGACCTTATGTAAATATGTTCAAACGAAAGCTTGTAAAACGGGAGCCACATGCCCAAACGAAAGGTGTGACCAGTAGCTTGTACTGAAGGAACCATATGCCCAAACGAAAGGCGCATGTAGGAGGCCAAAATGTCCATATCTGAAAGAGGCATATAGGAGGCAAAAATTCAAATTGGAGGATGCTGAAAGGAGGCCTTTTTCCTTGGAATCGAAGGATACTACAGGGGGATTTGTGCCTGGTGAATCCAAACCAATGTGCCAGAGGCCCACGCCCAGTTGAAGGATACAAGCCAAACTTGCATCGAAAGAGGCCAGAAGGCCAATCGAAGGAGCTGAATCGAAGAGCACTTGTTTTTCTACAAATTTTGTCAAAATATTATTTTTATCTATTTTCTCACTTTTTAACAGTTTCCTTTTAATCTTGGTACTGGAAAATCCCATTGTACTTGTGCAAGCTTGAACCTTGAGAATCCTTGTGAGAAAGGCCCTGAAAAATGAGAGGGAAAATTTTAGGGTACAACAGCTACCCCTGTTCAATCTTCTTAAACCTGAAGAGTTAGATTGGCAAGCCTGCCATTCGTGACTTGAAGGTGGAAGATGATTGAATACTAAAGTGCCCAGAAATTTGCACTCGATGATATGTTAGCTGATTGTGTAGGGAATGGGCTTAAAGATGCCATTTGGAGGGATGATGGATGGTATCAGGATAAATCTTTTGGTTGATTTATACTGAGATAGTAGATGTCTTTTTCCTGTTGATTTTCCTGTAAGGAAAAAGGATTAGTTGCATGCAGATGTATGTATGGTGTAATGATGTTCTCAAAATAAATGAGATTATGTTGTATGCATTTGTCATGTATGCGTTATGGTTTATGAATGTGATGCGTTCATTGCAACTGTCTTTATCTAGGAAAATAAACCCTTGATAACATGCTATGGAGCCTTGGGAGGCTGAGACTTGAACTGTTGTTTAGACTGTTTCCGTTAGGAATTCCTGTTATGTTGTTTGAGAAGAAACTCCATTGGGGAATAAAGGCTTATTTAAGGAGACTCTGTGGAGAGTGTTGATCTCGATTTGGGGAAAAGAGTTTAGGAGTTTTGATTGTTCAATTCTCTTGCTGGGGAATTATTCCTGACTGGAGAGCATCGAAAGTTAGCTGTTATCTAGTCGAAATCTAGGCTTGGCCATAATTTGTTGGGGATAATGAAGTTGACTAATATCTAGTCGTACTACAGGCTTCACATTGACTTGCAGGGGAAGATATGAATTAACTGTTATCTGGTCGGAATCTAGGCTTCGTAGAAAATTTCTTGAAGTTGAACTGTTATCTGGTCGGGTTCCAGGCTTCGCAGCAACTTACTAACATTAAACTACTATCTGGTCGGACTCCAGGTTTCACAGATTTCTGAGGTGGATGAAGTTAATTGCTATCTGGTCGGACTCCAGGCTTCACAATAAGTTGCTTGAATATATGAAGTTAAACTGATATCTGGTCAGATCTAGGCTTCATAGTAACTTGCTTGAAATTAGTTGTTATCTGGTCGGATTCCATGCTTCACAAAAAATTTCTGAGGGAATAAAGTTAATTGATATCTGGTCAGATTCCAGGCTTCACAATAACTCACTTGAAAAGATAAAGTTAAACAGATATCTGGTCAGATCCAGGCTTCACAGTAACTTGTTGGGCTAGAGGCAAACTCTATTAGGGAAAAGAAGTTAACCCTTATCTGGTTGAGTCCAGGTTTTTCAATATCTCAAAGAGTTAAACTAATATCTGGTCGGGTCCAGGCTTCATAGTGTCTTTGAGAAGTTAACTATTATCTAGTCGAATCCAGGCTTCATAGTATCTGAAAATTAAATTATTATCTGGTCGGTTCCAGGCTTCATAGTATTTGAGAAGTTACAGTACTATCTGGTCGGGTCCAAGCTTCATAGTGACTGAAGGTTGAACTATTATCTGGTCGGGTCCAGGCTTCATAGTATCTTGTTTGAGAGAATGAAGTTGATTGTCATCTGGTTGGGCTCCATTCTTCATAACAACTTTAGGAGATAGCAATGACTTTGTTGGTGACTTCACTGGGGATCAGGTGTTGTGGTCCTTTGATTTGTAATAGTCTGAGAGGAAAACCCAAGCTGGAGAGGATAGACTCAACCGGGGAAAACAGACTTAGATGGGGAAATAAACCCTATTGAGGAATATTTGACGAACTGCTGGGGAGAGGGTTGACAAGAGATTGAGACTCTGGCTGGGGACTATCCTATGAAAAGGACTTTATGGGGATAATGTTAATGGAATATTGAAGAAGTGAAAAACACAAGAAGGGGGGGGGGGGGGGTTGAATTGTAAAACTGAAAATCAATGCAATGAACAAGATATTTTTATCCTGGTTCGTTTGATCTCAAACTACTCCAGTCCACCCATCAAGGTGATTTCGCCTCTCTCCAACGAGGTCTTAATCCACTATATTCAACTGAATATTACAAACTGCTTTAACAACTGCTAAAGCCTTCTTGATGCAAACCACAACCCGGTTTATCAAGGAAACACTTTCTTACAAAGAAGATAAATCTAGGTGTGTGAATGTTTTCTACAAAACTGTATCACAACTGTGATGTATACACAACTTAAGCTTATGAAACTAGATTGCTAAACAATGATTGAGTAAGGAGATATGTAGCGTTTAGAAAACTGAGAGAAGGAAGATTATGATTAGCTTTTAGGCGTGTAAAATGTTGGAGAGCATTAGCCAATTCAATCTTCATAGTCTTGTTTATATAGCACTGAGATTGTTGAACGTTGGAGCAATATTCTTGATTCAATGCTAATAACAAACTTTCCTTATTGAGCAGATCTTGTCTGGAATGGTGCCGTTGGTAATAATACGCTTTCAATGCACAGTACCGTTGCTTACTTAATGCATGTTCTGGCTTGGCTCATTCTGACTCTGCTTAAGTGCTGATGAACTGTTGTTGTCTTTATCAGAGTGTTGAGCGCAATTCTATTCATCAAGCTTCAGCATTCACGTGATGTTCTTCTGATTCTGGTATACTGACATGGCAACTTCTGATGCTGATGTTAAGAGCCAATATTCTGATGCTGATTAGGTGTGCTCTTGCTGATACCTATCAGAGTTTCTGCAAAACAGAAAGTAATATTTTAGGTAGCAAGTAGTTCTTACATGAATCACATAAATAGTATATCTTTTCAATTTGTTATCATCAAAACTTAAACATAGGGTAGTAGATTCAAACTTTGTTCTAACAAATAACTCTGTGGGGACATCCCAAATGCATAAAGAGATGCTTGTTGCTGCTTTGTAGGACACATGTGCTAAATAGTTTTAAATATGTTCACATGCATATGTTCGTTCAATTTTAATCATTGGACATCTTTGCATTCAAAACAAAAAACAGAAAGTTTGCGCTTCAAAGTATATTTGTATTATATTTTGCCCATGAATGGGCGTTTTTGTACAAAGAGACGGAGATCCTAGTAAGAGGAAATCGTCGAAAGGAAAACAAAGTTGAAAATAAAGATAATATCCATGTGGAAGTGATCTCATTGCGTTCCAACTCTACTATTGCCCCAATGTCTTCGAATGTCCCTCGCCGTTGACAGAAGTTGATTGGACTGATATTGGACCGTTTGAACTCAGACCTTGGTAATAAAGTCGACTGTGGTAATTCCATGGGACATAGTCATACGCCTTTAATCCTTAATTTTTGCCTGGACCACCCTTTCGGGTTTTCAGCCCATCAGGATACCCATTTTTTCCCAAGTCGCCCTTTCGGGTTTTTAACTTGCCGGGTGTATAATCTTTTGCATATATCCCTAATTTTTCCACAAACCTTTGGTTTGTTGGGATGCCCTTATCTTGCTTAGGTGTATCAACCTAGCGGGTCTCTTATGCGTAGTATTTTTTAATAATGTATGCGTTTATAGGATGTGGGAAATCTTCACCATCCATGGTAGTCAGCATCATGGCACCGCCGGAGAAAGCTGTCTTGACAATAAATGGTCCTTCGTAGGTGGGAGTCCATTTTCCTCTGGGGTCACCTTGTGGCAAAATGATGCGTTTTATCACCAAGTCACCAGCTTGATATACTTGAGGCTTGATCTTTTTGTTGAAAGCCTTGATCATCCGTTTTTGGCACGTTTGACCATGACAAACCGCAACCAATCGTTTTTCGTCGATCAAGTTCAGCTGATCCAATCTCGTTTGAATCCACTCGTCTTTGCCTAAGCCTGCCTCATTCATAATCCTTAGTGAGGGAATCTGAACTTCTACTGGAAAAACAGCTTCCATGCCATAGACTAAGGAAAAGGGAGTTGCTCTAGTTGATGTTCTAGCTGAAGTGCGGTAGCCATGTAGAGCAAACGACAACATCTCATGCTAATCCTTATAGGTTACTACCATTTTCTGCACAATCTTCTTGATGTTTTTGTTGGCCGCTTCGACTGCGCCATTCATTTTAGGTCTATATGGAGAAGAATTATGATGCTTGATTTTAAACTGAGTGCAAAGTTCTGTAATCATAGCATTATTGAGGTTAGTCCCATTGTCAGTGATGATCCTTTCGGGGATACCATAGCGGCAGATGAGGTTGTGTTTTATGAATCTGGCTACCACATTCTTGGTGACTGAGGCAAACGAGGCGGCTTCGACCCATTTGGTGAAATAATCAATAGCGACCAAAATGAAGCGATGTCCATTGGAAGCGGTGGGCTTGATCTCTCCAATCATATCAATGCCCCACATTGAAAATGGCCACAAAGAGTTCATGATGTTCAGAGGAATAGGAGGTACATGGACCTTGTCAGCATAGATTTGGCATTTGTGACAAGTTCTTGAATGTTGATGGCAACCAGTCTCCATTGTTGACAATAATAGCCAGCTCTCAAGATTTTCTTAGCCATCGTATGTCCGCTTGAGTGAGTCCCAAAGAGACCATCGTGCATGTCTTCCATAATTTCCTCTGCCTCCTTCTTGTCCACACAACAAAGTAGAGTATAGTCATGGTTGCACTTGTACAATATCTCGTTACTTAGGAAGAATTTGGCTGCAAATCTTCGTAAGAAATTTCTGTCATTGATGGATGCTACCTCGGGATACTCTTGTGCTTCGAGATATCTCATCACCTCATGGTACCATGGCTTTTCTGTATCAGTGTCAAGCTCATAACAATGTGCAGTTTCATCAATTCCATCAATCATTAATCATAGGGGCTTTGTTGTCCCATCTGACCTTGAACATTGAAGACATGGTTGCCAAGGCGTCAGCCAACTGATTTTCTTCCCTAGGGAAGTTCTCAAATGTGATCTCTTCAAAATAAGGAATTAGCGATAACACAAGTTCCTTGTATGGGATGAGATTAGGGTGCTTAGTGTCCCAATCTCCTTTTACTTGGCTAATCACTAGAGCGGAATCCCCAAACACATTCAAATGCTTTATCCTCAAGTCAATGGCAGTTTTCAGACCCAAAATGCACGCTTCGTACTCGGCCATATTATTCGTGCAATCAAAGTATAGTCTGGCAGTGAATGGAGTGTGGCAACCTTCAGGAGATATGAATACAATACCAATTCCGTTACCTAAGGCGTTGGAATCCCCATCTAAGACCATAGTCCATCGGGATCCTTGTTCAGGTCTGTCATACGGTCCAGGTTTCGCACAGTCGGTCACCAGCATGATGTTCTCATCCGGGAAGTCAAAGTTCATGGATTGATAATCATCAACGGCTTGATGGGCCAAATGATCTGCTAGTACGCTTCCTTTGATGGCCTTTTGAGTCGTGTATTAAATGTCGTACTCAGTCAAGATCATTTTCCATCTGGTTATCCGTCCAAAAGAGGGCAGGTTTCTCAAAGATGTACTTGATTGGGTCCATCTTAGAAATCAACAGAGTGGTATGAGTCAACATATACTGTCTTAGCTGGCGAGCAGCCCATGCCAGAGCGCAACAAGTTTTCTCGAGCAGTGAATATCTAGTTTCACAGTCGGTAAACTTTTACTCAGGTAATAAATAGCATGTTCTTTTCGACCAGACTCGTTATGTTGGCCCGAAACACACCCCATAGAGTTCTCTAGTACTGTCAAGTATATGATCCAGGGTCTTCCTTCAACTGGAGGCCTGAGAATATGAGGTTCTTGTAGGTATTCTTTGATTTTGTAGAAGGCAGCTTGGCATCATTCCATCTGACTACCTGGTCTTTCTTCAAGAGTCTGAAGATTGGCTCACAAGTAGCAGTCAAGTGTGATATGAAGCGAGCAATGTAATTGAGACGCCCCAAGAATCCTCTAACTTCCTTTTCAGAATGAGGGACTGACATTTCATGGATGGTGTTCACCTTGGAAGGATCAACTTCAATGCCTTTATTGTTGACAACAAAACCCAGAAGCTTTCCAGATCGTACTCCAAATGTGCACTTGTTAGGTTTAACCTCAACTTGTAATTTTTCAATCTTTAGAATAGTTTCTACAGGTGATCGAGATGTTCCTCTTCAGTTTTTGATCTGGCAATCATATCATCCACATATACCTCTATTTCACGATGAATCATATCATGAAACAAAGCTACCATAGGCTCTTTGATATGTTGCACCTGCATTCCTCAATCCAAATGGCATGACCTTATAGCAGAAGGTGCCCCATTGCATAACGAAAGTTGTCTTCTCCATGTCCTCGGGAGCCATCCTTATCTGATTATAGTCAGAGAAACTATCCATGAAAGAGAAGACTTTATGCTGAGCAGTATTATCGACCAAGACGTCAATGTGTGGTAGAGGGAAGTCGTCCTTGGGGCTTGCCCTATTCAGATCCCTGTAGTCTACACATATGCGAACCTTTCCGTCTTTCTTCGGCACTAGCACCACATTGGAAACCCATTGGGGATAGGATGTCAAAGCTAGGAACCCTGCATCAAATTGTTTCATCACTTCAGCTTTAATCTTTTCAGACATGTCAGGCCTCATGCGACGAACCTTTTGTTTGACGGGAGGACAATCTTCTTTTGTCGGCAGACGATGAACTACGATGTCGGTATCCAACCCTGGCATATCTTCATAAGACCAAGCAAATACTTCCACATAATCATGCAACATCTGAACCAACCTTTTCTTGACACTGCTTTCCAAGTTAGCACCAATCTTGATTTCCTTCTTATCTGCCTCAGTACCCAGATTGATGACTTCAACTGACTCTTCGTGCGGCTGAATAGCTTTTTCCTCTTGTAATAGAAGTCTGGCTAGTTCTCCCGGTATTTCACAATCTTCCTTGCCTTTGTCTTCGGCTTGGTTAATTGGACATTCGAAGTTATAGTCGGTAATAGTAGAGTCATTGGCAATAGAATCCAGAGTGGATGAGGACCTGCAAGAGTGTGTGTGTGTGTGTGCATGTAAGATACATGGCTATTTGAAAAATGTATTTGAAAAATGTATTTGAAGAAAATAAAGACAATGAACACAAATATTTGAATGCAAAAGAGTCCAATGATTTGTATTGAATGATCATATGATTAGATGAGCATAAATAAAACCCTTGACAAATGGACCAAAGTGCCCCGGGCCAGGCACATGGCTTAAAAGTCATTGTTAAATATTACATACAAAATGTTCTTGAATTGAAAGAGGCAGCCTCAACCTACTTCGTGAAGTAACCAATGGCCACTAGGATGAAGCGATGTCCATTGGATGCGGTGGGTCTAATCTCTCCGATCATGTCAATGCCCCATATTGCGAAGGGTCATGGAGCCATCAATACGTTCAAAGAAACCGGAGGTACATGCACCTTATCAGCGTAAATTTGGAATTTGTGACAAGTTCGGGAATGCTGATAACAGTCTTCTTCCATAGTGGACTAATAGTATTCTTCCCGTAGGATATTTTTAGCCATGGTGTGTCCACTAGAGTGGGTACCAAAGGTACCTTCGTGTAAATATGCCATAATCCTCTTTACTTCGCTCTTATCTACGCACCGAAGTAAAGTAGAGTCATGGTTGCGCTTGTAGAGGATTCCATTACTGAGGAAGAACTTTGTGGAGGATCTTCCTAAAAACTTCTTATCATTGACAGATGCCCCCTCAGGATATTCTTGAGCCTCGAGATACATTTTCACTTCATGAAACCAAGGTTTGTATGCTACTTCTTCATCATCAATCTCACAGCAATATGTTGGTTCATCCAACCTTTCAATAGTGATCCGAGGAGCCTCGTTGTCCCACTTGACCTTGAACATAGATGACATAGTAGCTAGCGCGCCCTCTAATTGGTTCTCTTCTCGTGGAAAATGTTCAAAGGTGATTTCCTCAAAGTGTGGAAGCAATTTCAGCACATGCTCTTTGTAAGTGTTGTACCCCAAAATTTTCCCTCCCATATTCCTCAAAATTTGTCAAGAATCATCTCCAAATGGTTCAAAATGGCTCAAGGGTTGTACAATCAAGTCACCTCCTAAGACAGTCAATTCAAAATTAGGGTTTTGGTTCTTTCAAGGAATTTGGGGTTCTCAATGGTTCAACCAAGTCTCATAGGCCTATATACATTCTCAAGTACCTACATACCAAGTTTCAAGACTCAAAGTGCCAGTTTGCACAGTCAAAAGCTCCATTTGATCTACAGTCAACTGCAAGGGCAAAATGGTCATTTTGCAGTCAAAAGTCAAAATTCTTGGTCAACATCTTATTTTGAGTTCACAATCATCATTTGATCAAGTCTTGATCATGATCCCACAAGAATAGCTCAAAAATCATCAAGGTGCAAAAAGTTACTATTTTTGGACAATAGAAAAGTCAATTGTACTTTGACCAGGGCATAACTCTTTCATGGTTTATCAGAAAAATTCCATCCAAAGACCATTTGGAAGAGGATGCAATTTCCTACAATCCATCTTCACACTCCAAGATCAAGAAATGCTCTCACAAAAATTTACAAATTTTTACATTATAGGTCAATTTCAAAAGTCAACAAAAGTACACTTTGAGTCAAAGGCCATAACTTGAGATTGGTAAATCCAAATGACATGGGACCAAGGGAATTGGTTAGAGGACTTCAAGGGATTTCCAAAATGTCCAAGAATATGGTCATATGATCAAAATTGAGCAAGTTGTGCATTGGAGAAGTTGGGCAATTTTCATGAATTTGCAAAAGTCAACTTTGCTCAAAACACCTTCTTTTTGCTAATGGGCCTCAAATCTCTTTTTAAAACTTCACCCATGACCTATGCACGACCCACCAAGTTAAATTGGATTTATTTTCTTAAATTTATTGATTAAATGGATTTTTAATACATATTAATTCATTTAATTAATTTAAATTATAAGAAAATAGAAGATTTGATTTTTAAATCAATTTGTGAACCAAATATGATCCAAATATGCTGACCAATTCGTGCACAATCAAAAAGATACAAAATATCCAATTTTGGCAACTTGTTCAATCATGAAAAATCAAGAATATTTGATTTATCAATTAAGGATTCAATCTTCAATGCACATGGGTTGGGTCCAAATTTTGACCTAGACTGATTCACTTATATACAAGCAAGCCAAGCATAACCTAGGGGACGAAAAAAAGCTGCAGAAACGGCCATAGCAATTTCAAGAAAACTCAAGAAAACTCAAAACTTGTTTTTGCATTCTAGGCCAATTCAAGGCGCCATGTCCATCCAAACACATTGCAGGAGGTACCAGGATTGATTTGCAATCAAATTCAAACACTAAAGCTCAAGGAATCACGAAATACAGTTTCACGGTTTGCACTTATAATTCAAAATCGTATCTCTTAATTCATACGCATTTAACATATTTTTGTGATTGATTTGCATTGCTAGAGATCATACAAAGCTAATGGAATGATTGAATTGAACTATAGTGCCCTAAATCGAGAGATGCCATGATTGAATTTCTAGGGTTTTCAAGCTTTCAAATAGGGCTTTCCAGACCAGGAAAAATTGGGACCAATGGGATATATGGTTGAATTCGTGAGACCAAGACGATTAGAACCCATACCTCGCGAAATATTTATGTTTGCTGTGTGTCTATTCACTATTTTTCGTGCAGGAAGGTAATGGAGGTTAAAACCCCCCGCTATCTGATTCTCTTTTACACAGAACCAAGGTTGAAGATGATGACGTGTTGTCATCTGGTTTGCCTGTTTGAATCTTAGCGCGTTTTTTTTTATAATTTCAGCATATTTATTCGTTTGCATATATTATATTTAGTGGCTATTCCAATAACAAAAAGATGCAGGTGGTTGAGTGGTTGGGACGCTGGCCAATGAGTATTGGGACCTGGGTTCGAATCCCAGGTCCCCCAAAATTCTTATTATTATTTTCTTGCATACATTCCAATGGATCTCCAGGTACGAAGACCACCATACACCTCAAATCTCAGTGCGCCAGATGTCTCCAAACTCAAATCCAATAGCCAGAATGGGGTCCTCACCGTAGTCTCCAGTCAACACACATGCATGGAATGGCCACAGTCAAAGCAGGCTTGAGCGTTGTTGGGCCACAAATTTCCAGATTCACCTCCTGATTTGGGCCAGAATCCCCCTGGGTTTATTTCTTCTTCTCTTTTATATTTTTATTTAATTTGTTTTTATTAATTCTTAATTAACTACTAATTAAAATAATTAATATTTTCTTAATAAATTCAGAAAACATAAAAAAATACAATATTTTTATTTATTAAATTTAATTAGTTATTTTGTAAATAAATATTAACATAATTTGTTTAGTTTTAATTACGCATAATATTAATATTTTTGCAACAAAAATAAAATTAATGTAGAATTAGGTTTTAACCATTTTAATCATTTTTATTTTTATTTCCTTAAACATTCAAAAAACCCAAAAAATATTTCTTTTTATTAATTAATTAGTTTAGGTTCCATTTAATTCAAAATAACAAAAAATCTCTTTCTTTCCTAAAAAAGGGTCAAAACCCTAAAAACTCTCTGATTCAATTTTTCTCGCGCGTGTGATTATTTTTTGATTCATATTTTGATTCAATTATGTATTTGCTCCAAGGATGTAATAGTTTTGATTAGGATTATTTATCGCTTTTATTTATTTTCCGCAATTTACTTTTCAAGGGTTTGTTTTTGGCGATGTAAATACCTGACGCCTTGTAATAACTTAGTTTTATTTTCCGCAACTATTAACTGCTAGATGTATGCTAACTAGGCTATGCATGACAAGATCTATCTGAACTTAAAATCAACCGTAGCTCATTATAACATGTATAAAGATAACATAACTGAAACTTGACACACTTGCACATGCCACTCCTAGGGTACGCCTCACTTGGTTGCCTCGACGTGGTCATTGAGTATAGGAAGTTTTAGAGGTCGCCCTCCTGTCTAAAGATCAAAGTTGCCTCGAAACGGTTGCCTCGATAAAAAAATGATCTAAGACATTAGGGTTACCGCTAAGGCATCCTAACGCTGCTTTAGTGACCACATGTCCCTTAAATCGAATTGACCCGAAAACTCCAAC
The DNA here is from genome assembly GCA_948472305.1 of Vicia faba. Classification (NCBI taxonomy): domain Eukaryota; kingdom Viridiplantae; phylum Streptophyta; class Magnoliopsida; order Fabales; family Fabaceae; genus Vicia; species Vicia faba. The sequence goes on from OX451737.1 coordinate 393,014,599, forward strand.
GACGGTGCTACCTACTTCTCAATAGTGGGATGGAACTGTCTAAAGGAAATTTACACAACTTAATTCCTTTGAGTAGGTAGAGGTCCTCAGGTACTTGCTCTTTCAAAACAAAAATACTTTTCGCACTTACACTTTTCAAACAAAAGTTTTCAACAACACTTCATACACTCTTGAGGACAGAAACACGAGTTAAATCGAAGTTTTCAAACAAAACTTTTTTTCAAAACCAACAAACAAAGGAAAAGCAAAACTTTTTGAAAACATAGTGAGCAAGTACCTAAGAGCCCGTGGATAACCACGGATAGAAAGGGTGCTAACACCTTCCCTTTCTATAATATATCTCCCGAACCCGAGAAACATCTCGAAAAGGAATTTTGCTGTGCTTTTGTCCTTTCCTTGTTGGATAAAATAAAAGACGGTGGCGACTCTTGCTTACCGCGACATTTTGCGAAAACAAACGCAAACGCGAACCAGCATTAAAAAACAGTCAGTTCTCATTCCCACCGATCATAGAACTGGCGACTCTGCTGGGGAATTAATAAGTGAGGTATACCTTAGGATTAGATCACTTGTGTTTTCAATTGTATGCTTTGTATGCTTTAAATGTTGTGGGCTTGTATCAGAGTTTTATAGATCCTAACCCGGATCTGGGGTACCCTTTTTTAGGTAAGTAGTAATAAACTGTGAGGGATCTGTCCGGCGTATACCGACACGGATGAAGCAGTAGCTACATTGGTGTGACACCTTGGTCTGTACCGATATCCCTTGTGTTGGAACGAGGAGAATGTGGGTCTTCTTAGGAGTTGTTAAGCACCAACTGACCTTAGAACCTTAAATTGACCAACTTGGCCATAGAACAGTAGCAGTATGCTACACTCATTGAGACTAAACTCTCGCGATGGTTTCGGCCGCAAGAAAAGGTTGCCAAACTGGAATTATGACCGATTGAGGGTAGTCAGTGATATTGAGATCCTCTAGAACCCGGTTCCCCCAGAAGATTAAAGATACACATACTCTTCATCTCTAACGATAGTCAGGGATTTATTTTCCCCAGACAAAGATGTTGCTCGAGTTTACAAATACAATTTAATAACATTTCACATTCATACATCATTTACCAATATTATAACATATACATACGAAACACATATAGCACAGTCTCATTTATTTTGAGAACATCATTATGCAACGCATTTCTTACATAATGACGTTGCATACAAATAACCCTTAGCTCTTCAGGAAAGATAATTCAACAGACAAACATCATCAACTACTTATATGACCCAACAATCTTCTCAAAGGCTACATCTGACGAAGGGCTATTTCAGCATTTTCCTCAGAAGGTAATTCCCAAAGAGACATTTGTTGGTTCAGTTTAAATTGACCAATGATTTATCCTGATTCTTTTCCAATAGACACTTTTTCTGGTTTAGTTTAAATCACCCGAAGATTTATTCTGATTCTATCCAGTTAAAGACAATCAAGATCTTTCTCTGGTACAGTTTAAATCGCTCAAAGATTTATTCTGATTCTTATCCAGTTAAAGTTAAGTATAGACATCTGTTGGTTCAGTTTAAATCGACCAATGATTTATCCTGATGCTTTTCCAGTAGACCTTTCTCTGGTTCAATTTAAATCAACCAAAGATTTATTCTGATTCTTATCCAGTTGAAGACAATCAAGACCTTTCTCTAGTTTAGCTTAAATTGCTCAAAGATTTATTCTGATTCTTATCCAGTTAAAGTTAAGTACATACATCTGCTGGTTCAGTTTAAATCGACCAATGATTTATCCTGATGCTTTTCTAGTAGACCTTTCTCTGGTTCAGTTTAAATCAACCAAAGATTTATTCTGATACTTCTTCCAATTGAAGTCAACAGTTATTTTAGATGGAAAATATAATCCCATATTCGACAACTCTTTGTCATCTATCCAAATGTCATCTATAAGCCCATTCCTGATACAATCAACCAACAATGTTACCTCTTGCACAGGCGAGTGCAAATTTCCGGGCACTTAAGTGTTCAATCATCTTCTAACTTCAAGTCACGAATGGAGGACATGCTAATCTAACTCTTCAGGTTTAAGAAAATTGAACAGGGGAAACTGTTGTACCCCAAAATTTTCCCTCCCATTTTCTTCTCAATACTTCTTTTGAGGCTTCTCAAATATTCAAGACACTCAAGGGTTGACTAGTCAAGATGCTCCTCCTAAGCCAAAGGCCTGCAACTAGGGTTTGGAGTTTATCAAGGAAATTTGGTTTGAAAAGGTCTCAAGTGGCTTCCATCATTCCCCTTAGGTCCTCAACAAGGTTCATGTCAAGTTTAAAGTCTTGCATCACAAGTTTTCTCAATCAATGACTCAGATGATTGAAAATCAACTGTATTGGTCAAAAAGTCAATTATGGTCAACATACAGTCAAACTTCAATATTTTTGGTCACCATTAACATTTTGAAGTGATATTCATCATTTGATCAAGGGTTGATCATGATTCCCTAAAGAAATCTCTAAAATCATCAAAAGTCAAGAATTGCCAAATTAGGGTTTCCTTAGGAGAAGTCAACTGAATTTTGACCAGGCATAACTTTCACATGCTTCATCAACATTTCCCCAACCAAAGCCCATTTTGAAGAAAATTCAATTATCTAAAAATTTTATTTTATTCTCAAGTCCAAATGCTTCATTTGGAAGATATGAGCTAATACATTATAGGTCATTTTCAAAAGTCAACAAAAGACACTGTTTGTCAAGACAAATTACATCAAGATAATGTCTCCAAAAGCAAAAATGGTCAACATAGAGGTTGTATAGGACATCTTGAGCTTTTCAAAAAGTCTAAATCACCTTCAAAAGATGAAAGTTGAGCAAGTTATGAGTTACACAAGTTGGGAAATTTTGAGGAAATGCATGAAATGCAAAGTGAGCAAACTTGAAGTTTTGAACTAGTGGGCCAAACTTTTGATGTTCAAACATGTTCATGAGGTGTTAGAGGACCTCTAAATCCATTCACATATTTTTTATGATTTTATTTCTTTTATTTGAATTTTTATTAATTTAAATGCAAATAAAATCAAATAAAATATGAAACAATGGTGTAAAGGCTTGGGCTTTTTGTTTTATTCATCAAAGGCCCAAGACAACTCATGACAAATCATCACAACCTTGCCAAATTCGTGTAAGCCTAAGAAGGCAAAGATATTTCAAATTTGGGAAGTTTTAAAGTAGCCTTATTTTTGTTAAACCATGGCTTGATGAGTCGATTTCATTCCATATTCGTTGAAGCATTTCACTCATCTATATAATGCAAGCAAAACCAATAGCAAAGGACCACGAAATTTTGCACCAAAGCTCTCCAAAAAGTTCTCAATCATATCTTGCATCTCCAGTGGTTTTCAAACTGATCCAAACCTTTCATTTTCCTCTTAACGTTTCCAGGAGTCAGAATCAACCATTATCCTTCGCAAATCAACCCTAGAAGCTACCCTCACATTAACTCTGATTGGTAAGATTGGTAGGTTTCATTTTCTCAAGATTTTCATGGTTTAAATCCTTATAAGCATGCTTATTCCATTCATATGTATTTCCTGAATTTTTCTAACGTTTTACATGTAAGCATGGTTGGTGTACCCCAAAATTTTCCCTCTCATATTTCTCAAAACATTGCAAGAAAAATCTCTAAGTGGCTCAAGTTTGCTCAAGAGTTGGACAGTCAAGTTATCTCCTAAGGCAGTCAACCCCAAATTAGGGTTTTGTGTTGCATCAAGATTTTTGAGTCCCAATGACCTCAAGTGCTCCCTAATGTCCTAATATGTTCTCAAGATCATCCATGTCAAAATTCAAGCCTTGCAGAGGAAGTTTGCTCAGTCAATTGCTCAAAGGGTCCAAAAATCGACTGTGCTAGGGCAAAAGTCAACTGTAACCCAAATACAGTCAAACTTCAAGATTTTTTGTCAACATTCTCATTTTGAAGGATATTTCATCATTTTATCAAGGGTTGATCATGATTCATCAAGGGTTGCTCAAAATTCATCAAGACTCAAAAGTTGCTAAATTTGGGTTTTGTAGGAAAAGTCAACTCAACTTTGATCAAGCATAACTTTCTCATACTTTATTATAAATGACCCATCCAAAGCTCATTTTTAATAGTATGAAATTTACTACAATCCATCTTCATACCCCAAAATCATAAAATGCACTCACAAAAAGTTTCAAATTTGGACATTATAGGTCATTTTTAAAAGTCAACAAAAACACCTTTTTTGCCAAAGCTTATAACTTGAGCATGGAATATCAAAATTAGATGAGACAAAAAGTATTGGTTATAGGACATCTCAAGATTTTTTAAAAGTCCAATAACACTTCCAAAAGTTCAAAATTGAAGAAGTTATGCATTGTTGAAGTTGGACATTTTTGCAAAATTGCCAAAAGTCAACTATCCCCAAAACTTCAAATTTTTTCAAATGGGCCCATTCTTTTCCACTTTATTTGAGCTTGCATCATTGCACACGTGTCCTAGCTTCATCCATAAGCCCATATCTTATTTTTATTATTTTATTTTATTTTTTATTGAATTATTTCATTTTAAATCAAATTAAATCATATAAAATCCAAGCTTTGATTACCTAAGATCTTTTTGGTTATTTCAGGTCTTAATTATCATCACGATCATCATCAAACTAGAATCTCATCATACCATGTGCAAAAAGATTGAAAACTGGCAAAATTGGAAAGTTGTAAAGAGGTGAATCAAATCAAATTTCAATGTATTGATGTGGAAGATTCAAGCCATATTTGTTACCCTAGCACATTCCACAATACATAAGCAAGAGAGGCACACGAAAGCAAGGGTTGGAGGCTGCAAGCATAGACAGAACAAAACTTGAAAAAAGTGACAAAAATCTTGAATTTAAATTCATACTTAGAGGCAATTTCAGAAGCTTAGACCGGTCCCAATCGATTCCTGGGTGATCACACAACCTTCCTGGATCAAAAGCACGCGTCCTCAGGCCTCCAAAAGCGCTGTAAGTATCACGATACCAAGCTCTGTTCTTGAAACCGTAAATCTCCATTCTTGCATTATTTGAATGAATCATTGATATATTTGTGATCTTCATAATATTTCCAAGCTTTTGGCATTAGTTAATTTTGTTTATCTGACCTGTAAAGCCAAATACCATAGCTAGGGTTTCGTGGTTTTTTTGGGTGTTTCTCTTTCAGGAAAAATTGGCTATCAAGAAGGGCATGGTTGTGACCGGGATGATGACACGAGCACAACCATGCCCTTAGATTTCATTTTCATGGCTCACAGCAGATTTTGGGGTATACATGACTTTTAGTGACAGGCTGTGTCTGTTGCTATAGGTTTTACAGGGTTTTAGCCACGGACGTGAGGTAGAAGACGAAGACGTGTCACACTATCAATGGCCAATTCAAAACCACACTGTTGTACCCCAAAATTTGCCCTCCCATATTCTTCAAGATTTGCCAAGAGCATGCTTCAAAATCTCCTCAAGGGTTGCACAATTCAAGGGCCTCCTAACAGTAAAAAACTAGGGTTCTGGTTTTGACAAAGAAATTGAAGTTTCCAAGGGTCCAATCAAGTCCCACATGCCTACAAACATGGTCAAGCATCCACATGCCAAGTTTCAAGACTTACAGTACAAAATTGCACAGTCAAAAACCCTAATTGCCCAGCAGTCAACTGTAGGGGTAAAATGGTCATTTGATAGTCAAAAGTTCAAATTTTTGGTCAACATCTTATTTTGAAGCCACAAACATCATTTGATCAATTCTTGATCATGATTTTTAAGGCATGGCTCAAAAAGTCTCAAGATGCAAAAGTTTCCATATTTGGACAGTTGAAAAAGTCAACTGTAACTTGACCAAGGCATAACTTCCACATGGTTTATCAGAAAAATTCAATCCAAAGCTCATCTTGAAGAGAATGACATTTCCTACAACTCCTCTTCACACTTCAAGTCCAAGAAATGCTCTCACAAAAAGTTATCAATCTCAACATTATAGGTCATTTTCAAAAGTCAACAAAAAGGCACTTTAAGTCAAAGACCATAACTTGAGATTGGTAAATCAAAATGACATGGGACCAAAGGCATTGGTTAAAGGACTTCAAGACCTTTCCAAAGTGTCCAAGAACATGATCAAAGCTTAAAAACTGAGCAAGATATGCCTTGTGGAAGTTGGGAAATTTTTGGGAATTTTGAAAAGTCAACTTTGCTTCAAATGCCTCAAAATTGCTAATGGGCCACATTTTCTTCCAAGAATCATTATCCAAAGGCTATGCACGACCATTTGACCCAAAGGGGATTTATTTCATCATTTTTTATTATTTATTTGAATTTTTTATCACTATTAATTCATTTAAATAAATAAAATATGACAAAAATACTAAACAAATGTGTGTGAATCTTTTTATGCAGCATATGCCCTCATCATTCTCTCAAGATCTCGTGCACATCAAAAAAGGAAAGATTTGGTGCAAATTGGCATGTTCTTCATGAGGAAAAGATTGGAAAAGATTCCATGGAAATCAAATATTTGATTCATCAATGCAAAGGCTTATGGACTCAAATTTTTACCCTAATTCATTCCCATACATAAACAGAATGCAACCCTAATGCTAACAACCTTGGAGCTGCGCCTGAAACCAAATACAAACTTTGCATTTTTTGTCAAAAATTCCAAAACTGAAAACACTCATAGGGCGTGATTCAAAGCCTATAACCCATCCAAAAGGCTTGCTGAGGTCTCCCTGAACCTAACTGAATCCTTTTCCAGCCCCTACGCATCAAGAATTGGTATATAGAAGTCAAAATTCCTCATACTTTATGCATAATCGTATTTGAATTTCTGGACATTTTTCATACATTTTGATTGTTGTTTTATACTAACATGGACCTTCTGAATCTATTGATATTGTTTAATTGAATTTTCATTGCCTATATGCAAACTTGCCATGGAAGCCCTTTAGGGTTGCAGAGACTTTAAAAGAGGGATTTGTTCCTCTGGAAAAATTGAGACACAAGACCTATACCACTGAAACCAGAAGCTCATGACGAATCCATTCCATAGGTCGCGCGTTTTTTATATTTGAGTATGGCCTAATCGCTATTTTCTTGTACTGTGGTTCGTGGGGGTTCAAAACCCCCGCTATTTGATATATTTTTCAGGCAAAAGCAAAGAACAAACGAGGAAGAAGGTGATTTGTCATCCTATGGTTGGCTATTTCAAATCCTGGCGCGCATTTTGTTAAACCACCACTAACCCACGTTTTCTCTCTCTTATTATTCATACTCTATTATATTGACAAAGAAAGCAAATAGCACAAGTGGTAGCTGCATTGTCTCACAAGCATTGGGACCTGGGTTCGATTCCCAGGTCCCCCATATTTCTCAATTTGTTTTGTTTTAACCTGATTCCATGCAGTGTACGCCCAGAAATCTACCATGCACCCAGCGCTGGAGCTTGCCACGCGCCCCATAAGATCAATCCAGTGGTCAGAAGCTGCAGACCACCATGTGCATAGGTCAATGGAGCCACACGCATCCCAGAAAAGTCAACCAGGCCTCCAATAAATGGGCCAGATTGCTGGCAATTTACCTCCAAAATTGGGGTCAACACCCCCCATTGGTTTGCATTCTATTTTTCATTCTTTTTATTTTTTCTATTTTATTTGTTTTATTTAGTTTTATTTTAATTCTTTAAATTAATTTTTCATAACATAAAAATACCAAAAAATCAGAAAGTCAAAAAATAAAAATATGTTTTAATTCACTAATGTTTTTATTTTGTAAATAAATATAATAATTAATTTAGTTCTAATTCTAGGTTTCAATCTTAATATTTTTTGTAATAAACTAAAAAAGATAGAAATTAGGGTTTTAAGCTTTTATTCCTTTTTTTTTCTTTTTCACCATATTTAATAATTAATTATTTTTTTTGTAAATAAATTTGCCATTAAATAATTAGGTTAAAACTAAGTTAAACTTAAACATTTTTTAATAAATTAAAAACAATTTAGAACTAGGGTTAACTAACTTTTTTAATTCCAATTTAATTTTCTCATTAAACTCCATAAATACAAAAACTCCAAAAAATTCTTTCTTTTTATTTAAACTTAATTAATTTATTAATTTCAATTCAATTTCTTTAAAAGGGTCCAACGCCCTCGCTTTTGATTATAATTCCGTTTCGCGCGCTTATTTTGTTTCTTTTTTTGTAAATTTCATGTAATTACTCCAAAGCCTTGTAATAGATTAATTAGGATGTTTATTCTTCCGCATTTTATTTTTCAAATCGGGTCTTGGATTAATTTGGCGATGTAGACCCGCGCCTTTGTAATAACGTAGGACTTTTAATTCCGCATCTTTTAACTGTTAATAACTTGCATGAAAGAATGAATGCCAAAAATAAAAACAAAGCGTAGATCACCAATGCATGAACAAGATAAACATAATCGAAAACGACACACAAATCACACACCACCCCTAGGGTACGCCTCACTGTTGCCTTGCCCCTCAAAAGGTGGTCGTCGAGTAGAGGATGTTTTAGTAAGTCCTCATGTCCATGAACATGGCATGAGGGTAGCTTCTAAGGTGTCTTCCTATTGCTCTGGTGACCACGCTGTCCCGAACCCTCGAATTGACCCGAACACCTCCAACAGTGGTGCTACCTACCTCTCAATGGTGGGATGGCACTACTTTAAGGACATTTACACAGACGAATTCCTTAGGGTAGGTAGAGAACTCGTAGATACTTGCTCTAAATTCAAAACAAATCAAAAACTTCTTTTCACACCGACACCTTTCAAAAAAGCTTTCAAAAGCAATTTTTCAAACACTCTTGAGGACTGATACAAGAGTCGAACTGAAATTTTCAAAGAAACTTTTTAAAACCCACAGTTGAAAAGCAAACAAACAATTTTGAAAACACAAATGAGCAAGTATCTAAGAGCCCATGGATAACCATGGATAGAAAGGGTACTAACACCTTCCCTTTCCATAAATCTACCTCCCGAACCGATAGCAATCTCTATAAGGAATTTTTCTGTGCTTTTGTCCTTTCCATTTGGAGAAAATAAAAGATGGTGGCGACTCTTGCTTCCGCGACATTTCGCGAACCAGCGTTAAACAGTCAGTTCCAGATCCATCGATCACAGAACTGGCGACTCTGCTGGGGATTCTTATAAAGTGAGGTGTACCTTAGGACTAAGATCACTGTGTTTTCAATTGCTTTGACTTGTTTGCTTTAAATTGTGGGACTGTCTTGGGAGTTCTATAGATCCTAACCCGGATCTGGGGGATACCTTCTTAGAAAGTAGCAACAAGGCTGTGAGGGAACTGTGCGGGGTATACCGACATGGTTGAAACAGTATGCTACGTTGATGTGGCACTTTGGTGTGTACCGGTAACCCTTGAGTTCAGTCAAGGAGAGTACGGGGCCTCCATGTGGTGTCATGAAGCATCAACTGACCTTAGGAACCTTAATTGAACTATCTTAGCCTCTTTAGGGTAGTGAGATAACTGACTTTGGTGCAGTCCGAGGTTGGTTGATACTCGATACTACACTCAATTGAGGGTTGCTTTCCTGGAATATTTCGGTTGCCAGTTCAGTGGCTAAATCAAAACGATGAACAATGAAAGTAATCCAATGATATTGGGACCCTTAGAACCCGGTTACTTCTAATAGGACAGGTTGAGCCCACCAACTTCAAGAGGGTAATACCCAGACCCCATGCTGGCCTTAAACTCTAAGGGCTTGTCTTGTGTGACTTGTGTGCCTTATCATGTTTGCCTTTGTAAATATTTGTGGTGTGTTTAATCATAGCATCATGATATCATACAGCATCATATGCATTGGCTAACCATTTCAGGGGTTCGAAACTTCATCTTTGTTCTTGTTTTGTAGGACATGGAAACTGTTCGCAGAAAGATAATTCAGATCAGCCTTGTAAGGATCCCTCCTCAGCTTAAGGAGCTTATATCCAGGATTCCCGAGAGCTCTTCATTCAGTGAAAGACATGGAAGACTCATCAGCTTGGTCAATACCAACATTGAGGAAGATATGATAAAGGTCCTGTTCCAGTTCTTTGACCCTCTGCATCATTGTTTCACTTTCCTGGATTATCAATTGGTGCCTACATTGGAAGAGTTCTCCCGGCTTATGAAAATCCCTATCCTTGATCAACTACCCTACAACGGTACGGAAAAGGAACCCAAGCTTGAAGAGATTGCTAAAGCCTTACACCTGCAATCATCTGACCTCAAGGGACATTGGGAGGTTAGAAGTGGCATCAAAGGGTTCTTAGCCAGGTTTCTGTTTAAAAAGGCCCAGGAATGTTGGAACTCCCTTGACTTACAAGCTTTTGAAGAAGTTGTGGCCCTCCTTGTCTATGGTTTGGTGTTGTTCCCTAACCCAGATCAGCTTATAGATATCAGTGCTGTCCAGATCTTCATGTCCAGGAATCCTATACCTACGTTGCTGGGGGACATCCTTCACTCATGTTACACTCGAACCATGAGAAAAAGAGGTGTCCTTATATGCTGCACTCCTCTCCTGGGAAGGTGGTTTATTTCGCACCTTCCACAATCAGTTTTGAAGAATGAGTGGGGTTTGAGATGGTCACAACGGTTGATGACTCTTACACATGCTGATATACATTGGTGCCATCGGTCTAGAGAGGATGTCACTATCATTGATCGTTGCGGGGAGTACCCTAATGTTCCTTTACTTGGAATCAGAGGAGGTATTACTTACAACCCATGCCTAGCTTGGAGACAGTTTGGTTATGCTCGGAGGGATGGCCCTCATGACATGTTAATTCCTGACATAGTTTTTGACTTCGACAACGATGCACAAGGACTTCGCCAGAGATTTATCAGAGCTTGGAGGATGCCCAGTAAGATAGACAGCAAGACACTGGGGCACAAGAATTCCATCCCATTGGAACCTTATCTCAAGTGGGTACGAGCCCACTCCCAGAAGTTAATAATGCCTTATCCTCATGTGCTCCCTGTGATCAAAGAGCCAGTCTTGGAAGGAGAGGTGTCCTACACCATTCAACATCCTGACATGCCCACGTCCTGGGAAGAGATGCCGAAGAGCTGGATCCAGCTTAAGGAAGAACGGAATTCTCTTGAGACCAGTCTACATGCTAGTGAAAAGAAGGTCTTGGAGCTCACCCGCCTATTGCACGAGGAGAGGAATCTCAACACCTACATAGCTCCAAAGAGGATGCGCAGTGACTTTTGGGATTGATTTGCTTTTGTATTATTTTTCCCATGAGGTTTTGATGTACCAAACATTTGTTTCCTTAATAATAACGTGTGTTCCTTTTTTGTCTACAACAAATTTGAACTTTCGAACCCTTGAATGCATTGCATAAACACATATCATTCATCATGTGCATAGCAGGTTTTCTTCTTTTCAGGTTGCTTACTGTTCTTCGCTGTTTATTTCAGCATCATGAACCCTGACTCATCATCAACTGAGATGTCTATCAAGGCCCTTCAGGCGCAGAACGCGCAATTTCAGGAGCTGATCATGGGTTTGGCTCAAGGCCAAGAAGAGCTGAAGGCTTTACTCCTGAAGAAGGAGAAGAAGAAGAAGAAGAGAACTGTTCTTTTCAACTCGGGCCGAAGGTTTGGCAACACTCTGCAGAATGAAGAGGTTGGTTCTTGCCTTTGCCTACAGAAGAGGTCTTTTGGTCTTTGCCTTGCGCACAACCTTCTGACCCTCTACAGTAAAACCCAGTCCAAATTTGTCAGTTTTAGGTGTAAAATCAGGGAGCTTGCCCCAGTTAGCACATTCACCTTTCTTGATTACAGCCCGGGCATCCTTCAAGGAAGCCATCTTCAATGGAAAGTCCTCTTCAACCACTGTTTCCGCTGCTGCCAATGTTGGAGGTACCTCTTCAAAATGCTGAAAGGGGGTTTCAATAAACTCCCCGTCCATCTCAATATACCTGAAGGAGTTCAAATGGCTCACCATATACTCTTCCTCCCCCTGCACAGTGACAATCTTCCCTCTGACGGGGTACTTGAGCTTCTGGTGTACGGTAGAGGTCACTGCCCCAGCTTTGTGGATCCAAGGTCGACCCAGTAGACAAGAATACGATGGACGGATATCCATCACATAGAAAGTAGAGTCGAATACTTGAGAACCCACACGAATAGGAATGTCTACCTCTCCATGGACCATCCTCTTAGAACTGTCAAAGGCTCTGACAATGATGTTGCTAGGTTTTAATTCCAGGCCCTCACAATCCAACCGGTCTAAGGCCTTTTTGGGTAGCACATTCAGGGAAGAACCAGTGTCCACCAACACGTGCGCAAGAGTAGTGCCCCTGCATTCAATAGAGACATGCAGGGCGTCGTTGTGGTCCTTTCCCTTAGCAGTAAGGTCAGCGTCCGAGAAACCCAAACCATTGTCCGCTGTCAGATTGGATACACAATCAGTAAACTGGACTGCAGATGTCTCCTGTGGCACATGGGCCGTCCTGAGGAATGAAATCAGGGCCTTAGCATGGGCCTCTGAGCACAGTAGTAAGGAGAGCATAGAGATTTTGGAGGGTGTATGCCCCAGCTGCTCGACCACATTAAAGTCACTCTTCTTGATTATTTTCAGAATTTCCTCCATCTCTTGTTGGGAGGCCTCAACATTCACAGATTTTGGCGCCTCCATCCGGGCAGGCTCATCTTCAATCCCTTTGCCCCGAGCATTAGATGACTCGGCAGCAGGGGAAACAACTTAATCAAAACTGGGAACAGGTACACTTGCAGGTGTTATAGTGAGGGGTCTTCGAATAGCTGGTGGCGCAATGTCAGGCGAGAAGAGCCTGCCACTGCGGGTTACTTTGGCTGGACCAGTGATATTGCTGATGCTGGTGCTAGTGTTGAACTCTTGCTTTATACCATGTACATACACATCTGCCCCATAGTGCCATGGGACAGCCTTATCAGATTCATAGGGGAGAGGCCCCGGAACAGTAATCACAATGGGTGCGACAGTCATGATTTTAACCGGTTTCCTCGGGAGAGCCTTGATCGGATTATTAAAGATTGTAACAACAGAAACTTCTTCCACCGGAACAAACTGAACAGCAGTCTTCTTGAACAAAATCTCTTTGCTGTCCATCAGGCTTTGGATGCCCAACTTCAGCAAAGGACAACCAGAAAGGGAAACAACACAGAAAAGGCAACCTTCACTACAACCCGGAAATAAACCGGCCAGCAGTAGGTTCCTCTTAACAGTCTTCAGAGGAGTAGCTACATCATTCACAGAAACGGCATACACATCTTCATCAACGGCATTCACTCCATGCTGGGGCATAGGAGCAGTCACCACATTTAGCCTCTCAGGCGCCTCAAATTGTATCTCTTTTGCATCAATAAGGTCTTGCACCTTATTCCTTAAGGCCTAGCAGTCATCAGTAGAATGCCCCGGGCTATCGGAATGATAAGCACAACGAGCATTTGGATTGTACTTCGGAGAGGCAGTATTCACAACTTTCGGGGCCTCTCTAACAGTCACCAAATTGGTGGATAGCAACTGCTGCAAGATTTGGGATAGGGTCATACTCATCCGAGTAAACTCTCTTCTAGGTCTTTCAGCCCTTTGTGGATTAGTTTGCCGAGGAGCGGCAACAAGTTTAGCAATCATCACCGCGTTGACAGATTGGTGGCGTTCAGGTTTCTCTTGTCTTTTAGACCCATATACAGCACTGGCCTCCTTCTTAAAGGGCTTCTTCTCAGAACTTGCAGATGCACCCTTCTGAATTTTGCCGGACTTCATTCCAGCCTCTATTCTCTCTCCAGTCAGAATAAGATCAGTAAACCCTGCAGATGAGTTACCGATAAGATGATTGAAAAATGGCCCAGATAGGGTCCCCAAGAACATATCCACCAGCTCACGGTCAGTTAACGGAGGCCGCACCCTGCCAGCCAGATCCCTCCACTTCTGTGCATACTCTTTAAAACCTTCGCTTGATCCTAGCGACATACCCTGGAGTTGGGTATGTGTAGGAGCAAGGTCGGCATTATATTGATACTGCTTATAAAAAACAGTAGCCAACTCCTCCCAGTTACGAACCTTGGTCCCATCCAACTGATAGAACCATTCGAGATGAGTCCCTGAAAGACTCTCCTGGAAGAAGTGGATCCACAAATTCTTATCCACTGAGTACGGTTGAATCTTCCACACATAAGATCTGAGGTGTAGCTTGGGACAAGATGCCCCGTCATACTTGGTGAAAGATGGTGCCTTAAACTTGTGAGGAATAATCACACCAGTAGACAAACCCAAGTCTCCGAAATCCAGCCCAGGCACTTGTTGGATCTCCATTGCATTCAGTCTGTCCTCCAACTGCTTATACCGGTCTTCAGCAGGAGGATACTGTTCCTCATCAAAGTCAGTCTCGTTGTCAGAGACTACTGGACTTGAAGCCTTTCCCCCATGGGGACTGCCTTTGCCTACAGAAGAACCAGCCTCTTCATTCTGCAGAGTGTTGCCAAACCTTCGGCCCGAGTTGAAAAGAACAGTTCTCTTCTTCTTCTTCTTCTCCTTCTTCAGGAGTAAAGCCTTCAGCTCTTCTTGGCCTTGAGCCAAACCCATGATCAGCTCCTGAAATTGCGCGTTCTGCGCCTGAAGGGCCTTGATAGACATCTCGGTTGATGATGAGTCAGGGTTCATGATGCTGAAATAAACAGCGAAGAATAGTAAGCAACCTGAAAAGAAGAAAACCTGCTATGCACATGATGAATGATATGTGTTTATGCAATGCATTCAAGGGTTCGAAAGTTCAAATTTGTTGTAGACAAAAAAGGAACACACGTTATTATTAAGGAAACAATTGTTTGGTACATCAAAACCTCATGGGCAAAATAATACAAAAGCAAATCAATCCCAAAAGACACTGCACATCCTCTTTGGAGCTATGTAGGTGTTGAGATTCCTCTCCTCGTGCAATAGGCGGGTGAGCTCCAAGACCTTCTTTTCACTAGCATGTAGACTGGTCTCAAGAGAATTCCGTTCTTCCTTAAGCTGGATCCAGCTCTTCTGCATCTCTTCCCAGGACGTGGGCATGTCAGGATGTTGAATGGTGTAGGACACCTCTCCTTCCAAGACTGGCTCTTTGATCACAGGGAGCACATGAGGATAAGGCATTATTAACTTCTGGGAGCGGGCTCGTACCCACTTGAGATAAGGTTCCAATGGGATGGAATTCTTGTGCCCCAGTGTCTTGCTGTCTATCTTACTGGGCATCCTCCAAGCTCTGATAAATCTCTGGCGAAGTCCTTGTGCATCATTGTCGAAGTCAAAAACTATGTCAGGAATTAACATGTCATGAGGGCCATCCCTCCGAGCATAACCAAACTGTCTCCAAGCCAGGCATGGGTTGTAAGTAATACCTCCTCTGATTCCAAGTAAAGGAACATTAGGGTACTCCCCGCAACGATCAATGATAGTGACATCCTCTCTGGACCGAGGGCACCAATGTATATCAGCATGTGTAAGAGTCATCAACCATTGTGACCATCTCAAACCCCGCTCATTCTTCAAAACTGATTGTGGAAGGTGCGAAATAAACCACCTTCCCAGGAGAGGAGTGCAGCACATAAGGACACCTCTTTTTCTCATGGTTCGAGTGTAACATGAGTGAAGCATGTCCCCCAGCAACGTAGGTATAGGATTCCTGGACATGAAGATCTGGACAACACTGATATCTATAAGCTGATCTGGGTTAGGGAACAACACCAAACCATAGACAAGAAGGGCCACAACTTCTTCAAAAGCTTGTAAGTCAAGGGAGTTCCAACATTCCTGGGCCTTTTCAAACAGAAACCTGGCTAAGAACCCTTTGATGCCACTTCTAACCTCCCAATGTCCCTTGAGGTCAGATGATTGCAGGTGTAAGGCTTTAGCAATCTCTTCAAGCTTGGGTTCCTTTTCCGTACCGTTGTAGGGTAGTTGATCAAGGATAGGGATTTTCAGAAGCCGGGAGAACTCTTCCAATGTAGGCACCAATTGATAATCCAGGAAAGTGAAACAATGATGCAGAGGGTCAAAGAACTGGAACAGGACATTTATCATATCTTCCTCAATGTTGGTATTGACCAAGCTGATGAGTCTTCCATGTCTTTCACTGAATGAAGAGCTCTCGGGAATCCTGGATATAAGCTCCTTAAGCTGAGGAGGGATCCTTACAAGGCTGATATGAATTGTCTTTCTGCGAACAGTTTCCATGTCCTACAAAACAAGAACAAAGATGAAGGTTCGAACCCCTGAAATGGTTAGCCAATGCATATAATGCTGTATGATGTCATGATGCTATGATTAAACACACCACAAATATTTACAAAGGCAAACATGATAAGGCACACAAGTCACACAAGACAAGCCCTTAGAGTTTAAGGCCAACATGGGGTCTGGGTATTACCCTCTTGAAGTTGGTGGGCTCAACCTGTCCTATTAGAAGTAACCGGGTTCTAAGGGTCCCAATATCACTGGATTGCTTTCATTGTTCATCGTTTCGATTTAGCCACTGAACTGGCGATCAAAATATTCCAGGAAAGCAACCCTCAATTGAGTGTAGTATCGAGTATCAACCAACCTCGGACTGCACCAAAGTCAGTTATCTCACTACCCTAAAGAGGCCAAGATAGTTTAATTAAGGTTCCTAAGGTCAGTTGATGCTTCATGACACCACATGGAGGCCCCGTACTCTCCTTGACTGAACTCAAGGGTTACCGGTACACACCAAAGTGCCACATCAACGTAGCATACTGTTTCAACCATGTCGGTATACCCCGCACAGTTCCCTCACAGCCTTGTTGCTACTTTCTAAGAAGGTATCCCCCAGATCCGGGTTAGGATCTATAGAACTCCCAAGACAGTCCCACAATTTAAAGCAAACAAGTCAAAGCAATTGAAAACACAGTGATCTTAGTCCTAAGGTACACCTCACTTTATAAGAATCCCCAGCAGAGTCGCCAGTTCTGTGATCGGTGGATCTGGAACTGACTGTTTAACGCTGGTTCGCGAAATGTCGCGGAAGCAAGAGTCGCCACCGTCTTTTATTTTCTCCAAATGGAAAGGACAAAAGCACAGAAAAATTCCTTATAGAGATTGCTCTCAGTTCGGGAGGTAGATTTATAGAAAGGGAAGGTGTTAGCACCCTTTCTATCCATGGTTATCCATGGGCTCTTAGATACTTGCTCATTTGTGTTTTCAAAATTGTTTGTTTGCTTTTCAACTGTGGGTTTTAAAAAGTTTCTTTGAAAATTTCAGTTCGACTCTTGTATCAGTCCTCAAGAGTGTTTGAAAAATTGCTTTTGAAAGCTTTTTTGAAAGGTGTCGGTGTGAAAAGAAGTTTTTGATTTGTTTTGAATTTAGAGCAAGTATCTACGAGTTCTCTACCTACCCTAAGGAATTTGTCTGTGTAAATGTCCTTAAAGTAGTGCCATCCCACCATTGAGAGGTAGGTAGCACCACCGTTGGAGGTGTTCAGGTCAATTCGAGGGTTCGGGACAGCGTGGTCACCAGAGCAATAGAAAGACACCTTAGAAGCTACCCTCATGCCATGTTCATGGACATGAGGACTTACTAAAACATCCTCTACTCGACGACCACCTTTTGAGGGGCAAGGCAACAGTGAGGCGTACCCTAGGGGTGGTGTGTGATTTGTGTGTCGTTTTCGATTATGTTTATCTTGTTCATGCATTGGTGATCTACGCTTTGTTTTTATTTTTGGCATTCATTCTTTCATGCAAGTTATTAACAGTTAAAAGATGCGGAATTAAAAGTCCTACGCTATTACAAAGGCGCGGGTCTACATCGCCAAATTAATCCAAGACCCGATTTGAAAAATAAAATGCGGAAGAATAAACATCCTAATTAATCTATTACAAGGCTTTGGAGTAATTACACGAAATTTACAAAAAAAAGAAACAAAATAAGCGCGCGAAACGGAATTATAATCGAAAGCGAGGGCGTTGGACCCTTTTAAAGAAATTGAATTGAAATTAATAAATTAATTAAGTTTAAATAAAAAGAAAGAATTTTTTTGGAGTTTTTGTATTTATGGAGTTTAATGAGAAAATTAAATTGGAATTAAAAAAGTTAGTTGACCCTAGTTCTAAATTGTTTTTAATTTATTAAAAAAAATGTTTAAGTTTAACCTAGTTTTAACCTAATTATTTAATGGCAAATTTATTTACAAAAAAAATAATTAATTATTAAATATGGTGAAAAAGAAAAAAAAGGAATAAAAGCTTAAAACCCTAATTTCTATCTTTTTTAGTTTATTACAAAAAATATTAAGATTGAAACCTAGAATTAGAACTAAATTAATTATTATATTTATTTACAAAATAAAAACATTAGTGAATTAAAACATATTTTTATTTTTTGACTTTCTGATTTTTTGGTATTTTTATGTTATGAAAAATTAATTTAAAGAATTAAAATAAAACTAAATAAAACAAATAAAATAGAAAAAATAAAAAGAATGAAAAATAGAATGCAAACCAATGGGGGGTGTTGACCCCAATTTTGGAGGTAAATTGCCAGCAATCTGGCCCATTTATTGGAGGCCTGGTTGACTTTTCTGGGATGCGTGTGGCTCCATTGACCTATGCACATGGTGGTCTGCAGCTTCTGACCACTGGATTGATCTTATGGGGCGCGTGGCAAGCTCCAGCGCTGGGTGCATGGTAGATTTCTGGGCGTACACTGCATGGAATCAGGTTAAAACAAAACAAATTGAGAAATATGGGGGACCTGGGAATCGAACCCAGGTCCCAATGCTTGTGTGACAACGCAGCTACCACTTGTGCTATTTGCTTTCTTTGTCAATATAATAGAGTATGAATAATAAGAGAGAGAAAATGTGGGTTAGTGGTGGTTTAACAAAATGCGCGCCAGGATTTGAAATAGCCAACCATAGGATGACAAATCACCTTCTTCCTCGTTTGTTCTTTGCTTTTGCCTGAAAAATATATCAAATAGCGGGGGTTTTGAACCCCCACTAACCACAGTACAAGAAAATAGCGATTAGGCCATACTCAAATATAAAAAAGGCGCGACCTATGGAATGGATTCGTCACGAGCTTCTGGTTTCAGTGGTATAGGTCTTGTGTCTCAATTTTTCCAGAGGAACAAAGCCCTCTTTTAAAGTCTCTGCAACCCTAAAGGGCTTCCATGGCAAGTTTGCATATAGGCGATGAAAATTCAATTAAACAATATCAATAGATTCAGAAGGTCCATGTTAGTATAAAACAACAATCAAAATGTATGAAAAATGTCCAGAAATTCAAATACGATTATGCATAAAGTATGAGGAATTTTGACTTCTATATACCAATTCTTGATGCGTAGGGGCTGGAAAAGGATTCAGTTAGGTTCAGGGAGACCTCAACAAGCCTTTTGGATGGGTTATAGGCTTTGAATCACACCCTATGAGTGTTTTCAGTTTTGGAATTTTTGACAAAAATTGCAAAGTTTGTATTTGGTTTCAGGCGCAGCTCCAAGGTTGTTAGCATTAGGGTTGCATTCTGTTTATGTATGGGAATGAATTAGGGTAAGAATTTGAGTCCATAAGCCTTTGCATTGATGAATCAAATATTTGATTTCCATGGAATCTTTTCCAATCTTTTCCTCATGAAGAACATGCCAATTTGCACCAAATATTTCCTTTTTTGATGTGCACGAGATCTTGAGAGAATGATGAGGGCATATGCTGCATAAAAAGATTCACACACATTTGTTTAGTATTTTTGTCATATTTTATTTATTTAAATGAATTAATAGTGATAAAAAATTCAAATAAATAATAAAAAATGATGAAATAAATCCCCTTTGGGTCAAATGGTCGTGCATAGCCTTTGGATAATGATTCTTGGAAGAAAATGTGGCCCATTAGCAATTTTGAGGCATTTGAAGCAAAGTTGACTTTTCAAAATTCCCAAAAACTTCCCAACTTCCACAAGGCATAGCTTGCTCAATTTTTAAGATTTGATCATGTTCTTGGACATTTTGGAAAGGTCTTGAAGTCCTCTAACCAATGCCTTTGGTCCCATGTCATTTTGATTTACCAATCTCAAGTTATGGTCTTTGAATTAAAGTGCCTTTTTGTTGACTTTTGAAAATGACCTATAATGTTGAGATTGATAACTTTTTGTGAGAGCATTTCTTGGACTTGAAGTGTGAAGAGGAGTTGTAGGAAATGTCATTCTCTTCAAGATGAGCTTTTGATGGAATTTTTCTGATAAACCATGTGGAAGTTATGCCTTGGTCAAGTTACAGTTGACTTTTTCAACTGTCCAAATATGGAAACTTTTGCATCTTGAGACTTTTTGAGCCATGCCTTAAAAATCATGATCAAGAATTGATCAAATGATGTTTGTGGCTTAAAAATAAGATGTTGACCAAAAATTTGAACTTTTGACTGTCAAATGACCATTTTACCCCTACAGTTGACTGCTGGGCAATTAGGGTTTTTGACTGTGCAATTTTGTACTGTAAGTCTTGAAACTTGGCATGTGGATGCTTGACCATGTTTGTAGGCATGTGGGACTTGATTGGACCCTTGGAAACTTCAATTTCTTTGTCAGAACCAGAACCCTAGTTTTTGACTGTTAGGAGGCCCTTGAATTGTGCAACCCTTGAGGAGATTTTGAAGCATGCTCTTGGAAAATCTTGAAGAATATGGGAGGGTAAATTTTGGGGTACAACAGTTGCCGCTGTTCAATCTTCTTAAACCTGAGGATGCAGATTGGCTGACGTGCCTTTCGTAATCCGAAGGTAGAAGATGATTGAACACTAGAGTGCCAAGAAATTTGCGCTCACATAGTAGTGTGATGGTGGGAATGGGCTTATAGATGCCATTTGGAGATTTATGGATAGGAAGATGGGCTTATAGATGCCATGCTAAGAGATGATGGGTAGGTGGATGGGATTATAGATGCCATCTGGATGTCGATCGCGTAAGAGATTCCTTAGCGAGAACTTACGTACCTGAAAAAGAAAATGAGTACCTGGCCTGTTACAGGAGCTGGTCTTCAAACTCTTTGTATAGATGTGCCCTGACTGGTTACAGGAATTGAATCTGGAGCTTCAAAAAGGTGATGAATGAACCAGGGATGGTTACTACCTCAACGAGACGGTGAGAGAACCTTGGACGATTACTACCTCAACAGGAACGCTGAGAGAACCTTGGATGTCTTCTACTGGGATAAGAATCAGGGAGATCTTAGGGTAGATCTGATTGAACCAGAGAAGGCCTTTGACTGGGTAAGAATCAGGAAAATCTTAGGGTCGATTTAACTGAACCGGACAAGGTCTTGGAATATCTTCAACTGGATAAGAATCAGGGAGATCTTAGGGTCGATCTGACTGAACCAGAGAAGGCCTTTGACTGGATAAGAATCAGGAAAATCTTAGGGTCGATTTAACTGAAACGGACAAGGTCTTGGAATCTTCAACTGGATAAGAATCAGGGAGATCTTAGGGTCGATCTGACTGAACCAGAGAAGGCCTTTGACTGGATAAGAATCAGGAAAATCTTAGGGTCGATTTAACTGAACCGGACAAGGTCTTGGAATCTTCAACTGGATAAGAATCAGGGAGATCTTAGGGTCGATCTGACTGAACCAGAGAAGGCCTTTGACTGGATAAGAATCAGGAAAATCTTAGGGTCAATTTAACTGAACCAGACTAAAGTCTTGAAATATAGTTGAGAACTTAACTGGATCTTTTCCTGAAAGGTAAAGGTCAGTCATATGCAATGCATGATATGGATCAAGCAATGATGTTCTCAACATAAATGAGATTTGTAAGATATGATGCATATATGCATGCTATAATGTATGGAAATGTGATGTTTATGAACGTATGATTTTGTCCAGGAAAATGAATCCTTGACGGGTGCCGGGAAGTTAAATCCTGGGCTGATGTAGAGCTTCTGCTTCCACTGGGGAGTGATGGTTGCAAGAATACCGGTAGGAGAAGATAACTCCGTTAGGGAATAAACTTGGCGAATGGATTACTCTACGGGGAGAAAAGTACTCTAACGATCTTGCTGGGAAACAATACTCTGTGGGGAGAGAGGTACTTTGCTGAAATGTTGATGGTAACTTCGCTGGGGATACCATTGTTGTGTTGGAAGTGTTAATAAACTTCGCTGGGGATAAGAAGACTTCGCCGAGGATGATCTTTCCGTGGCTTTTGGCTGAGGATAACCCAGTTATATCCTGGTAGGGAAATAACCTTTGAATAAAGCCGGGAGACACGTTCGTGCTCTACGGGGATAAGCTTCCAGAATCTACTGGGGATAAGCTTACTGCTTGGGGAGATGGATTCCAACTTTCCTGGGGAAACTGGATTGGACTCTCCTGGGGATATTTTGAACTATATTGGGGAAGTGACTCCATTGAATGCGTTTGATATACCGCCGGGGAACAATCTTTAGGTCAAGACTGCCGGGGATGCTTGTTTAAGAATATCTGTATAACGTGCTGGTGAATGTTGAGATCTGCTGGAGGATACCCAACTTCCTTAAGGCCGATTGTATAACTTTGCTTGGGGAGAGTGTATTGACTTGCTGGCTCACTCTCTGGGGAATTAAGGTATACTGGTTATGTCCTTCAGCCGAACTTACCTTGGTACCTTGGTGGATAGAGCAATTAGATCGCTTAGACAACTCATTATTGCCCCTGTTTCTAATGTTACCTGTAATTAATCCTTTGTTTCGTATGCAAATATTTATGAGTTTAGCAACTAATGTCAATGCATATATCACAAATTGAACCTTGGACGTTCTTCGCAAAACAAAACAGAAAAGAAAAACAAATGGCAACTTGAGCTGAAAAGTGATTTTTGTATTGATTTTTGAATTTGCCTGTAAAATAGGCGTTTACGTATAAGAGGCTGACGTCCTAGTAAGAGAACGCCGCCGAACAAAAGAGTTTATACAATTTATACAAAAGAAAATAAAACAGCTGTGTGAAAAGAATGATCCCACTGGGTTCCAACTCTGCTATCGCCTTTATATCTTCGAACGTCTCATCACTTGATGACCTTAGTTGAAGATGAAGCTGATTGATCGATGCCGTCTGAACTCGCTGTAGGTACCGGATTCTGGATGCAAAGTGATCCAATGAGACATAGTATTACGCTTTATCCCTAACTTTTGCCTGGACCGCCCTTTCGGGTTTTCAGTCCACCGGGATACCCATTTTTGCCCAAGCCGCCTTTTCAGGTTTTCGACTTGCCGGGTGTACAGATTTTTTATATTTCATCCCTTCATTTTGCCCGAACCCTTTTGGTCCGCCGGGAAGCCCTAATTTTTGCCTAGGTATGTCAACCTAGCGGGTCTTTTTTATGCGTAGTATCTTTTTACTATGTCTGTATTGGCTGGGTGAGGAAGGTCGTCACCATCCATGTTGGTTAGAATCATGGCTCCTCCTGAGAACACATGTTTAACCACAAATGGCCCTTCGTACGTAGGGGTCCATTTTCCCCTTGGATCACTCTGAGGAAGGATGATGCGTTTGATTACCAGATCCCCAACTTGATATTCTTGTGGTCTGACCTTCTTGTTAAATTCCCTGATCATTCGTTTTTGGTACGTCTGACCATGACAAATAACATCAATTCTCTTTTTGTCAATTAAGTTTAGCTGATCAAGTCGTGTCTGGATCCAATCATCTTCACTCAGATCTGCATCCTTCATTATCCGGAGAGAGGGTATCTGCACTTCGATCGGTAAGACTGCCTCCATACCGTAGACCAAGGAGAAGGGAGTTGCCCCGGTTGACGTCCTGGCTGAGGTACGGTACCCATGTAGAGCGAACAGTAGCATCTCGTGCCAATATTTATAAGTCACTGTCATCTTCTGCACGATTTTCTTAATGTTCTTATTTGCTGCTTCTACGGCCCCATTCATCTTCGGTCCATAAGGAGAAGAGTTGTGGTGCTGTATCTTAAACTGCTCGTAGAGCTCAGTGATCATCTTGTTATTGAGATTGGTACCGTTGTCTGTAATGATTCTTTCAGGGACCCCGTAGCGACAGATCAGGTTATGCCGAATGAACCGTGCTACGACATTCTTGGTTACTGTGGCGTAGGAAGCTGCTTCAACCCACTTCGTGAAGTAATCGATCGCTACCAGGATGAAGCGATGTCCATTGGATGCCGTTGGTTTAATCTCACCGATCATATCTATGCCCCACATTGCGAACGGCCAAGGTGCTGTCAAGACATTCAGAGGAACTGGAGGAACATGCACCTTGTCTGCATATATTTGGCACTTATGGCATGTCCGAGAATGTTGGTAGTAGTCAGCTTCCATTGTGGATCAGAAATACCCTGCCCGAAGGATCTTCTTTGCCATAGTGTGTCCACTGGAATGTGTTCCGAAGGTACCCTCATGTAGCTCTTCCATGATCCTTTCTGCTTCTGTCTTGTCCACACAACGCAGTAAGGCCGAATCATGGTTTCGCTTGTACAGGATGCCGTTGCTAAGGAAGAACTTTGCTGCGAACCTTCTTAGAAACTTTTTGTCATTGACAGATGCACCTTCAGGGTATTCCTGAGCTTCCAAGTATCTCTTCACCTCATGGTACCAAGGTTTCTCCGTCACCAATCCAGTCTCAAGATCACAACAGTATGCCGGTTCGTCCAGTTTCCAGATAATGATCCGGGGAGCCTCATTGTCCCATTTGACCTTGAACATAGAAGACATCGTAGCTAACGCGTCCGCCAACTGATTCTCCTCTCTTGGGAAATGTTCAAAGGTTATCTCTGTGAAGTGGGGGATCAAGGTCAACACACATTCTTTGTAAGGAATAAGGTTCGGATGTTTCGTATCCCACTCTCCTTTGATCTGATTGATCACGAGAGCGGAATCTCCGAAGACACTCAGAAACTTGATCCTTAAGTCGATCGCAGCTTGGAGACCCATGATGCACGCCTCATACTCCGCCATGTTGTTTGTGCAGTTGAAACATAGCCGGGCGGTAAGTGGAGTATGAGTGCCTTGAGGGGATATGATCACAGCGCCGATGCTGTTACCCAAAGCGTTGGAGGCTCCGTCAAAGTGCATAGACCATCGGGATCCTTCCTCAGGTCCTTCATCCGGTCCAGGTACTTCACAATCAGTCACTATCATAATGCTCTCGTCTGGAAACTCGAAGTTCATTGACTGATAGTCGTCTACTGCCTGATGTGCCAAGTGATCTGCCAATACACTTCCTTTGATGGCTTTCTGGGTCGTGTACTGGATGTCATATTCTGTCAAGATCATTTGCCATCTTGCTATTCTCCCAGACAGAGCAGGTTTTTCAAATACGTACTTTATAGGATCCATATTTGAGATCAACAAGGTAGTGTGAGTCAGCATATACTGTCTCAGCCGGCGAGCAGCCCATACCAAAGTGCAGCAAGTTTTCTCGAGCAGTGAGTATTGGGTCTCATAGTCGGTAAACTTTTTGCTAAGGTAATAAATGGCATGCTCTTTTCGGCCAGACTCGTCATGCTGCCCCAGCACACACCCCATTGAGTTGTCAAGTACTTTCAGGTATAGTATCAGAGGTCTCCCTTCAACCGGTGGCATAAGAATGGGTGGTTCTTGGAGATACTCTTTGATTCTGTCAAAAGCGGCCTGACATTCATCATTCCAACGTACTACCTGATCTTTCTTCAGCAGCTTGAAGATTGGTTCACAGGTGGCAGTCAGGTGTGAGATGAATCGAGCAATGTAATTCAGGCGTCCTAAAAAGCCTCTGACCTCTTTCTCTGTCTTAGGAACTGGCATCTCTTGAATAGCTTTAACCTTGGCAGGGTCCACTTGAATACCCTTGTCACTTACAACGAAGCCTAACAACTTTCCAGATCTTACCCCGAAGATGCACTTGTTCGGGTTCAACCTCAGCTTGTACAATTTCAACCGGTCAAACAATTTCTGCAGATGATCAAGGTGTTCTTCCTCAGTTTGGGACCTTGCAATCATGTCGTCAACATACACTTCTATCTCATGATGGATCATGTCATGAAATAAAGCAACCATGGCACGTTGGTAGGTTGCCCCAGCATTCTTCAGTCCGAAAGGCATGACCTTGTAGCAGAAGGTGCCCCACTGAGTAACAAAGGTAGTCTTTTCCATGTCTTCAGGAGCCATCTTGATTTGATTATAGCCTGAAAAACCATCCATGAAAGAGAACACCTTATGCTGATCCGTATTATCAACAAGGACATCAATGTGAGGTAGGGGGAAGTCATCCTTGGGGATGGCCCTGTTCAGATCCCTATAGTCGACACACATTCTGACCTTTCCATCTTTCTTTGGTACCGGCACCACATTAGCAACCCACTGAGGGTAAGAAGTCACTGCAAGGAACCCGGCATCAAACTGTTTCATAACCTCGGCTTTGATCTTCTCAGACATCTCTGGACGCATACGACGGACCTTTTGCTTGACCGGCGGGAAGTCTTCCTTAGTAGGCAAATGATGGACCACAATGTCGGTATCCAACCCGGGCATGTCTTCGTAGGACCAGGCAAAGATCTCCACATAATCATGTAGCATCTGAGTCAACCGTTGCTTCACGCTGAGCTCTAGGTTGGCACCAATCTTTACCTCCTTTCTGTCTGTATCAGTACCCAGATTTATTGTTTCCACCGGCTCTTCATGTGGTTGAATTGCCCTCTCTTCCTGAAGTAACAGTCTTGCAAGCTCTCCGGGCACTTCACAATCATCTTCACCTTCGTCTTCGGATAAGTTGATCGGATTTTCGAAGTCATAACTGGCAGTAGCAGAGTCGTTACCAGTGAGATCCAGAGTGGATTGGAACCTGTATGAGTGAGTGTGTGTAAATACATCTGTTTTGCAATATATAAAGAAAGGAAAGAAAGGAAAGGAGCATAAGATTTGAAATGCGAGAAAACGTCCAAGGTCTTTATTCATGATATATGAAATGACAATTAATATACCCTCACAAATGAAGCCACGGTGCCCCGGGTAAGACACCGGGCCATAGAGTTTCAAATCATTGTTTATTACAAATAACAAAACAAAGGAGTTTATTACTGCGTAACAAAAGTAACAGGAGTATGATCTTTAGCAATCCAATTGGTCAATCCACCATCAGTCGTCGGGTAGATCCAGCTATCGAACTCTGACTCTTCCACTTCATCTTAGTCCCCAATAGCATTCACTCCTTGGTTGGTAATGAGCACATGAGGTCTTTTGGTCTTTGCCTTGCGCACAACCTTCTGACCCTCTGCAGTAAAACCCAGTCCAAATTTGTCAGTTTTAGGTGTAAAATCAGGGAGCCTGCCCCAGTTAGCACATTCACCTTTCTTGATTACAGCCCGGGCATCCTTCAAGGAAGCCATCTTCAATGGAAAGTCCTCTTCAACCACTGTTTCCGCTGCTGCCAATGTTGGAGGTACCTCTTCAAAATGCTGAAAGGGGGTTTCAATAAACTCCCCGTCCGTCTCAATATACCTGAAGGAGTTCAAATGGCTCACCATATACTCTTCCTCCCCCTGCACAGTGACAATCTTCCCTCTGACGGGGTACTTGAGCTTCTGGTGTAGGGTAGAGGTCACTGCCCCCGCTTTGTGGATCCAAGGTCGACCCAGTAGACAAGAATACGATGGACGGATACCCATCACATAGAAAGTAGAGTCGAATACTTAAGAACCCACACGAATAGGAATGTCTACCTCTCCATGGACCATCCTCTTAGAACCGTCAAAGGCTCTGACAATGATGTTGCTAGGTTTTAATTCCAGGCCCTCACAATCCAACCGGTCTAAGGCCTTTTTGGGTAGCACATTCAGGGAAGAACCAGTGTCCACCAACACGTGCGCAAGAGTAGTGCCCCTGCATTCAATAGAGACATGCAGGGCATCGTTGTGGTCCTTTCCCTTAGCAGTAAGGTCAGTGTCCGAGAAACCCAAACCATTGTCCGCTGTCAGATTGGCTACATAATCAGTGAACTGGACTGCAGATGTCTCCTGTGGCACATGGGCCGTCCTGAGGAATGAAATCAGAGCCTTAGCATGGGCCTCTGAGCACAGTAGTAAGGAGAGCATAGAGATTTTGGAGGGTGTATGCCCCAGCTGCTCGACCACATTAAAGTCACTCTTCTTGATTATTTTCAGAATTTCCTCCATCTCTTGTTGGGAGGCCTCAGCATTCACAGATTTTGGCGCCTCCATCCGGGCAGGCTCATCTTCAATCCCTTTGCCCCGAGTATTAGATGACTCGTCAGCAGGGGAAACAACTTGATCAGAACTGGGAACAGGTACACTTGCAGGTGTTATAGTGAGGGGTCTTCGAATAGCTGGTGGCACAATGTCAGGCGAGAAGAGCCTGCCACTGCGGGTTACTTTGGCTGGACCAGTGATATTGCTGATGCTGGTGCCAGTGTTGAACTCTTGCTTTATACCATGTACATACACATCTGCCACATAGTACCATGGGACAGCCTTATCAGATTCATAGGGGAGAGGCCCCGGAACAGTAATCACAATGGGTGTGACAGTCATGATTTTAACTGGCTTCCTCGGGAGAGCCTTGATCGGATTATTAAAGATTGTATCAACAGAAACTTCTTCCACCGGAACAAACTGAACAACAGTCTTCTTGAACAGAATCTCTTTGCTGTCCATCAGGCTTTGGATGCCCAACTTCAGCAAAGGACAACCAGAAAGGGAAACAGCACAGAAAAGGCAACCTTCACTACAACCCGGAAATAAACCGGCCAGCAGTAGGTTACTCTTAACAGTCTTCAGAGGAGTAGCTACATCATTCACAGAAACGGCATACATATCTTCATCAACGACATTCACTCCATGCTGGGGCATAGGAGCAGTCACCACATTTGGCCTCTCAGGCGCCTCAAATTGTATCTCTTTTGCATCAATAAGGTCTTGCACCTTATTCCTTAAGGCCCAGCAGTCATCAGTAGAATGCCCCGGGCTATCGGAATGATAAGCACAGCGAGCATTTGGATTGTACTTCGGAGAGGCAGTATTCACAACTTTCGGGGCCTCTCTAACAGTCACCAAATTGGTGGATAGCAACTGCGGCAAGATTTGCGATAGGGTCATACTCAGCCGAGTAAACTCTCTTCTAGGTCTTTCAGCCCTTTGTGGATTGGTTTGCCGAGGAGCGGCAACAGGTTTAACAATCATCACCGCGTTGACAGATTGGTGGCGTTCAGGTTTCTCTTGTCTTTTAGACCCATATACAGCACTGGCCTCCTTCTTAAAGGGCTTCTTCTCAGAACTTGCAGATGCACCCTTCTGAATTTTGCCAGACTTCATTCCAGCCTATATTCTCTCTCCAGTTAGAATAAGATCAGTAAACCCTGCAGATGAGTTACCGATAAGATGATTGAAAAATGGCCCAGATAGGGTCCCCAAGAACATATCCACCAGCTCACGGTCAGTTAACGGAGGCTGCACCCTGCCAGCCAGATCCCTCCACTTCTGTGCATACTCTTTAAAACCTTCGCTTGATCCTAGCGACATGCCCTGGAGTTGGGTACGTGTAGGAGCAAGGTCGGAATTATATTGATATTGCTTATAAAAAACAGTATCCAACTCCTCCCAGTTACGAACCTTGGTCCCATCCAGCTGATAGAACCATTCGAGATGAGTCCCTGAAAGACTCTCCTGGAAGAAGTGGATCCACAAATTCTTATCCACTGAGTACGGTTGAATCTTCCGCACATAAGATCTGAGGTGTAGCTTGGGACAAGATGCCCCGTCATACTTGGTGAAAGATGGTGCCTTAAACTTGTGAGGAATAATCACACCAGTAGATGAACCCAAGTCTCCGAAATCCAGCCCAGACACTTGTTGGATCTCCATTGCATTCAGTTTGTCCTCCAACTGCTTATACCGGTCTTCAGCAGGAGGATACTGTTCCTCATCAAAGTCAATCTCGTTGTCAGAGACTACTGGACTTGAAGCCTTTCCCCCCTGGGGACTGCCTTTGCCTACAGAAGAACCAGCCTCTTCATTCTACAGAGTGTTGCCAAATCTTCGGCCCGAGTTGAAAAGAACAGTTCTCTTCTTCTTCTTCTTCTTCTCCTTCTTCAGGAGTAAAGCCTTCAGCTCTTCTTGGCCTTGAGCCAAACCCATGATCAGCTCCTGAAATTGTGTGTTCTACGCCTGAAGGGCCTTGATAGACATCTCGGTTGATGATGAGTCAGGGTTCATGATGCTGAAATAAACAGCGAAGAATAGTAAGCAACCTGAAAAGAAGAAAACCTGCTATGCACATGATGAATGATATGTGTTTATGCAATGCATTCAAGGGTTCGAAAGTTCAAATTTGTTGTAGACAAAAAAGGAACACACGTTATTATTAAGGAAACAATTGTTTGGTACATCAAAACCTCATGGGCAAAATAATACAAAAGCAAATCAATCCCAAAAGACACTGCGCATCCTCTTTGGAGCTATGTAGGTGTTGAGATTCCTCTCCTCGTGCAATAGGCGGGTGAGCTCCAAGACCTTCTTTTCACTAGCATGTAGACTGGTCTCAAGAGAATTCCGTTCTTCCTTAAGCTGGATCCAGCTCTTCTGCATCTCTTCCCAGGACGTGGGCATGTCAAGATGTTGAATGGTGTAGGACACCTCTCCTTCCAAGACTGGCTCTTTGATCACAGGGAGCACATGAGGATAAGGCATTATTAACTTCTGGGAGCGGGCTCGTACCCACTTGAGATAAGGTTCCAATGGGATGGAATTCTTGTGCCCCAGTGTCTTGCTGTCTATCTTACTGGGCATCCTCCAAGCTCTGATAAATCTCTGGCGAAGTCCTTGTGCATCGTTGTCGAAGTCAAAAACTATGTCAGGAATTAACATGTCATGAGGGCCATCCCTCCGAGCATAACCAAACTGTCTCCAAGCCAGGCATGGGTTGTAAGTAATACCTCCTCTGATTCCAAGTAAAGGAACATTAGGGTACTCCCCGCAACGATCAATGATAGTGACATCCTCTCTGGACCGAGGGCACCAATGTATATCAGCATGAGTAAGAGTCATCAACCGTTGTGACCATCTCAAACCCCGCTCATTCTTCAAAACTGATTGTGGAAGGTGCGAAATAAACCACCTTCCCAGGAGAGGAGTGCAGCACATAAGGACACCTCTTTTTCTCATGGTTCGAGTGTAACATGAGTGAAGGATGTCCCCCAGCAACGTAGGTATAGGATTCCTGGACATGAAGATCTGGACAGCACTGATATCTATAAGCTGATCTGGGTTAGGGAACAACACCAAACCATAGACAAGGAGGGCCACAACTTCTTCAAAAGCTTGTAAGTCAAGAGAGTTCCAACATTCCTGGGCTTTTCAAACAGAAACCTGGCTAAGAACCCTTTGATGCCACTTCTAACCTCCCAATGTCCCTTGAGGTCAGATGATTGCAGGTGTAAGGCTTTAGCAATCTCTTCAAGCTTGGGTTCCTTTTCCGTACCGTTGTAGGGTAGTTGATCAAGGATAGGGATTTTCAGAAGCCGGGAGAACTCTTCCAATGTAGGCACCAATTGATAATCCAGGAAAGTGAAACAATGATGCATAGGGTCAAAGAATTGGAACAAGACCTTTATCATATCTTCCTCAATGTTGGTATTGACCAAGCTGATGAGTCTTCCATGTCTTTCACTGAAGAGCTCTCGGGAATCCTGGATATAAGCTCCTTAAGCTGAGGAGGGATCCTTACAAGGCTGATCTGAATTGTCTTTCTGCGAACAGTTTCCATGTCCTACAAAACAAGAACAAAGATGAAGGTTCGAACCCCTGAAATGGTTAGCCAATGCATATGATGCTGTATGATGTCATGATGCTATGATTAAACACACCACAAATATTTACAAAGGCAAACATGATAAGGCACACAAGTCACACAAGACAAGCCCTTAGAGTTTAAGGCCAGCATGGGGTCTGGGTATTACCCTCTTGAAGTTGGTGGGCTCAACCTGTCCTATTAGAAGTAACCGGGTTCTAAGGGTCCCAATATCACTGGATTGCTTTCATTGTTCATCGTTTCGATTTAGCCACTGAACTGGCGACCGAAATATTCCAGGAAAGTAACCCTCAATTGAGTGTAGTATCGAGTATCAACCAACCTCGGACTGCACCAAAGTCAGTTATCTCACTACCCTAAAGAGGCCAAGATAGTTTAATTAAGGTTCCTAAGGTCAGTTGATGCTTCATGACACCACATGGAGGCCCCGTACTCTCCTTGAATGAACTCAAGGGTTACCGGTACACACCAAAGTGCCACATCAACATAGCAGACTGTTTCAACCATGTCGGTATACCCCGCACAGTTCCCTCACAGCCTTGTTGCTACTTTCTAAGAAGGTATCCCCCAGATCCGGGTTAGGATCTATAGAACTCCCAAGACAGTCCCACAATTTAAAGCAAACAAGTCAAAGCAATTGAAAACACAAGTGATCTTAGTCCTAAGGTACACCTCACTTTATAAGAATCCCCAGCAGAGTCGCCAGTTCTGTGATTGGTGGATCTGGAACTGACTGTTTAACGCTGGTTCGCGAAATGTCGCGGAAGCAAGAGTCGCCACCGTCTTTTATTTTTACCAAATGGAAAGGACAAAAGCACAGAAAAATTCCTTATAGAGATTGCTCTCGGTTCGGGAGGTAGATTTATAGAAAGGGAAGGTGTTAGCACCCTTTCTATCCATGGTTATCCATGGGCTCTTAGATACTTGCTCATTTGTGTTTTCAAAATTGTTTGTTTGCTTTTCAACTATGGGTTTTAAAAAGTTTCTTTGAAAATTTCAGTTCGACTCTTGTATCAGTCCTCAAGAGTGTTTGAAAAATTGCTTTTGAAAGCTTTTTTGAAAGGTGTCGGTGTGAAAAGAAGTTTTTGATTTGTTTTGAATTTAGAGCAAGTATCTACGAGTTCTCTACCTACCCTAAGGAATTCGTCTGTGTAAATGTCCTTAAAGTAGTGCCATCCCACCATTGAGAGGTAGGTAGCACCACCGTTGGAGGTGTTCGGGTCAATTCGAGGGTTCGGGACAACGTGGTCACCAGAGCAATAGGAAGACACCTTAGAAGCTACCCTCATGCCATGTTCATGGACATGAGGACTTACTAAAACATCCTCTACTCGACGACCACCTTTTGAGGGGCAAGGCAACAGTGAGGCGTACCCTAGGGGTGGTGTGTGATTTGTGTGTCGTTTTCGATTATGTTTATCTTGTTCATGCATTGGTGATCTACGCTTTGTTTTTATTTTTGGCATTCATTCTTTCATGCAAGTTATTAACAGTTAAAAGATGCGGAATTAAAAGTCCTACGCTATTACAAAGGCGCGGGTCTACATCGCCAAATTAATCCAAGACCCGATTTGAAAAATAAAATGCGGAAGAATAAACATCCTAATTAATCTATTACAAGGCTTTGGAGTAATTACATGAAATTTACAAAAAAATAAACAAAATAAGCGCGCGAAACGAAATTATAATCGAAAGCGAGGGCGTTGGACCCTTTTAAAGAAATTGAATTGAAATTAATAAATTAATTAAGTTTAAGTAAAAAGAAAGAATTTTTTGGAGTTTTTGTATTTATGGAGTTTAATGAGAAAATTAAATTGGAATTAAAAAAGTTAGTTGACCCTAGTTCTAAATTGTTTTTAATTTATTAAAAAAAATGTTTAAGTTTAACCTAGTTTTAACCTAATTATTTAATGGCAAATTTATTTACAAAAAAAATAATTAATTATTAAATATGGTGAAAAAGAAAAAAAAAGGAATAAAAGCTTAAAACCCTAATTTCTATCTTTTTTAGTTTATTACAAAAAATATTAAGATTGAAACCTAGAATTAGAACTAAATTAATTATTATATTTATTTACAAAATAAAAACATTAGTGAATTAAAACATATTTTTATTTTTTGACTTTCTGATTTTTTGGTATTTTTATGTTATGAAAAATTAATTTAAAGAATTAAAATAAAACTAAATAAAACAAATAAAATAGAAAAAATAAAAAGAATGAAAAATAGAATGCAAACCAATGGGGGGTGTTGACCCCAATTTTGGAGGTAAATTGCCAGCAATCTGGCCCATTTATTGGAGGCCTGGTTGACTTTTCTGGGATGCGTGTGGCTCCATTGACCTATGCACATGGTGGTCTGCAGCTTCTGACCACTGGATTGATCTTATGGGGCGCGTGGCAAGCTCCAGCGCTGGGTGCATGGTAGATTTCTGGGCGTACACTGCATGGAATCAGGTTAAAACAAAACAAATTGAGAAATATGGGGGACCTGGGAATCGAACCCAGGTCCCAATGCTTGTGTGACAACACAGCTACCACTTGTGTTATTTGCTTTCTTTGTCAATATAATAGAGTATGAATAATAAGAGAGAGAAAACGTGGGTTAGTGGTGGTTTAACAAAATGCGCTCCAGGATTTGAAATAGCCAACCATAGGATGACAAATCACCTTCTTCCTCATTTGTTCTTTGCTTTTGCCTGAAAAATATATCAAATAGCGGGGGTTTTGAACCCCCACTAACCACAGTACAAGAAAATAGCGATTAGGCCATACTCAAATATAAAAAACGCGCGACCTATGGAATGGATTTGTCATGAGCTTCTGGTTTTAGTGGTATAGGTCTTGTGTCTCAATTTTTCTAGAGGAACAAAGCCCTCTTTTAAAGTCTCTGCAACCCTAAAGGGCTTCCATGGCAAGTTTGCATATAGGCGATGAAAATTCAATTAAACAATATCAATAGATTCAGAAGGTCCATGTTAGTATATAACAACAATCAAAATGTATGAAAAATGTCCAGAAATTCAAATACGATTATGCATAAAGTATGAGGAATTTTGACTTCTATATACCAATTCTTGATGCGTAGGGGCTGGAAAAGGATTCAGTTAGGTTCAGGGAGACCTCATCAAGCCTTTTGGATGGGTTATAGGCTTTGAATCACGCCCTATGAGTGTTTTTAGTTTTGGAATTTTTGACAAAAATTGCAAAGTTTGTATTTGGTTTCAGGCGCAGCTCCAAGGTTGTTAGCATTAGGGTTGCATTCTGTTTATGTATGGGAATGAATTAGGGTAAGAATTTGAGTCCATAAGCCTTTGCATTGATGAATCAAATATTTGATTTCCATGGAATCTTTTCCAATCTTTTCCTCATGAAGAACATGCCAATTTGCACCAAATCTTTCCTTTTTTGATGTGCACGAGATCTTGAGAGAATGATGAGGGCATATGCTGCATAAAAAGATTCACACACATTTGTTTAGTATTTTTGTCATATTTTATTTATTTAAATGAATTAATAGTGATAAAAAATTCAAATAAATAATAAAAAATGATGAAATAAATCCCCTTTGGGTCAAATGGTCGTGCATAGCCTTTGGATAATGATTCTTGAAAGAAAATGTGGCCCATTAGCAATTTTGAGGCATTTGAAGCAAAGTTGACTTTTCAAAATTCCCAAAAATTTTCCCAACTTCCACAAGGCATATCTTGCTCAATTTTTAAGCTTTGATCATGTTCTTGGACATTTTGGAAAGGTCTTGAAGTCCTCTAACCAATGCCTTTGGTCCCATGTCATTTTGATTTACCAATATCAAGTTATGGTCTTTGACATAAAGTGCCTTTTTGTTGACTTTTGAAAATGACCTATAATGTTGAGATTGATAACTTTTTGTGAGAGCATTTCTTGGACTTGAAGTGTGAAGAGGAGTTGTAGGAAATGTAATTCTCTTAAAGATGAGCTTTCTATGGAATTTTTCTGATAAACCATGTGGAAGTTATGCCTTGGTCAAGTTACAGTTGACTTTTTCAACTGTCCAAATATGGAAACTTTTGCATCTTGAGACTTTTTGAGCCATGCCTTAAAAATCATGATCAAGAATTGATCAAATGATGTTTGTGGCTTCAAAATATGATGTTGACCAAAAATTTGAACTTTTGACTGTCAAATGACCATTTTACCCCTATAGTTGACTGTTGGGCAATTAGGGTTTTTGACTGTGCAATTTTGTACTGTAAGTCTTGAAACTTGGCATGTGGTTGCTTGACCATGTTTGTAGGCATGTGGGACTTGATTGGACCCTTGGAAACTTCAATTTCTTTGTCAGAACCAGAACCCTAGTTTTTGACTGTTAGGAGGCCCTTGAATTGTGCAACCCTTGAGGAGATTTTGAAGCATGCTCTTGGCAAATCTTGAAGAATATGGGAGGGAAAATTTTGGGGTACAACACACACGCGCATATTTTTGTTCTGACCAATAAATCTTTGTTTTATTTTATTATATTTTCTTTGTAGTATATTAACAAACAAGACCAAGTGGCCTAGTGGAAAAGCAAGCGCTCCAAATACCATCAGGACCTGGGTTCGAATCCCAGGTCCCCCACTTTCATTCATAATTTTATTTTTCAGGTGATTTGGTACATATGCCTAGCTACAGCCCATCATACATCCTCAAGCATCCAGTGGCCAGATGGCCATAGGCCAAATCTGGTGGCCAAAAGCTGATGGTCCACCATAGACCAAGTCAGCATGCGCGCATGGAATCAAAAAGGTCAAACAAGGCCAGCATTATTGGGCCTCTCATTTGCTGTTCCAACACCCTAAAACAGGCCCAAACCCCCTTACTCTCTCCTATTTATTTTTTGTTTTATTTAATTGTTTTATTATATTTATTTAATTACTAACCAATCAAATTTCTTTTTCTTTATAAAATAAAAACCACAAAAATATTTTCTTTGTAAAATCAAATTTTAATTCTTATTTTTATTAATAAACACTAATTAAATTAATTTAGTTTTTTTAATTAGAATAACTTTAACTCTTTTGTAAACAATTAAAATTAGAATTAGAATTAATTTAGGTTTTAATTACTAACATTAATTTTGATTTCTTTCTTAAAATACTAAAAATCCAAAAAAACAATTTATTTTTATTAATTTAATGTAGTGATTAATTTAGATTTATTTCTTTCTTAAAATAAAAATAACAAAAAGATGTTTTCTTTAACAAAGGGTCAAAACCCTAAACTCGCACTCGATTTAATTTCCCGCACGCGATTTATTTTCTTTTATCATATTAATGTACTTGCTCCCAGATTGTAATCGTAAATAGGACTTTTGTTTATTTTTATCGCTTTATTTATTTTTAAAGGGTTTGTCTTTGGCGATGTAATACCTGACGCCTTGTAATTTAAATTCCGCAATTTATTTTCCGCAAATTATAACTGTTAGATGTTTGATAATAGGGATGCATGACAAGACTGGATGTTTTAACCTAAAATCAACTTAGATCACCCTTAACATGTACCAAGATAAAATTAACTGAAAACGACACGTTCGCACATGCGCACTCTTAGGGTACACCCCACTTGGTTGTCTTCGTACGCGGTCATTGAGTATAGGTCGTTTTAGAGGTCGTCCTCTTGTCCAAAGATCATAGTCGCCTCGAAATGGTTTCCTCAGATATTGTTTCCTCAAAACAAATGATCTAAGATGTTAGGGTTACCGCTAAGGCGTCCTAACATTGCTTTGGTGACCGTAAGTCCCGCATTCGAATTGACCCTTAAACTCCGAAGACGGTGCTACCTACTCATTCATAGTGGGATATCATTGTCTAAAGGAAGATAGCATAGAACGATTCCTTTTTCGAGTAGGTAGATGGTTCTTAGATACTTGCTCTTTCAAAAAAACAAAATCTTTTCACACTTACACTTTTCGAACAAAGTTTTCAAAAACACTTCATACACTCTTGAGGACAAAAGCAAGAGTTAAATCGAAGTTTTCAAAACAAAAACTTTTTCAAACCCACAAGCACAAAGAAAGAAAATTTTGAAAACAATTTAGCAAGTACCTAAGAGCCCGTGGATAACCACGGACAGAAAGGGTGCTAACACCTTCCCTTTCTATAATCTACCACCTGGACTCAGAAATATCTCAAAAAAGGAATTTTTCTGTGCTTTTTTCCTTTCCTTGTTGGATAAAATAAAAGTCGATGGCGACTCTTGCTTACCACGACATTTTGCAAAAACAAACGCAAAACGCAAACCAGCATTCCAAAAAACAGTCAGTTCTTCCCACCGTATTATAGAACTGGCGACTCTGCTGGGGACGCTTAATAAGTGGGGTGTACCTTATGAATAGTTCATATTGTTCTCAATTGCTTGACTTGTATGCTTTATATTTGTGGGCTTGAATCAGAGTTACTATAGATCCTAACCCGGATCTGGGGGATACCGTTTAGGTAAGTAGCAATAAACTGTGAGGGAACTGTACGACGTAGACCGATACAGTTGAAGCAGTAGCTACATTGGTGTGGCACTTTAGTATGTACCGATATCCCTTGTGGCACAACGAGGAGAATATGGGTCTGCTAAGGGGTCATTAAGCACCAACTGACCTTAGAACCTTTAAATTGACCAACTTGGCCATAGAACAGTAGCATTATGCTACACTCATTGAGACTAAACTCTCGCGATGATTCCGGCCGCAAGAAAAGGTTGCTAAACTGGAATTATGACCGATCGAGGGTAGTCAGTGATATTGAGATCCTCTAGAACCCGCTTACTATTTTTAGGACGGGTTTGAACCAACTAAACTTAAAGAGGGTAGTACCTAGACTCCTTGCCAGCCTGAAATCTAAGGGCTCTCTGTGTGACTTGTGTGCCTTTACCATGTTTGCTATTTGTGGATACTTATGGTGTGTTTTCTATCATTTCATCATGACATTGCATGCATCTTGAATTGGACTAACCTATTTCAAAGACAAGAGGGATTCATCTTTGTTCTGTTTTGTAGGTCATGGCACCCATGCATAGAAACACCATCCAGGTCAACTTTGTCCAGGTTCCCACTCAGCTTAAGGAATTGGTTGCAAAGGTTTCA
This sequence comes from Vicia faba, assembly GCA_948472305.1. Lineage (NCBI taxonomy): Eukaryota > Viridiplantae > Streptophyta > Magnoliopsida > Fabales > Fabaceae > Vicia > Vicia faba. Next base: position 393,053,538 of record OX451737.1, read on the forward strand.
GATACTACCTCCTTCATCAGAAGACATCGGCACCTCCTTGGTTTGGTCACTTCCAAATTGGACGAGCAGATGATGAGTGTCTTAGTCCAGTTCTTTGATCCATTGTACAATTGCTTTACTTTTCAGGACTACCAGTTGGTCCCTACCTTGAAAGAGTTCTCTGATCTACTTGGTATCTTTATTCTAGAGCAAACCCCGTTCACAGGTTGAGAGAAGATCCTTAGGCCAGAAGAGATTACTTCAGCCCTCTGTTGGCTGAAGATTTTGATAATGTTATTTAGAAGCCAAATGAGTTAAACATTTTTGATCGAAATGGAATTAAATGTCATATTTCGAAGTAGCAGAAGCAGTGTTTCGAATAAGTGTGTCAAAGCTTGGAGCTTCGAGCGGCAATTATGGGAACATATCTAAAGGAGTCTCGAAACAACAGCGAGGCTGTGTCTGGGAAGAGCGTTCGAAACGGAGAAACACCAAAGCATTTAAAATTCAAATGGAAGCGGGACTTTCAAAGTTTGAAAGTTATGTGTTGGAGCATTTGGGGACACGTGGAAAGATGAAAGAAGCATTGTCCTGCATGTTCGAAACGTGGCATAATCCTATAGCAAGACCGTTATGGTCGAATTAGTATAAATAGAAGTCTTAGTATTAGGATTTCGTGTGTCATATCTATTATACAAAATACTCAATAACATTCAAACTACCACATGGCAAGGGAAACGAATGCAAGAGAAATGTATGTATGATAACACCATGTATTTCTGATTTAATGAAAACCTTTTACCATTTCCAGTACTTTCCTTTATTCTTTTTGTCAAACAACATTTACAAGTTTTCTTATTTACAGTCTTTTCACTTCGAAATCTCTTCTTCAAAGTTTTACATTTTAATGTTTTCTTTATATTTCGAGCACTTTATATTTCAGAAAACTGTCATATTTTCCATACCTTTACCTTCAAGTCTTATCCTTCGAACGCATATGTTTACTTAAAATCATTTACAGATTTCTTGCATTAAACGCTTTCTTCACATTTCAAACTTTTACGCTCCAGAAATCCTTTATGTTAACCGTTTTGTAAGTCGAAGCCATTTACTTCACTTTTATGCAGTTTTACATGTCTTTACAATTAGCATTACAATTAGCATTTATTCGTGTAACTTAGTTTTCACACACATTTTGATTACATCTTTAGACTCTTAGAGAGAGAGAGAGATCGAAACAAGCCAAACACCTATACAATATCAACCATGAATATCTGTTCGATTGTGAGAGTAACCTTAATATCCAAGGAGTCCTAGGATCAATCTAGTCGATCCTGTGAGTTACCAGAGGAATTGAATAACAGTAAGAAAGATTATTCGATAGTTTGGAAGACTAGCGGTTGTTTACCAGAAATCACTGGAAACAAATTGGCACACCCGGTGGGACCAATAATTGGATATCAGAATTAAGGATTGTTGAGACATAACCATTACAAAAAACGTTGGAACCTAAGAAGTTTGCTGTTTTATGAACCTGAGAAGTGGTAAGATAACCAACAGCAACCAACCTTTATCCAGAAGAAAACGTTTGGACAAAATGTCTAATTCAGACAATCAACAAGGGGACCAAAGTGGCCCACATGCAACAGGCACTAACGCGTCCACTTCGATCGGAACATCTAATGTAATCCCTTCGAATGCACAGTCTGTTGCATCTTTGACCAGTAACATAGCCACCAATGGAGTAAGTGGCATATCAACTAATAGTTCGATCTTAGGAAATACTGGAACTATTGGCTACCCTGGGGGATTCGTTCCACCATCAGGGACACAATCCCATTTCGCCACCCCATTAACTAGACCCCCCGGTTTCGATGGGAATAGAACCAGAAATTCCTCTTATGGAATGCCAACATCTTTTATGGCAGGTTTACACAATTCCACATCGAATTCATCTCCACAACTAGGGTCTGGGTCTGGGGCGAATCAGTTTATGACAAATAACCAAGGGTCGGTGGGTTATAGCACAATGCCTATCCTAACCACAGACAACCAGTTGGCTTTTAGGCAATTGATGGATGACAGTAACCATAATATGATAGGGGTGTTAGCACAAACCATGCAGGAGATATTTGCCCCAATAGTGCAAAATGTGACTGTGACAAACAGGGAAAACGCTGACAATATGAGTCGAATAGCAGATTTCTTCGCTCCCCCAGAAAGGCGTAGGCAGAATCAGGCGGGATTTCGAACAAACACGCCTGTTATAGAACAAATTGCTAACGACCCGATTTATAGACCACCCAGAGAAGAAGTTAACTTAGGGGCCAGGGCACCAAGGTTAGAAGCCCCAATAATCCCGGGCCCACAAAGGGAAATTATGGAACCAGGGGCAAGGGTCAAAAGGCTAGAAGCCCCAGAGTTTCGAGAAGAACAACCTAGGGGAGTTGTTTTGGTTGGTCGAAATCAAGATGCCGATGCCGTCGTTCATAGAATTCGAAACGATAACATCTTGGCAGAAAACAACCTAACCACCATGATAGAGAGGGTCATGGCCCAGAATGGCCTCAACACAGGAATGAGAAGGCTAAATTACGCTTCTCCTATATTGGATTGCATAATGCATACTGATTTACCAAGGGGATATAAAGTCCCTAAATTCACAAAGTTCGCTGGGGATACCAATGAGTCAACAGTCGAACACATAGCGAGATATCTAACCGAAGCGGGAGATATAGCCAATAATGAAGATCTCAGGATCAAATACTTCCCAAGTTCCTTGACAAAAAACGCCTTCACATGGTTTACCACTTTGCCTCCTGGGTCTATTGACACTTGGGCTCTCTTAGAGAGATTATTCCATGTCGAAAATAAGTTTGAAGGAACTGGCCAGTGTTAAGAGAAAGTTCACCGAACCCATAGATGATTATTTGAATAGATTTAGGCTTTTGAAATCCAGATGTTACACAGTAGTGCCTGAACATGAGTTAGTCGAAATGGCCGCTGGTGGCTTGGATTATTCTATTCGAAAGAAACTAGACACTCAGTATTTGAGGGACATGGCTCAGTTAGCCGATAGGGTTCGACAGGTCGAAAGACTAAAGGCCGAAAAAGCCAGAGTCTTTAAGAATAGCAAGAAAGAAAGGATTTCCTATGTTGGGACTGAGGAAGCAGAAGAATACCCTGAATTCGAATTCGAAGAGGTCGAAATTGACCTCGCTGAATTAAAACAGGCCCCGCCTTATTCTTGCAAAATGTTAGTTCCCACAAAAGGGAAAGATATTGTTGAAAATGAAAAAAGTGACAAATTTCCAAAGAAGGTTTATACCTTCGACGTTACTAAATGTGACGAGATTTTTGACTTACTTGTCAAACATGGCCAACTAATTGTGCCATCAAATGTCAAAATACCTCCTTTGGATCAGAGAAAGAAGAGGGGATTTTGCAAATATCATAGTTTCCTAGGCCACAAGACCTCACAATGTTTTCTTTTCAGGGACCTGATTCAAAACGCGATCAAAGATGGCAGACTAAAGTTTGCTGATAAGGCGAAGATGAAAGTGGACGAAGATCCCTTGGACGTCGCAGACACCAACTACTCCGAGCCTGCATGCATTGGAGAGGTCAACATGGTGGAAACTGATCAAAGCGACGCCCTAACAGGAGAGAAGGGTACTGGAGTTGAAAACTGGGTGATGGTCGAAGTCAGCGAGGAGGTCACTGAAGACATCCAGAATACGCCAGAGACTTCGATTGCTGCACCTGTAGCTGTTGCAAGAGAAACCCAGGCTACTGAAGGCCAGGGAAATCAAAACCAAGAATTAACACAAGTCACTGAAGGCTTGAGGCTGGAATTGGAGAAAGTCCAAATCACGCAGCCAATTCCCCCTCAGAAGGAAATATGGGACACTCTAGGGGAACCCAGTGGAAAATTTGACTATTTGGTCAAATATTCTGCCCCAGAGAGTTCGAAGGTTCAGATTGAGGATATAAAACCCACAGGATGGGGAGATGATGAAGCTAAAGAGGGAGATGTAGAAATAAATATGGTGGATATGGAAAGGCCTCGCTCTGAGATGGAGGAAGTGGAAAAATACTTAGAAAAAGAAAAGTATAGAATGGGGGATAATCACACTGGAGATGCTAGTCTCAAAGATTATCTCATGACATGCCACAAAGGAGATTCAGGCATGATATTGTGCCCTAGGTGCAACATCCTCTGCAATCAAAGAATTGCTGCGAATTTCGAAAGGGTACAGAGGGCTCGAACTGGAAACAATTGGCGCCAGGATAACCAGCTTTTTAGGTGTTATCCCAAGGCTGGGGAAAGTTTGCTGGAGTTTGTGTTTCGCTGCTACAAAGGGGCAACCAAGTGCTTGATTTGCCCAAGGTGTTCTGCTGTGTATGACCAAAGCATGGCCAGGGCCTTCGAAACGATTCCCTTCGCCCCTTGCTGGAACCATCAAGAAACTGCCCAGATGGGCCCACGTTTCGACAGCAGACACAAACAGCGAAGGCCTGATAGCCCTCACCCCAAGGCTGCTCGAAGAGTGACTTTCAAACTCCCTGCTGAAGTGCCAACCGATAGATGGTTACAAGTCAGAAATGACAAAGGCAAAGATAGATGGAGAAACGCTGAACGAAATGCACGCCATGCTGTGACATACAGGAGGCAATTCAACACAGCAAAAAGGGAGGAAGTGAGATTAGAGAATTACAAAGGAAGGAACCCCATGTCAAGATCCCAGTGGCGCAGACAACAAAGGATTCGAAAGGCTGAGAGAGAAGCTGTGGCAAACAAAGGGGATACTTCAACGAAAAACCAAGGTGAATCTAGCACCAACAAACCAAAAAATCAAACTGAAGATAAACCTCCAGTCAATAGGAGGCTCTTCTCTGAAGAACAACGCGATGAACCAAAGGAATACACTCTAGGCCCGGAAGAGGACGAAGATATGATAACAGATAACTTCGAATCGGAGGGGGAGTCTTCATTTAACTTGAACTGTAACGTGGTGTCTGTGCTTCCCTGCGAATTTGGGCAGGAAACCGAAATCAACGAATATGAGGAGGAAGACACCACGGATTTGATGAAACATAGGCCCGTGTGCTATTATGTGATGGACAATGGGGCTGTTGAGGAACAAAATGCGTTCTTCGAACGTCCAGAACCTGCAATGAAGAACCATCTCAAGCCACTTTTCATTCGGGCGAAAGTTGGTGTCCATGGTGTGAACAAAGTTCTAGTGGATGGGGGTGCTGCAGTCAATTTGATACCCCATTTCATGCTAAAAAGATTAGAGATCCGCGAAGGAGATATCAAGCCCCATAATATGGTTCTGTCCAATTATGAGGGAAAAGTGGGCAAAACACTGGGGGTGGTCCAGTTGGAATTGACAATAGGCTCAAGCTGTAGGCCCACCATGTTTATGGTGATCGAAGCCAAGGCCAACTATAACCTGCTGCTGGGAAGAGAGTGGATCCATGGCGTGGGGGCAGTTCCTTCGTCAATGCATCAGCGACTAGTTCTGTGGAGAGATGATGGAATCGTGGAAAACATCGAAGCAGACCAGAGTTACTTTATGTCAACTGTCAATTTAGTTGACAAAAGGGATTATGATAAAAATCTGGCAAAGATTGCTCCATGTGTTCCAAATAATGAGATTAATGAAACTAGAAACGCCCACTACTACATGACCCTTCGTCATGATGGCCTTTACTGGGACAGAATAATAATCAGTGAAGAAGAGGAAGTCGAAAGCACTATACAAAAACGGCCAGCAGGCTGGGACTTCGACAACCTTAGCCATGACTGAGTTTACCTTTTTCGAAAGGATTTCGGCCTATATGGCTGAGAACGAATCAAAAGCGGCCTTAGAGGCTGAAATAAATAAATCAACTATAAAGACGAACGAAGTCAGTGGGGAGGGTTCGAAATGCTCACCCTTCAAAGAGTTTGAGATGGATCAAAGGTTGGATGCCATCTATGATAAAGAACCCTTAGGCTTCGAAAGGGACCCCATAAACTCAGGTGCCAAAATGTTGGCACAGGATCCACTCGAAGAAGTCAACTTAGGGGATGAAAAAACGAAAAGAGTAACCTACATAAGTGCTAAACTTATCCCAGGCCTCAAGAAGGAAGTGATCGAAGTCCTTAAGGAAAACAAAGATTGCTTCGCGTGGGATTATGACGAGATGCCTGGTTTAAAGAGGGAGTTGGTCGAACACAGACTGCCAATCAAAGATGGCAAGAGGCCCATCAAACAAACTCCCAGAAGATTCGCACCAGCAGTTCTCACAAAAATTAATGCTGAGATCGAAAGGTTGTTGCGCTGCAAATTCATCAGAACAACAAGGTACGTCGAATGGTTAGCAAACATAGTACCCGTTATTAAGAAAAATGGTTCTTTAAGAATTTGCATAGATTTTAGGGATTTAAACACTGCAACCCCTAAAGATGAATATTCCATGCCCGTGGCAGAAATGCTAGTAGATTCTGCTGCAGGGTTCGAATACTTGAGTATGTTAGATGGATACTCTGGGTATAACCAGATTTTCATTGCTGAAGAAGATGTTGCAAAGACAACATTTCGTTGCCCAGGAGCCTTAGGCACCTACGAATGGGTGGTGATGCCTTTTGGTTTAAAGAATACTGGGGCAACTTATCAAAGGGCAATGAATTCAATTTTTCATGATTTCATTGAAACCTTCATGCAGGTGTATATTGACGATATAGTCATCAAATCTATATCTACAGAAACACATTTGCATCATTTAAGCCAATCATTCGAGCGAATGAGAAAACATGGCTTAAAGATGAATCCCCTTAAATGTGCATTTTTTGTGCAGGCTGGAGATTTTCTTGGTTTTGTGGTTCACAAGAAAGGAATCGAAATCAACCAGAACAAAACCAAAGCCATAATGGAGACGAAAGCACCTGCGTCAAAAAGGGAGTTGCAATCTCTGCTAGGGAAAATTAACTTCCTCAGAAGATTCATCTCGAACCTGAGTGGAAGAACCCAAGCTTTCTCTCCGTTACTTCGTCTAAAGCAAGGTCAAGCCTTCGAATGGAACGAAGCTCACCAGGAGGCGTTTGACAGAATAAAAGAATATCTTTCTCAGTCTCTTATTTTGTCTCCACCATCATGGGGGAAGCCCATGAGATTGTACATATCTGCCTCTGAAGTTAGTATAGGTAGTATGCTAGCACAAGAGGATAGCAGTGGTGTCGAAAGAGCCATATACTATTTAAGTAGAGTGCTAAATGATGCAGAGACCAGATATAGCAATTTAGAAAAGCTATGTCTCTGTTTGTATTTCTCTTGTATGTAACTCAAGTATTATATAAAACCTGTTGATGTTTATGTTTCATCTCATTTCGATGTCATTAAACATATGCTTTCAAAACCAATAATGCATAGCAGAGTTGGCAAGTGGGCTTTAGCCTTAACAGAATATTCGTTGACTTTCATGCCTTTAAAAGCTATGAAAGGTCAAGTAATTTCTGACTTCATTGTGGACCATTCGTTGGTTGAGCAGACGATCATGAGTTACGTCGAAATGCAACCATGGAAATTGTACTTTGATGGTTCAACCCACAGGAATGGAAGTGGTGTTGGAGTCCTTCTAATTTCTCCTGAAGGAATTCCAACAAAATTCAAGTATAAATTAGATGGTCCTCGTTGTTCGAACAACGAAGCTGAGTATGAAGCGCTCATTGTTGGACTTAAAGCTTTGTTGGAATTGGGGGCAACCAGAGTCGAAATTAAAGGAGACTCTGAATTAGTGGTCAAACAAATCACAAAGGAATACAAATGCATAAAGGAAAATTTAATGGTATACTTCGTCATAGTCAATAGGCTATTAAGGAAATTTGAATACATGGATATTCAACACATACCAAGAATAGAAAACCAAGAAGCAAATGACTTAGCGCAGTTGGCTTCAGGTTATAAAGTGTCTACCAAGAACTTTAAGGATTTGGTCGAATTAAGGGGAAGAGTTATGGCTACTAGATTCGCACCATCGGATCTGGAAAGTATGAGATTGGGATATGCTGAGAAACAGGGATTCGAAATACTAGCCATAAATACTTTGTCAGATGCAGATTGGCGAAGTCCATTGAAGAGTTATCTAGCAGACCCAACTCTAAAGGTGGATAGAAAAACAAAATATAGAGCATTGTCATATCTCCTCATGGGGAACGAATTGTTCAAAAAGACCCAAGAGGGTGTATTATTGAAATGCCTAGGAGAGAGTGAGGCATACTTAGCATTGTCTGAAGTCCATAATGGGGCATGTGGGGCACACCAAGCAGGCCATAAATGAAATGGTTGCTATTTCGATACGGTTTGTATTGGCCTAACATGCTCAAAGATTGCATAGACTTTGCTAAAGGATGTGAGGAATGTCAGAAGCATGCAGGAATTCAACATGCCCCTGCAAGCGAGTTGCATTCGATCATCAAACCATGGCCATTTAGAGGATGGGCATTGGATTTGATAGGAGAAATAAATCCTGCTTCGTCCAAAGGACAGAAATACATCTTGGTAGGAGTAGATTATTTTACCAAATGGATCGAAGCTATACCTCTGGTAGTTGCTGATCAAGAGGCAATTATTGAATTTATACAAAAGCACATTATCTATAGGTTCGGATTGCCAGAAAGCATAACTACAGACCAAGGCTTTGTATTTACTGGTAGAAAGATGCAAGGATTTTCCCAAGAAATGGGGTTTAGATTGCTAACATCAACACCATATTATGCTCAAGCAAACGGACAAGTCGAAGCAGCAAATAAAGTAATAATAGGATTAATCAAGAAGCATATTGGCAAGAAGCCAAGAAACTGGCACAAAACTCTGGACCAAGTATTATGGGCTTGTAGAACATCTCTTAAGGAAGCTACTAACACTACGCCTTTCCAACTTACATTTGGTCATGATGCAGTGTTACCAGTAAAAATTCATCTGCAATCAGTTCGAATTCAGAGACAAAACGAAATCCCAACTGCATTATATTGGGAAATGATGATGAATGAATTAGTTGAGTTGGACGAAATTAGATTACATGCATTGGAAATTTTGATGAGGCAAAAAGAAAGAGTGGCCAGAACATACAATAAAAGGGTGAAGGAAAAAGTATTCATTATTAATGACTTGGTCTGGAGAGTCATATTGCCTATGGATAAGAAGAATAAAGCGTTAGGTAAATGGTCACCTCATTGGGAAGGACCTTTTCGAATATTAAAAGTATTCTCAAACAATGCATACGAAATCGAAGAACTCATGGATGATAAACGTGTCCTAAAGGTTAATGGGAAATATTTAAAGAAATATAAGCCAAGCCTGCGGGAGATTCGAATAGTAACAACGTAAACAAGATATTATAAAAAGCCAAGATGGCAAGATAAAATGCCAAAATGGCGTTGTTCGAATATTACATGTAAGAAACCAAAATTATAGTCAAATAAACATCAAAATCTAGAAATAAGAATTATTTTTCAATCGATTAAAGGTGCTTCGAAATGACTCAAGTTTCTGCTGAGCGAACCGCCTGGCTCCTTCCAAGGTTGCCACTTCTCCTTTAAGTTGTTATGCAATCTCCATTTCCGCAAGCCCCTGGTTGAGAAGCTCTTCGAATTGGTTACCAGCAGGATTGGTTTCGAAGGCTAGTTGTTGTTCTTTAGCCTCCTTAACTTTCTGTTGAAGTTCCAGAATCTGCCTTTCCCAAAGAAGGATGGACTCAGCTCGAGCCTCATAATCAATTTTCGCCTGCTTCAGATGCATAGCTTGATCCTCAGCTTCTTGAGAGAGTTTCGAAGCTTGTTCATAAGCGGCATCCATGGCAATGCGTTTCTCTTGAACCTTCTTGGCAGCAGATTCGTCTTGGAGAAGGTAGCCAGTTACGTTGTCCAGCAAATTCTGAAGATCGAATAAGAGAGTACTAACTGGCAAGGAGCAGGTGGAAAGATTGACCTTTGTGAGCAGCTCCTTCATAGTATAGCAAGCAGTACTATCTTGCTTAAGCACTTCGAATATATCCACATTGAGAATAGTTTTCCTAATTTTGTTAAGAAGAAAAATTCTTTCATCTGTGGGAAGAGGATAGCTGGTCGAACTTGTGCCAGCCCTAGCAAGTGGGACGTCCCTCTGAGCCAACTTCGCCTTCATGTACCCAATAGGGTCATTTCGTCTCAGAAGTGCCAGCTCCTCGTCAGTCATTCGAGACAGAGAGGATTGAGGGAGTTCCACGCGTAGGGGAACCACGTTTGTTTCAACCTCTAGGGGTTCGTTGGTTGCATTACCATCCCCTTCATTCGTTTCGTGCTCTTGGTCTTCTTCATCCTCGTCCAAGTCTACCACTTCGATACCATCCCTTTCGCTGCTATTTGCGTTGGACTCCGTCCCAGCAGTCGAACCGTCATTGGCATTTTCCTCGTCATTGGCATTTTCCTCCTCAGATTCTTCGTCTGCAAATTCTTCGGCTCTTTGCCCAGAATCAGCTTTCTCTTCTTCAGTTTGAGTGTCCTTTGGGTCCTCTTGAAGAGTTTCAAGAGGGGACTTTTGAAGAGAAGCCCTTTGCAAATCCTCTGCAGACGTTTGAAGTATTGTTTCGTTTACCTCTTTCAGAGGAATGGAAGTACCTTGATCATCCTGCTGTTCAGAAGTTCCAGCCAGAACCGCCATCTTGGAGGAACCTTTATTTTGGACCAAGTTGCTGGAATCTCCTTGAGGAGAGGAGTTGAGCGGAGCAACAGCTCTGGATGGTGAGGTCGAAATGGTGGAAGTTGGATTCAAGATGTTCTGCAAGGAACAACAGAATGTTAAAGAAAAACATTCACCAAGGTAATAAGAAGTTAGTATTAGAAACAATTTTTAGAGGTTCAATTTACCTGTGGACCCTCAGAGGAGAGGTTACTAGCTATACGTTCCAACGTTGGGTTGGAGGTCGAAGGTGGATTTTTGGATTTGGGTAAGGGAGCAGCATCCCTGGAATCGAGTCCAGAGACACTAGTCGGAACAGTGCTTTTAGAAGTATCTTTCTTTGGCTTCTTCTTTGAAGCAGTATTTAAGTTTCCTCCAGCCTTGGGGTCTTCCCCAGTGGTGCTTGATTTCCGCTTCTTGGGAGTAGTAGGAGGAAGCTTGTTGGTCTGAAAGAATTTTAACAAAAAGTTAGATGTAAACCATAAAGCTTGAGTGAATTCGAAACATCAAGGCTAAGTGATTACCGTTGGAATTGGAACACTGGTTGTTGTTGGTGTTATTGTTGCTGTTGTGGTTGCAGCAGTAGTAGTTGTTTCGGGTGGAGTCACTTTGTCAGTAGTTTCGATGGAGGCTTGAGAGGCACTCCCTTCCTTCGACTTCGAGGCAACTGTCTTTATCCTGATAGCTGAAAATCGAAACAATTAAAGCAAAGGTTAAAGATATGGAAAATAAAAGACATTTGGGATTTTCCCAAGCATTCGCACCTGTGCCTTGATCAGATTTAATTGACATGGCAGAAAGGTCGTATCGAAGGTGTCCTGGGAAATCATGAAGCCAGTATCGAGCCCATGTCACAGTCTCAGATGGCTTTGGTTTCCTTTGAAGATATTTGAACATCTCTTTGCAAGTAAACCACCATGGATATGGGGGAAACCAAGCCAGAGCCGGTTCTGAGGTAGGTAATCTGGGAAATTTAGGTGGATGCATTTCGAATGCCAACCTATACCTATCCTCAGGTGACAGCCCTGAAGGAAGTTTTAACTTAGAAACTTTTTGTTTAAATTTTTCCTTCAAGGTCTCAGCTGCTTGATGCACAGTGGAGTCCAAGCGCGTGGGGTCGTAAGTAGTTTCAAAATAATTTTGGAAAGCTTTAATCTCTTTGGCATGAGTAAACATACCTTTCTTTGCTGGTACCTGCACATCGAAGGCATCAATTAGTTTCTGTCGAATTGTAAGTGTATCGAACATATAAGTTTGATAAAACTTGATCCACCACTCCAGAAATCCTTTAGCCGCGAGATGGGTAGGTTCGAAGGTTATCAGCTCAAATTGGGCAAAGCCTTGATATTGTTCTTGCTGTATTTTGGCTTCCCGTGCCTTGAAAGTTCGTCCAGAAGTGATGGCGCTCTCAGTTTGAAACAAAGGTTCAGGAATTAATTGGCATAAGCCAAACTGCCTCGAAACGAAGTTTGGTTGGTAGGCAAAGAGAAAAATTTGGTTCTTGGCTGGGGTTATTCTTGAAGAAATGAGTCTAGGCAGCAAGAAAGCTCTCCATACATCCTAAATCTCCTTACTCTTGATAGCTTCTGAGAGAGACATGGTGAACCAAGAAGGTCCATGAGCCCTCGAAGCAAAAGGCGCCATGCTCTCTTCGAACTTGTGCCTTTTGGAGAATATCATGATGTACTTCGAGAATTGAACTTTGAAGTCATCTTTGTCATCATTAGGAGTTAATCTTCGAAGCCTAGTGCCTTCTACTATCCTATCACTTATCTCAGAATCTTGCTCATCAATGGTATTGGCAGTTGATAAGGAGGGTTCGAACATGGCATTTAGCCATAGTTGGAGTAACCAAAATGGGCCAGCCAATAGAATATTTTTGGAGGTGTGGGATTTGAGGCTCGAAACAGCTGACCTCAGGCTTTCATAGAGGTCAACTAAGAGTAGTTCACTTAGGCACACTTTTCGATTTTCATGTAAATCCCTAGCTAGAGGAATGAACCTACTAGCTACCTGTAGGGATCTACTGCAGAAAACGTATCTTGACAGCCACAGGGTTAAGAAAGCAATGTGCTCTACGTCAGACACATTGTCCCCTTCAGCATGATAATGACTGATAAATTTGGAAAAACTGGCTAGCTTGACTTCGAAGTCAATTATGCTTGAGTGCTCTTCGTTGTCGGGTATATAAGTTTCTCCCACTGGCGACAGCCCAGTAATGGCCGCTATGTCGAAGAAGGTCGGGGTGATCATTCCACCTGGGAGATGGAAAGTATTGTAGGTACTGTCCCAGAAATAAAGGGACGCGAATAGCAGAGGGTGGCTGTAGGTGAAACCAGGCTTCGATAGCTTAATCAGGTTATAAATGCCTAATTCTTCCCATTGCTGGGATTTCTTGGCTTCTACTTTCGTGAACCAATTTTGATAAGCAATATCAGAAGTAGGGCAAGATCGAAATGGCTTAAAATTACTTTTTACATAATCCAAAACAAAGGGGTCCTTAGGAGGAATAGTTGGGGTTTCTATGGTATTTGAACTAGGAGATTCTACTGCCTTAGGGGCGTCCATTTTGTTAAATAAGGGTTTGAAGCTATAACAAACTGGGAAAGTCGTCCTGGTGTCCTTTAATATTTCAAAAACCGTAAGAGGGCCATTTAAAGCTAACCTCTTACCAGCAACGTGGGTAGGAATGAGTACCTGTGACGCATACAACATTTCTTTTTCTTTGGAAATCATCTGAGGGGCAAGAGCAGATTGGCCTTGGATGGTGATGATTTTACTTTCCATGGTAGCTCCTGTAGTTTTTCCTTTCTTCTTGGAGACTTTCTTGAGTTGGGATGAAGTAGAAGAAGACATTTTGAAAGATGTTGAAAGCTTAGATTGTTTTATGAGAGAAGGAGGGTAAAAGATTCAGAGTGTGAAAGATTTAGAGTGTGAAAAGAAAAGAAGAAAATTAAGTTGATGTTTTATAATGGGGAAGTTTAAGCATCCACCGAATAGAGGTGTGATACGTGGAGATCATGGGTTGGTGTGATGAAGAGGTGGCGTGAAGTTAACATAGGTAATAGGCGTGATTTAGAGATAATCATTATTTATAACTGCACCACGCTGTGAAGTGGCTCCGGGCGGTTAAGGAATCCAAAAGGTGCTATGATTGATGTGACTGGAGTCAAATGCATTAAATGTTACGATGATTCGAAAGTCCCATCAAAATCTTGTGTAGGTGTTTAAAATAGGTATTTCTCAGAGGAATCGAAATACATATTTTAAAGGGGCAATTTGTTGGCTGAAGATTTTGATAATGTTATTTAGAAGCCAAATGAGTTAAACGTTTTTGATCGAAATGGAATTAAACGTCATATTTCGAAGTAGCAGAAGCAGTGTTTCGAATAAGTGTGTCAAAGCTTGGAGCTTCGAGCGGCAATTATGGGAACATATCTAAAGGAGTCTCGAAACAACAGCGAGGCTGTGTCTGGGAAGAGCGTTCGAAACGGAGAAACACCAAAGCATTTAAAATTCAAATGGAAGCGGGACTTTCAAAGTTTGAAAGTTATGTGTTGGAGCATTTGGGGACACGTGGAAAGATGAAAGAAGCATTGTCCTGCATGTTCGAAACGTGGCATAATCCTATAGCAAGACCGTTATGGTCGAATTAGTATAAATAGAAGTCTTAGTATTAGGATTTCGTGTGTCATATCTATTATACAAAATACTCAATAACATTCAAACTACCACATGGCAAGGGAAACGAATGCAAGAGAAATGTATGTATGATAGCACCATGTATTTCTGATTTAATGAAAACCTTTTACCATTTCCAGTACTTTCCTTTATTCTTTTTGTCAAACAACATTTACAAGTTTTCTTATTTACAGTCTTTTCACTTCGAAATCTCTTCTTCAAAGTTTTACATTTTAATGTTTTCTTTATATTTCGAGCACTTTATATTTCAGAAAACTGTCATATTTTCCATACCTTTACCTTCAAGTCTTATCCTTCGAACGCATATGTTTACTTAAAATCATTTACAAATTTCTTGCATTAAACGCTTTCTTCACATTTCAAACTTTTACGCTCCAGAAATCCTTTATGTTAACCGTTTTGTAAGTCGAAGCCATTTACTTCACTTTTATGCAGTTTTACATGTCTTTACAATTAGCATTACAATTAGCATTTATTCGTGTAACTTAGTTTTCACACACATTTTGATTACATCTTTAGACTCTTAGAGAGAGAGAGAGAGATCGAAACAAGCCAAACACCTATACAATATCAACCATGAATATCTGTTCGATTGTGAGAGTAACCTTAATATCCAAGGAGTCCTAGGATCAATCTAGTCGATCCTGTGAGTTACCAGAGGAATTGAATAACAGTAAGAAAGATTATTCGATAGTTTGGAAGACTAGCGGTTGTTTACCAGAAATCACTGGAAACACCCTCCATCTGACAAAGGCAGAGGTAGTGGCTAATTGGGAAACTAGGAGTGGAGCAAAGGGCTTTTTGACTAAGTTCTTGGTTGGTAAAGCTAATCATTTATGGGACAGCCTAGACTTCCAGGCATTTGAATACATTTTGGCTCTTCTCATATATGGTTTGGTATTGTTTCCTAACTCAGATGCTTTTGTCGACGTGAATACAGTGAAGATTTTTATGTCTGGTAATCCTGTACCCACTCTCTTGGGTGACATTCTTCATCAACTTTATGCCCGTACTGCTCAGAAGCGGGGAACCTTGATGTGATGTGCTCCGTTGTTGGCGAGGTGGTTTATTTCTCACCTCCCCAAATCAGTTCTGAAGAACAAGGAAGGCATGGGCTGGGCCTATAGGATCATGTCTCTCTCTCATAATGACATAATTTGGACCATTAAGGGTATGGACGAGGTGGCTATTATTGATCGCTATGGGGAATACCCCAATGTTCCATTAATAGGAACCAATGGGGGAATCACCTATAATCCATGCTTGGCCTTACGTCATTTTGGGCGAGCCAGGAGGGAAGGTCCTCATGATTTGCTAATGCCGAGTATTGTCTTTGATTTCCAAGGGGATAGTGACGAGCAACGTCGTAGATTCATAAGAGCTTGGGATAGCGTACACAGGTCTGATTCGCACGAGCTGGGTGCAAAGACTTCTCTACCAATGGAGCCATATGTCCGATGGGTTCGTATCTGTGCCCAAAAGCTGGGAATGCCGTATGAAGCCGTCTTGCCTATCATTGTTGAGGTTGCTCATGAAGAAGGGGTTCCTCCTACAATTCTCCACCCGTACATCCCCACTGACATTGGGGCATTAAAGAGATCGTGTATGCAGCTGAGAGAAGAACGGTGTTGTACCCCAAAATTTGCCCTCCCATATTCTTCAAAGTTTATCAAGAATCATCCTCAAGTGGTTCAAGATCTCTCAAGGGTTGCACAGTTCAAACCATCCTCCTAAGCCAGTCAAAATTAGGGTTTTGGTTCTTGCAAGGAAGTTGAGGTTTTTAAGGTCTCAATCAAGTCCCATATGCTCATACACATTGTCAAGCATCCATATGCCAAGTTTCAAGGCTCACAAGGTCAAGTTGCACAGTCAAAAACCCTAATTGCTTCACAGTCAACTACAAGGGCAAAATGGTCATTTGGCAGTCAAAAGTCAAAAATTTTGGTCAACATCTTATTTTGAAGCCACAATCATCATTTGATCAAGTCTTGATCATGATTCCACAAGCATGGCTCAAAAATCATCAAGATGCAAAAGTTTCTATTTTTGGACAGCTGAAAAGTCAATTGTAACTTGACCAAGGCATAAATTTTCATGGTTCATCAGAAAAATCCCATCCAATGATCATTTTGAAGGGGATGACATTTCCTACAATTCATCTTCACATTCCAAGTCCAAGAAATTCTCTCACAAAAAGTTATCAATTTCAACATTATAGGTCATTTTCAAAAGTCAACAAAAAGGCATTTTAAGTAAAAGACCATAACTTGAGATTGGTAAATCAAAATGACATGGGACCAAAGGAATTGGTTAAAGGACTTCAAGACCTTTCCAAAATGTCCAAGAACATGTTCATATGATCAAAATTGAGCAAGATATGCATTGGAGAAGTTGGGAAATTATTGTGAAATGGCAAAAGTCAACTATCCTTGAAACTTCAATTTTTGACAAAAGGGCCCACTTTTTCCACTTGATTCAGCCTTGTCATTCCACCCACGTGTCCCATGATTAATTTCAAGATTAAACATTAATTGTTTCTATTTTTATTTAATTTTATTGATTTAATTCATTTTAAATCCATAAAATTCAAATAAAAATCAAAAAAATTAATTAAATGATATCTTGTGGTTTGAATGACTTTGATGCATCATAATACACCTACCAAATTCGTGTAAAGATCATTTAGGCATGAAAATTCAAATTTTGGACAAAGCTTTGAAAGGCCTTTAATGGTGGTTAAGAGGAAATCCAAAACATCATTGCAATGGTTAAAGGCTCATCATGTGACTTGATTCTCATTCAAACATACATATACAAGCCTTGAAGACCTCAAGCACGACCTAGAGTGTACAGAAACGGCCAAGAGCAAAACCAAAAATTGTCCAAAAAGTGAGAGTTCTAAAACATAGTTGCAAGCATCTTCAGATCAAAACAAGCACGTGGTTCTATTCCTTGCCACACCCTGAAGCTAAAGCAACCTTTGCCAAGTCCTGAGGCTCAATATCAAGCACTGTAAGTCATCACAAACTCGTCTCTGAACATGAAATTGGAATTCTCTATTCTTGCGTTTTTTCTCAAAAAAGCTAGCATATTCATACTCCTTGATTAATTTCCAACATGATTGCATTAGCCAATTTTATTGTTAGGCCCTGAATCATGATGCCCGATTCTAGGGTTCACGTTCTTGCATTTTAGGCATTTTTGTTTCAGGTTAAATCAAGGCCAGCCAAGGGCATAAGTGTGATCAGGGGACATGGACGAGGTCAACCATGGTTTTGAAATGGATTTTCATGGCCTAGGGACGATTCTAGGACAAACCTACGAAACCACCTGCGAATAAAAATCCGTAGGTAAAAAGCCAGTGTCCAAGGAAGAAGACGCTGACGCGTCCCCTCCTCATTTGCTCGTTTGAAATAAACGCGTTTTTCTTTTTTTTCCAGGGGATTATTTGATTTACTAATATAATATTTGTGTATTATTATTATTTCAATTAAGTCACACAGCTCAACTGGCTAAGGCGTGTAGGAATCATCCCTTAGGACCTGGGTTCGAATCCCAGGTCCCCCCAAATTCCATATTATTTTTCCTTATATGCTTGTATGCAGCGTTCCAACCATGCTCCACTATGGGCTCCCCTTCATCCAAACGCCAAGTGTCCATAATCAGCCATCCAAAGGCCCAGAGAGGAGGACCACCATGTTTCTCAGTCAAAGCCAGCTCAGCAGATCCAAGAAGTCAACGTGGCTTGAAGGCAAATGGGCCACAACAATGCTAAACAAACTCCCAATTCTGGCCCAAACCCCCCTTGGGTTTGCATTTTTTTGTTTTGTCATTTTATTTTTTTATTTACTTTATTTTATCTCTTATTCCTTTTTTATTAACTATTAACATAATTAATATTTTTCATAAAAAATCAAAAAAAGAACTAATATTATTATTATTATTATTATTAATTTCATGTTATTTTTGTAAATAAAATACTAACAAATAAAATAGTTTAATTAGGTCAATTTTAATCTCTTTTTCTTTACAATAAATACAAATAATTTAGAATTAGGTTAACTTTTGATTTTAATTCTTTTGTTTTGTTTTCATTAAAAACATAAAAACACAAAAAAATTTTTTTTAATTAATTAATTAATTAGTTATTAATTTTAATTTCATTTAATCACAAAAAAGGACAAAAAATTCAATTCTTTTCTTAAAAGGGTCAAAACCCTTAGGACGTTCCCGATTAAATTTCCATTCGCGCATTATTCTTATTTATGATTATTTATGTAACTGTTCCTGGATATGTAATAGTAATTAGGTTTATCTCTTTATTTACTATTTCTCGCACTTTATTTCCAAACGGGTTTTGTTTTTTGGCGATGTATAGACCCGCGCCTTGTAATAGTTAGATTTATATTTCTGCAATTTATTTTCCGCACTCCTAACTGTTAACAATGCATGAATGAATGTATGTAAATAAAATCAATCCGTGGCTCACAAATAACATGTACAAGATAACCTTAACTGAAAAACAACATACAAAGCACATGCCACTCCTAGGGTACGCCTCACTGGTTGCCTCGAACGTGGTCATCAAGTATAGGGTGTCTTAGAGGTCGCCCTTTTGTCTAAAGATCCAGTTGCCTCGAAACGGTTGCCTCGGATAAAAAGGATCTAGGACATTAGGGTTACTTCTAAGATGTCCTACCATTGCTTCAGTGACCACACTGTCCCTAATCATCGAATTGACCCGAATACCTCCAACGACGGTGCTACCTACCTCTCAATGGTGGGATAGCACTATCTAAAAGACTCTTACACAGCTTAATTCCTTAGAGTAGGTAGATTCTCCTGGATACTTGCTCTTCTCAAAAAACAAACAAAACAACTTTTCACACCTCACACTTTCTAAAAGTTTTCAAACAATTTTTTCATACACTCTTGAGGACAGATACAAGAGTTACTTAGAAATTTTTCAAACGAAACTTTTTCCAAAACCACACACACATTTGAAAAGCAAACAAATTTTGAAAACATAAGAGCAAGTACCTAAGAGCCCATGGATAACCATGGATAGAAAGGGTGCTAACACCTTCCCTTTCTATAAATCTACCTCCCGAACCGAGAAACATTCTCGAATAAAGGAATTTTGTTGTGCTTTTGTCCTTTCCATGTTGGAGAACATAAAAGACGGTGGCGACTCTTGCTTACCGCGACATTTCACGAACCAACTTAAAAAAACAGTCAGTTCTATTTCCACCGATCACAGAACTGGCGACTCTGCTGTGGACTTAATAAAGTGAGGTGTACCTTAGGATTAGACCACTCTTGTTTTCAATTGCTTGCTTTGCTTGATTTAATATTGTGGGTTTGCCTTGTAGTTTCATAGATCCTAACCCGGATCTGGGGGATACCTTTTTAGAAAGTAGCAACAAACTGTGAGGGAACTGTGTGGGGTATACCGACATGGTTGAAGCAGTTTGCTACGTTGATGTGGCACTTTGGTGAGTACCGGTAACCCTCGAGTCAAGTCAAGGAGAGTACGGGGCCGCCGTGTGGTGTCTTGAAGCATCAACTGACCTTAGGAACCTTAATTGAACCATCCTGGCCTCTTTAGGGGTAGTGAGATGATTGACTTTGGTGCAGTCCGAAGTTGGTTGATACTCGATACTACACTCATTGAGGGTTGTTTTCTTGGAATATTTTGATCGCCAGTTCAGTGGCTAAATCAAAACAATGAACACAGAAAACAACCTAATGATATTGAGCTCCTTAGAACCCGGTTACTTTTGATAGGACAGGTTTTTGAGCCCACCAACCTCAAGAGGGTAGTACCCCAAACTTCATGCTGGCCTAAACTCTAAGGGTTGTGGTGTGACTTGTGTGCCTTATCATGTTTGATTTTTTGTGAATACTTGTGGTGTGCTCTTATCATAGCATCATAACATCATACAACATCATATGCATTACTGACCACTTCAAGGGTTCGAATCTTCATCTTTGTTCTTGTTTTGTAGGACATGGAAACTATCTGCAGAAAGACAATTCAGGTCAACCTTGTAAGGGTCCCTCCTCAGCTTAAGGAACTTACATCCAGGATTCCCGAGAACTCTTCATTCAGTGAAAGGCATGGTAGACTCATCAGCTTGGTCAATACCAACATTGAAGAGTGTTGTACCCCAAAATTTGCCCTCCCATTTTCTTCAAGATTTGCTAAGAGCATGCTTCAAAATCTCCCAAAGGTTGCACAGTCCAATGGCCTCCTAACAGTCAAAAATTAGGGTTTTGGTTCTGGAAAAGAAATTGAAGTTTCCAAGGGTCCAATCAAGTCCCACATGCCTACAAACATTGTCAAGCATCCTCATGCCAAGTTTCAAGACTCACAGCACCAGATTGCACAGTCAAAAACCCTAATTGCTTCACAGTCAACTGCAGGGGCAAAATGGTCATTTGACAGTCAAAAGTCAAATTTTTTGGTCAACATCTTATTTTGAAGCCACAAACATCATTTGATCAATTCTTGATCATGATTCTCAAGGCATGGCTCAAAAAGTCTTAAGATGCAAAAGTTTCTATTTTTGGACAGCTGAAAAAGTCAACTGCAAATTGACCAAGGCATAACTTCCACATGGTTTATCAGAAAAATTCCATCCAAAGCTCATTTTGAATAGAATGACATTTCCTACAACTCATTTTCAAACTTCAAGTCCAAGAAATGCTCTCACAAAAAGTTATCAATTTCAACATTATAGGTCATTTTCAAAAGTCAACAAAAAGGCACTTTAAGTCAAAGACCATAACTTGAGATTGGTAAATCAAAATGACATGGGACCAAAGACATTGGTTAGAGGACTTCAAGACATTTCCAAAATGTCCAAGAACATGATCAAAGCTTAAAAATTGAGCAAGATATGCCTTGTGGAAGTTGGGAAATGTTTGGGAATTTTGAAAAGTCAACTTTGCTTCAAATGCCTCAAAATTGCTAATGGGCCTCAATTTCTTCCATGAATCATTACCCAAAGGCCATGCACGACCCATTGACCTAAAGGGGAGTTATTTTCTTATTTTTAATTAATTAATTGAATTTTTAATCCTATTTATTCAATTAATTAAAATCAATTATGAGAAAAATACTAAACCATGTGCTTCAAATCTTTTTGTGCATAGAATTCACTCAATATTTCGTGCACCATTCAATAAGGAAAGATTTAATATGATTGGCAATGGTTGGCATAAGAAAAGATTGAAAAAGATTGAAAAAGATCATGGAAAATCAAATATTCAAAGTCATCAATGCAAAGGCTTTGGGCTTGGTTTTTCTAACCTAATTCCATCCTCATACATAGGCAAAGCAAACCTAATGCACAAGGACAGACAAGCTGCGCTGAGAACAAAGAACAACATTGCAATTTTTGACAAAAAATTTAGAAACTGAAAACTGAATTGCAAGGTGTTTCAAGGTCTAAAAAGCATTCCAATCCACTCCTAACACTACCAGGAAGCTATTCCAATCAAAACCATGCCTCCATCCTCAAGGAATTGGTATAATAAAGTCTGACTTTTCATCAAAATTTTGATATTCGTGTTTCACTTTTCATGCATGATTACTGTGTTTTAATGATTGGTTTATATTAATATGAATATGCTGAAGCTATTGGTGCTTTCTAATTGAACTAATATTGCCTGTATGAGAAGTTGCCATGAAAGCTTTTTAAGGTTTCAAAGCTCCAGATTTGGGGTTTTACGCTTGAGGAAAAATTGAATAATAAAACCAGTACCATTGGAATCAGGACCTTCTGACGAATTGAATCCACATCTCGCGCCCTTTTTCTTTTCAACCATGCTCTAATCGCTATTATTGCAGGTTTGGGTTAGTGGGGGTTTAAAACCCCCGCTATTTGATATTAGTTACAGGAAAATGGAGAAGAAGACGCTGGCGTGGCTTGACGTGGTTGGCTGATTCAAATTTAGCGCGTTTTTATTTTGACTTCAGGCCACTAGCGCTTTTTCACATATATTATTCAGATTCCATTATACATACAAACTAACGCGTTGGCTCAGTTGGCTTGTGCGTTGTCCTACAGGCATTGGGACCTGGGTTCGATTCCCAGGTCCCCCATATTTCTTCATAATTTTGTTTGTAACATGATCAGGTGATACTTCGCTCCAGTGGTCCACCAAACATCCTTGCCTGCTTGCCTGCCAAGTGTCCAGGGGTCTCAATCCAAAGGCTATCACATGAACTCCATCATACGCGCTAGTCAAACCCTCCATACACAATCACAAAAAGTCAACAAAGGCCTGGATTGCAGTGGGCCTGATTGCTTCAAAGACCTCCCTTTGGGTCCAGACACCCCTAGGGTTTGCTCAATCTTTTTATTCTTTTTCTTTTATTATTTTTTCCCTTTTATTCTTTTTAATTTGTTTTATTGTTTTAATTAATTCACCAAAATAATTTTCATAAAAACCAAAAAAATCAGAAATCAAGAAAATAAAAAATGTTTATTAAATATTTAATGCATTAATATATTTTGTAAATAAATTTTTAATAATCAATTTAGGTTAATTTAGGTTTTCAATTTTAATGTTTTTCTTAAATAACTAAAAAATGTAGAAATTAGGTTTTTAGCATTTTTATTCTCTTTTCTTAATAAATAACTTTTTCTCCTTATTATTATCATTAATTATTAATTTATTTTGTAAATACTCATGTAATAAATAATTAGTATAAATTAGGTCAAATCCTAAATATTTTTCTTTAACAATTAAAAATAATTTAGAACTAGGTTTTAATTTAACTTCTAATTTAATTAATTTCCTTTATTTCATAAATACCAAAAAACATCAAAGAATAATTTCTTTTCTCATTAAATAATTAATTTACTTTCAATTCCAATTTAATTTCTTTAAAGGGTCCAACGCCCTCGAACTCTCGATTCTTATTTCTTTTCGTGCGTTTGTCTTTATTTTCATTTCAAATATTATGTAATTGCCAAAGCTTTGTAATAGTAATTAGGACTCCATTTATTTTCCGCATTTTATTCAAAACGGGTCTTTGTTAATTTGGCGATGTATAGACCCGCGCCTTGTAATAGCGTAGGACCTTTATTTTCCGCATTTTAATTTCCGCACCTTTAAACTGTTAATCACATGAAAGAATGAATGGCCCAAATAAAATCAAAGCGTAGCTCACCCAATGCATGATCAAGATAAAACATAATTGAAAACGACACACAATTCACACACCACTCTTAGGGTACGCCTCGCTGTTGCCTTGCCCCTCGAAACGTGGTCGTCGAGTATAAGACGTTTTAGTAAGTCCTTATGTCCATGAACATGGCATAAGGGTAGCTTCTAAGGTGTCCTACTGTTGCTCTGGTGACCACACTGTCCCTAAACTCGAATTGACCCAAACACCTCTAACAGTGGTGCTACCTACCTCTCAATGGTGGGATGGCACTACCTTAAGGACATTTACACAGCCTAATTCCTTAGGGTAGGTAGATGAATCGTGGATACTTGCTCTCTTCGAAAACAAATCAAAACTCTTTTCACACCGACACTTTCAAAAAGCTTTCAAAACAATTTTTCAAACACTCTTGAGGACTGATACAAGAGTCGATCTGAAATCTTTAAACGAAACTTTTTCAAACTCACTCACACTTTGAAAAGCAAACACTTTTGAAAACACAAATGAGCAAGTATCTAAGAGCCCATGGATAACCATGGATAGAAAGGGTGCTAACACCTTCCCTTTCTATAAATCTACCTCCCGAACCGAGAACTATCTCATAAGGAATTTTTCTGTGCTTTTGTCCTTTCCATATTGGAGAAAATAAAAGACGGTGGCGACTCTTGCTTCTGCGACATTTCACGAACCAGCGTTAAACAGTCAGTTCCAGATCCACCGATCACAGAACTGACGACTCTGCTGGGGAGACTTTAAAGTGAGGTGTACCTTAGGACTAAGATCACTTGTGTTTTCAATTGCTTTGACTTGTTTGCTTTATTATTGTGGGACTGTCTTGGGAGTTCTATAGATCCTAACCCGGATCTGGGGATACCTTCTTAGAAAGTAGCAACAAGGCTATGAGGGAACTGTGCGGAGTATACCGACATGGTTGAAGCAGTCTGCTACGTTGATGTGGCACTTTTGTGTGTATCGGTAACCCTTGAGTTCAGTCAAGGAGAGTACGGGGCCGCCGCGTGGTGTCGTGAAGCATCAACTGACCTTAGGAACCTTAATTGGACCATCTTGGCCTCTTTAGGGTAGTGAGATAACTGACTTTGGTGTAGTCCGAGGTTGGTTGATACTCGATACTACACTCAATTGAGGGTTGTTTTCTTGGAATATTTCGGTCACCAGTTCAGTGGCTAAATCGAAACGATGAACAATGAAAATAGTCCAGTGATATTGGGACCCTTAGAACCCGGTTACTTCTGATAGGACAGGTTGAGCCCACCAACTTCAAGAGGGTAATACCCAGACCCCATGCAGGCCTAAACTCTAAGGGTTATGGTGTGACTTGTGTGCCTTATCATGTTTGCCTTTGTGAATATTTGTGGTGTGTTTAATCATAGCATCATAACATCATACAACATCATATGCATTGGCTAACCATTTCAGGGGTTCAAATCTTTATCTTTGTTCTTGTTTTGTAGGACATGGAAACTGTTCGCAGAAAGACAATTCAGATCAGCCTTGTAAGGATCCCTCCTCAGCTTAAGGAGCTTATATTCAGGATTCCCGAGAGCTCTTCATTCAGTGAAAGACATGGAAGACTCATCAGCTTGGTCAACACCAACATTGAGGAAGATATGATAAAGGTCCTGTTCCAGTTCTTTGACCCTCTGCATCACTGTTTCACTTTCATGGATTATCAACTGGTGCCTACATTGGAAGAGTTCTCCCGGCTTTTGAAGATCCCTATCCCTTACCAACTACCCTACAACGGTACGGAAAAGGAACCCAAGCTTGAAGAGATTGCTAAGGCCTTACACCTACGACCATCTGACCTCAAGGGACATTGGGAAGTTAGAAGTGGTATCAAAGGGTTCTTATCCAGGTTTCTGTTTGAGAAGGCCCAAGAATGTTGGAACTCCCTTGACCTACAAGCTTTTGAAGAAGTTGTGGCCCTCCTTGTCTATGGTTTGGTGTTGTTCCCTAATCCAGATCAGCTTATAGACATCAGTGCTGTCCAAATCTTCATGTCCAGGAATCCTATACCTACGTTGCTGGGGGACATCCTTTACTCATGTTACACTCGAACCATGAGAAAAAGAGGTGTTCTTATGTGTTGTACTCCTCTCCTGGGAAGGTGGTTTATTTCGCACCTTCCACAATCAGTTTTGAAGAATGAGCGGGGTTTGAGATGGTCACAACGATTGATGACTCTTACACATGCAGATATACATTGGTGCTCTCGATCCAGAGAGGATGTCACTATCATTGATCGTTGCGGGGAGTACCCTAATGTTCCTTTACTTGGAATCAAAGGAGGTATTACTTACAACCCATGCCTGGCTTAGAGACAGTTTGGTTATGCTCGGAGGGATGGCCCTCATGACATGTTAATTCCTGACATAGTTTTTGACTTCGACAACGATGCCCAAGGACTTCGCCAGAGATTTATCAGAGCTTGGAGGATGCCAAGTAGGATAGACAACAAGACCCTGGGGCACAGGAATTCCATCCTGTTGGAGCCTTATCTCAAGTGGGTACGAGCCCGCTCCCAGAAGTTAGTGATGCCTTATCCTCATGTTCTCCCTGTGATCAAAGAGCCAGTATTGGAAGGAGAGGTGTCCTACACCATTCAACATCCTGACATGCCCACGTCCTGGGAAGAGATGCAGAAGAGCTGGATCCAACTTAAGGAAGAACGGAATTCTCTTGAGACCAGTCTACATGCTAGTGAAAAGAAGGTCTTGGAGCTCACCCGTCTGCTGCACGAGGAGAGGAATCTCAACACCTACATTGCTCCAAAGAGGATGCGCAGTGTCTTTTGGGATTGATTTGCTTTTGTAATGTTTGCCCATGAGGCTCTGATGTACCAAACAATTATTTCTTTAATGATAACGTGTGTTCCTTTTTGTCTACAACAAATTTGAACTTTCGAACCCTTGAATGCATTGCATAAACACATATCATTCATCTTGTGCATAGCAGGTACTCTTCTTTTCAGGTTGCTTACTGTTCTTCGCTGTTTATTTCAGCATCATGAACCCTGAATCATCTACCGAGCTATCTATCAAGGCCCTTCAGGCGCAGAACGCACAATTTCAAGAGTTGATCATGGGTTTGGCTCAAGGTCAAGAAGAGCTGAAGGCTCTGCTGGTTAAGAAGAAGAAGAAGAAGAGAACTGTTCTATTCAACTCAGGCTGGAGATTTGGTAACACACTGCAGAATAAGGAAGCTGGGTCTTCTGTAGGCAAAGACAGTCCCCAGGGGGGAAAGGCTCCAAGTCCGGTGGTCTCTGACAATGAGACTGATTTTAATGAGGAACAGTATCCTCCAGCTGAAGACCGGTACAAGCAGTTGGAAGACCGTCTGAACGCCATGGAAATTCAACAAGTGCCTGGCTTGGATTTCGGAGACTTGGGTTTATCTTCTGGTGTGATCATCCCGCACAAGTTCAAAGCACCATCTTTCGTAAAGTATGACGGGGCGTCTTGCCCTAAGCTACACCTCAGATCCTACGTGCGGAAGATTCAGCCGTATACAGTGGACAAGAACTTGTGGATCCGCTTCTTCCAGGAGAGTCTTTCAGGGACTCATCTCGAATGGTTCTATCAGCTGGATGGAACCAAGGTTCGTAACTGGAAGGAGTTGGCTACTGCTTTTTACAAGCAGTATCAATATAATGCCGACCTTGCTCCTACACGTACCCAACTCCAGGGTATGTCGCTAGGATCAGGCGAAGGTTTTAAAGAGTATGCGCAGAAGTGGAGGGACCTGGCTGGCAGGGTGCAGCCTCCGTTAACTGACCGTGAGCTGGTAGATATGTTCTTGGGGACCCTATCCGGGCCGTTCTTTAATCATCTTATCGGCAATTCATCTGCAGGATTCACAGACCTTATTCTGACTGGGGAAAGGATAGAGGCTGGCATGAAGTCAGGTAAGATTCAGAAAGGTGCGTCTTCAAGTTCTGAGAAGAATCCCTTCAAGAAGGAGGCCAGTGTTGTGTATGGGCCTAGGAGGCAAGACAAACCAGAGCGCCGCCAAACTGTCAACGCGGTGATGATTGCTAAACCTGCTGCCACTCCTCGGCAACTCAATAAACCAAGGGCTGAGAGACCCAGAAGAGAATTTACCCAGCTGAGTATGACCTTGTCACAAATCTTGCTGCAGCTGCTATCCACCAACTTGGTGACTGTCAGAGAGGCTCCAAAGGTTGTGAATACTGCCTCTCCTAAGTATAATCCAAATGCCCGATGTGCTTAACACTCCGATAGCCCGGGGCATTCTACTGATGATTGTTGGGCCCTGAGAAACAAGGTGCAGGACCTTATTGATGCGAAGGAGGTACAGTTTGAGGCACCTGAGAAGCCTAATGTGGTAACAGCTCCCCTGCCTGCCCATGGAGTGAATGCTATCAGGGATGATGATGAAATGGAAGAATCTGAGTTCAACAGCTGGATCTACCCGACGACTGACGGTGGATTGAACAATTGGACCGCAAAAGATCATACACCTGTTACTTTTGTTACGCAATAATGAATTCCTTTGTTTTTGTTATTTGTAATAAACAATGAATTGAAACTTTATGGCCCGGTGTCTTACCCGGGGCACCGTTGGCTTCATTTTTGAGGGCTTATAACTGTCATTTCCATATATCATGAATAAAGATCTTGGACATTTTTTCGCATTTCAAATCTTGTGCTCCCTTTCTTTCTTTCTTTCTTTATATTGCAAAACAACTATATTTACACACACTCACCTACACAGGTTTCAATCCACTCTGGATCTCACTGGTAACGACTCTGCTACCGCCAGTTATGACTTCGAAAATCCGATCAACTTAGCCGAAGACGAAGGTGAAGATGATTGCAAAGTGCCTGGTGAGCTTGCAAGACTGTTACTCCAGGAAGAGAGGGAAATTGAACCACATGAAGAGCCGGTGGAAACAATAAATCTGGGTACTGAGGCAGACATAAAGGAGGTTAAGATTGGTGCCAATCTGGAGCTCAGCGTGAAGTAACGGTTGACTCAGATGTTACATGATTATGTGGAAATCTTCGCCTGGTCCTACGAAGATATGCCTGGGTTGGATACTGACATTGTGGTCCATCATTTTCCTACCAAGGAAGACTGCCCTCTGGTTAAGCAAAAGGTCCGCCGTATGCGTCCAGAGATGTCTGAGAAGATCAAAGCTGAGGTTATGAAACAATTCGATGCCGGGTTTCTTGTAGTGACTTCTTACCCTCAGTGGGTTGCTAATGTGGTACCGGTACCGAAGAAGGATGGTAAGGTCAGAATGTGTGTTGATTACAGGGATTTGAACAGGGCCAGCCCTAAGGATGATTTCCCTCTACCTCACATCGACGTTCTTGTTGATAATACTGCTCAGCACAAGGTGTTTTCTTTCATGGATGGTTTTTCAGGGTATAATCAGATCAAGATGGCTCCTGAAGATATGGAAAAGACTACCTTTGTCACTCAGTGGGGCACCTTCTACTACAAGGTCATGCCATTTGGACTGAAAAATGCTGGGGCAACCTACCAACGTGCCATGGTTGCTTTATTTCATGACATGATCCATCATGAGATTGAAGTGTATGTTGACGATATGATTGCAAGGTCCCAAACTGAGGAGGAACACCTTAACCATCTGCAGAAGTTGTTCGACCGTTTGAAACTGTACAAGCTGAGGTTGAATCCGAACAAGTGCACCTTCGGAGTAAGATCTGGAAAGTTTCTAGGCTTCGTCGTAAGTGACAAAGGTATTCAAGTGGACCCTGCTAAGGTTAAAGCCATTCAAGAGATGCCAGTTCCTAAGACAGAGAAAGAGGTCAGAGGCTTTTTAGGACGCCTGAATTACATTGCTCGATTCATCTCGCACCTAACCGCTACCTGTGAGCCAATCTTCAAGCTGCTGAAGAAAGATCAGGTAGTACGTTGGAACGATGAATGTCAGGCCGCTTTTGACAGAATCAAAGAGTATCTCCAAGAACCACCCATCCTTATGCCACCGGTTGAAGGGAGACCTCTGATACTATACCTGACAGTACTTGACAGCTCAATGGGGTGTGTGCTGGGGCAGCATGACGAGTCTGACCGAAAAGAGCATGCCATTTATTACCTTAGCAAAAAGTTTACCGACTGTGAGACCCGATACTCACTGCTCGAGAAAAATTGCTGCGCTTTGGTATGTGCTGCTCGCCGGCTAAGACAGTATATGCTGACTCACACTACCTTGTTGATCTCAAAGATGGATCCGATAAAGTACATATTCGAAAAGCCTGCTCTGTCTGGGAGAATAGCAAGATGGCAAATGATCTTGACAGAATACGACATCCAGTACACGACTCAGAAAGCTATCAAAGGAAGTGTATTGGCAGACCACTTGGCACACCAGGCAGTAGATGACTATCAGTCAATGAACTTTGAGTTTCCTGACGAGAGCATCATGATAGTGACTGATTGTGAAGTACCTGGACCGGATGAAGGACCTGAGGAAGGATCCCGATGGTCTATGCACTTTGACGGAGCCTCCAAGGCTTTGGGTAACGGTATTGGCGCTGTGATCATATCCCCTCAGGGCACTCATACTCCACTTACTGCCCGGCTATGTTTCAACTGCACCAACAACATGGCAGAGTATGAGGCATGTATCATGGGTCTTCAAGATGCGATCGACTTAAGGATCAAGTTTCTGAGTGTCTTCGGAGATTCCGCTCTCGTGATCAATCAGATCAAAGGCGAGTGGGATACGAAACATCCGAATCTTATTCCTTACAGAGAATGTGTGTTGACATTGATCCCCCATTTCAAAGAGATAACTTTTGAACACTTTCCGAGAGAGGAGAATCAGTTGGCGGACGCGTTAGCTTTGATGTCTTCCATGTTCAAATTCAAATGGGACAATGAGGCTCCCCGGGTCATCATCTGGAAACTGGACGAACCGGCATACTGTTGTGATCTTGAGGCTGAGGTAGTGACTGAAAAACCTTGGTACCATGAGGTGAAGAGATACTTGGAGGCTCAGGAATACCCTGAAGGTGCGTCTGTCAACGACAAGAAGTTTCTGAGAAGGTTCGCAGCAAAGTTCTTCCTCAGCAATGGCATTCTGTACAAGCGAAACCATGATTCGACCTTACTGCGTTGTGTGGATAAGACTGAAGCAGAAAGGATCATGGCGGAGCTGCACGAAGGTACCTTCGGAACACATTCCAGTGGACACACTATGGCAAAGAAAATCCTTCGGGCAGGGTATTTCTGGTCCACAGTGGAAGCCGACTGTTACCAACATTCTCGGACATGTCATAAATGCCAGATTTATGCAGACAAGGTGCATGTTCCTCCAGTCCCTCTGAATGTCCTGACTGCACCTTGGCCTTTTGCATTGTGGGGCATATATATGATCGGCGAGATTAAACCTACGACATCCAATGGGCATCGCTTCATCCTGGTAGCGATTGATTACTTTACGAAGTGGGTTGAAGCAGCTTCTTACGCCACTATAACCAAGAATGTCGTGGCACGGTTCATTCGGCACAACCCGATCTGTCGATACGGCGTCCCGGAAAGGATCATTACGGACAACGGTACCAATCTCAATAACAAGATGATCACTGAGCTCTGCGAGCAGGTCAAGATACAGCACCACAACTCTTCTCCTTACCGGACGAAGATGAATGGGGCTGTAGAAGCAGCGAATAAGAATATCAAGAAAATTGTGCAGAAGATGACAGTGACCTATAAAGATTGGCACGAAATGTTACCGTTTGCTCTACATGGGTACCGTACCTCAGCAAGGACGTCAACCAGGGCAACTCCTTTGTCCTTGGTCTACGGCATGGAGGCAGTCTTACCGATTGAAGTGCAAATACCCTCTCTCCGGATAATGAAGGATGCAGATCTGAGCAAAGATGATTGGATCCAGACACGACTTGATCAGCTAAACTTAATCGACGAAAAGAGACTCACTGCTATTTGTCATGGTCAGACGTACCAAAAACGGATGATCAGGGCATTTAACAAAAAGGTCAGACCACAAGAATATCAAGTTGGGGATCTGGTAATCAAACGCATCATCCTTCCTTAGAGTGATCCAAGGGGAAAATGGACCTCTACGTACGAAGGGCCATTTGTGGTTAAACATGTCTTCTCAGGAGGAGCCATGATTCTGACCACTATGGATGGTGACGACCTTCCTCACCCCGCCAATGCATACATAGTAAAAAGATACTACGCATGATAAAAGACCCTCTAGGTTGACATACCTAGGCAAAAATTAGGGCTTCCCGACGAACCAAAAGGGTTCGGGCAAAATGAGGGATGAAATGAAAAAAAATCTATACACCCGGCAAGTCGAAAACCTGAAAAGGCGGCTTGGGCAAAAATGGGTATCCCGGTGGACTGAAAACCCGAAAGGGCGGTCCAGGCAAAAGTTAGGGATAAAGCGTAATACTATGTCTCATTGGATCACCTTGCATCCAGAATCCGGTACCAACTGTCGAGTTCAAAAGGCATCAATCAATCAACTTCATCTTCAGCTAGGTCATCAAGTGATGAGACGCTCGAAGATATAAAGGCGATAGCAGAATTGGAACCCAGTGGGATTATTCTTTTCACATAGCTGTTTTGTTTTCCCTTTGTACAAATTTGTATAAACTCTTTTGTTCGGCGGCGTTCTCTTACTAGGACGTCAGCGTCTTGTACATAAACGCCTATTTACAGGCAAATTCAAAAATCAATATAAATTCACTTTTCAGATCAATTGCCAATTGTTTTTCCTTTTTCTGTTTTGTTTTGCGAAGAATGTCCAAGGTTCAATTTGTGATATATGCATTTGACAATAACTGCTAACTCATAAATGATTGCATACGAAACAAAGGATTAATTACAGGTAACATTAGAAACAGGGGCAATAATGAGTTGTCTAAGCGATCTAATTGCTCTGTCCACCAAGGTATCAAGGTAGGTTCAGCTGAAGAACATAACCAGTATATCTTAATTCCCCAGAGAGTGAGTCAGCAAGTCAATACACTCTCCCCAAGCAGAGTTATCCCATCAGCCTTGAGGAAGTTGGGTATCCTCCAGCAGATCTCAACATTCCCCAGCACAATATACGAACATTCCTAACAAGCATCCCTGGCTGTCTTGATCCAAGATTGTTCCCCGGCGGTCTACCAGACATTCAGTGGAGTCACTTCCAGTACATCTCAAAATTTCCCCAGGAGAGTCCAGTATAGTTCAAGATTTCCCCAGGAAAGTTTGAATCCATCTCCCCAGCAGGAAGCTTATCCCCAGTAGATTCTGGAAGCATCCCCCCTGCAGAGCACGAACGCGTCCCCTGGCTTTATTCAAAGGTTATTTCCCTACCAGGATATAACTGGGTTATCCTCAGCCCAAATCCACGAAAAGATCGTCCTCGGCGAAGCCTTCTTACCCCCCAACGAAGTCTATTAAAGCTTCCAACATAACAACGCTATCCCCAGCGAAGTTATCATCAACATCCCAGCAAAGTACCTCTCTTCCCACAGAGTATTGTTCCCCAGCAAGATCGCTAGAATAATTTTCCCCCGCAGAGTATTCTATTCGCCAAGTTTATTCCCCAACGGAGTCATCTTCTCCTACCGGTATTCTTGCAACCATCATCCCCAGTGGAAACAAAAGCTCTACATCAGCCTAGGATTTAACTTCCCGGCATCCGTCAAGGATTTATTTTCCTAAGACGAAAACATACATTCATAAACATCGCATTTCCATACATTATAGCATGCATATACGCATCATGAACATATAATCTCATCACGCATGTCATACATCATGACATCGCATACAACTAACGTTTTGTCTTTTCAGGACAAAGGTTGATACCAAGATGATTACCATCAACGGTCGCAACTAAAGATCTGATTCCTGTATCTCGCCAGGGTGTATCTGTTGACGATCGATTCCAGACCCGATTCCTGTATCTTGCCAGGGTGCGTCTGAAGAGTTCGAGGATCCGATGCCTATATCTTGCCAGGGTGTATCCATTGAAGACTAGCATTACCAGACCCGATTCCTGTATCTTGCCAGGGTGCGTCTGAAGAGTTCGAGGATCCGATTCCTGTATCTTGCCAGGGTGTATCTGTTGACGACTAGCATTACCAGACCCGATTCCTGTATCTTTCCAGGGTGCGTCTGAAGAGTTCGAAGATCCGATTCCTGTATCTTGCCAGGGTGTATCTATTGACGACTATATTCTCCAAGACTCGATTCCTGTATCTCGCCAGGGCACGTCTGAAGAGTTTAAAGATCCGATTCCTGTATCTTGCCAGGGTGCGTCTGAAGAGTTCGAAGATCCGATTCCTGTATCTTGCTAGGGTGTATCTATTGACGACTAGAATTACCAGATCCGATTCCTGTATCT
Organism: Vicia faba; assembly: GCA_948472305.1. Classification (NCBI taxonomy): domain Eukaryota; kingdom Viridiplantae; phylum Streptophyta; class Magnoliopsida; order Fabales; family Fabaceae; genus Vicia; species Vicia faba. Next base: position 393,087,496 of record OX451737.1, read on the forward strand.
TGCCAGGGTGTGTCTGAAGAGTTCGAGGATCCGATGCTTGTATCTTGCCAGGGTGTATCCGTTGACGACTAACAGTACCAGATCCGATTCCTGTATCTTGCCAGGGTGCGTCTGAAGAGTTCGAGGATCCGATGCCTGTATCTTGCCAGGGTGTATCCGTTGACGACTAACAATACCATATCCGATTCCTGTATCTTGCCAGGGTGTGTCTGAAGAGTTCGAGGATCCGATGCCTGTATCTTGCAAGGGTGTATCTGTTGACAACTAGCATTACCAGACCCGATTCCTGTATCTTGCCAGGGTACGTCTGAAAGATTCTCTCATCATCCTGTTGAGGTAGTAATCGTCCCAAGGTTCTCTCATCGTCCCGTTGAGGTAGTAATCGTCCCAAGGTTCTCTCATCGTCCTGTTGAGGTAGTGTAGCGATAAAAAATGTAGCGGGGTAAATCGGAGATCGAATTATTGATTAATTCGTCTCACAAAAGCCAGAGTCGCCACCGCGCTTTATTATTTCCAAGGGAAAAGGGAAAAGAGCGAAATAAAACCCTAAATATGCAATGTGAAATAATACTTTCTAGAAGTAAGAAAATACAAGGCGTTTTTGAAAAGAGATCTATGGTTTGGGGGTTGGTTATACAATGGGAAGGTATTAACACCCAATGTATCTATAGTATTCTATAGGAACCTTTTGAAATATCTGTTTATTAAAATGTTCGTTTGATAAAAAAAAAGAATTGTTTTGGCCGAAAAGGGGTACGGACGGGTTTATGAAGGTACGACGACCTAATGCCGAAGTTTTGGCTTAAAAGGTATAAGTTTTGAAAAGATTGAGTATTTGAGGAAAAATTGTCTTAAGTTTTAATGAAATGAAGATATTCGCATGACTGGATTTGAGGACATGAAGTCAACAAATTCAATCGTTTTTTCTCTTGGATTTAGACGTAAACAGAATAAACAAGTAAAGACGAAATAATTAAACAGAAAATTATGCAGATAATGATTAAATTATATATAACTACAACAATGATTAAATAAACAGATTAAATGGCGCGAACATGCATTTTTGTATTTTTATTTAATAGGTATAACGCAAGAGAATTAATTAAGGAAAATAAAATGTTTTTTAAGTTTCTATTTTGATATGTTTTTTTGTTTTTATATGTTTTTTTTAATATTAATATAAAGTATTATTTTGAAAATTATTAAATAATTCTAAACCAAATTAAAAAATTAAAAAGTTATTAACTTAAATCTAATTAAAAAAAGAAACCTAACAATTACTAAATTAGTCTTAAAGTTAAACTTAATAAAAAATGGTCAAATTATTTAAAATTGTTTTAATTAAAATACGCTTCTTATTTAATTAAATTACTAATTAACTAATTTAATAAGATTCTAAAAAAACTAAAAGGAGATAAATGAAGAAGGGGTATCAAATTAAAGGGGGTGGATAGGCAGTTATATGGGCCAAAGAGTTTCTAAAGGGGCCTAATCAAGGGTAACCAGAAAAAGGGATGGGGGGTATGCTAAGGAATTCGTTGGGCTTTGGTGTGGAAAATGGGTAAGGTCCAAACACATTCCATAATTTGTTTTTTTTAGGGTTAAACATAATTTGTTTAGTTAGGGTTAGCAAAGGGGTTAAGGTTTAGCTAAGGGGACGGAGCGGCGTTCCTCTTTGTTCACGCGTTCTTCTTCGCCTTTTGCCTTCTTCATTGCTCTCATGAAAACGCCTTCTTCTTTGCCTTCCCTTGCCCGAGCCACCAACGCCTCCTCTCCCCATGTGTCGCTCAGTGATACAGTGAAGGTGACAATTCTTCCATTAACGCATTAAGTTTTTTATGATTTTTTGCATGTTTATGATTTGTACCCATTTTTTGATTCTGATTCTATTTTATATGGTGTTTCTGTTGAAATGGTGGAAAGGAAAAAAAGAAAAGCAAAGCTACCTTTATGGAGGAGGAGGAAGAGGCGTTATAGAGGCTTGCTGGCGGAGGAGGGAACGCAGTGGCTTGGAGTCCTGGTATTTCGTTCTTATTTTCTTTGGTGATGAAATCTTCTGTTGCCTTTGAATGCTTGTTGATATGTTTCAAGGATGAACCTTTGGGTTCTGAGAATTTTGTTGCCTTCGTTTGTATGCTTTTTCCTCTTCTTCTTCTTGTCTCACTTCTGTTGCTATGCACCTCTGTTGCTATGTTTGTTCCTTGCCCAGTGATGGTATCCTGAGGGCCTGATGGGTTTGGAATTTGGTTCTTTTATCTTGATGCCTTGAGTTGAGTGGTAAGGTTTTACTGGTTTTTGTGAGGCTTAGCACTATGGCTTGGCAGGTTTAATGCTGGTTTTTGAGTTCATGTTTTTGGCATGGCCAAGGCTTAACAGGTTGGACAGAGTTATTTGTTGGTGATGGCTTATGTGGGTTATGCTTAGCAGGTTATGTTCTACTGGTTTTCGGTCATGGTTTTATGGTTTAGGCCATATTGGTTTAAAGTTTTTGGTGATGGAAACAGGGTGAACTGGTTTTATGGTTTTTAGGCCATAAGGTTTCATTGGTTTATGCAGGTTATGGCATTAGAAGATTCACAAGTTTTATGGTTTAGGCCATATTGGTTGTGTTGGGATAATTTCTGGTTTGGCTATGGTTATTGGTTTCTATGGCTTAAGACAGCAGGTTATACTGTTCGAAGGCAGGTTCTTGAGGCTTTTTTCTTTGGTACCTTGAGAATTGGCTTTTGTAGTTGTTTTTTGACAGTTTTGTTTGAAGGTTTGAAAACAGGTTGTGTACCCTCTCTTTTTGAAGGGTTTTGTTGTTGTTATAATAGTTGGTTGGCCTTGAGGTTATATTACAGGTTTTGTATATTTTACTATATTTCTTTGATACTCTGCCCTCTCTACTGCTACATCAATTTTGTCTCTATTCTGTTTCTAAGCTTCCCATTCTCTTACTGTATTGCTGTTGTTCTGTTTTGTGTCCATTTTCTGCCTAAGCCAAAAACCTGTAAACCCACACTCTTCCTCTCTTCTCTCTCTCTAGTACAGTTGACATTAAAATATGATGTTATGTACTTGGTTCTGAAAAAGCATAAGCTGGAAAATGATGAAAAATAGCAATATTTTGCTTGCATATATGGTTTTAACTGCACACTTCCTCTTTGTCAACTGCATGTACAACATGGAGCCTATTTTTTGGCCTCTTCCCACATGCTTTGGGTAGTTTACGTTGCATATTGGCTTTGACAATTTGGAACTTGACTTGGAATTTGTATATGCTGTTGAACTATGCTTTTGAAATATGCAGTGGATTTTGAATTATGCAGTTTTCAATTAAAATGTGCAATTTTGACCAAAAAATGAATTTGCGCATATTTTTAACTTGTGCATTCATTTTTATCAATAAAAATCCATCCCTTTTTGTGAACCGGGAGAAATCCCGTGATTTGCAAAAAGGGTAAAAACTGATTCCAGCCGTTTGCTTTTAATGATGAACGCTTAAATTAATTTTCTGCTTTTAATTATATATTCATTTCTGACTTTTCTTTTAATTCTTTTGCAGGTAAAATCAAATGAGCATTAAAGAAGCATTGGATAGAAGATGAAGATTTAGAATCTTAGAAAAATAGTTTTTATTTTACTTTAAACATTTTATGTAATTGTCATTGTAAATACTTTGTACATAATACAGTATTTAAACAACAATTGTAATAATTAGAATAAAGATGAATACAATTCTATTATTTCAGTTAATTCTTTTCTTCTTTCCAATTATTTATTTTATCATTTATAATTCTTTAAATTATATAATAACTGAAAATCAATTCCAATTATTTAAATTTAGAATGATAAATAATTAAATAAACATCATTGATCAATTAACTTCTCTTCAATCATTTACTTCATTATTTATAATTCTTCTAAATTATAATAACTGAAAATAAAATTTCAACTATTTAAACTTAGAATAATACATAATTAGATAAACATTGTTGATCAATTAATAAACTCTTTTCAAATATTTATTTTATTATTTATAAATCTTTAAATTATATAATAACTGAAAATAAATTCCAATTATTTAAATTTAAGATAATAAATAATTAATAAACATCGTCTGATCAATTAATAAACTTCTTTTCAAATATTTACTTTATTATTTATATATCTTTAAATTATATAATAACTGAAAATAAATTCCAATTATTTAAATTTAAGATAATAAATAATTAATAAACATCGTCTGATCAATTAATAAACTTCTTTTCAAATATTTACTTTATTATTTATATATCTTTAAATTATATAATAACTGAAAATAAATTCCAATTATTTAAATTTAAGATAATAAATAATTAATAAACATTGTTTTAGCATTGATCAATTAATAAATTTAGCGTTCAAAAAATAAACAGCTCTTGACTTGAAAAAAGTTATGAATTTTAAATCTGCTTTGAAAATTGATAAAAATAGGTCAAAACACTTGCAATGTAATGACGCAGATGGGAGATGGTATCTTAGGTCAAAATTTGGGGTACAACAGCTGCCCCTATTTACGTTTCTTCTGTCCGGAGATATGAAGATTAAAATCTTCGTCTCGACGAGATTGAAGGTACTTAAATACATAATACGCAAATTTTTACCCTAAGATACCGCCATTATGTTTGATATGAATGTAGTGATTGAATTCACAGAGAAAGATATTGTATGAAACAAGACAATGCTGGAGAAATCAAACACCAACAAAACACAGAGACATGGATTATACACTACTGGGGAAACGAGCTACCGACTTCAAACGACAGACTCTTAACGGCGAATAAAATTGAGGGAATACGACCTCTGACCCTAACAAAGAAGGCATCTTTCATAGGCCATAAAAACAGATTATTGACCCAAAAATAACAGTGAGCTCACAACTCAAGGTCAAAGATAGACAGAGAGTATCAAATTTTGCTGATGATGGACTACCAACTTCTGAAGGTAAAGATTCATGACAAACTTCTCTGCGAGGTTTCCCGAGATATACCAATTAATGCTGAAATAATAAGATTGTAGATACACAAGTTGCCTCAAATAAAGAAGCTGCCACTTGTTGTCTTCCAAAAGTGCTATGACATACAAGATGCTCAACTAAAGAAGCTGCCACTTGCTGTCGTCCAGGGATGTCAATAACATACAAGCTGCTCAAATAAAGAAGCTGCCACTTGCTGTCTTCCAAAAAATACCAATAACATACAAGCTGCTCAAATAAAGAAGCTGCCACTTGCTGTATTCCAGAAAAATAATAACGTACAAGTTGCTCAAATAAAGAGACTGCCGCTTGCTGTATTCCAGAAAAATAATAACATACAAGTTGCTCAAATAAAGAGACTACCGCTTGCCGTTTTCTAACGATGTCTATAACGTACAAGTTGCTCATGAAGAGACTGCCGCTTGTCATTTTCCAAAATAATAACGTACAAGTTGCTCATGAAGAGACTGCCACTTGTCGTTTTTCAAAATAATAACGTACAAGTTGCTCATGAAGAGACCGCCGCTTGTCGTTTTCCAAAATAATAACGTACAAGTTGCTCATGAAGAGACCGCCGCTTGTCGTTTTCCAAAAATAATAACGTACAAGTTGCTCATGAAGAGACCGCCGCTTGTCGTTTTCCCAAAAATAATTCAGAAGGAAATTGCGATAATATTGGCAGAGAATAAAATCTTCGTCAAAGAGAATCATGAATCAATCCTTCCCGAGGAGATCACATACTTAAATGTGCAAAATAAATGCACCATTCGTCTAGGTCGCGACTTCACTGGGGAAAATCATGAGATAGCCTATGCAAGAGGCAACAACTCCCTCCAGGGATAAACTAGAGAGAAAACAGTCAAACAAGACTCCACCCAATGAGAAAGTAACTCGATTGTGGGATTCATCCGATCCAGAAATGGACAAGGTAAGCTAAATCAAAAATCGTCCACGAGGATTAGCTCAGTTGGGGAATTTAGAAAGGAATCACATTTTCTTCCTAAGCTAACCTGCTACTTGGAAAGAACATGTACATTGTCTTAAAAACATAGTATACAACCCAAAATCAACGACAAATGTGAATATGCGTGCGTGATATAAGTGTAAATGAATAAATGAATGTTATGCTGACAAAACGAACAGATGGAATAACTTGAAGACAATAAGATGTCACGACAAGATAGATACTCGGCCAATCTTAAAAAGACGGAAGATAACTGGAACTGGAAACACAAAGCAACGTCGGAGCGTAACACGCCACAAGGTTCAAGTCTTCTGAGGAGAAAAGCAATCAAATCCAATCTTCTAACACCAATAGACTACTCTTGCTTGACTCTTGTAGACACGGGATGAAAACCAAGACCTTCTCTAGACTTGTTCTCGGGCAAGGTCAACACCTGGCCCCAACCTTCAGCCTAACCACTTTCAACCACTCGTCGCGCATCCTCAAAAGAAGAAATAGATGTCCCTTGCTTCTTCACTTCATTATTAGCAACAGATAGAGCTTGGAATTGGGTTCTAACATCCTCATCAGCATCAATAAAAGAGAAAGATGACAAATGGCTTACCACCATAGCCTGCTCTCCACCAATCATTACTAGCTTTCCATGCCTTACAAACTTCAATCTTTGATGGAGCGTGGATGTGAATGCCCCCGCATCATGGATCCATGGACGACCCAATAGGCAACTGTAGGCGGCACGAATATCCATTACTTGAAAAGTGATCTGAAAAGTATGAGGACCAATTACTATAGGAAGATCTACTTCACCAATGACAGTCTTCCTAGAACCATCAAACGCTTTGACAATTACTCCACTAGGTCTCATGGGAGCACCTGGATATGAGAGTCGAGATAATGTAGTTTTGGGCATTACATTCAACGACGAACCTGTATCTACCAACACACTTGATAGAGTATCATTTCCACAACTTATTGAGATATGAAAAGCCATATTATGGTTCCTTCCCTCCTCCGGAAGCTCTTCATCACTGAAACCAAGATTGTTACACGAAGTAATATTTCCCACAATTCCATCAAATTGGTCAACCGTCACATCATGATCCACGAATGCCTGGTCCAAGACCTTCATCAAAGCTTCTCTATGGGCACCAGAATCTCTCAGTAAAGCAAGCAAAGAAATCTTGGAAGGAGTTTTCAAAAGTTGGTCCACAATCTTATATTCACTTCTCTTGATGAGCTTCAGAATCTCATCATCCTCAGGATGAGGGATAGGTTCATTGGATCAGCCTATCTCAACCCTTGGTTCAACATTTCTCACTGGAACTTCTGCCGGTACGGGCCTCCTGACTTGAACTTCTGGTCTCTTCAAAGGTACTGCTGCAAAGACACGTCCGCTTCTCGTAACTCTACTCACATCAGCGATGTTAACAAAAGATGGCCTTGTTGGTATAGGGACTTCTATCCCATTCTAAATCATTGTGGCATTATACTTATACGGTATAGCTTGGTCTGAGTTGTAAGGCACAGGACCAGGTGGATAAATGATCAAAGGAGCAACAGGTGCAGTCTGATTGTCGTAAACGATATCTACTGATTCAGGCAAATTGAATTGTGGTATTATAACATTCACTTCATCCTCCGGATCTCTGTCATATGTAATAGTGATAACCCTCTGGTCTAACAACTTTTGAATATCCTCCTTCACAATAGGGCAATCAACCTCTCTTGAACAAAATTCACAAGCATCATAATCATGCTGATGCCTAACAAAGGCAAGTCTTCTTAAGCTCTGATGTAACCTGATCAACGACTCTCTTATGTGCTCAACTTGAAAAACTCGAAACTTTCCCGGACAACCTTCCACCATATTCACTGATGCTGCCCCATGTCGAGGCAAAGGATTATCTCTAACATTTGGGTTAACATCCTTGAAAGACAAGATACCATTCTTAATCAACCTCTGCACGTCCGCCTTTAGAGCAAAACAATTTTCAAGGTTGTGCCCCGGCGACCCTTGATGATATTCACAAAACTGATCCGCCTTGTACCACGGAGAAGTACTATTTGGTGCGACAGGAGGAGGCTTCGTCGTTATGAGGTTCTTTCTGATAAGAGCAGGGAATAATTCAGTATAAGTCATAGGAATGGCATCGAATTGCGGTTTTCTTGGTGAACGGTTCTGGTTGTTGAATGGATAAGCCTGTTGTCGAGGCTGCTGCTGAAATGGCCGTTGTTGAGTTGGTGGGGTTTGATGAGCTGGGGTCATCAAAGCTGGGCGGACAGCTGGAGTGACTGTCGCAACGTGTGAGTAAACTCTCCTTGGTCTCCCTGGGAAGATCACGCTGACATCCTGTTCTTTTCTTTTTGGGAAAACACTTCCAAACTTCTTAGTACTGCTAGACGAACTTCCTTCTTTAACCAAACGCCCTTCACGAATCCCTTCCTCCAACCGCATGCCCATGCTTACCATTTCGGTGAAGTCACTGGGTGCGCTGGCGATTATTCTTTCATAGTAAAAGGAACCTAAAGTCTTCAAGAATATCTTCGTCATCTCTTTCTCCTCAAGAGGAGGATAGATTTGAGCAGCAATTTCACGCCACCTCTGGGCGTATTCCTTAAAAGATTCTCTGTCTCTTTGGGACATCGCTCGGAGTTGATCCCTGTCCTGCGCCATGTCAACGTTGTACTTATACTGATGAACAAAAGCTTCACTAAGATCGTTGAAGTTGCGGATCCGAATGCTGTCTAAACCCATATACCACTTTAGAGCAGCACCCGTCAAACTGTCTTGAAAATAGTGAATCAACAAGTCATGATCATCGAAATATGTAGACATCTTTCTCACGTACATAGTCAAGTGACTCCGAGGACACGAATCTCCCTTATATCTTTCAAAGTCTAGCACTTTGAATTTTGCTGGAATCTTGACATTCGGAACTAAACAAAGGTCATGCGTGTTCTTCCCAAACAAATCCTTCCCCTTTAACGCTCTGAGCTCCCTCTGCATTTCTTGGAATTGGTCTTGAAATTCCTCCATTCTATCAAAAAGACCCAAATTTTCAGCAGGCTCGGCGGGATAAGTAGGTTCATTCAAGTATGGCACGGAGTGAACCACAGGAGCGACAGTTGTCATTACTGGTTGCGGGAAAGGTGTTACAGACGGGATTACCGGCGGCATGGCAGTTGTCTCTGGTTGAGGAAGAGACAAAGCAGGTTGAAACAAAGGTTGTACGGCAGGCTGATACCCCTCTGGCACAAAGTTGTAAGGCATTCCCCACGGAAAACCTTTTGGCATCTGATGTTGAAGCGGAGAGTTGATTTGAGTCACAGATGTTGGAACGGTGAAAATCTCGGAAACCACAGTAGTTGAAGTCTGAATCTCAGCAGCTGTAGTCGATGGCTGATTCTGAGCAGCCATCAAACTTTCCACTAGCGCAGTTAACTTTTCCATACCGACACGAAGGGTAGCGACCTCCTCACAAAGCTCGTGGTTTTCCTGTTCCAGATCTTCCATCTTCCTCTGTCGATTGGCTCGAGTATCGTATCGATGAGATAGCTTGACAATCTTCGGAGTGGAAAAAGAAACAAGGATAAGACTCTAGAAAACATGTGAAGTGGAATGTTGGATGATGCATGATATGCGATGCAAATGATAATTCATTTTAATAGTTTTTCAAGGACCTTCAATAATTTTGCACACATCAATGGTAAAGGAATTTGGAACAACAAAAACTCATCCATTAATCAAAAGCGGTAAATTACAACTTACAACTTTGGAACAACAAAACAATAAATTACAAATTTGGGATAACAACCCAATAATAAAAGCAGTAAACTACAACTTTGGAACATGAAGCCCATAATAAAAGCAGTAAATTACAACTTTGGAACATGAAGCCCATAATAAAAGCAGTAAATTACAACTTTGGAACATGAAGCCCATAATAAAACAGTAAATTACAACTTTGGAACATGAAGCCCTTTTACAGAGTTTTACAAAATGACATCGATAAAATAAAACTAAGAAATAAAGATCACTCAGAATCATCAGATGAAGGACCGAATGCCAACTGTAACCGGAACTTCCTGATCTTCTCTTCATAAAAGTCTTCCATCTCTTTCTTCTCAGCTACCAGTCGATCAATGATTTCCTTTTGTGGATTAGGAACGAGAGCAACGCTTACCGAACCTTCCTTCTTTCTCTTCCTTTCACTAGCATACTTCCTCAGTAAAGCATCCTTTTGACGAAGTTTCTCATCATGATCAATGAACCAGCCGTCTTGAATAAATAGCAAATCCTCCTTTTTCTTTAATTGTCGAGCCAGGACCCGATTCTCATATTCAGACATGTTATACTTTTCTTTCCAAGCATCTCTCTCGGACTTCATCCTAGCCATATTTCCTTGGTATTCTCCCATATTCTCGATAGGGATATCAACAGATGACGATGCAACGGTAGGGAATAAAGGTTTCTCAGGTTTATAGGGCATCTTGAGAGCACAAGCCCTAGCACGGACCCATTGTAGGTAAGGCTCCAAAGAAACGGCACCTCTATGTCCTAACATGTCTCTCCCTTTCCTATGGATGTGGCTCCAAGCTCCTTCGATCTCCCTCTTAGCTGCCTGGTGATCTTGTCCTTCTTGTAAAAAGAAACCACTCACATGAATGTTGTTTGGCTTGTCCCTCATCGGGTATCCAAACTGACGGCGCGCGAGAACAGGGTTATAGTTAATTCCACCTTTCGTACCAAGAAGAGGCACGTTAGGAAAAGCACCACAACTATCGATGATCTTCACGTCATAGTAAACTCGATTATACCAATCAATGTCGAAATGAGTGAGAGCCATAATTTTTGGCGCCCATCGCGGCTCCTTCTCGAGATCCCAGAAAACATCAGACCTAGGTAGATGAGAAACATACCACTGATACAACAACGGTGCACAACAAATAATCATCCCTCCTTGATAAGAGTTTCGAAGATGGATGGAGTAGTAGGTATCTCCTAGCAGCGTAGGGACCGGATTTCCAATCAAGAAAATTATGATGGCGTTGATATCCACAAACTTATCAACGTTAGGGAACAAGAATAGACCATAAGCGAGTAAAGCAAAGACGTCTTCAAAGGCAATAGTATCTTTTATCTCAGCGAAATGACGAGCTTTCTTTAACAAAAACTGAGCAGACAAACCTCGGATTCCCCCTTTTGTAGTCATGTTCTCCTCTATCTCTGATTTCTTCAAGTGGGTGATGGTTGCTATCTCGTGAGATTTGGGTTCCTCTTCTAAGCCAGAAAAAGGAACACAGTCGGTGATCGGCAAACCAAGTATGTAGGAGTACTCTTCTAAGGTGGGCATTAACTGGTAATCCAGAAAGGTGAAACATCGGTACAAAGGATCGTAGAATTGGACCAACGTATTAAGGATGCCTTCCTTCATCTTGCGCTTCATGAGAGATATAATGGACCCATACTTTTTCTGAAAATCCGTCGGGTTCTTGATCTTAGGAATTAAACTCTTCAGTTCTTCAATCTCGGGCTCCTTAAAACTAAAACTTCGAGTGTTTCTCCTTCCAAATTCCATAATAATAGTACCTGAGATGTCTGCAAAAATCATTCCTAAGTTCCTTGAAAAACAAGTTTTTTTACAAAAATGTTGATGAATGCATGAATGAATGATAATGCAACAGTTACACACAAGTTCACAAACATGGGGTTCAAAGGTTCAACGTTTCAGCATGGAGTCGAGGGTAAAGCCCACCCAAAGGTATGTACTAATGGTTCAATCACACCTGTAAGACAAGGTTCTAAAAGTTCCCAGAGTCTACATTCCTCCTTCGGATATTACCAACGTCTTGATTACTCAATAATTAGCAATATTCTCAAGAGAAACTCATCCAAGCGTAGCATCGCGTAACAACTACTTCCGAATTACTCCGTTATAGTCTCCGCACTACACCTAAAAGGCCAAGATGGGTTAGGGTTCTACGGTTCTCAATTTCTCTGGCTCCTAGGTCGAAAATAATAATGTCTTCCCGATTACTCGGTAAACAAATATTAAGTTCAAGAGGGCCTTCCATCGAGTGGGGGATCTCATGCCTCCTTCTTCGGGATTACTCCCTCAAAGTTAACATGACTGTATCGCCCGTCCTATTCTTAAGTGTAACTTAATCCGGGTATAGGATTCGTCCTTTGCAAAAAAACCCAAACAACCCTAATTTAAACACATAATCAAACAAATCAAATAATAATAAAACAGATAAAACAAACTAGGTTTAACCCACTTAGGGATGGACCAGCAAGAGGTCGATATTTCCCCAGCAGAGTCGCCAATTCTGTAGCGATAAAAAATGTAGCGGGGTAAATCAGAGATCGAATTATTGATTAATTCGTCTCACAAAAGCCAGAGTCGCCACCGCGCTTTATTATTTCCAAGGGAAAAGGGAAAAGAGCGAAATAAAACCCTAAATATGCAATGTAAAATAATACTTTCTAGAAGTAAGAAAATACAAGGCGTTTTTGAAAAGAGATCTATGGTTCGGGGGTTGGTTATACAATGGGAAGGTATTAGCACCCAATGTATCTATAGTATTCTATAGGAACCTTTTGAAATATCTGTTTATTAAAATGTTCGTTTGATAAAAAAAATGAATTGTTTTGGCCGAAAAGGGGTACGGACGGGTTTTTGAAGGTACCACGACCTAATGCCGAAGTTTTGGCTTAAAAGGTATAAGTTTTGAAAAGATTGAGTATTTGAGGAAAAATTGTCTTAAGTTTTAATGAAATGAAGATATTCGCATGACTGGATTTGAGGACATGAAGTCAACAAATTCAATCGTTTTTTCTCTTGGATTTAGACGTAAATAGAATAAACAAGTAAAGACGAAATAATTAAACAGAAAATTATGCAGATAATGATTAAATTATATATAACTACAACAATGATTAAATAAACAGATTAAATGGCGCGAACATGCATTTTTGTATTTTTATTTAATAGGTATAACGCAAGAGAATTAATTAAGGAAAATAAAATATTTTTTAAGTTTCTATTTTGATATGTTTTTTTGTTTTTATATGTTTTTTTTAAAATATTAATATAAAGTATTATTTTGAAAATTATTAAATAATTCTAAACCAAATTAAAAAATTAAAAAGTTATTAACTTAAATCTAATTAAAAAAAGAAACCTAACAATTACTAAATTAGTCTTAAAGTTAAACTTAATAAAAAATGGTTAAATTATTTAAAATTGTTTTAATTAAAATACGCCTCTTATTTAATTAAATTACTAATTAACTAATTTAATAAGATTCTAAAAAAACTAAAAGGAGATAAATGAAGAAGGGGTATCAAATTAAAGGGGGTGGATAGGCAGTTATATGGGCCAAAGAGTTTCTAAAGGGGCCTAATCAAGGGTAACCAGAAAAGGGGATGGGGGGTATGCTAAGGAATTCGTTGGGCTTTGGTGTGGAAAATGGGTAAGGTCCAAACACATTCCATAATTTGTTTTTTTTAGGGTTAAACATAATTTGTTTAGTTATGGTTAGCAAAGGGGTTAAGGTTTAACTAAGGGGACGGAGCGGCGCTCCTCTTCGTTCACGCGTTCTTCTTCACCTTTTGCCTTCTTCACTGCTCTCATGAAAACGCCTTCTTCTTTGCCTTCCCTTGCCCGAGCCACCAACGCCTCCTCTCCCCATGTGTCGCTCAGTGATACAGTGAAGGTGACAATTCTTCCATTAACGCATTAAGTTTTTTATGATTTTTTGCATGTTTATGATTTGTACCCATTTTTTGATTCTGATTCTATTTTATATGGTGTTTCTGTTGAAATGGTGGAAAGGAAAAAAAAGAAAAGCAAAGCTACCTTTATGGAGGAGGAGGGAGAGGCATTATGGAGGCTTGCTAGCGGAGGAGGGAACGCAGTGGCTTGGAGTCCTGGTATTTCGTTCTTATTTTCTTTGGTGATGAAATCTTCTGTTGCCTTTGAATGCTTGTTGATATGTTTCAAGGATGAACCTTTGGGTTCTAAGAATTTTGTTGCCTTCGTTTGTATGCTTTTTCTTCTTCTTCTTCTTGTCTCACTTCTGTTGCTATCCACCTCTGTTGCTATGTTTGTTCCTTGCCCAGTGATGGTATCCTGAGGGCCTGATGGGTTTGGAATTTGGTTCTTTTATCTTGATGCCTTGAGTTGAGTGGTAAGGTTTTACTGGTTTTCGTGAGGCTTAGCACTATGGCTTGGTAGGTTTAATGCTGGTTTTTGAGTTCATGTTTTTGGCATGGCCAAGGCTTAACAGGTTGGACAGAGTTATTTGTTGGTGATGGCTTGTGTGGGTTATGCTTAGCAGGTTATGTTCTACTAGTTTTCGGTCATGGTTTTATGGTTTAGGCCATATTGGTTTAAAGTTTTTGGTGATGGAAACAGGGTGAACTGGTTTTATGGTTTTTAGGCCATAAGGTTTCATTGGTTTATGCAGGTTATGGCATTAGAAGATTCACAAGTTTTATGGTTTAGGCCATATTGGTTGTGTTGGGATAATTTCTGGTTTGGCTATGGTTATTAGTTTATATGGCTTAAGACAGCAGGTTATACTGTTCGAAGGCAGGTTCTTGAGGCTTTTTTCTTTGATACCTTGAGAATTGGCTTTTGTAGTTGTTTTTTGACAGTTTTGTTTGAAGGTTTGAAAACAGGTTGTGTACCCTCTCTTTTTGAAGGGTTTTGTTGTTGTTATAACAGTTGGTCGGCCTTGAGGTTATGTTACAGGTTTTGTATATTTTACTATATTTCTTTGATACTCTGCCCTCTCTACTGCTACATCAGTTTTGTCTCTATTCTGTTTCTAAGCTTCCCATTCTCTTACTGTATTGCTGTTGTTCTATTTTGTGTCCATTTTCTGCCTAAGCCAAAAACCTGTAAACCCACACTCTTCCTCTCTTCTCTCTCTCTAGTAAAATTGACATTAAAATATGATGTTATGTACTTGGTTCTGAAAAAGCATAAGCTGGAAAATGATGAAAAATAGCAATATTTTGCTTGCATATATGGTTTTAACTGCACACTTCCTCTTTGTCAACTGCATGTACAGCATGGAGCCTATTTTTTGGCCTCTTCCCACATGCTTTGGGTAGTTTACGTTGCATATTGGCTTTGACAATTTGGAACTTGACTTGGAATTTGTATATGCTGTTGAACTATGCTTTTGAAATATGCAGTGGATTTTGAATTATGCAGTTTTCAATTAAAATGTGCAATTTTGACCAAAAAATGAATTTGCGCATATTTTTAACTTGTGCATTCATTTTTATCAATAAAAATCCATCCCTTTTTGTGAACCGGGAGAAATCCCGTGATTTGCAAAAAGGGTAAAAACTGATTCCAGCCGTTTGCTTTTAATGATGAACGCTTAAATTAATTTTCTGCTTTTAATTATATATTCATTTCTGACTTTTCTTTTAATTCTTTTGCAGGTAAAATCAAATGAGCATTAAAGAAGCATTGGATAGAAGATGAAGATTTAGAATCTTAGAAAAATAGTTTTTATTTTACTTTAAACATTTTATGTAATTGTCATTGTAAATACTTTGTACATAATACAGTATTTAAACAACAATTGTAATAATTAGAATAAAGATGAATAAAATTCTATTATTTCAGTTAATTCTTTTCTTCTTTCCAATTATTTATTTTATCATTTATAATTCTTTAAATTATATAATAACTGAAAATCAATTCCAATTATTTAAATTTAGAATGATAAATAATTAAATAAACATCATTGATCAATTAACTTCTCTTCAATCATTTACTTCATTATTTATAATTCTTCTAAATTATAATAACTGAAAATAAAATTTCAACTATTTAAACTTAGAATAATACATAATTAGATAAACATTGTTGATCAATTAATAAACTCTTTTCAAATATTTATTTTATTATTTATAAATCTTTAAATTATATAATAACTGAAAATAAATTCCAATTATTTAAATTTAAGATAATAAATAATTAATAAACATCGTCTGATCAATTAATAAACTTCTTTTCAAATATTTACTTTATTATTTATAAATCTTTAAATTATATAATAACTGAAAATAAATTCCAATTATTTAAATTTAAGATAATAAATATTTAATAAACATTGTTTTAGCATTGATCAATTAATAAATTTAGCGTTCAAAAAATAAACAGCTCTTGACTTGAAAAAAGTTATGAATTTTAAATCTGCTTTGAAAATTGATAAAAATAGGTCAAAACACTTGCAATGTAATGATGCAGATGGGAGATGGTATCTTAGGTCAAAATTTAGGGTACAACAGGTAGTAATCGTTCCAAGGTTCTCTCATCGTCCCGTTGAGGTAGTAATCGTCCCAAGGTTCTCTCATCGTCCCGTTGAGGTAGTAATCGCCCAAAGGTTCTCTCATCACCCCGTTGAGGTAGTAATCGCCCAAAGGTTCTCTCATCGTCCCGTTGAGGTAGTAACCATCCCTGATTTATTTATCACATCATTATCAACAAAAACCTTTTGAAGCTCCAGACTCGATTCCTGTATCTCGCCAGGGCACGTCTGAAGAGTTCAAAGATTCGATACCTGTATCCAGCCAGGGCGCGTCTATATAAAGAATTTTAAGGTCAACTCCTGTAACAGGCCAGGTAATGATCTTTATTTTTTCAGGTACGCAAGTTCTCGCTAAGGAATCTCTTACGCGATCGACACCCAGATGGCATCTACAAGCCCATCCACCTATCCATCACCTCTCAACATGGAATCTGTAAGCCCATCTTCCTATCCATCAATCTCCAAATGGCATCTGTAAGCCCATTCCCCACATCACATTGCTGATACGTCACTATGTGAGCGCAAATTTCTGGGCACTCTAGTGTTCAATCATCTTCCACCTTCGGATTACGAAAGGCACGCCATCCAATCTATATCCTCAGGTCTAAGAAGATTGAACAGGGGCAACTGTTGTACCCCAAAATTTTCCCTCCCATTTTCTTCAAGATTTGCTAAGAGCATGCTTCAAAATCTCCCAAAGGTTGCACAGTCCAATGGCCTCCTAACAGTCAAAAATTAGGGTTTTGGTTCTGGCAAAGAAATTGAAGTTTCCAAGGGTCCAATCAAGTCCCACATGCCCACAAAAATTACCAAGCATTCTCATGCCAAGTTTCAAGACTCACAGCACCAGATTGCACAGTCAAAAACCCTAATTGCTTCACAGTCAACTGCAGGGGCAAAATGGTCATTTGACAGTCAAAAGTCAAAATTTTTGGTCAACATATTATTTTGAAGCCACAAACATCATTTGATCAATTCTTGATCATGATTCTCAAGGCATGGCTCAAAAAGTCTTAAGATGCAAAAGTTTCTATTTTTGGACAGCTGAAAAAGTCAACTGCAAATTGACCAAGGCATAACTTCCACATGGTTTATCAGAAAAATTCCATCCAAAGCTCATTTTGAAGAGAATGACATTTCCTACAACTCATCTTCACACTTCAAGTCCAAGAAATTCTCTCACAAAAAGTTATCAATTTCAACATTATAGGTCATTTTCAAAAGTCAACAAAAAGGCACTTTAAGTCAAAGACCATAACTTGAGATTGGTAAATCAAAATGACATGGGACCAAAGACATTGGTTAGAGGACTTCAAGGCCTTTCCAAAATGTCCAAGAACATGATCAAAGCTTAAAAATTGAGCAAGATATGCCTTGTGGAAGTTGGGAAATATTTGGGAATTTTGAAAAGTCAACTTTGCTTCAAATACCTCAAAATTGCTAATGGGCCTCAATTTCTTCCATGAATCATTACCCAAAGGCCATGCACGACCCATTGACCTAAAGGGGAGTTATTTTCTTATTTTTAATTAAATAATTGAATTTTTAATCCTATTTATTCATTTAATTAAAATCAATTATGAGAAAAATACTAAACCATGTGCTTCAAATCTTTTTGTGCATAGAATTCACTCAATATTTCGTGCACATTCAATAAGGAAAGATTCAATATGATTGGCAATGGTTGGCATAAGAAAAGATTGAAAAAGATTGAAAAAGATCATGGAAAATCAAATATTCAAAGTCATCAATGCAAAGGCTTTGGGCTTGGTTTTTCTAACCTAATTCCATCCTCATACATAGGCAAAGCAAACCTAATGCACAAGGACAGACAAGCTGCGCTGAGAACAAAGAACAACATTGCAATTTTTGATTAAAAAAATTTAGAAACTGAAAACTGAATTGCAAGGTGTTTCAAGGTCTAAAAAGCATTCCAATCCACTCCTGACACTACCAGGAAGCTATTCCAATCAAAACCACGCCTCCATCCTCAAGGAATTGGTATAATAAAGTCTGACTTTTCATCAAAATTTTGATATTCGTGTTTCACTTTTCATGCATGATTACTGTGTTTTAATGATTGGTTTATATTAATATGAATATGCTGAAGCTATTGGTGCTTTCTAATTGAACTAATATTGCCTGTATGAGAAGTTGACATGAAAGCTTTTTAGGGTTTCAAAGCTCCAGATTTGGGGTTTTACGCTTGAGGAAAAATTGAACAATAAAACCAGTACCATTGGAATCAGGACCTTCTGACGAATTGAATCCACATCTCGCGCCCTTTTTCTTTTCAACCATGCTCTAATCGCTATTATTGCAGGTTTGGGTTAGTGGGGGTTTAAAACCCCCGCTATTTGATATTAGTTACAGGAAAATGGAGAAGAAGACGCTGGCGTGGCTTGACGTGGTTGGCTGATTCAAATTTAGCGCGTTTTTATTTTGACTTCAGGCCACTAGCACTTTTTCACATATATTATTCAGATTCCATTATACATACAAACTAACGCGTTGGCTCAGTTGGCTTGTGCGTTGTCCTACAGGCATTGGGACCTGGGTTCGATTCCCAGGTCCCCCATATTTCTTCATAATTTTGTTTGTAACATGATCAGGTGATACTTCGCTCCAGTGGTCCACCAAACATCCTTGCCTGCCAAGTGTCCAGGGGTCTCAATCCAAAGGCTATCACATGAACTCCATCATACGCGCTACTCAAACCCTCCATACACAATCACAAAAAGTCAACAAAGGCCTGGATTGCAGTGGGCCTGATTGCTTCAAAGACCTCCCTTTGGGTCCAGACACCCCCAGGGTTTGCTCAATCTTTTTATTCTTTTTCTTTTATTATTTTTTCCCTTTTATTCTTTTTAATTTGTTTTATTGTTTTAATTAATTCACCAAAATAATTTTCATAAAAACCAAAAAAATCAGAAATCAAGAAAATAAAAAATGTTTATTTAATATTTAATGCATTAATATATTTTGTAAATAAATTTTTAATAATCAATTTAGGTTAATTTAGGTTTTCAATTTTAATGTTTTTCTTAAATAACTAAAAAATATAGAAATTAGGTTTTTAGCATTTTTATTCTCTTTTCTTAATAAATAACTTTTTCTCCTTATTATTATTATTAATTATTAATTTATTTTGTAAATACTCATGTAATTAAATAATTAGTATAAATTAGGTCAAAACCTAAATATTTTTCTTTAACAATTAAAAATAATTTAGAACTAGGTTTTAATTTAACTTCTAATTTAATTAATTTCCTTTATTTCATAAATACCAAAAAACATCAAAGAATAATTTCTTTTCTCATTAAATAATTATTTACTTTCAATTCCAATTTAATTTCTTTAAAGGGTCCAACGCCCTCGAACTCTCGATTCTTATTTCTTTTCGCGCGTTTGTCTTTATTTTCATTTCAAATATTATGTAATTGCCAAAGCTTTGTAATAGTAATTAGGACTCCATTTATTTTCCGCATTTTATTCAAAACGGGTCTTTGTTAATTTGGCGATGTATAGACCCGCGCCTTGTAATAACGTAGGACCTTTATTTTCCGCACCTTTAAACTGTTAATCACATGAAAGAATGAATGGCCCAAATAAAATCAAAGCGTAGCTCACCCAATGCATGATCAAGATAAAACATAATTGAAAACGACACACAATTCACACACCACTCTTAGGGTACGCCTCGCTGTTGCCTTGCCCCTCGAAACGTGGTCGTCGAGTATAGGACGTTTTAGTAAGTTCTTATGTCCATGAACATGGCATAAGGGTAGCTTCTAAGGTGTCCTACTGTTGCTCTGGTGACCACACTGTCCCTAAACTCGAATTGACCCGAACACCTCCAACGGTGGTGCTACCTACCTCTCAATGGTGGGATGGCACTACCTTAAGGACATTTACACAGCCTAATTCCTTAGGGTAGGTAGATGACTCGTGGATACTTGCTCTATTCGAAAACAAATCAAAACTCTTTTCACACCGACACTTTCAAAAATCTTTCAAAACAATTTTTCAAACACTCTTGAGGACTGATACAAGAGTCGATCTGAAATCTTTAAACGAAACTTTTTCAAACTCACTCACACTTTGAAAAGCAAACACTATTGAAAACATAAATGAGCAAGTATCTAAGAGCCCATGGATAACCATGGATAGAAAGGGTGCTAACACCTTCCCTTTCTATAAATCTACCTCCCGAACCGAGAACTATCTCATAAGGAATTTTTCTGTGCTTTTGTCCTTTCCATATTGGAGAAAATAAAAGACGGTGGCGACTCTTGCTTCCGCGGCATTTCGCGAACCAGCGTTAAACAGTCAGTTCCAGATCCACCGATCACAAAGAGGATATGGTGAAAGTGTTGTTCCAGTTCTTTGACCCTCTGCACCACTGTTTTACTTTCCCGGATTATCAATTGGTGCCTACTTTGGAAGAGTTTTCTCAACTTCTGAAGATTCCTATCCTTAGTCAACTACCCTACAACGGTACGGAAAAGGAACCAAAACTTGAAGAGGTTGCTAAAGCATTATGCCTGCAACCATCTGACATCAAGGGGCATTGGGAAACCAGAAGTGGTATCAAAGGGTTCTTGGCAAAGTTTCTATTTGAGAAGGCCCAAGAATGTTGGAACTCCCTTGACCTAGAAGCTTTTGAAGAAGTTGTGGCACTCCATGTCTATGGGTTGGTGTTGTTCCCGAATCCAGATCAGCTTATAGATATCAATGCTGTCAAGGTCTTCATGTCTAGGAATCCTATACCTACATTGCTTGGGGACATCCTTCACTCATGTTACACTCGAACCATGAGAAAAAGAGGTGTTCTCATGTGCTGCACTCCTCTCCTGGCAAGGTGGTTTATTTCGCACCTTCCACAATCAGTTTTGAAGAACGAGCGTGGTTTGAGATGGTCACAACGGTTGATGACTCTTACACATGCTGATATACATTGGTGTTCTCGGTCCAGAGAGAATGTCACTATCATTGATCGTTGCGGAGAATTTCCTAATGTTCATTTACTTGGAATCAGAGGAGGCATCACTTATAACCCATGTATGGCTTTGAGACAATTTGGATATGCTCGGAGGGATAGCCCTCATGACATGTTGATTTCTGACATAGTTTTTGACTTCGACAACGATGCACAAGGACTTCACCAGAGGTTTATCAGAGCTTGGAGGATGCCCAACAGGGTAGATAGCAAGACATTGGGGCACAAGAACTCCATTCCCCTGGAGCCTTATCTCAAGTGGGTACGAGCCCGCTCCCAGAAGTTGGTGATGCCATATCCTCATGTTCTCCCCGTAATCAAAGAGCCAGTTTTGGAAGGAGAGGTGCCCTACACCATTCAACATCCTGACATGCCTACATCCTGGGAAGAAATGCAGAAAAGCTGGATCCAACTCAAGGAAGAACGAAATTCTCTTGAAACCAGTTTACATGCCATTGAGAAGAAGGTCTTGGAGCTCACCCGTCTACTTCACGAGGAAAAGACTGTCAATACCTACATAGCTCCAAAGAGGATGCGCAGTGTCTTTTGGGATTAATTATTTTTTTTGTAATGTTTTGCCCATGAGGCCCTGATATACTGAACATATTTTTTCTTAATATAACGTGTGTTCCTTTTTGTCTACAACGAATTTGAACTTTCGAACCCTTGAATGCATTGCATAAATAGCATATCATGCATCATGTGCATAACAGGTACCCTTTTTCTACAGGTTGCTTAATCTTCTTCGCTGTTTATTTCAGCACTCACTCAATCATCATGAATCCTGAACCTACTACTGAACAAGCTATCAAGGCCCTCCAGGCCCAGAACGCCCAGTTTCAAGAGATGGTCATGAACTTGGCCCAGAGACAACAGGAATTGAAGGCTTTGCTCCTGAAGAAGAAGAAGAGGACTGTGTTGTTCAACACTGGACGCAGACTCGGGAATACACTGCAGAATAAAGCTGAGAGGACTACTCCATCTGTTGGGGAAGGCAGTCACCAAGGGAGAGAGGTCCCTAGTCCTGTGGTCTCTAACACCGAGACAGATTTCAACGATGAAAAGTACCCTCCTGCTGAGGACAGGTACAAACAGCGGGAGGACCGACTAAATGCTATGGAGATTCAACGTGTGCCTGGGTTGGATTTTGGAGACTTAGGGCTATCTTCTAGGGTGGTGATCCCACACAAGTTCAAGGCGCCTACCTTTGTGAAGTACGACGGGGCTTCTTGTCCTAAACTGCACCTCCGCTCTTATGTAAGGAAGATCCAGCCTTACACTGCAGACAAGAACTTATGGATCCATTTCTTCCAGGAGAGTCTTCCAGGGACTCATCTCGAATGGTTCTATCAGCTGGATGGAACCAACATTCGTAACTGGGAGGACTTGGCTACTGCTTTTTATAAGAAGTATCAGTATAATTCCGACCTCGCTCCCACGCGTACCCAACTCCAGGGTATGTCACTTGGGACGGGTGAAGGTTTTAAGGAGTACGCACAGAAATGGAGAGACCTGGATGGCAGGGTGCAGCCACCGCTGACTGACCGTGAACTCGTGGACATGTTCTTGGGGACCCTGTCTGGTCCATTCTTTAACCACCTGATTGGTAATTCCTCTGCTAGGTTTACAGACCTGATCCTGACTGGTGAGAGGATCGAAGCTGGTATCAAATCGGGGAAAATACAGAAAGGTGCCTCCCCGAGCTCTGAAAAGAAGCCCTTCAAGAAAGAAGCTAGTGCTGTGTATGGTCCCAGAAGACAGAACAAACCAGAACGCCGCCAAGCTATCAACGCAGTGGTAATTTCAAAGCCTGCTGCTGCTCCTCAACAATATAACCATCCAAGAGTTGAGAGGCCCAAAAGATAGTATACTCGGCTCAGCATGACTCTCTCTCAGATATTGCCGCAACTGCTGTCAACCAATCTGGTAACTGTCAAGGAAGCTCCGAAGGTGGTAAACACAGCATCTCCGAAGTACAACCCCAACGCCCATTGCGCTTATCACTCTGATAGCCCAGGGCATTCTACTGATGATTGTTGGGCCCTGAGGAATAAGGTTCAGGACCTTATTAATGCTAAGGAAATACAGTTCGAGGCGCCCGAAAGGCCCAATGTTGTGACTGCTCCCATGCCCTAGCATGGAGTGAATGCTGTGGAAGAGGATCTGTATGTAGCTTCTGTGGATGATATTGCTACTCCGCTGTTGATCGTCAAGAGGAACCTGTTGCTAGCCGGTTTATTTCCGGGATGTAGTAAAGGTTGCCATCTATGTGCTGTTTCACCTGCTGGTTGTCCTTCGCTGAAGTCAGGCGTCCAAAACCTGATGGATAGCAAAGAGATCTTGTTCAAGAAGATTGTTGTTCCTGCTGTCCGAACTGAAGAAGTTTCAATTGTCACCATTTTCAACAATCCTACCAAGGCTCCCCCGAGGAAGCCTGTCAAAATCATGCCTGTTCACAAGATTGCACCCATAACCATTACTGTTCCGGGGCCCCTCCCCTATACATCTGACAAGGCTGTCCCGTGGCACTATGGCGCAGATGTTTATGTCCTTGGAGTAAAACAAGAGTTTGATACTGCTACTGGCGTCAGCAACATCATCGAGCCTGCCAAGGTCACTCGTAGTGGCAGACTGTTCTCACCAGATATTGCGCCACCAGCCATCCAGATACCTCTTGTCATCACACCTGCAAGTGTGCCCACTTCTCCTCCTGACCAAATTCCTATTTCTGCCCCTGCTGCCGAGTCATCTGACGCTCGGGGCAAAGGGATTGCTACTGATGTTCCTGCCCGGACGGAGGCACCGAAGACAACCAATGCTGAAGCTTCCAAGCAAGAGATGGAAGAGATCCTCAAAATTATCAAGAAAAGTGATTTCAACATCGTTGAGCAGCTGGGGCACACCCCCTCTAATATTTCAATGTTATCACTATTACTGTGTTCATAGGCCCATGCCAAGGCCCTGTTTGCTTTCCTGAAGACGGCCCACGTGCCACAAGAAACGTCTGCTGATCAATTCACCGACTGTGTGGCCAACTTAACTGCTGATAATGGTCTTGGTTTCTCTGACGCTGATCTGACGGCCAAGGGGAAGAACCATAATGATGCCCTGTATGTCTCCATTGAATGCAGGGGCACTACTCTTGCCCATGTGCTGGTTGACACTGGTTCTTCATTAAACGTACTACCCAAGAAAGCTCTAGACAGGCTGGACTGTGAGGGTTTAGAGCTCAAACCAAGTAACATCGTTGTCCGGGCCTTTGACGGGTCCAAAAGGATGGTACATGGCGAGGTTGACATCCCAATCAGGGTTGGTTCACAAGTCTTTGATTCAAAATTCTATGTGATGGACATTTGTCCATCCTATTCTTGTTTGCTGGGTCGTCCTTGGATCCACAAGGATGGAGCTGTGACCTCCATATTACATCAGAAGCTTAAGTACCCGGTCAGGGGGAAGATCGTAACAGTGCAAGGGGAGGAAGAATACATGGTCAACCACCTCAACTAGTTCCGGTACGTAGAGATGGATGGGGAGTTCATTGAGACCCCTTTTCAACACTTTGAAGAGGTGCCTTAGACATTGGCAACAGCGAAGACTGTGACTGAAGAGAGTTCTCCTTTGAAGATGGCCTCCTTAAAGGACGCCCGGGCTGTGATCGAGAAGGGTGAGTGTGCAAACTGGGGCAGACTTCTTGATTTCACTCCAAAGACTGACAGATTTGGCTTGGGTTTCACCGCAGAAGCTCAGAGGGCTGTTCGCAAGGCAAGGATTGGAAGACCTCCTGTGCTCATCACCAACCCGGGAGTGAATGCTATTGAGGACGACGTGGAGGAATCTGAATTTGACAGCTGGATCTACCCAACGACCAACGGTGGACCTAGCAACTGGACTGCAAAAGATTTCACACCTATTACTTTTGTCACTCAGTAATGAACTCCTTTGTTTAAAATTTGTAACGAACAATATTACTAAACTTTATGGCCCGGTGTCTTACCCGGGGCACCGTGGCTTCATTTGTGAGGGCTTTTGTGTGTCACTTCCATATATCATTAATAAAAGCATTGGACGTTTTTCACATTTCAAATCTTGCGCTCCCTTTTCTTTCTTTATATATTGCAAAACAACTATATTTACACACACTCACTTATACAGGTTCCAATCCACTCTGGATCTCACTGGTAACGACTCTGCTACTGCCATTTATGACTTCGAAAACCCGATCAACTTAGCCGAAGACGAAGGTGAAGATGATTGCGAAGTGCCTGGTGAGCTTGCAAGACTGTTACTCCAGGAAGAGAGGGCCATTCAGCCACATGAAGAGCCAGTGGAAACGGTAAATCTGGGTACTGAGACAGACAGGAAGGAAGTCAAGATTGGTGCCAATCTGGAGGCTAGTGTGAAACAGCGGTTGATTCAGATGCTGCATGACTATGTGGAAATCTTTGCCTGGTCTTACGAAGACATGCCTGGGTTGGATACTGACATTGTGGTTCATCACCTGCCCACCAAGGAAGACTGCCCTCCGGTTAAACAGAAGGTCCGCCGTATGCGTCCAGAGATGTCCGAGAAAATCAAGGCTGAGGTTATGAAACAATTTGATGCCGGGTTTCTAGCAGTGACTTCTTACCCTCAGTGGGTTGCCAACGTGGTTCCAGTGCCGAAGAAAGATGGTAAGGTCCGAATGTGTGTTGATTACAGGGATTTGAACAGGGCGAGCCCTAAGGATGATTTCCCTCTACCTCATATCGACGTTCTGGTTGACAATACTGCTCAGCACAAGGTGTTCTCCTTCATGGACGGTTTCTCCGGATATAACCAAATCAAGATGGCTCCTGAAGACATGGAGAAGACCACTTTTGTTACTCAGTGGGGCACCTTTTGCTACAAGGTCATGCCTTTTGGGTTGAAAAATGCTGGGGCAACCTACCAACGTGCCATGGTTGCTTTGTTTCATGATATGATCCATCATGAGATAAAAGTATATGTTGACGATATGATTGCAAGGTCCCAAACTAAGGAGGAACACCTTGACCATCTACAGAAGCTGTTTGACCGTCTGAAGTTGTACAAACTGAGGTTGAACCCGAACAAGTGCACCTTTGGGGTGAGATCTGGAAAACTACTAGGCTTCGTCGTGAGCGACAAAGGTATTCAAGTGGACCCTTCCAAGGTGAAAGCCATACAAGAGATGCCAGTTCCCAAGACAGAGAAAGAAGTCAGAGGCTTTCTAGGACGGTTGAACTACATTGCTCGATTCATCTCACATCTAACTGCTACCTGTGAACCAATCTTCAAGCTACTGAAGAAAGATCAAGTAGTACGTTGGAATGATGAATGTCAGGCCGCTTTCGACAGAATCAAAGAGTATCTCCAAGAACCACCCATTCTTATGCCACCGGTTGAAGGGAGACCTCTAATATTATACTTGACAGTACTTGACAGCTTAATGGGGTGTGTGCTGGGGCAGCATGACGAGTCTGGCCGAAAAGAGCATGCTATTTATTACCTTAGCAAAAAGTTTACCGACTGTGAGACCCGATACTCACTGCTCGAGAAAACTTGCTGCGCTTTGGTATGGGTTGCTCGCCGGCTGAGACAGTATATGTTGACTCACACTACTCTATTGATTTCAAAAATGGATCCAATAAAGTACATCTTCGAAAAGCCTGCCTTGTCCGGAAGAATAGCAAGATGGCAGATGATCTTGACAGAATATGACATCCAGTACACGACTCAAAAAGAAATCAAGGGAAATGTATTGGCAGGCCATTTGGCACACCAAGCAGTGGACGACTACCAGTCTATGAACTTTGAATTTCCAGACGAGAACATCATGGTAGTGACTGATTGTGAAGTACCTGGACCGGATGACGGACCTGAGGAAGGATCCCGATGGTCTATGCACTTTGACGGAGCCTCAAACGCTTTGGGTAACGGTATTGGCGCCATGATCATATCCCCTAAAGGCACTCATACTCCACTTACTTCCCGACTATGTTTCAACTGCACTAACAACATGGCGGAGTATGAAGCATGCATTATGGGTCTTCAAGCTGCAATTAACTTAAGGATCAAGTTTCTGAGTGTCTTCGGAGATTCCGCTCTCGTGATCAATCAGATCAAAGGCGAGTGGGATACGAAACACCCAAATCTTATTCCTTACAAGGAGTATGTACTGACATTGATCCCCCATTTCGAGGAGATAACCTTTGAACACTTCCCAAGAGAGGAGAATCAGTTGGCAGACGCGTTAGCTACGATGTCTTCTATGTTCAAAGTCAAATGGGACAACGAGGCTTCCCGGATCATCATTTGGAAATTGGATGAACCTGCCTATTGCTGTGATCTTGAGGCTGAAGAGGTAACTGAAAAACCTTGGTATCATGAAGTGAAGAGGTACTTGGAAGCTCAAGAATACCCCGAGGGTGCATCTGTCAACGACAAGAAGTTCCTGAGAAGATTCGCTGCAAAGTTCTTCCTCAGCAATGGCATTCTATACAAGCGAAACCATGATTCAACCTTACTGCGTTGTGTGGATAAGACAGAAGCAGAAAAGATCATGGCAGAGCTGCATGAAGGTACCTTCGGAACGCATTCCAGTGGACATACCATGGCAAAGAAAATCCTTCGGGCAGGATATTTCTGGTCCACAATGGAAGCTGACTGTTACCAACATTCTCGGACGTGTCATAAATGCCAGATCTATGATGATAAGGTGCACATTCCTCCATTTCCTCTGAACATTTTGACAGCACCTTGGCCTTTTGCAATGTGGGGCATTGATATGATCGGCGAAATCAGACCTACGGCATCCAACGGGCATCGTTTCATCCTGGTAGCGATTGATTACTTTACGAAGTGGGTTGAAGCAGCTTCCTACGCTACCGTAACCAAGAACGTCGTGGCACGGTTCATTCGGCATAACATGATCTGTCGATACGGCGTACCTGAGAGGATCATTACGGACAATGGTACCAATCTTAATAACAAGATGATCACTGAGCTCTACGAGCAATTCAAGATACAACACCACAACTCTTCTCCCTACCGGCCGAAGATGAATGGGGCTGTAGAAGCAGCGAATAAGAATATCAAGAAGATTGTGTAGAAGATGTCAGTGACCTACAAAGATTGGCACGAGATGTTACCGTTTGCTCTTCATGGGTACCGTACCTCAGCACGGACGTCAACAGGGGCAACACCCTTTTCCTTGGTGTATGGCATGGAGGCAGTCTTGCCTATTGAAGTCCAGATACCCTCTCTCTGGATAATGAAGGATGCAGGTTTGAGCGAAGATGACTGGATCCAGACTCGGCTTAATCAATTAAATCTAATCGACGAAAAGAGACTCACTGCTATTTGTCATGGTCAAACGTACCAAAAACGGATGATAAGGGCATTTAACAAGAAAGTCAGACGCCAGAAGTATCAAGTCGGAGACCTGGTAATCAAGCGCATCATTCTTCCTCAAAGTGATCCCAGGGGCAAATGGACCCCTACGTACGAAGGGCCATTTGTGGTTAAACATATCTTCTCAGGAGGAGCTATGATTCTAACCACCATGGATGGTGACGACCTTCCTCACCCCGCCAATGCAGACATAGTAAAAAGATACTACGCATGAATTAAAGACCCGCTAGGTTGACACACCTAGGCAAAAATAAGGGCTTCCCGGCGAACCAAAAGGGTTCGGGCAAAAATAAGGGATGAAATAAAAAAAATCTGTACACCCGGCAAGTCGAAAACCTGAAAAGGCGGCTTGGGCAAAAATGGGTATCCCGGTGGACTGAAAACCCGAAAGGGCAGTCCAGGAAAAAGTTAGGGATAAGCGTAATACTATGTCTCATTGGATCATCTTGCATCCAGAATTCGGTATCAACTATCAGGTTCAGACGGCACCAATCAATCAGCTTCATCTTCAACTGAGCAGCAAAGTGATGAGACGCTTGAAGACATGAAGGCGATAGCAGAGTTGGAACCCAGTGGGATTTTTCACATAGCTGTTTTGTTTTCCTTTTCAAAATTGTATAAACTCTATGTTGTTCTGCGGCGTTCTCTTACTAGGACGTCAACCTCTTGTACATAAACGCCTATTTACAGCCTCTTCCCATAGAGTATTCCCCGCAGAGTAATCTCTCCAACAAGTTCATTCCCCAACAGAGTCATCTTCTCCTACCGGTTTATTCTTGCAACCATCATCCCCAGCGGAAATGAAGAACTCTACTCTTCAACATCAGTCCAGGATTAAAGCTCCCGTCATTCGTCAAGGATTTATTTTCCTAGGCGAAACTACATTCATAAACATTACATTATCATACACCATGACGCATGTATATACGCATCATAAACACACAATCTCATTTATTTTTGAGAACATCATGACATCATGCATTTCATACATCATGACATTGCATACAACTGACGTCTTGCCTTTTCAGGAAAAAGGTCAATCCAAAGATAATTACTATCAACTGTCGCAATTCCAGATTCGATTCCTGTATCTAGCCAGGGCATATCTGAAGAGTTTGAAGATTCGATTCCTGTATCCAGCCAGGGCATATCTGTTAACGACTAATTCCAGATTCGATTCCTATATCTAGCCAAGGCATATCTGAAGAGTTTGAAGATTCGATTCCTGTATCCAGCCAGGGCATATTTGTTGACGACTAATTCCAGATTCGATTCCTGTATCTAGCCAGGGCATATCTGAAGAGTTTGAAGATTCGATTCCTATATCCAGCCAGGGCATATCTGTTGACGACTAATTCCAGATTCGATTCTTGTATCCAGCCAGGGCACGTCTGAAGAGTTTGAAGATTCGATTCCTGTATCCAGCCAGGGCATATCTGTTGACGACTAATTCCAGATTCGATTCCTGTATCCAGCCAGGGCACGTCTGAAGAGTTTGAAGATTCAATTCCTGTATCCAGCCAGGGCATATCTGTTGACGACTAATTCCAGATTCGATTCCTGTATCCAGCCAGGGCACGTCTGTAAGTCACCTTTTAAAGTTCCGGATTCGATTCCTGTATCTAGCCAGGGCATATCTGTGAGCGATTGTTTGTAGATTCGATACCTGTATCCAGCCAGGGCATATCTACATAAAGAGTTTGAAGATCAACCCCTATAACAGAACAGGTAATTATCTTTATTTCTCAGGTACGCAAGTTCTCGCTAAGGAATCTCTTACGCGATCGACACCTCCGGATGGCATCTTTAAGCCCATCTCCACAACTATCCATTACAGTTCCAAATGGAATCTATAAGCCCATTCCCGACAAGGTTCTGTCACACCTCTAGACGGCATCTATAAGCCCATCCTCCTATCCATCATCTTTCGAAATGGCATCTGTAAGCCCATTCCCGCCATCACACTGCTGATACTCAACTATGTGAGTGCAAATTTCTGGGAACTCTAGTGTTCAATCATCTTCCACCTTCGGATCACGCAAGGCACACAAGCCAATATACATCCTCAGGTCTAAGAAGATTGAACAGGGGCAATTGTTGTACCCCAAAATTTTTCCTCCCATATTATTCAAAGTTTATCAAGAATCATCCTCAAGTGGTTCAAGATCTCTCAAGGGTTGCACAGTTCAAACCATCCTCCTAAGCCAGTCAAAATTAGGGTTTTGGTTCTTGCAAGGAAGTTGAGGTTTTCAAGGGCTCAATCAAGTCCCATATGCTCATACACATTGTCAAGCATCCATATGCCAAGTTTCAAGGCTCACAAGGTCAAGTTGCACAGTCAAAAATCCTAATTGCTTCATAGTCAACTGCAAGGGCAAAATGGTCATTTGGCAGTCAAAAGTCAAAATTTTTGGTCAACATCTTATTTTGAAGCCACAATCATCATTTGATCAAGTCTTGATCATTATTCCACAAGCATGGCTCAAAAATCATCAAGATGCAAAAGTTTCTATTTTTGGACAGCTGAAAAGTCAACTGTAACTTGACCAAGGCATAACTTTTTCATGGTTCATCAGAAAAATCCCATCCAATGCTCATTTTGAAGGGGATGACATTTCCTACAATTCATCTTTACATTCCAAGTCCAAGAAATTCTCTCACAAAAAGTTATCAATTTCAACATTATAGGTCATTTTCAAAAGTCAACAAAAAGGCATTTTAAGTCAAAGACCATAACTTGAGATTGGTAAATCAAAATGACATGGGACCAAAGGCATTGGTTAAAGGACTTCAAGACCTTTCAAAAATGTCCAAGAACATGTTCATATGATCAAAATTGAGCAAGATATGCATTGGAGAAGTTGGGAAATATTTGTGAAATGGCAAAAGTCAACTATCCTTGAAACTTCAATTTTTGACAAAAGGGCCCACGTTTTCCACTTGATTCAGCCTTGTCATGCCACCCACGTGTCCCATGATTAATTTCAAGATTAAACATTAATTTTTTCTATTTTTATTTAATTTTATTGATTTAATTCATTTTAAATCCATAAAATTCAAATAAAAATCAAAAAAATTAATTAAATGATATCTTGTGGTTTGAATGAATTTGATGCATCATAATACACCTACCAAATTCGTGTAAAGATCATTTAGGCATGAAAATTCAAATTTTGGACAAAGCTTTGAAAGGCCTTTAATGGTGGTTAAGAGGAAATCCAAAACATCATTGCAATGGTTAAAGGCTCATCATGTGACTTGATTCTCATTCAAACATACATATACAAGCCTTGCAGACCTCAAGCACGACCTAGAGTGTGCAGAAACGGCCAAGAGCAAAACCAAAAATTGTCCAAAAAGTGAGAGTTCTAAAACATAGTTGCAAGCATCTTCAGATCAAAACAAGCACGTGGTTCTATTCCTTGCCACACCCTGAAGCTAAAGTAACCTTTGCCAAGTCCTGAGGCTCAATATCAAGCACTGTAAGTCATCACAAACTCGTCTCTGAACATGAAATTGGAATTCTCTATTCTTGCGTTTTTTCTCAAAAAAGCTAGCATATTCATACTCCTTGATTAATTTCCAACATGATTGCATTAGCCAATTTTA
Organism: Vicia faba; assembly: GCA_948472305.1. Lineage (NCBI taxonomy): Eukaryota > Viridiplantae > Streptophyta > Magnoliopsida > Fabales > Fabaceae > Vicia > Vicia faba. The sequence continues at coordinate 393,119,815 of OX451737.1, forward strand.
TTGTTAGGCCCTGAATCGTGATGCCCGATTCTAGGGTTCACGTTCTTGCGTTTTAGGCATTTTTGTTTTAGGTTAAATCAAGGCCAGCCAAGGGCATAAGTGTGATCAGGGGACATGGACGAGGTCAACCATGGTTTTGAAATGGATTTTCATGGCCTAGGGACGATTCTAGGACAAACCTACAAAACCACCTGCGGATAAAAATCCGCAGGTAAAAAGCCAGTGTCCAAGGAAGAAGACGCTGACGCGTCCCCTCCTCATTTGCTCATTTGAAATAAGCGCGTTTTTCTTTTTTTTCCAGGGGATTATTTGATTTACTAATATAATATTTGTGTATTATTATTGTTTCAATTAAGTCACACAGCTCAACTGGCTAAGGCGTGTAGGAACATCCCTTGGGACCTGGGTTCGAATCCCAGGTCCCCCCAAATTCCATATTATTTTTCCTCATATGCTTGTATGCAGCATTCCAACCATGCTCCACTATGGGCTCCCCTTCATCCAAACGCCAAGTGTCCACAATCAGCCATCCAAAGGCCCAGAAAGGAGGACCACCATGTTTCTCAGTCAAAGCCAGCTCAGCAGATCTAAGAAGTCAACGTGGCTTGAAGGCAACTGGGCCACAACAATGCTAAACAAACTCCCAATTCTGGCCCAAACCCCCCTTGGGTTTGCATTTTTTTGTTTTGTCATTTTATTTTTTTATTTACTTTATTTTATCTCTTATTCCTTTTTTATTAACTATTAACATAATTAATATTTTTCATAAAAAATCAAAAAAAGAACTAATATTATTATTATTATTAATTTCATGTTATTTTTGTAAATAAAATACTAACAAATAAAATAGTTTAATTAGGTCAATTTTAATCTCTTTTTCTTTACAATAAATAAAAATAATTTAGAATTAGGTTAACTTTTGATTTTAATTCTTTTGTTTTGTTTTCATCAAAAACATAAAAACACAAAAAACTTTTTTTTAATTAATTAATTAATTAGTTATTAATTTTAATTTCATTTAATCACAAAAAAGGACAAAAAATTCAATTCTTTTCTTAAAAGGGTCAAAACCCTTAGGACGTTCCCGATTAAATTTCCATTCGCGCGTTATTCTTATTTTTGATTATTTATGTAACTGTTCCCGGATATGTAATAGTAATTAGGTTTATCTCTTTATTTACTATTTCTCGCACTTTATTTCCAAACGGGTTTTGTTTTTTGGCGATGTATAGACCCGCGCCTTGTAATAGTTAGATTTATATTTCTGCAATTTATTTTCCGCACTCCTAACTGTTAACAATGCTGAAATTCTGGCTGCAGATACTCAATGTCACGTTCAATGTTATGACACCGTATCTGACTTACTATATGACAGTAAATACAAAAGCAATAAAGAACACAGTCAATTGTTTACCCAGTTCAGTGTGCAACAACACCTACTCTGGGGGCTACCAAGCCAGGGAGGAAATCCACTATAAGAGATGTTAATTCAGGAATAAATCAACTGGTTTATCTCCTTCACTTAAGACCTACCCAATGCAATTTCAATCTAAGTACAACTTAAACCTGAGTTCCTACTCACTCCCCCTCAATCACAGCAGTGATACATAAAACAATTTGACTAATGAATTGATGAAGACACTCTTCAAAAACATACACTTGATTAAGCTTCACAGCTTTTTAATCAAGCACCACAACCACTCTTGCTTCACAGCTTTGAGTGATACACACAACTAACTTGACTCTGCTTCACAGCTTTAGTCAAGAAACATTCAAACACTCTTGCTTCAAAGCTTTGAGTGCTACACAACCCTTACAATTAAAAACCTATTCCAAGTCACTTATCACAATGATAATTGCTTGAAGTACAATAGTTAAACCTATACAGTTTATAAATGATCTTTTGACCAAAAAGGGATTACTTGCAAAACAGCAGCTCTGTTGAATATATAGCAGCTGCAACTTCAGTTAGGGTTTCCACAAAAACCTAGGGTTAATTCCGTTTGACCTTAAGACTAGGTCACAGGACTTTATTAACCAGGTTAGGGTTGAGCTAGGTTAACCCAAAGAAAACGCAGGATTCTGTTCTGGAAAGACTGAGTTATTTTCCTGAAAAAACTCAGAATTAACCAACCTGCATATCTGTTAGTTCAGAACAGGATGTCTTAACATCTGTTATGACATCTGAAAAACCTGTCTACTGATTTAGGAAAATGTGATCATTTTGCAAAATGCTCAGATACACACTTATAAACATCAGTACCTGAATGACAATATTTTTCTGCAAAGGTACCTAATGAATCAGTACAAACTAAACTAGAATGTTATGACATCAGTCATGACATTCACACATACACTTGGGTTTTACCAAAAATGCAAGCCAATACCTAAACAACTACAAATGCATGAAAGAATGTATGTAAATAAAATCAATTCGTAGCTCACAAATAACATGTACAAGATAACCTTAACTGAAAAACAACACACAAAGCACATGCCACTCCTAGGGTACGCCTCACTGGTTGCCTCGAACGTGGTCATCAAGTATAGGGTGTCTTAGAGGTCGCCCTTTTGTCTAAAGATCCAGTTGCCTCGAAACGGTTGCCTCGGATAAAAAGGATCTAGGACATTAGGGTTACTTCTAAGATGTCCTACCATTGCTTCGGTGACCACACTGTCCCTAATCATCGAATTGACCCGAATACCTCCAACGACGGTGCTACCTACCTCTCAATGGTGGGATAGCACTATCTAAAGGACTCTTACACAGATTAATTCCTTAGAGTAGGTAGATTCTCCTGAATACTTGCTCTTCTCAAAAAACAAACAAAACAACTTTTCATACCTCACACTTTCTAAAAGTTTTCAAACAAATTTTTCATACACTCTTGAGGACAGATACAAGAGTTACTTAGAAATTTTTCAAACGAAATTTTTTCCAAACCCACACACACATTTGAAAAGCAAACAAATTTTGAAAACATAAGAGCAAGTACCTAAGAGCCCATGGATAACCATGGATAGAAAGGGTGTTAACACCTTCCCTTTCTATAAATCTACCTCCCGAACCGAGAAACATTCTCGAATAAAGGAATTTTGCTGTGCTTTTGTCCTTTCCATGTTGGAGAACATAAAAGACGGTGGTGACTCTTGCTTACCGCGACATTTTGCGAACCAGCTTAAAAAAACAGTCAGTTCTATTTCCACCGATCACAAACGGGATACTTACCGAGAAAAGTATCACGAGCAAGAGCAGAAGATCCAGAAGTTGACAAGGCAGTTGGAAAATGAGAAGATCATCAATGACTATGTCAGCACCAAAGAGAAACGACCATGGGAGCGCTGATTGTCTTTTGATTATTTCTAGCTTTGATTTACTTTTCAGTTTTTCTTTCTTGTAATGCCTTAAAGGCATTTGTTGAACAATTGATTTCAAAGATTATCTAATAAAAGTGTGTTTCATTTTTGTTTATGAATTTGAATCTCTCGATGTCTTTGAAATCATATCATACGCATTTCATTCCGTACACCTCATAACAGGTACCCTTACAGGTTTTCTCATCTTCTTCGCTGTTTATTTTAGCATCATGTCTTCTGAATCATTAACTGAACAAGCAATCAAGGCTCTACAGGCTCAAAATGCCAAGTTCCATGAGTTATTCTTGAAACTGGATAAGGGTCAGCAAGATCTGAAGGCCCTTATCCTGAAAGAGAAGAAGAAGAAGAAGAAGAAGAAGAAGAAGAAGACAGTCCTGTTTAACATGGGTCACATGTTTGGAAACAGGCTGTGAGATGAAGTTGATTTATCCCACTCATCTGGAGGGGGAGATAATCAGGAATAAAGGAGGGCTCCTAACCCTGTGGTTTCAGACAACGAGACTGACTTAGACGAAGACCAGTATCCTCCGGCTGAGGATAGACATAAGCAACTGGAAGACCAGTTAAGTGCGATGGAAGTTCAGAAAGTGCCTGGTCTGGACTTTGGAGACTTGGGTCTGTCATCTGGGGTGGTAATTCCCCACAAGTTTAAAGCACCGGCCTTTGCTAAGTACGACGGGGTTTCTTGTCCAAAGCTACACCTCCGATCGTATGTTAGGAAGATTCAACCATACACCGCTGACAAGAATCTCTAGATCCACTTCTTTCAAGAGAGTCTTTCACGGACTCGGCTTGAATGGTTTTACCAGCTGGAAGGAGCCAGTATTCGTAATTGGGAAGATTTGGCTGCTGCTTTCTACAAGCAGTACCAATACAATGCCGACCTCGCTCCCACGCGTACCCAACTCCAGGGTATGTCAATGGGTGTAGGAGAAGGTTTCAAAGATTATGCTCAGAAGTGGAGGGACCTCGCTGGAAGAGTGACCCCAACCTTGGCTGATAGGGACCTAGTGGATATGTTTTTGGGGACTTTGTCTGGTCCGTATTTCAACCATCTGATTGGAAGTTCTTCGTCCGGGTTTACAGAGCTGATTATGATCGGGGAAAGAATTGAGGCTGGTATCAAATATGGTAAAATACAGAAGGGTGCTTCATCAGGCACCGAGAAGAAGCCTTTTAAGAAAGAGTCTTGTGCTGTTTACAATTCAAAAAGCCATAATAGACCTGAACGCCGCCAAGCTGTTAATGCGGTGGTTATTTCAAGATCTGTCGTTGCTCCTCAGCACAACAATCAGTCAAGGGCCGAGAGACCGCGAAGACAATTCACTCAGCTCAACATGACTTTATCCCAGATTCTACTGCAGTTATTAAAGACTAGTCTAGTGATTCCAAGGGAGGCCCCGAAGAATCCGTATACAACATCACCGAAGTACAATCCGAATGCCCGTTGTGCTTTTCACTCTGATAGCCCGGGGCATGATACGGATGACTGCTGGGTCTTGAAGAACAAAGTACAGGACTTGATTGTTGCGAAGGAGATCGAGTTCAGAACACCAGAAAAGCCTAAACAGGATGCGGGAGTGAATGCTATCGGGGATGACGATGATGAAGAGTTTGATATCGACAGTTGGATCTACGCTACTGCCAATGGTGGACTAAGAAATTGGACGACAAAGGACTCTATGCCAGTTTCTGTTATTACCCAGTAATGAGACCTTTTGTTTTGAATTTGTAACAGACAATTTTTAAACTTTACGGCCCAGTGTCTTACCCAGGGCACCGTGGCTTCATTTGTGAGGGCTTTATGTGTGTCATCTACATATATCATTAATAAAAGCATTGGACGTTTCTTGCATTTCAAATTTTGCGCTCCTTGTTTTTCTTTTATTATATATTGCAAAACAGCTATTTTACACACACTCACATATACAGGTCTACATTCACTCCGGATCTCACTGGTAATGACTCTACTACTGCCAGTTATGACTTCAAAAGTTCGATCAACTTAGCCGAAGATGAAGGTGAAGATGATTGCGAAGTGCCTGGTGAACTTGCTAGACTACTACTTCAAGAAGAGAGGGTTATTCAGCCGCATGAAGAGCCCGTGGAATCAGTGAATCTAGGTACATAAATAGACAAGAAAGAGGTCAAGATCAGTGCAAATCTGGAACCTAGTGTCAAGCAACGGTTGATTCAGATGCTGCGTGACTATGTCGAGATCTTTGCCTGGTCTTACAAAGATATGCCTGGGTTGGATACCGATATTGTGGTTCACCGCCTGCCTACCAAGGAAGATTGTCCTCCCGTGAAACAGAAGGTTATTCGAATGCGCCTGGATATGTCTGAGAAAATCAAGGCCGAAGTGATGAAACAGTTTGACGCCGGTTTTCTAGTAGTTACTTCTTATCCACAGTGGGTTGCCAATGTGGTTCCAGTGCCGAAGAAGGATGGTAAGGTTCGAATGTGTATTGATTATAGGGATCTGAACAGGGCAAGCCCCAAGGATGATTTCCCTTTACCTCATATCGACGTTCTGGTTGACAACACTGCACAGCATAAAGTCTTCTCCTTTATGGACGGTTTCTCCGGTTATAATCAGATTAAAATGGCTCCCGAAGACATGGAGAAGATAACCTTTGTTACTCAATGGGGTACCTTTTGCTACAAGGTCATGCCTTTCGGATTGAAGAATGTTGGGGCAACGTATCAGCGTGCCATGCTTGTTTGTTTCATGACATGATACATTATGAGATTGAGGTATACATTGATGACATGATTGCAAGGTCACAGACAGAGGAAGAACATCTTGACCACCTTCAGAAGTTATTTGACAGGTTGAAGTTGTACAATTTGAGGCTAAACCCGAACAAGTGCACCTTCGGGGTGAGATCTGGTAAGCTGCTGGGTTTCATCGTAAGCGATAAAGGTATTCAAGTGGATCCTGCAAAGGTGAAGGCTATACCGGAAATGCCAGCTCCCAGAACAGAAAAAGAAGTCAGAGGCTTTTTGGGACGACTGAATTATATTTCCCGATTCATCTCACACCTGATTGCTACTTGTGAGCCAATCTTCAAGATGCTGAAGAAAGATCAAGTAGTACGTTGGAACGATGAATGTCAGGCCGCTTTCGAAAAGATCAAAGAGTATCTCCAAGAGCCACCCATTCTAATGCCTCCAGTTGAAGGGATACCTCTGATCTTATACTTGACAGTACTCGACAACTCAATGGGGTGTGTGTTGGGTCAGCATGACGAGTCTGGCCGAAAAGAGCATGCTATTTATTACCTTAGAAAAAAGTTTACTGACTGCGAGACCTGATACTTGTTGCTTGAGAAAACTTGTTGCGCTTTGGCATGGGCTGCTCGCCGGCTGAGACAGTATATGCTGACTCACACTACTCTATTGATATCAAAGATGGATCCAATCAAGTATATCTTCGAGAAGCCTGCCTTGTCCGGAAGAATAACAAGATGGCAGATGATCTTGACTGAGTATGACATCCAATACACGACCTAAAAAGCAATCAAGGGAAGTGTGTTGGCCGACCATTTGGCACATCAGGCAGTGGATGATTACCAGTCTATGAACTTTGAGTTCCCGGATGAGAATATCATGATAGTAACTGATTGTGAGACACCTGGACCGGATGAAGGACCTGAGGAAGGATCTCGATGGTCTATGTACTTTGATGGAGCTTCGAACGCTTTGGGTAACGGCATTGGCGCCATGATCATATCTCCTAAAGGCTCTCATACTCCGTTTATCGCCCGACTATGTTTCAACTGCACCAACAATATGGCGGAGTATGAAGCATGCATTATGGGTCTTCGAGCAGCAATTGACCTAAGGATTAAGTTTCTGAGTGTCTTCAGAGATTCCGCTCTCGTGATCAGTAAGATCAAAGGCGAGTGGGATACGAAACACCCGAATCTTATTCCTTACAAGGAGTATGTATTGACGTTGCTTCCCCACTTCGAGGAGATAACCTTTGAACACTTCCCTAGAGAGGAGAATCAGTTAGCGGACGCGCTAGCTACGATGTCTTCTATGTTCAAAGTCAATTGGGACAACGAAACTCCCCGAATTATCATTGAAAAATTGGACGAACCTGCACATTGCTGTGACATTGAGACTGAAGAGGTAGTAGATAAACCCTGGTTTCACGAGGTGAAGAAATACCTTGAGGCTCAGGAATACCCCGAGGGTGCATCTGTTAATGATAAGAAATTTCTGAGGAGGTTTGTGGCGAAGTTCTTCATCAGCAATGGTATTCTTTACAAGCGTAACCATGATTCAACCTTACTGCGATGTGTGGATAAGAACGAGGCAGAAAGGATCATGGCAGATTTACATGAAGGTACTTTTGAAACTCATTCCAGTGGACATACCATGGCAAAGAAAATCCTTCGGGCAGGATATTATTGGTCTACAATGGAAGCCGGCTGTTATCAGCACTCTCGGACCTGTCACAAGTGCCAAGTCTATGCTGATAAGGTGCACATACCTACATTACCTCTGAATGTCTTGACGGAGCCTTGGCCTTTTGCAATGTGGGGCATTGACATGATCGGCGAGATCAGACCTACAGCGTCCAATGGGCATCGTTTCATCTTGGTAGCTATTGATTACTTTACGAAGTGGGTTGAAGTGGCTTCCTTTGCTACCGTAACCAAGAACGTCGTGGCTCGGTTCATTCGGCTTAATCTGATCTGTCGATATGGTGTACCAGAGATGATCATTACGGACAATGGTACCAATCTCAACAATAAGATGATCATCGAGCTCTGCAAGCAGTTCAAGATACAGCATCACAACTTTTCTCCTTACCGGCCGAAGAATGATGGGGCTGTTGAAGCGGCTAATAAGAACATTAAGAAGATTGTGTAGAAAATGACGATGACATACAAAGATTGGCCCGAGATGTTACCATTTGCTCTTCATGGGTACCGTACCTCAGCACAGACGTCAACAGGGGCAACCCCCCACTCCTTGGTTTACGGCATGGAGACAGTCTTGCCCATTGAAGTTCAGATACCCTCTCTTCGGATTATGAAGGATGCAGATTTAAGCGAAGATGACTGGATTCAGACTTGGCTTGATCAACTAAATTTAATCGACTAAAAGAGACTTACTGCTATTTGTCATGGTCAGACATACCAAAAACGGATGATAAAGGCATTTAACAAGAAAGTTAGACGACAAGAGTATCAAGTTGGGGACCTGGTTATCAAGCGCATCATACTGCCACAAGGTGATCCCAGGGGTAAACAGACCCCTACCTACGAAGGGCCGTTTGTGGTTAAGAACATTTTCTCAGGAGGAGCTATGATTCTAACCACCATGGATGGTGACGACCTTCCTCACCCCGTCAATGCAGACATAGTGAAAAGATACTACGCATAATCAAAGACCCGCTAGGTCGACTGGCCTAGGCAAAGATAAGGGCTTCCCGGCGAACCAAAAGGGTTCGGGCAAAAATAAAGGATGAAAATGAAAAATCTGTACACCCGGCAAGTCGAAAACCTGAAAAGGAGGCTTGGGAAAAAAAGGGTATCCCGATGGACTGAAAACCCGAAAGGGCGGTCCAGGAAAAAATTAGGGATCAAAGCGTAACACTATGTCTCATTGGATCACCTTACAACCAGACTTCGGTATCGACTATCAAGCTTGGACGGCACCTATCAATCTGATCTACCTTCAACCAAGTAGCAAAGTGATGAGATGCTCTAGGACATAAAGGCAATAGCAAAGTTGGAACCCAGTGGGATTATTCACATAGCTGTTTTGTTTAGCTTTTCACAAATTGTGTAAATTCTATTATTCGGCGGTGTTCTCCTACTAGGACGTCAGCCTCTTGTACAAAAACACCTATTTACAGGCCAAACTTCAAAAATCAATACAATTAATTCTCAGAGAAATTTCAAGTTGTTTTTCCTTTATCTGTTTTGTTTTGCAAAGAACGTCCAATGTTCATTTTTGATATATGCATTTGACATTAATTGCTTCTCATAAATATTTACATGCGAAACAAAAGACCATTACTTGTAATATCAGAAACAGGGAAAAATGAGAAATGTCCAAACTGTACAGTTGCTCTATCCACCAGGTACAAAGGTGAATTCAGCTGAAGAATAATGCTAAGGTACCTTCACTCCCCGCAGAGTAAGAAAAGACAGTAATGATGGATCTCCCCAGCTGAGACTTACAACTGTCAATGAATCGGTAATATTCTCCCCAAGCAGAGTTTACCTACCATCAATACTGAAAAGGCTTAATATCCCCGGTAGTCTTAATATTCCCCAACGGAGTATAAGGATATTCCCCGGCAGAATACAAAATATCTCCAATAGAGTTTGAAATTTTCCCCGCGCAGTCTGATAAAGCATCCCCAACGGAGTTCGGAAATCATCTCCAGTAGACTTTGGAAGTTTGTCCCCAGCTGAGTATAAAAATAATATCCCCAGCCGAGTTCAAAGGGTCATCCCCAGCAAAGCTCAAAGGATTATCCCCATTAAAGTATAAAAGGTTATTCCCAGTGAAGTCGCAACTGAAGATCATCCCCAACGGAGTTCTTTCCTTTCACAAACAGGAATTCGATCCCCAATAGATTAAATATCACCAGCAATGGTAATTCATCCCAATGGAATTTATCGGTGGAATCCTCATCAGAGCATATCTTCCCCACAAAGTAATCTCCTCATCAGTCTATTCCCCAACGGAGTTATCCTCTCCCGCAGGTTTATTCTCACAATCATCTTCATTCGCCGTCTCCAGCGGAAACGAAGAATCCAACTCTATTCTCCAGCATCTATCCGGGATTTATTTTCCCCAGCTAAAAACATTACATTTCCATACATCATGATACATGCATATACGCATGATTTTACATCAAGCATTGCATACGACTGACCTTTACTTTTCAGAAAGGATGCAGTTAAGTTCTCAGCTATTTCGAAGACCTGACCGGTTCTTAAATCTCAACTGAATTATTCTCGGTTGGATTACAGATAAGATAAGGTTCTCAATCTCGGCAATTTTCCTCCGTCAAAGTGTGGACGAGTTCTAAAATCTCAACAGAATTATCCTCCGTTGAAGACCAGACAGTCCTAGATCTTGATGAAGATGTTTCCCTCAGTCGAAGACCTGACCGGTTCTTAAATCTCAACTGAATTATTCTCGGTTGAATTATAGATAAGGTTCTCAATCTCGGCAATTTTCCTCCGTCAAAGTGTGGACGAGTTCTAAAATCTCAACAGAATTGTCCTCCGTTGAAGACCAGACAGTCCTAGATCTTGATGAAGATGTTTCCCTCAGTCGAAGACATGACCGGTTCTTAAATCTCAACTGAATTATTCTCGGTTGAATTACAGATAAGGTTCTCAATCTCGACAATTTTCCTCCGTCAAAGTGTGGACGAGTTCTAAAATCTCAACAGAATTATCCTCCGTTGAAGACCAGACAGTCCTAGATCTTGATGAAGATGTTTCCCTCAGTCGAAGACCTTACCAGTTCTTAAATATCAACTGAATTATCCTTGGTTGAATTATAGATAAGGTTCTCAATCTCGACAATTTCCTCCGTCATAGTGTGGACAAGTTCTAAAATCTCAACAGAATTATACTCCGTTAAAGACCAGACAATCCTAGATCTTGATGAAGATGTTTCCCTTAGTCGAAGACTTGACCGGTTCTTAAATCTCAACTGAATTATTCTCAGTTGAATTACAGATAAGGTTCTCAATCTCGACAATTTCCTCCGTCATAGTGTGGACAAGTTCTAAAATCTCAATAGAATTATCCTCCATTGAAGACCAGACAGTCCTAGATCTTGATGAAGATGTTTCTCCCTGGTTTAATTACGGACAAGTTCTTAAAACTCAGCAGAGATGTTCTCTCAGCTGAGGTACAGGCAAGTTCCTAAATCTCAACAAAAGTTAGACTTCCCCAGCGGAATCTTCCACAACAACAGGTATACAAGCTCTCGCTAAGGAATCTCTTATGCGATCGACACTCATGCAGATGGCATCTTTAAGCCCATCCTCCCGCCAACAATCTCCAAATGGCATCTGTAAGCCCATTCCCGACATCACAAGGCTGATACCACTTCATGCGAGTGCAAATTTTTGGGCACTCTAGTGTTCAATCATCTTCCACCTTTGGATCACGAAAGGTACGAAAGCAAATCTACATCCTCAGGTTTAAGAAGATTGAACAGGGGCAGCTGTTGTACCCCAAAATTTTCCCTCTCATATTTCTCAAAACATTGCAAGAAAAATCTCTACGTGGCTCAAGTTTGCTCAAGAGTTGGACAGTCAAGTTATCTCCTAAGGCAGTCAACCCCAAATTAGGGTTTTGTGTTGCATCAAGATTTTTGAGTCCCATTGACCTCAAGTTCTCCCTAATGTACTAATATTTTCTCAAGATCATCCATGTCAAAATTCAAGCCTTGCAGAGGAAGTTTGCTCAGTCAATTGCTCAAAGGGTCCAAAAATTGACTGTGCTAGGGCAAAAGTCAACTGTGACCCAAATATAGTCAAACTTCAAGATTTTTTGTCAAAATTCTCATTTTGAAGGATATTTCACCATTTGATCAAGGGTTGATCATGATTCATCAAGGGTTGCTCAAAATTCATCAAGACTCAAAAGTTGCAAAATTAGGGTTTTGTAGGAAAAGTCAACTCAACTTTGACCAAGCATAACTTTCTCATACTTTATGAGAAATGACCCATCCAAAGCTAATTTTGAAGTGGATGCAATTTACTACAATCCATATTCATACCCCAAAATCAGAAAATGCACTCACAAAAAGTTACAAATTTGGACATTATAGGTCATTTTAGAAGTCAACAAAAACACCTTTTTCCAAAGCTTATAACTTGAGCATGGAATATCAAAATTAGATTAGAAAACAAGGGTTGGTTAGATGACATCTCAAGCTTTCTAAAAAGTCCAAGAACACTTCCAAAAGTTCAAAATTGAAGAAGTTATGCATTGTTGAAGTTGGACATTTTTGCAAAATTGCCAAAAGTCAACTATCCCCAAAACTTCAAATTTTGTCAAATGGGCCCATTCTTTTCCACTTGATTTGAGCTTGCATCATTTCACACGTGTCCTAGCTTAATCCATAAGCCCATATCTTATTTTTATTAGTTTATTTGATTTTTTATTGAATTATTTCATTTTAAATCAAATTAAATCATATAAAATCCAAGCTTTGATTACCTAAGATCTTTTTGGTTATTTCAGGTCTTAATTATCATCATGATCATCATCAAACTCGAATCTCATCATACCATGTGCAAAAAGATTGAAAACTGGCAAAATTGGAAAGTTGTAAAGAGGTGAATCAAATCAAATTTCAATGCATTGATGTGGAAGATTCAAGCCATATTTGTTACCCTAGCACATTCCACAATACATAAGCAAGAGAGGCACACGAAAACAAGGGTTGGAGGCTGCAAGCATAGACAAAACAAAACTTGAAAAAAGTGACAAAAAGCTTGAATTCGAATTCATACTTAGAGGCAATTTCAGAAGCTTAGACCAGTCCCAATCGATTACTGGGTGATCACACAACCTTCCTGGATCAAAAGCACGCGTCCTCAGGCCTCCGAAAGCGTTGTAAGTATCACGATACCAAGCTCTGTTCTTGAAACCGTAAATCTCCATTCTTGCATCATTTGAACGAATCATTGATATATTTTTTATCTTTATAATATTTCCAAGCTTTTGGCATTAGTTAATTTTGTTTATCTGACCTGTAAAGCCAAATACCATAGCTAGGGTTTCGTGGTTTTTTTTGGGTGTTTCTCTTTCAGGAAAAATTGGCTATCAAGAAGGGCATGGTTGTGACCGGGATGATGAGACGAGCACAACCATGCCCTTAGATTTCATTTTCATGGCTCACAGCAGATTTTGGGGTATACATGACTTTTAGTGACAGGCTGTGTCTGTGGCTATAGGTTTTACATGGTTTTATCCACAGACGTGAGGTAGAAGACGAAGACGTGTCACACTATCAATGGCCAATTCAAAACCACGCGCGCATATTTTTGTTTTGACCAATAAATCTTTGTTTTGTTTTATTCTATTTTCTTTGTAGTATATTAACAAACAAGACCAAGTGGCCTAGTGGCAAAGCAAGCGCTCCAAATACCATCAGGACCTGGGTTCGAATCCCAGGTCCCCCACTTTCATTCATAATTTTATTTTTTAGGTGATTTGGTACATATGCCTAGCTATAGCCCATCATACATCCTCAAGCATCCAGTGGCCAGATGGCCATAGGCCAAATCTGGTGGCCAAAAGTTGATGGTCCACCATAGACCAAGTCAGCATGCGCGAATGGAATCAAAAAGGTCAAACAAGGCCAGCATTATTGGGCATCTCATTTGCTGTTCCAACACCCTAAAACAGGCCCAAACCCCCTTACTCTCTCCTATTTATTTTTTGTTTTATTTAATTGTTTTATTATATTTATTTAATTACTAACCAATCAAATTTCTTTTTCTTTATAAAATAAAAACCACAAAAATATTTTCTTTGTAAAATCAAATTTTAATTCTTATTTTTATTAATAAACACTAATTAAATTAATTTAGTTTTTTTAATTAGAATAACTTTAACTCTTTTATAAACAATTAAAATTAAATTAGAATTAATTTAGGTTTTAATTACTAACATTAATTTTGATTTCTTTCTTAAAATACCAAAAATCCAAAAAACAATTTATTTTTATTAATTTAATGTAGTGATTAATTTAGATTTATTTCTTTCTTAAAATAAAAATAACAAAAAGATATTTTCTTTAACAAAGGGTCAAAACCCTAAACTCGCACTCGATTTAATTTCCCGCACGCGATTTATTTTCTTTTATCATATTAATGTACTTGCTCCCAGATTGTAATAGTAAATAGGACTTTTATTTATTTTTATTGCTTTATTTATTTTTAAAGGGTTTGTCTTTGGCGATGTAAATACCTGACACCTTGTAATTTAAATTCTGCAATTTATTTTCCGCAAATTATAACTGTTAGATGTTTGATAATAGGGATGCATGACAAGACTGAATGTTTTAACCTAAAATCAACTTAGATCACCCTTAACATGTACCAAGATAAAATTAACTAAAAACGACACGTTCGCACATGCGCACTCTTAGGGTACACCCCACTTGGTTGCCTTCGTACGCGGTCATTGAGTATAGGTCGTTTTAGAGGTCGTCCTCTTGTCCAAAGATCATAGTCGCCTCGAAATGGTTGCCTCGGATATTGTTGCCTCAAAACAAATGATCTAAGATGTTAAGGTTACCGCTAAGGCGTCCTAACATTGCTTTGGTGACTGTAAGTCCCGCATTCGAATTGACCCTTAAACTCCGACGACGGTGCTACCTACTCATTCATAGTGGGATAGCATTGTCTAAAGGAAGATAACATAGAACGATTCCTTTTTCGAGTAGGTAGATGGTTCTTAGATACTTGCTCTTTCAAAAAAACAAAATCTTTTCACACTTACACTTTTCGAACAAAGTTTTCAAAAACACTTCATACACTCTTGAGGACAGAAGCAAGAGTTAAATCGAAGTTTTCAAAACAAAACCTTTTTCAAACCCACAAGCACAAAGAAAGAAAATTTTGAAAACAATTGAGCAAGTACCTAAGAGCCCGTGGATAACCACTGATAGAAAGGGTGCTAACACCTTCCCTTTCTATAATCTACCCCCCGTACTCAGAAATATCTCAAAAAAGGAATTTTTCTGTGCTTTTTTCCTTTCCTTGTTGGATAAAATAAAAGTCGGTGGCGACTCTTGCTTACCGCGACATTTTGCAAAAACAAACGCAAAACGTAAACCAACATTCCAAAAAACAGTCAGTTCTTCCCACCGTATCACAATGGTATACATAATGCTTTGACCTTTATATCTTGAAAGATTCAGATCCAACGCCCTTGATGAAGTCTCCATGATGAACCCCAGGGAACCGGTCACACAGAACCACCACCAGCTCCTAGGCTCATTTTTTTGGGCTTAGTTTTCCTTCTTTCCACACCCCTCCAATTTCTTACAAGAAGGCCCATAAATATTTCTTCTTTTTATTTTGTTTTAATTTAATTTAATTATTTTCTTTTAATAATCTTTTTTTAATAAAATCATAAAAATCAAAAAAATTAGATATAGATTTTAATTAATTAACTTTATTTTCACAATAAAAATTAATTAACTTAATCACTTTTTAAGTTTATTTTATTAATTAAAATATAATTAGAATTAGACTTTAATTATCATTCAATTATTTTTCTAAATAAAAACACGAAAAAATATTTTCTTATACTTAGAGTTTTTTAGGTTTTTTTAGATATCTTGCTCTCTTCAATCTTCGAGCGCTTATTTACTTTTTTGCATTTTTTTCTCAATATCGTAACTGTCCAAAGTTTGTAATAGCTAATTAGAAACTTTACCTTTTTATTCCCCAATTTTTTGTTTGTACTCCCCATCCCCGAAGCGATGTAATAATGTAGTTTAAATTCTGCATTTTTACTTTTTGCACTTGTATATATTTAACTGCTAGATGTATGCTAATAGGCTTGTATGGGAAGACTAAAAGCAAACGCTAGACAACCTAACATCAAGACTAATAACTGAAACATAACACACTTCGCACATGCACGCCTCTAGGGTATTCCTCACTTGTTGCCCCAGATAAACAAAAGGCATGTCCCTCGAACGTGGGACACTTTAGCAAAGTCCCTCGATACAAAGATCATAGTCCCTCGATGACCCTTCGATGTTGCCTTTCGGTAAATGATCTAGTCCCTAACGATAAATTTCTAAAGTGTCCCACGAGTTGCATTCGTGATTGTACGATGATCCGCGCCTGTCTCTCAAACATCCAATGATAGGACTACCTACTAACCAATGGTAGGATAGCACTATCTAAAGGAAAAGGGGAAAAGAACAAAGATCTTTCGAGTAGGTAGACAACTTGTAGTTCATACAAAACAAAACAAATTTCTCACATATACACTCTCTTTTCTAAATATTTTCAAAGGCAAAAACACTTTGTATGCATTCTCAACGATACGAGAATTATTACAAAGTTCGCCGCACTAAGGTGTCTTTTCAAAAATATTTTCAAATACAATTACACCAAAAAGCATTTTCAAAAGTGAGCCAACAACTAAGAGCATGTAGATAACTACGGATGGAAAGGGTGCTAATACCTTCCCTTTCCATAATCTACCCCCCCCCCCCCCCCCCCCGAACTCAAAATCTTTAAAAAGGTCTTTCCTGTTCTTTTCACCCTTTCCTTTGTTGGATAAAAGAAAAGTCGGTGGCAACTCTTGCTAAACCGCAACATTTGCGATAAAATGCAAAGCCAGTAAAGTCAATTCTCCCACCGTATTACAATAATGCTTAACATTGGACAGACCACTATGAATCTTTTGAAAGAAGAAAGCTTGTGTTGGTTAAAGGAAAATAAATACCTTAATTGGCTTCTAGATATTCATGTGAGCTCTATCAACCTTCTCCAACCAATTGCTAAAATGTATTGTGCCAAGTATGATAGCCTTGTGGAATTCTGTAACAATTTGGGTAAGGGATTACCCTGTAAGTTAGATAATGCTATGAAGGACATGGATGGAAGAAACACTCCTTCTTCGGTGTACTACTTCATCGAATTCTTTTATGGTTTGATGAACAGGTTAAAGCTTGAGATGAAAGAGCTCCAATAGCATAGAGCCTAGCGAGCCCTCTGATTTTCACTTTGTACATTCCTTTGTTGCTATTTGAGTTATTGTGTTTGATTCAGTTGTTGTATTACCTTTATGGCACTCATTTGTTTCTGAACTATGTACTTGCTTAAGCGAATAAATAAAAGCTTGCTTCATTTCACATTAAACTTTTGTGCCTTTATCTTCTACTCCTGCTTCCCGTTTGAAATGCTTGTTGACAACTACAAGTTCTAAGGGTTCCCTGTAAAAGAAATAGTAAATACAAATCATTTCATACATTATGCATCATCCATCATAGATCCCATAATCATATTTTTTTTTAAAACTCATTATTACCTGGCTCTTTGATCAGAATCAACAAGTATCCAACCTGACTTCATGACATCATTACACAACTCATAATAACTAGAGAGTTCTCATGGATCAACTAGAGCAGAACCAAATCACCCTACATGAAGACATGGATAACATTAGGACCCAGATGAGCCAGATAATGGAAGTTATTCAGATCATTGGCAGAGGCTAAGAAGAATTGAGACAGGCTACTCTGAGGCCTACTTCTACTACCATTCATGTGGATCCAGCAAACCCATTAGTGAATCCCCCAAACGGACATCCAGCAGGCGTCTCCCTTACTCCAGAGGAGATTCTCCTGAATCAAAACATCAGGAAAACCTTTGAAATTCCTATCAATGGAATACCACACCTTGAGATGGACAATCATGATGATGCGTTGTTCATCCCAAAAGTTAATCCCTCATTCGATTCCCTAGGGCTCCTCGTTGATGAAGCCAAAAAGAAGTTCCACCTCCTTGAAGAAAGGATGAAGGCCATGGAAGGCCATAGTGCCTTTGGTCTCGGCATTGTTGACATAGGCTTGGTGCCATGCGTCAAGATCCCTACTAAGTTTAAAGTGCATGACTTTGAAAAATACAAGGGCACCACTTCTCCAAAGACCCATATCAGATCCTACTATAGGAAGATGGTCGCATACTCTGATGATGAGAAGTTGTTGATGCATTTCTTCCAGGACAACTAAGTAGGGCTTCCCTGGAATGGTACATGCAACTTGAACGGACCTATATTCTTACATGGAGAGAGATGATTGAAGCTTTTCTTAAGCACTATCAATATAACACAAATATGGCTTTGAACATGACTTAGCTTCAGAGTCTAACTCGGAAAACTAATGAATCCTTCAAGGAATGTGTAACACCCTTCTAAACCCCAAGGAGTATTTTCAATTATTCTAATAATTAAATCAGAGTATATCACCAAATAAGGGTGTCACATCTTCATATAAAACTTCACAATAATACATCTTGTTTCGTAACACGGGTTTTCAAAATCTTTAACAAGATAAAATCAACATTTAGTTCTTCTAATCATGGCAGCGGAAATCATAGTTCAAAACACTTCATTATAGTACTCATAAAAATTAGTCATACTTCATAACTCATACTTATAAATCAAAACATCTCTACCACGTAGGGTGACTCAACATCTTAAACAAAACAAAGAACATAAGTTCCAATCATTCGATCCCCACCCCGATGTTACATATCAAAGAAAGACTACCATTATTCAACAAAAACAAATAAACACACTCCGAAGCTATACTCTAATGCTTCTATGGACTATTCTCGATCAGACGCGCGTTACCCACGTGGAAGCAACATTTAAACAGAAAGGGTGAGTAAATCATAATCATTATATAAGACATAAGGTATAAACTTAGTAAATATGTACATAAGCAATGCATCACACATCATCATATCATCATGTTATACTCGTACCTTCACCACTTCATCAATACGCGAACACATATCATCATAAATAGTGTATCATCAAGTATCACAAATAAATTAGTATTCAATGTGTGATACGGTGGCAGAACCGACTGTTTAATACTGGTTTATGTTTTTTGTTTGCAAATGTAGCGGTAAGCAAGAGTCGCCATCGACTTTTCTTTTATCCAAAAAACGAAAGGGTGAAAAGAACAGAAAAATACCTTTTTTGAGATTTTCTGAGTAAGGGGGTAGATTATGGAAAGGGAAGATTTTAGCACCCTTTCCATCCGTAGTTTTCCACGGGCTCTTAGGTACTTGCTCATTTTGAAAATTGTTTGTGTTTGTGTGCTTTAAAAGTTTTTTGTTTGCTTTATGGTAATTCTTGTATCAGTCCTCAAGAGTGTGATAAAGCGTTTTGAAAAGATTTTTGAAAGTGTGTAAGTGTTAAAGAAGATTTGAGCAAGTACTTAAGAGTTATCTATCTAATCGAAAAAGAATGTTCTTTTTCTACTTTCCTTTAGACAGTGCTATCCTACTATTAGTGAGTAGGTATCCCTATCGTTGGATGTTGAGGGACTATCGAAAGGGATGCTATGGTCATCGAAGGCAACATGTAAGGATATCTTAGCATTCGAAGGGACTGTCATCATATAGGCAACATCGAGGGACAAGATCATTTCTTGTAGGCAACTCGAGGGACGTTAGGGACCATGATCTTTTTCATGACTTTAGAATTGAGGGTCTTTGCTAAGATATATCTACGTTTGAGGGACACGACCATTATTTTCCGAGGAAACCAAGTGAGGTATACCCTAAGGGTGCAAGTGTGCAACAATGTGTTTTTTCAGTTATGTTTATCTTGCAATTAGTGATCTAATGGTTAATTGATTAATCTTGTCATGTACGCCTAAGTTACTAACAGTTATATACAATCATGTAAAGAAAAAGCGAGAAATAAAGTCCTACGCTATTACAGGGCTTTGGTGTTGATACATAAGTAGTGAATGAAAAGTAAAATGCCGAAATCAAAAACCCTAGTTAACTATTACAAACCGGGCGCAATTACATAAATGGTAAAAAATAATCGTATGGAAAAAATAATAGCACGCAAAGTTAAGACGGGAAAAGTTTTAAACCCTAAAAAATCTAATTGTTTGTCAAAAATGTTTTTTTTTGTATTTTATGAAAAATAATTCGAACTTTAACCTAATTCTCTAATTAATTTTAATTAATGAAATAAGTCAAAATAATTAAGTCAAATTAGTTTATTTATCAAAAATTAAATTTAATTAGAAAGCCTAAGTCTATTATTTTTTGGTGATTTTCTGATTTTATTATTAAAAAAAATAATAAACTAAAAAAATATAAACTAAATAAAAAGAAAAAGGAAATTGAGAAATGGGCCTGAGGGGGTGAAAACCCAATTGCAGGGGTGTGTTGTTGAATTATGTCAAAGCCCAAATCTGGTTGGCCCACAGCCTTGCGCCTGATTCAGTATTGTGGCCTCTGGAAGGTCCACCATGGGACTGCGAGTTTGGTGCGCTGGATCTGGACACCTTGGATCTCATGGCTGGAGAGTTGATGGTGTATGGTGTATGCAGGGGAAGGCAACGCATTGGATCTGAAACAAATAAGTTAGAAAAAATAAAACGTTGAACCTGGGACTCGAACCCAGGTC